>JACSVZ010000015.1:70711440-71911440 GCA_014706295.1 Lycocorax pyrrhopterus obiensis | reverse complement strand
ATTGAACACATGAGCCTTTGGGTACTTCACATTCAAAAGCAGTTATTTGTTTATTTCAAGTTCCAGCCTTTTTTACTATTGTTACTGTTCCCCACATACACTCCCTACCCTGACTACTTAGAGGACTAAACACCAAATGCAGCAGCATTTACAAGACTCAGGACCTTGCCAGATCAGAGTTCTTCACATTTTATCACACACTATGTGTCTCTCAGCACTAAGCTTTTATGCAGGTTATAACGAGCTGCATTACTTTTTTAAACAACTGCTATTTAAGAAAAAACCATAATATTTGGTGGTGTGTCCCAAGAAAGGCATAACATTTGCAGCTGTTGTTCATTTGAGATAAACCCAACTTCTTCCAGAGCTGAGGTCAGTACATGGGCACCTTGAAATTCCTGAAAGGAGGAACTAAGCCGAGAGGCAACAGCTCTGCCACATGACTTTAAGACACCGCTTCAGTCTCTTCCCATCAATCATGAGTATTTACATTTATGGCTCAGCATTTTCTTCAGTATGGTATCTCCACATCATACTAGATGAGTTCTAGACTAAATACATTAGAACTGGAACCAAACTTTTTAGTCTTACATATAGTCTCAAACAACCAAAAGAATAACTGATTTTGGCCCGTTACTCTTCATTCTAGAACAGTCTGAAACCATGACCAAATTTCTGAACCATCTAAGTTTCAAAGTTAACACACTCAGCTAGAAAAGATTTTGAGTTTTTAAATCAATTTCTTCAACAAGACACTTGTCATGACTTACAAGTCTTTGTACCAGTTGTGGTTACCAAGCTCTGCAAGATGGAAAAAATGTTGGAGTAATTACTGCTTTTCAGTAATGCTGAAAAATCATAAGATCATAGAATGGTTTGGGTTGGAAGGGACCTCAAAGATCACCTAGTTGCAACCCCCCATCACAAGCGGAGACACCTTCCACTAGAACAGGTTGCTCAAAGTCCCATGCAACCTGGCCTTAAACACTTCCAGGGATGGTGCATCCACAGGTTCCGTGGGCAAGCTGCACCAGTGACTCACCACCCTCACAGTAAAGACATTTTTCTTAATAGCTAATCTAACCCTGTACCGGAGCTCGCAGTCTTCTGATTCTTGGATTATGATTTCTCATCGCAGAGCTCCAGCAACACGCAGCACTCAGCAACCAGGAACAACCACCTCCTTTCCTCTGGCTCCTCCCAGGGCTTGATTTATAGGGCTACTGCCCGCCCTGCAGCCACAGCTGTTTGTAGGAGGTTAATGAGCCAATAATTGGATCCAGGTGTGGATCCTGGTCTTGAGTAAGAGTTTGGCTAGTGCATACCAACAGGGTTTAAATACATTATACAACATAACCCTACCTGCACAGGAAAGGAAAAGATCTACTGTCACTCCCTGAGCCCAACTCCAGTCGGGAAGGAAAGAGCACCAGTGACCAGCAGACTTATCCAAGTTGTTCTCCTGGCCGATCTTTTCCGGTGATTCTATAAACCATAGCATCATTCTTTGAGCAGCACAGCTTCCCTCCCCAGCTCTTCCTGGGGGCTGGAACTAGATGATCTTTAAGGTTGCTTCCAACCCAAAACCATTCTGTGATTTTACGAATTCCCAAACATTTCTCTCAATTAAAAGGTACCACAAGCACTTAGAAACCACTCAATGAACATTAAGCAAACCTGTTGCTCTGCTACACAATAACCTCGCTATGCCCTGAACTTGAAAAGGGTCCTTATGGGAATGTTCCTGAATCCGGAAGGAAGGCTTTACAGTAAGCACTAAACAAACATATGACTTGGGGTGCTTTTAAGAGCCTACTTCACTTGATAAAGTGATAGAAATAACACTGATAACATCCTAGAAGGATGAAGGCCCAGCTTATCTTGACAGCACAAGTGGCAGTATAGTCTTTCCCATATTCCTACTGTTTTAAGACAAGGGCAGCTGAGGGAGGCAGTAACTCCAACTCTTCCTGAACTTAAGCACAGAAGGATAATCTCCCTTCAAGGCCACAAACCAACTATTTACAGTCTTCAAAGAACTCTTAGCTAAAGAGCCAACCAGAGGAGCAATGTGACCAGAAATTGCCTGGGCAATGGGTAGACAAGGGATTTGCAAATTTTCCTCATTATGTACTGAGTCACTTTGGTAGTTTCATAGCAGGAAGGTTATAGAATTCACAGCTAGCAGGCCAGTTCCAAGGGGACACTTCAACTTGCATCTCCATCAAGATATTTGTATAACTGTGGATTAACAGGCTCTTGGACAAGAAAATACCTTCACATAACATTTAGTGAATAGACTCTACTGCCAATATTTCTTTGAGACCCAACTGCTTGTGTTATGCTCCTGCTAAATCCATTTGTGAAGTCTGATTGACAGGGACCAACCTCAGAGGGAACCATCTCTAGGTTTACTGTGTTAGTGAACAGAAGCCAAGGCACAGTCTCTGAGCACAGTGCAAAACCGTAAGAGTTTAGTCCTAACTCTCACACAAACAAAATAGTCCTTCAAAAGGAACTTTCAGAACTTTCACTGTAGAGTTCTCTGTGTCTATCCCACATCATCTTTCCTTTGAAAAGTCAATAACTTATTCCAATGAATGGAGACTTACCAATAAAATATTTTGTTTCACACAAAGCCACAGCAAGTGAGGGCAGCTAAAGCAAAGTCCAAACCTTTGACCTGTGAAAGAATATTATCTTAAGATTCAAATGGGGACTACTAGCACCAGTGCTGGAAAAACTAAGGGAGACAGAACACCAGCAGAGAAACTGAGAGGCAGGAGTTAAAAGCAAAATCTTAAAGAGCTCTCTCCAGCCTCAACCCTGGAACCCCTGTGATCAGGTTTATTTTCCAATAAACCAGTTTGTCCAGAGTCACAGATTTTCAAGGTTTCAAGCTTCTAATCATAAGGTTCAATTCAACTTCAAGCTTATTCTTGGGTCTACCAATTTATTCCTTGAAAATGATAAATCATGAACAAAAAGAAAAAAACCCCGAACACTAAACCCTTTATTTTTCAAATTACCCTAATTACATTGGCAGAGCTACTAAATGACATAACAGATGGCTGCATGACACAAAGGCATCCAAATTTTAAAAGCTGGTACCTTGGTTTTATGGCACTATACTCTTTAGTACTTTTACAATAACCAAAGTTTTTTAGTCAGTTCTTTAAAAATGCACATCTCACCTCTAACCACTTGTTTTGAGATAGGCCTATAATGGTCTATCAGATGAACTCTTTTCAGAAGACCTTGAAATATCTGCACATCTAAATCCCACTGAGCCTTACAACAATTTGAATCCTGTTTTCCTCAGGCCCTCCAGGAAGCCCTACCAGAAGCATGCCATGCCACAAAAACCCAGCTGTTCCTGCTGAAACTGTTCCTGAATTCTAGAAAGGCTTCCTCAGAGGCTGGGAGCATACCTAGGAGTGCAGGGCATTACATCCCAACGTTTTAGGATGACACCAATATTCTTGATCGGTGTAAGAACAGCTTCCACTCATACAGGTACCTACACTGCCAGAAACCTCCACAGTAAAATAACAGTCATAAGCAAGGGCACTTACCACAAATCCCAAAGTAAAGAACATCCTCAGCCAAGTTCTGTTGTGTGCCCTGCCCATCTGCCTCAGCCCATGCCATCAGCCTTCCTTCCTTATTCCTACAGGTGCCAGTCCAGACCTTCATGCAAGCAGTACAAATTCGCTTTACAGTTAAATGCCGCCCTCCTCAAGGGGAGGATGCACATGCACAAACACATTCTGTGCACACACAGCTCTCCCCAGCCAGTCTGTAGCACTTCAACACAGGGACACAAAGATCTGGCTCTTGGAGAGCACTATCAGTCCTGTAACAAAGTCCAGGGCGAGCTGACAGCAGCTGGCGACAGAGCCAAGCCCTCTCCTGGAAACATCAGCTCCACGGTTATCTGCCTCGCACAGAGCGCTTTGTGCTCCTCCAAACATGGAGCTCTCCCGACAGGGGAGGAAAAAGGCTGAGAGAGCAAGAGGCAAAGCGGCTGCTTTGGTTTATGGGCTGTGGCCCAGAAAAGCAGATAGCCCTGGCACAAAAGATAACAGCACAAACATTAGAGCATTCCTTGGGAACAGAATGGGAAAAGGTTTGTTACTTGTACGGTCAGTGAGATGCCGCATTTCTACACCTCACTGCAAACTACAAAAAGGAGTTGTGCCCTTCCCATTTAGAGGGATGGCTGCAGGGAATTAAGTACCCAGAAGTTTTCTTCAGGATTCCTTTATTCCATCCTACCACATTCAAAGCAATGTTTTTAATGCGTGCTTCAGACTTCTCTTCCATTTGTAGCAAACAAGTTTTATTTAGACAGGATTTATGTGCACATTATTGCTGAAAGCAATACCTAAAACCAGTTTTTAAAGAAGAGACTAGAATAGGGCACTTGTGTCAGAACTGGGCTAGTATCAACAGGCCTGCCCTCAGCCAAAGCGGGTTACCCCACCAAGTAGCCCCACCAAGTCAAACGTGACTATTTGGTGCCTCTGCTTCTGTTTCATAGGAGAAAAACAGCACCTCAATAAATGCAGGTTTGTGAGAGGAAGAGCTCTCCCCAGCTGTCGAGTCTGAACTCCATAGGCAGAAGGGTTTCTACAAACCAGACTGCATGCATGCCCTAATAACTATTACACTTGTTCAAATGCAGTGTGTTCTCTTGTTCTAGTAAAGTTTATAAATGTCTTTTCAGCACAAGAGAAAACCAGCCATGCAAACAGAAAATCTGAACATGACACACTGTCAAGCTGACAAAAATAACACTGAAATTTCCCTCGCTCTGTTAGCATAGCACACACTTGAGTAGAAATCTGTACGCAGTAAAGCATTTTCAAGGAAACAACAGTCAAGATAAGGGCATTTCTTCCATCTGCCAAAATGAATCTCCACTGCTTAACCATAACACAAGTACTGAGCATAAACCTGGAAAAGAGAGAAGAAATTAGAGTTCAAACCGTAACTGTTGCTGCAGATACACAAACAGATGAAAAACAACTAAAAAACTCTATTAACACTAACTGCAAGCACTAGATAGTGCTGCTCTTGACTCTATGCAACAATAGTAGGAAATGGAAGTATCTTGCCTTTTTCAGTCAAAATACACAAAACACGAACACACTGTGAACACTAACCATCTTCCAAGTAGCTGCTCCTCCACAGAAAATCAGAGGAAAAGTTCACCTCTGAAAAAAGCTCCAAAGCCAAAGCTGTTTCAGTAAGAACTAAGCAGAGCCCTTTCCTCAGTTGAGATGCAGACTTCTGCTTTCCACCACCAGAAAACTGGCATCTACTGGCAAAGTACAAGGTAAATTATTCACTTTCTCTCTGATAACCATGCAGCAGATTGTTGCTACAACTACAACAGACCAGAAGAGAATTGGGAAAACGTGGCTTTTACTTGTCCTTAACCAGAGTTCTGGAATGCATATGGGGGCTGAAGACACAGCTCAATCTCAGAATAAATACCACCTAGGCTTCCAGTCAGGACTCGTAGTTCCAGCTTAGATGCGTGAGCTCTGCTCACATCACAGGAGGGAATTTCTGTCTTTAGGAGAGAAGTTACAACAGCACAGGTTAATATCAGCCAGGGCACACAATCTCATTATTATTATTATTTTTACTACTGCTGTTTACCAACAAAAGCCCAAGTTGTGCCTTCATATCCAGCAAGTCAGTCATTCAAAAAATTCTGCTTGGAATCTGTTAATGTATCTCAGAAAGAACTAGCCAGATCAGGCAAAGGAGCGAGTCATTTGCTCATTTAAGTGTTCTAGAAAGTCAGAACTGAGCCAAAAAAAGCAACCATACACATTTTCTTCAGCTGGCAAACCACACACTCTCACATTATGCTCTTAAGTAAAAGAAAATAGTCCAGGGGTTGTTTCAATTTCTTTTCAAGCTGCATCACCAGTGGCAATACTGGTCTAGGAACCATTCACTGATTATCCTTTTACAAAACCAAAAGTGAAGGCTTCTACATATCATATACAGGAGAACCTCCCACTCATCTAGAAGTGTTAAATACACTTGTAAAATCTGGACTCCTTCAAAAGTCCGATAAAAATACAAGTCAGGTTTACTCTAGTGAATGATCCAGCATAAAAAGACAGAAGCCGCATAAGGCTGCCAGGTTCACTTCCCTTCTGAGGGCAGTAGGACTAATTTCACCTTTTTCTTTTTACTGTTATTTCATCCTTATTAGCATGCCAGGCAGGAGCAGGAAGAATTCCATGAGTTCCCATACATTAGCCCTGGCAAACTGAGCTGCCTCTTTTCCATCAGTTAACTAGAAACACACAAAGAAAGGTCTCTGAGACACTACCTGACAACTTGTGAAATTAATTTCCATAAATTAATTTACAAGCAAATAACTTGGTGTGGCCAGGAATTAAGACAAACAAACAACAAAAAAAAGGCACACAGGAACAAGCAGGGAAGAAACAATCTGCAGTCAGACTGGCCGATATTAAAAAAGCACACCCGAGGGCATAGTGATTTCCAGGGAGGAAATCCACCCACTGGCAAACATCAGAACTAGATGGAGCACATGCTCTCATGCCAGAAGCACAAGGTAACATATTCCAATATGAACAACTGCTTCACTCACTGCATATTGATCCTCAAATATCAACTGCAAGTCAGTGCAAGTCTGTAACTCCAGTTACTGGACTATTTATTCACCAGTTTTCACTGTATGAAACGGCTCATGCATTGATTTTTCCCTGTCTCCTTTATTTTCCACCTGTTGTAGCAGGACACCTTGAGAAAGCACCACAGGTATGACTGTTGCCAGAACCAGAATTATACCAAAAATTGCTGTACTGTGCATTTCAGTGCAGCTCCCAGGACTGGCCAAGTCATATAAAATTCAGGCACTGATTAGTCATATAGTCTACATATTTTTTTTAAAGGCAGTAATTGGGATGTGTGCAGGGAAGAACCCAAATTTAGTCCATACTCAAGGTCTGCGTTCATTACATTGACAAAGCCACTACACAGCCATAAACCCCATTTATTTCTTGGTTTTCTGAAAAAGAACACTTAATGTTACAAAATTACTAAAGGGGATGTTTCATTAACTCGGGACTGCCCTGAGGAACAGAAGGCTTGAACAATAGAAACATTCAGACAAAAATGATAAAATACACACTGAAACAACAGTTTAAAACAAGATGCTGTGAATGCTAAAAGCAAAACAGGCTGCCTCCACTAGGTCAGTCCTCTGAAAAGGTCAAACACCTTCTAAAAACAAGCGTACAAAGAAAGAGACCATAACAGAGCAGAACACTGTATTCTTATTTTTCAAGTTATCTAGACTGCAGTAAAACAATAGAATTTATCTGTGTTCCCTCCTATGAATCAGGACTCTTTCAACATTTAAATCAGAATGATAATACCACCAACAAATATTTCAGAATCAAATACTGAGGCTCTTGCTATATATGATTTTGTGGAAGGAACAGAAGTAGTTCATGGGGAACCATCAGGTGTGACAGACATTTCAGAAACACTAGAGGTGTCAAGGAAAGGCTTCAGGAACACTGTAGGTAGACAAATAAAACACACCATCCATTTCAGAAACAAATATTCTTGTGACTAACCTCCATTTTAGCAGGTCAGATTTTATAATGTATCTGTAAATCACCAATCTCTTACAAACAAGCAAGCACAGAAGGAAGAGGCATCTTTGTCACAGAAGGGGCTCAATGCACACATCCCTAGAAATAACTCCCAGCATGCAGTCCAACGAAACTGCCAACTTCCCCACCAGCCACCCAAATTTTCAATTGCACAGTATATTAAAAAGGGTTTCAGGTTCACTCGAACAGCATTCACTTTCCCACAAGCAGCATTATCAGATTTGCCTACTTGGGGATGTAAACAGTAGTTCCCACTCAAAAAAGTCATCAGAGAAAGGAAGTACAATTAATATTTTCAGCAAGGGATATTTATGTTTAAAAAACCCCTAGGGTTCATGGCTCTTTTTGAGAAGGGACAAGAGGGTAGAAATTGTTATTTTGCCTTTTAATACTGTTCTGCAAGTAGGCATTTGTACACACTGTATGTGCCAAGTGGCACAGTTACAAGTTATCACAATTTTCCCAGGCCTGCATCTATTCACACCCACACTGGTATCTTGCAAGTCCATACCCATATGCAAAAACAGATGTAGGACTTCATTTGTACATGTATAAATATTCATTAGTTGCTATTCGTGCCCACAAACACACATATCACATCTGCAAGATAGCAAAAGGTTCCCTGCTCCTGGGATCAGTATATTAAGAGCCCTAGGTTCTTATCCTAGCTGTGTCTGTGCTCATGAAGGTCAACTCCAGAACAAGAAGGCTGCATTTCATTTACCTCCCTTCAGAAAGTGAGGGGACAAAGCCTGTTACCTGTTTGGTAGAAGGGCAGGAACACCTAGAGATGAAAGAATTTCAGTGTAATGGTAGATCAATAGTATTTTCACTGCTTGAAAAGGTAATGCTGCTTTCCTAGATTTGTTTAATAGCAGTCTGTGTACATGGTATACAGTACTCCATCTGGCATAAACAGAATTCTGCTTCTGCTCCATTTGAGGAAGTCTAATATGGTTTTTCTGTGTCAGGGAGGGTAAACAGCTTTGGAGAACGTGCCATGCTTTTGATGATTCAGTTCGACTACAGACAGAAACCCTGCCATGCTGCAAACGCCTAATCTCACCTAAAGAGCAAAGTACAGGAGAAAGGCAGAAAAGCAACCATCAATATCAGAGTCCTGAGTAGTACAGAGTATGTACAGCATGAAGTCCACCCTGGCTCGTGTGCAGGTGAAACAGGAAAGCAAGCTGGGTCCTTCCTTTCCATTTCTCTTTAGGCATTGTAAAGCTGAGTAACATTCAGACCCATCAGGGTTAGAACCTCTGATTTTTCTCCAGAATTTGTTTAAAGACTGCACTGACTCCACCTAGTTTATGCTCCTCCTTCACAAAGCAGGCAGGGCATCTTATTTCAAGTTTCTCTGCAGAGACACAAGAAACTCCACTCCTGAGGCTGGCTGCTCATCTTTGAGCAGTGAGACAGGTCACCTCCCTTCATTCTCTGACTACAGCCACGATTTAAGTCAATTCCATTCCAGTGCTTCACATAAGTCCTGGCATAATCTGCCCCTCCTTTTTACATGAAATCAGCATTCCAAGGCCTCACTACAGTAAAAGGTGCCCTCCTGAATCAGTGCCAAGCCCTTTAAGGGAGTCATAAAAGAGGCACTACATGGCAAGATATCTCAGCTTAACACAAATGGGTACTTAAATATCCACCTGAAAACTAACTTTACAAAAAAAAAAAAATGAACACAGCTTTTTAGGTTTCCAACATTTCACCAAGCTGCTCCTAATTACATTACCAATTACCAAGAAAATGCAGTTGTGTGTTCGGTTATTAAAAACTTCATTTTTTTTACATATTCAGTAGTAATTAAGAATGAGCAAGTAGCATATATTTCACTAGTAAAAATATTACGAGGTCATGTACAGGAAGAGGCAAATTTTACTATAAAAACAGTTGGTACAGGCAGAAGTGACAATGTTCACAAGTGCCCAAGCACACCTGAAGCAGTTGGCAGAATCTAAGAGGAAAAGCACACAGCAGCTAACAGAAAACTACGTTAAGTACTGCTCCTTTTGATTCTCAGCTGGGGCCCTGGAGACACAGAACAGTCAGAATATGAGCCTAGGAACCAAAACCCTACATGGGAAAGGAATAATGGGTCAATAGAAATGGTGATGTTATGGCACCTCATCTAACCACTACAAGTATTTTCTCTCCTTTATTAATTTGCATCTCTTGCCTCTTTCTTTCATAAAAGCTTGTAATACTTCTCTTGGAACATTCCTCCCTATGTCCTCCCTAATGCACACCAACAACTTTTCCTCTGTCGTTCACCACTAAATCCTCCTCCCTGACTAGCAATGCCATCGTGGCAGTTATGGATCCCACAGTAAACCCACCCTGTTTCACCATCTTTTATTCCAACAAGGCTATTTTTAAACCCGGATCAGTTTCCTGATAAGACTCTGTGCACTCTCAGACAGCTGTGCTGTGTGACAAGAGTAGGCAAAGAGGACACAGAACCCCAGGATTTAAAAACTAAGCAACTGAAGGGCAGGGGCACTACCCAAGACACTCCTAAAAATCCTGTAATTGTTTTTCCTTTTGTATTTAGTTTTAGTGATGGCTTCTGTTGTTTCAGATCTGAAGAACCTGAGGGCCTTAAGGCCTGTCTATTTACTGAAAGCGAATGCACTTCACTGCACAATGTAGTCATAGGAAAGCTGTATCTAAAGCCTGTTTAGAAAACAATGAACAATTGTCTTGATTTAGTATCTTCAGATCTGTAACTCCACTACTACCAATATTTAAACCAAGGGTAAAAAACAACTTCTCATAGCAAGCACTACATACTCACTTTATCCCACTGGCTCTGCAGCAACAAAGCTTAGTTGAGAAAAAGTCCCCGTTCTAATAATGCTGCCAAATCAGAAAAAGCAGGAAAATCGTTTTATAAAGGAAAAGCAGAAGTCAAACAAGAAAGGAATTTTGTTTGTTTGTTTCTAGAGCTGCCTTTTTATTTAAGAAAACACAATGGAAAGCAAAAAAGCCTCAGAAGAATGAAGCAGACAACAGTGCCCTAAGGGAAAGAGAAAGAACACAGATGTCGTGCTCCAACAGCAGACAGGAGTTATTGGACTGTAGATCGCTGAGTGCTGCAGAACCAAAGCCCCCCAAACCCAGAAGTACATATTTATGATTATACCTGGGCTGTCTTCTTAACAGCTGCCACGCTACAATACACCTGCTAAGCACCTATTTCATTCTGTCTGGGGGGTTTCCTAAGTTAATTTAACATCCACGAAAGAGAGTCAGCACATCTTGCAGGAGCCTGGGGATAGCAGCATTTACAAGATCACATACAAAGGTGACAAGCAGCAGCTATTACACTTCCATTGGAAAATCAAAATAGATCTCTGAACAAATGCAGGACATTTAAACTGCTTATCCCCTAACAAAAGGGCCTCCCAGAAAATATTTTCCTAAATACCAGTCACACATGGATTGTTTCACTAGAGCCCACATTCAAGGTCACTCAAACCCCCCAAATCCTACTTTTTCAGCTAGCTGTTTTCTGTGGATCCTCAGATACAGGACCTTTAAAAGCTTTTTCTCTCTTCATAGCATCCTGTCCAAGCCCTCGCAAAGCCTGCTACGTTTTGCGGACTCCAGCATTAACCAATGCTTCGTCCTACATTTACCCAAATTCTCTCTAACAGCAGGGCTATTTAATGGATTTCCCCAGCAGCCTTGGAAAAGCGCATGCCGTGCACCAGATGTTCACTCACCCAGAAGCTCGCAGCCTGCCACCAAGGGGAAAAAAAGGTGGGCAACAGCTCTTAATTCTTCCGTGTCTGGCTGAAGAGCGTTCTCCCTCCTGCGTGCTGCATTCCGTAGAGCCACTGCAGTGCTCAGAGCAGGCAGACTTGCAGGAGCAGCTGGAAAACAGCCGTGCTCTCCTACGCTGAGCAGAGGTGTCCATCCCAGAGCCAGGGTGGTTCTTGCTCAGCGAACCTATCCTCTACAACCCCCCTACCAGAGGGTGGGTCCCACTGACAAGTGGCCATTGGAAGGTGGTAACCAGGGTGAGAGAGGACAATAAAGCCAGAAAAATTGCCCGCGTGTGTGTAGGAAGGGAAAAGAATAAGTGGAGCAAATAATGAGTGAAATAATGGAGTCAGTATGCAAAGAAAATTATTTACTGAACAGACTATTTGTGCTGCTGACCTCGGTCAATTCCTCTCCAAGTTTTAACTCCTTACAGTCAGGGCTTTGCCTGGGAGAGGAGGTCACAGCTCGTATCTCTCCCCACTGCCCTCCCATGAACCATTCTAGGATGTAACCACCAGATCCTGCAGGTGAGGCTCCAGCAATGCGCTGCTGCTCTGCTTCACAGCTCTAGGAAGTTCTCACAAATAAGAACACGCACACCAAAAGCCTGGTTGGTCCATCATGTTTTCCTCCTATACCTGGCAAGAAAAGCTCCTCTAAACCCAGAGCTGAAGAGGGTGGCCAGAGTTCATATCACCACCCTTTCTAAGACCTTCACAGAAAGGAGCATTTTTCTGCAGCACCTGCATATTATCAGGTCATAGAAAGTCAATGCCTGCCAAACATTCTTTTCCACAACAAGGACTGCTGTATGCAAGTTAATCTCACACCCATGACCTTGTTCTTGCCACCCAAAGATTTTCCTGTCACAAGAAACTCCATAGACACTGCACACATTTAACCATGGCATAAAGTCCAATATGTCACAGCAATTTGTATTTCACACAGCAGCAGCTATCCCATCAAATGAGAATAGTAGTAGCTTTTGCTTTTCTACTTGGAGATACAGAACAATACAGTTTTTTATATCTGAAAAAAAAGTGTTTTAAGTCATTACTGCCTTTGAGAACAGGCTCACAGAATCTACTTGGCTCTCAGATGCCCTGATACTTATTAAAGATATTCTTTCCATATTGGAACCTATGTGATGAAGCTTGCAGCAAACCCCATTAATATAATGCAATATGCAATGTAACAACCCAGCATTTAATTCACAGCACTGGAAACACCTTCTACCCCACACCACTGTAAAGAAACTTTTCTAAATACATAACAAAGCCCCTGACTTTGTAGACAGGTTGAAAGCTGCTCCTGCTCTTCTGTCATCTGTCAAAGGACTCCATTCAGTCAAGTCAGGAATTAACAGTGAGCATTTGCAAGTGCCATTGTAGCAAATGAAGCACAATTCTAGTAAATAAGCCAACCTAGCTTAAGCTAAGGCAGCTGTTAGAAGAACCAAGCTCAGCTACCCACTCTCGTGAATCATTTCCTGAATTGCCGTAATTAGCACAGCATTGTAAGGCAATTCATGCTCAAATCCAACAGAAGAAGTCAACGCTCATCTTAATTTACAATGTTAATCTCAGAGCACTTGATCCTCAGTCCATTAGAGTCCTCCCTTCAAGAAGCACCTCTGCTGTGACACCACCAGGAAAAGGAAGAACTGAGACCTGTGTGCAGCAGGCACTGGCCTGCTGGGTCACGTCTGACCTGTGCATCTTGAATCTACTTGGCCATGTCCTCTCCTCTCTTTTCACGACCCTCTCTCTTCACTTTGATGTGTACTTCACATTTCTGAAATTCTTTGCTTTCTCCGAAGTCTAGAACCAAAGCACTCTGCTCAACAGCTGAATGCACCGGCAGACGCCGACTGTGAGAGAGCATCATGCCCAGAAATTACCATCACTGCTTGCATGAATGCTAACAAGAATTCACCACCGTTTCCCACTACCATCAAAAAAGTCTTGACTGCCTGGGATGTTTCCCTCTATGCTGGTTGATCCCTACAGCTTTATGAAACCTGTTAGCTTCTCTCACCCTTGGAGAGCCAGACTTTTGATATTATAAACCTTGAGCTCATTGAGAGTTTGATGAAGCATAAAATAAGCATAGTTTAACAGTCAAATGAACAACAAAGGGCCTTTTGTGATAGCTGGAGAGTACAGGAATGGAGCAGCAAAGGAATTAGGACTTAGAAAAAGACAACCCCTTAAATGTGGAGGTGACATCCTGCAACTTTTGATTAATCATTTGATTTATCAGTGACATGATATGACTTTAAATGAACTCAATAACTTTAATTCTTGTCCTGACACAACCCATCTGAAAACTTTAGATCTAGACAGAAAATTATATAAAAGTAGAATGGCTACAATGCTGGAGGAGCACAATGTGATAAGGAAATCTGACCTCTGGAAAAACATTTTCTTTGAATTTTTTTGGCAGAGGGTAAACAGTAAAGTCCCCAGGTTTTTGGCACAAGGAAGGAAGACTTACAAAATGCTTCTCTATAAAGAAGTAAATTTATTTTTCTTGTGTAATAGTACCTTACTGCTCCATGGGAGCTACAGTTCCAAGGTGACTACCTCAAGATGAAGCTCACCTTAAGA
Source organism: Lycocorax pyrrhopterus obiensis (assembly GCA_014706295.1). NCBI lineage: Eukaryota > Metazoa > Chordata > Aves > Passeriformes > Paradisaeidae > Lycocorax > Lycocorax pyrrhopterus. Next base: position 71,897,372 of record JACSVZ010000015.1, on the reverse strand, counting down.
TGCCAGAATTCACCACAGGTGAAAACAAGTCATCTTTTTATAGCAGAAGAAGAAGGACAGGGAACAGCAGCCCCTGAAATAAAAAATTTGGGTTTGGCAATATTTCAGTTTGGGAACATACACAATTTAAACTAGAGGAGTTCTGAGGAAGAAAAATACGAAGTAAACAAGTTGTCTTTAACACAGTTTCAGCCAGCCTCGGAGAACAGAAGATTTAAATGTATTTTTTTAATCTAGACTTTCAGAGGATCACTAAACATTTTAATTCCTTCCACCCTAACACTGCAGCATTTTAGAGGACTGTTGCTTCAGTAACTATTTAAAAATAAACTCTCCAGAGAGCACATGGCACTAAAAACAAGCCTCTCCAGACTGATGAGACATCTAGACAATGGTCCAGAAAAGGGCACATTAGCAGAAGAATTCTCCTAAGGAGGAAGCAAACATATCAAGTGACTCTGCAAGCAATTTAGCTGGTTTAGATCACAGCTGATACTATACCATTTCTAAATTAGCATTAACCAATTCCCCTCCAAGAAAAGGACACAGCAAACTGCACAGCTAACCCAGCCCACGAGGCATGTCCTGGACACATTCCTTGTTCCACTGGCTCATGGCTATTGCTACATAATATGTAAGCAGCCCTACTATCCCTGGAAAGTCCACAGTGTGTTTAGATTCTGTTTGTAGGCAGCAAGACAAATGACAAGATCTGGAAGAAACCTGAAGTACCTGGAGCGAGGCACTGGCCTTCCCAGGCTCGCCAGGGAAACTAGACACAAAGGCTAACTCCAAACCAGTCTTCCTTTACAATCAGCACAGCAAGAGGCACAGCTCTAGACAGTTCTGAATGGGAACCTTGCCTAATTAATGAATTAGTGATTTAGCGTAGCAAAGTGAATCATCAAAAGCATGGCACATTCTCCAAAGCTGTTTACCCTTCCTGACACAGAAAAACCATATTAGACTTCCTCAAACGGAGCAGAAGCACAACTCTTTACGCCAGATGGAGTACCATATACCATGTACACAGACTGCTATTAAACAAATTACTTTCTGCCACAAAAAGCCTAGTGAAACATTGTTAGATTTGACTGTTTAAAGCAAGTCTCCCAGGCAAACACCTGCCCCCATTCCCTTATTTCTGCGCACATCACCACAGAACAGAGTCTACTGTCCTCCCCTTCATTCCTTCAGTCACATAACCATGATGTTGGGAGTGCTGGAGGACACTCCTCAACACAAGATCCAGAATAATCTATCCCATGGGTATCACTGGATGGATATCAATTGGGTTTGTGCTCTTTAACTGGGTTAGAATCAAATTTGCCTTCTGCTTGCCCTTAGATTCAATCCTTTAATGAACCCTGAAAAACAGGTAAGCAAGTGTTAAACGGTGCAAATCACTACAAGCTGCAGCATCTCACAAAATAGAGCAGAGTTTATATTGTCCTTTACACCAGAACCAACAAGACTTTTTAACAGTTAAATATGTTTTAAGTCTATACAACATATTTAGAAACACCAAGAGGAAGGCAAAAAGGGGCTCCCAACCATTCTGTTCAACCAGGGCAGCTCCATCAGGGTCATAAAGAGATAGAAATATTAGATAGGACTCACACAGCCACAAGCACTTTTACCTGCATGGCACAGATAAGATACAATCCCACAAAAATGCTGCTGTTCTGCCTACGCTTCCAGTGAGAGCTCTCCCCACAGACCCAGAGTACAGAGATCTTCGGAATCTAAAGGGAGGTCACTGCAGAACTTATGCTCTCCATTGTCACTTCAGTTCCAAAGTTGCTTAGAAGACTAGAAGATTATACCCTAAGACTTCCTCAGACGCGCCACCCAAAGTTCATTCCAAAGCATCTTACAGCCATGAAAATAAAAGCTATAAAGTAAAGCTTGAAAGAGATTTATTAGAAGCCTTCAATGCACTGCAATGTCCTCTTCCCTCAACCACATCAGCCCCCAGCAAGCCTCGCCTCACTTCAAAGCACTGCATTTTCAGAGGAATTATTTCCAAACAGCAGGGCAGAGAGCAGTAATACAGAACAATTTTCCTGCTGGCCAAAGAGGAAGTTGATTCTGTAAATGGGCTATTTCCCAGATTTCAATTAAGCTGTGCAACTGGAATCCTAATGCAGGAAAACACAGCAAAAGACCCATAATGGAAGACAAATATTCCTGGACTGAGGTTGGAAACAGCACAGAAAACTGCAAGATTCTACCTTGTTTTGTATCCTACAATAACATTTGAGATCATCAGTCTAAACCAGAACTTCAAAATGTAATATGCTATATAGGAGCAGAACAAGAAAACACGTCTCTTGCACAGAGAGACTCTGCCTCAAGGAATGAGATGACTGCTGGACAAGTGGATCCAAGGAAGGAAGAGAGCACAGCAAAAAGGCAAAACCACTCAAGGCAGATAAGCAGAGGCCTATTGATTCCACTGCCAAGCTGCTCTGGTTCAGTCAGCTCATGGCAGGTGGGAGCAGTATGAACTTCTCTGAAGGCAGAAGATGAGGCAGCACCAGAGATATCTATGGGATTCTTCTTCATGATGGCTGAAAAGCATCCATCTGCCACTCCTCCTTCAGCATGAACAAAGCAAAGAAACACCACAACAAGGCTTTACTGAATGCCTCAAAGCAAGCAGCAATACCAGGTGGGACTACACGTCAAGTGCTCCACAGCATTTCACTCCAGATGACAGTAGAAAAGGGCCAAGAAAATTAGCTTGTCTGTAGCTGTAGAGCCCCAGATAGGAATGATTTTCAGTAAAAATGGTCATTGTTTGGAACAGTTGAATGTCAAGAAGAAATCCAGACAAAGCAAGGGCAGCCTAGACTAGTTTTAACCATGTGGCTAGACACAAAAGATCATATCTCAAAGACTCTGTGGAGAAAGAATGGAAAAGGTTAACATATAACAAGGATAAAGATCTAAGAAGAAAGAGATGACAGGCTGAGAGAGACAGGAATGTAGCAAAAAGGTTTTCTTTACAATTTCCATAGCTTTCTTCAGTGTCCCTTGTCAAAAATGAAAGGCAGTTTCTTATGTTGTCTATTGCAAAAACAACAGGTTCAGAACAGTGGATCTCTATCAGAGCAATCAAGTTTCTGTCTTCAGCAAAAAAACTATGCTGCTACTGCCCACCTTCAGCAGAAAAGTTATGAATTCCCTTAGGAAGTGTGGGATGAAATACATTCCTCGTTCCTGAAGCTGAAATAACTCTATTGTTAATTTACTGCTGTCTAGGAAAAGCAAGAAATGTGCATTTCCTTTCCTAGTCTTACTGAATACATTTGAATGGAGTAAATTTCAATATCAAAAAAAAAAAAAGAAAGAAAAACATCCTTCAGTTTCCTCTTGCTACCAAGGCAAATAATTGCTGCTTGATTAAACTTTTGAAGGAGAAGAAAAAAGGAGGGGTATCAGAAGAGAGGCTGCTCACACAGGTGAGCAACCTTCCCTTCCTTAAATTGTTTCCCATATCTGGGCACTCCATTTCTATCACAAGCCACTCCATATGTAAGAGTATCACAGTGCCTCTTCAAACCAAGATGCAACACAGGCAGAATGAGAAGAGCCATGTTTACTGTTAACACAAAGAAACCAAATGCTGTTAGAGCATTATCAACTCAATAATCCATATTCCAACTACCTCAACATTAGAAGGAATCCACAGGGACAGACAACAAATAATTCATTGAAATTGAATTCATCGTGTGCCCCAAACACTCAGCTGAAATCCAAATGTTTTCACAACATTCACAAACAACATCTACGTGCAGATCTCATTCCTTGGCGTGTCTATGTCCCTGGGTTTTCCTAGATGCACTTTTCCCTTTCTCCCTCTCCCTTGTGCAACTACAACGTGAGATGCCATTCAGCTGGGGGAGGGAGGAGGAGAAAAAGGAAGGAAAGGGTGGTGAGTTGATGTTCCTATGCTGGCTTACCTCTTGCTCTATCTAGGAGGGGTTTTGGGCTCCCCTCCTAGTAAACAAACAGTGCCTGCCTCTTGTATCTTATCACATCATTTCCAAGCAGCAGCACCAACACCGGCTCGGTATTGCTGCTACTTTATTTCCACCTCTCTAATTATGAGCAGCATCCCTGGAGCTGACATATCGGTTACATCCTGCTATAGTCTGCAAGGGCCAGGTCAGTTCTAGACTCCAGTGCTGCTGGGAGACCTAAGAAAAGACCTAAGAGCAAGCATAGCTCCCCAGGGGAGCTCATGTAAAATCCCCCGTCCTTGGACTGACCAGCGGGAACTGCTCCCTCCTCCCCTTTCTGGATGAAAGATGAGATTATCGTTAAGATCTGCTGCAGTAAAAGCACTCGCCCAGGAAACCTCTCAGGGATCACATCCACATCAGGGCTATCTCAGCAGCACAGTACCCGGGGAAAGCTGCACTGAGCACCGTGTATTAACAGCACACGGGTGTAAGAGCAGCCCCCAAGGCAGGGGTGTGCTTTGCTCCTGTGTGAGGAGCCTGCACACAGCAGGTGAGCCACAGCCACATGGAGTTAGTGGCATTTCTTCTGACTCCTGGTTGTTAAGACATAGATCAAGTGGCAGAGAAAAGATTCCTAAAACATCAGACTGCAACAGCACACACAGGCAATTTCCTGTGACACAGGCAGAGTGTGGAAGTTTCCTGCCTCTGCCAAGGACAGACAGCAGCAGCACGGACAGCTCTCCCTTCACCTGGAGCTACCCTGAGCACCACTCTAAGATTACACCGGCAGGACAGCCCCTGTGTTTGCAAAGGAGAAAAAAAAAAAAACCCTAATCCATTCATGGATTAGTTAAGTGACTGAGAAGCCATTCTGAAATCGTGCAAGAAAAGAGGAACACATCCAAGTAAAGACTAGTTCTGCCTCAGCTTTCTCCAACAAGTGTCATCAGCTCTGCATTACCATGTGTACAACAGTAATTCACGTTCACTCATGGCAAAGTAACAGTGCTGGAGCCTTTATCAAGAGACCTGCACCTGCAAAATAACTGAGATTTCTCAGGTGAGGCATGTTTGCAGGATATTTGAAACCCAGAGAGGCAAGAAAGCTTAGAACAAAATGTCATCCTGACCTCAACCAGCTGTGTTTAGGTTTAGACCAGGAATATACAGTCACATACTATTTACAGACCCTTTCTTAATACACAGGATAGTCAGAAACAGGATTTGTATTCACATTTATTGACTATTGAAACTGAGATACATGCAATACAGCAGCAGCATAACAACTAGTTATTTCTTCTGCACAAATACTTAGAAATAACTGGTAGAAGAAAAATATTTATGGTTGTCCTGTAACATTTAAGAGGAGTTCCCCGTCCATTAATTTAATAATTACACGATTACCAACATCACCAATTAGCTGTAAGGTGTGCCTTCCAACTGTAATTTAAGACATGAATGAATGCAAGTCCAGTGCACCTAGTTAAGCCATCTACTTAGACATAAGTATTTTAGCAAGATAAATACAAACATATCTCTTTTCTTAACTGTAGTGTGACTTTTGCAGCTGCAGATGAACGTGCACGACTTTTGGCTGGTTTAAAGGGGCACTGCCAACTTCAATCTAACTCTAAATCTAGTTTTGTCCAAGTAAGCTTTCACAGACTCTCAGACCAGCAGAAATATTCCCATGACTGAAGAACTTAATTCCCATGCAGTGAGTTATTTTTACTGAACATATCCCTACAGTGCAACCAACCCAAACATAAGTACTGAAAATGTGACAGCAAGAAATAAATAGAATAAGTACATTATAAGAAATACAGAAAGAAGTACTAGCATAACTGTTGGGCAGAGTAGTCTATTTCAAGCAAGTGCATAGTTACACAAAGAAAATCTTCTTTATTAGAGTCTTCAAAGCTCAGTTACTTTGTATCTTTCAAAGTTTCTAGCTAAAAGGAGCCTAATTCTCAGTTACTTTGTATCTTTCAAAGTTTCTAGCTAAAAGGAGCCGAATGGACAATCAGTTTCTGTATATCCAACTTGTGCAGTGAGAGGCCATTTCTTTGCTCAGCTTCCCCTAAGTCCACTGCACTAGCACAGACAAAGTTCATTTAAAGTGCAGAATAACCAAGAACACCAATTTTAAGTCTAACACTCAAAGATTTCCCATAGAGCCTTCATTTTGTTCAACTTTCAAAGCAGCACAACAGGACCAACAAAGGAAGCAGCATTTTTTGACGTGTCAGACTTAACAGTAACTTTTGTCGAGATGGAGGAATCCTTTCCAAGCGCTCCAGAGCGCTAACCTTAAATGGATCACTGCATGAGGTAAGAGAGGACTTCTTCAGAATATGGAATTAAGTCATTGCAGTGAATGGATAAGCAGGTTTTTATTATTATACAAGAAGAAAACCTATGTTTAGAAGCAGCTCCCCTTGTTAAGTACTAAACACCATTAAACACACCTTAGGACAACAGCCTGCAGAGATTAAGAATGAACCATAACACAATAAATAAAGGAACGGAGGCACACGTATTATAAACCCTCGTAATGAATTTATCTATTATCTAGAATTATCTAGAACGACAATAAAAAGGCTAAAGGCAAGACAAGCAGCAGCCTGCGTGAGCTGCGGGCGGTTTATGCCATGCCTCACGCAGGGGTGCCGTGAGCTCCGTGTGACGGAAGCACCGCCAGCACTTTATGACCCTGTGGCGGCCCCGGCCGCGGTTCACGGGCGGTGCGAGGCACCCGCACGGCGCTCCCGGCGATAAGGCCGAGCCCCAGCAGCAGCGCGGGCACAGCCGCACCGCGCCCGCCGCTCCTCCGCCCGGCCCGGCACCGGGCGTGAGCCGCGCGGTACCCTCGGCTGAGCCACCCCGCTCCGGCTCGGGGTCCGCCCCGCTCCTGGCCGGCGCCGAGCCGTGCAATCGGGTCACGGAGCCGGCACGGGCGGGCGGCGGGGATCGCGTCCCGCGGCGCTGCCCGCCGCCCTGTGCCAGCCCCGGCCGCTGCCACCGCTCCCCGCGCGGCGCGCACACCCCGCTCCGCGCGCCGGGGCCGCTCCCCGCGCCGTGCCGTGCCGAGGCACGACGGGCATCCTCCGCCGCTGCCCCCGCCCCACCTGCCGCCCCGCAGCCCTCCCGCCCCGCCGCGGGCACTTGCCTTCGCCTCATGCCGCTGCTCGGAGGCGGCGGAGCGGGGCTGGAGTCGGAGCCGGAGCGGAGCGGGACCGGCCCGTCCCTGCCCGCCGCGGGAGGGGCGGGTGCAGCGGCGGCGGCGGCGCGCGCGCACCTTGGCAGCTCGCGCGCCCGCTGCCCCGCCCACCGCCCACCGCGCGGGCAAAGCCACCTCCCCCGCCCGTCCCTTCGAGCGGCGCACCGGGAAAAGGGGAGGGGCGGCGGAAAGCGGCGGCTCCACAGCCGCTGGGCACGCGGCGAAGAGGGGGGACAACGGGAGGAGAGCGAAGGCAACGGGAAGGCAACAGGTGTGGCGGAGAACGGGCACCGTCCCCCACGCGGTTCTCCCCCCGCAGCCCCTCCGCCCTCCCGCTGCTCCCCCGCCCCCTGTGGCAGTGGTACGCTCCCACCGCTCGAATTGCAACAGGCCGGGCGGGGATTGGCGGAGATCAAAAAAGGGGCGGGGCGAGGCAGCGACCGTTTAAAGCGCCCCCGGGCGGGGAGGTGTGCGTGCCGCGGGAGCGCGCCCTGTGCGCCGGGAGCGCGCCCTGTGCGCCGGGACACAGGAGACGCTGATGGAGCCCAGCGATGGCTCCGAAGGGGCCGGCGGGAGGAAGGCGGCAAATGAACCAGATCTAAAAGCGGCCGCAGAGACGCTCGTAAAGTCGTCATGAGAAAAGTCCGATTGTATTTGTGGGTCGGGGGTGGCTGGGGAGAAGCTCGCAGCGGTGGTCATAGCAACTCGTCCCGTTTGGATCCCGATGCGCTCGGGAAAAGGCTCCTTGCCCCTGCGCTCGGGAAGATGAGCAGCGTTGCAGCAGGTGGATGCTGCTGCCATCATCCTTGTGTCCTGCTGATCAACTCTGTTTGGGAGCCCCAAAATATTGGCTAATCCCTCAGGTTACACCGAGGTGACAGTGTTGGTAGTGGCTGGACAGGGGAATGAGCCAGCCCTGCTCTTCAAGGAAGCACTGAGAGGAACCCAGAAGTGTCCTAGCAAATCCACAGCCTTCCAACACTACCTTAAGAGAAGTTTTGATCTCCATAGCATATTAGAGGTTTTGGCATGAAAAGCAGTCAGGTATTGTAATAACACACAATAAAACACTTTACCCAAAACCAAGCAGATATCATTCATAAGAGATGTATAAAATGAGTTAGTGATATGGCTGAGCAAATTCTTACTACAGTATGACAAATATCAGCCAGAAGTGCACAATTCCCAATTCACTATCTATATCCATGTCTGAGAACAGATGGAGGAAAGCCTTTAGCTGATCTAAACTTGGCTCAACCCACCCTGTTTACTGATGGAGTTTCCATGAGCAGAGAAATTAGAGCTACTGGTTGCAATCACCGCAGAGCCTCAGCCTGCTGATTCAGCTTACGTGTCGGAAAATCTGGCAAGGACACCTGTCCTTACCTGAGCAGATGCACAAAGTCATGCCCATACAAGTACCACAGGGTGGCAAGAGCTCCGGACAGGGGATATTCCCCCTTGGAAGTCACTGAAGGTCGCTGACAGAGCAGCTCTTCGCAGGGGGAGGCAGCAGCTTCCATCGTCTGTTCAAAACCAGTATCTGCAGGTGCCCTCCTCTGCAAAGATGCAGGTTGGGGGTGTGTTAATTATTGAAAAATGAAAGCAGACGGAGGAGTGGGTTTACATACACTGGTACAGGAGATGTTTCAAAATGCTCTCCCAGGGCCCAGCTCACGCAGTGTTTGCAGTGGTTGCTGGCTGAGCCCTCTGAACAGTCGGGAGGAGAGCTGGCAAGTTCCACAGTAATCTTTGTAAAGTGCTAATAAGGACCCAAACAATTCCCATTAGGGAACTGAGGAGCCATCTGCACTCTAGCATGAGGCTGCCTATGGCATCCACAGCAAGACTTGTATGTCTTGGCTCGATATTTTGGAATCCAGCACCAGAGAGGCTTAGTCATATGACAGGGTTATTTGCATCATTATTATGCTGCCGGATTCCCAGAGAAGTTTTCACAATGCGCTGTAAGAGGAAGGGTTTAAACAAGTAGAACTGAAGCAAAGACAAAGGGCTATACTGCCTCTGCATGTCCCTTGTCACTGCGTGCACGTGGTGTGCAGAGTGGGAGGAGGGTGGCAGGCAGTACTGTACAGAACTTTAGGCTCATAAAGCACACTCACAAAAACTGCAACATCAGTACAAAATGGGCCATTTTGCAATACAAAAACAAGCTAAGACAGCTGAAATCCTGCATCGCAGCTTAGTAGAAGCCCGATGTTCCAGGCTGGTGATGTGCAAGGCAAGCCCAGCACGGTGTCTCCCCTGAGGGTTTTGCAGAAGCGCTGGTTTGCACCGGGCTAGGGAACAGCCACCTCGCCCCAGCCAGGCAGTGATTGATTCCCTGTGAATTCGTGCCTGCAGGCACTGTAAAACTGGGTGTTGGCACTCCAGAAGTGACCGCTAGTGAGCAGAGCAGCTGTTGAGGAAGCAGTTCCAAACCAACCCAGGGAAAAATATTGTGGTTCCAGACTGAGCTTTTTAAAGGAGGTGAGCTGCTACCGCTCAAAATAAAGTCGGAGTATGGCACAGTCCCGTTTTCAAAAGCCTATATAGAAAAATAAGGCCTGACTTTTTAATGTATTCTGTTTCTAAGAGAAATTATTGAATGTTTATAAGGGCCAGGTGCTGCTCCCAGTCAGACAAGGAGTATAACAAGGAAGGCAAGTTACAGAAGAGAATTCAAGAAAGTTTTTGGGGTCTCTATGAAATCAAAGCTATTTTCACAGCAAAAATAGCCAAGGAGTCTTAAATTCTATTTTGACAACCTTCCAAAGTTCAGGACTTGCCAGGTGCATGCTCCTGTGGGAATCTGTAATCTCTTTAAACCAAGAGCAGCAAATTCCGCTGGAAGCATGCTGTCCCGGAGCAGAGTCCCCACATCTGGAAATAGGAAGTAAAAACGCAGCAAGTGGATTTTCAGACGAGGAGGTGATCACCAAATTACAGCACTGGAAGGGATACTGAGAGGTCATCTAACTCCATCCCTGTGAAAGCATCTCTGTCCCATCTGTTTTACCTCTTAAAGACCTCCCCAGTGCCGACACCACAGTCTCATCCAGGAAAGATGTTCTTTTCTCATGATTCACTCTTTTTGCCTTCAGAAAGTTTCCCCTAATGATCAGCCTGGATCTCTTTTACCATAATTTACATGTACTTCTCATCCTATCCAATAGTTCCTCTCGCTCCTGCAACAGCCTTTTAAATGCATGACGATTTCTCATGTCACTTACTACATTCCCCAGACCTAAAACTCCATTTCTTCTTGCCTGTCCTCCTAGTTCAGATTGACTGAGGCTCTGTTGATTCATGCTGTTCCCCTCTGGTGGCTCTCACTTTAATCCATGTCTTTCCTGAATTTCTCTGTGCAGGAGCAGCACACAGCGTGTTCCCAGCTGAGGCCTCATCAGTATGATCCAGAATGGAAGGAGCACTTGGTGTGTCCTGCAATCATCCCTCCTGTTTATACATTTTAGTGTGACATTTACAGTGACAGAGGATTTTTTTGTTTGTTTTTTGCTTCCCACATACGTGGCAGTATTTGTAAAAGTCAAGGCCACAACATGAAACCAAACTTCAGCCACTGAAGCCCCCGAGATGCTCTTCATTAACAGGAACTCTTTTCTCCTGTGTACAAGTGTTTCTGTGAAAAGGCACTGTATTTGAATTGCCATCTGCTGTGAGCAACTGAATTGGGATCTTGATGAGTTATAGCCTTGTTTTCTCATGCTCACACTTACTTGGACAGCTAAACCCACTTTTTTTTAATGTAAAAGTAATCTGTGTACGAACGAGCAGCTAAGCGCTTCCAAGAAGAACTGCTCTCAGAAGAAACTGAAGGACTAGTCTAGTCTACAGAGGTCTTAAAATTTGCTCTCTTCTGCAGCTGTTAGCAGGAAGAGTTGTCCAGTTCTGGAGCACTGACTTCCTAAGCAAGAACACAAGCGTTCAATCTGCGGTTCAAATGCAAGGCAGAAGTCACCAAGCATTCTCCTGATGCAAGTGATTATTCACTGCATAGGCATTTGAATAGCTGCAATATTTATGAAATGATGTATTCAACCCCTTCCACCACCTCTGAACACACATGCACACCCTAACCCGGACTGACGTTGTGTGCTGAGGTGGGAGCTGAGTTTCAAATGAATTGCTGGTGGTGTTTGTTTGCAAGAAAACAAATACAAGTCTAATTCACTTGGAAAAAAACTTTCTCTTGGCTCACTAAGTAGAAACTGTAGGTAAAAACTTGTGCAGTTAAAAAGCAAAATAAAAAGCCAGCTTCTCAGAGCCAGTGAGTTTTGACCACGTAGATCAACGTTTCTAACCCTTTGCACTGAAAAGATAAGTGTTCTGACAGGAACTAATACTGGGGCTACATGCAAATCTGCTGAGTGTTCAGTGTAGACTTTAGCATTTGGAACTATTTTAAGAATAAGAGAAGCTCTGGGTCTGTGCATACACACTGCAGACACTTTCACTGCTCACAGATTTTGCCAAGCAGTAAAATATAAAGTTGCAGCTGGGTTTGCTGCTATGACTCAGGACTGTGGGCATACGAGAAGCTAAAGAGAAGCAGACAACTTTCACTTCACTATACTGTAAAATTTTAAGTAGAATTAACCCAAACCAAAGGCTACACAAGTGCAGAAAACTCCCTCCCAAAATGGTACATTATGCTAAGGGCTGGGAAGAGTAGCCCAGCTGAGTTTCACTTCGTGCTTTAGGAACAACTCTTCAATGTGTAAAGAGGTGTGAGACCATCCAAAGCAGTAAGGCAAGTGCTTGTCAAGGAAGAAAATGTAGATATGCAAGAACACCATACCCAGATGAAGTACTACTAGACTGCTGGCCTACAGTTAATACATTAACCAAAAAATCACAAGTACAGCATTTCCTGTACTCAGACAGTCCCCGAGAAGGACCAAAGGGAATGGATTCAGACGTACCTTGGTGAAATGTGATGGCAGCTCCTGCAAGGTCATGATTGAGACACTTCATTGGTTCTTCATCTAACTTGGGCTATACAAGTTCCCCACAAGAGCTGCCTGTAAAGCTGAGATTGATTTACTCCACGTAGCATGCATTCAAGTCTAAAAGGCATGTTTACTATTTGGAGTTTGGATTAAGGGAGAGTCTGAGCTATGTTTTCTGTTCTTGTTGTTAAAGCAACAGCTTTTTACTCCTTTAATGAAGTGGACAGAGCATCTCCCTTGTGGTGTTGCCTAGAAATAACTGACAGCCCCAAATCTCAAACAGATTTGGAAGTTTCCTTCAAACTCTTAACCATGGCTAGGTTCTCTTTAGCAAAAGGCTGTGTTGCCTGGTTGAGAAGCTTATTGCTTTACTACAACTACTGGGGCTGTTCTTTGACAAGCTATAAAAAAGACTCTACCTATGTGCAATCCAAATTCATCACTGTTTACAGAAGTATTAATAAAAAGGGAAAAGTAAATCAATGAGGTCACTTTATTGATCTTGAGAATGTGGAACTACTATTAATAAAACATGTTGATGTTGTTTTATGGATAGGTCAAAGTCCCGGTAAGGGCGTGTTTGCCATTCTAATTTTTGTGCAGTTTCATCAACAAAGTATTTGCTATTGCAGTATTGTAGTTATTCATCTCCTGTTTTCCTCCCCCACAGCCAGAACATCTGCTAAACGTTTCTGAATCTGAGCTTGTTGGGATAGGGCCCATGACTTTTACATATTTATGAACTGTGTGGTACACTGGCACTCATTCAGCAGGCTGCTTCCCAGGGCTCATGCGCGAATGACATCAGCCGCTGTGGGTTTGTGTGCAGGAGATCCACATGTGCAGGGGTCACACAGGGGGCTGCAAATCTGCTGGCATCCAGAAGTGCTTCAACTCCCCTGCTGCCGAGGAACAGAACTATCCACTAGTATCTGAGTGATGCAGGGATGAGGAAGAGGAACAAGAGGTATTTATGGTGTCCTCTGGAATTGTGGTGAAGAGTAATGGGCTAAAATTGAATGAAAAGAGTTGTATCTGACTCCAGAAATATCATCAAAATATTTTTCAGTTTGGTCAAAGAGGCCAATAAACAAAAGCTACTATGCTTGTGTTAGTTGTAACAGGCAGGACAAAGCAGAACACAGGACTGGTCCTGGGGATGGTAAAAAGGAGCACGTAATTATTTTCTGACTTCTGTTTTGTCTCTGTAGTAGCCCAGCCTGTCATGCCAACACTGGCACAGGCACAGCTTTATGCTATTTACACACCGAGGGGGGTGTGCTGTGCTGTTACTGTGCAGGGCCCTCACACTCGTGACTCCCACCACACGAACAGAAGCTGTGCTCACAGGCTGCTCTTGTGTGCCTGTCAGTGGACCTGTCCCTGTTTGCCTTCCCAGCTGCTTTGCAAACAGTGCCTTTCCAAAGCTGAGGATGCAGGATTTTCAAACCTCATGAGAAACAAGGTACCCCCATCTCCTCTCAACTGTGAGAGCTCTGAGGATTGTTTGTTTGCCTAAATGCATGCCAGTGACAGACCCCAAGCACAATCACAGCCTAATAGTCTTAATGAGATTACAGCTAGAGATGTCCCAGTGCTGCCATCTGACTAAGGAACAGAACAAGCACCAAATTCATCTGGAGAAAAAAAAAATCTCCTTGGCTTTCATGTGAGCAGGCTGCAGGTTGATCAGGATTTCAGATCTGTGGTGTACAACCTTTGATTTCTTTTCCTTTATAATTCCCTGTAATTTTTTTTTTTTTTTGCAATGCATTACTTTCTTTACAAAGCAGTGTATTCTTTTCACAGATGTCTAAATTTCACTAATATTTTTCAGGACACGATCTAAAACCGATGATCACACTGCTCAGTAACATGACTACATTTATAGATGCCTATTGTTAGCCGTGCTAGATTGATCTCACCCATGGCTACTGTCTGTATGCTTGACTATGACACCCATGTGCTACGGGGGAACGTGGTGGATCTTTGCCAGTATAATAACTCCTTTTATCAGCAGTTTATCTGGAGCATCTGTTTGTCTCATCAGAATGAAATTGCTTGTAACGCTATCCAACACAGGGCAAATACTCTTTCTGCACCTGTTCAAGCACTTGATTTACTTACTTCTTAAATTCTTAATCTCAACAAAAACAAATAAGTCAGCTTGTACAACAAAGAATCATGAATTAAATGGAAAAGCTGATATAGGACCATATCAGCTGGCTAGAGCACAAAACCTGGTATTAAGGTACAGATTGTGCAGTGCTCCCTGCAAACTGCAGATCCTGCCCTGCAGATCTCATCGAGCTTCCTGCAAGAAACCTGCTGCTAATGGCAAGGCTGCAGCTCCTCCAGGAATTCATGCCTAGGACAAAAAGGCAGTAGTAGTACATTCACGGATTTTGCATGAAGCCTAGAGCTAGCACAAAGGAAAATTCCTCCCCCTAGACACAAGAAACCCCAGAATTTACCAGTCAATGACAAACAATAAATAGCATTTGCAGCAGAAGGTAGGAGAGGCTGGCTGAGTCAGTACTCACAGAGCGAGGCTGCGGGAATGACCTTCTTCTCACATGAGTCAACTCCTCCCCGACAGGTGCTCACAGCTCGCCCGCCTCTGCAGGGGCAGGCACCTAAATTAGAGCCCCCTCGCCACTCCTCGTGCCCTGCCTCCACACGGGCTTCTCTTTGGAGGGCTCCTACCAGCAATATTCTCCTTCTCTAGGCTTGCGAGGTAAAGCCAAAATTTAAAAGAAACGGGATCTCAGATGCAAATCTCCTTGTGTAAGTCTTTGCCAGAGCATCTCGCCGAGTCTCGAGGAGGCTGTGTGATGATGGGTCTGGCTGCCAAGTCGTCACTGTTGCCACAGTAACGGAGCAGTGGTCCCCTGTGGCTTGCTAAGGGAGCGGCAATGGGAGCACCGAATGGATGCATTGCCTCCTCCTTCGAGGATTCCTCTGACCTGGGTAATCCACACATTTCTTAAAAAAGGCTGTTTTATACAGAAGGTATTTCCCTCACACCCCACAAACACCCCCCTCCCGCCTGGGTTACTCCACGCACGGAGCTCTACAGCATCTTAAATCTTGTTTCTGTGGCATAGGAAAGCTGGCATAACCCCGAGAGAGCCGCTGGCTTCCCCTGGGAAATACCACGGCTTGTGAAAAGAGGAATAAAGGAACCTTGTTCTGGTAAACATCTGAACACGAGCACACGCTCACCAGTGTTTGAAGAAGTGCTGGGACGGCGCGATAGGATCTTGTCTCTGCGAGCAGGTGAATGAGCAGTTGAGACAGCAATAGGGGATTTCTCTGCCAAGTGTTTCTCTGCCAACACGACCGAGCACAAGTGTGTCTGTGAGGCCCTATTACAGCTACGGGGAAGCTCAGGGCCGGCAGGATTCCTTTGTTCCTGTCCCCTCAACTGAAAAGTCTTGGCGCTGCCATTTCTGAGCCTCAATATCCCTGTTTTCTACTTATTTTTATTATAACATTGACATAAACATTAGCAGTAATGTTAGGCAGGACAGTACACCACAGTGGAGACCTACAGACTCTGGGCTGTAGTCAGAAAAGCAGCCAAGACTGCAGAAGCAGGCGTTATTTTCCTGGACAATGAACAATTCAGCCTTGTTTGGGAAAGCAACTCCTTGGATAGTTAAATAATACCACTTGTTTATGAGACAGACTATTTATCTCATCTTCTTTATAAAATGCTGCTAATGGTTCTTTGTTGCTTTCCTTATTATTCTCTCTTAAAGCCAAGTGCTTCTTTTAAGGTAATGGATTTCCTCTCTCAGGATGCCAGTAACAAACACAGCTCTGTGTGCACGTAGGTGGTGTGGACAAAAAAACACACAGAAGTAAAACCCACACATTTGCTTTCTTAACTAACCTTCCTGTCCTCACTTTCAACCCAGGTTGTCTGGGCAATCTGTGACAGTGGGTCATCCCAACTTGCTAGGTAGGGACAGGCCTCCAGGTGCCAAAATCCAGACATTAAAAATCCCATCATGCCAAGGGGTTAAGTACCTTTTTGCTCCACTATAACCTGCAGCAGCAGAGATGGGACTAGGTAAGAACAGCGGTATCAGCCAGAAGGGCTAGAAAGAATTGAACTAGATTGTAAAAGCTGTGAGCAGGCTAAAAAAAGTCTCAAGCATTAAAAGCAGTAAAAATTCTGATCTCTTTACTTATCTTTGCCTCTGCCTTCAGACTGAGTTCTCCAGCTTTTCCCCAACATACTATGAGGATTAGAATTTAATTTGATTTAGAAAAAACCTTCCATTTCTCCTATGTTTACAGGATTCTTCAGTGTGGGACTTGGAGAACATCACCAAACACAGTGATGGCCATGACAACGCCGCTAGGCTTGGCAGTGCAGAATCTCTGCCAAGTAGGAAAGTCCATTTAGGCCCAGCCTAAGGGAGCCTGGAGCCTTCCGACTACAGATGCTGGATTTAACAGCATCACACCCCCACACATCCACACACACAGACACCCTCCCTGCACGGTGCCTTAGTGCAGTGGCTTGTTCAAAATTAGTTACACCCAGACTTAGGAGCATCCAGTTCCACACAGATGTGAGGTTACTGAACATATGAAGGCATCTTATTAGAAGTTCGAGTTATCACGGGCATTTTATGTCTATTTCTTCAGTAACCTTAAATGAGAATGCAGTAAGATCAGAAACTGAGCTGCACACTTAGTCTTACATAGGAAGATGTTGGTTGGTACATATAATTAAATAAATCTGTTTTGCTGACACTCCCTCCCCCGCCCCTTCCCTCAGCTATTTTTGTGCTTGGCTTAGTGGAAAAGACTTGGTGCCTCGGTGTGAAGCATGAAGCCATTCAAAATGAAGCTGTCCCCTGAAGAAGACAATCCCGAGAAGGAATAATGCCGGGCTCTCAGGGAGTATGAAAGCAGCAGAGGAACGTAGGGGAGAGGAGGTGGCTGGGCTTGGCCTGCAGCACTGAGAAGTCTTTTCCATTTGCAGCTTTCTCCTCCCGCAGTCAGAGCTATTTAATGGGATCACGAGGGCTGCTGTACCATTACTTACGGAAGAGGGTATAAAAATGACAGCAGCTAATCGACGGCACCCATTTCTCATCAGTCGCCTCATAAGGCTGATTGCACAAACAGAACGTTTCAGAGGCCAGCGGGCTGGAAATGACATCCTGTCTGCTGGATCCAGACCAGTACACAGAGACTGCATCCCTGTGCCCGGACACTTCAGGCCCAGCCACACACAAAAAGAGGGCTATCCCTAAATGTACATCCGCAGGAGGACGCAGGCTTCAGAAATGGAGCTGGAGTGCTAAAGACACAGCACAGTCATTCTTCCTGGTGATTAGGAGGCAACGGGAGCAGAAACATTGAATGTTCCTTTGTCCATAAATGTCCAGACCGCATTCCTGGTTCTGAAGTTCCCTCACAGAAAGGAAGGCTTTGTCTGGAGCTCACGGCTGAGGACAGCAAGAAACACTTAAAAGAACCTGAAAAAAACCAACCCAAGCTTGGTGGACCAGGGTGGAAACACACCTTTAACTGAGGCCTCGGTTCAGAGGAGGCATTCATGCTTCTGAGGGAAGAGGCTGGCTGATGGGAAGGGCAGAAACTGGACAGAGCTGTGTGTGGTCTCAGAGCAGGATAAAGGCAGGGAGTGTGTGTTTATGTGTGTAGGAAGGGAGCTGTCGGGAGTAGGAGTGCAGTCCCTGCACGTGAATTATAGATGTCAAAGCTGGAAAAGTGCTTGTTGGCCTGTTCACTTTCCCTTCTTCTAGCTGCTGAAGATTTGAAACGTTGAATCTTCCACTCATTGCAACAAAGGATTTAATGCAGTATATTTGCTCTAGCATCATCAGTCGCTAATTAGAAAATTCTGACAAAAACAATATGTGAAAAGATTGGTTCTTTCAAACATCAAGGTTCATTTTGCTCTTAGTATCACTATCCAGGTTTTTTTTAAACACACATTTAAATTTTTTTCTCACTCTGATCTATAGTTAGGCTTGTTAGGAAGTGTCTGTGCTGTTTCTCTATTTTTAAAATATGGGCCCACGTGTGATCAGTTTTTGCTTGAGATTCTCTGGTGCACTCCTGGTGAAATTAACTCACAACCAGTTTTCAAGGCTATTGGAAAGTTATCACCACATTAGAATATATTCAGTGCTAAATGATCTGGATATGCTAGGCTTTTTTTCACAATATTTGCACACCTGATTTTCATGGAGATCCATGCTCCAGCTTGTTTATATTCCTATCAACTGCTCCTGTGGTCATGCATGTTTATTGATGGGTTTCTGGAAAGCTCAGCAACTCAGCAATTTTATAACTGCATTATAAATAATCCAATCAACTGTTCTTCCCCACATCTACTTCTCATTTATTAATGGACTTTCTTTCTAGGCAGTATTTGCTGATCTCTCATCACCATCCGATATATCTACATATATATAGACACACTTGGGGGAGGAATGCAATTAGTTTTGCGGTCCTTGTGCCAAAACTTCCACTGACTTCAGTCAGAGATTTGCCTGAAGAATGCCTGATTATAGCCTGTGGGAGTTGGTCCTATTTCTGTACACCAGGAGCAGGCTGAAGTGAGTGCACACAGGTGGGCGGCAGAGTCCCACGGGCGTTTGGACCCAGAGGCATTTGAAGAGAAGCATGAAAACGTGGGTTTATGTGTACAAGAAGAAGAAGGTGAAGCACTTGGGGGGAGCCAGGCAAAGTGATTGAGGATTCTGTTATACAAGAGCAGGGAAAACTTAAGATTTAACATGATTAACTCATGTTCAACTTTGTTTGTGGGTTTGTTTTGTTCTAACTTTTCAAATAAGGGGAGAGTGGATTTTCTCTTTTCCCCCCTTTTCTGTCATCAGACAGCTGTGCAAATATTTTAGCATGTGATTGTGGAAGCACAACACTGCAAACTTCTGAATTGTGCCAAGAGAAAAGTACAGGAAAACAAAAGGCAAAAGCCTGGGGTGGATCTAGCTGCCAGGATCTTCTGTCCCCAGGGGAACCAGACAGGGAGAAAGGGAGAGAAAAAAGGAGAACTGTGGTAGCTTTCACTGCTGACAGTGACAGTATCCCAGGTCAGAAGGAAACACAGACTGGGAGGAGGGTACCAGAGGTATCAGAGCAATTAGCAGTCATAGAATCATGTCTTTCTTGGAGGTTGTTGGCTTTATCTGTATCACCAGCTGCTGGTATTGTACCTGCCCTAAGATACTGAGTTCTCAGGTTGCAGGTAAACTGAAAACCCAACTGACACAGCGCAGTAAATCAGTCTTTAATTCAGGAAATCAGACCTACATGCCTGGTCTGTGGTTATACTGGCCTGGCTTAAAACAGGTCTTTTCCAGCCGCTTAAGGGGTTCATCAGCAAAGCAGTGATTCAGGCCAGACGACTGAAACCCCATCTCTTCACAAGTTCCCTCAGGAGTTTATGCTACACAAGTGTGGGCAGTGGGTGATAACACAAACCTAGATATGCCACAGCCAGCAATCAAGCTGACTGATTCTCTGCCAAAGAATCCTATCTTGTTACTGTAGGGGAATGAATTAATCCATAAAAAAATTAGCTATCACTTGCAGCATTCTCAGTGGTTTTTGCCATACTCATTTCAGAGATTCCTCTACATCAAATGACAGCACATCTTCATCTTTCACTTCTTAAGTTAAAACAATAGGTCATTGTGTAATGGTACTCCATCTCCCAGCTCATCCTGCTGCTGAGAAGTCAAAGGATCAAGATTCATTCCTGAAGCTGGCTGTCATTCTGTGCCCTGAAACACAGAACTGGGGATACTTCTCTTTTTTTTTAGGCCCATAAAACTGCCAAAGTTATTCAAACAAACAAGAAACTCTTGGCTGTACTGCATGTAATCTCCCATCCCAGGGAATTACACAGGTGGTTATTAAAACTGTAATAACACCCACACTGTGAGCACATTTAAACCCTAAAGGAAGAAATTCTTCCTCCATCAAAGAGAGCAAAATTATTTAATGATTTCAGGAAGCCTTCATACTCCAACTTCCTCTAACCATTTGCATTCCACATCCATTTAATTACCTGAATGATTAATTAAGGTCTATCAGCTAATGTTTTGCACAGTGCTTCAAGTAAGTAAAGCACTGTATAAATCCTTGGCATGAATTGTTAATTAGGCTACTATTTATGTCACTGTTGTTGCCTTCTGGGCTCTTCCCATTCCTTTGCATATTCCCTTTCATGGGCAGTGGTCAGTGCTACCTACCATGGCTGCTATTTCCAGCCCAAGTTATGGAGTCAGCACCACCATCCTCCTGTAGCTCTTTCAAGAATATGTAGCTTTTCTGGCATTGTCACACGTGCTTTTAGGGGACCTGAGTCCCATAAAAGCAAAGACCTTGCACCCCATTATCCACTTTAATAGCATTTTTACCTCCCAGGCCCAGACCCCAGCCTCACAGCACCCCTCCCTGCCCAGGTATGAGCAGTGGTGAGCATGGAGGCTCCCCTCGCTCAGCATGACAGCAGAAACCGGAGAGTAAGAAAGACTCAGAGACAGGAATGCAGTCAAGAGAATGGAATAGAATGGAATTATTTAATTAACAAAGGACGGGTTTTTATGTGCTTAGTTCCTTTAGTGTTTACCTAAATGGCAAGAGGTTATTGGACCTCTTAGCTGACTACCTACCAGAGTGATTGGTCGATTCTCACATCGTTCATTTCCCTAGTCGAAATCATAACAATTCTATTTGCAGGTGCAAGATAGCAGACTCGGTTTACAGAAACCTTATCATGTTTTGCATAGTTTAGCATGAGAAAGACAGAGCTCTCACAAACTGCTGCTGAGAGCTGAACGATTCTCTGCTAAAGCTTTTTAGCATCCATAGAAAACAAGGGTGGGTACAGCTCCTCCCTATAGGACACCAGTTTTCCAAACAAGCCCTGGAAATATTTGCAATTCTGTCCTTCCTTTAGGAAGCCTAAGCAGGATTCTCCTGATGCCATAGGGGCTGAGCACAGATTACAGCAGAGTCGTGGTCAATGTCGCCTCCAAGGGCGAAGCAGAGGCTTGTCTGTGACAGAAATCCCACCCACCTCCAAGTCTTGTATGACTCTGGGCAGGCCATTTACAATTAGGTGTGCAAGTGGTGAATTTGGGTGTCTTGAGTTGCAGTTGTCTTGAGAGACCTGAGACATGGCTTTAAAAACCAGGACATGTCCCTGCAATTGAAACCAGTTGTCTCTGTAGTTATTGTCTCTGCAGATCCTGTGAGATAAACACACAAAATACTGCGTTTGCTTTGTTTTTCTTTAACTGTCAGCCATACAAATTCTGCTTTATAATTGAGCATCAAGTCAAGTTCTTTCCTTCTTACTCATAAGTAACATTCAACAGGCCAAAACAGGCTACAGGGATGCCAAAAATATAACCCTTCGGAACTTGGTAAACAATTTTGTTGATACCACTGAAAATGGAGCAGAATCCTTTTCTCTGAGTGCATTGGCTCTTCAGAGGTAATGAGAGCCCATTTCTTTGAGTCACTGAACTCAGCCGTGAGTGCCAGTGGGACAGGCTGAGCTGGTGAATCTCATGATCCTTCCCTCACGTTCCAGTTTATTTTAACTCCTTCTAGAGTCTCTGAAGGAAAACACTCTCATGCTCAAAGACACTGAAGCAGCAAAGGACAAGTCCAGAAATAAAGTCCCTGTAATGTTCATTTCTTCCTTGCCTAGATCAGTGCTAGGCAAGCATAGGACTTTCTAAGCAGAAAGAAACCCCATAAACCCCTTTCCTTCCGTATCCTCACATTGTGTGCAGCTATGGGTTTGTGGGGACCGTGAAACCCTGCTTTCTTCTAATCTTTATTGTCTTGGTCCTTAATAACTCTGGAAGTAGATTGCTAACAGCACAAGTTGCAGGTTCTCCATGTAAATCCCACAGCGATGTCCAGGGGTTTGCCCAGCACAACTTCCACTCACAGGCCCCAGTGCTGAGAAATGATGGAATTTGCAGTAAGTCAGCACTGGAGGAGAAAAGAGAGAACACAGTGGAGGAAGGGAAACAAATGGAGAGTGCAGAAAAGCAATATACAGAAAACAAACCAGAACCACTTAACATGGGCTAACTCCTTCATGGCTGGCATCTCTAAATCCCAGGAGAGCTAGTTCAAGCACCAGCAAGGTTGCCCTGAGACCTGTGTGCACATACAGACATGGAGACATTATACAGGCAGTACGGAGAGTTCAAACGAAGGGGGTAAAATCCATATGCTACCCTGTGTAGGTGCATATTCCATGGTGTGCAGCACAAACAGCTCTGGGAGTAGAAAATCACAAGTCAGGCCTTGCATTATAACACGATAGGCTTAAAAACCTTAAGATTTTGAGCTAAAAATAAAAATAAATTAAAAATAATAAATAATAAAAATAAAAAAATAAAAATTAAAATAAATATATATATATATAATATAAAATATATATATATAATATATATAATAAAAAATAAAAATAATAAATAATAAAAAAAAAAAAACCCCAACCAGGACAGTGAGCATTCTTTTGCTAAAATCCAGAAGTGATGGAAGAGGAAGAGGAAGAGGAAGAGGAAGAGGAAGAGGAAGAGGAAGAGGAAGAGGAAGAGGAAGAGGAAGAGGATGAGGGGAGGGGAGGGGAGGGGAGGGGAGGGGAGGGGAAGAGAGGAGAGGAGAGGGGAGGGGAGGGGAGGGGAGGGGAGGGGAGGGGAGGGGAGGGGAGGGGAGGGGAGGGAGGGGAGGGGAGGGGAGAGGTTCGGAGAGGTTCGGAGGAGAGGTTCGGAGAGGTTCGGAGAGGTTCGGAGAGGTTCGGAGAGGTTCGGAGAGGAGATTTCGAACAAACTGCCGCAAAAGGCTGGTGAACTGCTGCCTGCGTGACCCACACAAAATGTAAGGAGCAGCCTTGTGGAGAAGACTGGACAGAAGGAAGAAAGGGTGTATAGGGGTTTGATTATTTCCCACTGAATCAAGGTGGAAACAGTATATGGGCTTTCCTTCTCTTTGGCTACAGTACCTCTGGGAGAGCAGGGGGATTGGTTTCAGTGGCTCATTACCCCAGGCTCCTGCTGCTCCGTGGAGATCAATGTATCATTTAATAGGGAGAGGCTTTTCAGCTCTGTGAGATTTTATCTGCTGATGGCTTCCATGATATTTATAGACATATCCATCAGCATAACAGCAGGAAGCAATTCTCTAGGGGTCAAACTGGGTGGATTTCCCCTATTTAAAGTGCATTATGGATGCAGCTTTCTGTATAGGATTAACCACTTAACTCACTGAATCCCGAACATCATCAGCCATTGTTCACAAAAACTGATGATCTCCCCGGCTTAGTTGTGGGATGGTTGACTTGTTTTCAGCCTCAATTATCTTTTCAAATAATGAGGTCCTTTGTTAACCTCTGACTTGCTGAGCACTGTGTAGGCAGCCTATTAAGTACTTCACAGTCCTCTTTTAACCCTACGATTCGGGCAGCACTAGAGATTTAGTCCCATGATTGTCCTATTTCTGGCCAGTCTGAATCTTCATTTGCCTCATGAATAGCAACGCCAGAGAACCAGCTTTGATCACAGCAAGCTTAGGAAAATAAACCACGGTGGCTTGGAAGATCGAGGCAGAAACGACGTGCTTCTTATACAAAGTGTTTTAATGCTCTCAGCCTAACTTTTGGTAATGATTTACCGAGCATGCTTCCCTGCTAAGACTATTTAGAGAGTCAGCTCCTTTGGGCGTTTAGCATGCAGTGATTCTATCTCCTAAAATCATCCGACTATCTTTCTAGCATTGAATTTCTCCTTGTGAGCACACCTTTTGGAATGAGACAGCCTTGCAAGGGGAGCTCAGAACAGACATATCGTTCCAGCAGCTCCGAGTGCACTGGAAATGTGAACTGCTGTGAACTGCTGCTTAATTTGACACAGAAAGACGGATGTAGAGTCCTGACATGGACAAGTGTTCCTGAATACAAATCTGAGTTATTTAAGGTTTTGTTTCCAGTCACCAGAGCTATCATCAGTCACGTCTGTCCATCCACTCTCCCTTTCAAATTCACCATGACCTCCTCATGGCCTTATTTCACTTAACCTTGCTGTGTTTCCAGTGACCTCCACCCTCATGACTTGGTTGTACTCTGAGTGCCAGGCTGACACACCAGCATGCAGCTCTCTTACTCACAAAGACACTTCATGAGAAATGCAAGGGCAGCTGCTGTCTGTCCCTGAGAGCAAAAATTAAGTTCCCAATCCCTGGCAGAACCCATCCCATTTTCCCTCCTTGAAGGTCTGGTCAGAGTTCATACACAAATCTCATTTCCATTACTTTGCTCTCCAGTGATTTTATTTTGCTGGTGTACACAGCTGCAGTGTACTCTTCCCCAAACACTCATCCATTTCTTTTCATTTGGATATATCAGAACACTCCATAAATACAAACAAAATTACAAAACTAATAAGCCTTCTGTCGGGTAGGAAAGACAATGACATTATCCTCTCTGTTTCAGGAAAAGAGAAGTTCAGAGAGAAAAAATTTATAGGAAAAAAGATCTCTAGTCAATAAACCTTACATCCAAGATTACTCGGGATAATTTTAATGCTTGAAATGTACCTAACCAGGAAACTTACTTTTTAGGTAAATCAAGACACTTGTGCAAGTCTATTAATTAATATAGTGACTACATTATGTAGTTCCTAATCATCTTAGAAACCCCTGGAGCAGCTTAAGGAGTCATTGTCAGGCTGCCCCCACCAGTGGCACTAATAGACCTTAAATACCCTGACCAGCCTCGCTGGGGGCTCTTATCCTGCCCAGTGATCCTGGGAAGGGAGGCTCCATTTAAACTCCATCCTGGGCACCCAGCCCTGCCCTGAGCTACATTGCAGCTGTGCAAGCTGCATCCCTGTTCCATCTCGGGGGTGGATGCTGGAACTCTGCGCTAGTCCTGCGTCCTGCTGCTCCTGGCTGGACTGTGAGGATTGACTCTGAACCTAATTCATCACCTCCCTTGTCTGGCATCGCTGATGAAACCTGTTAGTGGCACATGGTGCTGCCCACCCCGCTCAGGTCCTCTGGGTGTGACTGTGTCCCAGACAGGGAGGACACTGCCTGTGCTGGGCTCACTCACCCTTGGCCTTCGGCTTGTCCCCTGTTCCCTCTGCTCCCCAACACCCTCATCCCCACCACCACGTCATTCATACTGGAAATGCTGGAAAAGATCTTGCCAACACTTCAGGGCAAAGCCAGGAAGCCACCTGCATCCAAACCTGTCTCAGTGGTGGTTTAGAAGCAGCCACTGAGTTGGCAGCGCAGGGGCTGCCAAGCACTAACAGCAGCCACGGTGTTCCTGCTCTCCAGATGGGCCAGTGCTGCTCCACGGTGAGAGTAAGTGACTATGGATGCTGAAGAAGCTTTAGCAGAGAATTTCTTCAGCTCTCTGCAGCATTTTTGTGAGAGTTCTGTCTTTCCCATGCAAGTAACTCAAAACAGTGTTACAGTTTTGTAAACTTCTTGCAGCTGCAGGTTGTTTTGCAGGATTGTTATGGTTCTAACTGGAAAAACATTCAGAGATGGGTGTCTTAGCACTTGACCAATCCCCTCAAGGGGTGGATGGCAAAAAACCAATTACCTTATGCCACTTAATACACTTTTGTGAACTAACATATAAAAGTCTTCTGAGAATTCATTAAAGCGCTTCCATTTATCCCTGAGCCTGGACTTCGTGTTGTTTCTCTACTCGTCCGTGGGGAAAACAGCAACAAGTGACCATGTGAATGCCATCCTGAATTCCCCTGGCTACACTGCTGAAGGATGGTGGCAGTGGGAGACAGCAGAGTTACAGCCTAAAGTTCACTTTGATAGGCTAAAAATATAAATACAACTTGTCCCATCTACAGATTAGTTCCAAAATAAATTAATTACAGCTTAGTAGCTTTTCTGCAATGTTTCAAGCAAGTTCTTTCAGGCTGTCTACACTGAGTCATTTTTTGGAAATAAACTTTTTGGATCTAACATTAAATGAGGAATTATTTCAGATTTGGTAATACAGACTGGGTTTTCAACTTCCTCCTTGAGCAGGCATCTGGAACAAAAATGTGTCTAGAAAATTTTGGCCTGCCTCTTGAGTCTGCCTGGGCTCAGGCTGCTCTCAAAGCTGAAAACCTCACTGAGAGACAAGGGCTGGATTCCTCTCGGGCTGCCCTTCCCCCAGTGCCAAGAAGTAACCACGGATGTCTAAGGCTACATAAACTAATTAGACATCTAATCCTACCTTTGTCTGCACCTGGTATTGCCAAGAAAGATGAGAAGGAGCAATAAGTACAGGAGGTACAGAGGGAAAGAGAACATCAGCTCGTCAGGGAAACGAGGGCCAATGCACTGCTTGAGACATTAATCTTACACATAGTGTAAGCGCACCTCTCAGACCAGCAAGACCCTGAAACAGCACACAGATCTTCAAAAGGAGGGGAGAAATCCTCCCAAAAGAAAGGTGCTGCACATAAAAGAAGCTCAGATGCAGGTCCATAAAAGAGCAATTACCTGTTAATTACTGCATTCACGAGCACAAACTGCAAGCAGGGGAGTTCTGCCCACCACAGCCAGAGGGGCACGCAGGGGATGCTCTCCATGGAACACAAGACACCAAGGTTGCACGAGCGAACAGCCCCTTCCCAAGGGATTTCAAGCAAATTTTTTTCCCAAGGCTCAGGCACTGCTACCAGGCAGTTCTGCAGCACTGCTGGCTTTGCTGAAGCAACCTCGCATCACAACTTCTGGGAGCACCACAAGACCTGGCCAGACAAGAGCCAGGAGCAGCAGGCTGAGATGCAAAAGAGTTTGTTAACTTCTGGAGTATATCCTGAAATTTTCAATTCGAGATGCAGAAGGTGCATTGCCTGCTTGTAGAGATAATTAACCCAGATCAGTAAATGTGCATTCAGAATGAGGGACAGGTGACTGACAGGCACCGTGAAAAGAAATACTGAGATGTCAGGAAGTTAGGTTAAAAACAGGAGGAACCATTTTCTCAAATCACCTCGTTTGCCTTGTGGTACAAATAGTTCCAGGACTCACACTGCAGAGCCTTTCTCCCAGTCACGAGAGCATGAGGCTTGCTTTTGAAAAAAGAGGAAAGGTGGAGACTGATGGATGACAGTTGATTTTGGCAGGCTGGGCCTTGAGAAGAGGTATTAACTATTAGAGGGGCCGTGACTCTAAAGCGATGAGCAAAGAGACACGGTGCTGGGAAAGCAGGAGGTAATTGACCCACAGTGATGACAGACTTCAGTATTTTCTCACAGATAATAACTAGCTGAAGAAAAGAAGATGCCTTTAGGCCTCTAACCAAATTGGTCACCTTACAGCTATGAAACGCCCCACCCAGCACTAATTATGACTATTATAACAGTAACAATTAAATCAAAGTAACTGCTGCTATTCTTTGACAGCTGCCTTGCCAAGGCTAGTATTTTGTTTGATTATGAAGCAAACAAGGGGACTTAATCAACTTAAAATTGCCCTTTGTTTCAGAAAGGTTTTGTTATTATCTGAGTAAAACTCAAGTTTTGACAAGCTGTGAACACAACCCTGTGTTTCCAGTTTCCCAGTTTCCAGTGTTTACACCTTATGCAGTGTTTGTGCTTTTGTGATGAAGGCTGAAACAGAGATTTGCTCTTTTATGTTATGTGATACGCCAGAGTTGGACTGTGGCTGTGACTGCCCCTGTAGTTGTCTTTTCTGCATTGTACCGTCCTCGCCTGCTGTTTACACAGGTTTGGCTATAGACAAAATCAGACACGAGTGCTTTTAAATACACCGACTAGGAACATCAGCAGGTGGGCTCAAAATCAGGTGAGTATCCTCTAACCAGGTCTATTTTTGAAACAAAAAATAGGCTTGATGCTGTGCCACCATGCTCGGTGAGATAAGAAAGCATCACCACGGGCCATCTGTTCAAAGCACAGCTGGAGAGCGCTCACCTTCACCCAGCCCCGGGCTCTGCAGACCGCCTGCCAGGAGCTAGGGAAGCCCTGAATCTGGGCTAATTGAAGGGATCTGCAGCCAGCCAGCTTCATATTTAATAGGGATTTACTGCTGATGGAAATTACAAGCGAATTACAGATTCCAGCACATCACGGTCTCGCCAGAGCCAAACAAAGGCACGTGGTGATAAGAACAGAGTGCTGCACGCTGGGACCTGAGGTGTCCATGGACCTCATTGCTTTGTTAAAGTGTTTCTGATAAGCTACGAGGTACTACGGAGCTCCACATCATTCCTAGAAACTATGCTTTCCTCAGTTGTGTTTATAATGCCGTTTATAACTTCCAGCTCTTCTGTTTGTTTTTATACCAGTGTAGAAGGGTTTCTTTCTCTTGAAATCAAATCATAGGGCCTCACCATTTCTAGCTCAAAGTCTCCCTAATGCTGCTAATCTCCTATTAACAGCCTACTGACACAGAAGAGACAACAGAAAAAGACTGATTGCCAGCCCTCTGGCCCTGTGACCGTGTGCCGGTCAGATCTGGATTAATAGTTGAGGCGATTTACCTCAGGAGGCCTTGTCACAGGTGCCTGTAACTCTAAACTCTCCTCGAACTGCCTGCCAGGAGAGGGAGGAGGGGAACCAGTAAATCCACAGATGATGCACACACAAACAAGGCCCCGCTGAAACTCATTTTTCCTCTCCTATACAAAACCAGGATGACTGCAGGAAAAGAACTCCTTAATTCCATATAAAAGGCAACGAGCTGGACATGGTCATCCCACCCAGGACACAAAACCCACTGCGCCACTCCCTCATACTGCCTGTCACTGACAGCAAGTTTGTTTAGCTTTTCTGGTTACTAGAAATTGTTATCCAGGAGCACAGGCAAACACAGTGCTTGTGCTCCTCCAGTGCTTGTAGCAGCACAGATTGCCCTGCTGTGCGGGCTGGTTCAAGCACGAGAGGGACCCTTCCAGCTTTAAGACAATTTAAGCTGCTCACACTCAAGGAAAGACGGAAAAACAGCATCATTCGTATCTGGCAGCAAGTATCCATGTGACAGCTGGGTTCGGCAGCCCAAACAGTCTGAGGCTGGGCTGCACCTCCTACATTTGCAGCGCGGTGCCGTGCCCACTGCGCTGCTCCATGACCCTACATAGCAGGAGGAGGGTGCTGGGATGACGGCTGCAGCTGACCAGCTGCACTTGACGTCACCCAGCAGAAGAGTGTCCACACACGGCATCTGAGCTGCAGGAGGAGCCTGCCTGACTGCCAGGGAGAGAAACAGAGGCAGGAGCCGGCGCTGCCTGTGGCCAGGTCAGCCGCCGAGGCTTCACACCTGAGAACGGAGCTCAAGCATCTCTCATCTCCACTAAGATGATTATATTTCAGAATGATTTCATTTTGCTTGTTAACAAATTGCCAGTGAAACAGGTAATTGTTCCTGGCCTGAAGTTAAACAGTCCTGTTACTGAGTGTTATTTGCAGGTCAGAGAGCTGCAAGAGGTTTGGCCTTCAAGGCACCACACTGTCCCCTCTAGGAAGAGGGGTGAAGTACAAAAATATTCTACCATGCCTTACGGAGAAATTAATTTAACCTATAATTGTTGTTATTACAAGGCTGCTTGTCCATCTTGGCTTCTTACACAACCACGCACTGCAACTCATACAGAGCTGCTGTTCAGAGCAACTCCTACCTCTCCCTGACCGTTCCCGGCCTCTGACACAACTGCATCGATGTTGCAGCTTGCTACCTTTCCATAGGTCTTTAGTCGTAAGGAGCATCAGCAGGGAAACAGGATCTGAGTCACTCGGCAGCACAGCCGCTCCTGCTGCTCACTCCCCCACCTGAAACAGCCCCGTTCCAAAAGCTGCCTCCACGACCGCAGCACCTAATTCAAACATCACCAGAGCAGTGCTGGGCTGCCCTTCTAGGGCACAGAACATTATTGGCTGCTCCCCATGAAAGAACTCCTCGAACAGCATCTTTGCATAACGCAAACCTACCTTGTTTTCGTGCTGTCTCACTCCTTTTCTGAGTCTCAGTGAGGAGCATCCAGCCAGTGTGAGTCTTTTTCAAAATTGATTCCTTATCCATATTTGGGAATTGTGCTGGGCACTAGCTGGTACGAGGCACGTTCTTCCCACAGTGCACTTTGGGACTTGTAGTTCCCAAAAAGGAATGTTGTTTTCCAAATTGCAAGCGCCAAGCAACCGAAACAGAAGGCTGAAACGCCTTCACCTCTGCCTTTGCTTGCTGCTGGGCCCTTCCTTTCGCAATGTTTCTGTGCAGTGGTTTCACCTCAGCCAGCCCGAATCCTTCGGGAACCTCTTCCACATTTAAGGGCAGTGTGCCAACCCCTTGGATGCACCACTGTGTAAAAGCTGCTACTGCAGAGTGCTCCTGCTGCTGCCGTGAGGGGCAGGTACATGGTGCTGCCTCCTGGAAACAGCTGCCTAGAAAAAGAGAGCTATGATCAAGTTTTTAATCATATTCGCCACACTGAAATGGCATAGAAAATCCCCTTTAAAGGATGTGTTTCACTCTTTAGCATGTTTTGTATTAGCCCATTTGATTCTTTAATTAAATAATTATAGGAGGGGGACAGATAAATGTGTCAATTGTTAAAAAATGTCACAAGATAAATCAATCCTGTCTCTCCTGTAGAGATCCATTTTTGAAGAGCGTTTGCACTGACTGCCGCAATCACCTTGTAACCACGACACCCTGTTGTTTTTAAATAACAACTGAAGGAGAATGTGAATCGCTGCCTGCCGGGTACTGCCGGAGACACTGTTATTACACCCGAACTCCATTAACAGCGTAATGCGCTTAAAACTGCGGGCACGGGGTGCCTGAGGAGAGGTGCCCGGAGGAGGAGGCGGCCGAGAGCGGAGAGCATCCTTCACCCTTTAGCGGGCGGCGCTGCGGCGGCGGTGGCGGGGAGCGCTCCCCTTCAGCGCCGCGCCGAGCCCTTCTCCCGGCTCCCGGCCGGGCCGAGGAGAGCCGCAGGCTCGGCTGGGACACACTCGGGGCTGGGCTGACGCCCGGCGGCCGCGGGGAGAACAGCCGAGGCGGGCAGCGCCGGCTCGGCCCCTCTCCCTCGGCAGCCACACGAGGGAGAAGCTGAAGGAAGGGCGTTTTGGCAGGGACGGGCACCGATCGCGGTCCCGGCACAGCCTCTCGGAGCGCCCCCCGAGACGGCGCTTTCCACCGCTAATCCCCGCAGAGTCACAGGGCACAGCAGGGGTCAGGCTGGAAGGGACCAGTGGGTCACCCTGCTCGAGCAGGGTCATTGCAGAGCACACGGCACAGGATTGCATCCAGACGGTTCTGGGATATCTCCATGAAGGGAGACTCCACACCTTCTCTGGGCAATCTGTTTCAGTGCATGGTCACCGCACAGGAAAGAAGTTCTTCCTCCTGTCCGGGTGGAACTTCTCGTGCATCAGTTTCTGCCCGTTGCCTCTTGTCCTATTGCTTCGTATCACCGAGCAGAGCCTGGCTTTATCTTCCTAGCACCTCCCTTTAGGTATTTATACACATTAATGAGGTTCCCTCTCAGTGGTCTCTTCTCAAGGCTGAACAGACCCAGCTCCCTCAGCCTTTCCTGGTAGGAGATGCTCCAGCCCCCGTTGCCCTCCGCCAGCCCCGGCAGCCGTCCATCCCCTCCCGCTGCAGCGACTACACGTCCCGGCGGCCCGCGGGGCCGGGGGATGTTCGCCGGGGCGGCCCTTCCGCTGCCGGGAGGCGGCCGGGTCGGGGCTGCATCGCGGCTTTCCGGTGCCTGCCCGAGCGGAGCGGAGCCGGGCCCCGGCGGGGGCGGTGGCGGCGCTGGAGCCGGAGCCGGAGCCGGAGCCGGAGCCGGGGCCGTGCGGGCGCGGGGAGAGCCCTCCCGCCGCGGCCATGCGGGGCGAGCCGCCCGCCTGGGCCCCGGGGCCGGCGCAGGCGGCCGCGCTGCTGGAGGAGGCGGCGGACCTGCTGGTGCTGCACCGCGACTTCGCCGCCGCCGTGGAGCGCTGTGAGGCGGGCTGCGACAGCCTGGGACCCGGCCCCGGGCCCGGCCACGAGAGGTGCGAGCGGGGCCGGGCGTGCGGAGGCGACGCGGTGGCGCTGGGAAGCTGCTCGGTGTCGCATCGAACTTCAGGCCATGCTTGCCCCGCTTTGGGGTTTTTTTTTCAGCCCTGTCGATATGAACATGTTTCATATGAAGGGATCTGTGCGTGTTTGAGGGAGGTGAGGTGTGCCCAGGAGCCTTCCCTTCGTTCTCTCAGAGATACGGTCACAGGGCATATCCTCGGAGGTCGAACTGGCCTTTTTATAGGGGGCAAGTAGAAGGAAGGGAGGGGAAGCAGCTGCCATAGAACTGTGGAGTACCCGGGCTGCACCGAAGCTCACTGGAAGGGATGCCAGGGGAAATGTGGTTGTAAGAAGCATGCACTTAGGTGTCTGTTCCTTACCAGTTTTGCAGAAGTGAAATGCTCCCTTTGTGTTGTGGGGATTCAGGCACTGGCTGAGATGAACCGGTGGAGAGAAGTTCTGTCTTGGGTCCTACAGTATTACCATGCCCCTGAACATCTGCCTCCAAAAGTTCTGGAGCTCTGGTGAGTTTCTGTCTGTTGCTGTCAGATATACACACAGGGCTTGCATTAGGTTTAACAGCAGGCCAGGCTTGGGTATTACATGATATTTTCACTTTGCGTGGCGTAAGTGAGGTCTGGGACAGGCCTGTTCTTGACCTGTGTGTGCTGGAGCATGCCTGCAAGATTGCTTCATGGTGAACAAGTGCAAGAGGGGTGATGCTGAGAGAGGAGCATCAATAGCTGCACCTGCTGTGTGCCTCAGAATTCTCTCTGCTTCGATGTAGACCCTGATTCATACCTTCATGAGAGCTGCTTGGGGGCAGTAGCTGCCAGTGATGTCAGCTCTGACAAAGACTTCGGGTTTTCTCATACCTCTCCCTTGTATTCCAGTATCCTGTTGTACAGCAAAGTGAGGGAGCCGCAGGTGATGCTGGAGGTGGGCAGCAGCTGGCTGAGAGACCACGCCAACCAGAGCCTCCCCGAGCACGGGGCGCTGCTGGAGCTCTACCTGGTGCACGTGCTGCTGCCGCTGGGCCGCTTCGAGGGCGCGGAGGAGCTGGTGCGAGGCTGTGCCGCGTTGGACAGCGAGCAGCAGCTGGCGTTCCTCGGCACCATCTGCGAGAGCCGCTCTCAGTGCACTCGGCAGGAAGAGACGCGCTCGGCTGCTGAGGAGCCGCAAGACCCAGTGACAGGAACTGTTCTGGGTGGGCTTTCCCTCTGTTGTTTGTGCTCCTTTTCTACAGTTTCAAGTTGGTCCCTTACTGGCGAAGGGTGGCAGGTATTAACTATGCCATGACAAACTGGCCATGAGGGAGTCCCGCTGTGTACCACAGCAGGAAATAAAGGACTTAGTGATACCTTCGCTGAGAATTGCAAAGTGTATTTAGTCTCTGCCAACATCAGGAGATGACAATTAATGTCCAGGATCAAAAGCACTGTGGAGGTTTTGGGGTTTTTTTTTAAGGTAAAAAAGGAAAACTAAGACTACCTGGCAATCCTCTAAGGGTATGTTTTGTTGGCTCTGTGCACAGTTTGCTCCATTTCCATTTACAGTTGAGTGCAAGTCGACTTTAAATGTCTAGCATTTAAAGTACTGCTGCTTCTCCAGAACTGTAAATCATTTGATGTTTTCTCCCAGGAGAGAAGCTGACACTACTGTGGTATAAGATCATATTGTACTAAAGTAGATGCCTAAAAAAGAAGTATAATGAATTGTATTACAAAATTGTGCTGTTTCTCTGTTCCCTGTTACATAAAAACCCAAACCCAACCCAACTCTCATGCAATCAGACTTGCAGTATCTTAGTTTCTTATTGTCTGTATATCTATGTGATTACTTTCTGAACTTTACTTTGCCCTAACAGCCTTTCTGTTCTTGTTTTCCAGGAGCGCTGTCCCAAAAGCTCCTGACCATGTTGACGTTGCTACGTAGAGCCCTGAGGTCCATGTCAAACCACTTCTATTTACTTCCTTACAAGAAGATGCTCTTGGCTACTTTTTTGCTGTACCTGGTGGTGGTGAGATTAGACCCAGGTACAGGAATAAGATTTCCAGTTTTTAAAATTCTGTTATGGTTATGGAGAAGAAATGAGTTGCTTTTAATAAATTTGGTCTGTGTAAATGTCTCAGGGAGACACAAAAACTGGGTGACTTGGAACTTAGTGTGTCTAATGTTTCCAGTTGCAGTCCATGTAGAAAGATGAAGCTCTACAAATGCCAGTTTTCTGAAAACTCCTTCCAGCAGACAAGGTGCAGACTGTGAGAGGCAGGCAGAGCTGTCCTAGACTCAGCCTGTTCCTCAGTCAGCTGGTGGTGGTACGAGGTGGTGTCCCCTGGATGAGTGATTGCCCAAGAGGCTGTCCCATCAGGAAAGTGGAGAGTTCCCAGGGGCAGCACTGTACCGTGCATTTGATCATCTTGTGCTGGAGTTTCACTGCTGATGGCTGCTGCTCTCCCTGAAGAATGGGCTGGTCCTGTGACCTAGAGGTGGCAGCTGGGATGGGGTGGGGATGGATGTTTCCCCTTCTGCTGCATGACAAGTGCTCCACAGTTATTCCACAAATAATCCATTGGAAAAAGGTGAAGGCAGCTTGCTAGGGAGCAGTACCCAGAGTAAAGATCCAAGAACTGAACCGAAGGAAGAAAGAGAACTAGGTTTTAATTAACTCTAGCTGGGAGTAGTTCTTTCTTAATATGTTTAGTGTATGTTAGCTTTACCTTTTATAATGCAAGCTCTTTTGCTTTTTATTCTGCTTTGCAGCTTCTCCCACATCACTGCCATTCATTTACAAACTGGTCCAGCTCTTCCGCCAGGCTTGGGCAGCTGTGCTTTCTCCAATCCATAGGCCTCCAATTCGAGACTAAGTGTCTTCCATCACTAAAAGTGTCACCTTGTCTTGGGGATGTTACCAGGCTCTTCAGGGACTGTTGAAATCTGAGATGACCACCTGTGGACTCTTGGAATTTCTTCAGACAGGGAATGGTGGTGTATGAATTTTGAAACCATAGCAAGTATTCCTGACATTTTGCTTGGTCCTGTCCAACACTAGGGTAAAGCCACTCCTTCCATACCTACAAGTGAATAAGAATCCTCCTTTTCAAGCACTTTTGCTTTGGATGTGTCTCTTGAATGAGGGTTGTGTAGCCTGTTATGAACTATGGAAGAAGTTCTCATCCTTGCAAATGCTGGGCAGTTCTCTGAACAAGTGCAGTAGTGTTCCTGGAGGCATGACTGTAGCAGGCAATGGAGTACCAGTGTTTAGGGGAATATTCTGTTTTGCCTGAAGACATCTGAAAAGCCCAGTGCTTGCAGCATGGGATTTACGAGAAGCACATGGAAGAAGAACACTGGAGAAAGTAAAGCCTATTGCATTTTGAAAGTCATGGTTTATCTTGTGACTGATGCCTCTTTGTACAGGCACACTGGATTTTAGTCATATTTAAGCCAGAAAGATGAGGTGGGTGGGCCACATAGATTGTTGTGCTGTATCCACTCTTCTTAAATGCAAATTACAGCACTTTGTGGTTGCCTGATGCATAGTCATTCTTAGAAGCACGTGGTGGTAAGGCAATAGATTTATTTTTTTAAATTATATTCTATGTTACTGTCTAGTTGAACAACTGAAGTTGTTGCTTTGTTTTACTTTCTCTACCTCTTGCTTTGTTTATGTAGATGTCAAAAAGTCTCTCTGTATATCCAGAATTGCTCCCCAAGTCCCCAGTATCTGAAGTCTTGGGTTGGATGGGAGTCATTTAGCAATGCTCTGTCATTCAGAACAAAAGTTTATTTTTATAGAAAAGAAGGTCACAAGACCTTCCCCAGATCAGTGGCAAGAAAATTGTACATCTGCAGGTCTGCCACCAGACCAACTCCATTTCTGACCACTTGGGGCAGAAATTGGACGTTTGGGGTAGAACATTGATTTCTCCTCCATCCATTCATCCATCTCTCTATCATCAGTTCACAAAAGGTACATTCCAAGGAGGGAGCACTGACCTAACAAAACACTGCTTTCAAACTGTTGTGTGCTGGAGGGGACAAGTTAAAGGCTAGAGGCTGGGGACAAGCAGCCCATCATCCCAGCACCGTGCCAAAAGGGTGTAGGCTCACTGATGTCAGCCCAAACTACAAAAGCCTTTTTGGTAGGATCACACCAAACCCATGAAAAGTAACCAGCGTAGATCCCAGTGTGGTGTCTTACAACAGTAGTGCCCTTTGTCTCCAGCAATAACCATACCCCAAGGCGGTGGCTGCTCCTGTTTTCTTCACACAGATGGCCTGGTGGTACCCTCAGACTGTGTGTGTGATCTGCTGCTTTGCTGCCCACAGAGGCACTTTGAAAACAGTCTAATCTTCACTGCTAAAAATAGTTTCATCTTAAATTATCCCAAAAAGAGAAACACTCCAGCATTACTGTCAGACAAACTTGGGCAGGTTATTCATGAGTGCAGTAATGACCTTGCCTAGTTGTCTCAAGAACAAAACCCAAACCAATCCCATATCCCTCGCCAAAGTTTTTGTCTCTGCCAGGACTCTACACCAGGTTAAGTAGCACATAGTGCTTGACCTTATAAAAAAGCAATTTCTTACATACTCTGCATACACAGGGAAGAACAGCCTTTGATATTGCTGAATGGTTCCTGTAATCCAGCTGTAAGTGTAGTTACAACTCTGCAAACACTTGATGTGCAATCAGGTAGAATGAAACACAGGAGCTCTGTCTGGAGTTGAGCTCTTCCAAGAAATGACCAGGATGAGTCTTCTGCCCCCCTGCTCTGCAAGGCCTCAGGTTAAGTCCTTTGTAAGCCAGTTAATAAAATGGCAAACTTCACTCTGAAGTCAGGCCAAATTCTTATCAAAGTGACTCTTAGGCAATGAACACTTTTTGCTGTAGTCTTCTGGCATCATTTTTAGTTAGATGGCAGAGATGCTGTTTTGGAGGTTGGTTTGGACCAGTGGTTTCAGCAGGTCATACATAGCTTTTAGAATATTGTTAAATGTCATTTACCAGGACTTTTAACATTCAACTTTATTTTAAGTGTAGGTTGGTAACCTTGACTTTATTGAAGTACTACTGATTTAGAATTTATATTGGTTTTAATTCATCATGAGAGAGCAAGAAAGAAGAAATAAGCTATCAGGGTTTTTTTTGCAATTAATACTAAAACTGCAGTATCTAATTTTTATAATAAAGTGACTGCTGATTTACCTCTTTGTAGAGTTGCTTGTTTGTGCTGCGATTGAGTATATGAAAAAAAGGGTGTTTAATGTATTGATACACTACAAAGTATATAAAAAATTTGCAGAATTGTTTCACATTGTTTCATTGTTTCAGCATATTTGAATTACGTAGAGAACGTCTTCAGTGTGAATCTGACGAGATATAATCAACCAATGATGTTGGTAGAGTGTAAGTCTGCATTTTGGGATGGCAAAGACCAACACTACCAAGAATAAAGTACCTGGGATTCATTATTATTAGATGAATGTATCTTTATATTAGAACTAACTGCAGTTCTCACCTTGCTGTATTAGGGGAGAGAATTCTACAAATAAAAAGTAAAAATACACAGCACAGTTCTCTGTTTCGAGGATCATGCCTGAAAACCAGTATTTTATCAACGTAGCAGTGTTATACAGGCACTTAATTACTAGCCTTGGGAATTTCAGGAATTGGGAAATTCAGAAATTCAGGAAATGAGACGCTGCTGGTTCTCCCAGCAGGTGTCGACAGACTCACAGAAAACAGTTACACAGGGAACACAAGAAAAGTGTTTAAACCTTCATTCACTTACTGAGGAAAACATTATAATGTGTGGGAAATGGAAAGACTTACACATCCCAAATTAAAAGGAAAAGAGGATCTTGTGTGACCACCAAAGAACTTACTAAGAGTGCACTGTTTTGTGAGATGGCACATTACTGTTCTAAAATGATCCACGATCCTGACACTGTTGGTGAGTCACTTAGGTAACCTGGAGGGAGGAGGGAATGATGTACATCCAGTAGAGGAGAAAAAAGCAGTTGACTGTCCTTCATTTGCCTCTCAATGTATTTCAATCTCCAGCATTTATGCCCAGCGTATCAAGCTGGGGGGAAGAAGGAAAAAGGGGAAGACATTCAGAGTGATGGTGGTTTTTTTTTCTTCCCGAGCCAGTGATGGAGCCCTGCTGTCCTGGTTATGGCTGAACACCTGCCTGCCCATGGGAGGTGGTGAATCAACTCCTTGGTTTGCTTTGCTTGTGTGTACAACTTTTGCTTTGTGTGTTAAACTGTATCTCAACCTGTGGGTTCTCTCTTACTCTTCTGATTCAGTGCTTAGTTGCCAGCTGGGGTTAAACAAGTACAACAGTACTTCTAAGTTCTAGATTATTCAAAAGTGCCATTTTCAGAGGTGTGTCTATCTTTAATTAGAGAAAAATGCTTTAGGTTTTGTATGGCAACTCACCATCTGCCCACAGAGCTTGAATGCCAGCATCCATCAAGATTACTTACTTTCCAAGAATCCAGGTCCAGGCTGTATCTGCCTCATGTCTCTGTGGACTCCCACTGGCTAGGGGAGAGCAGAGAAAATGCCACAAAGGACTAAGCTGCAAATAATTTAGTAATTCACAGACCTCTTTTAGATTTTGTAGCTGCTAGATCAGACACATTGACTCAAAGTGTGCCTAAGAGGTTTTGGTTGGTGGACTGCTCAAAATATTTGCTGTGAGACTTTTTTCTGATTCTCTGAAGCTGTGAGCATTAACATTTCAGATTGTCCAGAGCACCAGAGCTTGTCTGGAATGTTACCACTTCCACTGGAAGAAGAACATTAGAGCAACCTGTTCCTTAGTCTCAAAGCAACAATCTGATGGTTTTCTGGAGAACTCTTGAGATTCAGCTTAAGCAAAGCAGCAGATGGAAATTATCATGGAAATTCTTTGTAAAAAAAATAATTATGGCTCCAGAAAGTTCTGTAGCTTTTCCCAGCCAAAATCAAAGAGTAATGATTTGCAGGTTTATGTAAAGAACAGCAAAATGAAGACTATACCAAAGTGAGTTTATAAAAACCAGTATGAACTATTTATCACTGTTAAAATGTAGGTGTTAAAGAAGATACTTACATGCTGGTTGCCAAGAGTGGCAGAACAATCTATTAATATCATCATGTCAAAGTAGACTAACCTACATTTTAGGAATTGTCTATTTAAATGTCTACTCATTAAACATCATCATAAACAGTACATTTATAAAGTCTGGGGAAACATAACACTCAGACTCAAGCAATTAAGTGTGCCTTCCTTTTTGTTACCTAGGGGTTGCAAACACGAGGATTTCTGTACTGAGAGAAGCTGCTGCTTTCCAGTGCTGAACTAGTGCAGAAGGAGCAAAGTGGTGGAGGCAACTGCACTAATCTGGCGTCAGAATGTTGGGGTGATGCCTCCAGATCTGTCCTGCAATAAACACTGCAATAGGAATCAAATTTCTTTCTGTGTTTGGACAGAGAAGTCTGTACTGAAAGCTCTCCCATACTGCTGACAGCCTGGATAACTGCACATGGAAAGGGAAGCAACAGAAGTAAATTGAAATGTTAATAGAGAAGCTAGGAGATCATTTAAAAGTGCTGGTAGAGCACACTTAAGGATGGTAATTATATTTCGTTTCCAGATCTCTATTTTTGTTTTTCTTCTATCCTTCTCTTTTCCATTCGTTTGCTCTCTTATGCCTTCTGTACTGGAATTCAGGAGTGATTCTCATCTACAGAAGTACACGTTGGCAGAACAGGGAACCGGGATGGTGTGTGTCTTGTAGGCGACGTAAAATCCTGAGGCGCTGGAAAGCACAGTGTACGATGCGTTTGCATGGCCACGCTCCAAGTTAATAAGCGTGCCAACCCTGGCTGCAGCGAGTTTGAAACGTGGGGTGTGTGTGAGCCCCGCCTGCGAGGGAGGATTTGCACAGGAGGGGTGCTGGAGGGCAGCAGGGTGACCTCTCCCCACCGCGCTGTGACACTGAAGCGCAGCAGCAGGTGCCGGTGCCGGGCCCAGGGTGCCTCCCGCCCTGCAGCCCAGAGCCAGGCTCCGGCACAGACCTGCCACCAGTGATCTCAAAGGGAAGGAAACACCTCTGGAGACACCATGGTAAGGGGCATGTGGGAACACCGGTCACACGAGGATGGGGAGGGCTGCGGGAGAGGGAAGGCAGGGAGAGCTGCTGCTGTTATCGGTAGGTTTTGCCGCAGAACTCTGATCTCACACACCATTTACCACGTGAGAAGATGGCAAAGGAGTGCAGAAAATCTCCCTGAAGCATTACAGCATTAAGTTTTCTTCAGAGAGTCCCTAATTAGTGGAAATATAAGACAAATTAGATGTGGAGTCTTAGCTGTTTGGTATTTTCTGTTGTGACCACATTTTCTCAACACCAGTTCATTTTCATGAGAGATAATTATTTTTAGAAATAAACCAAAAAAAGTTATTTACCTTTGTGTCTGTTTTAAATTAATTTAGCCCCAATGGCTATACTGTCCATAGCTATACAGGGTATGCAGGTGTGTTTCTGGAGTCCATGAATCCTTTTATGTACATATGCGTTTAAGCAAGTGAAAAAATGCCCTTTGTTTTTAAGTGTTGGGGGTTTGTTATAAATTTGTAGAAATCGCTCAAAACCTCTTAGAATGTGAAAAAATCTATTTCACCTTGTACCCCAATATATCTCTAGCACTGAGTCTAATTTTGGTGCAGAGGAAGAACTGTGTTACTTTCTGCCAGCTCATCTCGCAGGCGAGATACTTCCACAGGCTTCCCAGACCTAGGGAAGTGAGCGTGTTTGTGAAACAGCTCGAAGACTAAAGTCTGCCTTCGTGCAGTAAATACTGGGGCCAGGTATTAGATTGTTTTTTTAAGATCTGAAGCTGTCCCAGGTTTAGTTTCAAGAAGGATCTGGTCCTTTCTACTGTTTCTTTCTTAGACCTGTCCTGGTGCATTGGTGGTAGGATGTGAAACATGAGTTTGGAGTAGGCTCCAAATTAAAATATCATGTAAAGATCAGTTTACTGTGACGCTGAAGAAGGCCCACTCTCTTCCCCACTAAAAGTCTGGCATCTATTTTATTGCTGTTTACTATGCAAAATCAGAAACTTCTTTTTCACTGTCTTCTCTCTTCAGCAGAATATTTCCAAATTACTGCTGGAGTAGGAGAAGATGAAATGGCTCAAAAAGCAGGGTTGAGATATGGTTTCAAAGTAGTGCAGCTGAAAACTCAGTCTAAAAAGTCTTCAACTATAGTCCTATTTGAAACTTTACAGTATTAACTTCCTAAGGCAGCATTCACTTGTTCTATCTGTGAAAAAAACAGACCAATTCCTCTACAGATCTGAAGAACTGAGCAAAGCAGCTCTTTAGGTGTAAAGTATTGCTTGACTTGTAATTGTAGTTTTGCTTTAAAAGATATTCTTTTTAAAAGCCAGCTGTCCTCATTGCTGTGTTTGAAAAGAACAAAAACCCTTATTTTTCTTACTGCCAGCCTCACAGATTCACACTGGGATTTCAAAGAAAAGGCAGGAGCCTGCCCTGTGGAAAGTCAGCATTAATTGAATTTTCTAAGCCCAAATATGCCTTCAGGGTCGCCTGAGTAATCCTCCAGATTGCAACATGCTGACTTATGAAGCCCCATTGTCACTCAAGTAACTCAGAGACTTTTGCACAACTCAATTGAGAAAAACAGGGTTGTGCAAGTACACTTGAGAGCAAGTGCATTTGCAGAGTCAGCAGCTTAGAAATGAGTAGTGAATAGAAATAATTTATTTCACTGAATGAAAGATTTAAATTGAGCTTTCATCTTCATTTGAACTTCTGGGGATGACTAGGTGGGGCAGTGATGACTTCTGAACTTCTAGTTGCTTCTGAAAAAAATGTCTTCAGTCATGTTTCTTAAACACAAATATATGTAAATTTCTGAAGAAAACACTGCTCCAGAGATGTTGCTGCTCACACGTTGTGACTGAAAATTTAGTTTTTGGGGAGGATACATTTCATTCTCAGGTCACAGGATGAGTAAGTAGTTACAGAATGTAATTAAAAAAAATAATTAGCTGGTCAAATCTGATACTGACCTTGGTTATCTCTAAACGCAGTATAACAAAACGAGTGAGGACCATCCTCTGCCCTTAAAGCCAGGCATGCTTCATAGCTGGGCATCTCAATTCTCCTTCCCTCTCCAAAGCCTGGCAGCAGTCAGTGAGCTGCTCACTGGAAACTGTTCTTGACAATGAGTTGTTTTCTGCACGGTGCCCAAGAATTGTCTGGAAAAATATTAACCGGCCTAAGCCCAAACTGTTCCAGAGACTGTGCTAATTATCAATCAGCACAGGAGATCACAGGCCAGTGTTCAGTACTATGGCCTGAATTTTTCTTACTCCCTGGTACAGACAGGGCCCTGGGCATCACAAAAAGCTTGGGCAGCTTTAATTGCTCCAAAGCAGAAGCCAAATGTGAAAAACTCCACATGCTTGAAACCAGTCTCTCCTCAAAAAAATGCCTTTCACTACACCCAGTGTTGCAATTGCTGGGACTAACCCAGAAGTATTTGCTTTATAATTCTGTTTGTGAACTTATGAAATCCAGCACCAGGGCCTTCATTCTCCAGTACTTTTAAGTGTAAAGGATTTTGGAGCAGTTGACACCTGCCTGCTTTAGCCTGGTGTTACACAGTTGTCTCTTCCTGGCTGCCACAGAAACAGTGCTCGAAATCATGCAAATAAACACACTATACTGCAATAGCACTGCCTGATAAGCAATGGGCCCATGATGTAAAATTAATGGCTGCTCAGGAGCTGGAAGGAACATTTGTTTCGACCAAGAAAGCCTGAAACAATTTCCTTAGGTGAATATTGCTGAAAGCAGCTCTTCCAAGTTTCAACGCCAGCCTGCTGTCAGAGGGTAGAAGGATCAAAAGACATCACCTGCCTTGGGTTACGTAAGGGTGAAGGATGCCACGTGGCTGTGTCAGGTTCCAGCCAGGAGTAAAAATAAACTGAACTGGGATGTGCTCCTCGGCAGGGCCAATCCAGGAGGAAAGGTGGGGTCTGTGTAAATGAAATTAATTTTTCCTCACTGTTTTCATATACTTCCATAGCACAGCACACAGATCTCGATTTTTTAAAGAACTGTCCCTGTATCTGGCACGTGCATGTGCAGTCTCATTGTGGTC
This sequence comes from Lycocorax pyrrhopterus obiensis, assembly GCA_014706295.1. Classification (NCBI taxonomy): domain Eukaryota; kingdom Metazoa; phylum Chordata; class Aves; order Passeriformes; family Paradisaeidae; genus Lycocorax; species Lycocorax pyrrhopterus. The sequence goes on along the minus strand of JACSVZ010000015.1, from coordinate 71,853,915 downwards.
GTGGGGCTGAACAACCAAATGAGCAGCTGACAGTGACAATTCACTGGTTTTTGGAAAAGCAATACACTGGGAAAACGTAACCACCAGGAATAAGGAGGACTGAGGTACGCTGTTTTTTCTGACCCTGCCTCTTCTCTCTCTCCGTAGCGTGAGTGCATCTCTGTTCACGTTGGCCAGGCTGGAGTCCAGATAGGAAATGCGTGCTGGGAACTCTTCTGCCTGGAGCACGGCATTCAGCCAGACGGCACCTTCAAGGACCTGCAAGATAAACTCAGCTGTGATGACTCTTTTACCACATTTTTCAACGAAACAGCCACTGGGAAGCACGTGCCACGGGCTGTAATGGTGGACTTGGAACCAACCGTAGTAGGTCAGTATAGAAATAAACCTGCCAAATGGAGATGAGATTGCTTTTCCTCACATCACCATGGTGTGCCACCAGTCTCCACTGGCACAAAGAAGCCCTTTGTACCTTGGGCTACCACTAGGTAGCAGGAAATTAATTTTCTTGTGACACAGAATGCCAGATTCTGTCACAGGTGTTACAAACATAGGAACAGGAGGATCCTCAGCAGTTTAATATCTGGTACAACTGGTGTGTACAACTTCTCTTTCCACCAACATTTAACTTTTGGGTTTGTTTATCATGACATTTTTGCCATCCAAATTTCTTCTTCAGATGAAGTACGGGCTGGCACCTTCCGGGAACTTTTTCATCCGGAACAGCTGATCACTGGAAAGGAAGATGCAGCCAATAACTATGCCCGTGGCCACTACACCATTGGCAAGGAAAGCATTGATATGGTGCTGGATCGTGTCCGTAAGCTGGTAAGTCCCAGTAGTTTGGAAACAGCAGTTTGGACCCTGCAGAAGAAAGAAGGGCAGAACTAACAGCTTGTTAAGTGTAAATGATACCCGTGGTTCAGAAAAGAGATTGCAAGTCATACAGACTATGTCTTGGACATGGTCCAGAAAAGAGAAGCCCAGTAGTTCACTGTAGGAGGCTGTATGCCTCCAGGCATTTTTATAAAGTGGCTTTGAATATGTAATTGTTAATTATTAGCACAGCCGTACAGCACCAATACTGATACTGAAGGGTGGATTATGCAGTTGTACATTGCTGGTTTCAACTAGAACAGCAGAGCAGTGTGAAGTTCAGAGAGATGCCTGGACAGGTAAGGCTCTCTATATCATAAGTTGAGACAGTGAGGAAAGCAAAGGTTGGAATTATGACCAGCCCTTTCCCAGGAAAAATTGACACAAAATCTGTGCTGTATATCGCCCATGACTGCTCACTCCTTCAGCTCAGGATAAGCTCACATAGTTAAGTCTTTTCCACCTTTTTCAGCCCCTGCTGTTTCACTTTCTCTTTTGCCTTCCAGACTGATGCCTGTTCTGGGCTGCAAGGATTCCTGATCTTCCACAGCTTTGGCGGTGGTACCGGCTCTGGTTTTACCTCCTTGCTGATGGAACGCCTCTCTGTGGATTATGGAAAGAAGTCCAAACTGGAGTTTGCCATCTACCCAGCCCCTCAGGTCTCCACTGCTGTGGTGGAACCCTACAATTCCATCCTGACCACGCACACCACGCTGGAGCATTCGGACTGTGCCTTCATGGTGGATAACGAGGCCATCTACGACATCTGCCGCCGCAACCTGGACATCGAGCGCCCCACCTACACCAACCTGAACCGCCTGATCAGCCAGATCGTGTCCTCCATCACCGCCTCGCTGCGCTTCGACGGCGCCCTCAACGTGGACCTGACAGAGTTCCAGACAAACCTGGTGCCCTACCCGCGCATCCACTTCCCCTTGGTGACCTACGCCCCCATCATCTCCTCCGACAGAGCGCACCACGAGCAGCTCTCGGTGGCCGAGATCACCAACGCCTGCTTCGAGCCCAACAACCAGATGGTGAAGTGCGACCCGCGGCACGGCAAGTACATGGCCTGCTGCATGCTCTACCGGGGCGACGTCGTCCCCAAGGACGTCAACGTAGCCATTGCTGCCATCAAGACCAAGAGAACCATCCAGTTTGTCGACTGGTGTCCAACAGGCTTCAAGGTGAGTAGGGCTGCCACGAGCTTCTCTTTAGTGTTTAAAGGGCAGGTTCAGTCTAGTAGAAAACCTGTACTGAACATCTTCAATCTTGGGTACTTCCCACTGAACATGGGGAAATATAGATATTTCCCAACAAAAGTAAGAAGGATGCATTTATATAAAATGTGCCTTTTCTCCTTTGGACATCTCACTGACACAGGCTCCTACGTATTTGAATAAGTGGAAATTCAAAGTGTATATGGGTTAAAATTTAAAGAAGTTTTAATTTCAGCTGACCTTTGGAACAGCCAATGAGCATTGCCTCTGAAGCACAAAATAAACTTAAGGAAATACTAAAAATGATAAAATTAATAAAGGAAATGCTGATATTAGGGAATCTCTTAGTTAACCTAGAAATATTATACAGCCTCTCCCCACTGGCTACATAGCCATGTTGAGAAACATATTTTCAACAATAATACAGACATTAACAGGGGACAAATATTTTTCATACAAATGGCCCTTTCAACAATGAAAACTCTCAACTGGGAACCAACTTTTTATATTAGTTTCTACAGAGTATCTTGGTGAAACTCTATTTTCAGTATTGAGTAGCTGTTAAGAAAGCCACAAACTCGTCAGTGTACATTAAACAGAAGAACAGTATAGATATTCAAATGAGCGTGTGTCGTACCCTTCGACATCTGTAATGGCATTTGCCATCTGGCACCACTCTACCCCAGAATCTGTAACTTTGCACACGTTTCTTCAGCTCTTTGACTGCCTCCTGCTCCTGCTTTTTTGCAACCTTCTCCTCCATTCCTGTTGCCAGGTTGGGATCAACTACCAGCCTCCTACGGTTGTTCCTGGTGGAGACCTAGCCCAAGTTCAGCGGGCAGTGTGCATGCTGAGCAACACCACGGCCATTGCCGAGGCTTGGGCAAGGCTTGACCACAAGTTTGACCTGATGTACGCCAAGAGAGCTTTTGTGCATTGGTATGTGGGTGAAGGCATGGAGGAGGGAGAGTTTGCAGAGGCCCGAGAGGACCTGGCTGCCCTGGAAAAGGACTATGAAGAAGTGGGAACTGACTCATTTGATGAAGAAAATGATGGGGAGTAATTTTAAAATACACTCTGTTCCTAGTGAGCACAGAATTGTCTCTGTGTCACTGTATTGCATGTGTCCACAATTAGCTCAGCTTCTCTGTGTGTTGTGAACATAAATTTAGGAGAGGTCATATAGTGACATTTTTTATTCTATAAATCACAGGCAAATTAGCCTATAAGATATAATCTGTAAGCTGTAATAATGTCCCACCTCTCCCTGCAACGTAAAAAGACTTGCTCTCCCTTGCACACTTAATGTGAGCCTCTTTAAGCTCCAAGGTGCACGATAAACTCACTACATTCCAGGCAGGTCATCCCAAAAAGCTGCAGAGCCCTGCTTCCTGCAACAGAGCCAACGGGGACACCACAGGGACCTGCCAAAGCCGGGGTTCCATGCATCCCCAGTCAGCCACTGTGACAGTCTCCGGGATATTTGAAAAGTCACGGCAATCAGGTGAAGTCCCAGGGGACTGGAAAAAGGGAAACATTGTCCCCATTGTTGAAAAGGATAGAAAGGAGGGCCCTGGTGACTGCCAACCTGTTGGCCTCATCTCTGTGCCTGGGAAGATCATGGAAGAAGTCCTCCTAGAAGCTATGCTAAGGCACATGGAGCGCAGATTTAACTGGATGCTCACGCATAAATTAATCGGCACTTATGCATGAAGTACTTAGGTGCTCATGCATAAATTAATTGGGAATTTATTAACACCTTTGTGCAACAAATGAGATATTGTCTTGCTTTTTGATTAGGTTCTCCTACACGCATTTGTGATCCTCCTTGCTCATTTCAGAATCTGGATTTTTTTATGCTGCTAATACGGAATTCCTTTCAGGAAGGACCTGCCTATAAAAAGTAAGACAGTTCTTAGAAATACCCAAGTTGCCTTTCTTTCAAGACTGTGAACTTTCAGACCTGAAAACCTCCTTTCTGGGAACTGATTCTGCCAGATTTTCTCTCAAAAAGTAAGACAATCTCTCTCCTTTGTTGCACAGTAGTGTTCATAAATTCCCAGTTAATTAATGCATGAGTGTTAATTACCTCACATTTCCCGCCCTTTCCCCCTTACATTTCTCATCCTTTTTCCACCTCATGTTTCCTGCCCTTTTTAATCTCCTTTTTCACCTCACATTTCCCACCATTTTCCACTTCACGTTTCCTCCCCTTTTTTTCTCTCTGCCCTTTCCCCCTCTGTTTAAATACTTCAAATGCTGGAAAAAGGGGGATTTGTCCTCAATTTAAACCCTTTAAAACAAAGAAAAACAGAAATTCCCTTGCAATTTAAAACCTTAAGATGAAGACAATGGGGGATTTTCCCTGAACTCAAACCCATAAAATGGCATCATAAAGATTTTCCCCTTCCATTTAAACCAGAAAATAACAATTCCCCATCCACTGATAACCTTAAATCATGGAAAAGGTTGGTTTTCCTTTAATTGATACCCCTAAAATCACAGGTGAAGGGGGATCCCCTCCAATTTAAACACAGACAATCATGAAAAAGGAGGTTTTCCCCTCAATTTAAACCCCTTTTCCATCAAACCCCTCTTTTTTTCTGGGGAGAGGATGCACTAGGGAGAGACTGGGGGCACTGGGATGGGACTGGGAAGATGAAATCAAAGAGAGGAAGAAAAAGGATCTTCCCTGCACCCCCTCAGCTGCCCCCCCTGCTCAGGTGCGCTGCTCCCCTCTCCTGCGCTGCCCTGTGGGACGGGGCTCGTCCCTTTGCACATCCTGAGCAACGCTCCAGGAGCACCCAGGCGTCCCCTGCTCCTGCAGGATGCTCTCACTGCTGTCCTTGAGGGTCCCCGGAGATCACCCACTCCAGAGGCTCCAGAAACCCCCTGAAAGCAGCCCTCAGCAGGGCCTGCCCCTCCTCATCCTCACTGACCACACCTGGGGCTGCTCTGATCCTCCTCACCCTCACTGCCCACACCTGGGACTGCTCCAATCCTCCTCATCCTCACTGACCACACCTGGGACTGCCCCACCCCTCCTCATCCTCACTGCCCACACCTGGGACTGCCCCACCCCTCCTCATCCTCACTGACCACACCTGGGACTGCTCTGATCCTCCTCATCCTCACTGACCACACCTGGGACTGCTCCACCCCTCCTCATCCTCACTGCCCACACCTGGGGCTGTCCCACCCCTCCTCACCCTCACTGACCACACCTGGGGCTGCTCCGATCCTCCTCATCCTCACTGCCCACACCTGGGGCTGCTCTGATCCTCCTCACCCTCACTGACCACACCTGGGACTGCCCCACCCCTCCTCACCCTCACTGACCACACCTGGGGCTGCCCCGCCCCTCCTCATCCTCACTGCCCACACCTGGGGCTGCCCCAGACATTGATTTACACAGGAATTTCACTAAATCCCACTCTGAGTCGCACTCAGTAAGCTGAGCACACCTTGCTGCTGCCCATGTTAAACCTGAAGCTGACTAATATGAAGAAAAATAGAATCGCTCGGGATTACAGCGGGCACTGCTGCACAGAGTGCCCGGATCGGGCCTGGGATACGGCAGGGGGGAAAACCCGGACTGGATCGCGCCGGAATACGGAATGGGGAAAAACCCGGACTGGATTCTGCTGGAATACGGAATGGGGAAAAACCCGGACTGGATTTTGCTGGAATACGGAATGGGGGAAAACCCGGCATGGACTTTTTCCGGGATATGGAATGGGGGAAAACCCGGCCTGGATTTTTCTTGGACACGGAATGGCAGAAAACCCGGACTGGATTTTCCTGGCATACGGAATGGGAGAAAACCCGGACTGGATTTTTCCCAGGATACGGAATGGGGGAAAACCCGGACTGGATTTTCCCCGGGATACAGAATGGGGGAAAACCCGGACTGGATTTTCCCGGGATACGGAATGGGGAAAACCAATATTTTGTACAGAGACGTACAGCAGAGTCTACACCCGTGTTCCTAAGCCAAGAAAACCAAATTGCTCCGACAGTGCCCGCTATGAATCGCTGCTCTGCTGGTGATAAACATCTCAAACACTCGACCACCGACCATCCCCGGGAGCGCCCAGGTGCTGTAAGAGGCCGGACTGGTGGTGCTCAGGGCTCCAACAATCGCTGGGTGCTTCTCCAGTGACGCACGGAGCGGCCTCCCAGGTGCAGAAGGGCATGCACACCTGAGGCTACAAACTGGGTTCCCCGATAAAGGAAGGGGCTGATAAGAGGCAAATCCTTCGAGGTGGGATAAATCCTTGTCATGCCTCCCTTACACAATGACCCAGCTGTGAAAAGTCCTCTCCCAAGTACTGCGACATTCACACCAGTGAAGGAATTCATCTCGGCTGATGGGCTGTAACACAGAGTGTGGCTTTCTTAACTTCCTGAAGGCTTTTTAGATCTCATCCTGACCACCAACATTACGATTTATTTAATTTGCAAGGACACTCAGTAATCAGGAGCCCTGCTCTTTAAGCAGTCAATGCGCTTTTTGGAGCTCTTTGGACATTAGGAGTGCCGTGGCAATTATCAGGAGCTGGCAGCTTTTGTCAAAGGGACACTACACCGTGACGCTCGGCAGGCAGTGTGTTTGGGCACCCAAACACTGCGCCTTTCGGTTTTAGCCGTCCCTTCATCTGAGCCCATTTTCTGGGCTCACACTGCTGCCTGCTACCTCCCTTGGAAGTGGCGTGTCATGACTGATCCTCCTTCTGCAGGCAAAGCTTAAAATATCCTTAATACTCCTCCTAACTGAGCGCCCCAGGCTCTCACAGGGGTCATTACCAAACTTCCACCTGGCAGATCTAGTTCCTGTTTAACCTCCAGTGTCCTTTTGCACTTTGCTCAGGTGGTTTCACTGTCTCTAGGCAATTTATGGTTTAGCGGTTCATCTCTCTCCCTTCTATCAGGCAGTCGCCACGCAAGCCAGCAATAGCAAGGGAACATCACTAATTTTAAACTATTGCTGAGAACCTCTGCCAGTCACAGCAAAGACACTGAGTCATCTGTGCCCTTCGGCTCACAAGTCCCTACAGATGTCCACACCCCTCCCTGTGACGATTCAGGACAGTTTTCACTGTCCCTGCTGCCTCGGCTGAAGACCTCGGACTGCTAAGAACTGACGAGTCGTGCTGCCTCTGACAGAGCCAGGCAGCGTGAGCAGGTTCCCCATTACCTGCCCAGAGGATATGCAACTGGAACTTCTGCCCAAGGAAAGCTCTGAAGAGCTCCAGCCAACCCCTCTGAAAGCCTCCTGTGTGCTGTCTCCTTCCCACGGCTCAGCGAAGCCGGGCGGGGGCTGCACGGAGGTACCGCACGCAGGGCTGGGAGTCCCTGCTCTCCTCACCTGTGCGGGGACAGCTCAGCCTCGTAATGCCTCCCCCAGAAGTCACACGCAAACTGATCCGTGTTAAGGGACAAAGAACACGCAGTGAACATCCCCCGGCCGCTTTCTCCCAGCCCGCTCCGTGCCGGGATGAGGCGGCGCAGGGCGGCTCCGAGTTTCACTTTCTGTGCCTGCTGCCGGCCGAGCGGGAAATGAAACCTGCGCGGCGGGGCGGGCACTGCCGCTGCCTGACGCGAAGGGGCCGCTCCGCTCCGCCCGCTGCGGTGCCGAGTCCCGCTGCCCTCCCGAGTCCCGCTGCCCTCCCGGGTGCCGCTGCCCTCCCGGGTGCCGCTGCCCTCCCGCTGCCCGCGGCTGAGCAGCTCCCGCGGATGAGCGGCCCCTCCGCACCGCTGCGGTGCGGGCAGATGTGGTGTGCGAGCCCCCGCTGCCCCCTGTCAGCAGGTGCGCTGTGAGCGCGAGGTCCGGCTCGAAGCGCTGCTGGTCCTGCGGGAATTGGTAAGAAGCCTTTTTGCTGGTTTTTGAGATTGGATGCCAGAGGCGCAGTGTGTCAGGAGGGAAGGAAGTAGAAAGAGAGGGAAAAAACGGAGAGTAGTTTGGCAGCTAAGTGGGAAGTCTCCATTTGGTCACATCCCAGAGAAATGTGGAGGGGATGTGCTCTCAGGTGCTTCCTTCCCTTCCTTCCTTTGAGGGTGGGTCGTCACACTGAGTCCCTGCTGGAGCCCTTCGAGAAGCACCTCAGGGGGACCATAGAAGCACAGAATGGTTTGGGTTGGAAGGGACCTTGAAGATCATCTAGTTCCAACCCCCCTGCGGAGGCCCGGGACACCTTCCATTAGAATAAACTGTTCCGAGCCCCATCCACCCTGGCCTCCCCATCTGCAGCCCACGACCTGCCCTAGCACCATCTGCACGCCAAGATTCCCGTGATGGGAAAGGAGCTGACAGGGAAGGGATGACAAGTGCCAGAGCTGGGAGCCCTCCTCGGGCACAGGGGTACGGGGTGTGAAGAGACAGCTGGGGGTTTGTCGTGAGAAGCCGGTGTCTTGGGAGGGCAGATGGAGAGCGGAGCAGGCCAGGGTGAAAGGGAGGCTGCTGGGCTGGCTGAGGGAGGGTGAGTGTGAGGGTGGATGATTACGGGGTGGAGGGTACGAGGAGGGTGTCACTGCTCCCTGTTTCTGCCCAGTGCTGGTGCAGTCGCTTGGCTTGGCCAAGCCACGTGTGCTGAGGTACCGAGTCCTACCCCTGACATGAAACCGAGACGCTGCTTCTCCAGGGAGAGAGGAGATATGGGGGGCAGGAAGAGAGCCTGCTCCTCAGGTCCTTGGCTCGCTCACCAGTTGTTTTATATACTTGTGCAGGGAAAAGGAGGTCAAGTGCAAATCCTAGGAAGGCTGTGTTTCTGATAGCCAAAACGAGGCGGTTCCAAGGGTTGGGAAGTTGTTTGTGTCCCTGCTCCCACAACAGGATTCCTGATAGGGGTGACTGGGAGAGAGTTTCATAGAACCAGAGACACAAATCCTCCTGCATCTCCCTGCACCTTCCTGCCCTAAGATTCCTAAGATCTTTCTAACTTTTCCTCAAGTCACCCAAAGCCATTTAGCCCTGTGCTTGATCTTTAATCCCACTCTTAATCCTCCCTTTCCTGCAGGTTTGCTTTATCCCCAGTACATCCCCAGCTGTTGTTTAGCTACCTCTGTGCTGCCTGTCCCTCTCGTTTCTGTCTCTTTCGACATCTCCACTGCCTGTGAGCATCCCTTACCTTCTGGCTGATGCTACACCAGCTAAACCCACCAGCCTGAGATGGGCTCCCACTCCAGCTCGGCTTTCAGAAACCTGAATGCGTCGTTAAATCATTTCCAGGAAAACAGGCACTGTGTGTTCAGGCTCTGTTTTGGCAAGGGCAAAATCAGATGAAATTTCTCTTTTCCTGCGTAGCTGTTCTAATCACCGGGCTTGGGTATAAAAAGTCATGTTCTTGAATATGTCTTTGAATGTCAGAGTCGATTTTTTTTTCACCAAATAAAACTTCTCAGAAAATTCGACAATATTTAGTGACTCTTAGTGTGTGACACTTAGAGATCAAAAGTAATCTTCAACAGCAAACAATCAAAAGTACAGTTGGGAGTAAGTATACTTAAGCTTAAAGGTAATAATCGGGGAAAAGAATCCATTTCTAGCTTCTCTGCCCGAATCTTGAGTAACTTTGATATTTGACATTATTAGGCACAGTTAACCCAAAAACATGCTTTTAAAGCAAAGGTTTTCTTTTTTTATGAAAGGCAGAACCAGGATTTTGCTTATTTTCCTTTCTTAGTAGCTTTTCTTCATTCTTTCATTCTTGCTTGGCCTTAGGTAGATTTTTACGTGCTGTTTAATGTTTGTAGGATAATAATTTCTGAGCATTTATTTTGGGTCTCCACAACCCCCCCCCTCCCCGTGAATATCTGCTTTCTTCTGATTCTGTCTGCATGTTGGCAGTGGGCGGTTAGAAAGTTTCATTTTTGTGTAGTTGCATTTGAACTTTTACTGTATTGTTTTGTTCGTGTATTTTTATTTTGCTTTAGTATCTGAGTCACAGGAGACTGTCAGAATAATGGTCTGTCAAATCCTCCCTTAAAAATCAAGGCATTATAATGGTTCTCTTGCACAAGCAGTTACTTTGCCTGTGATCACTTGAAGGAACAGAAAAAGAAACTGATATGTTGCTTAAACGTCTTTCAAAATTACAGTCCAAAGTGCCACAGTAGTGCTGTGACTCAGGCACTTAAAACCAATGCCGGGAGCCCAGTACAGAAACCAAATATGCTTATCTGGTCAGAAGAGAAGGTGAAACTTGGCCGTTTGAATACTTGGGCTACTTTGTGTGATAAAACATTGCTTTTTCTAAACAGAGGAGTTTTGCAACATCTGCCTTTTGGGCAATTTTAATCATCTTATTTACCAAATCTTATCAAACGGAGATATGTGGAATTCCCTGGCTAGATGGAGCTGTTTCTGTGGAACTGAAGGCTCATTTATTTATTTAGCCACAAGAGGAAGACAGGATGAGCAATTGTCGTCAGACTCCCTTTCTGTTCCCTTAGCAATAGCCCACACGCCTCAACACTGATGTTAGTTCAAATATTCCAAATGCTTACTGACTTTATTGATATTCCAGGCTGGGCTGGATGGGGCCCTGAGCAACCTGATCTACTGGGTGGCATCCCTGCCCATGGCACGAGGGCTTGGAACTAGATGGTCTTTAAAGTTCCTTTCCAACCCAAACCATTCCATGATTTTATGATTTCACCTTTTTCATAATGAAAATGTCGTGGACAAGTCCTGTGTTTCTGGATGCTCCCACTCTTTCTGATCTTTCTGTGTCTCTCTGCAGTCCTTCTGTCCTTGAACAATATTGTTGATGGGACAAAGAAGTGGACGTCAAGAAAGAAGCAGGAAACCAGAGCTGGCACTAAGCGAGACCATGGAGGCGGAAACTGAAGTACGAAATAATAAAGAGGAAACCGAAGAGGTGAAGGCCAAAAACCAGAGGCTGATGTCAGTCTTTGGTGTGGCAGACTTAAAAAATGGTAATAATGTTTTGCCTATTCTTTGCTCTCATATTTTCTATTTCTAATGCCTGCTGTTCCATTCTCTGTCCATAGGCTTTATTTTCTCCTACTCCTTACCTTTCCACTGAGAAATATACAGATGATTCTCATTTAGCCTTGCCAAGTAACCATGCTGAGTTTTTTGAGAATGGATTACATGAAGATCTCAGATCTTTTTCCCTATTTAGCTCCATAAATTGGCCATTGCAGCTGAAAAGGCCTAGTTGCTGGCTCTGTCACTTTCCAAACACAGCCAGCACTGCTGGATTTGCTAAACCAGGACTAGGACCTAGCTATTCTCCTCATACAGGCAGCCTTTGCCTCCTGTTGTTCTATTTTATGTTTAGGTGTGTTATGAGAGGACTGAAAACAGAGGAACTGGGAGAAATCTGAGCATCATTAGCCAGGCTGGCTTGGATTTTTTCTGTCAGTTGCCAAACAAAACTCAATGTTATCTGCTTGAGCAACAGAAGAATAGATTGAACACGTTTCCAGGTCTGACCAAGATGCTGGGCCTACACACTGAATGCCAGAATATGCGCAAGAAGAGTTCGCCACTTTCAAATAATTTCCACTTTCTTTTCTTGTACCTATGACCAGGCCTCATTTCCTCTTTTTCTACCCTACAGAAGCTATTGGACTGTACAACCTTGGACAGAGCTGCTGTCTGAACTCTCTGCTCCAAGTGTTCCTCATGAATATACGCTTCACAAGGATACTCCGAAGGTACCACCTGTTTGAACCACCTGAGATATTTCCATCGTTGCTCTGTTGTCTCCAGTCCTTTTTCATATGGGATGTGCACTTGAAGGCTTGCATCACCGAGGTGCTATCGGGATGCTTTTGGTCCCTCAGCGAGGTCCCTGCCTTGCTGGGTCTGTCATATACAGACCAGGCCCTGCAAAGGGAGAAGTTGCAGTGTTCTGACTTGTTATTCATCTCTGATTCACATCCTGAACTGAGCCTTTCTGGCTTGTATCTCTCTTTTCCGTAACAGGATGTAATTCTATTCCAGTTTTACTCACAGGCCATTGTAATAAAGGACGTGTCACGCGTAGCCATATCCACTATTAATTTTGCCACTTTAAGCATGTAAACACAAACCTACTGCAATCCCTGGCCTCTGGGCCCTGATTGCCGTGGCTAGCCCCAGATAGAGGAGAGTGTTGTTGCAGATCATGAATACGTAGCATTACTCTGTTTTGCCTGGCTGTTGTCCCTGCATGCTTTTGAGGAGGTTTTGGGCTTCTGTCTCCCTACCGAGCACACTAATAACTGGTTTGATTTGTTTTCAATTTACTCAGTTCACTGCAGCTTTAATCATCTAAGTGGATCACTCCTACTCTGTCCTTTCTTACATGCTCACTGCTGTGCAGAAGAGAAAGAAGACAAATTACAGACATGCAGAGACGAGAAGTGTCATAAATGGGCAAAGCTAAATAACATAGACTGTAGGTTACTATGCTTATTTGAAGAAAGACTTGGCAAAACCTCTGGGCTGCAATAAATTCAGGGAGAATTGAGAGGCTTTGTTGGCATGTAGTTGAAATACAAGCATTATGATAAACATGCCCATATAATTTTGAGAGCATATTGAAAATGAGGGCATCAATGGATGGGAGGCAAGAAAAGCTCTGAAATTGGCTGTAACTAATGTTGTTTCTAGAGGCCAGAAAGCACTTGAGGTCCCACTTGGCCTGTCCCTTATTCAGGAACAAGCCAACTTAAAATTTTGGCCTTTTACTTTAGAACTGTCAGCCTGCACTGTGGGACGAGCTAGTGCAGGTGACTGCTTCCCCTTTTTCCTTCTTTTGCTGAAAGTGTACCCACTCTGGTTCCTCTTGGGCTGCTGCCTCTGCTACTGACCTGTGCCCCTTCAGGTGTGAGGTCTGATATTTCTCCATTTTACAGCTTGATTACCATTGGTGTTGCTTCTTCCCCTTTCAGGATCACAGTGCCGTCATCTCCTGCGCAGAGGAAGAACAGTGTCCCGTACCAAATGCTCCTGCTCTTGGAGAAGATGCAGTGTGGCAAGTGCAAAGCTGTTAGTCCCACAGACCTGGCTTACTGCCTTTCAGTGCACAGAATGAAATGTAAGCAGCCCTGCCTCGTGCCTGCCTCTGTCTGCAGACCAGGGTGCTCATCATCCAACACTTACAAGCAGTGCAGACTCCAGCATCTCCTTCAGGAATTCAGAAATGTCAGGAGTTAGGTACACAGTGACACGGTGCTCTTTGTAGCTGCCTCCCAGCTGTGAGTGCAATGCTGTGTCTTACTTGTGAAGAGAGGAAAAAAAAAACCCTGGATGTATTTGCTGATGTCCAAGGGGTGGGAAGACCATCAGACTGCTAGAAGATTCAGCTATGGATACTGGCCAGGAGGAAAGGGCTGTGCAGGGCAGAGAGGCCAGTTCATTGTGTGATTTGTCTTGCTGTACTGGCATCGTGATAGTGAAATAGCTGCTGTTACTGGAAGAAAGGGATAGTGTGGAAAAGAGAATGAGTTCACACTGATCCCCTTCCTGCTCCTTCTTATAAGGGCAGAGAGAAGAATTTTCAGGCTAAATCTCCCAACTGGTCAAAGTTCTAAAGGAGAGAGGTTTTTAATGCATGGGTGACCAGTGACTTTGGGATGCCAAGAGTCTGTCTATGTGTACAAATACACAGGGTATAACCAAATACCCTTATCTTTATCATATAAAAGCCCAAACAGGAGAGCACTGAAAGGGGGGGGGGGGTGCCCTGACCTTTATGAAAGAGGAGCACAGGATAAGCTCAATATCCCTGCTTGCATCATTTTTTCCGTGACACTGAGTGGCTTTGCAGTCAGCCATCTCTCTTCCAGTTAGAGAGAGGTAGGGATCAAGGGGTTGATACTATCTGGTGCGTGAGACATATGGGTAGGCCCTCCTGTCACTTATCTCAGCGCTCAGGACTAGTTTAAGCCTTCATGGGGCATAAGGGGATGAGGGAAACAGGTCTGTGGAGTAATAAAGAATCTTCCCTGTATTGTTTCTAAGGAGGATTCAAAGGGGACTGTTCACAAGGGCATGACAGGACATGTGACATAAAGGTGATAGGACAAGGGGTTATGGCTTGAAATGGAGAGCAGGTTTAGATTAAATATTGGGAAGAAAATTTTTACTGTGGGAGTGGTGAGACACTGACACAGCATGCCCAGGGAAGCTGTGGATGCTGCATCCCTGCAAGTGTTCAAGGCCAGGTTGGAAGGTGTTTGCTGGTCTAGTGGAAGGTGTTTTTGCCCATGGTGGGGGGAGTGGAACCAGATGATCTTTCAGGCTCCTCCTGACCAAAACCATTCTATGATGCTATGAAATATAACCCTCAACTCAGAGAGCCATCTGAGCCCTCCTCTGGTGGGTACGGAGTATCCTCTTGTCCCTACATCTGGTGACAAGGACATGACTTTTGCACTGGGTGGTACAAACCCTCCTGTCTTTTCCCACTGCCTGCTCAGGTCTCATGGAGAAATTGCAGCTTGTGCCCAGTCTAAGCTCTGTCTGCAGGGAGGAGCAAGAAACAAGAGACTGGATCTAATGGGGGACAATAAATCTCCCTTTGCCATTTGTGGGAAACCTGTGCTCGGTGCTGTTCATGATGCTGATTGAGGTTGTGTTTTCTGTTTGTGCAGTGTTTGTGCAGCATGATGCTGCTCAGCTCTTTCTGACTCTCTGGAACTTGTTAAAGAAGCAGATGAAAAAGCCAGAGCTGGTAAGGATGAACCTTTGGCTCTTATCATGTGTGGTTTCCTCTGCTTCTTGAAGGATCCCATTCACTGGCAATTGACCTAAGTTAAATTTTTAAAATTATCCCCTCTTTCATTGCATCTTTCAAATGGGACAGAGAATCTTTGTTTCATAAGCTTCAACATTTTGAATCACAGTTAAGTTTTGCTCGTCCTACTTTCAGGGCATGCCAGTCTCCATTCTAATGGGAGAGCTGATTAATAACCAAAAGACTGATCTTTTTGCAGCACTGTATTTAGTTATATTTAATTTCTTTTTTTTCCCCCAAATTTCTGTAAGCATTTATTGGTGTATCTTGACACAGCTTTTCCATTCTTTGAAATCAGCCACGTGCACTTCATTATAATTAGTCACTGATAGTACATTATGTGTATAACAGCTCCTCCCATGGGACTGGGAAGAGAAAAGTGACTCTTCCCTGACTGGCTGTCATAGTTTTATTAATACAGAAGACAGGCTCCTGTTGCAGTTTCAAACAAAAAAGAACAATTCTGCATCAAAGCAGATATTTAACTGTCTGATCTTACAGGCTGTGTCTTTCCCCTCTGTCAGGAAATGAGGGGAAGGAGTTGTTCTCCTTTAAATTGTGGGAAGTACCCTGTCCACATAAGTCACTGTCACATCTTGGTTCCAACCTTGAAGCCATAACCTTGCTTGAAATTTGTGGCCACATGGGCTTTCCCACCCATGGGGAAACAGCTCAGTTGTCTTCTTCATAAACCTTGTTTTGGCCTTTTCTTTCACCCCTCCAGCTTGAAGAGCTTCATGATTTGTACACAATCTGCATACAGGAGCATCTGGCCTGTCAGAAATGCTCTTTTGAAATAAAAACTAACAGCACCATGTTAACCCTTCCACTCCCAATGTTGGATGCCAATTCTCACAGGCTGAAGACCCTGGTAAGTTTAGCAGCAGCACTGTTTCCTTAGGAGATGATTTCCCCTCTGTTCACTGTGGGAGCCTTCCCTTGCAGTACTGGTGTGTTCTGGGTCTTATCAAGAATCCTTACAACAGTCTCTGTAGAGTGCCTGGGACTTCGAGGTGGTCTTTTCTCATTCACATTTCTTCTTTGTTTGGAGGAGTTTTAAGATTGCAAAAAATTTGCTTGCTTTGGGCACTGAAAAATAAAGGCTGTGAATCGCTTTTCTAAAAAGAGTGTTGATTAAATACTCTGTAACAGACTCAAAGACTCAAACCACACAGTGATGTGCACCTGGGAGACCTCAGATACCACAGAGAGGTGCCCTGGATAACTTGGCATCCCTGTGTTTGCCCAGTGTCCTGTCACTGTGGAGTTAGTGCTGCTGTTGGATATCCAGATACAGCAGTGCTGGTGGTTGTGTGTGTGCTGCTGGATATAGTGGATTTTTCAAATGCCAGTGGGCCACCGGACCTTATTGATTCTCTGACCACTTTATACTGCTTCAGCATAAAGGAACTTTTTTGAAAACTTTTAAGGCTTTGAAGGAGGTATAAAAGACACTCATACATCAACACCTTCTCTGTGGAGTATGTGGTACTCTTTTTTCCCCCCCAACTAATGCAGTCACAGCAACAGCTAGGAGAAATGAGGTACCTTTTTTTCCAGGCTGCTAGGCAGTCTTTTGTCCTCTGAATGACACACGCCTTCTGTAGCTTTGCTGTTTTCTTGGACCCTCTGAAATAATGTAGAAATAAAAATCCAGCTTGAAGGAATTCAGTTGAAAGAAATCTCCTTCATCTTCTTAGGAGGAGTCTCTGCAATACTTCTTCCATCCAGAAGAGCTGACTGGTCAAAACATGTGCTTCTGTCAACAGTGTGGGAGGAACACAGCTTTTGTGCAGGTAATTGGAGAATTATTTCCCCATATCTCACACCCAGAACTCCCTTTAGGACTGGGGAGGGTGGGGAAAGGACTCAACCATATCAGTTTAAGAGGAGACCAACACCTCAGATTTGTCAGCAGAGCAGTGTCAGTGAGATAAAAACCACAGGCATATTTCCTCCTGTTAGGAAATTCCCTGCTGTAGATGTAGCTCTTGCCACAAAACAATACTTTCAAAGGTTTTAATACAAGTCAGTGAGGGATGTAGCATTTGTGTGCCAGCAGAAAAGCTGCTGTTTGTTTATGTTGTGTGCCCACTGTGGGCCTTTGCACTGCTGTGTAGCTCCAGAGGTAGATAAGAATGTGTCACTGGAGCTGGTCATACACATAAAGGTAGGATGCTGTAGGATTCTTCCCTGCTCTCCCCAGATTTTGCAGTAAGAGTCTCTGCCAGATGATGAATCAGCTGTTTCATGGAGAGCAGGTGCATTAAAGAGAGTGGTGTGTGAGGGAGGCTGCCTCAGCCCAAGGCTTGGAGGGCACTTTCCACAGCATTGTCGCTGTTGGGCTGCCTCTGAGGACACAAGGCATCCCCATGTCTTGGTGGCAGCAGCAGCGATTCCAACAAAGGCAGTGCTGGAAGGAATGAGCTGTCAGCCTTCTGCGGTCACACGTCCAAGGAAGTTGATTCTCCTCTCGTCACCTTCCTAGTGCTACCAACCTGGGGCTAGGAAAGCACATGAGAAATGAAGCAGCCCTTGAGACACCCAAGGCTGGGTGGTGATCACACTAAAGCTGAAAACCTTGGTTGTCACAGCTCTGTTACGTGGATGTGCCTCGTGTGCAGATGGGCTACAAAGGTTTGGCATCTGCTGTCCCGTGGAACTGGCAGATGTTCACTGGAGCACTGACTGCTCTCCATTCTACATGCACTGGGGGGCAATGGCTGTTTCCACCCCGCCTCCCCAGGGTTTGTTCCCTAGTTTTCAACGGCGTTATTTATTGCTTTGCAGAGCATGAAGCTCGTCCATCTGCCACAGACTCTGACCTTGCACCTAAAGCGCTTCTGCTTTGAAAGATCATCTCACACATACAAGCTTAGTCACTGCCTGCCATTCCCACAAGAACTTGACTTCAATGAAGTCTTGACAGAAAATCAGTGCCAAGCAGATGACAGTGAAAAGGTGAGATACTCCTAAGGCCCTGTTTAAAAAGGGCAGATTTGCTTCTCCTCTCTGCTCCAGTGTCATAAAAATTTAAGAGATCACACCTTGTCTAAGTTCAAAGTACCTGTCTTAAAAATCTATGTCTCAAACTTTACCTGTGCCTGGTGTTGTCTCACATCCTGTAGTTTTAACTGCTTCAGTCAATGTTCTGTGCTCAGATTAAATCACCAAAGGCACCAAAACTGGAGCTTCCTGCCTTAAGGACAAAAGCCAGGCTTTGCAGATCTCACCTGTCCAAGACAGGAGAACTCTATTCCTGGTATTTCCCAAGCAGTGTTGTTGGTATCGCTGCCCACAACAGCTTTGCCAAGGAGCTGAGATGGGTCTGCCCCACTGTGGCTCTTGTTTCTCTTACTGGGAAATAACAAGGGGAAGTGTGGCAACAACAAAACTCACCGCTGCAGTGTTGGCTGTGGTGAACCTCTTTGCTGCTCCTTTGTTGTCCTGCTGCCTTTTTCACAGTCCTCTGGTCTCCAGGGAGGCTGCCAGCCCATAGCTGGCAGGCAAAACTGAGGGTAAGAGCAAAAAAGGCAGGATACTCAAGGCCAATCTGATCTTTTCCCTTTTTCTTTACAAAATGCATGTCCTTGCTGCCCTGGCTGCTGCTTCTCTGCAGTCCATGGCAGATGAGAATTGCTGCACTGGGAAGTTACTCTTTGTGTCTCTTTGCAGGCTACCTGGCAGTACGAGCTTTTTGCTGTTGTTGCTCATTCAGGATCAACCAGCTGTGGACATTACTGTGCCTACATCCGAAGCCTCACAGAGTGTAAATGGTACTGCTTCAACGATTCTGAGGTTTGCCAGGTGAGCAGATCGAGCCACGTTTCTTTTGTACCTTCCTGGACACTCCTCCAGGTCTCATCCAGTCTGACTGGCTGCCAACTAAAGAGAACCAGGAAAGGAAACCGAGGCTGCAGAACTTTGTGCACCTCTGCTACAGGATGCTCTGGGCTGAGGGCAGAGTGACTCTCACTTCTGTACCAAACAGGTTCTGCTTTGTGATTTGCAAAAGCAGCCATTTGCTGAATACCCTACTTGATGTACTCTACATCTGTTTAATGTATACATTCAGAAGAGGAACTGCTTTTCCTCAAAGAGTAAAAGCAATAAACCAATTTACTGAAAGGTGTTTAGTTCCTGGAAGTGCCACTAACACCACTCTTATGAGAACTGCTGGCATGGTATCAGAATGTGTCCATCTCTTAAGAGTTTTTACCACCTCCTCCTGTGCGTTTTTCTTCTCTAGGTATCGTGGGATGATGTTAAATGCACCTATGGACACTCCAACCTCTACTGGTATGCAAATATATATCCCTGTTCTTTCCTAATGCTGCTCTGGCCTTTGGAATGAGGGTAGCAAAGAGAAGGAAGACAAATGGTTTGGGCTGGATATTGCCTGGGCTGTAGTGGGGACGCAGGAGAGAAGAGGCATCCTTGTGCCCCAGTTACTCTGTTGGGACTGCATATGCCTATCCTGGGAGCCTGCAGGGTTACTGAGCAGTCACAAAGGGGGCTGCACGAGTGGCCTTGTTACTTAGGATTGCCCCTTGGACCCTCCTGTCTCCTGACTGAAGTTAGATGTGTCAGTCAGGATTTCTCCATGCTTTTTGTTCTGATGCGTCGTACGAAAATGAGCTTATAGGAGGGAGATAATCCCTCCTATAAACTACAGCACTGCCAGGGAATCTTGGGAACACTGGAGAGGACCAGCTTAGTTGACCTAAAGCTCAGAAAGCTGAGCAGGAGCAAACCTGGGACGTTACTTGCAACCTAGATCTTCAACCATACCTTGTGATTTGGTTTTTCTTTGCCTCCACAGGAGAGAAACGGCCTATCTCTTGATTTACATGAAAAAGCATCCTCAGTAGCCCCATCCAGGAGTATCAGGATGTCTCAGAAAGCTGTGCATTGTCCATGGAGCTCAGCACCTCTGTGCCAGCGTGGACATGTACAAGTGTTTCACAAGAAAGACATTGTGCACTCAGCAACCTCGGCCTTCACACTTATTTATGAAGAAAGAAGCAGCAGACACTCATCTAGAGAAAGGATCTAAGAACTGCTGCAACTAGAAACTTTTTCTTTCGTGTATTTTTTATATTTATGTGATTCTACATGTTCATTTCCTCTTTAGAAGATGGTGAAGTTAGTCCTTGTCTCTGCTGCCTTACCATTTTCCTTAATGCTGATGCCTGGATTCCAGTCCAGGGGAAATGTTTGGCCTGAAAGCCTGTGTGATGTTCCAGGGAGGTGTGTGGTATGACTGGAGAGCTGTGGCAGCCATACCTAGCCAGTAAGAGCTCAAGACTTCCTTTGTCCTTTTAGCACCATTTAGATACTGGCAAGCTGGGCAGGACACCCCAAAAATCACCCCAGAAACAACTGGAGGAAGGATCAGAACTCTTACGACACACACTCCTTAAAACCTCCCTGAAAATGAATCACTGCAGGGGCTGAGATGTGTAGAGAAGTGTTTTAAATCAGAAGCTGATGGAGCAGTTCTGATTTACAAGATGAGTTTGTAAAAATCTGTGTAGGTGATTATTATTTCAACAGGCTTATCAGGGGTTTATATGCATTTTCTTTCCTGTAGAGGAAAATATTCAGAGCAGCAGAGATTCTGAAGCTAATTAGTGATTTTGCACAACACAGGCCCTACACGGTGATACGGGAAGTGAGGTGCCTTGATGTGCTTGAACTTTTGGGATTTTCCTTAAGTATTCTTCACCTGGTTGCCAGCTGGAATTGTCTTGCTCTCTCCTTTCCTTCTCTGCCCATGAAGCGGAAATGTCCCTCAGGCAGAAAAATGCTCTGAAGAAAACAATTCTGTAAAGAAACTGAGTAATTTTTAAACCTCCTGTAGAGTCCTGTCACTCTCTGCTGTTGGTTCAGCCAAGGCAAGGCTGCACAGTTGGAGGGAAAAGGTAAGGAGAGCTGGAAAGGAAGGTTGGTGATATGTGATAGGAATGTTCTAAAGGCTCATCACCAGGCTCTGTGGTGAGGAAAGTTAAAAACTTTGTTTGTGTGGCTTTTAAAGCACTCATGGCGTTAACTCTTGATGTGCCACAGTCCGGGAAGGGATCGAGGATCCCAGAAACTGAAATCTGGAAGTACCTTCAACCTAATATACTCTATGACTGTATCTTTACAAAGGTGCTGTTTTTGTGGGACTGAGCAATTATAAAATTAGATTAAAATTATATAAATTATGTAAAATTATAAAACTAATGGAGATATAATACTATCTGTGTATAACCTAATTTTATTTCGGTAATGACGATGAAGCTCACAAATCATATCCATTTTCTGTTGATATGTGGAAGGTGAACTGAGAAATCTTGGAGCATAGCTGTGAAATTATTCTTTCATGGTGTAGCAGGTATTTGTTTAGCTGTATTAGCAAGGTCCATTATTCTGTTCAACTCTGTATTTGTATTATTTATTCTGTGGTGAAAAAATCCCAGTGTATTGTTTGTCATCAGGATGAGGAATTTTCAGCCTGTTCACCTTCAGGAATGCATTGCACTCTTTCTAAAGCATCTTGCAATGGGTGAGTAAGAAAACCAAGTTTCTGTTTGCTTTTCCAACACTTTGCCTCTGTGAAGGAGCTGAAAAAAGCTGCACTTTCAGGAACTGAGAAGTTGATGGGATAAGAGACTGACATTTCTAATTAGCTATAACTTGAAATTTAAAAACTTATGCTTATGAAAAATGCCGTAAATGTGTCATAACCTTCCAGGGATGTCACCCATCAAGGGAACAACTGCAGAGATACACTTAAGAATCTTTTCAGTCAGTGAAAAAAACCATTTAATTTCAATGAAAAGTAATCAGTGTTTTTTGAATAAAAGATTATGGGATACATTCCCTAGAAAATCAGTCTCATGGTTTATTCTTGATCTGGTCTTGCTAAACACTGTGAATGCAGCTGGGAGGCCACAGGCTGTGTGCACAGAGGTGTGTGCTCACATCAGGAATTCAGGGTAGAGCTGCTGCTAGTGCTTAGCTCCAAGAGCCAAGGCAAACCAGCTAAACCTGGACACTTCACCCTTGTGCTGGAGGCACAATGAGTTTGTTTCCAGGTTTGCTGTCACGTGAAAGCTTAAATTGCTCCCAAATACAGATGGGCCATGGGCAGAGCAGGGTGGGGTGAGCCAACTGCGTGGCAGCGCAACAACTCGGGTTTAAAAGCTGCCCGACCTGAGCTGCTTTTGCAAAAAGTCACCTTGGCCGCCTCTGTGTCCACAGCAAAGCTCAGCCTTGTGCTGGGTAAACTGCCCAAGGGGTTGTTTTCACCCGAGGAGCCCCTTTCCAGCCCTGGGGTTCAGTGCTGGTGTGCTGCTGCACACGGAGCGTGGTGGGCACGTGGAGTTCTCACCTGGGGCTGCTGACATAAAACAGCTCCCGGCGTTTCTGCCAGAAACACTTTTCTACCAAAGAACCGCCACAAAGGAGTGGGGATTATTTGTCCTCTGTTTGAGTCACTGTGGAAATGCAGCCCAGCACCAATAGCAAGGGCCTTGTAAAGCCGGATAAAGCCAAGAGGATGTGTGTGGAGAGATTATTGTGGATCCTGGTAATTCCTTGTTTCCCCTTTTTTTGCTTGGTTTAGGATTACCGTGCAGTAGCAAATCACACATTCTCTGCTTCATCTCTGCCAGACTCTTCCTCAGATTCATGATATCCCCCACGGTCAAGAAACACACAGAAAACCAGAAAAAAGAAATAAATACATATAATAAACGTCTCACAAAGGTATAATTTCTAAAATGTCAGTATGTAATTTACAAAATCATGGAGGGACAGGGATGTGACAATGATTCAGAGAGTCATGGTAATCATAGATCTCTTTTTTTGTCACAAATAAGGAGAAAAAGCATGTAGGGGAATGAAATCTCCACACAGCAGCCCTGGGCACTACAACAGCTGGTTAAACCCTGCTTTCATTCCAGAATTCAGGCCAACAGGCTGGATCTTTTTGACCTCAGAAATAAAATTAAAAGGGTTCTCCCGAATCGAGTGACCACTCATCATGCAGCGGCTGAGAGTAAAAGCCATGGGGAGCCTTGATATCAAATATATATATATATAAATAATAATATAAAAATACAAAAACCTGGATGCCTGGTGCTGTGGGGATGAAGCCATTTTGGGGATTTTTTTAACAATGATTCCTGCTGTGGACAGGTTTATGCTTCCTCCTGAGACAAACAGCTTTGTGGCTCCTTCTGGTGATGTGTTCAGGACAGGTGAGAGGAGAAATGGTTCTTGGGGCATGTGCCAACTCCCCAAACACCACTTTTCCTGCAGACAAGCAGATCATGGGGTATACAAGAACCTGTAACCTCAGCCAATGCAAAATTGAGCTCACTCAATAAATTCATGAGGAGCCTGCAGTCAGTTTTTAAATTCTTTGAAGGGTGAGATAAACCAAAATCCCTGCCTCCTCTTATTACAGCACTTCTGCCCATATTCTCCTTGTCTGCAGCCAGTCAGCAGGCAGGAGGGAGGGGCAAAGCTGCTTTAAAAGGTTTTGCAAGAGACCAGAGCCTCTCCTTGCCTGTGGTGCTGGGAGGAGACTGCACATGGCCGCTTACCTGGAGCTGCCCACTCGTGTGAGGATGCCCATCCTGGGACTGGGGACCTGGCAGGTACCTGCTGGAGCTGGGGACCTCTGGTCAGGCAGGTGACACCAGCAAATTTCTGAGAATCGTGGTGTATTTTTTCACCAATCTCCTCTTCGGGTCAGGAGAATGCAGCAAATCCTCTGTGTGATATTTCCTTTCGAAATATTCCAGGTAATGCAGGTATTTATTCCTGGCCTTCAGGAAACCTTTGGAGTGAGTGGGGGTAGTCAGTAGGTACAAGATTTTTCGTAGCTATGGAAAAAAATTACATACTACAAAAGTAAAAAGTTCTACCCAGCTTGTTTTTCTTTGTATTTTGTTTGTTTGTTTGGGGTTGTTTTGTTTTTTTTTTTTTTTTGTTTTGGCACTGGGTATTAATATCCCAGCATGGCATGGAGATGTCATCCTTGATGAGTGTGTGTAGATATAGGAACCTAAGGGGCAATAAGTGCATCTGGAAATGGGAATTTACAAGAATTCCTTAGAGACTGAGGATAACTTATTTTTATGGCAGCAGATGAGTATGCAGCACTTTGCAGGACTATGGTTTGGGTGGTTCTTTACCTGCAAATGTTACCTAATGGATTTTTGGTAAGAGAGTAAGTTCAAGAATATACTGAATTATAAATGTAAAAGGAGTCTGGAAATGAGCTGAAAATTTTAAGGAACTAATCTTCTTAAGAAAGATAAAATGATAAGAAAAGTAGATTTTCCCCTGGATCTGAGACTGGAAACAAAATATGAAAATCCCAACTTCCCAACTCCATGAAACACTTTGCCAGTCACCATAAAAATATCTGAAATTCTTGCCATATTTTTGGGTCAGTTGATGCTAATCAGCATTTAACTTTATGTGCACAAAGGGGGGGGGAGAGTTTGTTTAACCCTTTCAGTCTTTATTTTTATGATGACAAAGGACATGAAGAAGCCTGAAGTAGCTGAAGTCGGCTTTAAAAACCAGAGTGTGCCTTATGGGGGGCCTCTTAGGGCACAGCGCTGTGATGGGGGAGCTCTCTGAAGGAACCTGTTAAGTTGCTGATAGAAACTGGTTAGGACTAAGTAGGAGGAAAATTTTGGGCACATGATCCCTGCCACCACAAAAAATGTCCACTGTTAGGTAATGAAAACAGGGCCCAAGCCCATGGTGATTATTTCATTAGAGCTATTTGATGTCAAGGTTCCCGCAGCAGCCTCGGCGTTTCGGTGCAGTAACGGGGCCTCGCCTTTACCCGGCGCCTCTGACTCGAAGCCCTGCTCAGTGAGCACCTTGTGAAATGAAACAGCTGGACTGTTTTTTCTGAAAAATACCTCACATGACAGAGTTTTATGTAACCTCAGGGTATGTTGCTGCCTTTGCTCTCCGCTGACTCCTCCCCTCAGAGGCGCTCCCAGTCGCTCCCTGCATGGCAGCTTTCCCAAGCTGCAGCAGCACCCAGAGATGAGGTGCTCCAAAATGCCAGCGTTTGGCCACTGCTAGCCTGCTTCCCCAGGCCTGCTTCCCTCTGCTGCCCTGGGAGGCTCACCTATAGGAAAGAGATGGGATGGGGAAAGGGGCTGCAAAAAAGAAAACTTGTAAAACTTCCAGCTGGCCATTTAGTTGGGGAAAAAAATTGCTGCATTTTCTATGTTTCTGTTGTTGTTGTTAATTTAGGTGAACCAACTAAACACCCTTTGACTGGAAAAATTTGGAGAAGTGATATACTTTAAAATAAAAAAATACGTAGGAGGTGGTCATGGTTTTGAATCATGTTTCTGTTTGGAGTGCCATTTTCTGGATTCAGTCATCAAAGAGCTCTTCAGTGTCTCCAAGCCAAGAATCTGAAGTGATTTATTTTGCTATTAAGTACCAAGTGTGTATTTTACCCGGGAGGTGGCACTGTCTGTAGTGTTTTGAGTCCCCTCACCTCCCTGTCCTGTGTCAACAAGAGCTGGATTGTTTTTGTGCAGGGCCAGCACGCATTCCAGACGTGATTGGTTTCCTCATGTCACCAGCATGCCACACTGAGGTTGCTTTTAATTTCTGGGGAAATTAGAACTTATTTCAAGATAGCCTCGTGTCCCAAGGTGAACTTCCAATCCTTAGAAAAGGGCAGATCATCTCAGGCACCTCATCGGTGCCTCTCTTGGCCATTTGATTCCACAAAACTAATGAAAGCCAGATCCAGACTGGAATACCTCGTTATTCGGGGGCTTAAAGATGCCGGATTTGGAGAACAACAAGCTTCTTAATCTGCTATTTAGCAAATCACTGGCTTCTCTTCTGGTTCCAGTCTCTCCAGGGAGCAGCAAGAGACGCAGTGAAGTTTGCCATCGACGTTGGGTACCGCCACTTTGACTGTGCCTACATGTACCAGAACGAGAGCGAGATCGGGGATGCGCTGCGACAGGAACTTGAGGAGGGCGTCGTGAGGCGAGAAGAGCTCTTTATTGTCAGCGAGGTGTGCCCTTGGATAATGTGTCTCACGTGAGCCCAGCTCTCCGGAGGAGAGACAAAGTCCCGACACGGTAAAGTGCCGCGGGATGAAGCTGGTCTGGGAATTAACTCCTCTCTGTCAGGGCAAAGCAATTTGTGGATGGTGGAGGGGGGGAAGGAATAGGTAAGCCCTTGAGAAACAAAAGGCTTGGTTTGAGAGGGGGTTTTTTTGTA
Organism: Lycocorax pyrrhopterus obiensis; assembly: GCA_014706295.1. Classification (NCBI taxonomy): domain Eukaryota; kingdom Metazoa; phylum Chordata; class Aves; order Passeriformes; family Paradisaeidae; genus Lycocorax; species Lycocorax pyrrhopterus. The sequence goes on along the minus strand of JACSVZ010000015.1, from coordinate 71,827,793 downwards.
GTCCATATCCATTGTCAGCCATGGAGACAGGAACTGAGGCTGTGCTCTCGGTGGCCTCTGGGATAGGAAGCAGAGCTATTGTATTCGTGGTCACTCCCGCTGCGCCGCCGGCCTCAGCCTGTCAGCTCCTGTATGTTATGCTTTGTTTTGTTTTTTCCCCCAGCAACAATGGTAGGAAAAATAAAGTAACTTCTATCTGCTGGAAGCTGGCGGGTCGATTTTCACCAGGTTCACTTATTTTCTTTGTTACAATTGCTGGAATTTCAGAGTGTCTCATTCTCATTTTACTTACTTGACAGTACCACAAATAAAATCAGGTGCACACAAGAGGCGCTTCCTCAAGATGAGAAGATGTGCCACATCCTGAGATGCCTCTGTGTCTGTGCTGTGTTTGCCTGCCAGGGATGCTCTGCCTTTTTGAGGGCAGGAGAGCAGCTCCCAGGCTTTGTGTTCCCCCACAGCTGTGGTCCACCTTCCATGAGAGATCCCTGGTGAAGGAGGTGTGCCAGAAAACACTTGCTGCCCTCCAGCTGGATTATTTGGATCTCTACCTGATGCACTCTCCCATGGGATTCAAGGTATTGTGACTTTAACTCCTGGGTTCCATCTGTCAGGGCTCTGCCCCTTTTGCCTTTGGGACCAGACATGTCTTTAGTCCTCTCCAAGGAGGAGTGTTGGTAAACCTCATTAGGACATCAGGAGGAAAGGTAAAGTCATGGCTGCTTAAACTAGGTCTTGTAGTACAAAAAACACCTTAATTTTCCCTGCACAGCATTTCCAAGTCACGGATCAAATTACCATCCAGATCACATTCCTCTTACAGTGTGGGGTTTGGCTGCCGTTTCCTTATCCAGAATCAAACAGTTGTGATTTACTTAGTTCCGATTTTTCTCTTCTCTCTCTACCCCCAGGTTAAATAAATCCTCGTTTCCCCATCGTGTCACCTCCCTGGCCTTCTCCCAACCTGACTGAGGCACACAGAAGTGCCTGCCCTTCCTCTGCCTGCAGGACAGAGTCTCAAGAGGCAGATTTTCTTGAAGATTACTCTGTTGGTACAGGTTACTCGTTTCGGCCACATCTCACCCCACCACAAACAAAAGTCAGGATATCCAGCTCAGTCTGCAGCTCCACTTGCTTGCCCGAATTTCTGAGTGATTTCTTTAAGTACTTATAATTCAGCTGACCTTAATGTTGCTTTTCTTTCGTGCTGATAGGCAGGAGAGGAGCTATTTCCTGCAGATGGAAACGGCATGATCATTCCCAGCCATACACATTTTCTGGATACGTGGGAGGTACATTCATTTACAGGCCAAAAATATCTTGCTAGTTTGAAATAACAGCCTGAAAACTGTAAGCTTTCCACTGTGGGAATTGTTCTGAGAGAATTTCTGACATGAAGTATTCGAGGTTGCTGATTTCTCTGTGTCCTTGGGCTCCTTTTTGTGTCACTGTGCCAAAATTTAGGTATTTTTATATCTACTGCTTACTAAACTGGCTGGGTTGGCATGACAAGAGGAAATATTTGACTGTGTGTGTACCCTGCAGTGGCTCGAGCTAACAAATGCTGTCGCTCTAGTCCCTACCCCACTCCCTGGGCAATTTTTGTGGCTTTAGTTGTAGCCATGCTCATCTCTAGTTGCACCTGAGCTGTCCAGACCCCAGGAAAGCCAACATGCCTTTGCCAGTGTACCAGAGCACCCAAATTTCCGTCTCTAGAAGGTGGTGGAACTTGGCCAAAGTCCTTTGCTAAGCTCTGTGTGCAGCACAGGCTGTGTGGGAGACCAGGCTTGGGCGTGAGTTCAAATTCCTGCTTGGCCGATACTCTGGGCTTCCTTTCCCTTCCACTCTCACCGTGTGCTTAGCACAGCCAGGCCAAAAGCAGACAAGAGACTCACCAGAGTCAGGAGAATTCACTGATGCTTTTTGCCTTCTGTCAGATGAAGAATAAGACACATTTTTGTTGCTCATCTGAAGGAAAAAAGTGGATGTTTCAGGTTGCTGCTTATGACAGCAACTTCAAATGAAAATTACTTCTGCTTTGGAAGAAGGGTGTCTCCTGCTCTAAAGGCTGGTAGTAGATTATTTTTCCGTTTCTTTTCTGCTGGAGGTGGCAATCTAATTAGGGCTGTCTGGCTGTTTCATTGCTCATTAGTGTGAAAGAAAATAGGTGATGGAGGGGGAACACAGCACTGCTTGTGCTGTAATCCAACTGCTAAATGGCACATCTCCCTTGGGAAATTATCGGTGTTGATGATCAGTATCCATCCTGTTCTAGCTGTCTCGTAACAGCGCCTTGTTGAGCTGCTCTGTTCCAAATAAGGTGCTTTTTATTATGGGACGATTATTTGGTTAGCTGAGGAATTACCCTAAAAGAATCTCTTTCATCTGTGTGAAGGTCTGCCCAGGGATAGTATTTCAAAATAGTGGTATTTTACTGAAATAATAGTAGTGTAGTAATTGTGTGAATATTGCTGTTATTTATCTGTATGGTGACACATGATGTGAGTTCATGTACTGTTCTAATGGCACGGCTCAAGAGGACCCCAGCCAGGAAGATTTTTACCATTGAAGATAAAAATGAAAGATAATTCAATAGAAAGTCTGACTCTGTGGTGTTTCTAGGCTATGGAAGAGCTCGTGGATGTGGGAATGGTGAAGGCTATTGGAGTCTCCAACTTCAACTGCAGACAGATTGATCAGCTCCTGAGCAAACCAGGCTTAAGACACAAACCTGCAAATAATCAGGTAAATTGTCCTCCAGCTCCTCAATACTGACATTACACCTGTCTGGGGTGTTGCACTGGATGGAACATCTCTTAAAAGTCCCCTAAAAACCCCAGACCAGCAAAGAGAACCACCTTTTCAAAGCTGACGTGGCACTTGGTGGGTCACCACAGTGATGCTAAACCTTGAAGCACTTTCTGCTTCTGAAACCTAATTTTTTTTTTTTTTTTTTTTCAGATTGAGAGCCACCCCTATCTTCCTCAGGAAGAGCTGATAAAGTTTTGCCAATGCAAAGGGATCTCTGTCACTGCATATTGTCCCCTTGGAGCACCCAGCTGGCCAGGGTAAGAATGTTTTGTGAGATTTCCTGCTTAGACGTAGATTGGAGTCAATGCAGTAAACCAGTCTTAGGATGTGGATGAAATGTCAAGAGTATGACTAATGTAATTAGAAAAAGATTTACTAATTTGTTAAAAATCACACCCACAGAAACCTCACACTTACTGTGATATTCAGTCCACTCATTCATACCCGTGCTGCTACTACAGTTTCGTATTTTGAAGAAAAAGGATCAGTTGGTTGATGAAAGCAGAGATAAGAATTCTTGACTGAGCTTTGGTGAGCTTATTAAACATGTAGGAGAATTTCTGAACTAAAAAAAAACCCCACCCACAACAAACCAAACAAAAAACCGAAGCAGCAGATGCTTATGAAAATAGCAACTTTGCAGTCCTGCTGAGACAAAGGGATTAAGTTTTTAAATGGGTAAGTTGCAGAAATTTTGCTTTTACTCCCGTCTTCGTGGCTTCCTCTGACCCAGGACAGGGCGTTTGCCAGAGCAGCTGTGCTTGTGAAGGACAAGATGAAATTCTTGGGATCCAGATCAAAGAAATTCCCAGCCTGATCCCAGGCTGGACAGAAATGTGTTACAGTGACCTGTTTTTACTAGAAACTACAGGCCTCTTCTCATGTGCTCACTTGTTACACAAGAAAAGAATGAAGGCAGGAACTGAAGTAACAAGATGTTAAAGTGTGCAAGATGATGCTTTTTAGTCATTTAAATAATATTCTTATCATACAGGGCTTGAGGGAGAAGACAACAAGGCATTCAGCTGCTGAAGCCTGTTCTTTATTTTCACAGGTCCAAGCCTGACCATATTTCCCTTTTTGATGATCCTCAAATTAAGGAAATTGCACTCAAGCACAACAAAACTCTAGCTCAGGTTAATACTGGTCAGAGTTATTTCCCCTGCTGACATGTATTCTTCCCACTTGTGCTAAAGTAACTATTTACAGAGGTGTTACAGAATAATAATATGGAGTTCCAGCTGTGTCTTGCACACAGTTTAATGCTTTAGAAAAATATCCTTTCTACCTTAGTTTTAGTGATGGACAGAAGATTACCAGTGGCTTTGGGCTTTAACTGGCACACTGTCTGCCTCTCCACACAGCATCCCTGCCAATCCTGAACTCTTGCTGAATGCACTCCCATGTTGTCAGCTTCAGAGATGGATAAGGATTTAATGAGCTCATGTCATAATTAGGAAGGGTTTAGGCAGTGCTTCTCCTCTGTGAGCCCTCTCTGATTACCAGTAGAGCTGCTCTGTGTAACCATGCAGGCACCTTTGGTTTTCAGCTTTCAGAAGACAGGCAGCAGTTCTCATCTGTAAATTCCCCATGTGCTCCTGCAGGTGCTGATCCGGCTCCAGATTCAAAGAAATGTGAGTGTAATTCCCAAATCTGTCACTCCACAGCGTATTGAAGAAAACTTTAAGGTAAGAGGATATCTTACAGAGTCATTAATGGTATTAAACTACACTGGAAAAAACCCCCACTCTGCCAGGGCTACAAACTACCCCCCTCAAACTTCAAACTGGCAAAACCCTTGTCAGATACCACTTAGGTTATTACTTCTTTATGAATGCAAAAAGTCACTTTGAAAGTCAGGAGCCAAGTCTTCCTTCGAACACATCAGGTAAGAGCTGAACTCTTCCACGTTGTGATCCAGTTATGATGCAGGCAGACCCCACCAGCACTGTAACCTTACACATTTATTCATCGCTCTCCACCCATGGGTGCCCATTGCACACTTCCTAGTGCTGCAGCGTGCTTTTGGTATTCCTTTTGCAAATAAACTTTCTTGTCTCACTGCAAACTGAAGTAACCCAGCTGTTTGGGGCCTTGCTGCAGGTGTTTGACTTTGAACTGACTGAAGAGGAGATGGAGACCCTCCTTGGTTTCAAGAAGCGCTATCGCATCTGTGCATTAAGCGAGTGAGTACCTGCTCCTCCTGCAGGCTTTAGCAGGATTGGATTACCCTTGGATATCCTCTAAACAGACACTGTTTGATAGCCTCACTTAAAAATAAAAAGAGAGGGAGCCTTAGACAACAGCTGGTCACATCTGCAGGAATCTCACACTTGGGTTTATTAGAGCATTGCCCGTCCTGTACAGGTTGGGAACACTGGGATTTCTGCAGGCACAAGGTTCTTAAGATGCCCTGTACTGGATGCATATTAAACTGCCGTCTGAAAATCAAAATCAGCTGGAAATTCCAAAATAAATAAGCAGCAATTTTTTCCCCTAGTTTTCTTTGGCTCCTTTACATAAGGGACAGTCAGAGTAAATAAACTCCATTTTAAGAATGAGAGTTGTAAGTTTTTTTTTGAAGGGAAGAGCTGTGCCTATGTACTCCTGCCAATGTTATTAAGGCAGTGCGTAGATAACAGAATGGTTAGATACAGACTCACCAAGATCTGCATTTTATTCAGTTTTCCCAGGTTACCCACTTGTCTAACAGCATCCTGTGGGCTTGGGAGTTCCCAAGAGAGAGGTTCAATATCTCAGGGAACTTTGGCAATTTCAGCTGAGCAAAGGATACATTAGCCTTTGAGAATGAGGTCACTGATACATACAAAGCTTACAGAGCATTCACTTCCACTGCCCTGGGTACACTAAGCAGCCACACGTGTTTTTAATGTAGTTCAGTTTCAGTTCTTTTACCAGGGGAAAAAAAGCTTTTCCTTAAAACTATATCCTTAAAATGTTTTAATCATGCTTCTCTTTTTCTAGATGCAAAAATCACAAGGACTATCCTTTTTTTGAGGACTGACATACACATCCCCTTCAGACCCTCCAGGGATCCAGACCATTTATTGTTGTTTCAAGCAATTTGCAATACTTTGTGTATTAATTCATTATAGAAATGGAATATGTATTTAAAAATGGGAGAAGGGAGCTCACAGGCATTCTGAAAAGTAATCTTTGAACATGGATGCATTTGCTTCCCTTTTTATCAACCAGTTGTATCAGTCCTTTATCTGCTCTTGTACCACAAGTTTCAGATGCAGCAAAATATATATTCTATTATAATTTAGTAATGAAAAAGAAGTTTAATAAACCCATCTATTTGGATTAGGGAAAAGCAGTCTTTGTCATAAATATAAATCCTGACAAATTTTAGAGAAAATTTAAATTCTCTGATTAGTTATATTTTTGGACAAAAGGTCAGTACATACACTATCTTTTAATTGTCAATACAAGACAATCCATATAACACCAGAAGATCTTTTTGAGCTGACATGCTGCTTGAGATGCTTAGTTCAGTAATTTCAGTGTAACAGACTGAAAGCTCTTTAGAGGACACTGCTGAATTATGATTCAGGAGCTCTTAATGAGGTTTCCTACTTATGAACTGCTAAAAACTAACAAACTAGTAGATTTGTATGTTTCGTTTATAGTATCTGCAAGAGTACATAAATACTGCCTTTATCAGTAGAATGGCTGCAGTTAAGACTGTGAATCTCTCCTAGAAAATCCGAAGTCTGATAAAGGAGACACACAGGAATTATTTTGTTTGGCAGCTGTCATATTTAGCAAGCAGAAAAGCTGGGCAGCTTCACGGAAGCCAACAGTAGATTTTCACTCTCCTGTACTGTTCCCTAGGTACTGTTTGCTTGTGTTCTGACTCAAAGGATGTCTCTGGATGCTGTTCTCTTTGGTTAAAAAAAAAAAAACCCGTCAGTGCTGCTGCAGCCCGTGCTGGTGTTTTAATGAGGGGTCTGTTAATCAAACTCTAACACTTGACTCAAAACTCCTGTACTTGCTTTAGGCTCTTGCAGCCCAGTGTAAGAACAATGTGGCTCAGCACTGCATGCAGAGAGGAAGGACAACTGTGTAATTAAGGTTCAGGACTAGGATACACACTTCATGCATATCCTTTTCCAACTGATTTTCTTCGTAGTTGATAAAGGAAATGATGACATTATCTTTGAGCTACTTCATACTTTTCCAAGATGTTTGAATAACAGGTGCCCTAGAAACAACAGAGCAATTCCCATCAAATTTGATTTCCTACAGCAACACTTCTAAAGAAAGAGGTCTGAAAAAATCTGTCAGGAACTGACACTGAACAGTTATAATGCAGTGATATGGACAGGAAGGTGCCTGTAATGGGCATTCCCTTTTTTTCCTCCTCCTGAACATGCTACATTTAAAAGGCCAGTTGCAGGATATCATCCTAGATGGAATTAGAAAGTGAACTCCGTGGAAGGTGCTCTGCTCCCAGATACTCAGCCTGTGGGCACTTGTCAATCTACAGCAGTAGCAGCAATACCCACTTAAGGCTGTAGTGCACAGCCTATCTTGAAATATTCTCTACTTCATAGGAATTCTCTAACCACATGCCAATTTAATCACAGCTATCAGACTTGAAGCTATTTACAGGATGTTTATAGACTGTGGTAGGCAGGAAGTCAGACTAGATGATCACAGTAGCCATATAATAGTAAAAAATTCAAAACAAGTTAGAAGCCAGAGATTGTGCGTTTGTTTCAGAGACAATAGATCTTTTTCAGCTGCAGAGACTTTAGTAAAGGTAAAAGGAGAAGAATTTGGGTGGTGTCAGTTACTGGGAAATAAAGCCCCCCTGTTTTGCAGCAGAGCCACAGCCCTATTTACAACGTGCCTTTCTAGAAGAGAGTTGCTGCCTCACAGCAAGCACAGCTCTGAGCCTGCTGCCAGGAGCTGGATGGAAAGGTTTATAGTATCCCAAATTAATTTTCAGTTTCTATCAGCTATGCAACAGTGCTCTTACACCAAACCCACACAGACATCGTTCCTAGTCAGCAGCAACATTATCTGTGCCAATGAGCCCAGTAAAATGAAAACACCTTAGCTTGGCATTTTGTGTCACAACATGTTGTCCCATGACTTCAGCTTTTTATTGTGGAGTTCATCCATTCTGGTAGAGTCAAGCCTCATGAAAAGTTCCAAAGGGGCTGGGTGAAAAAAGTAAAATGTCTGTGTTTTGGAGGGAAAACTGGATAACACAGGTAATGAACAGTAAGTAAAAATCCAAAACTCTTTGCTGATCATCGCTGCTGAAGCTTTCCATCTATTAGAATTCCAAGCTCTCTCACATTGAGGTCAACATCATTCAAAAGCAAACTGAATGAGAAGCCAAAGACAGTAAGATACAAACCTATTTCATGAACTTTTTGCATGCAATCCTGTGCAAGTACTGATCCTTGCCTTCCTCTGAATCTTAAACAAGACTTACTGTTATCACTCAGAAGACTGATGAGGATAATCAACAGCCTAGGAATAATTTATACAGATGGCAATTAAGTAGACTAAGACTTTCCTTGACCTGACACCAGTACAAGGAGCTGTGCCAGATGTTTATCAAACCTGGAGCAGCTTGCAAAGTGTGACTGGAAATAGACCAGCTGTTATTTCCTCCACGGTAAAAACCAGCAGCATCAAATGAATCTAGCAGCAAATAAGCCCAAAACAAGTAAGAGATGGCAATTCTTCACAAAATGTGAGTGTGAAGCATCACTCCCTTGGAACATAACAGATTCAGAAGGTAACTGAACAACAAAGAGTTAACTGATGGCTGTTAAACATGAAAGAACATAAACTGCTGTCAGAATATTTAAAGAACACTCCACTGCAATGCTCAACTTGCTAATCTTCAGCAACTTATTTTGACCCCAGCTGCAGACAAGATGCTACAATATGTACATACTTAGTCTGACTCAGTTCAGCTATTCTTAGGAGCTGGCTTGTAATCAGGCCTGTTTCAGTTCAGAAAAGCTAGATTTTGCATTCAGCTTTTTTTTTCCTTAAGAATTCAGAAAAAATAGAGAGTTTTGCAGATGTTTGTACTAGTGGTCCTGTACCATGCACTTTACCAAGTTAAAATGCAAGAGCAGTGTGGCCTATTTAAGAGTTTTAAGAGCTGCCTCACAGCTAAAATAAACAAGGTCCTGCCAGAATAAGACTGGGCTCTGTACTTTTAAAGAAACCAAGGACAAGGCAGAGGGAGGGATGACAGATAGTTACTGACAGTTTGTAGATGACAAACTAGGGGAGTATTAAGTGACTGATATGAAAATAATTTGCCCCAAGTTAACTGTTCTGTGCCCCAGTCATGCAAAAGACTCCAGATTTCTAGGTGTATCTTCAACACAGTGAATACAGATTAAAATCCAAAACTAGGATTTTCTTTTCCCATTTTGAATACTGTAGTTTCCTGTGCCCCAGATCTCACAACTCTGAAACAAGTGCATTCCATAGCATTTGTGCAGTCTTGTGAGCTCAGCAGGAGAAGTCCTGCCTCCTTTTTCCCTGAGGGAAGCAAACACCAAGTTAGAGAGCATCATATAAAAAGTGATGCCAGCCAGGCAGGCTCATGTAGTTGTGTTCCAATATCAGAAGTAAAGCCATTTTCTCTCAAAGGAACATCAACTGCAACTTTAAACAAACATGCTGTGCCTACCAGACTCTCTGTGCCGTCCTACCTTCAACTAGCAGGATGCCAATTCCAAATACTTGTATTCTCCTCTACTACCCCCAAAAACTTGCAAAACCGGTATCTTGCCTCCTCTAATAAGATAATTGCTGATTTTCTCTACCTGTTTTCCCTGCTAAATCAGTTCACCGTCATTCTTTGCTACCACATAAATGGATCTCTCCTGTCAGAGCCATTTTCTTTTAAACATGAAATAAAAGCCTGCTATCTGGTATCATTTGGAACAGTGAGTGCAGCTGGAAGTGAAACTAATTTTGTGCAAGTACTGATTCTACCAGCTCCAAGGACATGTTTTTACTGTTAGCTGCCCTTAATCTTTCCTGTAGGCTGGAAATCCTCTTCCCAGGGTGTGCTACAGTATCACACCAGCTCAGCTCCTGCAGCAGAGTCCCCAGAACGTCTAGGAAGAGGCTGACAAGGTGGAGCTGAACTACAAGTTCCTAAATTAAGAACACAAAACAAAACACAACCACTTTTCATTGGAAGAGCTACAAGACTGTATTTGTCCTTAAAAATGTCTTTGATCAAAAACCCAGAGATCTGTCAAATCACAATAAAAAAACAAATGCTCTGAACAGTTTCAGCAGGAAGAGCTCAGTTAGCAGGAATGTGAGGCTCCGGATATCGAACTCTTTGATCTTTCCACTTTACCTTTTAGGAGATGAAAGGAAATCTCTGCTCATGTAGGCAGAGAGTATGGCACAAGCATGGGGATACAACAGACTGTATTTTACTGTAATAATTCCCAGATCAACTTAGACTAAAGGAAGACTGCCTCTTCCTCTATCTCAGCCTTAATTATATCCACCCCTGGAGAAGCAATCCAAAACCATTATGGGTTTCCTGTCACTCCCTTCCCATGCTTTCTGACAACAGCCTGCTTTCTGTTCAAGCTTGTGCATCACTACCCCTGCACTCAGGTGCTTCTCTGTTTTCCCTCTATTCCCACTCTCATATTCCACCAAGATGCAAGCCCTCTGCCGGCTGAGGGCTGCACTGTGTCCCAGAACGACCCTTTCCAAATTCCTTCCCACAAAGTCATCCAGTGAAACACAGAGAGCGCCTGTTACAATGCCACCCCGCCCCGAGTGCTAGCTGCTCTCCCATCTGCTGCGGAGCAGTCTGTCTCCAAGCTGTCTCCAGTAAAATTCCTACTTCCAGAATGGAAAATTTCAGGCACAAACTTTCATAAAGTTACAGTGAAATGAAAACAGAGGAAACTAACAGAACCTGATGTACTATTCTGGAAACCCTGATCCTCAATGTAACTTCTTGCCAGAACACGCCTGTCACAAAAATGTTATTTGCAAGCAAGTCAACATTGCCCTCAACAGTTTTCTGTCACATCTCAGACTAAGCAAAGAACATCAGCTCTTCTGGCTTTTTTAGATGCCTTAGGGCTTTTGTTTATCACATTAGAGATTCCCAAAACACTCACAGAGCTGCAGCTTTCTGTATGTGCTTTCAAGCCCAAAATTTAAAGTGATTTATAATCAATTTATATTAGAAGAATCAGCTTTAGGGGAGCATATTGCTTCAAGTCAGACACTGATTCTCTCTTCCTCATGTTTTAAGTTAATTCAATCTTGTCTGTTCAGCCTAGTGTAAATTATTGTGACCAAAAACATGTTGCATGCTAATTCTGGTCTCAGCATTACTGGAAAGAATTTAAAAAAGACTTCGAAAATTACAAAAAAAAAAAATCTGTTTTCTCAATGTAATGGTTAGTGTTTATGAGAAAGAAAAAAATTTAATTAGTATGACTCCTTAGTCAGACTCCTTTTGATCAGAACCAGGAAACAAACCACCTATTTCACAAATACTTTGATATCAACTTGCCTTCATGTTACATTTTAACCTGGCCTAGTTTGCTTTAAGGTTTGCTACACAGTTATGGAATCACAATCCTACATTTACCATTTAGATTGGTTATGCATGAACAGCCCTGGTGTCTCCCTTCTTCCATCTGTTCAGAGAGAACCCCCTTTCTGCCAGGCCTACTCAACCTCCTCAGAGGGACCATTCACATCCCACATCTACTCAGACACCTAAAAAACCTCTCACAGGAACACGCAAGAAAACCACTCAACATTAGCCACTGCTTTTACCAGTGCCCAAATGCATTTTGTGAACAGACTTGAGCAGCTCTCAAGTGGCAACAGCTTTAAAACCACTACATGCAAGTATTGTGAAAACCACAAAGGGACAAACACACCTCATATGTACCAGAAGTTCAGTTCCAGCCTATTTTTCTGTGCTCCCTGAACAGAGCATTAAGTTCCTGATCTGCTAGCTCAATGACACAGGATTTTCTTGGAAGCTCATTTTTACTGAGTTTGCCAATGGTATCTTGTACAAGCACAGAATTCCTTCCTGCATCATGTGCTCCCTACTGGAGAGGGCAAGTTTTCTACTGCTTATTAAAAAAATCCCATAGGATGCTGTGTAGGCTTCAAGTCTTCAGTGGAATAAGTTTTCTACTAGCCAAAGTATAGTATCACCTCAGCAAAACAAAAACTGAATTAAACAGGACTGTATTGGTTGTCAGAACCAAAACAGTTCTATTTAAAGAGAGGCACAAACAGACTCATTGGCCACAAGTTCAGTTCAACCATGAGAACAGCAGGCAGCTCCCGGAGCACACGTAAGAAGTCAACATCAACAGATGATTTTGTGGGGGATGGTAATTTCCTTGCTTTTGTGTAATCTCTGGAGACAGCTGATATTACACAGCTGCTCCAGCATCACTACCATTAGAGCACTGCTGAAATAACCATCTCATTACACACAGTAATGAAACTATTTTATTATAAGCAAAACAGCTTTTATATCACTGAGAAATCAGGATCTACACAATTTTCAAAGAGCTACCAATGTAGAAACCACTTAGAAATCAACTTGTACTTCCAATTAGAGGGGAAAAAAAGTATGGAGTGTTACAAAGAAACAAAATCAACCCCAAAGTAATCAGAAAAAAAAAGCAGACCTCATTGTGTAATATCTGCCAATATCCTGGTCCTTCCAGACAGCAATAGTCACTAGCTCCAATTCACAGTATTCCAAGATAAAAGTGACTGCTTGTTCAAACTTGCTCAATGCTTTCTGCTTACTGATTCCAGACTTGCTGATTGGCAAAGAAAATCTACTAGTCCACACAGTGTGCTCTTCAGAACCATTTCAGCATTTCCTTCTTCCGAAAAAGAAAACAGCACAAAGTCACTGAGTACATATACTGCATCCTCGTGGGGAAAAAAGAAGGAAAAAAATGGGGGTGTGGAGGGGTGTCTGATGCAGTGAAAAAGCTACATAGACAACTCATAGGCAACAGCAGAAGCATATCTGGGAAGCCTGGAGAAAGGCAGGGAACCATCTTCAGTATTCTGCATTGAAAGGGTAGTCCTTGTGAGTTTTGCACCTGGAGGAGATCAAAAAGCAAAGATTATCTTGTATCCCAAAGACATTGTATGCAGTTGTAGCCACTTCAAAGAACCACCAAGGGAGCAGATGGACTGTATAAAAGCAAAGTCTGTTTCTCTTAGGGACATGCTGCATTCCCAAACAAAAAGATTTTGAGTGCCTTCTGTTGTTTGGGCTCTAAGCATCTCAGGTGATGGGATCTACAGGTGCTTTGTAGACAACTAATTCAAGGGTTTGCTGTTTACTGACAGGATGACCTTTTTTGCAGCATTCCAAAGAAGATTTCATATCTGTCTCTACACTTCCAAGTTGCAAATCCTCACATTATATTTTGAGTGTTCACCTACTTTCCCAGCAACAGAAGAACACACAGATTTTGTAACGTGCCTAAGAGTCATGGAAGAAAGACAAAACACCACAAGCAAAGCTAATCAAGATTTTAAGTCTGCATCTTCTTCCAATATGGACAAAACAAAAATTATGAGTAAGAAGCCTCCTGTTGCAATTCCAGCTACAAAGAGTTTCTTGGCAACCGAACTGAAAATGAAGTTTGCTCAATGCTCATCATGTTTTGGTTCATAAAATGAACATCTAAAAAATCTTACTCTGGACAGTTATTTTGAGGATGACCCCTTTGAAAACTGAGTTTGCATATCCTGAATTTCAATCAAGCCTACTGTCTGTAACTTCATTTACTGAACTATGTGATAATTTAATTGCTTAAAGAAAAGGAAGTGCCACTTACATGTACATTTCACAGGCTCTCCAGTTTCTATTAAAGCTGAGAATAGTTGCCATCTCCTCTTTAGTCAATTCAAAGTCAAACACCTAACAGGAGAAAAAGCTGGAAATCACCTCTTTGAACAAATCAGTGCTTGTAATAAAAAAAAAAAAAAGGAAAAAAAAAATTCACAAAATCAAAGAACAAGTCCACAGTGTAGGGTGCTGGTTAGAAGTGACTGCTTCATGAGGGGAAAGGAAAAAAACTCTACTGTCTGGATTTCTGAAAGTCCTCTAGCTGGAGTGGGAGAGGGAGGTGGGCAGGTAGAGGCAGGAATTACAGAGTCTCAAGTTACATGTGCCAGTTGCCTATGCCAGTTGTTTTAAGAGGTTTTGGGGAGCACTGTGTTGCAGAACACCTCCATCCTCCATTTGTCAAGGGTGCATCTTTCTGTGCTATGCCAAAGAACCAGCTGCAAGACCTCCATATTCCACCTCAAGCCACTAAGTGTTTGGAAGCAAAATCCTAATACTGGGTCCAGTCCAAGACCCCCAAATCAAGAGCAGCAACACGGTTTATGGACTATTTCCTTAAAAGTGCTTGCTCTACAGAAGTCTTTTGTGGTGTGCTACTGCACTCAGGCCCCAAATAAGCTGTCAAATGACTCATTCACATGACGCAGAACAGGAAGAATCACAGTGTGACTGCTCAGATTATCAGGATATAGTGTTTCCCAAAGCTTTGTTCACTCCTGCTCTCCCACTGTAACCTTAAATTAAGCCCTCAGGAGACTGTAGGTAAACATATGGAGAAAAAGCCCAGTCCTCTTGTCAGAAGAGCACCTGGGAAGAGTGCAAAAGGACCACTGCTTGCTGTGCAGGGAGAAGCCAAGCCATCCCTGGACATGCCATGCACCCAGCTCACTCCTAATGACTCACCTTGAAGTTCTCCACAATGCGCTCTGGTGTGATGGATTTGGGAATCACGATCACATTTCTCTGGATGTGGAACCGAATGAGAACCTGCAAGAGGCACATCACTGCATCAGAGAGGGGATGGCTCTTGCTCTATGGCAAGCAGAGCCTGTTTAGCAGTTACTTGCTGTAACAGTTCAGCAGAATTAACCCACTCTTTGGAGCTGCTTTTCAAATTATACCTGAATTCTAAGCAGCACTTCCTGAAGTGCACATAGAGGAGTGATGGAATCCCACAAGACCTCCTTTCTGCTTTCCCCTGCAGTTTAGTGACACTCAGTTCCTTTCCTTCCCACCCAGACTCTGAGTAGGCTAGTCAAATGTTCCCCTCTTTGCAACAGGACTTGAGATAGGACAACAAACATGGCAGCATCTGAAGATGGGTCAAGAAAATGTTTCTTGTGATGGTCAGAGCACCCTTGCAAGCGTGCATGGAAGGCCACATGAGGAACAAACCTGCACTGCTACCTGACACACAGGTGACAGGGAATGAAGAGCCAGCCTGGCCTCTACCTTGTCATTAGCTGTCCTTTATGCTGTACTACAGGAAGGGGTACTCTGGCACCTACCCACCTGTGCTGAGGTCTTGTTGTGCTTGGCTGCAATCTCTTTGATCTTGGGGTCATCCAGAAGGGAAGGATCCTCGGGCTTAGCCCTACACCGAGAAAAGAAGATTAGTGGCAAGAAACCTCCATAGGTCCAACCTAGTAAAGATCTGTATCTGGATGAAAAATTAATGCTGCACATGTAGCCTGAGCACTTCCAGAATAATCCACACCAGCTCCCTGGCAAAGCAATCTTACCATGGTCTGTCAGGAGAGCCAAGAGGGCTATAGGCTGTCACAACAATCCCTTTGGATTGGCAGTACTTGAGCAGCTTCTCCTGGGTAAGGTATGGATGGCATTCAACCTGCCAACATAAAAGTACAGAGATTGACAGTGACTTCACTGCTTTAACATGTTCCAGGGATTCATTTTTACTCAAAGGCTGATTTTTGTGCTAACTTATAGTCTCTTAAGCAATATTGTGCAGCCTTTGTTTTCTCTATGCCCCACCTCCTTTCCACTATTTATAGTAGTTCTCCTGGCAGTGAAGGGTCCAAGAACTGTAACA
The DNA here is from genome assembly GCA_014706295.1 of Lycocorax pyrrhopterus obiensis. NCBI lineage: Eukaryota > Metazoa > Chordata > Aves > Passeriformes > Paradisaeidae > Lycocorax > Lycocorax pyrrhopterus. The sequence continues at coordinate 71,812,026 of JACSVZ010000015.1, read as the reverse complement.
AAACTCCTTAAAACTTTGCTGATCCAGATCATCTTCAGCATATGGGATGACCAGCTACACAATTGCTTCAGTGGGACAGGAAAATGCACACCCAGGAGAGCTGTAAAATGCCAGCAATAGGATTGCAGACCAGGGACGTACAAAGTTCTCTTTTCATCCCTAATTAAGCATGCCATAATATTTTTTCACAGCTACCATATTAACTTCAATGTCAGCATTGTTTCATTAGTCTTTATTTGCTTTGTGTCAATACTCCCACTAAACACCTCTAGTCTGAAAATGCTGAGAATGGTTGCCTACTACAGATTTTAGACCTTCAGCCCACTGCCCATTACAGACCTTTTACAAACACACATTCACTTATCATGAACTCCCATAAGAATAGCTGCATAATGGAACACAGACTCCTTAGCAGTGGATCTGTGTTCTGGCAGGCGAACACACAGATACAGAGTATGGAACAGGAACTATTCATGTGTCAGGAGGCAGTGAATGAGCATGAGTATTTGATACTCTGCACAGGGACTTTCAGGATAGTTGCATACCAGGGAGCACTACTTTTCTTTCAGCAGGCAACATCAAGAGCCATTTTGACTACGCTGCCATTTGAGCCTTCTGCAGCTGCACTATGAGGGCAGTCCCTGGAAACTTGTGCTGCTGGCAGGTGGAGCAAGGGAGTGCAAAACATGGAATCAGTTTACAGCCTCGAGCGCTTTATTTGTGGTTCTAGCTGCCTGCTGTTATCAGAGGCCTGCATGCCTGTTTCCCATGTTTTCTGAGACATGCTGGAATGTTAAACAGAAAGAGGAGCTCCATTTTTAGAACAGATTGTACATATTTATTTTGCTTCAGCAGTTGCAGAAAGACAGCTATTTAAGAGTAATAGAGCATCTACTTTTCTCAGATATTCAATAGGTAGAATTTATGCAACATGAGCAAGGCATAGTCATCCTCACCTGTCCACTGGCACTCAAGTTGGAAAATTAAATTAGGTGCTAGCATCGTTATGTAATTACTACCTTGTCAAATTAATTTCTCACTACAATTTAAACCAACATACATCCTGTCTGAATTCAAATAAAGAATGGGAATGACATGAAAGACAGTGGATTACATGTGAAATATCTGCACAGAGAAAGTGCTTCCAGGAAGCACTCTCACTATTAGCCCAACTAGTAAGTGTTAGCAACAGCAAGCTTTCAGGCTTGCAAGCATTTCCTCAGAAGCAGTAGTTTATGAAGGACGGGGACCAAAGACTACTTTGTGCTGAACTTGATTACAGTCAATAATCATTTACAGCTTGAGAGCATTTACAAGTGTGAGAGGTCCAAGATCAGTGACCCCTATGCCAGAGATAAGGGTAATTATCATACAGTGATAGTGGCAATGAGGCGTGGCAGGTGTTGAAAGGTATCATAAAACTTACACTAAGTTTTATAAAAGTGCATTGGGACCGATCATGCTCAAGCTACCACAATAAATGACCCAGTTTTACTAATCTGGTATCGATAATTGATTGCAATCCTTCAAACACCATAGGAATCAAGGTCAAGTCTAAGACAGACCCCACAGGGGTCTATCCTGGGACTTGTTCTCTTCAGCAACCTGTGCCAGTCTATAATCATGTCAATCTTGAAGGTGATGCCAAACTGGGGAACAACCAGCCAACACACTCAAGGGCAGGATTGCCACTTCAGAGGGACCCACTCAGGCAGAAACAACAGGCAAACAAAACCCTGAAGGAATTCAACAAGGCTGCACATGAAGCCATGCACCTGAGAAGGAAAAGCCCCTGGCAATAACACAGGCTGGAACCTGACTACCTGTAAAGCAACTGTGCTAGAAAGGACCTGGGGGTCATAACAGGCTGTGCTGCACACGAGTCAGTAGTGAGCATCAGGAACACAGCCAGTGAATTGTGAGAAGTGATCATCTGCCTCTACCCACACTTGTCAGACCACCTTCATAATACTGTGTCCAGTTTTCTCTCTTCCCAGCTCCCCTCAGTAGCAGAAATATTGACAGACTGCATCAGTTCAGCAGAGAAACTCCAGGATGGGTAGGGTCTGGAGAACCTGCCATACTGGGAAAGGCTGAGGGAGCTGGGCTTGTTCTGCCTGGAGAAGGGAAGGCTTCAGGCCTCCTAGCAGCAGCTTCTCAGTACCTAAAAGGAGGTCATTCAAAGACAAGCCAAGCTATTCAGTGGTGCTTGGAGGAGGGCAGCAAATGCAAGCTGAAAACAAGAGAGGTTGAGACTGGATGTAGGAGAACTCCCTCTCCCTGCCATACACTCGAGGCAGGGGGTCAGGCAGCAGAGCACACTGCCTGGGGAGGCTGTGCAGTCTCCATCCTCACAGGTTTGAGATGGATAAAGCCCTGGACAGCCTGGTCTGATCTCAGGGCTGATGTGCCTCTGAGCAGATCATCTTCCAAGGGCTCCTGCCATCTGAATTTTCCTAAGATTTCATTCAAGTGCTGTCTGTACAGCTTCTACTCTGTCGCCTACCTTGCAACTCCATTTCCTCCTAACCTTCATTAAGTCTTGAGTCCATAAAGCATGTTCCTGATCAATTTCCTCAGTCACCAGCAACAGGAACTGGCTTCTCCACAAAAGTGTTATGAAAAGGTCATCTAATTCTCTATATATACATACACCAAATCTTACTGTACTGCAAGGAAGTTTTTAGAGCCCATCTGAGTTCCCTCTCCGTTCCTCCTGCAAGAAGGGATTTTGGAGCTGCTCATTACCAGATTTCCAAGCAGTAGCACAGAGTTCATGAAAAACCAGCACCTTGGCATCCAGAGCAGCTGGAGGATGAGACTGAAGAATATGCAGTGTCTACTCCAGTCTCTCTTTCTATAACCTTATTTCAAAGTAAGATCTTTGTAATTTTCTTTTAAAAACCCACAACAAATGGCCACAGAAAAAAGAACACCACCAAATATTTGCCTCTGCCACTTTGAAGCTTACCTGGTTAGTTGCAGGCTTGTACTTCAGTCCTGGCTTGTTCAAGATTCTATCAATCTGCTCACGGTTGAAGTTGGAGATTCCAATGGCTTTTACCAGGCCAGCATCCACCAGCTCTTCCATGCCCTAACAGAAAGAAGCACAAAGTCAGCATCTAGTATACAAAGGCAGGGCCTGAAGAGCACATTCTTCCTTGTTTCCTTCATAAGAACCCTAAAATAAGTGTTTGATTTTTAGAGTTCAAGTTTGAGGAAAAAAACCTCAGAGCACTGGTGTATATGTGCCACGCCTCCCATGCTCAAAGGGCTCATTCTTTGAGATTATGGAAATTCACAGCAAGTTAGAAAACCATGAATTGATAGATGACAATTTGCTATTGCACCAGTGAGTCCTTCCAAGTAGCTCTAAGTACATGAGATTGTCTTCTCAGCAGTCTCTGATGCTGTCATTACCTTCATCAGTCTAAACTTTCTCCTGCTGTGGCTGAACTTACCTCCCACGTCTCTAGAATATCAGTGTTGCTGGGGACAGCCGTGCCTTTGTCATCTACAGGGAACAGGTCCTCTCCTGCCTGTCAGTGAGAGAGAAATTGCTTGAAACACATGTTATTGGGAGGTTAACACCAGCTGAAGACCATGATCCTATAAACTCTTACTACAGGACAAACTAATCCTTTATTATACTAATTATCTACATATGTATTAGACACTAATACTCACTATCTACAGTTTTCAGTCTTTTCTTTTGTTTTCACATGGTATTATGGCAGTTTTTTTGCCTACAGCCAACCCAATATGGACAGATACTTCTGATAGACACTGTGTCTCCTGGCTCATCAAAATCCATATGGTGAAACTTAAGTCTCCACTTGTAATACAGAAAGTAGAATTACAGCCAGTTTACAAAAAGACACAGTTGTTACCTGCTCATAATGAAGTGTTTTAGTGAAATGCATAATAAGGACCCACTTAGGACTTGGAAGGTGTTCACCTTACCCTGGACCAGATTTCCTGACAGGTGTTTCATGGGAGTCTCATTGTTCAAGTTGCTGGCATAGGGAAAGTTAGAACACCCTGTATCCCAGTTGGGACTATCTGCCAGCTATCAACTTCATTCAAAACCAGTTATTTTCTACTCATTCATTATTTACACCACAACACATTTTCATTTTGATAGTTCTGTCCACGTGAAGCTAATTTTAAAAATACAGATGTTATGAAGAACAGTTCCTCTTGGTAGCAAGAGGTAGAAAGAAAATTTTGATCAAGCTATCACTGAAAGACTAAGCTTGGACATATTCAAACTGAGACATCAGTTCCTTTGCATGCAGTCAGTAGGAGAGTTAGGAACTAAAAAGTTTATCTCCAAGACCTGTGGAATGCTAAAGCTCCTATAACAAAGGTCAGTTCAAGCTGGATTGTATTAAAGGACTCAGTGATTAAAGACAGAAATGAAAGACAAACAATCTCTTATTCTGTGGTTCTGCCACATGCAGAGGAAAGAACTGTCAGACAGCAAAGTACAGCCCTCTTCCCACAAAGGAGCCACACCATTGTCAGTTGAGCATACTTTGGATTTGTAGAAGGCAACACAAGCAATAATCAAAAGGAAAGAGATATAACTTCTGCTTCCAGCAGGGAAATCCATCCCTAGGGTTCAAGGTCTGCCTCTTCCATGAGGAAAAGGGCAGCAGATGCCATGCAAGCAGGGATCTCAGAGGTAAAAATCAACAACCTAGCTCACACAGCCACTGTAAAGCTGATCACCAGAGTAGGGCTGGTACACAACAGACACAGCATGATCTGTGCAGCTGGAGCAATCACTGGGCTATAAACTACATAGCTCTTCCAAACTGCCACTCACAGACAAAGCCAAGGGCACTGCTGTTACTGTACCTTGAAGCCAAAAGGCCAGTGGATGAGGTAGAGATCCAGGTAATCCAGTTTCAGGGCAGCAAGAGTCTTCTGGCAGGCTCCCTTCACCAGAGGCTTATCATGAAATGTGCACCACAGCTGGAGACAAAAAACCAAAGCACATTGTGACCTCCTGGGTTAAAGCTCTTGGAACTCTTCTGTACTTTTCAGCAGGGTGCCTGTCCCCCTTGGAAAGTGATGTGAAACCAGGTCATCCTACAGCTCTTCAGCTGGGGCTTGTTCTGTGAGCAGGACTGGCCTGTGATACCGGGCAATATATGCAGCGGCAGCACACATGTCGACTGCACGGTGTCCTGGCACACAGCAGAAGTAGTCTTGTTTCACGTATTAAGACTTAAATTAAAAAGCACCTAAGAGAAGGCCGGACAGTGCATGAAAGAGAATAGCATAACTTCATGCCAGAAAAAGTTGAAAGCACCACCCAAATTTGTGGTATGGACCCTGCATAATTCTCAATACAGGATGAGGTAAAGTAGGAATCTCAGGAATGGCTTAAGTGATGTTTAAATTGTTCTATGCTGCACAACAGAGTAGGTAAGTAAAAAACTAGGGGGTTACTTTAAAAAAAAAAAAAAGTATTCCCTGGTATATCCTATATCACCAGAGCCGTACCTTACTGACGATGAAGAGGTCCTCTCGTTTCACAACACCTTCCTTGATTTTCTGCTGGATCCCTTCCCCAACTTCGTTTTCATTCTGGTACACGTAGGCACAGTCGAAGTGGCGGTACCCGGCATCGATGGCAGCCATCACCGCAGCTTTTACCTTACCTGGGGGGGACTGAAAAAAGCGATGGCAAAAAACGCTCTCATCAACACAGCATTGATGAGAGCATTTATCTTCTCACGGCCAGATAAAACTAAGAAAGCCGCCACATCCAAAGCAATCCCCAACTAAAATAAAGCCAAACCCCGGCGGCGGCCTGGCACCGCTCGCAGGGCCCGGGCCGCGCTCCTTCCTTCCCCCCCCCCCCCCCCCCCCGCCCTCACGCCGCCAGCCCAGGGGGAGCGCGTCCCCCCCGGTACCTTCCATGTGCCCAGCCCCAGGATGGGCATCTTGGCGCCGGTGTTGAGCTGCACGTAGTTCGCCATGATCCCGCCAGCAGCACCACCACAGCTACCGCCGAACCCCGCGCCTTTAATAGCGAGCGGGCGGCCGGGCCCGCCCCGCCCGGCGCGGCGCGGGGGTGTCGGGGCGGCGCCGGGCCCGGGCCGCGGGGACGGGGCCGCTGCCGGGGCTGAGGAGCGGGCAGCGTCTGCGGCTCCATGGTGGGGGAACGTCCCGCAGCCCCCGGGCTGTGCTCACCGCACACGGACACACGGACCCTCCCGCAGCACCTCGGTGCCCTGGAGCCACATCCCCGGGGTGCGGGTGGCACAGGGGGCATGAGGCAGAACTGTCCCCCCGCGCCCTAAGAGCTGTGGGAGCGCTGTGTGCCTCAGGGCGTGGAAGCGCTGAGCCCTTTGCTGGAGCAGCGTGTCCCCGCCACAGGGCTGGTGGCCAGGGCTGGTCCGCCTTGCCGGGGTCTTGTGGCCCTGTGTGCTGATACAGCGACACGACAGGAGAAACCTCGGTGTGCCTGGCTTCTGAGAGCCGGGGGAAGGTGCTCCCTGTGCCAAGCGGGACAAACGCAGCTTCCTCTGCGAGCTGTGGCTTAGGAGTAATTTAGGATAGAGTGAATCTTAAAAAAACCCAGCTTTATTTTGAATTTTAGAAGAGGTTTTTTGAAAGTGTTTTGAAAGTCGCAGAAGAGGAACACTGACTTTTTAATGAGTGACATAATGATCATACTGTCCCTCTGCCTTTAGGGAAGTGTTGAGGACATTGCAGAATAAAATGCACGATTGTAATCTTATGTGGTAGTGGCCAGCAGTCTCACATCAGAAACTGGCTTTGATGCTTTTGCAGACAAGCATTCGCTGTTCTGCTGAAGACGTCACAGCTCAATGGAAAAACCCAGGCTTGCCTAGAAGGCTTTGCTGCTTATTCACATGTGGAGAGTTTCTTCAGGTGCGAGCGTTTGCTCTGGGTGCCTCTCCCTGCTCTCTGCGGCTTCATATTTTTTGCTCCATTTAGCTAAGGACGGCAAGGTAATTGGTTTTCCTCTTTAATGTTTTGTGTCAGCACCATCAGGCATCCCTGGCAGGATGCGGTGTGCTTTCACTTGGATCACAAAACCTTTACACAACTCGGTGCTTATCTCTTACCGCTTGGGTTGAATTTTCCCTGATGGTTTCGTGTCAGAGAGATGCCTCCATCTTGTCACAAGAGGCTTCAGGCAGAAGTTCTGTATTTTGTTTCTGCTGTTTGCTCTTGTGAGTTGGAGCCTTTCCCCTCAGAGCTGTAAGGCCAGTCAGCTTTCCACTGTTTGCCTCTCCTGAAGGTCTGGTGGGGGCCTTGGGGGAGGAAGAAGTACTGCACGTGTCACCCTGTGACAGCCAGCCTGCTAAATCTTGTGCCCTGTGTCCTTGATAACATGGCCGTGTCTTTACAGTGAGCGCTGACAATGAGGAACTGTGAGGGGGAGGAGGGTCTTCCTTTCTTTTTTTTCCCCTTGATCCACGTGCACTGAAGCGAGAGGCGCAATATCATGAGTTTTCCGCTTGTTTTGCTGACTTTGCATTTAGTAACTGTAATTTCACCACAGGCTGTGACTTTGGTGACCAGCACTGTTTGGAATCGGAGAACAGGGCCCAAAATGACGGAAGTGGGTATGTCCTTATGGACAGTGTTTACCAGAGAGATCCAGTGGCCTGCTGAAAAAACATGAAGGCAAAGTAGGCAGGTGACAGTGTTGCCAGGTGTGATCATCTCTACAACGAAGGGGGAGAGCTGCAGGGGTCTGCAGCTTCAGAGCTACTGACAGACACAGGAATAGTTTAAACCGGGGTTTGGAGGTGAGGGCATGCAGGTTTCAAGCTTGAATCGCTGGGAAGCACAGCAGGAATTTCTGCTTCACTTGGAGGGGAGATTTATCTTGCCCAGTGGGGGATTCAGTTCAACTTCTGGATGCCAGGAGGCAGGTCTAAGGGGCTTGGCCAGCCCTGACTATAGAAGACCTCAGCCTCTTTTTCACTCAGAGCTCAAATTAGCCCGGGAGCATATCTTGGTGGATCTCCTATATTCTTAGAGCTGGTGTTGCTTTTTGTCCTTTAATCACACCTGCTGAAATAACAAGCCCCGGGCACAGCCAAGGATGAGGAAGTAGTCCTGCCACCCCTCTGTGGTGATTATTATGTGGGAAGGGCAGGTTTAGCGCAGCAGGGGAAGCTTGGGCAGGGGGAAACCATGAACTGCCCCAGGTTGGTCAGGACTGATTCTGGCCAGCTGTGAAACTGGCCCTGTACCTGGGGTGACTGAGCTCTGGCACCTGGGGTGACTGAGCTCTAGCAGATGGGAAGCACCTGTGTGTCCCCCACAGTCCCCCTGGCTGGTGCGAAGGGCAGCACCTCACTCCAAAGGGAATGGCTGCTGAGGGTCCTATGGGCTGGGCCACCCCTGCTGGGCAGGACAGCAGCAGTCCTGGGGACACTGTCAGTCCTGGGGACAGCAGACTGCCCACCCAGGAGCTCCAGGACACAGTAAGCAGGACTGAGTGGAGAAAGGAAGCATCAGGCACCCAGCATCACACTCCGAGCCATCCGTGGTTCCAGGGAGGGACTGGGATGGCCTGGATGTAATCTGTGGTGGCAAAGTGAGGGGTGGAGAGGAGGACAGGGAAGGGATTGGTGTTTGGCTTAAACAGAGGCTGGAGAGGGGGGAGAAAGGCATTGACTCATTTGTTCTTCTGTGTTCTTTTTTCTCTCCTCAGTACCTGAGTCACAGCCCAGAAGTGGAGTAGTGAGAAGAGCTCTGGAAGGAGCAATGATCTTGACCCTGGGAATACACAGGTAGTGGAAGTGGAGCAGCCAGTGCATGTCCAGGGGTGAGTACACACAGTGTGCAAATGCCTGAAGAGAGGAGGCATCTGGGCAGACCAGTGCTGGGTGGGAAGATGACTCTGAAGAGAGAGACAGACGCTTTCTCCCCTGGCATCTTGGGGGAAACTGATGGCGAAGTGAAAACAAAGCCTCTTCAGGCAGCCTGAGTTGCAAGGTTAGGTAGGCCTGTGGAGGTGGGAGTGCTGCTCCCCAGAATGTGAGTGCTCTCTTGACAGTCCTTTGCTCAGAATGAAATTGCAGAAATATTGAACACTTGCAGCAACTGTCCCTGCAGTGGCTGTGTCAGTGCTGGGAAACTGGAGCAAATGAGATACAGCTTTTTGCCTTGTAAGAGCAGAGTTCTGGGAAGTTTGGGCTCTCTGCTACTAGCAGGCAGTGCCCTTCCCCAGGGAGGGAGGCTTTAGGATCCACCAGTGAAGAGCTGTGGGGAGCAATGGTCTGATTCTGCTGATCCCACAGATGAGACTCGCCTGCAGTTGCTTGGACTGCTGGGTTGTGTTTACAGGCAAGAGGGAAGGGACCCTGAAGAAATGGTGATCAATGATGCTGTGGCCTGAAAGCTCCAAGGTCGGAGTACAGTTACTACTGGTATCTCTTGATAAGCTTTTGGGTCATCAAGGAGTAACTCACATGCCTTGTACTGGATGGTGCATGCCAGAAGATGGGCAGATTAGTGGCATGACCAAGGATGATGCTGGGAGTTCAGCTTGGAAAACATTTTAGAAGCGGTTGGAAAATATGTTGACTGTTCCAGTGTTGATCCTGATAATTTTGTCTGCTGGACAAGGGGTGGGTTTGGGATGTGTCTTATGTTCACAGTGGTGAGGTGTTAACTACACTAGTCTGCAGGGGCAAGGGGTGGAATAATGAATATACAGTAAGATTATGATTATTTTAAAGATGGAGTTTGAATAAGGGTGAAACAATTCTTAATATATCTTTCAATTAAGTGCAGGGTGGAATATAAAGAACAAAAACTGCAGACGGTATCAAGGGCTGGCAGTGGTAGCCTGGGTGGAGACCACTGAAACAGATATAAACACCCTGTCTCGTGCCAGAATTTAAGCTCACAGTGCTGTGACTCAGGAGTACTTCTGGAGACATAGGCGCACTTTTTGAAGGAGATCCATGCTGAAAGGACTTAATTCCAAGGGGACTGCAGCTGGTGGATGAATCATGCTTGAACAACGAAACCTCTGAAGGCTCTATGGCCACTGGGTAACCCGTGCTGGAAAAAGTATTCACTAAAAAGACAGTGATCTAAATTTTTGCATCATAGCAACATTGTAGCTTTATTGTTCGATAAAAATGTGTATTTGATCTCAGCAGAGCTAAGTCTCACCTCAGCCTGGGGATTACAGAAGGTTTTGTGGGTTGCTTCCTTCAGGAAGCTGCAAAGCAAACGTTCTTGGGTCACATTATCAAGATTTGAAAGTGGAAATTTTGGAAAGAATTTCGTAAGGTGCTTGTTTCCTTGAACAAAGGTTTTACTCTTTTACCTTGAAACCCAGTGTGCATGATTGTGTTTGGTCACCTGCCCAGGCACGGGAAGCGGGAAGGTGACACAGCCCCAAAAGCAAATACCTCCTGATATCCCCTGGGGCTGTGGGGCCAAGGACAGTGGCCGATGGAGCGAGAGGGGCATTGGGAGTGGCCAGGAGACCTTGGCCCGGAGGCTGGTGGTAAAGGTAGATTAAAGGGATTTGTAGGGACAGGGTGGGGAGAAGTCTTGCTTTGTTGCATTGGCTAGGGTAACCCACACGTTGGTTCTTGGATGACTAACAGGCTGAGCAGAAATAGCAGGCACTAAGCTCAGCAAAACCGACAAGTACTATATTGGCACTTGCACTTTTTTTGTTATTTGTTGCTATTTGCACTGTGGGGGCTGAGCAGGCAGAGCCCCGGGCTGTGTGACAGCAGACAGGGACATCCCTGCGCTGCCGGGGCTGGGGCCGGCCGCCCTCTGCTGCCCGCCGGGGAGCGTGCCCTGCCTGGCCCGGGGAACATCCACACGCTCAGGAGAAAACCTGCCTGAAAATGCTGCCGACCGACCACGCACCTGTGTGCTTTCTGCTTATGGATTTTTTTTTTCCCCAAAACTCCTTTCTCAGTTACTTCTGGAGTGATAAAACCGCTGGCCTTTAGTTCGTGTTTCTCAGATTTTTCTCCCATAACTGCCAGCTGTCCTCCTCAGCCTGTCGTGTTGAAACAAGATAAATTATAGATGTTGTGACTGATAGGTAAAGCTCTGTAAAGGGAAGGCCTGGTAAAATCATGGCTCCGGCCTGTTACTTAGCCTAAGTAGAAATGGACTGTGGGAGAGTGACTCAGCTAGAATAGGGGAAGTGAGGCATGCTGTGTGAATGCCTCGTGCCTGCACCGTGGTGTGTGGTGGCTGGTTAATTTGGTTTGTTGTGCCTTGAAACTATCTAAACTAACAACCAACTAATGGCATCAAAAGGCCAGGTTTTTTGTAGATAAAGTTCCTCCTTTGCACCTGCCTGGAGGCTCCTGGCTGCTCCATATCGCTACAAGATGTGAATGTGCAGTTCAAAGTCTCTCCCTTGCTAAATGTGGATTACTCAATCCACATTTTGACAGAAAATTATTACAGCCCCCATTTTATTCTTTTGGAACAATTTTACTGTATCTTTCAGAAAGAATAAACAAAAGATAACCACTGAATATAAAAAATAAACAAAAAATGATAATCACTGCTGTGACTTCACTGGCTGCCGGAGGAGAAATGCAATAGGAAAACTAGATAAATTGATAGCAAGAATATCAGACCAAGCTCTGAAGGAGGGCAGGATATGAGCATCTTCAGTATTCTGCATTGAACGGGTAGTCCTTGTGAGTTTTGCCCCTGAAGGAAACAGAAGATTTCATTTTAGTCGTAATTTTCCTTTCTAGTTGTGCTTAAAGAAGCCACTAAGGTGGGATATGAACTCTGTAATTGTAGGATGGGTTTGTTCCAGATTTGTTTTCCTCTATAATGTGTGTTTTTTGTACACTTGGAACATCCCAATTACTTCATCATCCAGGCTCTTGGCATTCTAGGCAGTATTTAGATGTAAAACCTCTGTGTATATAGTGTTCATAACTTAAGGGGTTGGAGAAAAACAAATACTGAATGCTACCACTTACGTGCTCATTGTATAGACTCTCCAGTTTCTGTTAAAGCTGAAAATAGTTGCCATCTCCTCTTTAGTCAGTTTGAAGTCAAACACCTAACAGGAGACACAGCTGGAAATCACCTCTTTGAACAAACCAGAGGCTGTAAGCAAAATCCACAACATTAAAGAACAAGTCTGCAAGGGAGGGTAGCTGGTTAGAAGAAATGAGTGCTTCATGAAAAAGGCATCTCTCTGTATCACCAAGAATGCATTGGCAGAGGGAATAGAAAAATTGATCCAGAGTTGCAATCACATGTGCCAGCTGTTGCAGGACACTTGGCAAGCTCTTGCGTCTGCCACTTGTGAAAGATGCATCTTTCTGTCCTATTCCAAAGGCACATCTACAAGACTTCCATATTTTACTAAATCTGTCTAGGCTTTTTGAAATCCCAGTGACCAGCTGCAGTCAAAGACCACTGAATTAACAACAGAGCACCATGGTTTGTGAACACCACAGCTGTTTTCTTAACACTGCTTGCTCTACATAAGCCTTTTGTGGTGTGCTGCTGCACTCAAGTGCCAGTGAAGAACCATGTGGCAATTCATGTCCAGTCTGCAGAGTACATGACACCATGTAAAGTGACTGCTAAAATTATCAGCATACTGTTTCCAAAGAAATTGGTTCATTCCTGCTCTCCAATTGTAACCTTAAGTTTAGCCCTGAGTAGAGTGTGTAAATAGGCAAAAAGCCCCGTATTCTTGCCTGAGCAGGAGCTGGGAAGAATGATAAAGGATCCCTGCTTGCTGTGCAGGGAGAAGCCAAGCCATCCCTGAGGGGCAGCACCCAGCTCACTCCTGATCCCTCACCTTGAAATTCTCTGCAATGCGCTGTGGGGTGACAGACTTGGGAATCACAATCACATTTCTCTGGATCTGGAAGCGAAGGAGAACCTGCAAGAACACACAACTCAATCATTCCTCCTGCTCTGGAGGAAGCAGAGCCTGTTCCAACAGCTGTTATCCCTGTTTCAAATCATTCTTGTCCCTGCAGCCCTGGTTGCCCTGCCTGGAGAGCAAAGAGGGAAGAGGTGGAGCCTCACGTGAAAGGCCTCCTTTCCCATTCAATTTTGGGCCAGTCAAGTCTTCCTGCTCACCCAGACTTCTGTCAAGATTCCATTCTCTGCAAGAGGACTTGAGATGAAGACTGAAACATTACAGCATTTGAAGATGGGACAAGAAAATGTTTTGTGTTGACGGTCAGAGCACACTTGAGAGTGTGCATTGCAGGCCACACAGAAAACAGACCTGCACTGCTGCCTCACACTGGAGGTGACTGGGAGCAAAGAGCCAGCCTGTCCTATACACTGTCCTTGTGTTACAGGGAGGGGTACCCACAGTCTGGCATCCGTGTACCTGGGCTGTGGATTTGTTGTGCTTGGCTGCAATTTCCTTGATCTTGGGGTCATCCAGAAGGGAAGGATCCTCTGGCTTCGCCCTACACAGAGAAGAGAGAGCACCAGAAATCTGTTTTGGGATCAGTGGCTAATAGTACACTGACAGTCTCAGTGCTCCAAGCGTTATCCATGCCAGCTCCCTCACAAATTGCAAGCAACCTTACCATGGTCTGTCAGGAGAGCCAAGGGGGCTGTAGGCTGTCACAGCAATCCCTTTGGATTGGCAGTAGTTCACCAGCTCCTCCTGGGTGAGGTAGGGATTACATTCGATCTGCCCACAGAAGAGTACAGAGACTGATAGAATACAGCTGTAACTCACTGCAGGGACTATCTCTGTCAATGTTTTCCCATGGATGAGTAGAGAAATGACACGAAGTCCAGGCTCAGGGATAAATGGAAGCGATTTAATAATCTTTCCGAAGGCTTTTATATGTTAGTTCGCAAAAGTGTGTTAAATGGCATAAGGTAATTGGTTTTTTGGCCATCCACCCCTTGAGGGGATTGGTTAAGTTCTAAGACACCCATCTCTGAATGTTTTTCTAGTTAGAACCATAACAATTCTGCAAAACAACCTGCAGGTGCAAGAAGTTTACAAAACTGTAACATTGTTTTGTGTTACTTGCATGGGAAAGACAAAACTCTCACAAAATGCTGCAGAAAGCTGGAAAATTTCTCTGCTAAAGCTTTTCAGCGTCCACATATCTCCTAATGCACTTAAAGGCTGGTATTTGTCCTCATGTGCCAGTCTTTGCAAGGTATTATTCAGCCTTAGTTTTCTACAGCACCTACTTCTACAGTGAGATTTCTTTTTGCTCTGGGGAAAGAGCATTTCATAGGGCTCATCCCTGGGTTCTTTGGCCCTGGTTCTTTGGCATGTTCTGAGGTCCTGCTCAGATTTCTAAGCAGTATCTTAGCAAATGTTGAAAACCCCAATGCCTTGTATATTCAGCAGTAATATGGTGTGGGATGAGAAGGACATGCTGCATGTGCTCTGTTCTCCCCCCTTGTCTGTTCTAGACATAGAAGCCCCTTTCTCATGAATTTGTGTGAATGGATTCCATAGTTTTGGACAGAGATGCTTTTTTTTTTTCCTTTTAGCATGCTCTTTTTTTTGTAACTACATGGAGAGGAAGGACTGGCAGGCTCTGGAGGCTGAGGGAACTTAGTACTCAGTGAACATGCAAGAAGTACTGATTTCAGAATGGTAAGAGATATCTGAATCTGTCCAAGGCTCTGTGAAGGGACAAACTTCTGCAGCTCCTGCATACAAAGGGGCAGTGGCTCCTATAGGCAGACAAAGGCTAGGTGATTTTTTTTGATGTGTGTGTCTACAAACACTTTATTTTTTATTTTACATAAATCAGAGTAGATACCAGGAAGCCACTAGTGTGTCAGTAACTGCTCTGCTTCTGCATAGACAGTTAAAACTGACCTCTCTTTTTCAGCTGGGTGACTGAATTGTGCATGCCTGCATGAGAAAAAACACGTGTTGTGTGAACAATTACCTGCTATTAATAACAGACTGATGCCATTACTAATAACAGAACAAGTATTTTAAGGAGTTCTTGTTGTAATTTGTGTACCACAACTGCATTCCCTATCAGGACACAAATCTACAACATCTTTATGTGTACTCAGATAATCACAGGGTGTAATTGTGCTGTGTCTGCTTTGTTCTCCCTTTTTGCATCTCCTCATGCAACTGTAACTGGATTTTTATAATCCCACAAAACCAGTCACCTGCAGTCACTTTGCAGCTCACCTGGACATTTGCAGGCTTGTGCTTCAGTCCTGGCTTGTTCAAGATTCTTTCAATCTGGTCATGGTTGAAGTTGGAGACGCCAATGGCTTTCACCAGGCCACAGTCCACCAGCTCCTCCATGGCCTGACAGAAAGAGGAGCACAGTCAGCACCCAGTATACAAGACTGAAGGAATTCTTCCTGATGTGGCTTTGTTTCCCTTCATGGGCAAGGAAAGACAACTGTTTGGAGCTGCAAAGATTGTCTCTTGGGAGAAAGTGCACACTGGTGTATTTGTGCCATGTCTTCCATCTCACCCAAACCCAAAGGCTCCTTTCTTGAGATGGCAGAAATTCACTCTCAGTTATTTACACATGAAATAAGGATAATCAATGACGTGTTCTTGAGCCAGCATGGGAGGGCTGTAAGTGCAAGCTGTGGGTAAGATCACAACCTAATTTATTTCAGCAAAGTGTATTTGAGCAGTTTAAGAACAGTGGTGAGGACAGTTCTGTTTCTGTTATGGTCAAGCAGTCTGGCTTGCAGTTTCACTAAAGATTATCAGCTTGACTGAGCATTTATGTTTTGAAAAGCTACATTGTATATGGTGCCATAAATACATAAGAACTTTGTGACTGCTGAAGGTAATGAAAGCATTGAAAAGACTGCCAGAAACAGAAAACACGATTTCCCACTGTGGCTGAACTTACCTCCCATGTATCTAGAAAATCCGTGTTGCTGGGTATAGCCATGCCTTTGTCATCTGCGGGAAACAGCTCCTCTCCTGCCTGTCAGTGAAAAACAAATGATTGAAACACTCTTTTTATTGGCAAGTTAATACCAAGACAACTGAAGACCATGATGGCCTTAGCTACTAGTACAGAAAATACTAACATTTGCCTACGTTGTTCCTGGCAATTTTGCCAGCAAGCATTCCTAGTGGGAATGATCAGGAATCGTTCCTAGTAGGAATGTCAGGTGTATATCTTAGACCCAGCAAACTGGTGACTCACTAGAACACATACAGATAAACAAATCACACCACTTGTGGAACAAACAAGCTTCCTGTACTCCTCTATTATTCCTTTAAGAGAGAACTGAGGTGTTTTTAAAGGACCTGTTAAGGTCCCAGGAACATTTAAGTCAGGTTTAGGCCAAGCCACATCTGCTGAACAAGGTATTATGTAAACACACAGGTGTCCTGTGAGGGGAGCCTCTGTTTAAGGTGGTGGCACTAGGCAAATCAGAACACCCCAGATGTACAAACTCAGAAACAGAACCCCACATCTCCACATTGCTCCACATCCAGTGTGCAGATGTCAGAGTATTATGCCATGACACTTTTATTCAAGGTCTTTGTTCACATAAAACTAACCATGACAGCTTTGCAAGTATGACAAACAGTTGACAAGCTCAAAAGCAACAGATAGGATGGAGGTCTTAACCTGTCTGCAGCAGAAAGACAAAGCCAAGACTAGACACAGACTGAGACATCAGCTCCTTTGAAGTACATGAAGGATGAGATGTATTTCATGTACTTCTGACATGGATGTCAGAAAGTCTCACCTTTTGAAATCCAAGGTCTGTGGAACAACTTTAAGGCTCCTACAGCAAAGGTCAGCTCAATCTGTACTGTATTAAGGACTCAGTGATTAAAGAAAGAAATGGGACACAGAAACATTCTCTTGTTCTGTGATTCTGTAACATGCAGAGGAAAGAATTCCTGTCAGGCAGCAAAGTACAGCCTTCCATCCCACAAAGCAGGAAAGGATGATTTAGCCAAAAAGCATAAGTCAATCTTGCATTTGGGAGGCCTGCCCTTAGTGCTGGGTCTGCCTCCCCGTTATCAGGAGGGCAGAGGACGCTGTGCCGGCAGCGGTCCCGGGGCAGAGAGCAGGGCCCGGCTGATGGGGGCAGAGGGAAGCGGCACGGGCAGCACCGGGGCAGCGCTGGCACAACAGGCACGGGCTCCTCCTGCACTGCAGCAGCAGTGGTGCTGCAAGCGCTCCTGCACTTCTGAGGAGCTCTCCCAGGAGTGAAAACCAAGGGCCCTGCTGTTGCTGTACCTTGAACCCCAGAGGCCAGTGCATGAGGTAGAGATCCAGGTAATCCAATTTCAGGTCAGCAAGAGTCTTCTGGCAGGCTCCCTTCACCAGAGGCTTCTCATGAAAAGTGGACCACAGCTAAGAGAAAAAAACAAGGCAGACTGGGATCTCCTGGGTTACATTTCTTTCTTGAAGAAGGAAAAAAAGCTACCCTTTCTGGGACCATTTCTGCTTAACACATATTTTGAACAGTCCCATGAAAATGGAGAATGTGGAACACATCTTAAATAACGCTCTACAGAATACAGTGACAAAAAGAAGTTTCTATCAGTACAGGCCTGAACTATTCTCCTAATTGCTCCACACTACAGCACACAGCCTTTCCCCACTGCTCTGAATTGCCCTCTATGCATATGTTGTCACAAAGCAGGCTTTCCCCTGGATCCTAGGTCACCGTACCTTACTGACAATGAAGAGGTCTTCTCTTTTCACAACGCCTTCCTTGATTTTCTGCTGGATCCCATCCCCAACTTCATTCTCATTCTGGTACACGTAGGCACAGTCAAAGTGGCGGTACCCGGCATCGATGGCAGCAATCACCGCAGCTTTTACTTGCCCAGCTGCAGACTGAAAAAAGAGGTTAAGATCCCAAATCAAAGCATACAGGCCATTTCCTAGTTCTCTAGCAGCTAAAGAAACACATACAATGGGGTTTTGAGTAGAGTTTTTCCATGCCATGTTCTTAAAGCTCTCTTCATCTTACAAATGCAGGCTGCTGGGTTTGAAGCCAGCCTCCAGCCATTTATCCATAGCCCCAGTCCCAGGCTTGGCCAACAGCCAGGTGGAGCAGAGCCCCCAACACCAGGGCAGCTCACTAGAGATGGACCAGAGGAACCAAGTTTTGTGCCAAGGAGCTTTGCAGTGCCTCCTGCTCAGCACTGTCACTGTTTTCCCCATGGACGAGTAGAGAAACAACACAAGAGTCCAGGCTCAGGGATAAATGGATGAATGGTTTAATGAATTCTCAGAAGACTTTTATATGTTAGTTCACAAAGTGTATTAAGTGGCATAAGGTAATTGGTTTTTGCCATCCGCCCCCTAAGGGGATTGGTCAAGTTCTAAGACACACAGTTCTGAGTGTTTTTCTAGTTAGAACCATAACAATTCTACCCAAACAATCCGCACCTGCAAGAAGTTTACAAAACTATAACATTGTTTTGTCTTACTTGCATGGGAAAGACAGAACTCTCACAAAATGCTGCAGAAAGCTGGAAAATCTCTCTGCTAAAGCTTTTCAGTGTCCACACAGCACTCCTCACTTCCCAGTGCTGTGTCTAAGAA
Organism: Lycocorax pyrrhopterus obiensis; assembly: GCA_014706295.1. Taxonomy (NCBI): domain Eukaryota; kingdom Metazoa; phylum Chordata; class Aves; order Passeriformes; family Paradisaeidae; genus Lycocorax; species Lycocorax pyrrhopterus. Next base: position 71,793,487 of record JACSVZ010000015.1, on the reverse strand, counting down.
GAGAAACAGTCAAACTGCCCAGCTGGGAGAATTTTAGTTCTGTGGGGAGGGCAGTGATCTACACCTTAGCCATCCACATCACTTTGGAGTGTTGTACTGTGATCTAGCCCAGCTTGTCCTGGGGCACATCCCACCTGTAATTTGAAGTTATGTCAGCAGCCTCCTTCAGAGAGAGAGGAGATGTACAATTCTATGTGTTTCTATGCCCCGAAAGGGCATGTAAGAGCTGTGCACAAAGAAATGTTGGCGTATCTTGTTCATACAAATCCAGCAATGTTTGTTCCTAGGCATTGTGTACATCAGTGATTTTGTAGTCATCGTAACAACAGTGCAAACCTCTTTGTCAGAACTTGCTCGAAACGCATGACTGGTCTTCTAAAGCCATACCTTGTTACCAGATGATTCCCGGGGACCTCGCCCAGGATTACAGGTACTCAGCACGGAAGCAGCAGGGAAGAGCTCCAGTGCCGTGGCATGGGAAGGGGCCCGGGAGGCCGCGGCAGCCCGGTCGGGATAGCAGGGGATGGATGGGATCCGCGCATCCCTGGCGGCTACGGGAGGGGCGGAGCCGCCCTCTCACGGGCTGGGGAGACCCAAGGGTCACCTCTCCCCCGCGGCAGGAGAGGGACGGCAGGGACGGAGGGCTCACCAGGGAAAGCGGCTTCAAAAGCAGCGCGGCGGCTCTGCCTGCGGAGACCACCGGAGGGACAGGGCATCTCCGGCGGCATCCCGGGCGGGATTTCGGGGATGGCGGCAGGGACGTGTCACCGAGCCGAGCTGTCCTCGCTCCCTGCCCACCTCCGAGCGCTCCGGACCCCACCGGAGGAGACGGCACCGGCTGCGGACCCAGCCCCTCTGAGATCGACCCCCGTTACCTTCCATGTGCCCAGCCCCACGACGGGCATCCTGGCGCCGGTGTAGAGCTGCACGCAGGTCGCCATGGCTCCAGCCGGCAATGATGCCCGGTAGTACCACCCGCCGAGCCCTTTAATGACGGCGGTGCCGTGCCCACCCCGTGCCGGGACCGCCCTCCCGGGAGAGCCACGGCTCCGCGGACACCGCGCTGCTTCTCCCCGAGCCCCCGCAGCTGCTCTGTGGGCTCCGGGCTCCCTCCGAAGGTGGGATGATGCTTGCGGTAACAGGAGAGGAAGAGCGACCTCCTTTGTAGGAGTAAATTAGAAAGCAGTTATTTTAAAGAAGAATGTTGTTTTTAGTGTTGGGCGAGGCTTCTTTTAATGTTTTTTTTAAAGTTGCAGAAGGATAAGAGATGTTATGTTGAGGCCACCTGAGAAACTTTGCTGCATACTCGTGCTTGGAGAATTTATTCAGGATTCAGGTGTGAGCATCATTTGGGAGTATAATGGTGCATTCTTCGCTGTGTGCCTTTCCAAAGCAGATGCCCACCTGCTTTGTAGCTCTTTTTTGCCCTGCTTACCTATGGATGCTGAAAAAGCTTTAGCAGAGAATTTCTTCAGCTCTCTGCAGCATTTTTGTGAGAGTTCTGTCTTTCCCATGCAAGTAACTCAAAACAATGTTACAGTTTTGTAAACTTCTTGCAGCTGCAGGTTGTTTTGCAGAATTGTTATGGTTCTAACTAGAAAAACATTCAGAGATGGGTGTCTTAGAACTTGACCAAGCCCCTTAACGGGTGGATGGCAAAAAACCAATTACCTTATGCCATTTAACACACTTTGTGAACTAACATATAAAAACCTTCTGAGAGATCATTAAAGCACTTCCATTTATCCCTGAGCCTGGACTTCGTATTGTTTCTCTACTCATCTGTGGGGAAAACAGCGACACTTACCTGAGGGCAGACAATAGTTTGTCCCAGTAATCCTCCTGTTTATGGTCAGCACCATCAGCCATCCTCAGCAGGACGTGATGTTTCAGTTAACAACACAAAACAGTTACGTAACACAGTGTTTGCCTTTTACTTTTTTTTCCCCCTGGATTCCTTCTCTGTAAATCTGCTCTGAGCATGCTCAGAGTCTTGGGGTTTGGTTCAGGGGACAGTGAAATCAATGGAAAGATTGTGCTATTAGGAGTGCCGGTGACACTGTTAAAACCAAGCTGTTGGCATGAGATGCCTGCTGCCATCCTAGTCTGGGGGATTTTGCATTTCCCTTTTTCCTTCCTACTGTCCCTCCCTCAGTTCAGGGAAACAGGTACCATCCATGTGCAGAGCTGTAGGAAAGTTCCAGTCGTGGCATTGTGTTTGGTGGCCATTCCTGCGAAGTGCTGCCGATGGTGGGTGAGGGCCCAGAGCTAAGGTTATCAGAGAGGCAGAACTGGTGTGCGGAGTGAGGACTGTCAGAGAGGTGGACTGTGTGGTGTTAGCTGGGCTCAGAGAGCAGTTTTCCATGCCTGACCTCTGTCTTGATCTTAATTATTAGCAGAGGTCGTGTGGAGACTTGTCCTGCAAGACTTGCCCTTTTCAGAGAGGCCACCCTGTTTTGAAACACCGAAGCAATCACCTGCACTGTTCATAGGCAGTCCCCTTCTGGGGGGTTGTGGCTGATGGTGACTGCTAAAAGTTTATGCAATACGCACTTCACAGGGGTTTTTTTGCAAAACAAAATGTTGAGTCATGCCTGTGATTTGCTTTTACAGGGCAGATGAAGTACCAGTTTGCCTCTGCTCTCCTTTGTATTTCCTGTATGCTCAGCATAGTGGTGTGCTTTGACTCCAGCTGTAAAAGGTCTCCGTGCAGGAACTGGCAGAATCAATCAGATTTTTACATTGCTTTCTCTGTGGTCTGTGAAAGCAGGGGCTTGATTTTTCCCAATGGTTTCTTGACTGAGAGATGTCTTGGTCTTTTAGAAAGGATTTTGGGCAGAAGGGTTGCATTTGTTGCAATGGATCCCAGGTCCATTGTCCTGTCTCTCTTACAACTAAAATGCTCAAGCCAAAAGCACAAGTTTTGTTCACACCTCATTTGAGAACAAAAGCTTTCTTTGTAATCACACAAAAAAGGCCAAGTTCTTTTTGCATTTGTCATGGGGTAAGGGAACACCAGACAATGTGATAGTGCTAAACTGGATTCACCAAGTGCATCAATGGAGGAAAAGCCTGGCAGCAACAATGTGTCACATGCACTGAAGGAGTGCATACAAGCTTGGTACATACAAGCTATGGATGATAAAGTGACAGGAGAATGATACCTGGAAATATTCACAACATATAATAGTGTGTGCCCCTCATAAAATACTCCAGTGAGTCAGTGTGGCCTCACCTGGGGGAAATACAGCACTCAACTCTGACCTGTGTCAGGCTCTGGGCAGTGGCTCAGCACTAACACATTCTCTTACACCTCGTGCCTTCATCATTTTGGATATCTGCATGGGTGTAGTCATGTTTCCCCAGAGTCTGTTTTACTGAGGGCTTGTAAAGCTAGATCGATGTCAGCACAGCCTGGCAGCCAGATCAGTCCACTTTCACCACAGAGCTTTCCAGACTTCCAGTTATTGTTCTCCTGGCACTTTCACATCGTATGTACCAAGACTCCTCCCACAATTCTTGTCTGCACCAACTGGTCAGTCACAGTTCATTATCCAGTTATTTTAACTGCTATCAAGGCAAGTTCTTGATGCTCCTGTGACATTCAGTCTCTCAGCCTGTCACCTGTCAAGCACCTTTCATCCATGCACTCACACCTACAAACCAGTGATGTACAGTGCAAACAGCTAAAGCATGTCTAAGTGTATTCACCCACTGTATACTGAGTTAAATAATAGTACAGCACAAGCACTAAGTCAGCATTGGGCCCCAATACTATTAAGCTTCACAAAAGCTGTTTTTTGTTAATCATCTTGTTCTCAAGGAAGTCTCCTGACCACTCAGTTGGTCAAGATCCAACTCAAACTTCATATGCATTTGTCAGACCCCACAGCTTGGTCTGGTGTGGGTGTTATGGATCAGAATGCAGTAGGTGCTCTGCACGTGCCCCGAGCCCACCAGCCCAAGGCACACATGGACGTATGGACACCTGAACTGCCACAATGTCAGAACACCTCCCAGCTATCCCAGCACTGCCCAGCCAGGCTCACCTGCACCCTCCACCGGGAGGGAGAGGCTTTGTCAGGGGAAAGCTTTACTCATTCCCATGGTTACAGTGAACAGAGACCTGTCCCGGTGAATCAGCACAGCCTGAAGGGAACACAACACGCGCTCCAGCATCAGGCTCTGGGCAGCAGCTCAGTATTCACATGTACCAGTTCCACCACTCACCCTCTGTGTCTGTGCTGTATCAGACACCTGTTTAACACTGTCTCCCTTCTCCCCCACCAGTCTCTGTTACTCTGGGCTTTTAATAGCAGATGCCAGCACTGGCTACCAACCAAATCAGCCCACAGTGATACCAATGTAGAGCTTTCCAGCAGTTTCAGGTGTTGGTCTCCTGTTGCTTGTTGACCCACAGTCCACACTAAGGCTTGTCCTGCTCAACTGTTCTTTTCAGCATTGCTCTGTCAATGCTTCTTATACCAAACTATCCAACTTTTGATCAAGACAAGATCTTGATGCTCTTGTGACATCATTTAAAATTGAATAGGGATGATTATTTCCAATTACATTGTTGATGCAAGCTTCTTGGTTTGTTGATTTTAACATTAGAAAAGAACTTCTAAACCAGCACTAATCGAAACATTTTTATTTTAGTCAAGAATGAAATGAGCATCAATCTCTGTTCAGTTTCAGCCTGTAAAAAATGTGACTGAAATGAAGGCCAGTATGGAAGTATCCATCTGTGGGTCTGGACACTTTTCCCATTTATTCTTCTTTCCCAGGAAGCTTTGGGCTGTGCTCTAGAAGAAAACTTAATTTTGTCTTTTACCTTCAGGCAGTGATTATGGGATAATTCAGGATGGATCTTTCTCCTGCACTCACATATCCTTAACCCTGAAGCCTTAAGCAGTGTTGATGCAAGACAGAAGATAAAATCAGTTGCTAGCTCCTTCTTCTGTTTTCTCCTTTGCTATTTCAGCCATGCAGAGACACTCACGTAATGAGAATTATCATAGCCCATATTTTGTTCTTCAGAACAGTTGTACTATTTCCTTCAGAACAACTGTACTGTTTCCTTCTACCAAAGGAAAAAACCCCAAGTCACCTAACATATATCCTGTGCCTTTGCTGGCAGGAAGGATACAGTGTGTAAGCTACATAGTGCACAATTTGAGGCAATGGTAGAAGCTCATTAGACCCTGGAGGCCTGAGAGAGGGCAGAAAAAAAGCCATCTTCAGTATTCTGCATTGAAAGGGTACTCCTTGTGATTTTTGCACCTGGAGGAAATCAAAGAGGAAAGATTACTCAAGGCTAAAATAATTGCTATATAGAACAACAGTGGGTGTACAGAGGAGCCTTCAAGGGAGGCTCTGAACTGAGTAACTGCAGAGTGAACTTAAGAGACTTAGTAGTATAAAAACAGCCTACAGGACCAACAAGTTCCAGCCTTTTTCTATTATTCACGCACCGAACAGTGGTGGGACCAAGTTACTTTCTAGATAAAGAGTTAAAATTCACAGTGCTTACAGAGACAACAGCAGTTTCTGTGGCCTTGCAGCCAAGACTTCCTCTCCTGGCTTCCAAGGTGCCTATCTGCAAGCAGCTGTGCTTTGTACTGCACAACAGATGGTCATTCCCCACCACAACCACCTATGTAAGAGCTGACACCAATTTATAATACCCCACAGAAAAAAAAATTACCACAAGTTTAAAACTGCCTAATGCTCGTTTCTCCCATATGGACACAGCCAAAGCTATCAATTAAAAACTCTCATTTTGGAATTCCAGGCATACAAAGTTTCCTGGAGAATGGATTTACAATGAACACACGGCATGACATATTCATTTTCAGTCAATAAAGTGAAAGTATAACAACAGATGCTTCATCCCCCAAATTATTTCAGATTTCAAAATATACCCAATTTAAACAGCTACACAAGTTCCTATGAGATCAGAATAAAGATTGTTGAAAATGTAAGAGTTTGAAAGCCACAAACTGTCACTTACATGACCATTTCACAGATCCTCCAGTTTCTGTTTAAGCTGAGAAGGGTTGCCATCTCCTCTTTAGTCAGTTCAAAGTCAAACACCTAAAAAGAGAAAACCAGCTGGATTTAACTTCTTTGAACAAATCAAAGCAGAAGCAAGATTCACAAGATGAAAGAGTAAGTTCATATCAGAAAGGATGCTGGTTACAAGTGATGGTTTCATGAAACAGGGAAAGGAAAAGAAGTATCTTTGGATTTTCCAGACTCTACTGGCAGAGGGAAGAAAAAGAAGAACAGGAGACACCATGTGAAGTGCCTGACAAGGTTATCAGCATACTGTTTCCAAGAGCTCTGTCTATTCTTCAGCTGTAGTTTTCACTGTAGCCCTGACTTCCAGACAGAAAGAGCCCAGTCCTCTTGCTGCAGGAGGACATGGCAAGGGTGAGAAAGGAACCCTGCTTGCTGTGCAGGGAGAAGCCAAGCCATCCCTGAGGGGCAGCACACAGCTCACTCCTAATCCCTCACCTGGAAGTTCTCCACAATGCGCTGTGGGGTGACAGATTTGGGAATGGCAATCACATTTCTCTGGATCTGGAAGCGAAGGAGAACCTGCAAGAACACACAACTCAATCATTCCTCCTGTTCCAACAGCTGTTTTCCTTAAGCTGTACTTCTGCAGAGCTGCATTTCAAATCATCCCTGTCCCTGCAGCCCTGGTTGCCCTGCCTGGAGAGCAAAGAGGGAAGTGGTGGAAGTCCCCATGGAAGGTCTCCTTTCCCATGTGGTTTTGGGCCAGTCAATTCCTTTCCTTTGCACCCAGAAGTTTTGCAGTATATACAAGGCTTTCATTTTCTGCAAGAGGACTTGAGAAGGGAGGTGACAACTGAAGATGAGACAGGAATACTTTCTTGACTGATGGCCAGAGTGAGTACTAGTGTATCTTGTAGGCCACAGAATGGACAACCTGCGTTGCTTGTTAACACCACAAAAAGCAGCACTGTTCACAGGTAACACCAGAGAGGCTGCTCCCTCTCTTCAGACATAGTTTCCTAAATTGCTGTGCTACAGGAAGGGGTACCCACTGTGTGGCACCTACCCACCTGTGCTGGGGTCTTGTTGTGCTTGGCTGCAATCTCCTTGATCTTGGGGTCATCCAGAAGGGAAGGTGCCTCTGGCTTAGAACTAGACAAAGTGGGGGAGAAAAGGATGAAACAACAAAGAATCACTTCAGAAAGATTCTATCTAGCTCCATTAATTTAAAAGAATATATATATACACTGCACATTACTCAGTAAGTCTGAATGTTTCAGACCTAAATCACATGAACCCGCTTGGAAATTACCCGTCAGGACGTCCAAGGGGACAGTATGCTGTCACAGTGATCCCTTTGGAGTGGCAGTAGTCAATCAGCTTCTCCTGGGAAAGGTATGGATGACACTCAACCTGCCAACACAGAAGCAGAGACTGAGAGCTGTAGAACTACTGTAGTTTTCCCTTTCTCCAGAGGTTTTTCTGAATCCTAATTTCCTAATTACAGGCTGCCTTCACCCGACCCTGCAGGTGGCCTGTGTGACAGCATGAGACTATAATTGTATAGGGCACCGACTTTTATACTGAGTCTTTATGTGCTTTTTGGATTTTGTTCTGAGAGGCTTTATAAGAGTCAATCATTATGTCAGAACGATTGCTGATATCTGGATTCTTCATGCCTCCAGAGAGAATGGTTCCTAGCAAAATACTCCAGAGTTAGTGGTTCAACAAGATGAGACAAAAAGGAAATATTCTGTTCTGTTTGTATGAAGAAATATCCAGAGAGAGGGATTTAAAGAACATGCTGTGTCTACTTTGTTCCCCCTTTTTCCACCTCCTTGTTCAACTGTAATCAGAACTTTATAATCCCTGAAAAGCATTCCCCTGCAGCCACTTTGCAGCTTACCTGGTTATTTGCAGGCTTGTGTTTCAGCCCTGGTTTGTTCAAGATTCTTTCAGTCTGCTCACGGTTGAAGTTGGAGATTCCAATGGCTTTTACCAGGCCAGCATCCACCAGCTCTTCCATGGCCTGACAGAAAGTGGAGCCAAGTCAGCATGCAGTGGATAAGACATGACTGAACACATTCCTCCTGACATGCTCTGTTTTCCTTCATGGGAAGCACATTTTTAAAAGCTACCACGTGGTTTTGTGAATTCTTTCCAGCTAATTTTGCATACATGGATGAACCATTCTGCAACTGCCAAAGCCAACACCACTGCTGAGGACAGAAGATGTGACTCTTCCACTTGGGATGAACTTACCTCCCACGTCTCTAGAATATCAGTGTTGCTGGGGATAGCCATGCCTTTGTCATCCACCGGGAACAGCTCCTCTCCTGCCTGTCAGTGACAAAGAAAATGCTTGAAAATCTCTTGAGAAGTTCACTTAATACCATGAGAGCTCACAACCACAATACCTTAAACTTCTAGTGCAAGGGTGCTAATTCTTGTCTACATTCAGCCATTCCTTCCTGAGAAGTGGAAGGAACTTAAGGCATTTTTGCCAGTGACCATTCCCCATAAGGACAGGTTTTCCTGCTGGACCCCTGGAAGCGATGGCTCACCCAAACACCCACAGGGAAACAAACCAGTCAGAGCTACAGCCTCCAGTCTCACACATGTTCCCTTCAGGTGCTGTTCTTTAGTTCCCACTTAGGAAGAACTGTTTTGTTCTTTTTCCAGAGGGGCATCAACACTTTGGTTTACACAACACCAGATCTGCTGAAAAGAGGTATTGTGTGCACTGACAGTTCTTCCATGACAACACTGAGTGTAAAGCCACCAACACTGGGAAAATTAGAAGAGCCCTTGTGCACAAGTTATGAAAAGATGCCAAGACTGAACAGTGCTTTGCAGCTGTTTGCTACTCTCACCACCAGACAGTTTCATTTTCATGGCTTTGTTAATACAAAGTTAAAATAAAGCACGAGAAAAAGATGAGCATCTCAAAGGCAACAGGTAGAATGGGGAGGCTGCAGGAGGATGGAAAGGCTGTGACTAGAAATATTCAAACTGAGACATCAACTCCTTCACTGATCTTGGGGGGCCTAAGCTCTCTCACAGAAGTTTCACCTTTTAAATTCCTGTCTCAGTGGAACAACACTAAGGCTCCTACAAGCAAAGTCAGCTCAATCTGTACTGCATTAAGGACTTGGTGGTCAAAGAGAGAAATGGAAAACAGAAATGCTTTCTTTTGCTCTTTGATTCTGTAACACACAAAGGAAAATTGCAGAGAAGCAGCAAAATACAACTCTCCTTCCCACAAGGGGTGATTTTGAGATGAACAGCACACTGGATTTGCAAGAGAAAGGCAAAGCAGCCTGTCTTAGGCTTGGAGCTGGCAGACCTGCCTCTAGTTTTCAGGCCATCATTCCCGGGATCAAAGGGGTATGCAAACAACTGCCTCTGGGGCAGAGACCAAGAGCCCGAGTCACACGGCCAGGGTCAAGCTGAGCACCAGAGCAGTGCTGGCACAGATAACAGGCATGCAATTGTCAGCCAGAACAATTGTTGGGCTGTTAAGACAGTCGCAAGAAACAAAGTTATGGGCATTGCTGTCACTGTACCTTGAAGCCAAAAGGCCAGTGGACAAGGTAGAGATCCAGGTAATCCAGCTTCAAGTCTGCAAGAGTCTTCTGGCAGACTCCCTTCACCAGACGCTTCTCATGAAAGGTGCACCACAGCTGGAGACAATAAACAAGGCACACTGAATTCCTGGGTTAAAGCTTTCCCTGTTCTTTGGAATGAGATGTGGAATGAGGCTATCCTAGTGCTCTTCACACGCAGCCAGGTCTGGGCTGGGCCTGGCCCATGATAGTGTGGCAGCACAGGAAACAAGAAAATAGTATCAGGAATTTGTATTCTCATTTACATTACAAGCTTCTCCAGCGCTACGGCATTTAACTATGTGAAGCGTTAGATGTTCCTACAGTAAAAACATCACAGGTAAAACCAGTAAGTCCATAATCCATAACCATCTGATCCATACCTTACTGACCACGAAGAGGTCCTCCCGTTTCACAACGCCTTCCTTGATTTTCTGCTGGATCCCATCCCCAACCTCCTTCTCATTCTGGTACACGTAGGCACAGTCAAAGTGGCGGTACCCGGCATCGATGGCAGCCATCACCGCAGCTGTCACCTTCCCTGGGGGGGACTAAAGGGAGAAAGGCCAGGACATGGCTCGGTGAGGGATTCCCAGGTGCTCTCCCGTCCCGCGGCGCGGTGCCCGCCTCACCTTCCATGTGCCCAGCCCCAGCAGGGGCGCGCTGCCGGCGGCCCCGAGCCGCACGTACCCCGCCATGGCCGCCATGGCTGTGCCGGGCCCGCAGCCAATCAGCGCCGCCGCCCTGCGCGAGGCGGCCGCGCCGCCCAATCAGCGGCGGCGCCCGCGGCCAATGGCGGCGCGGCCGGCGGCCATGGTGGGGCAGAGCGTGGGGGGAGCGCGGCGGGGCTGCCGGGGCGCTCCGACCTTCCCTCGGGAAAAGGGTGAAGTTCCTGATCGAAAGATAAGGGCTGAGCGTAGGTGTGTCCCGGCCCGGCTGGAGCTTCGGCAGGGATCGGCTCCTGCAGCGCCCCGTGCCTGTGCCACGCGTTGTCCGTGCGTATCTCTCGTGTGCCGGGGTGTTCTGACACTCTCTCGGTTCCCCGAGAGAGACACAAGCATGGGACAAACAGTTTCACTTCGGGGTGAGTTTGCGTGTAATTTCGGAAGTAGTCAGTGCAAATCACTCCATTTTAAATGTTAGGGGAAAGTGTGTTTTAGTGTGTTTTCAAAGCTACTGAAGCGCAGTGCGTTTTCAGCGAGTGTCACATTGTCCCTCTGTCTTTAGGGAGGTGCAGACCGCATTTCAGAACAAAACACACAAGTGTAGAAGTAAATGGAAGGTGACCTTTTAATTTCACATTAGAAACTGACTTTGACATTTTGGAGAGGCAAAATGTGCTGTACGGATGAGGTGTTCACAGTGCAATGAAAAATAAAATATCAACAGGATCCTTCAAGTGCTCCATAATAGCATATTAGGGCTGCTTGGGAGGCTGTGCTGTTTGCTTGTACTTGGAGAATTTATTCAGGTACAAACATAAATCTGAAGTATGTACAATGGTGCATTTCTCTCTGGATGCCTCTCCCACAGCAGATTCCCAAGATTTTTTTTGCTTCGTTTAACTGAAGGCAGACAGGATAATTAGTTTTCCCTTTAATCTTCCTCCAGTTTTCTGTCAGTGCTATCAGCTGTCCTCTGCGGGATGTGGCATTGCAGTTTAATCACATAAGAGTTTCACAGCTTAGGGCTTATCTTTCATCCTTTTCTGGGATTTCTTCTCCATAGATCTGCTCTGAGTCTGCTCAGCTTCTTGGTCTGGCTCGTTGCTTAGAGAAGTCAGTGAAAAATGCAAAACGACACATTTTGCCTTGTCTGCAGTGCCTTTTCTCAAGTGAGCCCAGAGAGCCCTGAAGTGCCGGTTTGCTCCTGCTTTTCCTTTGTATTCCCAAGGCCCTGGAGCTTGTGATGCTGTGTTGGGGATTTGTGTGAGCAGTGCCACGCTCAGAAGCAGTCAGTGGTGAGTGGGATTCAAGGCTTGGCGTGGGAACTGCCAGAATCCATCAAATTGTGTACTGGAGCAGCACCAGGGTGAGCTGGTGCTGTCAGAGAGCTGTGCTCTGTGAAGGCATGCAGAGCCTGGCTCTTTGGCCAGTGGGATGGGATCTCTTCTTAGGGGGGGCAGAACCCTGCAGTGCTTGTTCTCCTTCTTCTGTGGACACTGAAAAGCTTTAGCAGAGAGATTTTCCGGCTTTGTGCAGCATTTTGTGAGAGTTCTGTTTTTCCTATGCAAATAAGACAAAACAATGTTATAGTTTGTAAACTCCTTGCAGCTGCGGATTGTTTTGGAAGAATTGTTATGGTTCTAACTAGAATAACACTCAGACATGGGTGTCTTAGAACTTGACCAATCCCCTTAGGGGGTGGATGGCAAAAACCAATTACCTTATGCCACTTAATACACTTTGCAAACTAACATATAAAAGCCTTCTGAGAATTCATTAAATCATCATCCATTTATCCCTGAGCCTGGACTTCGTGTCGTTTCTCTACTTGTCCGTGGGGAAAACAACGACATCTTCTGAGCCTGTCTTTCCATGGAGAGGTTTCAAAGCTCACATTCCTGTGGCAAGGAGAGCGTGCGATGGCAGAGATGAGAAATGCAATTTGTCCTTCCTCTCACTTTTCTTCTGTGAACTCACGTTCTCCTGTGAAGGCTGGTGCTTGGTTTTCCTAAGGCGTGCCGTGAGAGACACCTTGGTGTTTCAAGTGAGGATTTTGGGCAGAAGGTTTTGTGTTTTGCTTAGTTTGTGCCCGTTGGTGTGAGACCTTGCCCAGATCGTGCCAATACACAGGAGCTGTCAGTTGTTTCTGTCCTGAAGGTGTGGCTGGGGTTGTCAGATGATGGCAGAGCCTTTGAGAAAAGAGTATATATTGGAACAGAATGTTTATGTTGCCAAATGGCATGCGTTGATTCAACTTCCAGATGCTGGTTAAGGCAGGAATAAATCTAATTTAATCTGATTCTAAGACCTTGGCCTCCTTCTTGCACTGAGTTCAGATCAAGCCAGGAGCATCCTCTGAGGTCCCACCACCCTCTCTGTGTTTTTTCAAGAGTTTTTTTGAAGACCTTAACCCTTGATAATTCTTGTATTTGTCTGCTAATTGGATGAGCTGACCGAACAGTGTGATTAAAATGAAACTCCAGAAATGAAACTATGAGCACGTACCCTAAGCAGGCAGCTCCTCTCTGTGCATCCCTCACGCCTAGGCCTGATGCAGCAAGTTGATGTGCCTAAACCCTGCTGATGCCTCCTTTGTTTCAAGAGGTTGTATGTGCCCTGGGATGAGAGGAGAGACCCTTCAGCTGGGAGCAGGAGAGCTCTTTGGCGTGGGTGGGCTGAGGCAGTAGGTGTTGCCCTTAGCCAAGGACGATCTGGATAAATTTGTGTGACTCTGCCCACAGTGGGCATTGTTAGAGCAAGCGTTTGATCAGCAGCTTTCCAAGGGAAGGAGGGTGTGAAAGGTGGTAGAAATTCCCTACATCTTTGGCTCCCATGCCATATTAGATATTGTGCCCTTACTGATTCAGTAATTTTTTGGCAGGATGATATCTTACCTCTTATCCCTGCTGAGGGCTTTATGGGCTGCTTCCTTTGGGATGCTGGGAGGCACATGGTCTTAGATTAGATCTTTGTGAACTGAGAGTGGAGGTTTTGGGGAGAAGATCCTCAGGTGTTGGCAGTTTGGCTCTGCACTGAGGGGCTGAGCCTCTTGTGCCAGCAGACGCTCGGGTTGTGTGATGGCCAAAATGTCCCCAGCACCAACAGGGCTGTGGGGCTGTGGCTGGTGGGAAGGGGACAGTATGGGTGCTGAGGGATGGCAGAGGAAAATGCTGAGTGTCCCAGGCAGGATCTGTGTCCCCACAGTGCAGGTGGCTGCAGCCCACCCCTCTGCGCATCTCTGGGTTGGAAGGGTTTTGGGTTTTTCCTACCGTAGACAGAAAAATTTCAGCCAATTAGGTTTTTTGCATTTTAAAGTTAATTTTATTTAAAATATGCAACACCTCTGATGAAATTATGGATTTGCGGGGTGTGTTTCGTGGTTTGTCAACATCTGGTTTCTGCTGATGCGAGACTGAAGGCAATCACTGAATGGTGGTGCTGTAGAAAATACTCTTTCCTTCTTCCAAAAAAACCCAAATTTCATGGGACAAACATCCCGTGTCTTCACTGGCAGCACCAGGGCAGATGCAATAAGAGAACTTGATAAAGTTAGAACAGAGGCAAATGAGACACCAGATGTCCAGTGAAGGCCATGTTACAAGCACATTCAATATTCTGCATGGAAAGGGTATTCCTTGAGATTTTTGGACCTGAAACAAATGAAAGAGAATGTTATTTTCACCTGTGATCTAAATGTTGTGTAGAGATGTGTTGGATGCATGGAGGAGCCACCAGGGGAAGATTTGCATCATGGAGTTACAGCAAGAATAGGTGGAGATATATGTCCTCCTTTCTCTAATACAGACAAAGATGAGTTGAACGTCCAGAACCCATTTTTTGTAATTCAGGTTACAGAGAGTTTCCTGAAAACTAAGAATTCAAAATTAGAATGTAGTTTGGTTTAATTTTTTTGTTTTTAAAATGAAAACATTAAGCCCTCTCCTGAAAATGTTATTTTTTTGGGATAAACCAGTTGGAATTTGAGTTGGTGTGATTTTGAACTAAATTGAATTTCATGTTACCTAGGAGCTGTGACCCAAAATTCCTTGTAAAGAATATTCAAAGCTTAGAAATTGAAAAAAAACCAAAGAGTGTCACTTACATGTGCATTTCAGCGATCCTCCAGTTTCTGTTGAAGGTCAGAATAGTTGCCATCTCCTCTTTAGTCAGTTCAAAGTCAAACACCTAAACAGAGAAACAGGTGGAAATCACTTCTTGGAACAAACCTAACAGAAATACAAGAGCAGCTCCACACTGGAGAATCCATTTTCACTCAAGGACCACTGAATTAAGAAGAACAACTTGTTTTATGGACACAGGGACTATTTTATGAACACTGCTAATTCTAGATAAGATGTTTCTGGCACGTTCCCATTTGGGGATTCCAAGCAAGCTGTGCCTGCTCATTCATCCACAAGCCACGGAACAGGGAATATCATGTAAGGATTGTTGATTAAACCCTCAGAAAGTAGGCCTGGGTTAACACTCAGGTTGAGCATAAAGAAGGAAGAAGCCCAGTCCTCTTGCTGCAGGAGGACATGGCAAGGGTGAGAAAGGATCCCTGCTTGCTGTGCAGGGAGAAGCCAAGCCATCCCTGAGGGGCAGCACCCAGCTCATTCCTGATCCCTCACCTGGAAGTTCTCCACAATGCGCTGTGGGGTGACAGACTTGGGAATCACAATCACATTTCTCTGGATCTGGAAGCGAAGGACAACCTGCAAGAACAGAAAACTGAGTCAGAGAGAGAATGGCTCCTGCTCTGGGAAAAGCAGAGCTGTTTTCCCTAAGCTGTACCTGCTTCTGCAGAGCTGCATTTCAAATTATTCCTGTCCCTGCAGCCTTGGCTGCACTGCTTGGAGAGCAAAGAGGGGAGTGGTGGAGCCTCACAGGAAACCTCCCTTCCCATCCAGGTTTGGGCCAGCCAATTCCTTTCCTTTGCACCTGGGATTTTAGCAGTCTATGCAAGGCTTTCATTCTCTGCAGGAGGACTTGAGAGGGGAAGTGACATGTGAAGGTGTGTCAAGAATCTTTTTGAGGGCCAAAGAGTTAATAGTAGTGTGTCTTGGAGGTAATATAATTTAAAAATCTGCATTGTTAGGGAAAAATCAGAGGAGTGCCACAATTCATGGAGAAGGGATAGAGGTGCTACCCTTTCCTGAGCTCTGTTTTCCTAAACTGGGAAGGAGTACCCACCTGTGCTGGGGTTTTGTTGTGCTTGGCTGCAATCTCCTTGATCTTGGGGTCATCCAGAAGGGAAGGATCCCCGGGCTTAGCCCTACACAGAGAAAACAAATCAGCGGCAAGAAACCTCCACAGAAAGATTCAGCACAGCAACAGAGATCCGTGTTTAAATGAAGAAATGAGTGGTGCACGTGTGGTCTCAGTGCTTCAGTCATAACCCCCAGCAGCTCCCTGGCAGGTTGCAAAGCAGCCTTACCACTCTCTGTTGGGAGCGCCCAGGGGACAGTATGCGGTCACAGCCAGCCCTTTGGACTGGCAGTACTTGATCAGCTTCTCCTGGGTGAGGTATGGATGAGATTCAATCTGCCAACACACAAACAAAGAGTCTGAGAGTGGCAGAACTGGTGCAATATTGTTGTGCTCCATAAATTATCTCCTAATCCACTTAGAGGCTGGTTTTTTCCCTAATTTGACAGTGGCCTGCATGATAATACCTATCCTTAGTATTAAAACCACATGTTTTGATACAAAGTGCTTATACAGTTTTTGCTGGGGGGGTTTCACAAAGCTCATCTCTGGGCTCTTTATTATTCCAGAAAGACTGTTTTCAGGGAAATGCTCCAACATCCTTAAACAGTGGTTCAGCAAGGTGATTTAAAAAACCCAGAAGTATCCAACTGAAATATCCATAGAGAGGGATGCTGTGTCTGCTTTGTTCTCCCTTTTTGCATCTCCTCATGCAACTGTAATTGGATCTTTATAACCCCACAAAACCAGTCACCTGCAGTCACTTTGCAGCTCACCTGGACATTTGCAGGCTTGTGCTTCAGTCCTGGCTTGTTCAAGATTCTTTCGATCTGGTCATGGTTGAAGTTGGAGACGCCAATGGCTTTCACCAGGCCACAGTCCACCAGCTCCTCCATGGCCTAAAATAGCAAAATCATCATGCAGTGTGCAAGGCAGCTCATGAGGATGTTCTTCTTGATGTGACTTCTTTCCCACCACGAGCAGCGCAAAATAACTATTTAGAGTTGCAAAGTTCTCTGAGGGAAAAGCAGGTGCTGGCACATTAATGCCATCTCACCCAAGCCCAAATTCTCATTCTCTGAGTGTGTGGAAATCCACACTGAGTTGCACGAGGAGAAGAACGATGACACTCAGTAATCCACTGTTGTGCAAGCACTGGAGGGCTGTACCACACACCACAGGCAAGATCTCTAAACCTAAAATACCTTTAATTCTGTGAAATTTGTTTGAGCAACTCGAGAAAGACACAAGAACTGTGGTGAAAACAACTGTACAGTTGTTATTGTTCCACCATGAACTTTTTCTAGCTTCAGTCTGGTGTGCAGCTCCACTGGAAGTGCTTGTGCAGCTCCAGTCAAGTAGGACACTCAGAGAATAGGAATAACCAGGGAAGGATTAAGCATGCCCATTGCTTTGTACTGCCTTATGTTCCTTCCAACTAATTTTGTGTGAATGAGGCACCAGTTCTGTGACTGCTGAAGGTAATGGAAGCATGGAAAAAACTGATGAGGTCAGAGGACATTTCTCTTCTGCTCTGGCTGAACTTACCTCCCACGTCTGTAGAAGGTCACTGTTGCTGGGTATAGCCATGCCTTTGTCATCTTTGGGAAGCAGGTCCTCTCCTGCCTGTCAGAGAGAGAGAAAAGGCTTGAAATAATCTCTGTTGAGACACTTGCTATGTAAAATCACCCAACAGGGATGTAAGGAGGTAAAGCTTATATTGCATAAAAAAAAAAAAATCAAGTCATTCTCATCATAACTTAATTAATTCTTCAGTCACTTCTTATTCTTAGTTCATGCATTTTCATCATCTACTATCCAAATAAAGACAGGTGTTTCTACTGGACCCTCTGAAGTGATGATCCACAAAGTGCATGCAGGGAAGTGATTAACTTATAGAACAATATTCTGGAGTCTTACATGAGTTCATTTCAAGTACTGTTCCATTTTGCACATTTAAGAATAACAGTTTCTTTAGATGTTTTTTAAAAGGTATAGGGAGGATTGACTTTGGCCCTGCGAACACAGAGATTTATACTGGAGTGCATCTGCTGACAGATGTCCTGTGGGGAGGCTCACTATGGAAATGGCTGTATTAGGAAAATTAGAACAGCCTGTAGCTAGACAGTATGGCCAAAGCAGTTTGAATGATGGAATTTTCTAAATGCCACCATATTGTGCAGTTTCACTTGACAGCTTTGTCCACTTAAAGCTATCTAAAACAATATTGAAGGAATGGAGTTGAGCTCAAAAGCAAAAGGTAGAATAGAGATTTCTATAGGTATGTGTATATGTATATATGTTGACATAAATGCTGTGAAGTGCATGTTGTCTGTGAAAACTTGATCCTGAAAGCCTCATCTTTCGAAATCCAGTCTGTGAAACAACACTAAGGCTCCTACAGACAAGGTCAGCTCAATCTGTACTGTATTAAGGATTTGGTGATTAAAGAAAGAAATGGGAAACAGAAGTGTTTCCTTTCACCGTGGGATTCCGCAACCTGCAGAGGAAAGGATTTCTGTCAGGCAGCAAACTGCACCCCTCTGTCTCGGGGGGTTTTCTTTCAGAAGAGCGTGCTTTGGGTTTGTAAAAGAACGGGAAAGAGGCACAGCTTTTGGGTTGGGAGGCCTGCCCTTAGTGCTGGGTCTGCCTCCCCGTTATCAGGAGGGCAGAGGACGCTGTGCCGGCAGCGGTCCCGGGGCAGAGAGCAGGGCCCGGCTGATGGGGGCAGAGGGAAGCGGCACGGGCAGCACCGGGGCAGCGCTGGCACAACAGGCACGGGCTCCTCCTGCACTGCAGCAGCAGTGGTGCTGCAAGCGCTCCTGCACTTCTGAGGAGCTCTCCCAGGGATGAGACCTGCTGCCACTGTACCTTGAAGCCAAAAGGCCAGTGGATGAGGTAGAGATCCAGGTAATCCAATTTCAGGTCAGCAAGAGTCTTCTGGCAGGCTCCCTTCACCAGAGGCTTCTCATGAAAGGTGCACCAGAGCTGGAGAGAAAACAGGGCAGACTGTGACCTCCTGGATTAAAGCTCTCGGGCGCTCTCCTGCACAGCACAGGAATGCTCCCTGTTCTTTGGAAGGTGGTGTGGAACGAGGCCATGCTAGTGCTGTTCAGATGTGGCAAGCTCTGCGCTGGGACTGGCCTGTGACTGTGGGGGCAGTGTGTACCAGTCTCTGGTTGCGTTAGTTCACACATCGTTTGTGCCACCCCCTTTTGCCCAGGGTGTGCCTTGGCAGTCGGGGCCTTTCAGAGGCTGTCGTGTGTCTGTCGTTCCTGAGCACACACAGAACTCCTGCACTGCACGTAGCAGGCACAGCCAAGATGATGTAAGACAAGCCACAAAGAGGGAGTGGTTGCCACCAACCTTTACTTGGGTAAGAAGTAACTTCAGATTCCAGCTAAGTAGCCTGATTTTTGTAATAAGAAAGAGAACCCACCAACCCCACCTTCCCTGGGACATGTGCTGAGCAGATTACAGTGTCCCAAGGTGCCCAGAACGACACCTCCCACTGCAGGGACACCCCATTGGAATGCTCTGAGCCCAACTGCTGGAACAAGCACCAGGCAGTGTCAGGCCTGTGTGCTCTGCCATGCTTTAGCAGTCACCAAGGTGTCATTAGCAAGCTGGTTCTGCCTCTGTCAGTCCTTTACACTGAGTGGTCTCTGACCTCTGCTTCACGTGTTTCTACCTTGCTGGGGGCTACCTGGCCCACTCTGCCTTTTCCTGCTTCCCTTCTTTTGCGCCCATCAGTCTGCAGCTGGCCTCCCCTCATCCATCCTTCAGCACTGCTGGGTTACCACAGAAGGGTGCAGACACCGTATGTCCTTCCTAACTCTCCATACAGAACGGGCTGAAGCTGTCAGCTCGTGTCAGGAGTGACCCGAATGCTGTTATGATTTGCTTTATCCTACAGCAAAAAGTTTGTCTCCGTAACTTAAGCTTCCTGCTAGCAAAATACTCTAGACAAAGCATTCCCCCAGCTGCGCTCCAGGCTGCAGGGTCATTGGATCTTTACCTTGCTGACAACAAAGAGGTCCTCTCGTTTCACAACGCCTTCCTTGATTTTCTGCTGGATCCCATCCCCAACCTCCTTCTCATTCTGGTACACGTAGGCACAGTCAAAGTGGCGGTACCCGGCATCGATGGCAGTCATCACTGCAGCTGTTACTTGCCCAGCTGAGGACTGAAAAAAAAGCATAAATATTAAGAATCTCAAATCAGTGCTTGTTAAAGACCTGTATCCTAGCAGAATAAAACCAGGAAAACCATGTTAGTGAAAGCAATCCCCCCAATCCGGGTTGGTGGGGGTTTTTTCTTTTACAAGAACACTATTTCTTGCAGTGATAAACATGGACTCCAGGGCTGGAAATCAACCTCCAGCCACTTATCTGTAGCTCCACTCCAACTCACATTCAGCCCAACAGCCAGGCAGAGCAGAGCACCAAGACAACTCCCCAGAGCTGGACCAGGGGCAGTGAAATTTTGTGCCTGGGAGCTCTGCAGTACAGGTGCTTTTCTCTGAAGCTCTTACCTTCCAGGTGCCCAGCCCCACGAGGGGCATCTTGGCAGTGGTGTTTAGCTGCACGTAGGTCGCCATGGTCCTGCGCTGCCTCCCCGCAGCTGCCTCTTGCCTGCTGGGTTTAACAGTGCCTGGTCACGGGCCAGGGCAGGGGTTGGTGCTGGGGTGTCCCTGGTGCTCTGGGCACTCCCATATCCGGCAAACAAGGCTGTGGCTTTTTCTCTGTGCACTCAGCTCGCAAAGGTTAATGTGAAAGCTGAAATCAATCAAAAATTGAGGAGGTGATTACTTGGGGCGTGGCAGTGGCGCGCCGTGCGGACCTTTCCCTTATCAAAAGATAAGAGTTGAGGGCAAGGTGTGTCCTGGTCCGGCTGGTGTTTCTACAGGGATCAGCTCCTGCAGCGCCCTGTCTGTATCCCAGGGATTGTCCATGTGCCTTTCTTGTGCCATGTACCAAGGTATTCTGACACCCTGTTGCAGTTCCCCCCATAGATTTCCTGAGAGAGAAGGTTTAATTCAGGGGCACTTTGGCCCAGGATTGTCACTGGTAAAGCCCAGGACATGATCCAGAGGCCCCTCACTCCCATCTCCTGGAGCTACTCCCTTGCTGCTGGGTGTGTGATCATGGGCTGATGTCGCTGTTTTCCCCACTGATGAGTAGAGAAACGACACAAAGTCCAGGCTCAGGGATAATGGAAGCGCTTTAATGATCTCTCAGAAGGCTTTTATATGTTAGTTCACAAAGTGTATTGAGTGGCATAAGGTAATTAGCTTTTTGCCATCCACCCCCTAAGGGGATTGGTCAAGTTTTAAGACACCCATCTCTGAATGTTTTTCTAGTTAGAACCATAACAATTCTACCAAAACAATCCGCAGCTGCAAGAAGTTTACAAAACGGTAACATTGTTTTGTCTTGCTTGCATGGGAAAGAGAACTCTCACAAAATGCTGCAGAAAGCCGGAAAATCTCTCTGCTAAAGCTTTTCGGTGTCCACAGGCTGAGCCCTTGGCTGGAGCAGCGTGTCCCCACCACAGTGGTGGTGGCCTGGGCTGGTCTCCCCTTGAGGGAGCCTTGTCACCTTGTGTGCTGGTGAAGTGAGACAGCTGGAGAAACCTCAGTGTGAGTTTGCAGAGGAAGGAGTTCCTTTTCTTCCCTCCCCAAAGGTGTTGGTATCCACTTCTCAGGCTGGAAGGTGAGGCACAGTGTAGAACAGGGAAGTTCACACAGGGCATGCGTGCCAAATGTGAGAAGTAAAATTAAGTCCCTGTTTTTCCCCAGTCTTAACAGAATCATCCCTCTGGTAAAATTCGAGTGCTGCCTTTTGGGGTTTTTTTTTTTCCATTTCTTCACTTCTTGCTTTATTATTATGGGCAGCAGGCATATCTCTATGGCTCGTGTTTTAGCAGCCAGTGCATTCCTAAAGGAGTTTCATAATGCAGAGACACGTGAGCATAGAAGAGAAAAGGTGTCCTGCAGCTTCATGGTCATCGTGGATGCTGTATATAATTACTGCCAGAAACTAACACAACCTTCAGCACAAAACCACAGTAGGATCCAGGTGGATGGATGTGTTTTCACGTTTGCACACACGGGGGCAGAGTTAAACTTGTGTGTGGCTTTTGCATTTCTTCAGTCTTAACTCAGCAGATCGAATTGCATATTTTATCCCTTAGATTTTGTAATAATGAGAAGTTGGAAATCTGTCTTCCTCTGCCTCTTTTCCAAAACAGGATAAGAAAAAAAAAAAAAGGTGGCTTACATTTGCAATAAATAAATAGACTTGAAAATTTTCTGGTAGGGACTCAAAAGATACAAACCTGGGTTTAAAGAGGAAATTAGCCAGTTATCACTAACATACCAATTTTCTGAATTGTCTGATCCTTAAATTAAAGACATAAAAAAGAATTTCCTTTTCCCTGCTGTCTTTTGCACTGAAATGTATGAGACGGTCTCCTGCTTCAACTTACCACTGTGTCTCAAAAATATTCCAAAACCTGCACTTTTAAGCATTATTATGCACGTGGGAGGGGGGAATCAAGTCTGTTTCCTCCCTCCTGTTAACGAGGCACTTACTTTCAACATTTATATCCGAGGAGAAACAGAAAGAAAATGTTTGTGTGGTTGGATTTACTATGATTAGGAGCACTCTTGTGCTCAGCACCTCCAGCTTGTTTTTGACTGCAGCCATCAGTGGGGACTGTGGGCCATGTGCAGCTGTAGGAAGCAGGGTGTGCTGTACAGACTGGGGTTGTTAACTGCACATTTGCGGCCAGAGGCTGCTCCCATTGGGAAGTTTGCCATCGATTCAATAGCGTGGAAATGAGCCATTTGTTAAAAAAGTCTGCCAGCAGTGCCAGCTCTTTGTTCAGCCACTGTAGTACCAAACTCTAACCTATTCTGTGTGTTGGCCCTGGTGTCCTCGGAATGGCTGGATGTTGGGATTTCAGCACTGTTTTCCAGTGCCTCATCCCCAGAGATCCCCTCGGTTCCCCCTGCAGCTCACACTGCAGCAGTGGTGGTGGCTCGGGCAAAATGGGGAGAGAAAATTCCTCAGGATCTGCATCCCTCAGGATCTGCATCCCAGTGTTGGCCTGGCCATGCTGGCCTCTGGGGGACGAACCGAGAACAGTAAGAAGAATAAGGATTGACCTTTTCCTTTTTCCCAAGCACGTGCCCCACTGTGTAGAGTAAACCAGTGAGCTCAAGAGGTGCTGGGATATCACGCCAAGCTGAGAAAGTAGCTGCTAAAAATGGCCTTTTTAAAAATGGCCTTTTGCTCACTCACCGTGTGTCACCCTCTGGAGCAAGATGGGCTTCCCAGAAGGAGTAGTCACAGTCTGACGTTTCCACAGCACTGGGCACACAAGAAGCCTGAAACAATATATTTTGGGTTCTGAGAAATACCCAGCCAATTGTGTTCTGAAGCTGCAGCAACTATTGCTGCAACAAATAGAGGAAAGGGGAAAATCTGGGGAACATCAAGTTGAAACTACCCTGAAGAGGAATCTTTTAACTTAGCAGAACTGCAGGAAGCTGCAGTTTTTGAGAACTACATCAAATGGGGTGGTGGTGGTTTGGTGGTAAAGAGAAGTGTAACTTGCCAACAAGTGGGTACCTGAGGGTAAACAGGACAGGAAGAGATAGTTAATAAAACTGTCAGGCAGTGGGGAGCAGACCCCTGGAGGCAGTGGAGGAGGTGTCGACAGCAGACAAGGGCAAAACAAGGCATGTTCACAATATTCCCAAAGAATAATATAGTTACATTTTCTTCTGAGTCTTGTCTACCTGAAAATCTTGCACTGTTTCATTATGTAGATGCAAATGCCTTTTTTGGACACATATCAGTTGAAGTACGTTGTGTATTGATTTAGCTTAAATCCCTTCCTTACCACTTCAGTTGAAACAGTAGAAAGCACTCCAGCAAAATAACATCCATCCTCCCACAGACTTCACATTAATTTAACAGCATCAGGTTTTGAACTGGTTTAATTAAACTGCAACTTCCTTGCACAGGCCGGGACTGGTTGCTGTGGAAGCAGAAACATGTCTTTTGTGTCTTTTCTTTAACTTGTAAAAAGAAGCCTTCTGATCACAGACTGGAGAGGTGGATTAATGTGGGACTGGCAGATACTTTGCTTGATTTTCTCTAGGTCAAGCCCTGTAAAAAGAGCAGGTACCAAAGCATCAACAAAGACCAAACCTTCTCAGTTGTTTCTGTGGGAGAATGGGCTTTGTATTGAGGGGGTAGGCAACTTCAATTAAATAGGAAGAACACCGTGGCCAGCATCCAAACCCATCTCATCTATAAATGGAAAAGTCGCCCAACCCAGACCTACATTCCTGTCCAGTTCTGTTGGTAGGCATGGTTATCACAGGAATGGGATTTTCCTTTCTCGTATGTGCAGACTGTAGGTTTTCCAAAGCTCATCACTTTAGAGAACAGTTGACTATTTTTCTTGCCAAGTGGAGGCTCTTGTTCTCTTGGAAAAATATTTTCATGCTTCCTTTCAAGTTTCAGCAGTAAGCCATGTCTAGTTTTGACAAGGAAAGGGATGCTTTGAATGTCCTAAGAGTGGAGGAAGAGATATGTTTTCCTTTTTAAAAAACACAAAATTTTTGAAAGGTGTTGGAAATATTTTCCTCATGCTTGAAAAGCAAAACAAAGTGAAGCACACAGTAAAACCAGTGAGTTCATCTTGATTAGGAACAACGTGAAAAATACCACTGTGGAATCTGTACAGTTAGAGCTGAATAGAAATTGCTTTATAACCTGGACTCGTACACAACAGGGGAGCCAGGTGGTTTTAGCTGACTGAGTTACTCAGGTTTTGTAAATAGGAGAGCAGAACCTCATGTGGTGTTTCTCCTGTCACATGGGCAATATGAACATTTAGTGGGGATGTGGAAGGTCCAGGGATTCCCACAGAAGTTCGGCTCATTGTCCTTCGCTAATCCATGGCTGTGCAGTTACTGCACTGCGTGCTCCAGGTCTGCTCTAGGGTTGGTCAGATGGGCATCTGTCGTTTCCAGAAGGAATTCAGGGCGTGCAGGGAGGAGGCCATGAGCTGCACATTGTTCTAGCACGAGGCTTCCAGCAATTGTCTTGTCTGGGGACTCTGCTTGTCCTGCAACCAGAACACGTGTGGAACCCCAGGGGCTGGGAGGAGATGGTGGCCACGTGTGGGTTGCTGCAGAAGCCAGGAAAATTGGTTTGGCCTGTGTGTGCTCCCAGCTGCCCCCAAAAACTACATGCAACCATAAGAGCAGACAAAGTGGCTTCTTCATCTCTAAAGTTTCTGTATCTTTAGAAGTGCAAGAGGCCTTGGTCCAATAGCACGGGCCTCATTTTGTGGTGTCTTTCTCGAGACATTATACCCTTCCCCCAAAAGAAGACAGGTAGTTTGTTGCCAGATATATCTACTTCTGCAAATGCCTTCTTAAGAAGGGCAGGAGCGTACTGCCCATTTTTTTCCTCCCACATCCATTGTATTGATCTTGGCCCAGTCCCTTGTTTGATACATTACAGATGCAGACTTGTACAGACAAGGATAAGGACAGCAATACTGAATGTTTGAACAAGTACTTGACCTATCCAAAATGTTGAATGTTGGATAGTGCCTTGTGTCTCTGGGAAGCAGAAAAGTCTCTTTCTTTGTAAGATAAAAAGGAGATACTGAATTACAGGCAAACTATTTTTTCCAGGTCCTTCCGTGGATAGCTAGATCTGATGACAAAATAGAGGAATAGACTAATTCTGAATCAAAAAAGAGTGGAAGTCAGGCACAAAATTATTTAAGTGAATGGTTTTCCCTGTAAGTAAAACAGATGAAAATTCGAATTGAAAAACTCTGGGAAGTTGGATATTCTGATTCCCCATCATGCATGATTTATCAGTCCTGTGTGTCTTTCCACTCATGGACCTTTTTTGTTAAAGAAATGAGGCAGGGTGGAGGGGGAGGGAGCATGAATTAACTTGTGATACACAGCTATTTATTTAGCAACCTAACTCCTGAAGTTTCCTGGGAAACAATCCTGTAAAAGAGAGGCCTGATTTTGTTGTTTTTTAAAGTCAGGAGCAGCCCCACTGAATTCTGAGAAGTTACAGTAAAGTAGAAGAACAGTGTGACTCAGTCCTTCTCTTGATATTATCTAATCATGACACATAGGACAGACTTTTTACATAGGAAACTAATTTTTGTGCTCCATTCAAAACCAAACTAAACCTCAGGCAGTCTTGTTTTGTAAACTGGTGTGATGCAAGAGAGCCACATACCATGGACAGAAACATAAGAAGCACCAGAAAAAGGTCTTTGTGATTTGTAGAGTGTTTGTGAGAAAACAAACATCATAAATACAGACAGAAATAACTGCACACGCACATCAACAAGGTCTTAGCTAACCCAGGGTTCGCTGTAATGTGGAAGAAAAAGACTTTAGAGCAGCTTTTTTTTTGAGGTGAACCATTAATTTTTCATAGCAAGACGTTAATACACACGAACTTGAGTATGTGGGGTGTGTGTTTGTTGTTCTCACCATTCTCTGCAGTGCCACTGAAGTTCCCATTTTACCCTTTTGGCTGTATTTGCCCAGATTGTTGTGTGCTGTCATCATGCTCTAGTATCAGCACTATCCAGTCTGTTTTCAAAATAACTTATCGTGACTAGACACCACCCTGCTGCTTTCTTTTTTTCAAAGCCCTTGTAAATTATCTCTTCCCAGACAGTTCCTTACTGACGTCTGGTGTCTAGAGCACTTTGTTTATCGTGGGGGGAAAAAAGGCAGATTCATCACGGGATTTTCTTTGCTTTTGATACTGCTACAATAAGTTAATTTGTACAGTATTGGGACTAAAAGCCAGTTAAATGCTCCAAACCAAAACCTGAAATGTAAACCCCTCCAAACCCACAAAATTTAAAAGTGAACCTTGTAAAACTTCAAATTTTGTCTCGGGCTCTAGAAATGGGAAAACTTTTGCTTGTGAGAAAGGATTTTGTTTTCCCAGCCACTGACACCTTGTAAAACTTTTTTTAGAGGTATTTTTGAAGACTAGAACTGTATCTGTGAGGATTTCTTCAGAATGTTGTGTTCCACATGCTTTTATGTATCTTCTAGGCACGTGCTGTGCTGAGGTGTTTATTTGAAGATGACAATGTAATGGTTTTAAGGGCATGGAGAATATAAGCTTTTTCCCCCATATGTATGTTCTCAGCTTGGGATATGCAGAAATAAAATATTTTTTTAAATTAATATTTTAGAAGAACAGACAGAAGTCACCTTTTTGACTTCAGAATAACATTGCCAGTACCCCGCCATTGGGATTGCATAAAAAATTCGGTTCTCACTTCAGGTTTAGAATATGGTGCCTCACAAAGCAGCTTCCCTCCATCTGTTTTGCATATAATGAAGGCTTTTATGTATTTTCTTCCTCTTTCTCAGTAATTTATTTGGTATTAATGATTCAGAAAAATTTCTGCACTTACTTAAAGACTAAAGCTCTGATTCTGGTGACAAATGCAGGGTTAGTTTAAGTGCTTACACACTATTTTTTTTTTTTTTAAACAGATTTTCCCTCCAAGCAATGCAGTTAGAGAGAGAGAGAAGAAAAAAAAAAGGTAGAGTACTTTATTTGCTCTTCACATGGACTTAGACTTCTGGTTTTGATATAAAGAGAATCTCCTGAGCTACTGAAGTTGTATATTGCCTCCATACCCAAACAGGAAGAAAGCCCCACTGTGTTAATGAAAGCAGCCTTGTATTAAGCAGGTGTCAAACAGTGCCTAAACTAGTAAAACAAAAGGTGAAAAAGGGCCTTTGCTAAGGAGCTTAAATTGTATTTGGGTGACTACCTGGTGTGCAAGGTGTGCCTCGCTGCTCTGTCAGGTGCACCCCCAGGTTTTAGGTAATAATAGGCTTGGTTTGAGATGTGGTGGTGAGATATGTTGACAGATAGGGGTAGGTGTGTGTGTGTGACGAAAAATTACCCACGCACAGGTGTGCTGGAGCCAAGGAAATGCTGAGAGCCGCGTGTGTGGGTACCGCAGGACGTGGTGAGCGGCTCCAACAGAGAGAAGGAAGCCTGGCACGTCCTTGCCTGCTCCTGCTCCCTGAGCTCTGACGGAAAAGGGTTCATTGTCCTTGTGTTCCAGACCGAGCTCTGGTGTGTAGAGCCGTGTGAAGGGATGGATCTGGCCACAGTCGTTTCACGATGGTGTAGTTTTGAATCCTCAGGAGGCAGTAAGGATGTTTTTCTCTGGGTAGTGCTGTTGTACTCCCAGAGCTTTCTCCATACAATTTGTCCGCGGGTGAAAATGGGCCATCAGAATAGTTGCAGAGGAATGTGAGACAATAGCATGGACAGCAGACAGAGAAAAAACAGGATCGAGGTCTTTTGTAGTGGGAAAAAAATGTCAAGTGTTGAAAATGGCCTGAATGGGCCTGCATCCGAGAAAAAGGTGAGGGAGGATTCCCTGGGCACACATCTGGGTGGCAGAGAGAATGGGCTGGAAAGTAGTAGGCAGAGACTAGAAAAGGAGACATAAATTCCTGCAGTAGGAAAACACACAGGAGAAGTTTTAAAGAGAGGGTTTCAGAGTTATTAAAGAGTGCAGGGACTTGATTACAGAACTTTACTTTGAAGATGAAATTATTAATGAAGACAGATGGCGTATCAAATAGTTCTAAACAAAGAGCTCAGGGTTTTCTGGAAATTGGAATGGGTATGTCTGCAGTGCTCTGTGGCAACCACTGGATCTGGCTTTGAACAAAGTAACTATTCTATGAAAGAGTACCAAGGGCATAACCAGTGAAGAACGCTCTTGTTTACCACAGTTGTAATCAATCATTAATCAGCCTTTCTTCTTTCCAGTTCTGTTTTCTTCAGTTTCTGCCTTGCTCAGCTCCAGGCCTTTATTTGGTGCGGTGCAGTTGCACTGGTGCCCCGGCGGAAGTTTATGTGTTGAGGAAAGGAGTTTCCTGGACTAATTCTGCCACAAACATTCCAGCTAAATGCAACAGCCTGGAAGGGCTCCAGAGCAGAGACCCTGAAAAACACAACCCAGCTGGTCTGAGAGATAATAGCTGCCAAGTGAGTGTAGCTGTCTGCAAGAAGTCACGCACAGGGATATGGCTTTGACTCATCTGTCCTTGGATAGTTTGAAATGTGAATCAAAGTCATTAGGCTGTTTTTGCCATGCTAATGAAGTGCTCTTGCTTAAAGACTAAAGGAGACAAAAATCTGTATTTAATGGCCATAGAGGTCCTGAATTGTGGCATGGGTTACTGTCTACTCACAGTTACGACTGCATATTGGCATAGAATGTTTCTCTCTGTTAATTGTATTCTTAATGATCGACATACAGCCAATGCACATAGTGCTGATATTCAAGAACAGATATTTTTCCTTCTGTCTCTAGGAACTTTGCTTCTTTTCCTTACAAAGTCAACCGACCACTTTGCCTGAAGGCAGGGTGACTGCACATGTGTGGTCATGCAGTGGGATGTGGGAGCAATTGTCTTCACCAGTTCGGGCTGATGTGTGGCAAATCAAACTCTTCTACACAGTGAACTTGAGTATTGCTTTGATTACATAGGCTGGACTGGGTTTATACTGCGAGTTCTGTCTTAGACAAAGTTGACAGAAATGAAAGGTAGTTGTTAATATTAAAGTTGGTGGATGAGGTGAAAAGGATTTTATGTGGAACTGTTAAGTACAATGCACTTCCAGTAGAAATATTCTGCAGAAGCAGCAGATTTTATTGTGGTTCTGTGATGAGGTCAGGGATAGCTCTATCAGGAAAGGCATTGAAAGTATTCTCCCTGAGATGCAGAATGCTTTCTAGAGCTTCCCAAATAAATGAGGAACAAAGTCAGTGCAGTAGCCACCAAAGAGATGCAGGATGCTACTCACCAGCAGCCTTGGCCACTCTTACACACTGTGAGCCTAGCAAAGCAGTATTTCATCTGGCTCATCCTTCTTTCCCACTGACCTCTTAGGATCTAATCCCTATAAATGTAAAATTAGACACCATTTCTCCTCACAGCCTATTAAGAGACATTATTTTAATACCTCTGTCCCAAATTTTCTTAAATTTAGTCATGCCACATTTTCCTATCAGAATCTGAATCTCCCATCTTTTATTTTCATGCACTATCTTTTTAACTTATTAAAGAGGGAAGATCACCTCTATCTCCTGTAGGGAGGATGATAGAGCACATTTGGTGTACATCCAGTTTGTGGATTTATCTAAGATTTATCTTGTGGCTGGTTCCAGGGTAAGCATTTAGAGAAGAAAATATGACTGATGGGATATGAAAGATGTGCTCTGCTTCTTTTAAAAAATAAAATCAGACTTATGGCAATAGAAGCACTAAACGACACCATCTTTCCACACCACTTCCCTCTTGTTTCAAGCCAGAGCTGCTCCATCCACTTGTTTTTAATTACTTTAGATTGGGATTACAGCCTGTGGGAATGAGGGAGCTAGCATGATCCTTAGAAAGACTCACCTCTATTTTTTTTTTTTTTTTTTGGTTTTTTGGCTGCTGATTTCATTATGAGCAGTGAGATTTTGGACCCTTGCATTTCACCAGAACCAAAAGGTCCTGAAGCGGGAAGAAAAAGTGAGTCCTGCTTGGGAAAGTCCCGTGTGACTGACCCTGCGCCCCGTCTCCTCAGCTCCTGGGAACGAGCGAGGCGGCGCTGGACGGCAGCGCACGGCGCTGGTGCCGCGCTCCCTCCTGGGGACGGAGGAGGCTGGGCAGGGAGCGGGAAGGATGCAGGGGCTGCGGGCAGCCCAGCGCCTTCCTTCGCCTCTTCCCTGACGCGGCGAACGGGCGACCGATGCCTCCCTGCCTCCCTCCCTCCGCCGCCGCAGTGCCCGCCAGGGCGGTGGGAAGGAGCAGGAGGTGCCCCGAGGCCGCACTGAGGCCAGACCGGGCTCGAGAGGAGCGGAGCCCGTCTGAGTTAGGCGGTCCGAGGGTGGGTGGTTTCGGGAGAAGCCAGAGGTTTGGATGCCTCCGGTCGTGTTCTGCGCGCGTCTGCGCGACCCCGTTTGTCCGTTTCACAAAGCGCCGCCTGCGTGCCCAGACCCGCGGGGGGGAGGGGGCGGGGGGCCAGCATCTCTGCTGCGATCCCTGGCGGCAAATCGGCCCGCTGTGGGCGGCGGGAGGCCGGGATTCCCGCGGGACGCGGGGCAGGACGGCCGCAGCATCCCCGAGCCCCGCGCGGGCACCGCAGCGCCGGCAGCGCCGGGCTTGACGCGGGGGGCACCGCGTCACCGCCCCGCCCCGCGCTCATTGGCCGAGGCCGCTGCCCATCGCCGCGGCCGGCCAATCAGGGCGCGCCGCTCTCGCGGGCGCGGAGGCGCCGCGGCCGCAATAAGACGCGCGGTCCGCCCCTCGCCCGGCCCGGCGGCGGCTCCGGCGCTCCCCGTGAGGCGGCGCGGCTTCAGCCCGGTAATTCCCGGCAGCTCACGGTCGGGCGCGGGTAGCGGCCGTGGGGGAGGGGGTGGAGCGGCCCTGGGCGCGGGGGGGCTCCCTCGGCGGGGCTGTTCCGGCGCTCCGGGGAGGGATGGTGGTGTTGTTCTCCCGGGCAAGCGGCGGCTCCCCGAGGGGGCGGTGGCTGCGCGGCACCGCGTGCGTGCCCGCGGCTGTGCGTGCGTGCCCGCGGCTGTGCGTGTGTGCCCGCGGCTGTGCGTGCGTGCCCGCCCGTGGCTCTGTTTGTGTTTGTGTGCGGGTCGCCGCCCCGCGCTGGCAAGCCGCGGGTGTTTGCGCGTGTCCGGGAGGCGCTGCCCTACTTCTGGCTGAGCCTCCGTGCTCGGGGAGGGCTGGGACACGCAGGTTCTCGGCACAGGGACGCCTTATAAAAGGGATGAGCAGGGGAGCTTGTCCCGGCTGGAGCAGGAGCCTTGGAAGTGGCCGCCTCTGGTGTTAGATCTTAAAACTGTGCTTGGCCAAGAGCTCTGCCGGTGTAAGATGTTACCCTGAGCACCGAGCGCTGCTGCGCTGTGCTGGGGCTCTGGGTTTCTGCTCTGTCACAGAGTGAACCACAGAATGGGTTGGGTTGGAAGGGACATTAAAGGCCATCTAGCTCCAGCCCCCCTGCCATGGGCAGGGGCACCTGCCACTAGACCACGGTGCTCAGGACTCGAACCAGCCTGGCCTTGAACACCTCTAGCGATGGGGCATCCACAGCTTCTCTGGACAACCTGTTCCAGTGCCTCTGTGCTGGGTCCAGGTCTGCCGTCTGTGTCCTCCGTGGTGTCCCAGGGCTTTTGGTAGATTTCTGCACACTAGAGCTATGGTAATTGCAGCCTAAACAAATCTTAGGGTGCAAATGATATCCCAGGGCATGAGGGAGACGTGAAACTTTCCCTTGTTGGAAATGCAGGAGCTGTGCGTTGGCATCTCTTTTTGGGAGAAGGCACTTGGTAGCTTTCCCAGTCCATGCGAGGGGTGTGTGCTCTATTTCTTTAACAGCTTTGGGAGCAAATGGTGGCTGGCATAGCCATTTGCACTTGTGGGCTCTTTCTGTGAGCACTCAGTGTTTATTCTGTCCCTGCAGGTTACCAGCCAAGAGTGTGTGGTGGCCTCTGTATAAAGCAGCTCTTGAGTCTGTGCTGGGATTTGTGTAGGTTGTTCCTTTGCCATAGGAAAGGTGAGTAGGATTATTTCCATGTGTTGCTCTAAGGCTTTCTAGTTTAAATGCTTCCAGAAGTGCACTGATATTTAAACAACCCTATTACTGCTAGTTCTTTCTAAATTTGTTTGAGAATTGTGCTTCTGCCTAATGTTTTATGTAAGTGAACTGGAGTTTATGGCACCCAGATGATATTTGGTCTCTGTGTATCTTTTACACTAACTAAATTTTTTATTGTTTTTGGCTAAAAGTACCAACTAAACTTTTGCAAAGAGGTGCATCACCCCTATTGTTGGGTCTTAATTTGGTTTTGTAAATTATGTTATCTACTCCTGTGGATAATAGAATAAATTGATCTGAGTAATGAGGTATCTGCAGAGATGGAGCTTTCTGTGGAGCTGTTTTATGTGTAGTAGTTTATGCTGTGAACACACTGCAATTTTTTAATGGTATCTGTGGTATGTTCAGGAAGGACCAGTTGCTTTAGGTGGAAATGCTGTCAAATCCTTGTTTTAGTTATAAACCTAGGATCTTAAAGGGTGTACTTTTGTGTTGTATCTGATGTGACCTGACACCTGAATCCTAGCAATAGCTGATTTCTTTGCTTAAAGTGCAACTGATTGTTGGGAGTGGAAAAAGTGGACCATGCAGGGAATTTTCTCTGAGATGCTCCTTGCCATACGCAAATCTCAGCCTGCTTTTGCGTGAAATTCGACTTCCTTTTGTATTTATCAACTGTCTGTTGTGTGTTAAACAATACCTCCTGATATTGTCTAAAAATCTCAGTCCTCAAAGGCTTTTTAATCCTGAGCTGTGCCTTTAGGCAGAAGTCAGAGCTGGGGAGGTTTTGCGTAGTGCCATTGTGTGATGTAGACTCTGTCTTAATGTGAAATTAGAGGAGAGCTAAGATGCTGTTACAAGCAAGATCAAATTCCTGTGTCTGTTAATGAATTCAACTTTTCTAGACACTTTTTTTGGAAGTCTGGAAAAATGAATGCTGGTATTGTGCATTTCCCAAATGGGGGTATTTCCCAAAACCCAGAATGCACGGGCCTATCCCATCCTGCTGACCTAATTCAGGGTCACAGTGGGCCTGAATTTGAGATGCTTGGAGTGTGATTGAAGCAGCTCCAACTGATTTGAGGTGATGGGAGCTCCCTTAAGTGTGTTTCTTACGGAAATCTAGCCCAGGGCTGGGTGTGCATAAATCAGAGCTCAGTCTCCCATGACTGTCCATGGTTTTGAGAGCACTTAATATTCATCTGGTGTGCAGCAGTACCCCCTGTCCATTGCCACCTAGCCTGTGTCTCGGATCAGGTGGGGCTTTCAGAGTTGCAGTCCTGTGTTAGATGGACCTTTCAAGCATCCCATCGTCTGCTAGCAGATATTTGACCACCTTGGCAGACCCTTGGGTGTGTGGTCAAAATGTCTCTCCCATTGAAGACAATCGTTGCTTGGTCAAGAAGACAGAGAAAGGTACTGTTTGACTTTATGAATGTGTAGCTGTCTGGCTTAATGAGGACAGCAAATAGGCTTTTTGTGCGCACTCCAAAAGTAAAAGCGTTAATCCTGGTGCCTAAGAATCTGGCATTGTAATTCACAGACAAGGGAGGAAAAACAGCAGACTTGAAAGTCAGGAAGAGGGTGGGATAATCTGTGAGGTCACTTGTGGGCTCAGTGAAATGAGGACTCGCTAGTTGTACATTGCACTCAGAGTATCTGTGTTGTCACACTTGAGTATGGAGGAATGATGGAGGAGGTGGCCTGGGGAAAAGATCAAGCACAGGCTGGCATAATTAGCAGGACAGGATGGGGATATGAGGAAATGATGCAGAGTGTGGCTATGTTGACATCTCCTTTGAGAAAAGCTGATAAGGTTCTGTGTGTTGCCAGTTCCAGTTCTGTGGTGCCGCTCTCCAGTTCCTCTGGCTGGGGGCCACCGCTGCTGTCTGTGCCTGCATTCCCTCGGTGCAGGGAGGATCTGGACAGCCCTCGTGGACTCGAGCTACATGTGGCACCTCAGAGTTCCCCAGTGAGGGAGACCTGCTTCTCTGGGAGCCTGTGATACTGAGTGAGGCTCTGTTTAAGCACTTGAGGGAAACCTGTAGGCTGGAGCAGCTTGTACAAATCTGCTCCTAATCAATTGTTTAAAGTGGGCTAGTTGCAACAAGCTGGGTGACGGATGGCACTTTTCCTTCCCACATGAGGTCTCCTGGTTTGGAATTCCTCCCACTCTCGATTGTAAAATCATACTCAGCAGACACTTGTTTCTTCAGTTGTTTTGATTCTGATAGTTGTTTACTTTTTACTGCCATATTGCTGCTTGTAATGCATTATCTGTGGGATGTTTGATGTGTCTGTTTCATGTCTTTGTCCAGATGTATAGTTATTAGATGCCAGACCAGCTGCCATCTGTGCTAAGCTGCAACCAAAATGGCAAAGTATAGGCTCGTTCTCCTAAGACATGGGGAAGGAGCCTGGACCAAGGAGAATCGCTTCTGCAGCTGGGTGGACCAGAAGCTGAGCAGTGATGGGATAAAGGAAGCTCAGAACTGTGGCAAACACCTCAAAGCGCTGGGCTTCGAGTTTGACCTCGTCTTCACCTCTGTGCTGAGCCGCTCCATCCAGACTGCCTGGCTTATCCTGGAAGAGATGGGCCAGGAGTGGGTCCCCATTCAGAGCTCCTGGCGGCTGAATGAGCGTCACTATGGAGCGCTGATCGGGCTCAACAGAGCAGAGATGGCTCTGAATCACGGCGAGGAGCAAGTGAAAATCTGGAGGAGAAGCTACGATGTTACCCCGCCTCCCATCTCGGAATCTCACCCCTACTATGAAGAGATCTACAACGATCGCCGCTATAAATGCAGCGATGTCTCTCAGGATAATCTCCCAAAGGCTGAAAGTCTCAAAGACGTGCTTGATAGACTCCTTCCCTATTGGAATGAAAAGATAGTGCCAGAACTGAAAAGTGGCAAAATGATTCTTATCTCTGCTCATGGGAACAGCAGCAGGGCATTGCTGAAGCACGTAGAAGGTAAGGGTCTTTGTTTTAGCCTTCCCCTCTCCTCCTTACTCAATGGCTTGGAGCTTTATATCTTGTTCTGTAGCCTGTATTACTTACCTGGGCAAGGTAATCATGTCTGTGGTCTCCAAGGAGCAAGTAAAAAGTTGGTCAAGGAATCAAACTGAGAGATGTGGAAAGGGGGGAGAATTAGTTAGGTTAACGTAGTTAAGAAAAGGCCCAGATGCTTTCATCTTATTTCTCACCGTTCATTTAAAACTACTGTATTCAAACTAACTTTGTGGTTGGTTTAGATAGGCAAAAACTCTGCAGGCTCAAATTATTTTTTGATTTTTTCAGCTGCTTTGTCAGGTTTGAAATAATCATCTCTTCACTGAAAAAGCATTGCTGTAACATGGCGGAATAAAAGTGCTTGACTCGGGTTGTGGAAGATGTTCTTGACTGTTACTCTGATGGGTCACCCTGGTGTCAAGTACCTCAAAACAGGGCCTTGTGGAAGGCCTGATTCTAGAATTTCCAACCTGTTGAAAGGTTGTCACCTCTTGCATGTGGTGTGGTGGTCACTGAGCCTTGTCATGCTCAGGGTTGAAACTGGAGGATAGGAGTTTCCTGGTCTCTTGAAAGTACAGATGTTGTACTCCCTGGGCTTGTTGGGTTGTCACAGGGCTGGGACAGATCTCTGGGACTGGGCTTGCAGGCAGTGTGTGGTAACTCTGAAAGCCTCGTGCTGGTTTTGCCACCTGGTGAGCAGGGAGAGCAGTGCCCTTAGGATTTTACTTTCTTGCATCACTTTTGAGTGTGCAGTTACAGCATTCCAGTAGTTTACATGCTGGAGCTGCACATTGTGACACCTGGTGTGGATTGTGTGCTGAGGGCTTCTTAATAAGATTATGTAATTGATTTTGCTGCTTAGCCTTCTTAAGGAAATACTACTTCTGTGAGTGTGGTGTCTGAGTGCAGTTGCAGGAAACAGCTTTAGGTCTAACAACTCAGTGCTCCTGAAATGAGATGGTCTTGCTCTCCCTGTCATTTCCCCCAGTCTGCTCAGTGCTTCTGCTGCTTATTTCTCGTGAGCTTGTTGGGCCTTACTGCCAGTTACCGTGGCCTGTGTTTTGGCCACTGCTGAGCAGTGCTCCCACAGCGTCAGGGCTGCCTCACCAACATTGTCCCCAAACAGGCTGGGGCTGGGCAAGCTCTTGGGAGGGGACGTAGCCAGGAGACCTGACCCAAAGTGACCAAAGGGATATTCCTTACCCCTTGTGGTGTCTGCTCAGCAGTAAAAGGTAAGAGAAAGGAAGAAGGGCGTTTGTAATGGCATTGGAGCAATAGCTCTGCATACTGAAGCCCTAATTAGTGGGAAGTGACTGGACATTGCCTGCTGATGGGAAGTAGAAAATAGATCTTGTGTTTTTCTTTGCTTCTGTGCTTGGCCTCTACTTGTGCTTTAGTAAACTGCCTTTATCTCGACCCACAAGTTAATTTTTCATCTTTTCATCTCATTGTGATGGGAGTGATAGAGTAGCTTGGTGGGCACCTGGTGTCCAGCCAAGGTCAACCCACTACAGTTCTTTTTTGGTGCCCTGCTGTAGCCCCCTACTACTAAAGCCTGGCTGTGCAAACCTAGTACAGACATAGAAAATCTTGGCAGGCATGAGTGAAACAAATGTAGATGATATGCTACAAGCATGGTTGTAGCCCACCCACCTTTCTTTCCTTAGACTTTGCACAGCAAGATAACATTCTGTCAAGATCAAAAGCCAGATTATAACACTGTGCTCATTTCCCTCCTCTACCCTGTTGCAGTTAGATCTTCAGTCAGCCTGCAGGGAGGGCAGAAAGTGGCTCTGAATATTTACTAGGCTAAAGCTTTAGTATTTTCATTAAGCAGGTGGCAAGGATGCTGTGACCTGATTTGGAACTCAGTTACAAAGCACCAGTATTACAAGCTTTTGTGGCTGAATTTATGCATTTGATTTTGTATATGATCTTTTATTGGATGAATCATCTGGCCTCAAGTGCAGTTGACAGGGGAGGAGGGCTGTAGTTATTCTCAATAGCACTTGTGGGTTTTGGGTTCCTCTGACCATAAGAATAGAAGGGAGGAACTTGGTAAGACCAGGTGAGAGGGAAGGGGGAGCTGAACCAGCCCTTGTAAAAGTGCTGTAGGTGCTCAAAATCAGCGGGGTTTGTCTCTGTAGGACTTTGTAAGGTTCAAATATTTAACAACACTCCATGGGCTACCACATGAAGGTGAATTCTTAAGCTTGCCTGGATATACTTCCAGTTTGTGTGTTTGGTTACCCAGCTCAGTTAAATGGAGAATAAGTGAGCTGGGGAAGAATTTCGAATGTGATTTTGAAAGGTCTTTTTTATAACAAGTGCTGTACCAAATTATTACAGTGTTCCTGTACCTGACTGCTTCCTGCTATACAGCTAAGGGACAATGCTCTCAGGAGAGAGCAGGGCAGGTGTCCACTTGAGGAATGTAGGTGCCGGTCAGCATTTGATCTGGGGTCCTGAGGAAGTCATCTTGAGTACTTCAGTAGTGTCTGTGGGTTCTCACGACTCCAAGTAGGTAGGACCTGGGATTTAAACCTTCTTGGGTAAAAACTGCTTCCAGCAGCCCAGCAGTTCAGCAGTGCTGAGACTCAGGCTTTGGTATTGAACTGGAGGGAAGAGTGTTGCTTCTTCAGCAGTCTTATTTACCATTGCACCTTGTGGTCAGCAGTAGAGATCTTGCCCTGATTTCACCCTTCTTCCCTGTGACTTAGGCTGGGTTGTGACTCAGGCCAGCTCGGATGGGGCACAGGAAAAGGTCATCTGGTTATAGTTACAGCACATGGAGTAACTGGATAGCAGTTAGCTCACACTCCAGCCATTGCAAGTGCAGGGTGTGATCCCTTTGCTGTCCTCCTGGCCTGCTGGCTGGGGAGTGTTCTGGTGAGCTCTGCCTGCAACCAAAGAGCTTGTGTGACCAGCCTGCTCAGCTTCTCGCTTCCTGAAGAACACAAATGCCATACACAGCAACAGGACACTGTTGTTTCTTTAGGATTTTCGTCTGACTTCAGCTTGTGTTTCCAGACTTGTGGCTGTGGGGCAACACTTCTGTACGAGGAAAAGTCCCGAGGAGAAAACCATCGTGTTTGCTGCCGTGTGTTTATCCTAGACTGCACTGTTTTGCTTCGTAAATCAATACTAGTTGACATTGTGGTCCCTTTGTGTTCTGTAAAATCAGTAAAATGCATTTCTGAATCCATGTAGCTACAGCTAGTTTTGTTTAATCCATCTCCAGAGGAAACCTTTAAATGTCATGTCTCCTGACCACATTATGTGGTTTGCCTAAACTCTCCTGCATGACTTCATCTGCTTTGTGTATATATGAATGGTTTAGTCTGGGAGACTGAATTTAGGAGGTGGGCAGAACACTTCCTAGGCACAGATTCTCTGGGGATGTACGTGGTGATGTGGGTGTTGTTAAAATCTAATGTTTTAAGAATCCTTGAAATAAGAGCTGAGGCAGCTTGGCTGCTTGTTTTGCAAACAAAGTCCATGAGAACAGTGCTTGTGCCTGGTGAATGGGTGCAGTATTTTTCCCATTCACTTCTGTGCTGTTTTTAAATTTCAGGTATTCTTTGAGGTTTTTTTCCCTGTAGGTCTGATTCTGTGGCCTATACCAGGTGAATTATTTGTCCCTTATATGCAAGAATTGCTTAAGCTGTCTGAGTGTGCTTGTTTCACTGGACTGATGCTCAATGTGTAACAAGCTCTTAAGTTTCTTGTGAGGGTTTGTTTGTGGTGCTCCATGCCCTTTTGAAACTTAGGGCTCACCCCAGTGCTGAGCATAAAGCAAGAGCAGGTCACTGCCAAAGCTGGGTGCTGGTGTAGTCTCTGGGCAGGGGCATATGATCCTCACCTCATGAGTAGTTCTGTTTTTTCTGACCTGTGGTCACCCCACTGTTGCTGAGTTGCTTGACTCGTGTGTTTTCCTGTTAATATGTTGGCTCTGCTTTTCTGCTTAATGTGGAAATCACTGGTGAATTTACACCCCTGTGTCCTGAGGGCCATCTGTTTTGTCAGCTGCTCAGGAGGATGTTTGCTGGGTGCACCTTGGGCTAGTTTACATGGTGTCATCACTTTAGAAGCTTGGTTGTGTGCATTTTCCAAGTGTGAATTACTCAGAGCTGCCCTGCTTCACAATGGCAGGCTGCTGCTGTGACCTTAGTGCTTCTAAAAAGGGGAGGAAAAAAGCAATCTTGACATTCCCGATGACACTAGCTTTCTTTTGCCCGATTTTTTTTTTTTGAGGGATAATGTCTTTGCAGTCACTGCTTTTAATGCAACTATTTAGACCTTGTGTGTAAACTTTACTAGGATGTTTTGTCTTGAAATTCACTTGGAGGCTTTGGATGTGTGTTTGATATAAAAATAACCAGCAATTTCATTGAGATGAGAGCCCCAGAATATTTTAATTACACATCAGCATAAAATAAACTTTGTTTCCAAGTACACATTCCTTTAGTTAAGAGGAAAAAAGAAAAATCCTCTAAGCTGTACAGGCTGACTTTCTGCCTCCTTTTTCTTCCCCTTCCCCTCATTTGAAAGTGGAAATAGATATGCTGTATGTAGTAATTCTGAGAACACTACTGTGGACCCTGCTATAAACTTGCTTATGAGAAATCAGATGTGGGTCAAGAGTGATTCTCGCACAAGAAGAATTAAATACTGATTTTTATGACAGCTTGTGTGAGAAGAGACGCACAGAAAATTTAAGAGAAAGATTAAGCTTGTTATCCTGCCTTTTTAAGAGTCTGTGTTGGCTGCTCAGCAGAGGTTGTTTCATGTTGGAGTAGCACATGTGGACTCTCATCATCTTTTGTGATGTGTGAGGTGGGAAATCATGGGGGGGACCTATTGTACTCCATGTCCTGTATTGAAGGAACAGTGTGGTCTCCAGGGCAGTCCCTTCCTGTTTATTTCACATGTGTAGGCTGCAAAAGTGAAGAAACTGTCTTCACCTTGATGGGAATTCTCTCCGTCAGCTGTTCCTAAAGCACTTACCAAGCTGTGGCCTAGCGGGAATTGACCCTTGAGTGGCTGGTGGTGTTGATGGAGGCTGGAATGTGTCCTTGACTGTTTTAAGACAGGATAACCTCAGAAATAAGGCAATGGGCAATGAGGAAGATGTAGGTGTAACTCTGCTTTGTTTTTCTTTGGCAGGCATCTCTGATGAGGACATCATCAATGTTACCCTCCCCACTGGTGTGCCCATACTTCTTGAACTTGATGAGAATTTGCACCCTCTGGGCCCTCACCAGTTCCTGGGTGATCAAGAAGCTATCCAAGCTGCCATCAAAAAAGTGGAAGATCAAGGGAAAGTAAAATCTGCTGAGAAACAAAATCCCACTGTGTAACACAGCTGTGTTCAGCACGGTAGCAAGTGACGATGTGTGTATGACTGCTAGGTTGCACTGTGTGAATGTCTCAATTTCAAGCACTAAATAATTGGAAGGGACAATTGTTGAGTCTCAGGTTGGTAGTTTAACCCCTCTGCCTTTTCAGAAACTGGAATCTAGATTGCAGCATGAGGTTTTCGATACTGGAAAAGGAAGAGATGATTCAGGTAATGGAAGCTTGCAGGGCAGTCTGCCCCAGATCCAGCACTGAGGGTGGCCCAGTAGAGAAATAAAGGGATGTGTTATTGGTGTCTGCCAATAACCAGTCCTAATCTGTTAAGGAGAAAAGCACCAGCTTCCTGGACTAAATAAGTCCAAGTTGTTATAGGCACTAAAACTCTCACTGTTAAAGTGGAACCAGATAACTCTGTTACCAGCTACAATTCTTCTGTGTCAATAGCCATGTCAGTTTGTTCTCAATGGATTTCCTTCAGTCTTTCAGAACACTTCCAGCTGGACAGCTCTCTGCCTTTGTTGTTTTGAGTCTTCTGTGGCCAGTTCATGGTCCAGAGAATTTTGTAGAGATGTTCTCACTACTAGAGTTATCATAGTTGTCTTTTATTACAGTGTAGTCCATTTTTAAGGAATCTAGATGGAATCCCTTTTCCTCCACCATCTTTGAAAAGCCTAGCATCCCTGCATTTTGCTGGCTTGCAGTAATAGGATTTAAGTCAGACTCGAGTCCATGAAAGAAGCACAAAGGTTTTCTGCTCAGTGTTTAAAGCTCTTAGTAAGTCACTGAATACCTTTGAAGCACTTCGGTAACATGTACTAGAGGTTTGATAATCCCTTAGTTGAGTTTTTAGGATAATTCCTGCTCACCTCAGCAAAAGTGACATAGGGAAAACCCCTCTAAGCTTTCCCGGGTTGCAAAGGTATCTTGGTAAATGTGTTCCACATAATACATTTGATACATTATCTGTATCAAAATTCTCCGGAGGGCTGGAAGAGGTGCACGAAGTGCTCAGAAGTGCTGCTGGCTGCAGCTCATTCAGCCGTCCTGCTGGCAAGGAAGGATACTCTGCCACGCCTGAAAGTGTTCTCCTGTAAACCTCTCCTCACAATCATAGCTTGATTCCTGCTGAGTGTGGCCTTGCTGTTGTTTGGCGCTGGATTTGACCAGTTCACCCCGTGGTTGGATGTAGCGTAGCACGTGTGGCAGTCTGATGTTCTCTTCATGTACACAAGCATCAGGGTAATTCCACTTTTGAAGACTTGCTCTTAATCTTGCCTGCAAATATGAAGCTGTTACTAAAGTTTACGTCTGACCCACCGTCTCAACACCTGAGCATCTGATTCTGATCTTGGACATCAACGTGGGTGACATGTGTGTGTGCGCTGCTTGAGCTGAATGTGTTCTCAGCATGGCCCAGCTACAAATCTCAGTGTTGATGAGCGTTTCCTTGATATGATCATAAAATTTTAAAATCCTAGAGTAGCTGCTGCTTTGCAGTGAGCAGCTCTGTAGCTTGCTTTGTAAGTGTGAGAGGATGTTTTTTCCTTCTGAGGAGAGCAGTGTGACAGTGTGGTGTGCCTCTGACAGTCTTGCTGACGTGTGGAGCAAGACTTTCCAGGTCTGATGCCAGCTCACATTAGAGTAGCACATACTCCATAAAAGACCTCTTGCTAGAAGGTAGTTTCTCATGCATGAATGGTGCTTGGGCTGCTCTTTGGTTTTGTTTTTGTTGCCCTTGCAGTAGGAACAAAATTACATGTTTCTCTTTTAAACATAAAGCTGGTAGGTTTCCTCTTTCTTTGTACAAGAAAGATATTTCAGTGTTTTTTGGCTGGTTTTTTGGGGTTTTTTTTCCCCCCTCTGAAATTGTATTAGCAGCTTCTCTGCTACTTGATTTGATACTGACTTAGTTTCTGGGGTGTTAGTTTCCTGTGCTTAGAGTAACTCTGAATCTTAGATGATAGCTTACCAAGTGAGTGTTACAGCGTTAGATTGCTGATCAGCAAATGTTCACCTCTGAAAGCCCTGAGAAGGGCCACTGGCACTCAGGTGAATAAATTCTTCCCCAAACATTAAATGATGTGTGAAGCTTAATATCAAGTAAATGCTACTGTAGACTTGTAAACAAGAGCAGCAGAGCCACCTGTTGTCAGTGGGAACCGCGTGCATCCAGGTGTGTGGGCACACAGGCCATGTCCACACTGGAACTGTAATGTAGAACTTCTTCAGGATGTGACACGCAGCTGGAATGTACTTGGAAATGAACCCAGCTGAACTGGGAGATAGGCTCTCTCCTCCCCTTCTCTGGGAGAATCCTTGATCTCTTCTGTGGATTGAAAGGTGGATGAGGGAATTCAGGGGAGCATTAATATTTATTGTTGCAGCTGAATGGATGAAATTGACTGAAATCATCCTTTGAGAGACGTGGACAGGAAGAAGAGAACATCAGTGTGATGTTTTCAGGAGGTGCTGTTTCTACAGTGCTGCTTGGGATGTGAATAGTAACTCTGGGAAGTTTGACTTTGTGTTGCTTGGATTGTGGCTCCAAAGTGATGACAGGATTTTATGTGCACATCTGGCAGCAGTAACACCTCACAAAAGTATCAAATGGAACCAACTGGGGATTTCATTGTGCTCTTTAAGATTATTTTAACGCCTTGCAATTCTGAGAAACCTTTTAATTAAAATCCTGATTCATAAACCATCTATATTGAAGAACAGAAACCAACTTCCATCAACAGTGGCGTAAGGATTCCTGATCTTCAGGCATAGCTACATCAGAGGGAGAAATGAGAATCTTGCTTTAGAGATCAGTGGTTGGGAAGCATTTTTCCCCATGTTTGAGTGTGCCTCAAAGTCCTATAAGGTAAATGGTGTTTTTACAGTTGCCATAATGGATGTGGTTGATTTGGTTTGTTTATGCATTTTTAACTTGTGGTTCAGTAGCAGTAATAGCTCTAGATCCTCTTGAAAACCTTTGTAAATATGGTAGAGCTGGCAGGTTCTTTATAACTCAATAAATTCACCTGAAATAGAATTTAATTTCGCTTCAGTCTTTTTTCCCTTTTACTCCTGTCCCCTTTGTTTCCTTTTCAGGGCTGATAAGTGAATAAAACTGACCTTCAGGGTTCCAGAATTCCTC
The DNA here is from genome assembly GCA_014706295.1 of Lycocorax pyrrhopterus obiensis. Taxonomy (NCBI): domain Eukaryota; kingdom Metazoa; phylum Chordata; class Aves; order Passeriformes; family Paradisaeidae; genus Lycocorax; species Lycocorax pyrrhopterus. The sequence goes on along the minus strand of JACSVZ010000015.1, from coordinate 71,749,754 downwards.
AAGCAGTTGTTTAGCACACATCATGCAGTCAATTGGGTTAAAACAGTGTTGGAGCCAACATTTGCTCGTGTTTACATGTGAAGAAGTTGGGTTGGAGGGAATAAATACCCCTTTGAAACTATGGGGGCATTTACTTAGGAACAACCAACTTTAGCTCCAGGACAGTGGATCTGAACAGATGCTTACTGATTCCCGTGCCTGCTTTCCCTTTCAGTGAGAATCTTTACTTTCTGATGGTGTGATTAAAGCTGTAGCTTCTGCAGACAAAGCCAACCCCTCCACTCTCCAGAGCACCTCGATGCCAAGCAGAATTGTAACTCCAATGACAAGCACACGGATCTGCCAGCCTGCTGAGGGCTGCCTCTTGCTGCTGACCTTCACATGCAAAGCCTTGGATGCTGGGATGATGGGAGGCAGTACAAAAGTCCTAAGTTGAACATTCAGATAGAAATGGGGAAGACACGGCTGTGGGGCTTTAAAAAAAAAAGCATACTAAAGAAAAAAGACTTTTTAAAACTTGGTCTTGTGATTGTGTTGAGATTGAGTGGGGAATGGAACAGATCTGTCTGAGCCATTTGTGTACTGATGTTTTTATTATTTTGCAGTTAACGTGGCACTGCTGCCACCCAGTTCAAAGGTGTTTTGGTATCTTAAGGTGTATTCCCTCCCTTTCCCCAGTCACTTCTCGTACTTTGCTTTAATAACACCTCAGATTGTCCCAGAGCCACGTCCACTGTTTCCCGTGTTGGGAAAAGACCATCTGAAGCCCAGCTTGGTTTCAGTCTGTCATACTTCAGCGCCAGGGAGTTTGCTTTGAATGTGCTCTGCACAGCCTGAGGAGAGACTGACTCTGCCTAGTCACATTTTCAAAATTTCAACTTGGCTTTTTTTTTATTTTTTTTTTTACTTTTTTTTTTTTTTTTAATTTTAGTCTGTGGAGAGTGCTTATTCTCCAAGTTCACAATAAATGACACTTGCCTTGTCTGTCTTCTCTGCTGGCCTCAGCATCTCCTCAGCCTTAAATTCCCACGGGCTGGAGGGGAAGTTGACGTGACAACTCTGCTGCTCAAGAAAGCTCCGAGCTGTGGTGGGGACTGACTAATGATTCAGAAGGTGCTGAATTAACCATTCCAGAATGATTGGAAGGTGCAGAAAGGTTTGGAATCTCCCTTTGAGAGCTGTGCCAAACAGATGCTGCTGCCTCACCCTTGTGTTACGGGGGCCAGAGGTTCTAGGGGTGGGTGAATACAAGAGGGAACTTCAGCTTTGCACAGAGAGCAGGATCACTGTGACAGGGCACTCCTCCTTCCCCCTGCCTTATTCCTTGTTAGTCAGCAGCCAGGCCTTCTTGGGGCTGCTCCAGCAGAATTTAGCAGCCAGGTTCTGTCCCCACACTACAGAAAAAAGGAGGAGCAGGGGCAGAGGCTCCCTGTGCTTGCTCTTCCCGTTATGCTGACAGGGCAGGGGAGGGCAGCAGATACCAGGCTACGGCTGTCGCTGTGCTGTGAAGTCCCTCCCAGTGCAATGAAGTGGCCTGAAGATGGCTTCTGATGGCTCCTTTGAAAGGAGGGGTGTTGACCCACAGCTCAGTTGGAGATGGCAATGTAGATGATCCTTGTGGGCCCCTTCCAGCTCAGAATATTCTGTGCTTGTTGCCGTGGTGCTGCAATTGCTCTTACCAGGCTTCAGAAAGCAGCTGTGGCCCTAAGGGGACCCCTGGCACTGCAAGTGCTGTGTCTGCAAGTGTTAATGCCTCATTAATAGATTCATGTTCTTCCTCAGGTCTCTCTCAGCTGCCCCTCAGCACAGCACATGAGTATTTCCTCACCTTTGGTCTGGTACTTGCATGAAAGTATTAGTATTTACTAATTTGGTAAAATAATCTCTCTCCTCTCCTTCTCTCCTTCTCTCCTTGGAAATCAGTGTGAATCCAGTGACAGCAAATCTTACATTTGGGTTGCTGTTGGCCTCAGAGGAGCCAGGCAGTATTTTGCTGCTGTCTTCTAGGTTGGTCATTTCTACCCATTAGGAACAAATGGCACAACTGAATACACGCAGGGAGCACCTTGATGCTGCCAGAGCTGTTCTGTGGAAGTGCCTGTTTCTTTCAGTAAAAGGCTTTTTTTTCCTCCTTGTTCTTGGTGATAATCTAGCAGAAGTGCTGGAAGGTGGGAATGTGCATATGCTATTAATCCCATAACCTAGACTGAGGATGCCTTGCTGAGGAATTAACTACCTAGTGCATCCTGCTTTCCTGACTGACACTTGTCAGGCTCTCAGTAACTACTTTGATTAAAGCTGAGCTCGATTTCTAAGTCGGATCTGTGGTTCCTCAGCTGTTCCTGAACTGCAGGTGCGTTTTTTCAGAGTTGGTACGGAAGGCAGTGGTACTGGCTGTGTTAGGAGTGAGAAGGCAGGCAGAAAGATCCCCAAGCATCCGTAAAGGCAAAGCAGTTGCACAAAGTGCAGCTGTAGGTGGACTTGTAGAAAAGCAAGTGGACAACAGGTGGAGCAAGTGCATTGTGGTGAAATGTGTGCAGGAAAACGGGATCAGTTTTACACTCCTGTGTGCATGTGGGGACAGCAAGGTGTGGCCAGCCTCTCCTGAGAGGCAGCACCTTTTATCTCTGCCAGCACTGCCCTGTGGTTTAACAAGTGGTGTGAGGGTGAGTTAGTTCTGCTGTGGAATAAATTGCAGTCATCATCTAGGGCTGCCTGTGCAGATTAATCCTACTTTAGTCTTGCATCAGCAGCTTCACCAGACTAGTCAGTGGTGCGTGAGGAAAGGTGCTCAGCAATGAGCAAATGCCAAATTAAAGAAGAACATAAATTGAAATGTGCCGTGGATTTCAGGGATCTGATTTCAGATACTCTTGTACTAGTTTTTCACAAGGACTCTTGTATTCCTCTCTCTCCCCATCAGAATTTGTGGAAATTTATGGGCATTTTGTATGCTTTCAAATTGAGCTTTGAGACTGACAGTTCAGAAAACCCTTACACCTATCTTGAAATATATGGACTGATGTGAGTTGTCCAAGTAGAGTGAGTCTGTAGGTGTAGCTGATAGAAAAAGACTCCTCCAAAGCAAATTCTCATTCGTGTTCTGCAGCCTTCCCCTACACATTAGTGTGAAAAGTGCTCGTTAGTGATACAAAACTCATGAGCTTTGGTTTTGCACTTGGTGTACACTTCAACCCATACCCCTAAAGGAATTTTTTAAGTATGTGAACATACACATTTCAGTTTCATGAAGTGTTGTGGGAACTGGTACTCAGTTTTTGTTGGACAATAGCAAAGCAGAATAAACTTTCCCAGGGCTCATTTTCTCAGGTGAAAGCTTTAGGAGACCCTACTGAAATGAAAAGGACTTTGTTTCAATGCTGGAAATCTTATGTTCTATGCTTTCCCTTCTGTGTGGTTGGCTTGAGTGTTTTCCACAGCCAGAAATACCTCCTTTTAACTAGCACTAGTACTTTATATCCTACTGTCCTCCAGTTCCTTATTTAGCTTCTCTGCCCTTCCCTTCTGACACCTTAGAACTCAAATTCCACAGGAGCTTGGATTTTGGTCCTGTTTTCTTAGCTTGGAAAGCATGAATCAGATTTGGTCAGAATCCACCAGAAATACTGACATCTTTGTTCAGAACAATGAAAAAAAAAATGAACAGTGGCAAGTGCCAAAATGGTTTCCACAGAAAGCTGCTGCCTACACAACAAGTAAACAGATGCCAGTTGGCTGAAAACCCACATGGTCCTTCGTGTTTGTTTGGGGAGAAGAGTTATCACTTGGCTCTGGATGACCCCTTTGGCTACTGTGTTTCTCACATCTTCTCAAGTCTGTGGTTTTGCCCTGTCCCCTGATGTGGCCCTGCCCTAAACTTCTCCATCCATCCATAGAGTGCCTTCTCCAGGTGCTCCCACACAGCCTTCTTCCACAGCACCTTCCTCGATGGCGCGTCCTGCCAGCTTCAGGCTGCTTGTAAGAGGTGCTTAGATGGGGTCAAGTGTGGAATAGGTTTGGGAGGGAGATACATCTGAAAAAGCCTGAGAACTGCTGTGCTGAGGTATGGATTTCCAGCTGGATCGCGTTTTATATTTTACAGTCCTGTCTGCATTCCTGCGATGCTCAGGGGAAAATGAGGATTTTTACATTTTAGCTGGAAAAAGCCACCCACGTGAGAGAAACACCGAGTGACCTGTTTTCCTCTTAATAATTTTTATCTGCTTGTTCTGTTCTCCCTGTTCCTCCACTGGAGCTCTCTCCCACCGTGATGCCCAGCAGTTTTTCACAGCTGGCAGTGGTGGAACTCCTTGCATAGCAGGATCTGTTGGAGGCAGGGGAAGGGCTCTGTGGCCTGAGGGGCTCTTGCAGTGCCTTTCTGTTGTGCGTGGGCTCAGCAGTGCTGCGTGACAAACGACTTTGTACTGCTGTGGCTGGCCAAAGACCGGAGTGTGCCTCTGCCACTGCTGGGGAGATTTGTGGTTGTTCATCACCTCATGGATCAGGTCTTTTGCTAATGATATCCCTCAAAAAAAGCATCATGCTTAACAGGCACAGCTTGATGTTAATTCCTTCAGTGTCCAAGGGTGGCGTGCCAGGAACGAAGAAGAATTGGTTGAGTTAACGAATGGAAAAATCAATTACAAAAATATTAGGGGTGCTATATTAGATATGCCTGTACTCCCCGAAGGATAATCTAAGGGCTGTCAAGACACTGGGCAATCTGTTTTCCAGTTTTGTGTAGCTTTGACTTGGTTTTCATGGAGATGGGGGAAAAGGCTCCACAAAGCCTGGTTATTTGGTCTTGGTTCAGAAGGTGCCTAATAGGTTTGCCTCCTATGTCCCTGTTTTTGAGTGTTATGTGCAGTAATTTCCACTGAACTCAGCATTTCTGTAAAAGCAGGTCACTCGGAGAGCTGTCTAACTGGGTGCAGAGAGTGTGAACGTGTGATCCTGTCCAGCTCTCCGAGGCAGTGAGGGCAAAAAGGATGAGGATGTCATGCAGGTCCAGTTGCTGGACAAGTGTTTAGCCCTCATGTGTTCAACTGGTGACCACAGAACCCCTGACTGAAAACACAATACTGAATTTAGCTCTTAACGTTCATGTTTTGCTGTGTTCACCTTTGTTATTGTAACCTGGGATCCTGGTCCTTGTTTTCCTTGCAGTAAATTGTGGAGGTCCCGCTGACTGCAGAGGGAGAGGGCCAGACTCCCCACCAACTCTCTCTTCCCCTGGATGCAGAAATAAAAAGCAGACTTTGAAATGCAACCTTCGTATCTTGTCAGTGTATTTCTTGTGAGATTCCTGGGAGGGCCCTTAACGACAGCAGCCTCGATGGACAGACAGGAAGAGGGCTAGACATTGCAAAGCATGAATAATCCTGAATTCTAGCCTGGTCATCAACCTAGTGGAGCTCTGAGTAATAAAATGAGGTTTCTGGGAAAGCTTGAGATTTCTACCTTGCCTCCTATTTACAGCAGCTTTGTGCATTTTATCTTTGCTATGTGCTAAAAAGATTAATTTGTTTTTAAAATGGAGTTTCCCTGCCTCTTCACTCATGCTACGAGAACTGTAATAAGCGTTTATTATGTAAAAATTGTAGGGAGAGTAGAGCTCAGAAGTCTTCAGTGGCAACTTACATTGCATTGGTAGAATCATGCCAGAGTTCATTCATGCGAGTAAATCAATGTCCAAAAACAGTCCCACCACTTCCAGCTCTGCAAAAGGCATGAAAATTGTTCTCACAAGTCCTTCTAATGCTGTTGCAAGTGGCCAGGAAGCTTTTCAAGTTCAATTTAAACAACCATGATGCCAAACTGGAAGTGGAGGAAGAGTTCCTGCCTGTTTTGATGAAGCACTTCAGAGCATGGTCCTGGTAACACAGTTTTCTTTACTGGGGGGGACTGATGGAACAGGCTTTACCTCACCTCCTTGTACATGCCTGCAGTATAAACATCCCCACTCGAGCAAGGCTCTCCCTCAGCTCCTTTTATTCACAAGAAGGGCTAGCAGTCCTTTTTAGGATGTGAATTGTCACACCTATTTTAGACATTTCATTTAGGTGAGATTAATAGTGGCCTCCCACTATTTTCTTCTCTCCAGTGGCTCAGGGAGCTCCAGTGTGACTAGCTCTGACTTAGGATGTGTTTTACAGAAGCCTCTATCTGCACAGAGGCATCACCACGCCTGATTAGGTTGGTTTCTGAGCTGCAGAGCTGATTTTGGTAGGTGATACACATCCATTTATACCCTTTTGTGTCATTTGCCCCAGAGCTGCATTTTGCTGTCCATAAAGATGACCCAGCAAATCTAGTGTCACGTAGGACTTCAGCTTCTCTTTCACCCCATCCAAGGCCGGGGGGCCAGCTTTCCAGGGTGCCTTGCAGTGTCCTGTGCTGCCCAAAACCACCCTGAGAGGACGTCTGCATGTCTGCATCAGTCGATGTCTGCGGTCCTTGGCTGCAGCATGGGCAAATCCGGTGTCCAAAGACATCCTGGGGACGTGACCCTCCTCCTGGTTCCAGGCCGTGATTGCACAAGTGAGGATTCCACCAGGGTCAACACAGTGTGACTCAGGAGAGGAACACATCCACATCTTTTCTTAGAAAGTCAAACGCTTTACAGAGCCTTGGTTTTCGTTTTCTGAAGGCTCCAGCAGGTCCTGCTGGGGAGACGGGTCAAGGTGGAGGGAGCTGGGCTCTTTTCTCTCATTATTGGAGTGTTAAATATTTTACAGAGTTCTGGTGTTGAAAGCTGCGATCCAAACAGTTGAGAAAAAGTTCAGGCCTGCATACTTAGCTTCCAGAAAATGCCCACATGAATTTCTCTGATTGAAGTGGAGCAACCACAAGGGAAATTCTCAGGACAGACAATTTAAAATTCTAAACAGAAATGTAACAGGAAATTAAAGTAAAAAGGAAAGACCTATGACCAATACCCATAAAGAACCATTTGACCAGTGTCTAGATTTCAGCTTCATAACAAATCCAGGCAAACCACCAAGAAATACGCATTTGTTATGCCTTCCCAGTTATGTTTCTCAAGCTCAAACCACTTGAAGTACATAAAACAGCCTCAGGAAATCAGTGTATTATGGTTCTCATTGATGCAATTGTAACTGTAAAACATATTTTACAGTATTAATGTCAGCATCCAGTCACTACTTTGCAGTCAGTTTAATTGGATGCATCTGATAATGAAGAGCTCAGTCCTGACCCCACTGGTCCTTTCAGGACTGCTTCCTTCGCACAGCTGAGCCTGTCAGTGTCTGTGTTTGGTGTATGTAACCAACAGGTGAGAGAGATTTCAAATGAGGAAAGCTCCAGTCTCCCTGACAGCAATGTCTCAATTGTCTCTTTGTTTTTGGGAGGCAGTGGAGACAGCACAGGAAGGACATCAGCCTGTTGGAGCGAGTCCAGAGGAGGCCACCAAGATGATCAGAGGGATGGAGAACCTCTCCTGTGAGGAAAGGCTGAGAGAATTGGGATTGGGCAGCCTGGAGAAGAGAAGGCTCCAGGGTTACCTAATTGTGGCCTTGCAGTATCTGATGGGAGCCTAAATGGAAAATGGAGAGGGACTCCAAGGTCATGTAGTGGCAGGGCAAGGGGGAATGGCTTCAAACTGAAAGAGAGCAGGTTTAGATTGGCTATTTGGAAGAAATTCTTTACTGTGAGCTTGCTGAGGCCCTGGAACAGGCTGCCCAGAGAAGCTGTGGATGCCCTGGGCAGGCTGGATGGGGCTTTGAGCACCCTGGTCTAGAGGAAGGTGCCGCTGTCCATGGCAGGGGCTGGAACTGGATCGTCTGTGAGGTCCCTTCTGCTTCAGTGCAGGTGCTGCGGGAGCTGCAGGTTGAGGAGGCTGTGAACTGCAGAGCCTTTGCATAACAAAGGGACCTGTGACCCAGCCAGGTGACACCCAGGGACACGGCAGAAACCCAGGGCTCGGGAGGAGGAACGGGAGTTTCGGGTGCTTGGACCGTGAGGGGATAAAAGCCCGGGGGTTCCCCAGTTTGGGGTCCCTCCTCAGAGGCACCAGCTTGAGCTCTGTCTGTGCTGCTGCACCACGAATAAATTGGTTTAAGGTTCTGGATGTCTGAGACTCTGCTGTGGGAAAGCTGGAGTTGAACCAGCAAGGAAAACTTGTCTGGGTGTGAGTGTGGGGTGTATGGGGAGTCAGGAGGGGACCCGTGGGGTCACTGGAGCTGCTGCTGCCTCAGTCCCAGCAGTGAAAGCCTCTGGTGGTGGGAGTGTGACTGCCAGAGTGGCTCCTGCATGGTCAGACTGGGAAGTTTCCCGAAATTTCCAAGCCAAATAATTCAGTGATTCTATGATTTATGCAGGGGCTTGGGAGCTGCTTCATTCAAAGTCAGAGGTTAAAACCACGAGTAATTAGGAGCAACTTGTGAATCCTCCACTCATGCAGGAACTTGAGGGGTTTCAAAATATATCAGGGACACGGGCAAGCTGCACAACCAGCAACCCTGTTTCCCACATAAAACAAGGCAAAAAAATTAGTAGGTGGAGATAAAACATATTTCCTGAAAGGCCATAAGATAATGGATATATGTGCTTCTCCCCCATGCAGTACTATAAAGTTTGACAGTGAGAATCCAAGCAAACCTGAGCCAGAGACCTCAGTCTCGCTGTGTGCACAGATACTTACTGAGATAAAAGAGAACATGCAGGAGTTTTCATGCCTTCTGCTGCAGAAAGAGCAATCCTCCTGCCACCTCCTGTGTGACTTGGAAGTCTCCCCTCTAATCCTGCAACAACATGTGCTTATCTCTATATAAAAGAAGGCAGGAGCAAGCATATGAAGCAAGCATGTGCTACTATTGTGAACAGCTGGTTATGTTTTTTTTCCCTCCTTAGAGTATTTCAGAAGACAAAAGTGTTCGGGTTTTTTTTTTTTTCATGGATTTAGAAAAATGAAATGAGAAACCACAACTTTGGGGTACAAATATTTTGTTTATAAAGAACTGGAAATTATTTTGGGAAGTGAGGTTTTTTTTTTCAAGATTCCTTATTAATAGAAAATAGTTGAAGAAAACAGGAGAAAACTCAGTTTTAAGTCTATGCTTCTTTGTCCAACAGGAAAACATTTTGTGAGGACAAAAAGATGGAGGGGGAAAAAAGCTATTGTAATCTGCTACAAAAATACTTGGCATTTTAAAAACATTTTTATGCCTCTGTTTGCATCTCGCTCTGCCTCTTATTTGTTGCAATTTAGCCTTCTCAAGATGAAATATTACTTACCCAGGCATTTTGTGAAATACGTCACACTCTGAAAGGAAGGTGGCAAGAAGGACAGTTCCTGTCACAAGACAGCATCCCTGGGGGAAAATCCCTGTGCTACAGCTCTCTGGAGGGCAGATAGATATGTTACAGCAGAATTCATCCCACTAGGAATGTTTGCTGTGGGTTGTCTTTTCCTCTCCTAGAAGTACGGCATGTATGTCACCCTGCCTAATGATTGTTCTCACGTCAGTAGCTTCCCGTGTTGGGAAACTGCAATTCCCTGTGTAAAACTGCAGCTCTCCAAAGGAGGCTGAAAGGTCAGGATGGGACTGGCTTGTGGGGTGGAGTAAGCTGGGGAGAAAGGGGACTTTTTCTCCTCATGTTGCACCAAAGATTCGTTCTAATCCTGGATTATCAAATACCGGGGAGAAATGATCCTTGTTGTATGATTTGTTGTTAACACGAGGCAGTTTCAGTAGTACTCTGACTGTTTGTCCTGTCATTTCTTCTGGTGACAGACACAGACAGCACAAATTGGCAACAGGGCTGATAATTAAGGTTGCTGGACATTTTAAAAATATCCTTAGGCTTGTCTACATCCTATTTTCACTTGTTAATATTGTTGTTAAACTTCAGCCCTAGAGAATGGTGGTGGTGTTTTCCACACCAGAAGTTTTCCTCAGAATGGAGTATCAAAAGCCAGATCACCAAGGACTTGCTGAATCTCCAGTTAGGAAATAAACTGGTTTTGCCACTGTGGAGTCTCAGGAAGGAGGAGGAGAGGATGCAGTTTGCCTTGAAAGTGCAGGGGCTGGCAGGGACCTGGGGTTAAACTGCGACCCTTCGCCACAGATCTGGTGCTGTGGGAAAACAGGAATAGCCCTCAGTGGTGGATTTAAGAGGAGCTGCCAGACCAGCTGCAGAAAATGTCACTCCATCAATCAGTACAATCAGTAGCTCCTACCCCAAGAGACGCTGCAGTCCTCCAGCTTTTTCTGGAGAATGAGCTCCGTGCTAGACCCTCTGTGCTGGTAACACCCAGGAGGAGCTTTATCAGCGACTGAAAATGGCACTTAATTCAGCAAGGGAGAGCCAACACCGGCTACACAGAGGTGCCTTTCGTGCCTTCCAGCCAAAAACCAAGTCAGCTTCCTGCCACGGGTTTGTGCAGGAGCTGAGGTGTCTGTGTACCACCAGTACCTCTGCCAGGGGGCTGAGCTGGAGGAGAGACATCACCACTGAGAATGAGTGTTCCTCCAGAAACAAAGCCAGTGGGAGCGTGGTTTATACAGATCTGTCAGCAGCAGCACTATTGAGGGTGGGAACTAGGGAAGCAGTGGGTGGCAGGAGCCCCTCTCACTTTGAAGACCTTTACCATTTCAGGGAATTCCCCCTGATCTTTGAGCACTGCTCAGCTACTGGAGCACAGCACTGGCATTGCTGGAGTAAGTCGAAAAGACAAGAGCTCTGTCCGTGGTTTTCCGAGGCTCGTAATCGGAGTTGGGCTGTCCCAGTTCTGAGAGTATGCTTTGGCATACCTTCTGCTATCTAGATGCTCTTGCTCCATCTAGTGAGTAAATTTATTGCTCATCCTGGCTGAGTTTTGGCTGTGGAGGAGGCCTGGGGAAAAGTAACATAATGTATGTGTTTGACCTATGCAAAGATGGGAATTACCCAGGAAGATTCTAGGTTTGATTTTGTTAGAAGAATAAGAATGAGAATGGTTTTAGCTTACAGCTGCTCATTGACATATCTATTAAATTCTTTTTAAAAAAGACTTGAGGGTTTTTTTAACGAACTTTCCCACGGAAATCTATTTATGTTTATATTCAGTGGGTGGATTTGCTTGTTATGTGAATCGAATGGAGGGGGGGGAAGAGATAAAATGAAAAAAGTTGGTTTAAGCAGTTTGACTGTATCTGTTACAACCCATCTTTACTGTTCTTGTTCAGCAGCCAAAACACATTCCTCTCTTATAAAAGAAGGAACACAAGGGCACCAGCTCACAGATCTTTAATGCAATAAAAGCCTGTGTGAGGGGCCGTGTCCTGCTGGGCACTGAAGAGGGAAGAGCAGAGACAGGGTGTGGAGCACAGAGATGCTCAGGACCCTCTCTGGTGCCTGCCAACCCCCTGGTGAGCTCAGAGAGATCAGGATTCGCTCATTCCTTCTTCTACCCTGCCTTGTATATATATATATAAAATATATATATTATATATATATAAAATATATATGTTCTGAAAACATACAAGCTGAAGACACAGGGCTGCCATGTCTAAAGGGATTTTTTGGCTTTTAAGTGAAAACAGTTTTTTAGTTTAAAAATAGATTTAATAAAGAAAGTTCCCCTCCTCCACCAAAACAAACAAACAAACAAAACCCCATAAAAAGATGTTAGTATTATTTTGTGCCTGTTAAGGTCAAAGTTATACAAGGCTTACAGAGACTATCTCAGTGCTTTTGCATGGCCTTGGCTGCCTTCTTGGTTGAGCATTAAATGCCAGAGTAACTGTGAGCAGCTCACACACCCATCTACAGAGGGCCTGATGCAGTCGTTCCCTCTGTACAGGGCTCTGCTGTTAAATACCCCTGGCATAATTCTTTTTGCATGGCACCATTTTCATCTTTTCTGGCTGTCATCTTCAATGCTGCCATCAAAAATTCACGTCTGACCTAACGTGCAGAGAAACATTAGCCAGGTAAAATTACAACAAAAATCAAAAACTGGCCTAGGGGAAATCAGAATCTGCTTTCCTGAGCTAAGGAATACTAACAGAAAGGCAGAGGGAAAGAATGCAGAAGGGGAGAAGTTCTGGACTGATCAGAAATTGTAGAAATCTGACAAACCAGTATTATTTTTCCTGTAGGGCAATGCTAAATGCATTCAAAGGGCAAAAGACAGCATAAAACAAAGTGACTGACTGCTGATTTTTTGACACCACCGAAGAGGAATGGGTGCACTTTGGTGAAAAACAGCAAGGAGAAGCCTTGAAGCCAAAATATCTGACCTCGGAGCCCTCTGATGAAGTTCAGGAATTGGTGGGTGCCCTGTGGAAGATCTGTGCTGGTCTTAACCACTGCTGCCCCTGGTAGGGTCTTGAAATGTTGCCATGGGGTTTAGACAAAGGTAAAGATACTCTGTCTTAAGGAAATGGGACAACAGGACTGGACTGAGAACCTCTTTTAAAAGACCAAAAACTGTCCTGGAAGCTTTTGTATTTAATTAATCAGTTTATCTAACAGATAACCAGGCATTTCCTGTCATGAACACAACCAAAGGCTTTTAGCTGTGCCTGGGAAAACGTGGTTGAATTAAAGAAGCTCAAGTGGTTCCTTGACAGAAGTAATGAGGGAGATGGATTACAAGAAAAGGATAGTGAATTTATAGAGTTCCCGTGGAGAAGAAAGCAAGATGTTACAGTGGGGTGGCAGCTACTGAGCAGACCTTTGGGGTGGCTAATGTATGTAATTCATCAAAGGCAAAAGAGACTGCTGAGCTTTTTAAAACATACCATAGTTTCCTGAGTACAAATGAACCAGGCATCTGATTAGTTTTTCAGATCTCTGCTCCTTTGAAAGTTTCATGTTGGAGGACATTCACTTCCCTTGAACTGGTTTGTATGTGCTGACTGGAGTCCTGCCGTGGGGGAACGGGAGCAGGGACAGGGACAAAGGTGCCTCTGGTGGCAAAATTTCTAAGGGCAGCTTTTCAGGGACCACAGTTCCATCTTTAACCTCTTGTGAGAGACCCAGTCCCTTAGCTATGAGAAGCTCTTTGGACTCTTGATCCACACTGTCTGGGGGTCTGCCAACACTCGAGTTTCCTCTGGGAGGCTCCCAGCAGGGCTGTCCTGCTTTCTCTGACCGTGGCTGATGTGATGGAATCACAGCCCAAATTGTCTAGACCAAATTGGTGGTTGGCAGAACCCAGTTTAGTTCATACTGTGCTTTAAACAAAAAACCCAACCCAAACCCCCAGATACTTTGCTTTTCTTTAGGAAAGAGAAGGAAGGAAGGAAGGAAGGAAGGAAGGAAGGAAGGAAGGAAGGAAGGAAGGAAGGAAGGAAGGAAGGAAGGAAGGAAGGAAGAGAGAAAGAGAGAAAGAGAGAAAGAAAGAGAGAAAGAGAGAAAGAAAGAAAGAAAGAAAGAAAGAAAGAAAGAAAGAAAAGAAAGAAAGAGAAAGGAAGGAATGAAGGAAGGAAGGAAGGAAGGAAGGAAGGAAGGAAGGAAGGAAGGAAGGAAGGAAGACATTTCCATAAACAGTTCAAAGGCACTTCATGGCGTTCAATACACTCTGTAGCTGAAAGGCCAAAAGATGTATTAAATCAGGATGGTTTATCTTACATGGGATATGAGTTGGCACCTGAGGACATCCCCTCGCACACCTTGCTTGTGGGCTCAGGGGATTCCAGTTGGGATCCAGCCTGGGCACCAGGTCTAGTCTGAGCCTGAGCCATCAGGTCTTCATCCCTGTCTCAAGTCCCAACTGGGGCTTGGCTTTCAAGCTTCAGAACATACAGGGGATGGGCTGATTTCTGTGCACTGTTTCTGAAGTCCTAAACTTGGTTATGCATTTTTGTTCAAATGTTCCTCTTTCAAAGACTGAACAGTGCAATTCCACACAGTGTGTTTGGATGCACTACAGAAGTACAAATAATACTGGCAGCCTATTGCTGTTATTTTTGCAGTTTATTTTACTTAGCGATCAAATACAATTTTTCAACTCTGTATTTTTTATTCCAAATCTTTTATGTCTTCCAGATCCACTCCAGGTTCACTAGACTGGGTGGTAACTAAGTCTTAGTTTTGATCCAGAGGAAACTGCCATGCCCATTTTGAGCATTCCTTATTTGCTTACTTTTGCTCTTTTATTTTTAGCTGTATTTTGTACTGCATTTCTCTCTCTCTCTGTGTTTAAAAATTTTTTTAGACTTTTCATTATTATGTGGCATTGATTCTTGGCACTGAGGTTAAAGTCTGGAACTGAACAAACCATGAAATTACTGCCTCAGCACAACCACTTGAAAGTCTCTGTTATGCACTCGGCCCTGTGTTTGTCAAACCTCTGCTCAGCCTCTGTGTAGGATCCTACACAATGTATTCCTTAGCTGGGGAAGAGGGAGGAAAAGAGAGGGATGAGAATACCAGTCACTCATCATGTACCTGGTTCAGAATTTGCCTGCTGAGCCCTGAAATGAAAAGTGTTCAAAGCTTTTTCTTGTAAGTGTAACATTATAATCAAAACCCTCTTCTTTTTTGTATGTTCTACCCCAAAGAGTGCCCTGCCAAGAAATCTGTTTCACCAGGTGGAAGTGCAGCAGTAATGGCTACTGCTGCTTTGGTCAGGTGTGAGTTTCCCTCAGCAATGCCCAGGATGGGCAAAGTTCTGGGCTGGTGACTGACATTGCATGCACAGAAATACCATGACTTTGAAATCCCATTATTTGCATCTTTTTGAGAAGCTGGAAGAAAGGAGAGGAAGCCCATATGCACAGGAGAGAGAGGTTCTTCAGTTTCCCAGCCACACTCTGCGCTTCAGGAGGACAGTCAAACAGAGCTGTGATATTCCTGCTTGGCAGAGGCATTACATAGACTCATGCAACCATTTATTTAGGTTGGAAAAGACCATCAAATCCAACTGTAAATCCAACGCTGCCAAGCCCACCACTAAACCACATCCCTAAGTGCCACATCCACACGCCTACTAAACCCCTCCAGGGACGGTGATGGAACCACTTCCCTGCTTAGGCTGTTGCAGTGCTTGCCGAGCCTTTCAGTGGGGAAATGTTCCCCAAGGAGTCGCGGGCAGAGGTGTCTCCTGGCACAGCATTTCCGCCGTTCCCACCCGAGGGGCTCCACCTGCCAGGGTGGGACACCTGAAGGGTAACACCACGTGCTGAGGCTGTGTTGCCCCCTGCAGCAACAGGGATCATTTCTAACCTTCAAAATCTCCATAAGTGTCGTGGAATTGTGGCTCCATCCCCTCTCTGCAAAGGGGGTGTCTCCCCTGCCAGCAGGGTCGTGTCCCCAGTGAAGCACATTGCCTTCTCCCTCCTCAAGGCCTCATGGCACAGCAAACTGCAGCCCCAGACCTCACTGACCCTCTTCTGGAAGGGTTCTTGGCCAGGAGCAGAGCGAGGAGGGTGAGAAGCCATGCTGGCACAGCAGGCAGCTGGCAGCACGGAGGCGTCATGTTCCCAGAGCGTTACGTTGTCCTTGATGTAAAATTAATGCACAATGGAGTATTACAGAAGTTCCTTCTACATCTCAGCCACAGTTAGTTAGAGGACTTCAGCTGTTAATGCCAAGTGTAATAAAAATGTTTTCTAATCTTGGTGGAGTTCTCCCTGACATCTTATGTTTCACTGTCTTTTTTAACTTCCAGCACTTCTCTTTCTATCCGGATTCTTGTGTGTCTTGGCCTTCATAGTCCCTATTCCTTTTTAAGGGCTTTCTTTAGTTGGTTGCAAAGTGCATTTTGACTTTTTGCTCTTCCTTTATTAACATGTTTGTTTGTTGACAGAGAAACAGTGAGGGAGTGCTTGGGGAGGATCTCTGCTCCTTCCTTTTGGTTTAATATTCTGTCCATCACTTCATATCACCTCCTCCTTTCTGTCTTGTGGAAACCTGTCAGAATCTCTGGACTGGTGACAGCACTGCCTGGCTCATGCCAGGTTGCCCTGTCCTGTGTCCTTTGCCTCTGATTCCTTGCAAAACAGAATAACTTGAGCCTTGCAGGTTATTGGATGTGCAAGATTCTAAAAAGCAGCAGGTGAATCCATGATAAATAGAGATATTTCCCTAAAATCCAAGGCAGAGCTGGACTGACACTTGCTTCTGCCAAAAGCACCAAGGCAGCAAAGTCAGAGAATTATAAAGGGGCCATCAGTAAAATGTGGGTTCTTTGCATCTTTGTGGGGAGTGATGAGAGGAGGAAGTTTGAAAAAATATTGTGATGAAAAATGGCTTGTAAAAATTCCATGTCCTGTTATAGACCCAAATTAGTCCAAATCCTTGTCCTTTCTTACTATTTTTTTCTCTAGTGCATAAGTTGAGGGAGTTTTCAAATAGTTCTAATATTTCCAAAAGATTAGAAAACCTGAAAACATTTTTTCCTGAACATTCTTAAAGAAATCTTTCTGGTATTTTTTCCTTTTCACTGCTACTGACCAGAGAAGCTTTGCCCATGGAATAATGATGTGTGCCAGTGTAGGACAATGCCCTCACCTCATGCACGTTCCCAAGTCGCTTCTGAGCCCATACATAGGGATCATTCCCTTACCTCTGGGCAGGAGGCAGGGTGCCACTTCTCCTGCCAGCTGCCCTGCTCTGCAGAGGGGAAGTGAGCAGGCATTTTTCCTTTGGGATGACAATGGAAAGCCTTACATGGACAGAAAGGTGGTTACCTCAGCCATAGTTCACAGGAGCACCCAGGACTCCCTCTCAGGAAAGAAATGTGCTGGAGAGTGTTTAATGCCCAGAGATGTTCAGAACGCCTGTGTGACACGTGGGCTGTAGCACAAGTCTCCCCTTTCCCTGAGCAGTCATCAGGAGATTGATTTAAAGTGGCAATAAGCATTTTGGGAGGCAATAGACAGATCAAAGGACACTGAATATTACAGCTGTTCTCCAAAGCATTTTGTTCACAGGGTGAGCGTGTCTGATCCTCTGCTTGATGGAGCTGGTGGTCACATTAAATGCTGCTTCATGGGTCACTGGGGCCAGGATGCTGGAGGTGACTTTGATATTAGTCTTCCTTGCTAACCATCTGTCTGTCATCATCAATAACCCTCCCAATCATTTACCATCCAGGTTCTTGCTTGATCTCCGACCAAAATTAATTGTTTGAAATGTTAAAGTCATTCATCAGCCGTTCCTGAAGCCAGATTTGAGGGCAAAATAAATAATACCAAATTAAAAAAAAAAAAAACCAACAACCCAAAAAAGTTTAATGGTTTTCTCTGTAAGATAGAGGCTGGTGAGACAGCAGGGACTGCCTGAGAGTGTCCAGGGCCAGCTAACACTGCTTTAGTACGTGTCTGAATAGAAAAATGGGCTCTGGCCAGAACAGAGAACAAGGAAGGAGCATTTGCAGAAGCAAACAGGTGTCCAAAGAGCTGGTTCACCTCAACCTCTGCCTCTTTCTTTTGTCACTTGTTCTTTCCTCTTAGGCCAGGAGCACTGCTCACTCCTTCCCTTTTCAGCTGTGATACTTGTCCTTAGCATGAGGATACCACTTGTTCCCTGCCCAGCAAACACTGGTGTGGCAAAATATCTTCAGGGAAGAGAGGGACACCTTTAATGCCTACTTTATCTGAAGGTTTTTCATGAACAGTGCTTCTCCTTTGGACAAGAGGATGCCATTTTGACTGCAGAGACTCAAAGGTGAGACAAATTCCCTGTCAATGGGAGCATCACACAAGTCTCAGCGAGGAGGGGACAAGAATGGAGATTGGGAGGTGGGATTTGTGGGGTAAGAGATTGTAAGCAGTGAAATGAGGACAGGGAGAAGCAGCACGCTTCTGGTTTGGTTTCTGTTGTCTGTTTTGGTCAGGAAAAGTGTTTTGTGTTTGGAAGATAAACCAAGCCCTGAGGAGAAGGAGCTGATCCAGGCTCCATGGGTGGTGCCAGCCCTTCCCCCGGTTGCGGAGCCGGGCCAGCCTTGTACAATGGGGTGAATTTTGTGTGTGTTTGCACTGCTTCAGAATGCTTTTTTTCTTTTAAACCTTGACACGTGCTTTGCCCCAAGGGACTAATGTTGATGGCACGGCGATGATCAGCTCTCAGAGTAGAAAGCCAGCCACGAGTGAGCCGGTGTGTGAAATTCCCTGCCGCGCGTGGGCTGCCCAGCTCCGGGCTGGCCATGCACAGCAGGGTGAGCGAGTCCTGTTCACTGCTGTAAATGCAGCTGGGAGGGCAACATTTGGGGTGTTCAGATGCAGAGGCTGGGCTGTGTGCTGTGTTTCTTCACCTGCAAATGATGTTCCAGGTAAGGGGAGTTTTAGCAGGGAGAAGCACCCTCTGAGCATCCCCACAGCAGTGCAGGCCCTCATGCACTGCATCCGTCTGCTGGGGGCTGAATCCCATAGGAAATCCCATCAGCAGCAGGATGCCCGTGTGTGTGGCCCCGATGAATGCCCCAGAGAGGGCTCTGTTACCTCCAGGATGCCTTGGAGGTAACACCACCTCTTGAGCACCCCAGCTGCTGCAAACAAGTTAGGTTGATTGAAAGAAACCTTTAAATAGGGGAAACCCTGTCCATGAGGCTTCATGTTTTCTCCCCAAATGGCTCAATTTTTCTGCTTATAGGATGATGAATAGCAGCTCATGAATTTGCCAGCCCTGGTGTAATGCATCCCTGGATAATTGTTATGGGGGTTCCTTTTTTACTTATTTAAATGTTTGTTTTTAACTTCAGTTGGCAGGGTGGTAACTGGTTACTTCAAGTCAGTAACCTCAGTGGTATACACAGCCTGAATTTCTCCCAGCTTTCTTAACGTGGTTTTGGATGCTTGTGTGAAACTGCACTTTCAAAACTCGTACTGCTCTACGCTCCTCTGTGACAGCAACTTCTGCTATTGCAGGCTTTGTAGTGTGTGCACTGTAGCCACATAACTTAATTAAAAAGATGATGAGCAGTTTATTTCATCCTCTGTAGCCAGGAAATAATGATGATCGGCAGTTATATTAAAATTATGGGTTGGACTCTGACTCCTTTTGCTGCAGGTTGTCGACTTGCCAGCCCAGCTACTTTCTGGAAATAGCTGCTTGTTTTTCTTGGCAATTCAGTGGCCTAGTAAGTTCTAGACATCTGGCTGCTGAAGAATTCCAGATCAATTTGTGCACCTATAATAGCCCAGTGTGCTCAGGTTTGAAAAGTGGCTGCTGCATGTTCACGAGGATGCCAGGATGGATGCTTTTGGCTTGCTGTGTGTGAACAGGCTGGTTCTGCATGCTGGTAGCTGACACCCTGGATGCTAACAGGCCTGAGCTGGGCTAGTACTGTGTGGCAAGACTTCTGCTGCACCATGCACACTGCTCAGGATTCCAGCTGATGGAGCAGGAATCCGAAATACTGCATCAGGACAGGCAGTACTGGATGAAGCTCCATCAGTGCTACGTTGACACTGTTTTTGTTGCTGAGCTGCGTCTTTGTGCGTAGGTGAAAGGTGGTCCAGAGCTTGCTCATCCTCCTTGAACACTGAGTGAAAATTGTCCTTCATTAGAATGTCAGATGTGTTTCCTAACCAGGTCTTGCAGGACAAGATAAACACACTCATTTTGCATGTAAATGACCCAGTCAAGAGATATGAATCTTTTTAATGCCTGTACAGCTCGAGTTCAAAAGCAATTTCTAGTCCCCAGAATGTGATGCGTTGCCGTCTTAAAGCTGTGAGTTAACATTTCCATCCATTGTGCTGAGAACCTGCCACGCTGTGGGACAAAAAACACAGCCCGCTGTGCTCAGGAGGAAGAACAATGCTTGAACAAAGACGTGGCTTTTTTTCCCCGCTGTCCTTAAGTAAGCCAAACCCACCATCCAGAACACATTTAAGAGATCCGGCCGAATAGAGACCCGTAACTGGTGTTATTGTTGTGTTCTGGCTCTTTAAAATGCCTGATAGCCCTGCCAGTCTTGTTTTAGGTCGTGTCACTGGGGAGAAGCCCACATGTAAGGAAGGAGGGCTCAGCCTGAAGTGGCGCAGGATGGATAAAGCAAAAAATCACGAGTCCCCCGGTAGCAGTGCTGTTTTACGGAGCTGGCAGAGGAACAGGCTCTCTACGAGTACCAGCTAAAGAGAGCAGTGCTGCTCTGGGAGTTTCTCTCTTGTTTTATGTCTCCCAAATCCACTTTTGTCACCTCCGGATTTGGAGGCATTAAGGCAGCTCATTAGGGGCCTTATCCAAACCCCACGGATGTCACTGGGAGTTTGTGCCAGCAATGGGACTTGGCTGAGTTTGGTTATGAGCCCTTATCTTTTCCCACATGCATGGAGATCTGGGATGAAACCACTAGTGAGCAGGGAGTCCAGGTGAGTCTCTGTACCTGCTCCTTCTCTTCAGGGTTCAAAGTCATGAGTTTCACCTCCCCCTGTCTCACAAAGGCTCATCCTTTGTTTCTCTCTGCATCTATTAGCCAAAAAGACGCTATCTCCAGTGAAAACACATTCCATTATTGTAGTTCTGCTCCTTGGAATGTTATGACACATCCCTCAAATATCAGCTTTGTTAACTGTCAACAAATTAGCGTCCTTTCACTCCCAGCATGTGCACTCACGAGTCCTCTTGGCTCCTGCCCTTACAGAGAGCAGCACCAAGGCTGCAGTCCAGGGAGCACTCCCTCTCCTGACCTTCTGTCCCAAAGTTCACCTTCTCACCAGCTGAACAGAGGACAGCATCCCCTCAGCTAGGAAAGCGCTTCCTCTCCTTTTGTAGCATCAGGAGAAAACGGCTGGCACCAAAATTATTCACTGTTGCCAGCAGAACTTGAGGCAAAAGCTACTGAGCCCAGTCCTGAACCAGCTTGGTTATCCCTCCCGTCTGGATTTATTTTGTATCCTCATTAAAGCATATGTGGGCCTTGAACAAAACCACTTGGATGGTACTCACAGCAAAAGCTTATCTGGGTGCCTGACCCAGCAGAGAAACTGGTGCTGATGGGGGAAACCACAGCCTGCAAAGGCAGGGAAGGAAAACAAAACCCCAGCTTATCTCTGTTTTATCTCTCGCCTCGTTCCCTTAGAGAGCTGGAGAAGAGAGAAAGTCCGGGTGAGTTTCTGCACCATCCTACTGAGTTATGGTTGGACAAAGGTCTAAGCCTGCTTTGCTTCAGCAGATGAGCCACAGGACCATCTTTTCCCCCTCTCAGTGGCCCACAAGTCCGCCTTGGAAACCCGATGCCATCCCAGGCTGAGCAGTTGTGCTGGAAAAGGCTGAGGGTGGCTGTGCTCTCTGCGCTGCAGCTGACAGCCAGAGCTGGGTCTGCATCTCAGGGTTTAAATCAGTGTGAGAGATCCCAGGATGTGGGTCCTTGTGATCTGGGAATTTTAAACCAGTCATTTTAATCACATGATTAGAATTTAGATAAACAGTCAGGGAGTAACCAAGGCATGTCCCCCAAACACAGTGTCAGACACACCATTTAAGGGAAATGAGAGGGAAATAGCTTTGTTCCAGCCCAAGGCTTATCCTAAAGGTGTTCCAGCCCTCAGCTTTGTGGCACTGGCAGGAGGAAGCTCAGCCTTGCAGGCTGCTTCACTCCATTCTGCCTGCAAGATAAGTGTGCAGCTTCACAGCTGTACCAGGGTGTGCCAGGCAGCGTGGTGCCTTTGTGAAGCAGCTCCTGTCTATGCCCAAGGTCAATAAATATTCGTATTAACTGGGCACTGAATCCCTACTTTCTGCTCGCTCCTGAAGAGGGTAAGCAGCTGAATCAGACTTCCAAAAAAAATCCCTCTGGATTTTCTCGCTTACAGATCTGAATTTTAGAAGCAGATGTACAATATCTGAATTTTTGGGGGACCTCCAAGCAATCAGACTGACCGTGACAGTACAACAGAGCAAGTGAAGGGGAACTGGGCATGCTTGTCAGTCAGCTCTGCTTTTTCACCCTCACTCTGATTATGCATCCTGCCTTTTCTCCTCTTTTGAAGGACAAAAGGTAAATTGAAATGAATTAAGGCATGGAGAAAATATATTTTTTTAAATTTTAATGCCAGTCTTGCTTTTAGAGTATAGAAAGTGCTGCATGGTCTCCAGTGAAGTCAGTTTACACTGAAGTCAAAGCCTTGCAAATATTCAATTAGGAGACCAGTCAAGTATGTGGGATTAAGTTGTTTATATAAATGTTTGCAGAACCAGAGTGTGAGTTCACAGGCAGGCATGGGAGCTTTGGTTTCCCAGCTGATCCATAAAAAGGGTCAAACACAGTATACTGATAAATGCAGTATACTCACAAAAAAAAGCCAGCTAGCCTCAGCCCAGTCCCGACTGGAGCTTCCAGTACCAATTCCCTGTTGTTTATCAAAGTTGAGTTGGAGGCTGATGAGTTTGCAGGATGTGTAATTTAAAAACAATTTCAGACTCTTCCCTGGGCACCACTGCACAGCTCATACACACACACATGTGCAGTTGGGAGCTAAAAGCAGATTCTGCCTTAAGTAAACAAAGAGCTCCCACTGATTACCAAAAAGCAGCTCTGGTGTGAGCAAGAGTGGAAGAGGCCCCATGGAATGAGGTCTGAAGATACAGGGTAGCATCATTCCCTGGAGTTTTCTGCATTTGCTCCTCTTTGCTTCTGCTTCTGGTACCAAACTCCTGAGAGAAGCTAGAGAAAGGTCCTGGTGTTCAAGGCCAGGGAAGACAGAGGAGGAAATTAACTCCTCTTATGAGCAGAAGCAAATGCTTTCTCAGCTCCAGCTTGAATTTTGGTGAGCCCTGGCAGGACTGATGGAGTGTACAGTGGAAGACAAAACTGGGCAAAAGAGTAAAAGGCGAAAAGAGGAGAATTTCATAGAATTATAATTCTAAAATTTAATTTGGGACTGGTGTCATTTTTGCAATAAATTTCTACAGTCTCTCAAGAAACAGAGAAAAAGCAAGGACTCCAGTGTTCTGAAAGTGCTTGGTGTCTGGCTCCCTGCTTTCTGTGCTGATCAGGACAGGGAGACACAAAGCCATCAGCAAGCAATCAGGAATTTACCCAACACCAGCGGGCCAGAAGGAGGAGTGACTGTATTATGACTGGTTTTTTTTCCCCCTGTGCTTACCTGGCATGAAACTATAGGGAAGTCCCTTACACCCTTGTATTTTTTTTAGGGTAGTTTCTTTAGACAGGTTATGCTTTTGAGAGTGTGCAACTGGTGTCCTTTGAGATGAAAGGTGCTGTGCCAGTGCAATACATTGCTTTTGTTGCTTGAATTGAAGTACTGAAATCTGTACTGGAGTTATTAATAGACTGAACTGTCCGAAACAGGGATTCTTCACCCCTCCTGCTGCAAAATGCATGCTGTGTTCCTGTTGCTACAGCATACACTGCTAAGTTACGGCTAGTACAGTCTGTTTTTCACTAAGTGCATCAGTGAACAGTTTAAACAAAGTTAAAGAGGAAAAAAAAGTACTGGCAACAAAGAGATGACTTATCATTTGCAACTTTAAAAAGGAGCCTGCAGCTATACGAATCTGGAAATAATATAAACTTAACCCACAGGACTGTTGCATTGGTTTTAGAAGAGCTTACTTTAAAGCTGGTATGTGGGCTCGCTAAGAGACTGAGTGGTTGGCAAGGATGCTAACCATTTATGGAATGTGTCTTTGGAAAGGATTAAAGCAAAAAGCATGTTGCTTCTTACCAGCTCTGAGCTAGGAATATAGCTCTAAGGGGCGAGCGTTAAATTTTAAGCATCCAGTATGTAAAGCTTTCAGAGAATAAACTTTTTTCTTCCCTTGCCCTGGCGCTCGGGATCAAATTCAGTCCAGACCGGATAGACTAAAAATCATTCCCATCTGACGTCCAGGAAAAGGTCAGGAGTTACAGCAGTGCTGGCAGTGGCGGAGCAGTTCCCAGCTTGCGTAAGGACTATTTGTGAACTGCCCAGGATAACAGTCAGCATTTCAGCTCTGCCTGTTCCAGGCCTCGTATAGCTGTGCCTGTTCATTTTGTCCCTCCAAGCTGGGTTTTGAAAACTGCTTTGTACCAAGAAAAAGCACAATTAAAACTGAAGCTGGAGAGCCCAGTTAAAACGCAAAATCCATATGACTTGGTTGGGAAATATTTCATTTTCTGCTTTCATTGGCCCTGTTATGACTCTGTCTCTGCCTTAGGTACTCGTGATGCAGCCCCTCACTGCGTTGTCTTCCTCCTGTGGCACTCCCTGTCCCAGGCTGTACTTGAAAAGACAGTGGAAAATGTCCCTAAGTGGCACCATTTTCCTCTAGCAGAGACTCCCTGTTGCTGATGAAACAACTCCATATTTTCCCTGTGTCTGTGGGTGGATGTGGTGCTGCACCTGCGTGTGTTTGCAAAAGGCACTAAGAGAGGACCTGCTGCCAAACCAGTTTTCTCCCCAGAGTGGAGGAGAAGAGAAGCATGGTGCTGTTCTCAGCTCTGACATCTATCAACAAGAGCAAAGATCTCTTCTAAGCAATCTGTCTGTCCAGCTGCTGCCTCCTTAGCAGCTGCTACCACTGGCAATACAGTGGCCACGGTTATTGGGCATCTCCCAGTGCTGGCAGCCCAAAATGTTTGCAAATCTACAGCCACTCCCACAAGGTGAGGGCAGCTGCTGTTGGAAGTAGGACATGGAGGCCTAAAAGGAGTCAGAAATAACTTCCAAGGGGGACAGTGTCTCTTCTCCTGCAAGCATGTCTGCCACCCCCCCGTCACCTGCTCTTTGCCCACACGCTTACTTGGCGGCGCAAGGAGAGCCCTGGGTCATGGGGCAGCGCAGTGTGATGCCAGGGTGTGTTATCTGCGACTTGTCAACACCTCGGGGGTGAAATCATGGGTGAGTCTGGCCCTCAAGTGCAGAGCTGGGGGCTCTGGATGTGGAAGATCAGGTTAGCAGGTCACAGTCATTTTGGAGAGCTTCCACTGACTGTGGCAGTTTCTTAACAGGATCCTTCCCCTAAGAGACTTGTGTTTTTCTTTCTCTCCAACCATTCATGAAACCCAGAATCCAGTCCTGTACCATGAGGATGTGGGCTCAGTCTAGGAGTGATCCATGTTAAAGCCTTCCTCTAGAACTTGCACTAAATGGCCAGAACGTCTTTGTGTCTTTGATTGAACATCTTTCATTGTCTTTGAAATCTTTCATGTCTTACTACAGAAACTGGCTGTGACAGGATTTGTGTATGACTTAGTTTTATCTGCTTGGTAAATAGTCTGTCATACTTTATTTGACAATGAATGTGTACATCAGTGCCATTAAAGCATGGTATCACACTTATTATGAGGCTTCTCAGAAGGAAAAGCATGGCTAAAATGTGGAGGTGAGCACCTCTCTCTTCTTTAAAGTGAAAATCCTAAAGCTATGTCTTCATTGTTTAGAATAAGAGAATTTCCTTTCAAACAAATTGCATTCTATTGAATGCTCACCTTTTTTTTACCATTTTGCTTACCCTGAAGAAGTTCCAGAAAAGATAATATCAGCTGTTCATTGTGAGGGCCCTAATAGGCTGTAATGTCCCTGATCAGCTCCACCTGAGTCCTGCATCCACGGGCACAGGAGCCCTATTTAAGCTCAGCCCCAGCTCATTAGTTCTTTTTTGGGGACTGATGTAGGAGGACTGCTCTCCAGCCCTGCACTTGGCTCTCCCTCCTGAGCTGGTGTTAGATGTGCAAGTTTTGGTAGCTGTCCCCTGGATGGAATTCTCCAGGGCGCATTGTACATTTCCAGTTCTCTGACTCTGTCCTCTGCTGCTCCTGAGAGGATCCCTGGATGGACCCTGGACTTGCTTTGCTGCTTGCTGTGCCTGGAGCTGTTGATGGGCCCTGTTACCAGCACCCCACGAGGCTGCCTGACCTGTGTCCTGCCTTCCCTGCCTTGCCCTCTGCTCCTCAGCAGTTGGGAAATTTTGTGCTCAAGTGCTTGGCAAAGGTAAGAGGAGAATGTGTAGCTTGAAATTAGCCTGGTGATGATAGAATCAGCAAAGCCTGATTGTATTTTTCCCCCCTCCCCTATATTTTAATGATTATGGCATTTTGAAGATGTTTCCCATTTCCTTCTCCCACGCAGAATATCTGCACACCTGCTTTTGTGCATCCCCCAGTCACTGGCTGAGTGAAAGGCAATAATATAATGTGTCTGGTTTTGAACTGCATGTGTACTCACAGCTACCTGAAAGGTCAAGCAGCACCAGATAACCCATGCTGCAGTCTTGCTTTTGGGATGGGTGCAGGTAACCTGCAGAAATCATTGTTGATCAGTACAGTTGTAAGGGTGTTAGGAGAAAAAAGGAAAGGTTTGGGTGAAGTTTTTGAACCCTGACTTGCGTCAGAAGGGCCTGAAGAGTTCAGTGAGTAGCTGCAAGTGTCTTAAAAAATACTGAGTGTAGGCCTGTGGTGAAGAAAGGAGCTTTTAGGTGCTTAGCAATTCACCTTGCCTGCACAGAAAGGCAGATGGAGCTGAGGATGGTGCACAGCACTCACGGTACCTGGAGTGGTACTGTCCAGGTGCACTCTCCTGCCTCTTACACAAGTGGTCCTGGGCTCCTGAGATCTCCTGGGCTTTTTCAGGAGGAGTTTCACAGGTAGCCCTGGATGTGCAGTCAGTGCAAGCTTGTCTTTGTGGCCCTGGACAGACCCTTTTGAAAAGGACAGTGTAGGAAGGCTGAGCTGGTTCATGTGGAGTTATGGGTTCAAGGACCAAGCTGTTCCTACACTCTTTCTTCTGTGGCTTTACTGCTCTTATGACCCCTAGTAAACCTTCTGGAAAAGAACCTGAAGCTAATTAAGAGGGTCATTTTTGTGGCATTGGTTAAATGAGAAATGGAATTTCTTCCCATTTGCATAAACCGAGGTCTGGCAGCAGTTGCAGATCACTGCTGGAAAATAAAAGGTCTGAAATAGGTTTCAGAAGAAAGATATTTGTTTAAAATGAGGGTTTACAGATCTGTGTGCCTAGATAAGAAATATGTGCCTTCACATATTCTGTTCTGGCCCTTAGTTGTGAGGTAGGTCTTCAGGCATCTGACCCTGTGGGGAATTTTCAAAGCTGTGTAAGGACATTTAATATTTAATGCCCCAATACCCTGCCTCTCCTATTGCTGCACAGCTAATAATGTGACCCTAAATTGATTAGATGCCATCATTGCCTCAGGAAAGGGATACTTAGGTTGCCTTTTGTGTTATGATGTAACGATAGGCATTCTGGTTTATTTTGGCAATGGTTTGGACTTGAAACAAACCTGGTTAATTTGAAATGAAAACAGCTGGGTCCTTTATGCTATTTATAATGGGTTTTGCAGTAGTTGCTCACTTAGAAGGGTGATTTCTTTGTTCATTGGAGGTGGTTCATAACTGTGTGGTCGACATGATTAAATTTGATCATTGATGGATTTCTGGGTTCAAAATCCAAATCTAGATCTGTGCTTAGTTGTGTTGTCCAGACTGAAATGTGGAAAGGGTGGGTGTGACAGTGAGTTTATTCAGTATTGACAACACTGAACATTCCAGGATCATGAGTCAGATGCCTCCCAATTTCTGTACTTGGTTTAAGTTAATGAGACTTAGAAAAATATCGAGTTATCCATTTTTTCCCCTCTGCAATAGTAAGACCATAGTTTCCAATGAAGCCTGTAATTCTCCCATGAGCTTTTGTCTCCAGGTGCTCTCAAAATATTGCCAATTATTGAAAAACTGGAAGTAAAATGTTACTAGTCCTTCTGTCTTTAAGCTAGAACAATGGACCTGTTAAAATATTTATAGTTAATGTTAGGGCAGCCTGTGGGGATCAGGTTTGAGAGTTTCATTCAGACTTTTTTATTCCATACACATATTTATGTTCTTACTGGGTAAGCAGTGGTTGCTGCAGAGCTGGGAGATGGGTTAGGCCTGAGACCTCTGCATTTTGTTGTCTTAATTTTGAGCTGTGGCTTTGGACAGAGAAGAATATTTAATTTTTTTGTTTAGCACGGTGTACATCTGATGGTCTGGTAAATGTTTCCTTGCTGGTTGGGCCTGGCAGTGTTGATGCCATGGTACTTTCTGCCCTCCACAACTCTGCACTCTTGCTGCCCCTGTCCTGAAAGTATTACCAGTTCCCCATTGCTTAGTGCCCTGTGAGGACAGGAGATGCTGGTTTCGTTTAAAGAGAGAACCTAGAAGCCTCAGATGGCCAGGGTGCTTGCCCAGATCAGGCAGTAAGATGTTTTGTTTTAGTGGCAGGAGCAAGTTGTGGGAATCCTGGCTTGCAAGGTTCATTTGCACTGGGAATATTTTCCACCCCACTGAAGTACCACAGAAATTGGTGAAGGCTTCCCTCAGCTGTTTGTATCTTAGAGGATGACTTTTTTCTAAGCACACATTGGATCTTCACCCAAGAATTACTAAAAATGAGGCAGGGTGTAATCAGATAATAAATAATTCTACCTGAACCAACTCTAACTTCTGTGAAACCATGCTAACAAAACAGTGTTTCTCTTTCTCTACAGGAGAATGTGTCCTCACAGGAAGAGGACTCTGCTGTTTTCAGTTTATCAATAGTGTGTTCTGAGTCTGGTATTTTTTTTACATGTGAGTTTTATTTCAGAGGACTTTGCTAATTCTTCAGTCTCTTTCAAACTAGACAAACCCTTGTAATCAATCTCAGATTCAGTGTTCTGCTTACCTGCTGTTGCCCAAACCCATAGACTCTGTTTGCCCTCAAGCTTTTTTGTCTTTTGGCAGCTGCTCTCATTCCAATTACAAAATATCCTTGGAAATCCAATACCTCATTTTTCTATTATTTAAATTATGGCTCACATTGTAGTTCAATGAATTTAATTAAAGCATTTCCTTGCACACGTGGCGTCCATGTGGATAGGGAATAAGAACTTTTAATCTTAAGACTGGGCACGGGTAATAGTTACAGCACAAAAGATATTGCCTCCTTCAGGTAAGATGAATGTTCATGCTGCCTGGAGGAAGACATAATCTGCATGAGCTGCCTTTAAACCCTTAGGCAGCAGAGGGAATAACCAGTTTTGAATAACTGTGTTGCAAGATGTGACCTAGTCGAAAGTCTAGGAGTAAAAAGCCACGGGGCTGACCGAATGTTTGGGCTATTGTGTAGGAACACTGCAAACAGCACACAAACCTGGGACACAGGTGCTGTCTTCCAGTGCTGGTGGCTGGGTGGAGATGTGTGTGTGACCTGTTTCTGCTCAGTGAGATGGGTTATTTTAAACAGTGGAAGCAGCTCTCCTCAGTCATGTAGATCTTTTGAGCAGCAGTGGGCTGGGGAGCAGTGCTAGTGAAGGGAACCATCATGCATGGATGGGGCTGGGCCCAAAATTTCATTCACAGCCTTGAACCACCTGCCCTTAGCTAGACTGTTTTACAAAACAGGTGAAGGTGCAAATTGCACCTGTCAGGAACCTCCCACTGAAGTAGGATGCAGTGTGAGCTGCAGCCAGGGGTGAATCAGCTGTGAAACCAGAGCATCCTGAGCTGCTGGTGCATCTTCCTCAACTTGTGTCTGCTACCCAGTGTGGCCTCAGTCACTTTTCCCAGGATTGGGCTGTTAACCCACTTGTTTAGGAAGCTCAGATCTTTGTGGGATATTTGGAGGGGTGGACCAGGACCTGCAGATCTGGGGGTTACCCCGTGGAGTTGAGGCTATTGCTGCCTCAGCGTTGGGGCCCTCACCAGAGTTACTGGCTTCTGAAAGGGGGGTGTGATCAAAAAGTCTCACTTTTCATCACAATGAAGGCTTGCAGATCTGAGTGTTAATTTTGTGGTAGGAGTTTGTCTTCAGAACATCCAAAGCTGGCTTGTAAGCTTTCTTTTTGAAGAAGCTATTACTTTTGTTAAAATGCCTTTCTGATGTGCTGAAGAGGATGCCCAGCTGATACCAATCCCTCTCTTTCTCCACCTTCCTGCAAGCCTGTTGGTTAAATTTGATTGAACTTCCAATCTTTGACAAGCTTCAACATTCCTTGTTTAATGAAAAAAAAAAAAAGAAACAATTCCAAGAGAAAACCAGCATCTGTGTGTAAGACTGATATAGGCAACACATGCAGTGTGGACTTGATATATATTTGGTTTGTCCCACCAGCTGAATGGCCACCTGTGGTCCCTCAGCCCATGCTACTCCACTGGAATCTGTGCCTTGGCTGGTTGGTGGCTGGGGGACTTCATCAGGAGGTGAAGGTGCTGAAATGTTTGTTCCCAGGGCAAGGGGAAGTGAATTTTCAAGAAGAAGTGAGGGCCGTCATTATTACGGGGTGGGGGCTGAAGAAGCTGTAAATATTTTGCTGGGAAGTGATGTTTAAGGATCTGGGCTATAACCCATAAATAGCTGGCCTTCAGCAGTGCTTTTGCTTATGTGAGGGCTTGTTTTGTTTCCACTGAAGTGTGAGAGTTGTCACTAAGGGCCAAGCCAGTGGTCTGCCCAGTCTGTTAACATCTCCAAATGGACAGCATCAGAGGCATCAAGGGAAAATTGTGGCTGGCAGTTGTTGAAAAGCTCCTTAGGAATAAGCAGTCACTGCTGCAAACCAATCTTCCTTTCCCATCCTTGGACACCAGTTTGCTTATTGCTGCTTCCTTCAGGAATGGAAGACACTGTGCTTTCAGGGGTGTGTGAACGTTCAGGATGGCTGCAGCTTCTCTTGTCCCAGACAGGAGTTGATGCTGTGACTCTGCAGTAGAGTCTCTTTGCTCTCTTGTCAAGCCTGGAGTGATTAACTTTTTTTCCTTTGCTTCCTTTGGTCGCCATTCCATGTGTTTTCCTAGAAAATTTACGGAGTAAATGCAAACCCAGCTACTGCATATTTAAGATAACACAAGTAAACACACTCAGCAAATTAATTGGTAGCTGTATTTGGTATACAGTCAAGTCTTCTAAAGGCAGGAAACTTGAAAATTGTGAAATACGCAATTCCACCAATTTCCAAACCATGTACTTGACTTTACTGTTTTTTGATGCTTTTGCAAAGCAGTTTTCTCAATCCCTATGTCAATGTAAGTGATTGTATTTCACCATGATCATGCTGCTGTATGGAGTTGACCTAACAGTTTAGCATTCTAGTGAGATGATTAATTCCAAATGTAACCAACTGCTTGCATTGAAAAACCCTTTAATTCTCTAGGTCCCTTGACACTTTACTGTGTCTTAATTGAGCCTCCCCTGATGGGGGAGGATTCCCTGAGCCCTTACCCGGGCTCCGCAGACGAACGGGACTTTTCCACGCTTTTGCTCTCAGATCGTTGTTTATTAAGTCTTATCAGAAAGGGAGCCAAGGCATGAGATGACTCCCCTTAGAAAGTGCAAAGGAGAAGCCCCAATTATCAAGATAACACTGTTCTTTTAAAGGTAAATTAACCAATGAAAGCCCGAAATGAAAGATATTTTTACTTTTCTACCAATGTTCAATAAATCTGTCACATGAAAGGAACTGCGGCATTTTTCACCCGATCATCTCAATCCACTTTTGCCACAGAACATGGAGTAGAGAAAGGAGAAAGAAGGCCTAAAACAACAACAATCCTCCATTTTGAAGTTTTTGCTTTTTATCTGTTTACTATATTAACAAACCCAACACCTCTAAATTTTCACCCTGTGACAATCTTATATAATGTTCTATCACCCAATTCACACCAGTGTAGATTCTGCTCCTTCCCAGAGGGTAGGTAATTTTCTCCATGGACGAAGGTCAAAGACAGGGTTGTCCAGGGGGGTAGAACTCTTCAAAACAGGCAGAGAAATATTCCCTGCACTTTGGACTCCAACAGTCCCTCCCCTCCCTTGGTCATAGCTCCAAGCGTGGATATGGAGACTACTTCCCTCTTCTACTCTAAAAACTGCCAGCTGGTTTGCATGACTCGGAGAGTAGCTCAGCAGCTCCTTTTGGGCAGGTGTTGCTAAATGAGAAAAAATGCTTTCTTATTTCAAGTTCTCAGTCATCGTGGCGATTCTGACATGGTGATATGGTGTTGGTTACACCCTTGGATGCAGAGTGCAGTAAGAGGCACATTCAGGACACAAGTTGTTACTAGTGAAGCATGTTCTTGAGGAAGGGAAGTGCTGTGCAGTAAATGCTATTACAACACCTTAAAGGCAGGGTAATCTGACTCCATGGTATCATCTGCGCTCGACAGCTTGTGATAACACTGAGTTAAACCACTGCTGTGGCTGTATGAACTAAGGAAAAGTAATTTTTAATGATAAGCTAATTATGTACACAACTATGGGACCTCTGGACCTTGGAAATGAGTCAGTTTTAACATTCTTCTTTGCTGAAATATCCTAACAAGGAAGCTACTTTAGGATAAATGTAATCCATGGTTAGCTTCTAGCTGATTTCTTGTTTCCTCAAAGCGTCAATTTTGTAGCTCTTCCATCCAAAATTATTTTAAAATATACCTCAACATAGTAACTGTGTTTTCAGCTACCAAGGTGCTGTCATCTCTGAATGAAGTATGGTGCCAGTGTGACTTTGCCATGTTTTAATTTCTCCTTTGCCTTTCCATGATATCAGTGAGAACAAATGTGTTACCAGCTGCACAGGGCACAAACAGATTCCGGTTGCATCTGGCAAGAATTTGAGGGTAATGTGCTTTGAAGCAAAACTTGGAAGAACTTGTTCTGCTTGGATAGCAACAAACTTCCAAAACATGGGCTTCCTGAACCCTTTGGATGTAAAAAAACCTCACAAATGAGTGATCATCTGTCAGTCTGCCTTTCCTTGGAGGCGATCCTAAGCATTGAAAGCATGTGCAGTGTGCTCTATTTATAACTCAGAAAACACAAATGCTACCAGTGTCTTTGGCCACATTACTTTTATTGTGTTTGCAGAGCAGTTACTAAGCTGTTCTGTTTTGGAAGTGCAAAAGAAGCTGCGCAATCTCCTCCCAAGCTCCTACATTTCAGCGAGTAAAGGCTGAAAGGATGTATTGCATGTGTCCAACAACAATGGCTTTAATTCAGCATCTGCTCTATGTTGTAGGAGTCTTTTGGCTTCAATATATGTTGGATGAGGTCCTTTGGCAATATCACCATGAGCAGCATGTTTTGCTCAGTGCATGTGCTAAATGACAGGGAAAATGTGCCAAAGAAATGCCGTTTGCATGTTAGTCTTGTGAGCTGGGTGTGGTGGTGGCACGATCCCCTTGTCCATCAACGAGATGAAAGGGGAATCTGTCTACATAACTTAAAACTCACCCTGAACAAGCGTGTTCTGTAAGCAGATTTGGGTTGGATTTAGCCAGGAGAACTATATTGTACTTCTATCAGAGGGCTCTTGAGATGATAACATAATTTATTTTATCGTTGATGGTGGTGTTATTGGTGCACTTCCACGTGGGCTCATGGAAGTCACTGAGGCTGAAGGCCTTGCCTGGCTCACAGAACCCACGTGGATGCCTGAGATGGAGGGGCTTTACCTGGACCATTGGCTCACAGGCTGGGTTTGCAGCCTGGTGGTTGGTGCTGTCTCTTGGCTCCTTCCTCGTGCAAGCAGCCTGCAGCTGATTTGGAAACCTGCGAGCAGGAGCTGCCAAGGCTGATGTGCTGACAGAATTATATCAGGAGGAGAGCTTTGTGCAGTTAAAATCATAGGTCGGTCTGGGTGTTGTGTTTAGGATAGCCCCTGCAAGTCTGGGATAAACACAGTACAGGGTTTAGTGTTTCTCTGCTCAGGCTGTCAGAGGCTGACTACGTTCCTGATGGATCATTAAGATTAATTACTTGGGTCCTAGCCTGCCTCAGATGAATGAGCTCTGTCACCTCCCTGCTGAGGGGTGAAGCTGTTTCTCGGCTTGCTGTGGTGCTTCTGACACGTTACACCCGCAGTGCAATTAGTTGGTGCTGTTAATTCCCAGCGTGGATGAGCAGAGGGCACCACGCTTGTGTTGTAACCTCTGCCAGCGCTTGGGCTCTCGTGGGCAGCCTGGCAGGCCTGCAGACTTGGAGCAAACTGAGTGTGAAAAGTGTCACTCCTGCCCAGCTGGCTCATTTCAAGGGAAAACAGATCCTAGGAAGAGCTTCCTTCCACTCCCCTTATGTGGAAGGAATGGCTTGGGAAGCTTGGAATGGCTTCTTGATTCTCAAGAAATGCATGGCAACCAGCCAAAGGAAAACCCAAATCCTTTAAGTTGCTTATTAGTATATGGAATGCCAAAACTGGCATTTTTTTGTTTGTCTGTTCAAGGCTGGTAAACTCCATAATCAATGTCTTTTCCAGTCTCATAGGAATATGCAAGAGAGGCTGAAGTTTGCCTAAAAATTAATGTAAATTTTTAAAATGCCTGGAAGTGGGAACACTTGTTCTGTGCAGTTTGAGATTCTCAGTGACAAGTACATGCAGAAGGAAGGATAGGAAAGATGCATGAATGAAACATTTATGTAAATATAAATCACAGAGGGAGACCATGTATGGTTTACATCACTGTGTTTTAAAATCAGTCCAGTATCTCACATTTCTGATTTTAGTCAGAATGAAAGGCTTTTTTTAAACCCCCAATTAAACCATACAGTAGAGGGATTACCTCATGCTGCTTTTATGCCTAAATACCCAGACTGAGGCATGACCCAATAGATACCTTTGCACAAAAAATAATGATGGCAACAACTTCTGCCCAGTATTTTTCTGTGTTTCTGCCACAGTGAGATGCTTGTGATTTTGCTGGAGAATTGGAAGTCAGAAAACTGCTCACAGTCTGGACAAGAATGAATTAATGTTGGCAAATGTCTTGTTGAGTGTAAGGGCAAATACCTGAGTTAACTCCTTCGATTTCATGGAGCCTTGCATGGGCTTTGCACGTGTGCAAGTTGGCACACAAAGGTGAAGAGCCACAGAAACAGAGAGGCTTTGGGAAGGATTGAATTAGTCCTGGGGAGATCTTCTGAAGGCATTTATGATCACACCCCCGTTTCCTGTGACAATCTGCGTAATCTTTGCAACGTTGTACAGCAGGTTTGCCACTAAATCAAGCAAGGGGGCAATTTCTCTGTGTAAAAACTTGTTTCCTCTTTTTGGTCACCCCTTGGAAGCTGTTTTCCCTTGACACAGAGGGGTGCTCAGGTTCCACTTTGAGGAGTGCCTAAGACTTTTAAATGGCAATTCTTTTCATCAGTGCCTTTAACTATACGAATAAGCTGCTTTACTGAGCTTAGGCACCAAACATTTAATTTGGAAATCAAATCTTGTTTGTTTGTTTGTTCTGTGGATCTGCAGCAGTAAAGATTCTGCAGCACATCTTTATTAAAACTATCTTTTCTTATGATCCCAAATATTTCTCTCCTCCCTGTGTCCCTGGTTGGTCCCAGCAGGGAGTGTGGGCATTGCCCATAGTTGTCTGTTTTGGAAATCAGCCTGTGTGTGACACACTACCTATTTGTAGGCATGAAATTATTATTTTTTTTTAAGGTTCTGTATCTATTGCCTGTGAATAGCTATTCCTGCTCTTTCCAGATAATTTTTTTCCATCTTTGCACTGGCTAGCTTTCGTGGAAATTAATTCAAACAACTTGAAGGAAAACAGTACATACAGTAATCAAAGTCTGGACTGATCCCCATGTTCTGGATTTCAGCATAATTATAAAGAATTTAATCTGCATTTGATATTAATTTTGGGTATCATTCCAGCATGGGAACTGTAAGCCTTTACTTTACAGCAACTTGTACATTTTGGAGAGCAGAGCTCTCCTGAGATTTTTAGTCTCAAGTTCTTTGCCACTTTTAGAGTTCAAGCTGGTATGTTAGAAAAAATGCTCACAGTTTGGTGTTTACTTCAATAAACTTTGTTCAGAGCTGTGGCTACATGAGGCATGGGCTTGATGGGTGGACTGCCTAGTGAATAAGGAATTTCCTGGATGGTCACACTCAGAGTTGTGGTTGCTGGCTTGATGAGAAAGTGGAGAGCAGAGATGAGTGGTGTTCCACAGGTTTCTATACCTAAAGGGAGCCTTCAAGAAAGCTGGAGAGGGACTTTTTGGAAGGACATGCAATGCTAGGACAAGGGGAAGTGACTTCACACTGAAAGAAGGAAGGTTTTGATTAGATATCAGGAAGAAATTCTTCAGCTGAGACACGGAAATACATCACCCAGAGAAGCTGTGGATGCCCCATCTCTGGAAGTGTTCAAGGCCAGGCTGGATGGGGCATTGAGCAACCTGGTCTGGTGGAAGGTGTCCCTGCTCATGGCAGAGGGGTTGGAATGAAAGGATTTTTAAGGTTCCTTTCAACCTAAACCAATCTGTGATTCTATGCATGTGGGGTTTTTTTGTTAGCCTTGCCTGGTAGCTCTGAGCATTATTAATCTGTTAAGACATTTTTAGAGTTGCTGATCCTGTGGAATTTGTTTGATGTTCTGTGACTGCTGTATCCTTAGGAGACCAAACATAACTGAAGGCATCTGGTACTTGAGATAGTATGAATCAAGTGTTCCCCACTTATCCTGAAGCTGCCAGGGCCCAAAGGGAGAATTTGACCTGTGTTTTGTGTGTATGTATTGAAGCACAGTAACTGAGCAAACTGGGGAGACCCCAGGAACTCTGCTGTATACCATCCTGGTCTCTCTAGGGGGGATCGTAGAATATCCTGAGTTTAAAGGGACCCACAAACATCACAGAAGTTGAACTGGTCCTCCCAAGAATCCCACCATGTGCTTGAGAGCATTGCCCAAATACTTTTTGTACTCTGGCAGGCTTGGTGCCAGGACCATTCCCTTGGGGGGCCTTTTCTAGTGCCTGACTACACCCTGGGTGAAGAACCTTTTCCTAATATCCAACCTGAACTTCCCCTGCCACAGCTTTGTGCCGTTTCCTTGTGTCTTATCTCTGGTTGATAGGGAAGAGGTCAATGCCTGCCCCTCCTGAGGAAGCTGTAACTGCAGTGAGATCTCCCCTCAGTCTCCTCTTCTCCAGGCTGAACAGACCAAGTGACCTCAGCCTCAGCTGTTCCTTGTATGGCTTTACCTCCAGACCCTTCAACATCTTCGTTGCCCTCCTTTGGACACTCTCTAATGGCCCAATGTCTTTCTTACACTGGGGCACCCCAAACTGCACACAACGCTCAAGGTGAGGCCTCCCCAGCCCAGAGCAGAGCGGGACAATCCCTCCCTTGCCCATCTGATGCTGTGCCTGGTGTCCCCAGGGCAGGGCTGGCTCTCCTGGCTGCTGGGCACTGCCCACTCATGTTCAACTTGCCATCAACCAGGACCCCCAGGTCCCTTTCCACTGAGCTGCTCTCCATCCTCTCATTCCCCAGTCTGTCTGTACATCCAGAGTTGCCCCATCCTAGGTGCAGAATCTGGCACTTTCCCCTGTTGATCTTCAGATGGTTGGTGATTGCCCAGCCCTCTGGTTTGCCAAGGTTTATCTGCTGAGGGAGTCAGCAGCTCTTCCCAGTGAAGTGTTGTCAGCAAACTTAGTGTACCTCCAAGCCCTGCATCAAGTCATTCATGAGGACATTAAAAATCTCCTAAACTGGAGCCCTGCAGATCCTCACTAGTGACTCAAGGTTGCTGGGATGTGATGGTGAAGATTCCCAGGGAGACTGGCATGGCTCAGCTCTCACGATCTTCCTTGTAATTTGCTCCAGGAAATCATTTCACATCTTTGGAAGGGAGTTTTGTCTCTAAAAACTGAGGATTTCTGAATACTTGACATTATAATGAGATTTTTAAAACTTATAAGGAGAAGATATCAGGGTTATTGCTAGCCATGCATCCCTACCTTGGGTGACAGGTACAACTGGTTCAGTTGGCCCAAGCCTAATGAAAGGCAGAATAACACTTGCAAATATTTTCTGAAGTTTGTGTTGAAAGTTGTCCCTGTGTTGGTGTTGTCCCCAAGTTCAGAACTCCCCACTTCTTAGATTCAGGTCTCATGGGTCCAGACCACATTTTCTAGGTTAGTGGCAGCTGTATTTATATTTTGTTGGATCCTTCCTAGAGTGAGTGGACTACCAGAGAAGTACATGATCCCCCTGAAGGACCAGAGTTGCATAAAATACTCCTATATATCTTATGTAACCCATTCTGGATTTCAGTTACCTTAATTGTATTAAATACCTTTTTTTTTTTTTTTTTAACTTGGCACCACAGAAATGAATGTGATTTATTTGTGGACCCAGGTAAGCATGAAACCTGGTATCAGAAGTCTGGCTCTTTCAGGAGTGGTGAGAAATGGCAAGAAATAAGCGTTGCCACTTTCTCATTAATGCAATTACCATACCCCATCAAACATGTGCTGATAAATTTGAGAGGCTTACACTATTCATTAGGCATATGCATTCATTAGTGTAGCCATCATAAAATAACGAGGGGAGTGTCCAGCTTGGGGAAAAACTCAGAGAACAAGAGCTCACATTATACAGAGCTATGATGATAAATGTCTCCTGTGGCATAATTTTAACTCTTACCATCTGTTATTCCCTGTTGCCATAGAAACTTAAAATAAATATTAAAAATAGTCTGAAACCAGGAAAAGCACAGCAGGGAATGTCTGTCCTGAAAGAAAACAAACCCTCAATGTGACCAGGAAATAGGAGGAAAAAGGACTGATGAGAACTTCAGGAGATTTACCTGGGAGAATTTTCAATATGCAGGGGTGGGTGAGAGAAGGATCCCAAACCAGTGTTTATAAGCAGTTGTAGCTGGGCTACCAAAGCACTATCAGATGCTCAGTGCTGTACTTGCCATCTGTTTTCAACTTTGAGCTTGAGAAGCAATTTTACTTTAACTGTTAGAAGATTTGTGTATATATGCATAAATATGATTTTACATTTTTGAGAGATGTTTGATTTTTTTTTTTTGTAGTTGAGCTAGAGAGCCATGAAGAGCTGTTCTGATGCAGTCTTTGTAAGCTGTGAGCATTACACTGGTGTTGATCAAATGATGCCATTCAAATATTATTAGAACTGAGTGTTTGGGCCAAAGGCAAGGCTTAAAAGGAGAGCTGCACTTTCATGCCAGGCCAGCACAGGAGCTGTTTCCAGAGGCTTCTTTCCGGAAAATACAAGAGCTGAGCCCCATAAAGCAGGAAAAGCTGACTTGGGAAAGAAAGAGTGAAAGCCTGCATTTAGTGTCAGGAGCATGAAGAGTTGTTTAAATAATTGCAAGTGTTGTGAAATAACAGAGCATTTCGAGAACCTAGGAACTTTACTCTTTCTGGGAGAAGCTGAATTATTTGGGGATGCCCTATCTAAAGAAATCCTTGGTTGAAAAATGCTTTGCATGGGAAGAGCAGGCCTGCTTGGGGGAATTGCTGACTGTTCTGGGTGGGTCCTTGCTTTAGTCTAATTGTAATCAAGATTTGTTTAGCTTCCTTGGTGAGAGTTCCTGTGTGTTTCTTAGCATTCCCTTTCATTCATTTGGCAGTCACTTCAAGAGTGATTTACGATAAGGGATGAGAAAACAAACTGAGATTTGATGTTAGGCAGTAGCCAGGGAACTCAGATGCAATCACTGCTGCACAACATCCTGTGCAGTGCAAGCACCACGGTGAACTCAATGCACAAGATTTTCTTTGAGCTTACAAACCAAGACAGACTGGATATACAAACCAGCCTGGGCATCCAGGTGCCATCAGTGCAAATTAAGTGGGCTCAAGTGCGTGAGACCTGAGGAACATAAATCAGAAGTTTTGTTTGGCCCTGTTATGGCTGATGACCTGATAGGCAGCTTTTTATCCGCAGCCTTGTGGTTTGCTCTGTGACAATAACAAATGCAAATTCTAAAAGGCAGCCAAATGTAGATGCTTTGATTTGCAGGAAGGCTCTGGCCCACCAGAACTGTAACTTTCAGTGATAAAAGTCACGTGAGTTCCGGCTACAGCCACTGTATGTCCGAGATTTCCTAGACACGTCTTTTCTTCCCCTCTTTTGTTCTCTGCCATCTCAGAAACCTCGGTGTAATCTGAGAGTTTTCTATATTTGGCCAGAGTAGCTGATCAGTGCTGCCCTCAGCCTGCTCTGTGTCTGGAAGCTGTGGACACTTCCATGGCACAACACCAGGCTGCACAGCTTCTGTGCGGGGAGCCAGTGGCTCTGGGAGCTTTGGGAGCTGTTGACTATGTTCAAAACAGCTGCTGTATGAATGTAATAAGCCTGATGCACCTCAAAAACCTTGGTTCACCCCCAAACCAACTTGAGGTAGGTCCAAGGTTTCTCACAAGGCTGCGTGTTTTTCCTGGCACGTTAATCACGACAGAAATGAGGTGCCTTGTGTGATGATGTGATCTGGTAGAATCTATCCCGATCTTGCTGTGATCTGGGAGAGACCTGTACCACTTTGTTCTCACTGACACAGCTTTTCCCTGGCTTGCTGTCCTAGTCTGAGGTGCAGTGTGGAGAGCCCCAGAAGGCTTTCTCTGGGACCTGTTTTAAGTGGCGATAAGGGAACCAATACAGTGACCTGTTAGGGTATGACATAAGATAGTTTCAGTCTTTGTTGGCCCTCCTTTTTGTCCATGGTGGATTCTCATGCCTAGGACAAACTGAAAATTCCCCAAACCCCATCTGACTCTCCTTTAGCTGATCACATAGTTTATCTAAAGCCCCATTCACTTCGTCTGTGCTTCAAGTATTAATTCTTCAAAAGGGTTTCTTCAGAGCCTTTAGATGAATATTGTGCAGTCTTGTGAAGTTTACTCTTAATTTTCTTTCTTGTACTCCATTCCTGTCTGTTTATTTTGTGGGGAATCCATGCTCATACTGAAGTGCTTTCTGGCATGCTGCAGGAAGGAAAGGGTTTTCCAGGAGTTCTGGGGACAAGCCAATTACTTGGAAGTCCTGCCGGAAACACTGCTTGGAAGATGCATAGAAAATAATAAAACTTTGCTGTATTCTGCTCAAAATAGGCTATTATTCAATATATCTAGTTGGATATGGTGGAGATGTGTGTGTATGTGTGCTCTGACTGTGCTCAGTGTGTACATCACTTAACACAGACTGTGTGCTTGGCGGTCTCTTCTTACTACTGGCGATGAAATGTTTCCTGCTTTGAGGAATTTACAGCCTAGATGGACACTTCAGGAAGACTGAAAATCCAACAGCAGCTCAAGATGAGATAGTTCATTTTAGGAAGTTTATCTCTATTTCATGATGGTGATGACATAATTTTTACTTGGAGGAGTAGGATTTATGCTGATGTACTTTCAGCTTTTATGCCAATCTCCTTATGTATTGCATTAGGCAGTCCCTGCTGCAAAGGTTTGAAATCTCAACTAGATTAAGATATCTGATCTCTGCTTCCCAAAATTTCCACTGTGTTGTCAAGTGAAAGCAGAAAGCTGATGGAAGACATAAAGTGTGCAAAAGGCCTGCCATATTTCACTGGGATTTACTCTGACATCTGTGTGTAGCGAGTTGATTTTTTTCTTTTGACCCGAGTAGCAGTGTGAGTTCAGCAGCCAGCAGCATGCATTCTTTTAATGCATCTAGAGAATTCAAATTATTGTTTTATGGGTGAAGTGATAGCCATGCAATCAGGATTTCCATCTGTGCAATCCTCTGCTTTGGTATGGTGGCAAACACGTAGCACAAAATAAGCTTATTACAGCTGTGGGAGGAGAGCTAAGGTTGAACTTCTCTTTTTACAGCTTTGCTGTAGAATTTTACTTTTTTAGGAACTTCACAGATGTTTACAGAACTTCCATGTAGCTGCTTCCTGAAGTTATGCCTTGCCTTTAACCAAAAATGAATGCTTAAATAGTCCAGAAGTTCCCTAACTCTGTTTGCACAGAAACTTCACACCAGTTAGCCCTGAACTTGTGCTGTCCCCTTAGTGAAAAGCCCTTGCTGTGTCTTGTTGTAGTCCTGTCTTTTACAGCATAGACTGTGTATGTTTCCAAGCAAACCTGAGCCTCGTTTTCCATGAATTGAAGTTTAGTTTGGATCCAGTTAAAGCCTCTGTGTTGTTTTGCATTTGGGCTGTAAGGGATATGTGGGTTTGTATTTATCAGAGAAACTTGTACAAAATTTAGGGCTGGATTTTTTGGACTGAATGCTATTTTGCAGTTAGCAGCCATGTTATGCTGTCTGTCTTCTGAGCTGGAGATGTATCATCAAATTGTAAATAGCTTCCAAGTTGCAAAAGGCATTTCCTTCCTTATTCCATCCCCTCAGCTTTCTGTTTTGTGCAGGCAGCAGTGGTTTCCACGCTCGCTGTTCAAGATCCCATGGATATGGAGAGCTCATGGTGACTATCATTTTATTCTGCTGAGTACTTTAAAAGTTGTAATGAGACTGTGTGGTAAAGTTAATAGAGCCTCCTGGTTATTCTCACAGTACTTGTAAAGAATTACTTGGTGTCATGACTTCATATCCAGATGACTGTATAGAAGTAGGAATACTCTTAACGCTTGTTCTCTGAGATATATATTTTTTAATTTATTGGTGCCATGAAAATGCAATCATTTTATCAGGGAGATAGCTTGGAACTTTCCAAATGCTGATGAATAGCGTGCCAAATCTTTTCAGTGTTCAATAATAAAGTTCAAGGCAGAACATATTGGACACATGGGGAAAGTTCCCTTTTGCAGATGATTGATGTGCCAACCTTTCATTCTGCTTCCAGCGTGCCTGTGCTTTGAGATGAAGATTATTTTTGTTAAGGAAAAGGTTAC
Source organism: Lycocorax pyrrhopterus obiensis (assembly GCA_014706295.1). NCBI lineage: Eukaryota > Metazoa > Chordata > Aves > Passeriformes > Paradisaeidae > Lycocorax > Lycocorax pyrrhopterus. The sequence goes on along the minus strand of JACSVZ010000015.1, from coordinate 71,707,245 downwards.
AGGTCCTTCAGAGTTTTTCTTACTTGTACTATTTAGAAGCTTAATGTTTTAACCATTAAGTTGAATGAAAATTAAGTTTCATGTTGTCCCTTGCAGGCTATTCTTTAGAGCCTTGTGGAGTAAATGATTGTGCTCAGAAAATGTCATCCACCCAGCTCGTTACCTTGTGGTTTGTAATAATTAGATTTGTATATAAGCAGATTTCCTGTGGCATTGAATTTTTAATAATCAAGTGAGGGGTGGAAATGAAATGCTAGCATGGTTTTCATCAAGAATGGGTCTTTGTTCTTACAGACATCTACTGCTTACAGAACTTTATACCATTATAGAGTCTTGTCAGCCCATTTCAGGGAACTTGTTATGGCTAAAAAAATGATGGGCAAGGCACTCACATTCATTTGTGAACTACAGTGCTGAAGAGTGCATCCATGATAAATGGTCCCTTCCTTGTTCATCATCTCTCTGGCAAGGCCTCCCTAGCTCTTCCTTTTCTGTCAGGCTTCACCCTCTTTTTTTCCCTGAGAACCTAAAATGGAAAAAACTCCACTGAATGGGACTTACTGTGCTGAAATGACCATGCTGCAAAAGTCCTGCAGTTTTTTTCTGCAGTTTTCCCTGCAGTTGGCTTAATAGTCCCACACTGAGGATAACGTAGTCCATCCTTGTACAACAGCAATAACTGGGGTATTCTTGTGTGCCAGCAGGGGAAGGGATGGCTCTGGTGCCTAATGTCTAGGAGGTCTGGATGTAACCCTTCAGATACAGATTTCCTAGAGTCTGGCAATGATTTGTCAGGTAATTCTAGGAAAAAACACTTTCTCTTTTACTGTGTCACACATGAACTCCTTTGACAAATGAGAAGACTGATTCTTTCAAATGCTGGGGTGCTGCTGGTGAGGCACGTGGCACAAAAGCCAAGTACCACGTGTCTTCTTAGGATGCTAAATGCAGTGCTCTGTGGAGATGTTAATTGGTGAGGGTCTGGGGTTGAGCAGTTTGGGTGGGTAAGGTTCCAGGAAATGTGGGTGCTTTAACAAATAGACTTACTGGACCTGGTATTCTCTGATGTTTTGAAGTCTATTGGTAGAATAAAAACAGGTATATTATGCAAAATTATGCGTGTTATCCTGAGATTAGCTCACTTGATTAGAGCATGGTGATGATAATGAATGCTGAGGTCAAGGGTTTGATCCCCTAAAGGGCCATTCACTTGAGAGCTGAGCTTGGTAATCCTTGTGGGCCCCTTCCAACTTGGAATACTCTGTAATTCCAGCACAGGAAATAAATGCATGATATGTAATCATAAGCAAGTGTAACACATGCTTTGAATAATGTGCTGCTCTAGTTTAGCTCAGTTGTAAGAGGCTACTGCAGTTGATGGGAATTTCTTGCAAATTTGGGCTTCTTCCTAGGGTGGCTCTTTGGCCCTGTGGCATCATTAGAGGCCTCCTGGCATGTTTTTGTTGTCTTTAGAAGTAATGTTCTTGTGTTCATTCCTCATGAAAGATACATGGCTGCAAGTGAGAGGTCTGTACTTGTGCAGCGTGAGCTCCTTCTGACCGGAGGAGCCGTAGTAGGTGCCTGGTGGGGATGTGGCTACCAGCATCTTCAGGAGCAGACATAAAGGGATTCAGTGTCCATCAACAGATCTGCCAGGGGTGGCATTTTGTCACACACACCACTGAGTCACCCAGAGCATGCACAGGAATCTTTTGCCCAGACCTTCAGTGGATCAGTAAATCAGCGTGAGAGCAACAATTCATTCTCCAAAATTGGAGAGATAGCAATCACTGATACTTCTGATTTGGTCTTGCTGTGAGCACGAGAAACTGGTGAGGTTTTTGGATGGAAATTCCTATCCCTTAAGGATGCTTTTTATCTATTTGTGTCCCTCTGTGTCTGGGTTGCCATAATGGCCCAAAGGAAACTGGTACAGTCTTGGCAGTGCCTTCATGAGCTGTTTCGGGGGGAGGTGATACATGCTCTGGCCATAACAGCAACTGTGAGTTACTTGGCACCATGACTATCTAGATGGGCCTGGATGTTTGGGTTTTTTCCCCCAAAAGGAATAACTTTGCAGTAAATGGGATAGGCTTAGCATTTCCACAGTTTATTAATTGTCATATGAATAAGCTCTAAAGAAAAAAAACCTTAAATTTTTAGATGTTAGCCACATGTGATCACGGAACTGAGGCTAAGTAGTTTTGTAAAAGGTCACAAGAATGATCTTTTAAAAGCTAGTAGTCATATTTCACTATAATCTGTGGTTGATATTAATGATGCCAAAGAATTACTGAAAAAAATAAATGCCTGAGGGAAAAAAATCCTTAAGGCAAAGAATATAAATGGCACCTATAATGTCTGATATTTCCTCTTTATCTGAAAATCTAGACTGTGTACTCAATCAAATGTTCTCTTCTAGAGATGCAAAACCATGTAGCTTCTGGCCCATCTGCCTAAAATATGAGGTTGAAAGCTATTTTGCAAGGTCCATATTTCTGATAGTTGTTAATTTGGCAAGCTGGCGATGATCAAGAGCCTGAGAAGTGACAAGGAGCCATCTTCCACCTACTCAACTGCTTAGACTCAAGAATTCTGCAAGTACTCTGAAGCTGCTCTCTCAAAATACCTCCCTCTATTATTTTGAATTTAAATTCAACCCTCAAAGGCGTGTGAGAGCTGCAGAGTATTTTACTACTGATATGATGTGCCTGTAAGTTGTATTCTATGCTAAATTAAGCAGCAGTACTTCTGTATGGCATATACTGTAATTAAATATGGAACCCAAGCCCGATGTTTGACCTTAGGGAATTTAATGCAGTTGACTGTAGTGTTGGTGGGAAAATGAATTCCATAATTGAGGCTGAGATCTGATGTCCCCCACAGTATTTGAGTATTCAAATACCAAGTTTTGGGAGAAGTCCATTTCTAATATTCACGCTAATTTATCATTTTAACTGACATATTTGGATTCCAGAACAATTGTAGGTTAAACAAAAGGAAAACAGGATATTAAAGGATCTGATGGGTCCCATCCAAGTTTTGTGTGAGTTTCTCTCTACTGGCTTTAATGGAATGTGGCCCACTCTGTAGAAACAGCTCTTGAATTCTTTTCACTGGAAACACTGACAAAAATTAATATGCCCCTAAAGTGAAACAGACCTGGGAAACAAAATAAAACTCAGCTCTTGGAATTGTCCAAGCCAGAGGAAGTGCAGAAGCGAAAAAAAATACCATGAGAATGTAAGAGAAGACTTATTCTTTCAGTTTTAATATTTCAAGTATGAATAACAAAGATAAGGTAATAGTGTTCTATCTGCTAATTAGAATAGTGCTGGAGATAGAGTGAAAATGGAAATTTTAAATGTTCAGAGCCTTACTGGAATTGAGACAGTGGGCATTTGAAAGACATGATTTTTAGGATGGTGCTGGAATTATGTATGTCTTACTGACATAACAGCCCTAAATAAACAAAAGTGTGAAAAATTAAATATGAAAGTTTTTTGAAATTTCAATACATCCACCTTTCATTGGGAAGAAACTGTTCCTCAGTGAACGACATTTTCCTTTGCTGTTTGAATTCGTGTGGAATTGTTTCCACTGTGCAAGTAGAGTGACATGAGTTTTGTAGTGATGTTGTTGGCTCTGCCGTGCCATGCAAAGGGCAATTGTCAGGATATAAAAATTGGATCCTGGAAGTCGTCCCAAAAAGCATAATGAAAAATACCTTGTCTTTTTTCTATGCATTAACTGCAATGAATCAGATGATGCAGGATCCTTGCTTTGAGGTTGATTTTTTTTTTTCCTTTTTTTTTTTGTTTGTTTAGAGTTGAAGTTATTCTGTGCAGAGTGCTACTGTGGGAAATCCCCACTCTTCAAGCTGAGAGTAGTTTTACTGTGACTTAAATGGTGCCAGCCAATTTAGCCTTAAATACAGTGGGCTTTAATCCTGCAGGAAGGCAGTGCTTTGTGTGAAAGAGGACATGAAAATTCAGTTTTTCCACGGGGAAAAAAAGTACTAGTGGGCTGTGATAGTACTGAAATAAGTATTGGAAGAATATATTTATCTATTTGGGGAGCAAAACTGCTTCTAGAAACCTGCTTGTCAGAATGCAGAAAGAGGCATTTACAGATTTCTACTTTTTTGTGCGTGATGGGTGGTTTCTGGTTATTTGTTTGGGGGTCGGTTGGTTTTTTTACTTGAATTTTGCCTTCTGGTTTACAATTCTGAGCAAAGAGGGCCTGAAAAGATGTTTGCTCTGAACTCTCTTCAGCTGTGATTTGCAGCATAAGTCACAGTCCAGAACTCTGAACAGGTGGAGGCCCTTTGTGCATGCTCAGTGCTGGGAACCAAAAATCCTGAGGGTTTGAGTCCAGGAAAATCCCTCTTACCTTGCAAGCTGCTTGCAGGAGTAAATGCAAAGTGAAATCTGTGTTAGATCACTCACTGCAGCACACTTTGGTTAGGAAGAGGAGCATGTCATCCACCCCTCCACTGTAAACATTCCAGAAAAATGTATTTGTTGAGTTTATTTATGGGCACTTCTGTGGTGCTCACCACTGCAATATCATTTCACTGCTCTTTGGGCATTTGTGCCTTTAATGGAAAAGGACAAATGTTTTTTCTCTTTGGAGTTTTGCAAGTGAGGGCACATCAGTGAAATTAATCTCAGGCCTAAATTTTTAATGTAACTAAAATAATGGGGTTTTCTTCTAAAGAATGCTACAGTTTTGCAGAAGTTTTTGGCAGGTTTCTTAACAGAAATGAAGTAATGAATGTACTCTTCGTGTTTCTTTGAATGCATTGTGTATTAAATGTGAAATGAAATTGAAAAAATTCTGCTGTGCATAGCTCCTCTGACTTGCAGCAGTGTTTATCTAGACATTTGCTTGTTCTGGTAAAGGGCACATGCCACAGGCAGTACAGCTGCTTGGAAAATATTAATCCCTTCAGTGGCCTCCTTCTGCCTCCATCCCCCAAGTTCTGATGACAATGAAAAGAATTTCACTCTTAGGAAGAAAATTCCATAGAAAGTTAAATTGGGGGGGGGGGGGGGGGGGGGGGGGGGAGAATGTTAACCATAATTTTTCTAAGTGAAATAAAAACATTGTGTCAAGTGAAGTTCTTAAAATTTGACCACTGCCATCTGCCTCTGCAGTCCCTCACAACCCCAGGGGATAATTCAGACTTTTTGTTAGTTGGGCCACCTCGAAGAACATCGGGAGAAGCCAGAGTCAGCTGAAAGACTGGGCCTCAAAAAAGTGATGTTTTGAGGCATTGGTCCTAGAAATCCTGAGAGGCTGTGTCTCAGCATTTCTGAAGGTAACGGGTGTTTTTAGATGAAACAAGAAATCCATTTTATTTTTGACACTTGTTTTGGTCCAAAAAGTTAGGAGTTCTCAAAGGAAAATATGATTTTTATGAGGAGGAAAAAAGTTGGGCATAATGCTTGGCGTTTTATATCAATTTTTGACTGGAATTTTTTGGTTTTCCTAAAAAGAAAATTAAGCAGCTTGAAATCTTAATCCTACTTCTGCTGTTGACATGAATCCTTAAAATCAATTTACTTTGTCTGATTTTTGGATGTTACTATGAAGCCAGTGACTGGAGGAAAAAGTGCTCTAAAAATTTAACTTTGATAGACCTTTGCATACCTGAAGCATGGTAAATAAGTTTTAATATTAAATCTCTGCTATTATTTTCAGCCAAAATTCTCTTTGCAATATGATCCAAAATGAGAACACAAAGATAATTTAGGAAAAAATGCTGTAACTGTCAAGTCTTTAATCTACATTATTAGTACACCATGTGTGGTTTCCCTGAAAACCAAAAGCAAGCCGAAAGCTTTGACTCTCATAACTCATGTGTACAATGAATATGTCTTCTGGTATATGTTTTGTGAGGTTTTTGCCAGTCTTGAAAATGCTGAAACTTGCAAAGGAGCCTGAGGCTAGAAAGAGTGTTCTAAGTACAGAACAAATGGAAATGCAGAGGAAGAGAAGCAATCTGATCCTGGAGAGCTTTCTGGTAATGCAGAAAGTCTGAGGAGGAAGAGGTGTGTGACTCTTCAAAGCCACAGTTGTTAGAAATGAACTATTCAAAGTGAAATTCCACCGAGGAAAAAGAACAGGAAGAGAACTGATGGGAGGGAAGAGAAGGAATTTTTTTTTGTCAGAGGCTGGAGGGACAGAGCTTGTGCTGGTCCTGCTGAGCCTCTTGTGGAGATACTTTCTATGATCAAGGAAGTGAAAAAGTTGCAGGGATAGGTGGCTCTCCAAGAGCAGGGGATGGGAGGTCGTCAGCAGTGTAATGTGCACACTATTGGCTCACACCAGGAACAAACTTTGTTTATCCCTCTTGAAAATACTGTTTTTAAAGCTGGGCAGCTAAATGACAGCAGCTGTCACTTATCTGAAGCTTTGGAATTTTGATGTATTGAAATACAAAATGGAGATCATAGGTGTAGTGGAAGATTATCTTCCTTTCCACATTCTTCCTGTCATGATGTACGAGGGAGAAACCCCTTTTGGAGGCAACAGGGTTTCTGTCCAGAAGGTATGAGGAGTTTGTTTAGTTATAAGGCAAAAAAAAAAAGGCTCATTGATAATATAAAGCCAAATCTTGTGTTAGCAGTGTTGCAAGCACAAAAGACAAGTACATCAGAATTACAAAGCTCTCTGTAAAATCATAATATTGGTTATAAAGCTCAGACTTCAGAGCCAGATGTCACTGGTGTTCAGCCATTCCAGTTGGGTGGGTTCCCCTAAGTCTTGAGTCTGATGAACTCAAGGCCATTGAACTCAAACTTCAGTGGAGCAAAAGTTCCTTACTGTTGTGTGAGAAACTTTCTTGGCAACCTAAGAACGGCTTCATTGCTGTCACGTGGGGTGGTCCACACACAGGAAAACCTGCTGCCTGGCACTGTTCTTTCTGTATGGAAGCAGAAGAGTAAGAGTGTGTTCATGGCTGGAATGATGTGCCCTGATTACAGCAGATTTCCATGTGTTCATCTACTGACCTGTGAGATAAGGTTACAATCCTCAGGTCTTCAGAAACTCCTCAGAAATTCACTATCTGAAACTGCATGGCTGTGAGACACCAAAGTTACTCGGTCAGGAGGTGCTACTCTGGTTTACAATGCAGAACTCAACGTGTTGTTGAGGGACAGACCAGATCAGACTTGGTGCTGTAGGAGAAACAGTCTGTGGGTTGAGTTTTAACACTGAGCTTGTAACATTCTTCCCTGGCATAGCGGCGTAATGACTTGATGAAGAGAGAAAACGTCAATTCACTGACTTATGTTCTACCTAGCTAAAACTGTGCCTGCATCTTCCTCCTCCTTGAATCTTTGGACACAGCTGTTTGGTGCTGTCTTGCTAAACAATTCTTTTCTTTTGCTCTGGGTTGCATCTGCTTCAGCAGTGACCGATGCAATTCATCTGCGTTTGTCAAAACCTTGAATCTCCCTACAGCGAGAGGAAATGTATAATGCAAGATATGTTTAGATGTGTTTGTGTACTTCCAGTCTCTTCATTGCAGAAATTCCACCAGTTCAGGCTTCTGCACTGCTCAGATTTGAACAGCTGGTTTTGTTCCCTGCCACCCCAAATACCCTTTATGTACCTTACATGTCAGTGATTGTTTCCTTTTGGGGTATTTTCAGAGACCTCAAACAAGAAAGTCAACTGTACTGCAGACATGTGCCTAGCAGGAGTTTTACTGAGACCACCAGTTCATTTCACATAGGTCATCAAATGGTTTTCCAAGCATGTGCTGGCTTGGACTGGTTTTGAACCATTGACTTAGAGTGGAAATATTTCATATCCCTTGCTAATCCCCTAAGCCTGCTGGCCTCCCACCCCTGTGGCCATTATTTTTAAGGGGAATCAATTAAGTGCAGAAATTCAGCTTTGTGTTCTTTCACTTAGGTCTCCAGCATTCTGTGCTATGCCAGGGAACTTTTATGAAGTCTGGGGAAAAAACGTAAAATCAGGAGATTGCAAAGGAGTGAAGCTTACTTTTCTTTCTACATGGTACCAAAAATACACATAACTATAAAAAAATGTTAAATAACATTGCATTCTAACTGCAATTTTCTCAGCACAGAGAAAATTCTGGTGCTTGAATTCTGGTGCTCCTCTTTGGACAAGCTGGGTTACTTGATTTCAAGGGGTTTTATGGTTTTGGTTTTTCATTCTTTGCAGAGACAAGCAGATCCGATAAACAACATATACATGTATATATCGAGTCTCCCTAAATGCTTTTTCTGCGTTTTCTTCCCAATAAAGATTGTGAAACTGGCACTTCTAGTTACCACAGTATTTCAGGGGGCTACATCCTTGAATATGAAAGTAGAGGAGGAGCTGCAAAAGTGTGTAGAACAAAATTATGGGAACTTGACACACTGTCTGGAAAATACGTCTGGAAAGCTGTGGGTTTCCTTTTTGCTCATATGCCTCTAAGTGGATTTTCTTTATTGCAACGCCAATAAATAATTTAAGCCATTTATTAGACAGCTTGTGATCCTGTCCATCAGGCTAGTGTGTTTTTGTTGTGAGGGGTAGAAGTTTCCTTGCTTTTTTCCTGCTGGTTCTGTCATGGATAACACGGATAGGTCTACAGCTTTTTTAGTCTTAATTGCATGGGCGTCTCTTGCCTTACCAATGCTATTGCAACCTCTGCTGAGTAGAGAACTGACAAAAGTCTGTTACCATCTGTAAAAAAGGAGATTAATAAGCTCATCGTTGTGGTACACAAGTCAGGAAAGTGACAGCTTGTTTCCAGTTCTGTGAAAGGCTTCAGGAGTCGTCTTTAAGCTCTTCCAGGATCTGAAGCTCTTTAATTGCAAAATGGATGTGGGATCTTTACTTTCTAGAAAGTAAAGTTCCTTTCCAGAGAGGGGTTAGGAAACTCTTCAAGAATGCTTGCTCTGGGAATTCCTCTATCATTGTGAAATAGAAGAGATTTTTCAAATTTGTTATTGCTAGATATTGACCTTCCAACATCTGTGTGTTTGACTGTGTCTTTTGCCTTTTTTCCCCACTCAGTAACTCCTCTGTGATCAAATGTTAACAGTATCATCCCTGGTGTCTACTTTTTTGGTAGTTCTGTTTTGATAACTGTACCAAAGCAATGTTTCCCTGCCACCATCTTTCTTCAGCAGTGGCTGGTGGCTCTACCTATTTCTAAATACAGCATGAAAACCTAAGCAAGATCTGTGGTGAGCTAATTAAAGACAGTATGGCAGAAAGTGCTAAAAAGGTGCCAGTCCTAAGGGAAAGGAAGTTCTCAGCACTTGCAGTTCGGTGGTGCTCCTGTTTGCTTGGTAGCTCTTAATGACTGCAATTAGGGAATTGTTTGAGTTCTGAAGGCTTGCTGTAGGGCCTGACATCTCGGTGAGCTTTGTGTGAGTGGACAGATCCTGCTGCTTCCCAGGGCTCCCCTGAAGCCCAAAGGCTCAGTCACATCTCAACACAACCAGTTTGCTGCCAGTTCAGCATTTCTCTCAGTTCAGCAAGTTCTGAAAGGCCATTTCTCTGCTCTCCTGATGTAAAAGCTGTCTGGGGGTTGTTACTGTCTTACAGAATCTTGCTTTATCTATTTTACCTTTGAGATGAGATACTAATATATATTGTTCCTTCTGGTAAATTCCTGTTGGGAATATTTTCCTTGTTTAAGCATTGTTTTAATTCTCTTCTTTGACTTTTAGCTAAGCAAGAGAGTAGCTAAAGTGTGATCAGAGCTCTGACTTGGTGAATTAAGCATGTTGCTGTGCATTTGGGTTTGAAGGGAGGGATCTGAACACAGCTGTGATCCCACAGAGTTTGGTCCAAAGCTCAGTGAAGATAAAAGATTTTGAATTTTTAGTCAGCTTCTGTCAAGATCAAGGAGAGAAAAAAAAAAAAAATCTACTTTCTCCTGTAAGAGCAAGACTTCTTTTGTAAAGACTGTGTTTCTAAGTTTTTCCTGACTTTCATGGTCAAATGCACCAAGATACCCTTAAGATGCCTACAATATTTTTCTAGATTTTAGATGGCTGCTGAAGTAATAAAAAGCCAAAATATATCTGGATATCCGTCTCTACTTGGCAATATGCAACTAAAAGAATAAATGGTGTAGGAAGGGAAGGTTGTCTGTCTATACACAGCAACTTTGGTCTCTGTATCTCATTTCCATGGAAAAAACATCCTTTGCACAGTTTTGGGTTTTTCTCACACGCAATCAGAGTAAGATCAAGCCCCTTCCTGCTATCTCTTCTGCAAGTAGGCACTGGGAAAAGCTCCAGCCTAACCTTAAGAAAGCATTTTGTAGATATGTCAGTTGTCAGCAGCTTCCTTCCCTCTGACACTCTGCCCCCTCACTCCTAGAAAGCCCTTTCCTGAAAAAGTGGCAGTGTCTGCTCCCAAAGCAGATGCAAATGTTCTCAGAAGCCCTGGAAGGGAGATGATCCTGTCTGGTGCCCTGATGGGCTGTCAGGATAAATGGAAGGAGTCCCTCTGAAGTCACTGTGGCTTTGCTGATTTACACGCAAATAATTTGTTGACATATTTTTATAGACTATTTCCGCGTTGTGTCTGGAAAGGAGAAGGATTAATGTGTGTCTCATACTTTCTGCTGATACTTGCTGACTTGACCTCTTCTGTTCCAGTTAAGCTAATCTTCTCCCTGCAAAACTAGGTCATCGTTACAATTTCTCATCCCTCTTCACTTTTCTGAGTTAAAATGATCATTCACGATAAGAGCACTAACTTTGTTAGTCCTAACAAATATTTTATGCCTTATCTTTTATCTTTCTCCCAGAAGCTGCTGACTTCTGTTCTTACCCTTACCCTTACTTGTGTCTCTTCCCCTCTTGATTTGTGCTGAATCCCACTTTGCATTGCTGTCATGGAACAGTGCAAGTTGCGCCTGTTCTCAAAATTGTCAGTGTCATCCTCTTTTATTCCAGAATCCTGTAACAAAAGGTGGAAATTTGTCAGTCCATGTTTCACTTCACTCAGTAGCACAGGGTCCATTGCTTGCTCTGATGTTGATCCTGCTGAACTCTTGGAGCCCAAATAAATACCTAGATTGACTTTCCTGCTCCAGCATTCCTCTACAGTCAATAATCTTTCCAGAGGAAGCCGTTATCACGAAGCAGAATTAATACTCCACGGGAGGTGTCTGTCTTAAACTAAAATCTAGGACAGTTCTGATGCCTTGGGAGAGAGGAGAGGCAAATGATGTGTCTGGGATTTCCCAGGGCAGGGAAATCTGGTGGCAGCTGTTGCCATAAGAAGTGAGTGAAAGGCCATGGGGCGGATGAGGATTCACGGGCACATTTCAGCCACTTTTTCAGTACTGAGGTACCAAGGTGAGGCACTTCAGAAGATGCTTTCCTTGAATATGAGGGGTTTATACTGCTCTGCATGAAGTCTTGCATGTAATAAAGATAAAAACGCAGGGAGAAATCACTGACTGTATAACCTGGAGTTGCAAGTGCTGAGCACTTGGGTCTCTTTGCTGCCTGTGAGATGGAAGCACTGCTGGCTCTCGTGGCCAAAGGGTGTTACTGGCTTTGGGCAGAGCGTGCAGTGTGAATAATAGTGGGAAATTAGGAACAAAGAGCATTTGAACTCCTGATCAGCAGTTCAGCTATGCACCAAAATGTAAACATTTGGCAAAACTGTCTGGCACACATGTTTCATATTTTAAAAGATGAGTTAAAAATTTCTAAAAGCTTAAGGGCTTTGATGTTCTCCAGTTCCTTCAAAATGAATTCCTCCTAAATGAATCTGTGAGGAATAGATTCTCTCTTCTAAGAACTTAGGAAATGTTTTGGAATTTTTACTTTTGTCTTTACTAAAGGAAAGTGTGGGGATGTATGAAATGAAAAAATAGAAATACAGAGACAGTATCCAGGTTAAAGCTTCCCAAAAGTTCCAGAGTTCTTGGCTGCAAAGAGCTTCCACACAACAAAAAGAAATTAAAATCTAAAGCAAGAATATTAACTCTCCAGGATCACTGTCCCTATTCAAGTAAAACCACATGTACAACAATTTTGCTGAATGAGCTATGCATGCATCAAGTCCTACAGGGGAAGGATTGGAGAAAGGCCTACCCAATGTTCATGAGGAAAAACAATCACAAAAATATTTCATATTGGTTATTCTTGCCATGGGGAAGAACTTTATGACTAAAACACAACAATGTCTAACTAATGCTAAGCAATCAGGAAAGACCTTGTATCCAGGAAAAGCATGGCATGTGAAAGTGCCAGCAGCTTCTGCTCTGCCAGTACAAGGGATCTGCCACTTTTCTATGGGGCACTCAAACTCAGAAACCTCTGCCTGGGCTCCTTTCTCTGCCTTTCAATTTGAACCTCGAGATGATAGAACCATGGGAAGGAAGTTTTCAGTACAGCCTTATAGTGGTGATTCTTCCCTTCAGTGTACTTCCAAATGATAAGGGAAATCAGGGTGTTGGGCCTGTGATACTGATGTTTTCCCCAAATCCCCAAAGTTGAATAGATGCAGAGTAAAGTCTCTATGTGGACTGTATTTTGCCACATTTTTTTGGTGAGAGTTGTGTTATGAAATTAAGGGTAAATCTATCGTTTTTGTAGTCCAGAAATAGGCAGCAAAAATACACGGCGCACTTACATTTTACCACCAGTCTGCAGATAACACAGTGTCAGACAAAAGCTCAGAGGGCTGCAGCCTGAATTTTGAGTGCAGGCAAGCTGACTGACTGAGGTGTAAAAGACTAGGCATGCTTCAAACTTGCACCCCAACTGTGTGTCCTCTTCCTTTGGCAGAGACTTTGGATCCTCTTGTGCCTTGAGATCCTCTGCTACAGACTTTACCTGTTCTAGTGCTTTTAATCGCTACTTGTAAATAAATAGCTGACAAAAAACGTGCTCAGCCTACCTCTGTAGCTTGGGAATGATGCTAGTTCTGTGTGCAGTGATTGTGTGAGGTTCAGGCTTTCCAGGGAGAGCAGCCACAAAGGAGTGAGTGTACAGAGAGTGCTGCCCAGGACAGACCAGGAGATATCCTCTCCCTTTTCTCCTGAAAATGTCAGAGCTCATTTAAACCTCACAAGGACCCCAAATCAGCAAGAACCATTCTGTTTGGCATCACTTGCTGAGAATTGCAGTTCAGGATCAAAATGGATTTTTAACTTTTTTACTGGTGCTGAGGTCTGTGAAGAATCTGCTCAGAGTAAAGGCGATAGGGAATAGGATATCCACAAATAAATCCAGGTGTTAAAAATGTTTTTTTTTTTCCTAATAGGCATGGGGTTTTTATTTTTGCCATAGAGTTGGTTTTATAGGTAGGGGAAGCTCAGAAGAAAAGAATAGAGCTGCTCTTGTACAGGTTATGTCCAAAAAAATACCTGCTCTAATTCAGATTGCTCTTTTGCTTGGGCAGTAAGTGTTTGTGAGCAGAACACCTAATATTTAGTCAGTCTCATCTCATCAGCTCCGCACCAGCATCCTCTGACTGCAGCCCAGGCTCGCTTTGCAGTCCTGGCTACAGAAGCAGATTCCAGAAAATTAGTTTAGCATGTCAGTCCAGCACGGACCTGCAGGCTTTGGGAGGAGGAATGAATGGAGGCACAGTTCTTGTGCAGACCACATGGATTCGAGCCTGCCCTCTGATTTACACACATGCTGAGCTCGGGGGAGTGCACAGGTGTACGTGGAGGCAGAAACAGGCACGTTTGTGTTTGGTTTTTTTTTTTTTTTTAAAAAGTGGTGCAGACCTGGGCTGTGCAGCCAGATCTGTCCCAGTCTGGCACATGCTCTATGTCCATCCAGTAGCTAACTTCATACCTGAGGCTAGATTACAGAGTATGGTGTTAGTTCAAAGCGACTTTGTACTGCTGCCAAACAAGGAACAGGCTCACTGCTTATTCTCCAAATCAAAAATACATTGTAAAAAGCAACATAACACAGAATTAGGGTTGCATGGTTTAAACATTAAACAGTCAGCAGAACCAAAGGGAAAGATTTCGGTGTCTGCATTAGCCCCAAGCCAGGGTATTTCTATCACTATTTTTCCAGCTAGACATGCAGCTTATGACCAGTGCTTGCTCTTGATGAAAGCAGTGACATTTTTGTGGTGTGGGAGGCAAATGGAGCCTTTAAATGGGCTGGTATGAAGAAGCGCCAACTGGACTATAAACCTCCCCAGTGCATCTGGTCTAATTTTCAGCTTGAGCTGACCTGAAGCCATTTCACAGAATGAGGGATGGTGTTTGCTCAGTACAGCTGGACACAGAGGCCATGGCCTGGCTTCCTCAGGTAGACAACTGTAATGCCTGGCTAACTGGGCCCAAAAGATGTGTGCAGGTCTGCTGGAAGCTACAGAAACCTTTCCCCCCTGTCTAAATAGACATAATTTGGAGGTATTGAAGCACAGTAAGCATGGCTCTCTGGTTGTGACAACTGCATCTTCCTCCCATCCCTACTCTTGTTTTTGCAGCCAGACAGCACAGCTGAGTCTGGCAAGAAGGTTGGTTTGAGTCTATCACAACCAGGCTGGTTGGAAGAATTAAGAATGGACTGATCTGCTTGGTCAAGCCCAAGAAAGGCCAAAACTGCACTTCAGGGCCTTTAGTGAATGGAATTGTCCATACATGTGTTAACACAACTTGTGACACTGGCAGTCCTTGCGAGTTTCAGGTTTTTATCAGTGCGTAGCTAGCCTTGCCCATGAGCTATGTAATGTGCTAAGACATGTGGGCTGTAAATTGGTTTAAGCATGAGCCACAGATTGTTGATATCTCTCCCCAGCCACTGTAAATGCTGGTTGGAGTACACAATCTGTAGATTTGCAGCCCTGCAGTTGCAGCTGAAACAGCTGTGAAAGCTGGTCAAGAAAAGCAAGAGCACATGCCTCTATTTGGCAAACACAGCCAAAGGTTCCACTCCACTGTTATTTGCAGATCTTACTCCAGGTTCAGGCTCCATGGGTTTGACAAACTCATAGTTTAAGATTCCTGATCAATGGCCCAAGAAATAAAGCTTGTAATTTTTTTTTAATGCGTTCTGTTCCATACAGCTTAATTTTCATTTGGAGCAGATATTTTTCTCTTGGGAGGGGTAGAGGGGGCAGGGAAGTCCCTGGAAAAGTGATGGCTGCTGAAGCTTGCATGGTTGCTCACGGCTGTAGGGGCTGATACTGCAGGACCCCAACGTGGGGAATGTAAATCCCTTCAGGAATCCAGCAGGGCTGGGCTGTGCTGCTGCCCAGAGCAGCCTGTGGGAAGAGAGAAGCAGCTTCAGAAGGTGTTATTGTTTAATCACAGCTTAAATATATCAGTCTAAGAGCAGGAGTCTTCCTGGACTGATTTCCTTCCTTCTTCTCTACTGATGGAAGGCACTGGGGTGTGTGGTCAGATTTTTGGTAGCACCATGCTCTGCTAGTCAGCCTCTATCAATCACAAGACTTTGAGTGGGTTAAATTGGAGAGATTTCCCATGTGGATGGGAAAAGCCCTGATGCAGAGGCTGTCTTTCTATCAAATCTGAGCCTTCTGTGCTCCGAATCCTGGAAGCTGTCTGTGAAACAGCTATAAAGAACATTTTTCATGTGGTCCAACATTTAACTTCTGTAAACATCCAGGAAAAAAAAAAAACCCCTTAACAACCCCCCCAAACTGTCGTCAGGTAACATGACACAAATGCAGAGCATGGAAACTTCTCTCCAAACACTTCATACTGAGCAAAGTTATAAGCTACTGCAAAGGGGGTGTCCTGTAATGGAAAATATTATGCAAGATGAGCTAGATGAGAAGCTGCCAGTGGCATGTGAAACTGCAAAGCCATGGGTGGCTTGTTTTTCTTCTGCCTTTCCACCTAAGCTGTATAAGCAGCATCTGCCACCAAGGTTATTTTTGTATTAAATTTCAAACTTGAAGTAGAATTTACAAGCTAGTGTATGGTTGTGTGTTAGGCCTTTTTGAAAATTATAAATATACATGCTTTCAAGTAGGATCTTTCAAATTTAATGCTGGGGGAATCATTCATGCTCAGATTCTGAAAAAGGACCTTTTTTTTTTTTCCTTTGAGCTAGTATGCAAAATATCAGCTCTGATTCCCTGACTTTGCCTAATCAGTGGAATTACTCTCAAAGGATGGTCTCACCTTTTTTTACCTCCAGAAAGATGAGTGAGAGAGATTTCGTAGCCCATTTTTCTGGCATAGCAGTCTGCAGTTTCAACCTCTTCAGCTCTTGACTGTGAATCCTGACAAACTGAACACTCTGGGGCTCAGGGATGCCTTGATCGTCTCTGCCTCTCCCTCAGCAGTTCCCTTCACCACTGGACAATCTACCTCGGGAGAAGGTGGTGGAGGAGGAACTGTTAAGGGAAAAGAGGTCCTGGGGTAGAGTGGAGGGGCTGTTTTATTTGCCAGAGAATCAGAACAGGCTCTCGGCTGCCCTGCTTCTCTCTTCTTCCTTCCTTCCTTCCCCTCTCCACCACTGAAGATGACATAATTTCTCTACAAAGTGCCACAGTGGCCATTTTCCAGCCCAGCTCCTTCTGGGAATTTTTTAGACCTAGTCTGAAGACTCATAAAGATTCCATTACCCTTCTAATTAGGAAATAAAGAAGGCTCATTATTTTGTGAGGGGCAAAGGACTTAAACTTTTAAGCAATTATTTCCATGGTGAAATACTACCCCTAATTGTGAATTTCAAATTGAAGCCAAAGAGATTAAGATCCCAACAACTGGTTTGACATGAGAAAGAAGGGGGAAAAGCCCACAAGATTTGATTGCCCCTTTTGTAGCAATCCTTCTTGCCAGAATGCAAAAGCTCCCAAACATCTGGCAGAGTTAGGTTAGCAAGAGTGGCTGAAAGAATGCAGACACACACGAAGGGTTACAACAACAAGCAGAAGATTATTTGTAGGAACTGGACGTGCAAAATCCCCTGTGCCTACAAACTGGGAAGGAGAGGACTAAGAAAACAATGACCCAATTTTGCCAAAATCTTCAAATTTCAGGAGTTGAGGAGTACAGATCTTGCTTAATATCCAAGCTTTCCCAGTGGGTTCCTACCACTGCTCTAGGTAAGTCTGGCTTTCTTTTGCTGCATCTGAGTCCAATGAGTTACTTGTGCATTATTACAGTGTCCCTTCCTTATCTGAGGGGCACAGGAGAATGTAGGAAGGGGTACAAAGTCTGCAGGATGTCTCCAAGCCTAGCTGACAGCTTGCTTCTTGATTTTTTTCTTCTTCTTTGTGCGACTTCTAGTTAAAAAATGAATGGATTTAAAATTAGCATAATAAACTGATATATCACTGACAACCCGACTCAAGAACAAGTCTTCCCAGTTTCCTATGTAATAAATACGAGTTTGGGGGTGAAAAGGGTTTCTCTGACCAGCCACTTCACAGTGCAAGCTGCACAAAAAAGCCCTGTGCACCTGCTTAAGAGAACGTGGTGTAGCTGTGCAGAAACTGCTGCCCGCCAAAATCTGTAGCTCCCGACTCATGGGAAGGCTCGTGCTTGTCTCTGGGTTCAGCTCAGGTGAAATCCTAACTCTGTGTAACTCCAGTCCCCTCCGTGCACTCTGGGGGCTCCTGTTGGGGTCTGCACTGAAGGCAAACAGGTCTGGGTGTGAGGATGAGAATGGTGGGTGGGACACAATAAAACTGGAGATGTTTTAGGGAGCTGATCTTTGCCTGGGCAGGATCACAAGAGCTAAATGAGGTTTCAATGTGGCTGTCTTGATCGAAGGCCACCTGAAAAGCCCTATAAATCATAGCTGCTCAGCAAGGTGAGTTTTGAAATACACCACCTTCAGAACCTGGATTTGCTGGTGATTTAATAGGAGAAGGAGGATACTGTGCATAGAGAATTTGAGTTAGTGTTCTCAGCAGTGGTTGTGTTTGTGTGAGTGTTTTATATGGAGGGAGTTACATCTCAAAATACTCTCAGAAGACTCCATGCACAGGGGTAGGGGAAGATAAAAATCTATCTTTCCATTTTCTTTAGTATATTCTACATATTCAGAAGAGGGAATTTAAGTGTCTTAAAACAACAGGGAGAGTTCAACCACTTCCTCAGAGTTTTAAAATCCTTCATCACTCACTACTGTCCCACTTGATTTACACTGCCTAAGGTGGGCCGGCCACACTTGAGCGCTACAATAGCCAAATACATAATAAAAAGCTAAAAAAGTCATAAAAGTTTTACACAGAGGATGTGACCAGCATAAACAGCTCACAACATGTGCCTAATGCACAGTATAGGTGTCTGTGGAGCAAGAAAACAGTCACTGTTTAAAAAAAAAAAAAAGAAATCTTATGTTACACCAGACAGTCTAAATGCGTAATAGCTCTGACCCTGCTGCCTCCCTCTGGTTCTGTGCTGGGATCTAGCAGCACAAAACAATTTTGCACCAAAATTTTGGAATGTTTCCATTTTGGCAGAAAGCGCTGTTTGGAGGAGACAAGCTGCGTTGCTAAGGTACAGGGGTGTGGGAGAGACTGGCCCAAGTCCCTGCTCCCTTCCTTCAGGTCCCAGATTTCTCCTGACTAATTAGGGCAGGGACTGGACTAGGCTTCAGGTCAGGGTTAGTGGTTCACTTCTGCTGTAGAACAGAGGAAACCCAACAACATTGAATGGAAATAAAAATGTAAGCTTCAATGAACGAAGCGATAATTCATCTGAGAATTGCCCTTTTGTGCTCATTCCCACTGAAATTTATTATGCTAGCACGCCTTCACCCCTTCCCTCCAACGCCCCTTGCTGTGGATGAACTTATGTTGGTGTGTTTGGGCAGCACAAAAGCCTTTGCAAGGGAATGACCCTCACTCTCCAATGTTCTCTCTTTACTCATCTGAGCAAAGCCTGCTGGCTTGTGGGATCTCCTTGTTCTCCAGGAAATATTCACCGGGTGGGCTTGAGCTTTTGAGTTTTTGTTTGCTCAAAAACTTTTTGAGCAAGTTGGCTTTGGTGAGGTGTGAGGCCTGGAGTGCTTGACACCTCATCAGGGGCTGCAGGGATCTGAGGCACGGTGCTTTCTGTGTGCTGTATACGGAATATCCTCAGCCTGGTTTGGGGCTGAAGAGCTCTCTGTGGAAAAGGAGATGTAGTGGCTGAGTACTGATGACAGGAGGAATAAAATACTGCATTTTTTCTACACTTTATCAAGTAAAGCTTGACTATAAAAAAGGGAAGAGTTTGGAAATTGCCCGACTTGACTGATTTATTCTTATTGTATTATGAGGCTATGTCTGTAAACAGTATCTTATATCCACCAGAGATGCTGCCAACACCACCCTATATAGCTAATTAATTCTCAGTAATGCACCTACAGTCTTACACATCCAGCTGCCACCTTGAGCTTCAGCAGCCCGCTGACCTTTAAACCACTTGTTTCTGGGTGATATTTGGATTTCTCGGGTCATGTGTGCCTGTGCAGCCTTTCAGCAAGTTTCTGGGGTTCAGGGTGTGTCTCCAGCTCCCTCCTGGGGAGCTTTGGCTCCGACATGGAGTTTCCTCCCATTTTGTACAGACTCATCTCTCTCCTTTGCGCTGTTTCCAGATCTCTCCCCTTGTTCTCTGCACTGCTGTTTTGTCCTGCGTGATGAATGGTGAAAGCCAGAAACGTGGATGTTTTGCAAAGCCCCTCTCAAACCACATGTCCACTGTACCCATGGGCACAGCTCGTGATGGATGCACAACTGCAGAGAAAAGCAAACAGTGCTTTGCAAGCCGGGGTTCATTTTCCTCCTGACAGGCTCCTCCAGGGAGTGTGTCCACCTCCTTTCTCTTCCTTCTTTACCCAGGTTTCTGGTAGTGGTTTCTCTTTCAGCAGCTCTGAGGCCTTTTCCCCTCATCCCCTCTGAGGATTGATCATGCTTAGCCTGCTCCTCTTCCCCGGAGTTTTGCCATTACTGAGTGGAGGGCTGCAGGCCAGCAGATTCTTTGGGGCTGAGGCAGGAGGGCAGAAGCTTTTGACAACTGCTGTTGCTTTCTGAAGCCTTGGTGACTGGCATGTCAGACATCAGCACCTGTCATGTACCTGTGCACATCTCCTGGGGCCTGGATTGACTCCTGTGGCCACGCTGCTCACATCATGACAGCAGTGTAATGGACAGGATGACATTTAATACCAACAATCTGGTAGATTTCTTCTGCAGACTTAGTAGCTAACGTTTTGTAAATGTCTTTTTCTACCCATGCACTCCTGGTCATAGTATATATAAACTTAATATCCTTAATTGCTAGAAAAGCTAAAAAATATTAGGAGTGGTCCTTGTTGGCGGGAAGCCTGAAGATCCTGTCTCCTTAGACAGTGGTTGTTTGGGAATATTTGCAAGCTATAAAGCCAGGGAAGGTAACAAAGAATGGTGAATGAACACTTGGATCTATGGATACAATTACAGTATGCAGTTTGTGCAAGCTTTTCCCAGGAGGGGAAAAAAAAAAAGGCAAATATCTGTAATGATGTTTGGGAAGTGAAATTGAGGATAAATTATCAGCTGGGGTTAGAAGTAATCAGGAAAGGCAAACCTGTGCTTCAGAACAAACAGCTATGAGTAAAGCATTGCTTCTGGCATGTGGTCATGTACCAACATTGTTATTCTGAGTCGAAATGCTGTGTCCTTCTGAGTCCCTGTTCCAGGCTTTCCAGCCCTGTGTGTACCTAAGGACCCCCCAGAGACTGGATCTGAGCTTGTGAGTGGGAAAAGATACCCAACTTTAAAGAGTTATGATGCATGGGAGCACATAAAATGTAGCTAAAATGAGCAGCCCTATAACAACAGAAACTTCAACGTGACAGGATAGTAAAAATAATGATTCAGGAAAATTGTAAGATGGCTTGATGACTGAACTATCCAATACTTGGACTAGTGCAGCAAACTATTTACTTTTTGTGTTTGTGCACTCCTTCATCTGATTTTCGTATCTCAGAGAAAAACAGGACAAAGTCTGGAGAGAGATCTTGTGAGGCTGGGGTTGTTTGGGGTTGGATTTTGAGAATTTCCGTACCATTAACATAAATTTGCTCACAGGAAATGTAAGGAAAGCATGATTTTTGGTAAAAGAACTGAAAAATACCTGACCTTTTCAAAATGAAGATGTGAGTCAAGGCCTCTGTGATGGCACTGCCTTGCAGCTGAGGGAAGCACAGCCATCTGGGTTGTTTTTGTTTTGTTTGTCAAACCAGTCTCTCATGTGATACTTCCTGAAAGCTGCCAAATCCTCTCAAATCTTGGGTGGCCTGGGCCTGAAACAATAAGTGGTCCAATTTCCCATACTTTTGCAGTATGTAACCACCGATATATTTTTATTCCTGATTAAATTTGGACAGCATTTATAGAAAATACTCTTCTCCTTGGAGAAAATAAATCAAAATGCCTTTTACTAATCCTTATGAGCATATGAAGTTGAAGTTCATAAGACAGAACTTGTACTGTAGGAATTTCCTAATCAATCACAACTGATCTGGAAGATAAGGTGAAAAAGCCATAAGGAAATCGGTCACTGTGTCAAAAAGCTTAAGCTAAATATTTTTCTGGATATTTCTCTGTGCAGATTCTTCACACATCCTAATGGCTGCCAAGAGACCATAATAGTAAGCAATGAATGAATAACATAATTTCAGGAGCTAAAACTTCTTCTGTTGGAGTCTTTATTTGTAGATTTGCTGAATATAACTGTATTCAGCTATATAACTGAATATATTTCAGAATATGTTCCGTTACATTCAGAATGCATTGAGAATGGAACTGAATGTATTTCAGAAGTGTTATTTTTTGTTTTTTTCAGTTAAATGTTACTGAAGGGGGTTCTGAGAGCAGTTGTTGCACATTATTGGAGCATTCATTTCTATTTCTGGTAATTTATGATAAAGTGGAGAATTAGAAAGGAAGTCACTTGACATTGTCAAGAGGAGGTGTACATGAAACTTAATTGGAATTTTTTTCCCCTTCCAATGAAATAATGAACTCAAGGACAGCTCTGAAATGTTGGAATTTCCCATGAGACAGGCACTTGGGACTTTGACCACCCCAGCGAACCGCTTGAATAGAATTTTGCCTGTTCATAGTGTTGTGCAAACGCTATTTGGGGTTCAGTGTGCCTCTGGCACAGGTGGGGATGGGGCTGTTCACATCCCCTGGGAGAGAGAGGGGGACTTCCCTGCATGGCTTGGATTTCCCAACAGCTCCTCGTGGCTTCAGGCAGATGCCGAGCGCCGGTGGGATTCCGCTGCGGGGCGCGGCGCAAACTAAGGAGTAATCCCTGCTTATGTGGGCTGAGGGGAGCGAGCAAATCCTCTCACTGCGATTTTACGAGTTCCTGACATCCTGCTGGAGGCAGGATGACAATAGTTTGAAATATGGAGCTATACATTCCAGCGTGTGCAGCTATCCCACTGCCTGCTTATGCAGTCAGCAGCTCGAGGGTTTTATAGGGTGGCTCAGAGGCTGTCAGAAGTGGGGCTGGTGTCTCACTGAAGGATGGTGAATTCATCCATGACCTCATCAGAAATGGGAAGTGTTGCCAGTCAGACCAGGCAGGGACTAAAGCAAACTGCTTCTCCGATATTTGATCTGCGTGCATCTGTGTGTGAACACCCTTGGTGATTTTGAGGAAGCATTCAGTTGTGTTTAACTGCTCAGAAGCCAAATTAAATAAGCCGAGTGTCATTTTTTTTTTTCAATCAAATATGGAATATTTAAGACTTTTTTTGGGCACTAGAAGTTGGCAACTAAATGCAGGAGTGTTTCTGACCCATTATCAGTTTAAATCCTCTTTAACAGCTAAGGACACTTCTTAGAAAACCTATCAAATACGACTTTTTTTTTCTTCTTTGCTTGTGGTGTCATAGTGTGCTAAATTCTAGAAAAAGTCAAACTCGTGATATTTCTTCTAATGAATCCAGACAATAGCTATTAGCTAGGAATTCAGCAGGCATTCTGACACTCAGAAGCAGCTCTGACTCAAGGCATATGTATGTTTATCCTGTTGGTTATAATATCATATGTGGTAGATGCTGGCAAAGACATCCCTCTCCTTTACCCAAAAGCATTTAGCAGTGGTGAAAAGGCTTTTGTCAAGGCAGGCATAATTCCTTCCATATTTGTGCTTTTAAAAAAGTTCACTGATTATTTTTTTATTTATGAATGCTGTCTTTGTGGCTGAAAATAATAAAGATGTTAACCACGAGCCACTGGTGACTGGTTTATGTCATCAGTATCTAAACTTGCAGCTCTGGGAATTGCTCCTGGTGACTTGTGAGACTGAGTGCTAGAAATGAGATGTGTGGTAATGCTGCTGCCTTAAGAAAGGGTAGCATATGATAATCTAGAGGGTTTAATGCAAGAATAAGTTATTTTCTTTATAGGAAAATGGAATGAATCCTCAACCAAACGTTCTTAAAGATGTCTTTTCAATCTCTAATGGGGAAAAAATGCAACCTTTCAAAGACTGCCTCTTTTTTGAGCTTTGTATCCCTTATCACGACTCTTATCAAGCCAACTCTGAGATCTGTTTTGAGAGGGATACTCTGAACGTGTGTCACAGACATACCCACGTTAATTTTCTGTGGTAACACATAAATCAGGAATGCAATGCCAATGAACACCCACAGAAAACTGTGACCTACTTGCACTGCTAGGTTCCCATCGGTATTGCTGAAGAACATAAGCAGTGATTCCTTACAGACGTTTTTCGAGGTATCTGGAAGTGTTTCTTGTATCCATTGTTACCAGTGCAAAAAGATACAGCAGCCTTGCAGCCTTTCCTGATGATATATGGCTTGTCTGAGGAGATACCTTGCCTTACAAAAAAAGAATTCCAGACAGCCAGTTGGGAGCATTAGTATTGCATTTCCATTCCTCCAGAAGCAGGCTTGGAGCAAGGTCATTAAAATCACCTTAAAAAGCGTTTCAAATATAAATTCAAAGGGCTGAATGGGAACAGGATGGAATTATTCCCCCAGGGTTGTATATTGTTGATTGATGTGAGTGTGCTCCATAGAGCTGGCACTTGGTGCTCAGTTGCTGTGAAATATTCTTGGAGGGACAAGAGAAAGTTTGATTTTGTGACATTCATCTGTCTCAAAGAACAGGAAAAAGATGGGATATTTGCACTCTGTCTGCAAATATCAATACACTGAAGGTTACACTAAAGTCCAGGGGTTAAGAGCTTCCCACAAAAGGGGAACATGTGTCATTTTGGTAAAGGAAGGGATAAATAAAGGCTGGAGCCACTCAGAAGATCGAATGTTTGATGAGTATTTGATGAGCACTGATCATGGGAGAGCTGGAAGGTCATAAAGTATTTCTTCAAGTAAGTGTGAGAGAATCTAATGCAAGAGAATTTGATTCAAATACTTTTAATTTCACTGTCTGACCAAGGGGCAGGCCAAAGTAGGTTTGACACAATGTGCAAAAGCTCTGTTCTATATAAACCTCAATTGTGCCATGAACTGTGGGTACACCATTTGCACAGCAAAGCCCAGGGGTTGAATCTCTTGGAAGCAAAGCAATTTAGAAGTGCAGAGGACCTGGAGACTGGAACTGTGAGGAACACATGAGCTGTTCCTCCTGCTTTCTGTGTGCTTCTGTTACCTCATCACGTGTTATGCCAGGGATGTAGCTCACAGAGACAAACAGCAGAGCTGCCTGCAGTTCACACCCCCAGCTGCCCCCTGAGAAATTCTGTTGTGCTATTTCATCAATACCAACGATGGAGGCGGTCTGGGGGTATCGGAGGATGGGGAGCACAGAATGAAATGTAATGTAAAAATATACAGCCTGGAGGCTTCTGTCCTGGTTCTTTTTTTTTTTTAAATTGATACTTAATTTCTTTTATTTAAATAAAGCTGTTGCAGGGAATTGCCTGTGAGGGCACATAACCCAGTGCACTTCACAGAAGGCTGGGTGTGTCTAGATTCGGAGGGGAGCAAAAGTGACGCTGAATAGTTGGCAAAACCTCACTATCCCTCTCTTTCCACGTGAGAGGGAACAAGGAAAGACATTCCGCTATGTCCACTATTACACTAAATGATGCATCTTTTGAGAAACTCCCTTGGGGGGGGTCATACTTTCCTAGGATTGCTGGCAGGGAGTCCTGCCTGTGCACAAAGGATTTGGCACCTGGAGATCCCAGCAATGCAAGTGCCTTCCACGTCCTGCTGCTGTGATATAAGCAGAGGGACCACCTCATGGGAGCTTGAATCCCGACTGACATGACTTGGTGATGTTGCAATAGGGCTAATTGTAGTTTCAGCGGGGTCCCTCAGCTTTGGAACAAGATGCCTTGGCAGTATATGCTGCTAGATGAATGTTAGGGACTGGGTGCGCTCCCACATCCAGTTCCCAAATTAGGTCTGTGGTATTACAGAAGCCATATTGCTAATATTTCTTCATTTGCTTCCTCTTCTGCTTCTAATAATTTCTTTTGAGGCAGATATTGCAGTTCCTCTTCCCTCCGTTGGGTAAACCCAAGGGCAGACAGAGGTTTTGGCTTAGCAAAATGCCTGGGACTGCTGTTGAGGTTCTGTCTGCTGTGCCTGCTGCTCCCTATAGATTTGTTGTCTTTGGCAATGACAGAATTTGGCTTTTCCAAGGAAGTGGCAAAGGCTTGTCCTGTCCAGAGGGGACTGCATGGCCGGCAGATCGAGGGAAGGATGTGCTCTGATGTGTAGCTCTTTCCACAAATCCCGTGTGACTTTGGCACGGCCACAGGCTGCTCTAGTTGGCTTCCAGTTGTGGCTCTGCTGTTGCATCACTCAAGCTGAGAGGGTGAGATCTGCAGGGCACTACAGATCCTGTTCTAAAAACGTTGTTCACTGGGGCAGGTAGCACTTGCCCAGCATGTGAGTGCTCAGAGGGTGGCACAAAGCTGCAGTCTGTTTGTTCTGAGCTGGGTCAGCACAGCTCTGCCCTCTGCACGTGACACCAATGGGAGTGTGAGAGCAGAGACTGGGTGCTCTTGACTCTCTTCCCCTGTTCACACTGTCTTGTTCTTCCTAGTGCTGTCTCTGCTGAGATGTATGCTACTGATATACAGCATGAGCTGAATGTCTGAACACCTCTGTGGATCTAAGCTGGAGCTGCATGGATCTCTTCAGCACCTTGGTTTCAGCCTTTAAAAAGGGAGCAGTACTCTTTGCTTCCTATTGTTCTGTATTTTACCTGTATGGCACAGAAATGCAACACTGTACAGGAAGAATTTCTCTCTACAGGTGTGCAGCGTGGCCTGCACTGGTTAGAGCTTCTTGAGGCTGGAGGAGATGCAAGAAAATATATGACAATAAAACATAGCATGAGCTGGCTGCGAAGGGGTGACTCTACTCACACTGTTCCCCTTAGGCAGGGGTAAAATGTGGACAGTAGTAAATTCAGTGTTTGAAGCAAATATTGGCAGAATCAGGTATTCCTGCTAGCAGCTACCTCTACTTAATTTTGTTGAGTAAGCACAGCCTTCAGTTTCTTGAGGCGCCTTTCTCTCTCTGTGGCTTGCCATGGGGAAGCAGTTGCAAGTGTTGAATTCTGTTACAGCAGACAGAGCTGCACAGGACACCTAAATGAAGATCACAAGTGTTTGCAAACATGAACATGTGTGGGACTTAAAGGGGCTTTGCCCATGGAAGTTGCGTTTTTCATTCGAGTCCAAGTTAATGACCTTGCCCTAACCTCTGCTCGATGCCTGAGCCAAGCTGCTGAAGCTGAATAGTTCATTAGCATCAGAGCACAAAGGGCCCTGGTTCTCACATTGCTGTAACAATAGGAGATGTCAGAGAATATTGATTTGATTAGGCTGATACTTGGTGTAGCCTGGTCTAAGTGAGAGGAGAAGCAAGGCCAAGGAGTATGCCTTGCCCTCGAAATGCCTGGACCAGCAGCTGTGTAATTTGTAAGCTGGTTGCAAAAGTAGATGATGGCACCATCTTTTCTGCCTGGAAAACAATACTCGAAACGAAGCCAAATTTACAAAGGAGGAGTGTGTACTGTGCAATCGTTTGGGGAAAATGTGCTGATTTTTTCAAAATTTTGGGGCAAAGAAAGCGTGCAAGTTTCTGAGCACTGCTACTTGCATTATGCGTAATTTTTCATGACTGGCAGTGGAAAATAGAGATGTTTGGAAAATGATACACATCTGCTGTTCAAAGTTTGTACTCTGTGTGAGAAGTGGGCATGTTCCTCAAAAAAGGGGTCCCTGAGGGCAGAGTTCCCTTACCATGTGTTTGCCTGCAGAAAAAGTGTATAAAAGCCCCACTTTTGGAAGCAATGCAGAAGAGCTCTTTTTTCGCTTTTCTACTAGTGAGTGAAGGTGCTGTGAAGTCTCTGTTCTTTGGGGGGCACTGTGTACTAATAGCTAGGCTTAGTTTTGCAGTGGAAAGGTGCAGGTATTCTGTTTTCTTTGGAATATGGGCCACTATGTTGTTTGTTTTGCTTTTAGTAAGGTAAAGTCACTGTGTCTATGATTAATTCTTTCTTGTTGTGGGTAAAAATCTTTTTTTTTTTTCCAGCAGGTTTTTGGATGTCTTTTTAGTTTTGATGTTTTTTAGTATATAAATGTTCTTTGCATGTATTTAGTTGTCTAAACCAAGAGAAATAAAATACTTCACCTTGAAGAAATGGGTAGACATACCACACCAAAATGAGTGGCAAAGAGGCATAATTATATGCCAACTTTTTAATTGTTTTAATCCAAGGTGAGGAAGTGCTGCTCATGGAAACACTTAACTAAATCCTACTCTCAGGGTGCTAGGTAAGTCTCTCTTCCCTGTATCCTGGGGGCCTTTCTTTCCCAATACCTTTAGGAAAGCTGAAAACTGGTACCATCTTCTGCCCTGCGTTCCTTGCTTGGTTTTTGTGGACTAATGCACGACAGGCTTTTTGATTCCTGCACCTTAAACAGGATCCATTGCTTTTTCACTGACTGCTTTTGTCTGCACTCTGAAGCATCACACTGCTTTCCAGGCAGGAGCAGAGCACAGCCCTTGCCATTCATGGGTGGTTTGGGGCACTTGGAGTGCTTTGTGCCCTGGGCACAGCTCCTCTGGATGTGCTAAAAACCCATGATGGCAATAGCTCATTGCAGGGCTCTGGCTCTTCCACTGGATATAAACAAATCCTAGGGAGACTGAGGCTGGGATTTGTGTTAGGAAGTGCACCCTTCTCAGTACTTACATTCTATCCTCATTACTGTGTCTAAGCAGCACTAGGTTTTTTTATTTTTAGCTGACTGACATTGTACTGCACACGGCCCCGCGTTTGAAGAGATGCTCATATTTCTCTGCTCTCTTTTGTGGTAGCTTTTACACCCTCTCTGAGCGTGCTGGTGGCTTTGAAGTTCTATGGATTGTGCTGTTTCAGGCCAAAAGATATTGCCTGAAGCAGCATGTGTAAAATTTTCCTAAAAAGTTACCTCTGCCTGTCTAACATAGAAGGAGCTTGTCTGTGCCCAGGAGGTAATTATGAGGATGATCAAATCTGCTCATGGTGTGTGGGCTTCTCCCTCATGCCCTCAGCAGCAATCCCCCAGACAGAGCTGCCAGCTGGGTGGCTCGCTCACAAATCTCAGCTTACTCACCTTCATGTCAGAGGGCCACAGCTGTGAGCTCCAGCACCTGGGCTGCAGCCTCCGTGTGTGAGATGAGGCTGATTTCAGATGAGCTGTGGAAACGGCGTAGCCATAGCATCATTTAGAAACCGTCTGCTGGGGTGGGGGAAACCCACACTGTGCTCTCTTTATGCTGTGAGGAGGTTTGAGAAAACATGTAGAGCCAAACCGTGCTCTGCGCTGGCCTGGAGCGAGAGAGGAGGTGTGAGGCAGCCCTGGGTGCATGGCACATTTCCTGCCTGCTGCTCCTCAAAGCAGGGAAAAACCAAAGTCTGCTGGAGAGCCTCAGTGGAAGCTGGTGAACCATCTCCTCAGCTGCTCCTAGTGCTGACTTTTCTCTGGGTATGCTTCTCATCCAACCCAGTTCCTGAGCTAATCGTGTCCCCTGGGGGCCAGGGGAGGTTTAGTCCTCCTTCCTTCCATCCAAGCAAGTGACGCAGGTGTCACCTACCCTGCTATACGCAACAAGGCTTCCTACAAGATCTGGTTAGCCTGGTTACATCTTGTGCAATCTCACATAAGTCCCCCTCATCTTTGTGAAGTTCCACTTAGCACTTCTATTCTGGAAGGGCTGGAACTGAAGGATGATGCGGTTGTGCCTGGTATTTCAGGGGCTGAATACTCCAATATGCAGTGAGGAGAAAGAGAAGCTCGTTTAATGTTGCCAGGGAAGGGGGTCCTATCTCTCCTCTCAAGACGTAGCTCTCTTTTTAGGTTTACAGAGTAGGACCAAGGCTCTGCCCTCCCTCCCCGTGTGACCCTCCAGGGATATATTTTGTCATTGGAAGCATTACAACTCCTCACCATCCCTGTCGTCCTCAGAGACAAAGGATGGCAGACTTTTTACAGTGAATTGCTGCACTGCATAGGTGTGAAGGGAACCCAAAGCTGTGGGATAAGAGCCATGCTGGCTGGGTCTGAGGGCATTTGCTGGGGTGAGAGCTGTGTCCAGCTGCAGCTGTGATCGCAGTGGGTGCTGCCCCTGGGGGCTGACAGGGTTATAACCTTTTGGATCTGTGACCCACGCCAGTGCTCCAGTGCATCACACCTTTGTTACCCGCACCAGGATTGCAAATAAAGACCTCTTTCTTGTCATCAGGGCTCAGTGACATGTCTTCCTTCCCCTGGAGCAGGAGGAAGCCTGCCTCTCTGGGTCACCCTCCGGGCTGGGGAATGGGGCTGGGTACTCCCAGCGCAGCCCTCACTGCTGTGATTCTCCTAAGCAGGTCTCCCAACCTAAACACGGAGAATCTGTGCTAGCTGCAGGAGAAAAGCTCCTTTCTAAAGATTTCTGTCTTTATGTTGCGGGCATTAGGAGAGTGTGACCCGCTGTAAGCTGTGGAGACAACAAAAAAGTGACAATTTGGGGGTGCGAGGCGAGAGCCAGTTTGGTACAGATGGGAAGAACGGCTGCCCTCATGGTGTATTTGATGCTCTACATGCACCTGGCTGTCTCGTGGGCATGTGCAGGGGTGGGGTGGTCCAGGAGGTGTCTCTGAAGTGGCAGCTGAAGACACTGCAGTGACAGTGGCGGGACACTCAGTGCTGCTCAGTAGCGATCACCTGCGCCACGGCAGATAAAGAGAAGGAAAATAATTTTGGGAGGCTCAACAACAAAAATGACTTCATTTTGAAAAGCAAAGTATTGCCCCTCCATAAACACCCCAAGGACTTTTTCCAGGCAGGGATCACAGCTCTGCCACCAGAAGAAGGCTCTTGGAGGCTGGACCAGCAATAACCTGGGTGGACCCTCTGGCCACCACTGGCCGCTGAGCCTCAAGGGCTCTGTGGTGCCAAAATGCAAGTGGTTCAGGGTGTCTGCACACAGCAGCTAGACCTGCCCCCCCAGGGGGATGATCTGTACTGTATTTTCTAGACCACAGATTTACCTCAGGTTTAGACTGTAAATTTTGCAGGAAAAATTGAAAAACCTGTGAGAGCCCCAGTCTCGAGAGAGATTTCCAGGTACTTCTAACATGATTCTTCTGAGGGAGAGACTGCAGGCTGAGGCCTCCAAGAATGCACTGACAACCCAAAATGTATAAATGCTTTGACTCTTATCACAAGCTGTCCCACCCTTGCCCTGAGTTATCAAGCTGGAGAGCTTAGCACTGAGCACTTGCAGGGCCCTTCCTTACCGTGATAAGGTATTGACATTAAAATTTTACTTGATTTAGGGGATTCATTTCTGCATATACGATTTTTTTTCTCTGTCTTACGTGTGCAATCATAAACCGGGATTTGGGTTATTCAAGTCCCAGAAATATTTTTAACTCTGGGCCGTGACACAAAGGGTCTCTGGCTGTTAAAGCAAAGGGGAGGGTGTGGCTAGAGTGGCAGTCCTGGTGGTGAGGGCAAGGACTACCATGGGAGTTCCCTACATTGTTCCAGCTGTGGATTTAGGCCTGTTTTAACTATATTTACAGCTGGTATTTACAGGCGGCTCCTGTCATAGGATGGAAAAAGGGGCACCCACTAGGATTTAACTCTGCATTCTTCGAAGCTCAGCTTTCCAGTAGCATCTCCAGGAAAACTGTGGTATCTGTGACAGTTTGTTGGCTTCAAAGCTTCAAATCATGGAATTCAAAAGTTCCTCTCAGTGAAATTCAAGAAGGACGCAAACTTTACTTTTCGTGATGTGATTTCCCCAAAGCAAAATTGTTTTTTCTTCCCAGAATTTTAATGGAAATGTGACTTGGAACACAGAGTTTGGGATGCTTTGGCAAGAAAGTTATCAAAGTCGTGGTAAGAAAAAAAAAAGCTAAAATACCACAACAACCCCCAGTTGCTTCCAGCTTTAGGCAGTGTATCCCTTCTAGCTCCCGGTTGCAGTGGACACTGAGATTGCAGGGGTTGGTGGCCACGCTGGAATGAGAACCTGAGGGTACATCTAACATTTAGTTTTCTATTCTGAGAGCCCACATCCCTTCATCCTGCTTTGTTCTTAGCCTGGATTCTTCAGTGTTTTCCCTCCTAAAAATCTAGGGGCTGCTAAGATCCAGTAGAGATTTGTAATTCCTTCCTAAATAATGTTACTGCCTCTTTTTATTTGGTCATGGATACATAGGCTAATAATTTCTGCAGTTAATGGAATGACTGAGAACAAGGATTTTGTTCTCTCTTGTCCAGTAAACCCTGCAAAACAAAGTTACATATATACTGTAGGTATTACTTTTAATATTTAAAACCGTCGTAGCCACATCATGGGAGCTGTCTGGCATTAGAAGAACTTTCCAAAGGGTTGTTAAAATGAAGGGAAAAAAGTGCTTTTAAAAAACAAACACCACTTTTTGCTCCATATAATAAAGCAGCGAAATTTAAAATGGCACTAGAATAATTATGATTTCTTGCTGTAAAGCTGCATAGATTTGGCTCTCTTTGAATTTTTTTAATGCTATAAGGATTAGTTTGCTGTCTGTGGACTGGATCCTTCTTGCTTTACACATGTGACTAAATCTGTGGGGCCCAGTGGCCAGAAAAAAGGACCCAGAAAGGCATTAAAATAGTTCAGCCCATTCAGCTGCAAAGTCATCTTACACATAGTTTCCCCCTAGCTGGTTTTGTGTATGTTATTGTCAAATATGAATCTGCAGAACATCTCCTGGTCTGGAATCTTGTTCCCTTAGAGCAGTCAGCTGTTCTCCTGCAGCCTTTCTTAGCAGCTGGTACATGTGCATGTTGGGTTCTCTGTACTGTGCCCTTTTCTAGGCAATAATTTTCATCTTTATTTTCACACTTAATTAGTTTATGTACTTTGTTTCAATCTTTATCTGTTTGTTCATTTTTTTAAGGTACCTGCCTAATTTGCAAAGTTATCAAGAGTGTGCGATCACTAAAGCAAAACAAAGATAAAAATTAGTCTAAGTTTACTTTATTGATAATATTCAAAGATAGAGAAATTACTGGTCATATTAAGTGGATGCAGGGCTAATCTCATAGTAAATGAACTAGGTTTAATGTCTAGATGAATAGTTATAGAACTATAAACTGAACCCATGTATCCAGCTAGTCCAGCTTGCCAAGGATCATCATCAAAGTTCTGAATCTCTTTGAAAGTTATTTTTCAGAACATGGCTATTCTATCTGTAACTTCTATTGTACTATTTGAAATGGAATCAGGCTGTGAAGCCTGCCAACTCATCTTTCATGTGCCTTTCCCACTGGTGTCTGTCTCCTTCTGCAGAACCAAGCTTGCACAGCAGAGTGTTTCTGTTGCCTTTTACATGTGGTCCTCGTTAAAAAAAAATACAATGAAGTTTAGCTGTGGTGAAATTATTTATTTGATTTTTTTTTTTAAAAAAACTGGTGCAAAAAGTAAATATGTTTACCGTGTCTCTTTCCCATTCAGTGCATTTCCTTTTTCTAAGCTCCGTTTGTGTTCAACAAGACAGCCTCTTTCCCCAAGATTAACATTTCTTATGATTGTTCCTGACAGAGGATTTACTTTCAGAGGCCCTGCTAAGGATAACCAAAAAAGGGCATGTAGCAAGACAGTTTTGGCAGCTTGCACGAATTTTCGGAGCTTTTTAGGTCTTGGTTTTCTGATGAGTGGCTTCCTGAGCATGCCTAGGGAATGACAGGCATCTCTGCAGGCAGGCTGAACCCACCTTGGCTTGCGCGTAGCCATTGGCTGCCTATTAGAATAAATTGAGGACAATGCATTCCGCTGCCTGCCAATTGTAAACATAAGGGATATGTATTCACTTAGCATTGACTTTTGGGAGGGGCCAAGGAAAAGCTGCACTTTTATTGAATAGGGCTGTGTGTGTGTGTGTGTGAGGCTGCTGGTGTGCCTTTCTCGCCGCGCTCCTGCCCAAGCAGCCAGTTATTCATTTCCTTCCTACTAGCTGAAAACTTTGCAGCCAGAGGTAAGGACTGACGGGACGGGTTTGTTTGGGAGCGAGCCGGGCTTGACCGCGTTTGCGATGCTGATTAAGCAGCACGCGGAACCGAACGAGGATATTTTTGCTCTCCTCTTCTCTCTCTCTCTCTCTCTGTGCCCCCCCCTTTCCAGATGTTCGTGGTGAACTGAGGGGGATCTGTGCTGTGCCGGGTGGGTGGAGGGGGGATGCACGTTTGCTCACCCCACTGCACCTCGATGAGGATCTGTGCTGGTCCCACCACTCCATTTTTGATCCTTTGGTGGGTTTGTTAGTGGAGCAATAACCTATCTACCCTTTCTTTTCTTTTTCTTTTTTTTTTTTCCTTTTTTTTTTTTTTTTTAAAGGCATTGCAATGAGAAGGTTTTTAGTGTGTTAAGGTCTGGTGAATTGCTTTTAATTTTGCAACTTAATATGTGGACTTTCAGGGCAGCCTGACTGCAAGGGCAGTCTCCAGGCGTAACTGATACAGATACAGTAAAGCTCTGGTTAATGTAAGTGATCTGATACTTGCTGAAGCAGATGTCCCTCATGGCAGCCTTTCACAGAAGTATTGTTGACAATAGATGGCATCAGTTTTTGTTTTCAGCCTCCAACATGCGCAGCAGCGCGTTGCCAGAATGTTTCTTGTCAAGTCGTCTTTCCTGTTAAAAGGGGGGATTAAAAAAAAATGCACTTGGGTGGGACTGGAGCTCTTCAAAGTCTTGGGTCTGTGTTTGTCAGAGTGCTGCTGGGGAGAGCTGGCTAGCAGGCTCCCCTTCCCAGCTCCCGTGACATGCTCGGACAGTGGGAAAGCATCGTGCAAGGCTGGCTGCTGATAGCATGATATTCTGCATAGCAGGGAATTTCTCAGGGAAAGGGCTGGGAAAATGAGGGGAGGGAGGAAGTTAGCTGCAGATGAATACTTGGTAGCTGCAGACACTGACCAAGCTGCTAATCTCTGGCCAGACCTGCAGGGATGGAATAGATTTGTCTCATATGTTGTTTGGAAGAATGAAAACATAACTGTTTTCAAATGAGTTTTTGTGGAGTATTTGTTTTCAGAGGAGAATTTCTTTTCACAGTATGCAGTTTTTGTACAACTTTGCCTGAGAAGGCTTCCCGTGCTAAAAGGCGGACAGGAGAATAATTTGGGAAAATAACACATTCCCTCCTTGGCAGCAGCTCAAAGAAAATAAGGAGGCAGAGTGGGAATTTTTTTTTTGTGAGAACCATGTATTTATTATAATTTGTCTATTTTAGATACCATACTGTGAATGATTGTGTTTGTATGATTTGCCATTGAAGAACCCTTGGATTCTGCCTGCATTCTTTCTCTGTCTCATTAAACGTAGCAGTCCTCATCTGCAGCAAGTCTCATCTTTTTCTCCTGCCATTTAGACAGGATGGGATCCTAAAACTACACACACTAAAACCAATGGAACAGACTCTTTCATCATAAATTACAAATGGAGCAAAACTTTTAGTCCATTTGCTTAATTAAATTGCCTTTAAGGTAAAACAGGAACTTTGCTCAGCATATTTGAAGAAATGATAGGTCTGCCTTTTTTGGGGATGCTGCTTTGACAGGCAATCTCAGTTAATAAAACCTGCATATGTTAATGCAGAATCTAAATCATGATGGCAGGGAAGAAATACCAGATGAGATGTCTGCGAACAAGAGACTCAGTTGAAATAATTTGTATTTCCTGAAAACTCCTCTTTGTTGCCACTTGCAATGACAAGGGGGATCAATTCCACAGCCTTCATTCACAGGATTAGTCCTGCTGAAATCAATACCCTCATTAATGGATTCAGGGTCTGAGGCAAGGGGAGTCCTGTGTACTCTGCATACACTTTGACAGTGAGTGATGTAAGCGTGTTTTAGGAGAATAAGGGATTTTCCACAATTGCTGCTTCATATACTCACAGCATTATTCTGACATGGAGCAGCCTGAGAAAGGGATAACTTCCCTTGTGCTTTTATTTCTTGTCCACCACTGATACACACAATGCAATAGTGACCCTGAAAGGTGCTTTGAGAGGAAAGTGGGGGGTTGTAAGTTCCTCTTTCTGTCATCAGAGGGAAAACTGAAGCTCATTTAGGTGGGAAAGTTTGTTATTCCTTGGTGTCATTCATGGGGCCACGTGTGACACAGAGCATCTGTTCAATCCCATATGGGGTTAGGGCGCAGTGCTGCTCATTCCAGGTGGGGAGACCACAAAGGTAGGGCAAGGCTTTTCTCATGGATGCCTGCTAGGAGGTGGCTTCTGTCCTGTGAAGATGCCAGGGAGGGTCTACCAAGAGCCTGACTGGAAGTCCTCCTCGTTTCACACTTCCCTTCACACAGCTGGAGCAGCCCTGCCTGTGGGGGTGATCTTTTCATTGTAGAAAAGTGAGAGCCTGCGGGACTTCCTTCCTGCAGGACAAACACAACTCAAATGTTCTGGGACTGTTGGAAATACTCTGGTTTCTCAGTAGTTGCTTACATGAGACCTATTCTTGTGGGCTGCCTTTTACTTTGTATTAAAGATCAGTGGAGGTCTAAGCCCCTATCTGCCAAGGGTTCAGCTTGGTATGTTTGATCCCAGTGTGTGAACGAAGAGGGACAGGAAACCATATATGCCTAAGAATGAGAGGGCCAGGAGATCATTACTGTCCATCTGCAGGGCTCCTCCGGACTCTTCTGGGTATGGGAGAAAGCACCAAAAAAGGTAACAGGGCAGAAGGGGAAGTGCAGTCCTGTGAACCTTTTGCTGGCTTTGGGAGGAGCTTTATAGGGAGTTTGCAGGATTGGGCTCCAGGTGTACAAAGCCTGAGGCACACAGGCCTGTGACTGCAAAGAGTGGGAGTCTGCCTTCAAAGAGAGCTTTCATTCTTTAAAAATTGTCTCCTCTCAGTAACTACCCCCTGGCAGCTTGTAACGAGAAAGTTGCTGCCTTAGGAGAGCCTTGGGAAACGTGCGGGTGCAGGGGATGGTTTGCTGGCTTTGTGCAGAGCTGCTGGGTGGTTAAATGGGTGAGAATGGATTTGGGGGGCAACTGCACTGGAAGGAAGTCACCTGCTTGTGTGTAGGCACTTCCTCTTGGGGTGCTTGGAAGTTGTAGCTTGCTTGGGAGATGTAGCTGCAGCTTGTCAAGGATTTGGCTAAGGCTGAAATTTGACTCAGAGGCATTTGAAGATCAGATTAGATCTGACCTTTCTGGATGAAACACCGAGGTCACAGGACAGTTGAGCTATGTAACATTTTTTTTTGTTGTTTCCTGATGCTTTTTTGTACATTTAACTAGCCCAGCAGGGAAGGACGCTCAGCACTCTGTAATTTGGGATCCCTCCCACCCCCGGGGGAGCGTTTCTTGAAACAGATTTGATCAACCAAAAAGGTTAGGGAATGTAACACTCTTACTTAGCTGGTATGTTAGCTGTGTGGTTTACATCCTGCATTAAGGAAGTGCTCCTTTCCACGCATTTTTCCTTTGGGTTTGTGCTTGGTGCTTATGAACAGCGTGGGGCTGGCAGCCTGACTGCCCAGCAGATACCAGCACGGTCCCTTCTGTGCCAGCTGCCCTCGTGAGGAGCTGCTGCCTTCTGCTCTTTGCCTCCTGCAGACCTCCTGGCTCCTGCTTTGTCTTGCAGCACTGCTGTGCACCCAGGGACAGCAGCGCCCAGATCTCACCTGGGCCACCCACCTCCTCTGCCTGTGGTCAGGAACCACGACCACCACAAAATGATGCCTCTTTCCCTCTTCCTGCCCCGTGTGCCTGCCCCTCAAGAGGGGAAAACTCTGTCCAGGAAGCACAGGGGCACCTCCCCATCAGAAAATCTTGTCTACAGCAGTGTTTATAGGTTGAAGCCAGGAAGAATTGCATGTGGGGACTGTCCTGCTGGCTTGCAGTGATTGATTTTGGTCCTTTGCAGGACCAAATAGCTGAGGAAGCAGGGGAAAGAAAAGGAAAAAGCTGCAGTGTCTTAAGCCACTGGAGTAACTTCTCCTTTGAATTTTTTTTCCTGTGGTCATAAATACCTGGTGAGTCACTTAATGGCCGTGTGTCTGTTTCTCTATCTCCAAGTAAAGGATAATCTGTACCTTTCTGTATTTAGCCCGTAGGTCTGCTGGGGCTTACTTCATTAGTGTTTATGAAGAATTTGCAATACCAAAATGCCAAGTTTAAGCACTGGCTAAAACCTTATTTTTGACTGATTTCCCAGAAGATCTTAGACTTTTTTTCTTGATGCATTCACGCAGATATGTGTTTGACTTTGAGATTATGGATACAAAACCACCGAAGCCCAGGGAATGAGGTGGAAGTGGACCAGGCTCAGTGGTGACACTGTGCTGCCGTGTCTAGAGGGAATTTCCTGGGTGCTTGAGGACTGAATTGTTTGTGCTGCATTTCCTGTCAAGCTGTCACGCGTGTTCCAAAAATGCACGAAGGCAGCTTCTGCTTACAGATCCACCATAGTGTCATAAGCTTGGAAGCAAAACTACTCAGCAAGCTGATGAGCCTTATCTGCTTGTTCAGTCTCATGTTGATGAGAGCAGTTGAAATTGTAACCCCTGGGGCCAGGCCAACCTGCAGTGGGGAAAATATTAGGAAATATTAGGGAAAGATTTCAGGCAATGGAAACATTACATGTTTCCACACCCTCTTGTGTACAGAATACAAATAAAGAGCATTTTCCCCTGGGACTTGCTGTGGAGGGTGTGAAGCAAAGTGGAACCCACCCGTTTGCACATTTTCTGGTTCATGTCCCTAAATGGCAAAAAAAAAAAAAAAAATCTTTGGAATTTAGCTCATAGAAGGGTTATAAATAGATTTGTGGAGATAAAGTTTTGCTGTAAGTGCTCTGGTTTGGGATCTGTTCAGAAGGGTAACTTTGTAGGCTAACAAATATGAAGAGGAGAAGTATTGCTAAATGCAGGAAGACAGTGTCACTGCACATGCCATGCACGTGTGACCTTCCCAATCTTCCCTCAAGCCTGTGGAGACCTAAGGGGCAGGGAAATCGCTGTGTCGCTTCTAAAAGTTAAATAACTTGGGGTGAGGAAGAGCTAGTGTTCATGATTCATTAAATGGCTTGGGGAGCCTGAACCTATGACAGCTATGTAACCAAAGCGCCTGAGATTCGTTGGCAGCTTGTTTTGCATCCTTGTCCAAAGGAGCTGACTTTGCCTAGGGAGAAGCAGAGCAGGGCTGGACAAATCCTCGCCCAGTGAGCGCAGGAGCAGCGGTTCCTGTGCTCCTTCAGAAGGGAAGGTTCGATCCTGCAGGCTTGTGCCCATTGGATTCCAGTCCTCTTCAAAGGGAGCTCTGCCCGAATGAAGCAGTCTGTGATCAGGCCATTGTTTGTTTCTTATTTGCAAGGCTTTGATGTTCTCTCTTGTCTTTCTGACTGCCACAGGGCATGTTACTACCCTTTTCCCACTTCATTCTTTTCTTTGACAGTGAGCTTTCTAATGGTGAAATGGCCCTCACTTGATTTTTTTTTTCCTTCTCTTGAGCCACCATGTTCACCCTGGTAAAAATCCTTCATCCCAGAAGCACAAAGGCATGACCTTTTATGATTTCTCACTATTTCAGAGGACCGAACAATGCTGGTGTGATGGCCCAGACCTTTGCTTTCTAATACCAGCTGAGGACAATTTCTGCTCAGTCTGAGTAGGTTCAGCTGCAGATGGAGGAGGCAAAGGACTTTGTCTGCAACTTCCTAATGACCTCGTGATAACCTCCTTTTTCTCAGCAATTTCAATAGCTGTTGAGCTGGGGAGAATTTGGCTTGGCTCCGGCCTTGTTAAAACTCATAGGTTTGGAAAAGAAATTCCGAGAGCTTGGCTACAATGTGTGGAAATAGGAGTTGGTTGGCTTAGCTCTGAGATCTGGAGAAGTGTGTGGTCAGCTCTCATTTACCTGCACAGCTTAACCTGCTGGTGCTGCAGGATGCATCTCGTCAGCATCGCTTTGGAGGGCTGCAGCCCTGGGTCTGCAGAGAGGAGAGGGTTTGCTGCTTGCTTTGGCTTTGGGAACAGCGTATCCCCATGTGCAGAGCCACACCCCTGCTATGAAAATGAGGAGTTTCATTCAGATGTCTGATAAGCCACAGCTGTTGCTTTGCCACTTCAAACAGAACTCGGATTATAAAGGCTGAAGTGCAGCATTTTAATTGCTGTAAATATGAACAAGAGCGTTTAGGCAATCCAGATGATACGGAGCCAAGCATTTCTGTGGCTAATGTATATTATACTGACAAAAGCAGGCCAGCTGAGAATTTCCCTACTGCTGTCCCAGTAATTTAAAACACCACTAATCTCTCTTCTGCTACGTTGGTGAAAAGGAGGGAGAACCTGGGCATTAGCTGGCCAGAATCTGAACTTGATTTCAGTAGCTGTACCGGGATACATTTAATGATGTAAATGATATGGAGGGTTTTTTAAAAAATACATTGGATCTGGTCTGTTTGATTTCCTCAGGTCAGAGGAATTCAGAATTCACTGTGAGCTGCTGGCTATCAAGAAGCTGGCCCTTTTTGTTTGGTTTTCTACACATCCCCTAAAGGACAATGACAGCAGGAAATTGGGTCAAAATCCCAGTAACAAGTGTTCAGTGGGAAATGATATTTCATACAAGAGAGGGCACTGCAAACCCAGTAAAATTCCATTGCTCCTCGCTCCCTGGTGATTAAAAGGCCCTGCCATATATGGGAAAGGTCTGAGCTTCATTCACTCCAACCACAATAGTAAATGGCTTATTCACTGGACACAGTATGCAATCAAGAAGCATATTGACAATAAAAAGGAAAAGCAGAAACTTTTGTATGCAGTCTGCTTGCAGTTTTCTCTGCTGTGTGTTATTAAAAGCTCTGTGAGTAGTTTTTTTCCTTGTTCCTTTCTTTAGATCCCTGTAAACTTCAGTCAGTTTTGTTTGCCACTTAACCCTCCTCCTAAAACCAGACACACCAGCCTATTTCCTCTCCTCCCCCCTACATAACCCAAACAAGAAAGGAACATTTCCTTTACCAGCGCATATATAAACGTAGTTCCTTGGTCTTCAGTGCTTCTAGTGTGCATTTATATGACTAAAAGCTGGGATTGGTGGACAAAATCTTATTCTCACCAGGTATAAAGCACTAACTTTAAGAAAAGCAGTGATTAAATGCCAGTGTTTCAGGGTCAGGGATGAGACCACAGGAGTGAAGCAAATAAGTGTGTGTGTATAATTAGAGATGAGTTTTGGGGGAGGAAGGGAGCAATGTGCTTTGGATGGGAGTTGCAGAAGGGGTCCCCAGTGCTCCACGCAGCTCTCAGGGATTTTCTTTCTGCCACATCAATTCCTAGGTAGTGAAACCCTCCACAGACAACCTTGAGATGCAAAGTCATTGGAGAACAGTTGTGTTTACATTCTTGCTTTTCAGTTTATTTTGTTTAGGGATCCGTGTTCTCTGCCATCAGAATCATGGGGATAAAGTAGTTGGTGTAGTTGCATTTTATTTCACAAGGAGAAAGTTTAAGTGCAATAATGGAGTGGCATGAGGTCCTTTGCTTGCTGGAGATTCCCTGGAGTTTTTGTTGTTTGTTTTGTATTGAGTACCTTAGAAATACATTGTTTGTGCCGTATTGGTAAGTTTAGAGATTGTCTGGGATCTCCTGTACAATTTGGCTGCAAACTCACATCTCTTTGTGCCCAGGAGGGCTGATGGATCAATTGGCTCTCCCAGACTATGCCTCATTCCACACCACGCTCGTGCTTTGAGGCCGTGTTTGACCCGG
Organism: Lycocorax pyrrhopterus obiensis; assembly: GCA_014706295.1. NCBI lineage: Eukaryota > Metazoa > Chordata > Aves > Passeriformes > Paradisaeidae > Lycocorax > Lycocorax pyrrhopterus. The sequence goes on along the minus strand of JACSVZ010000015.1, from coordinate 71,666,035 downwards.
GTGTTATAGTCAGCCACAGGACAGGTTGCCTGGATTTGAAACCAGTCTTCTGCTCCTCCAAATACTTCTCATCTCTGGCCAGCAGTACTTCTGAGGAGGTGGCATTTGACCATTATCAGGGAGTCACGCTAAGACATGCCCACTGAGGAGCTCTGATGTGGCCAAAAGAAGCACGGTCAAGTTGTGACTGTTGGGTAATGAAATAGTAGCACATGAATAATTCTGTTTTCCAGCTCTTAGAAGGATCAGGGCTAGCCAGTTTGGAGACCAAAATAACTACTTATCTAATCTCATTCAAATTTTTTCATTCAGGATTTGGATTGTGAGAAACTCTGCCTTATATCAGCTTTGTAAATGGCATCTGGAGCCTTTGGAAAAAGTCCTTGAGTAATAAGCACATTGAATGCAATAAGTATTATTGCATGGTCAAAAATGCTTTTCATTTATTCTATTTTTGCCATCTTCATGATTCCAAAGGAAGACAGGAGACTGCTTTGTTTTCCTTTTACCTCTTAAAAGAGGAAAGTGTAAATGATGCATGTTTTGGAGTCATTTTTCCCTTGGTTTTCCCCTTCCACTAAGTGATTTGTGACCCAGATCATTGTTTGTGCAATCTCATTCTGGCTACTTGTAGAGAAGCTTTGCAGGAGTTCATGGTGTTTAACTCTGCTGCTCTACACTGTCCCCAGCTGGGAGTTCCCCTTCCCTTTGGGGTCCCTCAGTAAGGCTGTCAAAGTCCTCAACCCCCTCCTATTGTGCTTGGGAACAGCCTCAAAGCTTCAGTCCACTGTCCATGGTCAGTAAAGATGTTTGTTTTTTCACTTGTCAAACCAAAAACTACTTTGTTGTTCTTGTACCATCTGCTGTAGCAACCCAATTGCTATTCCAAAATAGGCAGTTTGGTTCGGTTTTTTGTTTCCCTCTGTTCACTATCATCTGTAAATAGATGTGAGCTCCTTTCTTGGAGTCAGTATATAGCAAACTTAATATTAACAAGTGGAGAGGGAGTAATGCTGTGTTTGCCTTCTGTTGATAAAGATCAGTTCATCTTAGTGAAAAATGAAAGGAATTTACTGTATGTGTAGGAAACGTGTAGGAAATATGTTTTGTCATAAATGAACAGATTGAAGTGGTGACAGGCTATGAATCTGACTTATATGACAAAATACAGTTACACAGTTCTGAAAGCCTGGAGACTGGTGTGATGAACTGGAAAAAACATTATAATCTGAGCGCGTTATTTCTGTCTCTCCTGTGACCCTTCAAGGCAATGGAAAGTCACTGATGGAAAGGCTGTTGGCATTAGCAGGCACAGAACTGGTTTCATTGATCCTGGTTCAATGCTTACAGGTCTCTCTGAGGCTGAATTTAAATAGGTACACTCAATGTTTCCCAATTTAGAATGGAATACTAGAAGCTATAGGTGTAAAAAAAAAAAAACCCATAACCAACACCAATCTTCCCCCACAAAACCAAAACTGAAAAGCTGGGAAAATCATATATAGGTCTTCTTGTCCCTATCCTCTAGGCAGTGCAGGATGATTCCCAAAAGTACATTTGCACATGTTTTGTCCATAAACACCTCTGTTTATTAACAAAGTACAATAAACTGTCATTTTTCAGTGAGGATTGGGATAGCTTGCTGCACTTTCTAGTTTTTAGCAAGGGGGAAATAGCTATCATTCTAAAATATGTTTCTTGGCCCATGGATATTGCTCATGTGAATTCAAGCAACAAAAAAAACCCCTAATGAATGGAAACTTGTAGAAGAGTTACCGGCAGCTGGTTTTATTATGGACCGTGGCTCTGACATGATCTCACACACGTTTAAGACAAGTGTTACCTCACTGACTTCAATGGAACTGCTTCTCATTTGCAAGGGAGTAAATGAGGCCAAAATCAGACAGAGACCTAGGGAGACTCTCTGGGAGAGGGTTTTAGTCTGGGAAATGTGCTTTACATGTGTATAAAATATATGGGCATATCTGCACACTGCAGTAAATGTGTCAGGCCACCTGAGAGAAAGAGGCCAAATTCTGCTTTGAGTAGCACCTGTGTAAATCCAGAATGGACTGCAGGGAAAATGTGCCAGGTAGGACCAAAGAAGCAGCTAATTTTCTTGAAGTGCTAGAGTGCGTTTTTCTTATTGGGTTTCTCAGGTTTCCTTGATTAGAAAATACAGCAAAATTAGGCTGTTCTGCAGGGAGCTTCATGGTTTTGGCTCCTTAATTTCAACCATATCAAAAGAGAAATTGTGTTGATTATTGTGAAGCTGGTTCAGACAAAAGCACCACATGTACAGTTATTTTGCCTTGAAAATACCAAAGGAAGCAGTGAAATTAGAACTGTATATTTCTTGAGTCAACTCTTTTCTTCAGAATTGTGTAATATTGCATCTTCTTTCAAGCTCAGCCTTCAGCCCAGCTAAAGCTTGCAAAATTGGAGGAAGGTGGCTGCGCTCTATTGAAAGTGTAGCTTAGGTCTCAAAAAGGCAGAAGAACTTTAAAACTTCTTCAGGTCCAGTAAAGGTGTTAGTTAAGAAGGATATTTGGGTGCTACAGCAACAGTGTGCAGCTGTGAGATGGGCTTTGCTATTTTTCTGGGCGTGAGGAAAAGCAGTTGAAGATGTGACAGGTATTGGTTAAGAGTGGATAAAGGACACAAGAGAGGGATTTGCTGTCTTGGTTTGTTGCTCTCCTTGTGTTTTGGCAGCCCAGCTTGCTGCTCCTCCTGTACAGCAGCACCTGAGGACCAGAGCCTGCAGCCTCTTCGGCGTGAGCTTTGAAAGGTTGTGTTTTAGGTGCGGAGTTTAACACGGCTCCCTTGATTTTAGGAGGATTCCCACCAGTGTAAACACTGGTTTCAGATGCTTTTTGCTTTACTCAGTGTTTGAAACAGTGATGTTTACAGGTGTGTGGTGTAAGGTTTCGTTCTAATGTGGTTTGCAGCTGATGCTGTGCGCTCCCAGTGATGGAGGGAAAATGTTTTAAGACTATGGAATTCAGTAGTGTTAACTTTCATTTTTATTTTCCTTGAGGACTTGAAGGAAAGCAGAATGATGGTAATTAAGCTTGATCTGTAGCCCAAAATTGAGGGGGGGAAGGCAGTAAAGTATAGGGAATGTTTTAAATGGCCCTATCTGCTTATTTAAAGTAAGCTCTTAGAGAGTGGGGTTACAAGCTCTTCTCAGCCTATTACAGGTTTCTTAGCGTTCACTGTCTGAGCCAAAGCTAATTATATTGTCCCCAGAAAAAGCCCAGCAGAAGCTGGTATCCCTGTGGTTCATACAACTGCTAATTATTTCCAGTGGTGGTGCAGAAATACGTTCTCACATAATTGGTCTGAGATCACCAACTTGTTTCACGTAGATGCTGTTCTGCCATCAGGCAGAAATGACTTCTGCCAGCTGCAGTGCCCTGCCAGATTCACAGTGGTAGGCATGAAGTAGAGAGCCTGTTGCTGAAAGCATCTGAGATGAGATTTTTAGTTGTCCCTGGATCTTCTCCCTGAGGAAATTAAATGCTGCTGAGAGAGAAACTCCAGTGAGAGAGCTCATGTCTGAATACAGCCCAGAAAAGCTTTTCTTCTGCTTGCTTCCAGCATTCTTCTGTCTTAAAAACCACCCCATATTTCTATTTTAATATTGTCTTTGGTTGAACAGTGCTTACCAAATTCAATCTGCCTTGTATATGCTGAACAACAGTGTGTGCATGTTTTAGATCCCTTTACTGAGACAGAAATGGCCAAGGTCAGGTGGAAAGTTAGTGAGAGAGGTGGGGGCAGAGGCTGGGACTTCTGTCTCCTACAGCAAGACACACAAGTCTAAAATAAGCTGTCATCCCAGGGAATAATATCCATGGGTGTCCTAGTTTTGGCCAGGACAGGAGTAGTTTTTTACAGTAGCTTGGGGGTGCTGGTGGAGGAGAGGCTTGACACGACCTGGCAGTGTGAACTTGCGGCCCAGAAAGCCAGTTCTATCCTGGGCTGCATCCAAAGCAGCGTGGGCAGCAGTGGAGGGAGGGAATTCTGCCACTCAGCTCTGGTGAGATCCCAGCCTGCAGTGCTGCGTCCAGCTGTGGCGTCCCCAGCACAAAAAGGACATCGACCTGTTGGAGTGAATCCAGAGGAGGTCACCAAGGGATGATCAGAGGGATGGAGCACGTCTCCTATGGCAAAAGGCTGAGAGAACTGGGTTTGTTCAGCCTGGGGAAGAGAAGGCCTGAGAGTATCCTGGAGTTCAGTGCAGGGACGCAGTGTGGGATGGAGAGATCACACAGGTGGTGGTGCATCCATTTCTGCCACGCCCCAAAGCCATGCAATAGTTGAAACAAGTGTGTCAGAAATTAACAACTAGAATTCTATGCTGGAACACATCTATGACAGAAGGACAGGAGGGTACATAGGAACAGCTGTTTCTCATACCATTTTGGTGCTGCCTGCTGCACAAAGGAGCACTAAAGTATCCCTCTGAAGCACCTGAAAGAAAATCTTTATGTGCTGCATGTGACTTTGCATTTATACAGGTGCAATTGGCTTCAACTGAAGGGCCATTTTGATGAGACAGAATGTCTCATTTATATCTTAGATATAAATTACATTTTGACATGTACTTGAGTCGTAGAAAACAAACACGCTCCACTTGTGTTGGTGCTCTCGTGTGCATGAAAGATGACCTGTCCTCCTTCCCCATATGCATTTTCTGTGTGGCCATAATGCCCCTATTCAGTATTCATAAAGACAGTAGTGGCTACCCAACTTGGCTGCTTGATGAGGAGAGGCATTTGTAGAATTCTACCCAGCTGAAATCACTGATTCTGCAAATGGAATTTGTTTATACATTTTTTTCTTCATTAAAAAAAAAAGCAATTAGTGGTTTACAATGTTTATATGGATAGCACCAGCTGAATCTTGTTCCTGTCCATTGCATGCTATTTTAATGTGGCCTACAAAAAGCATTGTGCAAAAAACTTCTGACTGGGATGTCCAGTTTTAAGTTCAGATTCCCAGTGTAAGAAAGAAGCTTTGTCAAGCTGAATGAATCTCCTTAGGTGATATCAGGAACGGTTTTATTTTTTATGGGTTTTTTCCAAGGGATAGGAACAAAAGAGACTGAATAGAAGTGAGCTGGTATGCTGCAAATTTAAGGGAGTGGATCTTGAACTGTTGTGTTGATGCCTTTTCCTGGTCTTAAAATCAGGAGTCAAACACGGTTAGAAGGGAAAAAGGGATTTTACCTCGGTATTTATTTTAAGGATCCTTAGGTGCACCACGCCCAGGTCGAATGCACCTCCATGCACACCGCAGTGCCCACCCCCCCAAAGATCTGGTATCACATTATAGGTGTTACTAATTAGCAAATCTATCAAAGATTCCCCAATGAGAGGCTCGAGTGAGCCCCCCTCCCCAAGGAACCTTCCCCTGGATGGTTCTATCTCAGTTTACAAAATGTGTTCTGGAGAGGACCTTGGGGTCTGGGGCACACTGATCCCTAACTACGAAGCTTCTAAAATGTTGAGTCTCCCAGCTTGACAAGTCCAAGAACGTAGGCAAAAAGCACTAAGAATACAGAAGTTGTAAAAAGGTGTAACGGGTATAAAAGAAAAGACAAAAATCATCATGGCATCAGTGTTATATTGAAGAATTAAGTCAGTTCACTGCCCAAATTTCACCTTTTCAACTCAGCAATCCCTAGAATCTCTTTTGGGGAGCCAGCTGTGCTCACATCCGGTTTCTCCCTATCAGGGCAAGGGTGTCAGTTCAAAACTTTGGGGTGTGCCAGCAGTACGAAGAGGACATAGTGTCAAACATGCTGTTTTGTGTGAAACTGAGTGACGGTGCTGTCACAGGCTGCTTCCTCTTTTACCTGATTGCTTTGTTTTGTGTGTCTTTTGCTTCACTTTATTGGTCACATACTACTTCAGGTTTGCGGTCACAGCAATAAAAAGCTTGTGGACAATTTATTTAAGTAGCTTTCGGGCACTGACATTGTAGCACTGTGCTGCTCGTTGCATTGGAACCTGAGCAATCTCAGTCCAGGTCTACCTCTGAAGTTCATTTCTAACCACTTGTCATTCTACAGAATGCATCTAAAAAGGTGCAAAAAGAGCAATTTTCCCCCTCTTCCTTAAGATTGAAAAAAGCTTCTATGTTCACTAGAGTACTAAATAAGGGGTTCTAGAGAAAAATGCCTGCTCTGAAAACCCCCAGCACGTTACTCAGAGATGACCCTTACAGACAGTGGAACACCTTGAGAGATGTTGCACATCAGAAGCTGTAGGCACTCTCCTGTTTATACACTGTGGCACGGTATTTCCAGCAGCTTTTGAAGGTAATCATTCCTCTTTTGGGTTCTCCCATGACACATAAAATCTGGATTTCCCCAAAACAGTGCTTTTTAGGAACTTACAGTTGTCATCATTTCGATCGGGAGTTACTCTCCTAAAAGAGCAACTCTGGCTGTTGTGAGGATTTTTGTCAATGCCTGTTAAATATCATTTTAGCATTTCTTCTCCTACTAACAGCTGATGCAGACTGCCCAAAGAAACACGGGCCTACCCTTGACTTTTACCCATCTGAATCCATTCAGTGGCTTTACATTTCCTAGCTTGTAGTTGTGCTCACTGAGAGGAATGGCACCTGCAGTTTCATTTTGAATGCTGTTTTGTCTTCAAACAGCACACAAACAGCTCAGTCACTTCTCTATGGCCAGAAATACCAGATTTTGTTAGGACCCTCAGCTGTTGACATCAACCTCAAAATAACATCATTTCTTGTGCATAGATTTATGTAGATTGAGAAAGGCTTCATTTGACAGAGAGCAAAGATTTAAACATTTAGGTAATTGCTGTCTAATTATCATAGCCTTGGTAACGAGACAGGGAAAAAGAGAAAAGGATATAAGTTACTTTGAGCTATCAGATTAGAAACACAGATCCTGTAGTACATGCTAGCTGCAGTATTCTCGTTTTTAAAATGTGTGTATGGTTAGCAGCTTTAGGCACTGGGTGCTGTCTTTGATTATAACAGTGCTGAACTTCAGCTGCAAAATTGAAACTTCTGATTTTCTAGTCCATCAGTAAGTGAAACCTAAACCCATGTAATCTGTAAAAATAAATGTAATTACTTTAGCAAATGTGTTACAGCTGGCCAGGTTTAACTTTAAGGTACCTGGTTCTTATAGCTGACTAGTGTCAGAAGACAGAGGTGATGGCTTGAGCTGTGCTTTGCAGACAGAATGGGAGAGAAAAATTATTGCTTTGCATTCTTCTGTGTGTACATTAAAGTGAATTAAACAGAGTTGCAGATCTGACCTCTGACACTTCTTCCCACTGTTTTCTTCTGTGTAAAGCATCTTGGTGAGAGTAGCTTTTTTTTCCATTTCAAGATCTCTGGTAAAACTGTAGTTAAGTGGGCAGCTTCAAAATTGAACACTTGATAAAATCTTCAAGAACACCTGAGGCATCTGAAGCTGTGACTGATCTCTTTCAAGGTGGCAGTCTGCTAGGGCAGGAGATGGGACTGTTGCACTCCGTTTCTGGTGCTGCTTTGGTTTTGCTTTAGCAGACCTGTTGCCTTTTCTTCTTGTTTGCCTATCTAGAAAACCCATTTGAGATGCCTGCAGTAGCACAGAGGTGAAGGGCTGACTGCAGCAAAGTGCCTCAGTGCTGGTCAGTGATTGCTGTGCTGAAAACGAGCCCACGAAAGGCTGTAGGAGATCTCTCTCTGCTCAGAGCACTGGCACAAAGCACTGCTCGCACCGGTGCAGGTCTCCTTGTTATTCTCCAGACCTGGGTGTCATTTCGTGTTGTGGGTGGAACCTTATTAATCTGCTACACGAGTACACTTGTCCCCTGATCTTTTGGAAATTTCAGCGGCTATTTTTCACAGGAATGCCGTGGCCTGAGGCTTAATTGGAGTCTACGGAGTGTTTAGAGGTCCTTTAATGAAAGGTGCCCTGAAAGTGATAAGTGCATTGTGATGTTATTAACTAAAGTGATGCCTACCAAGCGCTAGTGGCAGATAAGGCTATCATCAACTCTTAAGCTTTTCTGTTCCTGCTCTTTGATCTTGCAGCTTTCTAGTTCCTCCACTTCAGCAGCTTTAAAATCCCCTCTACAAAGAATGCCTGTTGGTGAAGTAATGTGGACCAACTGATTTTTGGGTCACTAATTCAAACGATTGGAGCAAATTATTAGGTTTACAATTTCAGTCTCGATTTAGAGCATTGGGGTTTTTAGAATTGCTTTCTGGGAGGCTTAACATTTGGGAATAACTGTCTTGGGTAGCCAGGGTATGTTACAGGATACGAGTACACGTGGGATCTTCCTGAGAGGTGGCCTCATTCTTGTTCTCACATATTCTGCTCTTTCCAAGAGTCATTTTTCTCCTGTGAGATGTTACTGGGAGTGTTTTGTGGCATCAGTAACAACCCTGTATCTTGATCTTAACCATCCTGGATCTCATGCAGCATCTGAAAAGAAAAGCTGCAGTGAAGGCCTAAACTTTGTGGGGTGGTTTTTTTTTTCGCTTTGGGTTGCCTTTTTTTTTTTTTAAGCAAAATTGTAGTTTCTGAGTGACCTGCAGATATTATGTGGGCAAAATTCCTGCTTTGAATGGTTCCCAGGATAACTCTGCATTATGTTCCAAGCAACTTGTAGCTGGGATTTGTTTAGTTTGCTTGCAAAAGAAAACCAACATATCATGATGGGCAATGCATGGCACATAAGTCAAATTGCACAAACAACTGAGGATTTTTGTGCTCTTATATCTTTCCGTGGATAATATTTAGAAAACAAAGTCATTTAGAAACCTTAAAGAATTTTGGCTGCCTTTCAAAAATGGTAGAGTTAAGTCAATAAAATGCTCAGCAGAGATTGTATGTCCCCAAACATATTTTATCTTGACAAGTTCTATACTATTGAGAGCTGCAGCCATGACTTGAAGCCAAGTTGGGGAAAGAACAGTTCTGTTACAGGGCTGCGTTTGATGGGAATCTGAGGAGGGGAAGGGAGAGGATTGTGTGTGCTCTGAGAACGCCAAATGCAGAACGCTTCGCGAAGCTGAACTCCTGGGTTCCATAAATCGCTGTGACATCAGTAGGTCTTTGCTGATTTACATCTCTTGGGCATCTGTTTTGGTTTTTATTTCACACAAACCTAATTTCTCTGGATGCATGAAAGCATGGGGTTTTGATAGAAGTTATATTGATGGGTAGTAGCTCGGGGTCTGTGTATTAAAGCTGGTAGTCGGTATCACTGACTTAAAAAAAAAATAAAATAAATAAAATGGGCGAGTGTGGTCATGTGTAGCCTCCATGACCTGGATCAAATGGGTCCATGATTTCTCTGCACTGATGTGCCTCCACTGAAGTTTGCTCACCAAACATCTTGCTTTTATGCCAGTATGTGACTGGAAAGAGGCGGCTTTCCGGGGAGGAGACTGGAAATTACGAGTTATGTGACATTAGAGCAGATACTTTATTGCCCTTTGGGTCCTCCCATCTGAAAAGAGTGTGAAAAATATATTCCAATAGCAAGGAGGATAAAATCTGTCTCTGTGACAGCTGAAGGAAGCTCAGAAGATCCAGTCACGCTGTTGCATGGTTGTGAGTCTTTGGGTTTGTGGAGACAGAAAAGTGGTGCTGTGGAGCAGCAAAGTGCCTTATCTCTGTTTTAGTTAGCCCACACATGAGTGATGTGGAGTCCTGCTCCTTCATCCCAATGAGAGACTCTGTAAAGGCTGAGGTCTGGCACTGGATGTTGCCTGTTGATGGGAAGGTGTTTGTTCGTCCCTTTTTTTGGGAAGGTAAATTCGCTTTGCAGGTGTTAAAGGAAACTTATATGCAGGCAGGGCTATGGATATGGGCTGTAACAGCTGCTCTCAAGGGCAGGGAAGAGAAACTGAAGTGAATCTGGATGGTACTTTTGGCCCACTTAATTAGCAGACGATGGAGTGGTTTGGGGTTAAAGTTGAGAAAGAATTACAGAGGATTTAAATTTACTTCTTGGTCATCCTATGTGAGCATTGGCAAGGCTTTTAAGAAGGGAGTTTAGAAAGTCTAATTTTGAGAGTCTGTTCTCCTGAAACCTTCACTTTGGGGAAGCTTTAGTATGATGTAGATCCTGTAAGAAGACACAGTGGGCTATTGGTGGTTGGTGACTTCCCCTTTTGCCTGTCCCCTCAGGAGCCTGACTTCTAAAAGACCCCAAGCACTCTTAAAGTAAGGAGGAGCTACAACAGGAATGTTTGTCAGGCTGAGTGTCTTAATTTTAAGTATGACCATAAGTCACACAGCAGTATGCACTGCTTAATGGAGTTATGTGGAAGAGTTTGTGTCAAAAAGTTAAACAAATGATATTTAGACTCGTAGATTTTAATTGTTTTGCCTTCATAGAAATATCTTGAGAAGATATTTTGTTGTGTTGCTACTATTAAAATAGATATTTTGGACTGTTGTACTTCAATTGATTTTAAGAAAAGTTGGAGGAATGTTTTATTTTTTTCCTCCTTGGATGTTCTGTCCTCAAGTCAATGAGTAGTGGCTTGAAGCTGATAAGGGATGCAGTTCAAAACGCAGTGCTTGACTGCAGTGTGGGAATTAAAACCCTTAGAGGCCCACCCTTCCCCACCATGGCTGTGTGTGTTGGCCTGATAGGTTTCATCTGTTCCTACAAGTCTTTCTTGATCCACTTAGGTCCTGCCAGATAATTACACTGGGGAGGCTGGGATGGTGCAGTTTGCATGTGAAGTGAGATTGACCATCGTGGAATTATTTGTCTCTTACGTGAGAAAAGAAAGCAACTCTTATGGGAAACATACTTTAATTAAATACAACACATTCATCCATTCATTACTTGAGGGGTGGGAGGCATGGAAAGCTGGTGGTGAAAGGACTTACAGGGAGAATTTAACAGGATGTCAAGGGAACTTTCTCCAGCCTCCCTGAACTCAGCCAGTGCTGCATGGTGTGCCCTTCTCTGCCATGAGGTAAGTACCAGACAACCTTTTCTTTCTCCTTTCAGTCTTTACACAGTGAGGGTGAAACTGGACTCTACTGGAGTCATTTCACAAGGACAGGGGCCATGTCTTGTACTGTATTGTACTGACTTCAGCTAAAGCAGGATCAAATCCTTTGGGTCCAGGAGCAGCAGTAAGGAAGTGTAGATGTTCAATACTGTGGAAGCTATGTAGTTATTTTTTTTTCTCTTCATGGAGAGATCCTGCATTTGAATTGAGATCTCTCACTAGCTGAAGTTTATTGAATTTTTTTTTTTCTTCTGATGACTTTTGGTCTTGACAAAGATCAAGGCTTGGGTAAATAAAAGATACTAAAACACACCAGGAGCTTTGATACTTAATTAAATACTCATTTTGCAGGGTTCCTTACCTTTGCTTGATGACTCATTTTTAGAGAGAGACCTGCTAAATGAGACTACACGACTTGAAGTTCTGGGGACTGAAAGGCACAGTGTGATGCAGAATTGTAGGGTCAGATCCAGCTGAAGTCAGAAATTACTGAGAGTTGTTGCTGTCTGACAGCTTCACGGTGATTTAAGGCACGCACAGCAATATATTCCAGCAATATTCAGGAAATACTCTTCAGTTGACTTCTTAAGACATATTTTTCCACGACACCTGTGTATATAGTCATCCTAATCATTAGTAGATTATTTCTCAGGACTTAGTCGTGTCTTTAGGGAAGCACAATGAAATCTGTGTTGCTTAGTCCCTGCCATAACTTCTTCTAAATAGAGGACTTCATATCCAGCATCTTCCGTCAGCGCTGGATTCACTCAGTTTGTCATGCTGCAGAAACCTCTCAAACATTCATGTTCAGTGCAGGTGTTTGCAACATTCTGCTGAAAGAGTGAAACCTGTAGTGCTATGAAACAGTGACATAAACTCAGGCAGGTCCCCCAGAGAGAAAAGAGAGTTTGTTATAATGCATATACTTAGACATGGCTATGGTTCTTCTTTACTTTTGAAGCAACTTACTGTTTCTTGTTTTCATGGTGCCATTTGAAATAATTCCTCTAAATGCTGAACCTTCCACTGCTGGACAAATTTTGCACTTGGCTAAAAATATTCAAGTATTATCTGAGGCTTTCATTCCTTCACATATTTCTTCTCCCCAGGTGTTGAGAAATCGCTCGATGGTGGCTGGCAGGGTAAAGAAAATCTAACACAAAAAGGCTGCTTTAGTGAATGATTGATGGGTGATTGGTAGAGATTTTGAAATGTGAAAGTGGCACTATGAGCCAACCGAAGTTAATACTGTTATTCCTGAAAGTACCACTAAAAGCATGAACCTGTTTAAGTAAAGTGGCATTTTGGAAGTGAAGTCAGGGTTTTTCAGAAATCACACTTCAGCAAAAGCAGACATTCTTTTTTTAGGTTTCACTGGTAGAAATCCAGATGCATGCTTTAAAGCTCAGTTTACTCTGGCTGTAGTCAAATAAGTAAAGACAGAATATTGGTCCAGATGGGGATGCTTGAATCACCAGCCCATGTCTTAATTTCTCTTGTTTTCCTTCAGTTTATCCTCCCTTTGAAATCTGGTCACCTAAGAATTTTTCTGAAGGCTGTGCTCTGGAATATTTCCTTAGAACAGTATCTGCTGAGTTATTTTAGATTGCTGATTTACTGCTGTCCTTCCCCTGTCTTTTTAGGTTTTCAGTTCTTTCTGCAATGATTCTCCATTACTGTCAAGCCTAGGGCAGTAATAAAAAGAAGCCTCTAGTCTTGTACTCAGTTCCTGGTTGTCCCATATCCTTTGATTTCTATCATGACCAAACATGCTAATGGTGAGGTACCCCAGTACTTGGCGTGATTGTTCATGTTACGCTTCTTGAAAAATGTAATTTATCGGAAGCGTGCTTGTTAGAAGTACTGGATGAGTGGTGTTGAAATGAAATTAATTTGCTTTCTAGACGAAGATAGCCCAAAGAGCAGCTTTTATCAGACTTCTCTCCTGCCCTGAAAGAGCCCAGCTGTTAGGAAGTGGGGAGGGATGTGTGCAGGCTTCACACTCACACAATGGTTGGCCTTTTTTACGCAGGCTATTGGTAGGGCTGCTCATTTATAATGACTGGAGTTGTTTGTGTGATCAAGTGAAAAACTGTCAGGGTCATGTCTAAGGAAATCGTGTTCCATTGGTGCAAAGCACCATCAGGTGTCATGAGGTAGATTAGAAAAAATAAATTTGCAAATTTTTCCAGCCATACAGCCCTGGACTGTTATTGTAAAATGAGTAAAGATACTCAAAATACACATTCCTTTGGGTTTTCTTTCCAAATCTGAAAAAACAAATAGTCTATCTAAAGCCTCTTTAATGGAAAATGATTCCCAAGGGGTTGGAGAGCTTCTGGGTTTTTTCCAGTAACTAAAAAGTTAGCACTGAAACAGGAAGTGCATATAAACATGTACTCAGCAAACACACTGCACATTTATATAGTGAAGAGTTTAGAGGTTAAGAGTGTCCAGTTGGTACTGGGAATGCTCCAAGTCCTCCAAATTTCATTGTTGTGTTTGAAACCTTAGGGAAAAATAGAAGTACTTATCAAATATTTGCATTTATCCACATTCTTGCAAATTACATGCAAGAATGATATTTTAGAGATTCCTTGAACTTACTCAGTGGTTGTGGAAATTCTGTGGTCTGCCTTGTCCGATATCTAAAAATTTTGCTGTTTGTCCAGCTGTTACTGTTCACATTTCCAAAACAATTAATTAGAAAAAGAAGAAAAATTAACACACTTGTAACAAGGAGAGGAAAAAAATTTCCTTACCCACCTCGCCGACTGAAAAAGGTTTTTTTACAGAGTGGGGGTGGTGGGAGACAAGCAGGGCTTGGAAGCTTTGTACATAAAATCAATGGTGGGAGAATTTCCAAGGTCAACAGAATATACTGCGGCTGTGCTCCTGTAACCCGTAACTCCCATAAACACGCCTTTCCGACGTGAAAAGTACCCCAGCTCCTCTGGGATTATCCGAGGGGAGTGGGTCAGCAGGGGAGGCCTGTGGCCCTCTCTGACAGTGGTTCTCTTTGGTAATCTCTGAGCAGATGGTCCCTGTGGAGTTCCGACGTGGTTTTGGGCAACCTGAGCCAGGCGTGCCGGCCTCTTCTTGGAGAGTTGTTGCTGCAGCACACCAGAACTGGGAAACTCGGGGGAGAAATGAACTGAGGAGCAGAAGGGAAGGAGAGCTCCTACTGGGTGATACCACAGCTGCTGCTACTTAGAATTCAGATAAAAAGCACAGATGATACCAGGATCAGGAGGGTGGGGGGATAGTGAGCGGTGATGAAGATAAGGCAGCTGTAGAGTGCAGTCTGTATCACTCAATAACGTGACTCTGTTCAGATAAATTGTTGTACTGCAGCCAAAACCAAAATCATATATTAGGGAACAAGAAAAATGGAATGAGGGACTGTGTCTTCTGTGTATGAACAATATAGAAAACTCTAATAAAAATCAAATCTTGGTGCCTCCTCGGGGACAGATATTGGCTACTAACAGGCTCTGTGATTCTAGCAGAGAAAATCCTATGGAACAGTTGGAATCTGAAACCAGACAAGTAAATTAGACACACGTTTCTGTGCTCAGGGTGATGAACCGCTGGAAGAACAATGTTTGGTTGATCCTTCTCTTGGTGGTGGTAAGAAAATGAGACATCTGCCTTACGTCACAGAGTCCCACAGTTGTTTTTTTACTTCTTTCTCGTAGTTCAGAAGTCCCCTCGAGTTCTATCTGAAAACTGATTTGGGGTCTATGTGTGCACAGGGTCAAAAGTCCTGCTAGACGAGTGTGGAACCTTTCTGATCACCCCTGAAGTGCAAATGTGTTGCAGCAGGAGTATCGAGCTTGTTTAATTAAACACCCAACAGGAGTAGCTTTCTTACAATTGGTCATAAACTGTGCTATCGAGCCTGTCCGGAGTTGTCACAGAAAAGTGATCCAGAAGATGTCTGGAAAGACAAGAAACACAAAATAAAATGCATGGCAAACGAGGTGCTGCAGAACAAACATGAAGGCTGATGTTGGACTGCTGCAAGATGGCTTTTGAGGTCCCAGGTGTGAAGGAACCAGAAACTGGGGGCCACCAGCAAGGCCCACACAAGAGGCTTTTCTGGATGGGGTCTTTCATGGGAGACTTTTAGGCTGGAATTTGTTGTAGATTTAGCTTCACATTAATGACTGGCATCCATGGGAGAAAAAGAAGATCTAAGCGAGATGTGCTGCTCTGCTGCATCTCCAGAATGAGAGCAAGCTGTTTCAATAACTAATCATGATGTAGCCTTGAGTTACTAAATGTGTCAGTAGACAGTAGGCACCTCAGTGACATAACAGGAAAATGTTGTTTAATGCTTGCTTCAATACGCAGCTTATGCAGAATGGAATGGATTTACTTTGAGCTTTCTGTGCCTTTCCTGTTAGTTTGGTTTTTAGAGTTTTAGGAATAAAGAAATACTGTCTTCCACTAGGTATTGATCAAATTAGTGACAGCTGATTAACAGTTTATAAGACAGTGTGTGCATGGCTTAGAAAACCAAGCCCCATTCCTTTTAGAATGTTTACATGCTAATTTTTCTGTAGAAGCCAGGGTGGATACATTTTTTGGTGTTTTTTTCATGTGTGATATGGTCAGAAAATGGGTGTGGGTGGGAAAGAAGACCAATTCTGCTGTGGCATTTATAAACCCAAGTAACTGGGAAGGTTGCAAGGTAAAGCAGATATTACAAAGAATCAGAAAATTTTGTGAGCTCTGTGGTTTAGGGTCTTTTTATCATTATTTTTGTGGGGCTTTTTTTTCAGGTTTGCATTATTACTCCTGAGGAGGGCTAAGAGGAAAGAATTGTGAGAAATGACAGTAGAATTTAGCAAGAGACTTGAAATTGGGAGGAAATGTGGGGGAAAGAAACGAAGATTACATTGGATCTGCAGGTTTGAGATGAGAGAGGAAGGAGGGCAGAGCTGTCAGGAGTGATAGAGAGGACAGACAGAAACAAGAAAAGTGAAATACTGATGTGAAAAAGAGGATATGAAGGAATGAACAGAAGATTTATGGGTGATTGAAATGATACAGCCATGGTACTGAAATCAGAAATACCAGCTCTGGGCACTGCTGGAGGTGATAAACTGTTTAACACAGATTTTGAAGGCTGTTGTGTTTCCATCTAGGTGTGATGTTATTCAGTGTATTTTAGACTAGTAGTGGCAATTTTGTTAATTGTGGCACTGCTCCATCTGGTGGAAAATAATTTTTTCCTGTTTAGCATGGACACGTCACGTGTCTGATGGTAAAAAGTGATGGAATGGAACATCCCACCCCATGTGTTTCAGTGGACCAAAAGCAAATAATTACACCTTAAAGTCCTGGAGGAAAAAAGTAGTCCAAGGCACTCATATGATGTTACATGTATATTTTTGTATAAATTCTCTGCTCTCTAAAAGTTTTTGATGGTTGTACACCCCATCATCATCAGTATTTTTGTAACAGAGGTTTGGCTTGTATTTTTCTGTAAACTGTATGTAGGCAGCATTGACTTGCTGTCTTCTGTGAGAGCTCTGATTGTAGTTCCACTTGGGTTTTTTTTTTTTGGGTAAGCACAGAAAAAATTGTTGATAACATTGTTTTTGTGAAATTTAGGAGCACGGTACTTTTTTTTTTTTTTTTTTTTTTTTGTAGCTTGGAAAGCATTAAAATATGTACAGGGTAAAATGCTTAATGTTTTTCTATGACTCTGGCCCCAGGTCAGTGTTCCAGAGTTGATGTCCTGGGCTGGACACATCAGGATAAAGTGTCAGGCTTCCACTCTGATTAACTGGCTCAGTGTGAACCTCGTGCAAAGTAACAGAAGGTGGATCTGCCATCACATGAGCCTTTAGAAGTAAGTTTTCATCTGAATGCTTGGGTTAGTTTGAGACAGACCTAGGTTTAATGTAGAATTTGTCATCTTTTTTGTGTATTCAGTACTTTTGCTTCCATTTTCTCTGCCCATGAATTTGATGAGTCTTGACTTCTCAATAGGATTCCATGACACATTTTTAAATTGTCCTTTTGTGACTTGAAGCTGTATTTTCAAATGAGTGCTGGCATAGGCTTCTCTGTTGCATCTTTCATCACCTTCTTTAGATGTCTCCCTGTAAATGTCAGGCACTTCATCACTTCTATGACTTCACGTACCTTCGTGCAGGGCTGGTGGCCTGGGATATTCTACAGGTCTGTGTTTGTCTTGTCATCACCAGCTGTGCTTTGGACTGGACCTGCTCCTGAGCAATGCAGAGAGATGGCTGAGTGATTGCAACCCTTGTTCCGTGCCATCTCGCTGCCTGAACTTGCCCTCTTTGTCTCCTTTTGGGTCTGATGGTGTCCCAGGAACAAGGACAAGGGGAATATTATCTCCCCGTGACTGTGAGCTGGAGAACGTGTTTCCAGAAAAGTTCCTGGCTGCTTGAAGTGTGATACCATCTCAGCATTTTAGCAGATCTGTCACACAGCTGAAACTGCAGCATGTTCATGTGTCTGTTTGGTCATCTTGCTGTAAACTGTTCATGAGGATTTTTATCAAGATGATCCACCTTGAATCCACTGTGTGTCGTCCTGTTTGTGGTTTCAGTAGGGCATTGCACAATGATTGGCAGGGCTACCTGATTGATCAGTCTGATAAGATCCATCTGATCAGCAGGACTCGGGTTTGTGTGGTCACTCTTGGCTTCACGAGCTTCACTCGTCAGCTTTGATGTCTGTGTGCTCTGTTTGAGTCTTAGGTAGCTGCATGGCTTTAACCAGTTATTCCCCAGGTGGACTCAAATTCTCCTTGTTCTCTTCATGTATTGCCAAGCAATACATGCAGTTTTATTGCCATCTTCCATTTTATGTAGTATGTCTGGGTCTGTGTATTATATTGCATTATAGTATATATATAGGTATATACAGATATATACACACACACCTTTCCAAGCTTTGTAGTCTGGCCAAAACTGTATTGCAACAGGATTGGTTGGTGGCTTGCTGGGTTGGAAGCAGTGGATTGAGATTGACCACATGAAGCTGTGCTCTTCCTTCCATGTTCAGTCAGCTTTGACAGTGTTGTCTCAAGTTGAAATAGCAGGCAAATATCTGCTGGACTTGGAGTGAGTGACTGACACAGTGCTATCTGTCATTTGTAATGAGCTTTTAACTGTTAGGGGTGAAATGGAGACAGTAGTAAGTGTAAAAGATATGATTTCCCTCTGCTGCAGTGGTTTGCAGTTCACATTACTGTAGTTGATGCTGACTGGAATTAAGTCTGGATTAAAATTTGGACACTAGCTGCATGAAAAAAATTACAGAAATAAATTCCTTCATGATAGCTGATTTTTGCAGAAATGCCTTTTGGTTGAAGTACTACATGCATTTCACAGAGTTCATGTACCTCTGCAGTTTATTTTAAGAGATCTGAATTTATTTGGTGTAGATTTATTTCAATTATCTAATCAGAAGCAGACACATAACTTCTTAGGCTGTCAAAGGTATTCAGGAATGTATGACAAACTTCAAAGGAATGTATAAGATCTTGCTACACATCTTACTATACATTTTTATAGAGAAGAGTTAATTAAATTTTCCCTTTCTGCCCAGAAATTACTTTTAGGCTAAATTAAGTGTGTGGGGTTGTAAGGCTTTTCCATGTTCTCCCCTTCTGCTTTAGCTTTGTGACTGATTAAACAACCGAAGGCTTATCTGGATCAAAGAAATAATAAGCAGAGGGGGCATCCTTGGGCCAGTTATCAGTTGAAAACGATTTAACTGTCAGGTAGCCAAGTTTCAAGGCATGGAGCCCACCAGATGGATTAAGGAGTGGGGGCTGTGTACAATAATGTTTACTTGCAACAGAGAAGCTTCTGGGGGAAGCCAGCGCAGTTTCCCAGCTCGTGTTTCTGCAGGCAGAGGTTTGCTGGGGAAGAGAAGAACTGTGGCACCCTTGGGAGTCACAAGGTGCCACAGTCAGATGTGGCACGAGTTACCTTGGTACAGGGCAGCGTCCTTCCCTGCCTGCAGATTGGGAATGCAGCTTATTCTTGGGTTAACTCCTGTGGAGACTTAATTTATGTTCACTCACTGGGAGGGAAGGGGAGGGAAACAAAAAAAGCTCTGGTTATCTGAATATCCACCATTCCAGTATGTTTGCAGGGACAGTATTTCAAGTTATTAGTCTCAGCAATTTAGATAAGAACATGTACTTTCCTATGAAAGACAAGGCACGGTGTCTGAACAATAATACCTGACACAGAGTAACCCGATGTGATAAAGTACATGGATAGCACAACGAGGGGTGAATTAGAAATGCCTGGGAAGATATATGATGCCATTAGTAAAACATGGAGATTTATGTGTGACATTAACATCTCTAAGACAGCAGAATTGTACTACTAAAGCTGTACAAATGTTGGGTTTTTTTTCTTTCCCCCAGATGCAGTAACAAAGAGATCTTAGAGAAAGGGTTATCTAATGAGTAAAGTATTGCCTACAATTTGGCAGACCTACCATTCCCTTCAAATTTTCCTCTGTATCCTCTGGCAAATGACTAGGACTCAAATTTTTGAAATCCATGGCTGATGGCCATAATGATAGCAGCGTTTTGGGTGTGATTGAACACAAGAGTTGGGTTGCCCTTTCTTGGCATTTAGGGATCTTGCTACCTGCTGGGAATGCCTGTGTACATCACAGGGGAGAGCTAGGCAGAAAGAATGGCCCTGGAGGAGTAAGACTGGCCAGCAGCAAGCACCAAGCATGGAGGTCTTCTGGAGTCCACTTCTTGAGCTCTTTGACACCAGTGCCGGGAAACAGATGAATTTTAACTCTGCTGGCCAGCTTGTGTGATATATTTCATCTTCCATGGCTGCAGGATCAGGGGAGTGAGAGCGTGGCTTCGTCCTCTCTGGCTGAGTGGGCCCTTTGCTGTTTTATACTGACAATTACTTGTGTTGTTTCTGTCAGGCCCAGTTAGGCTCTGTTTTGCATGCACGTGGAGGTGGGACAGCAGTGATGCATCCTCCTTCAGCCATGGGGCAGTCCTGTCCCTCCTGCCAAGGGGGAGATTTCACTGTCTTGGGTTCTTTATAATCCAGAGAGATAGATCCACGATTATAACCCTTTCATGGCCCTGGAGTTTGAAAATGTTCTGTTGCCTGTGAGGAGTTTCTTGCTGTACAAAGTGAATTCAGTTAAGCAAGAACACATTTTTCAAGAGAGACCTTTTTCACAGTGCAGGAAGTTCTCACTTGTGGAGAGCCAGAGTGAAAGTCAGCAGTCAGTCTGTACTGTCTTAAAAGCAGAGAAGAAAGGAAAGCTGTCATCGTACCTCGAGGATGGAAAATGTGAGGTTTACAAGTAGAGAATGCAGGTTTCTCTTGAGCAGACCATCACCGTGTAGTAAACTGAGGTGTAATTATCTGCTGAAATTGTGCTTTCCCTCTCTTTGAACTGTTAGCATTTATACATAAACAGAAGTTTGCTGGTTTTGAGGTAAGGCAGTTTTATTTTGACACAGGTTGTTGGTCACGTGGGGGAAGTCATCTGGTGCTATGGTAGGCGTGCAACGTAACAAAGAGTTTTGTTGGAACGCTTGGTAAATATGCTCAGAAATGTGGGGATCAGAAGTTAAAGCTGACACACAGCCTTTCAAGTACATGGTTAGTTAGATGATTGGAAAAAAAAGGTCACTTATAATCTTGTGTTCACATATGGAGCCCTTTCACATTTGGTGAAGTGTCATTGATAAGAGTACATCCCATGTAAAAACACTTCATCTACAAGGTCTCCAGATCTTTTCAAAGGTGAGTTTTGTGCCAAAGCTCATTGAAAGGATCATTTGGATTATGCAGACTGAAGTATAGTGAGCTTGAAGATTGTTTTAATTTACACTTGGAATGGGAAAGGGAAAATCAGAAACCTTACTCATGTCTAGTGGGCTAGTTACCCAACAATCTTTTGGGGTCTTTTCCTGTCAGCTGGAAAACAACCCTAATATATGCAGCTGCTGCATACAGAAAGGGTACAGAGAAGTTGACAAATATCAGAGATGCTGACTTTGTACTTTTTGATGCCTTTTTCATTTTTATGAGAGAAGTTGACCAGAAACAGCTCTGTAGTGCATAACCCTTTATTGTTTAGGGGTTTGTAAGCTCAATTTTATTTTTCATGGCGTAATTTTTTTTAATCTCGTAGTCTAAAATGAAACAAAAACTCACTTTTATGATGTGTAAGCATATATTTTACATTTATTTTTGTAACTTCCAATGGAAAGAAGTCCTCTAAGGAGCTGTAGTCAGGTTAATAAAGCTGGAGTCTGAGCAGGGAAGTTCTTGAACTCCATTCCACGACATGGATGGTTCTGGCTGCTTTACAGAAACAAAGATGTAAGGGTGTAATTTAGCAGCACTTGTTTTCAGTAGTCACACGATGAAGAGCCTGATGGAAAGTCTTCAGTGAGTTTTGGATCAGATCATGAAACAGTTTGCCTATGAAACACCACAGAATTTAGATTTAAGAATAGATTTTATTGGAGACCAGGATTTTTATATACGTATAAAAAGACTTAGAAAAATATGGTGGGAATAAGTGTTTGTGATTCCTTTAAAATCAAGAAATGAAGCCATTCTAGTGATTTCTAAGAAAAGTGAAGGTTAGCATGTAAGAAACAGATGCTGAGTTTTTGGCCCTGCTGAAACTGATGATGAAGCTTCTCTCCTCTCCAGTTGTAGTCTGTCCTCAGATTTGGCAGACTCGCTGATTTTCTGTCTGTTGACTGTTTTTAGCAATAATCTCTGGCCATAATACACCATCTCCCTGGATGTCCAGTGCCCTAGGCTACTTCATGTCTGTGAATCCTGTATGAATGTTTAATGCACAAACCCAGAGCATTTTCCTTCCACACCTTGGTATGCCTGATGCTTTGGATTGATTCCAGTTGAATGCTGTGTCAGTCAGTGCAGTATAAAGTAATTCTAATAGAGAAATATTTCAGACCTACTTAGTTTGATTTGTCACTGTTGGCAGGGGGGACAACTCTGCACAGAAGTTGGTGAGTTTTCATGTAACTGCTGCATTCTTCTAGAGTGAAATGGACCAGTTAAACAAAAAACATCATAAAAACCACCAGAATGAGTGTGCATGCATAATAGAAAGCTCCCAACCAGTCTTGTTAAATTCATGTTTTACACTGTCACACAGTCATGGAATGCATAACAATAGTCTGGCTATAGGTCAAGGGTCTGTTTGTTCTTTCATATTTCTCCTTAATTTGGCAAGTGGATGCTCTTTCTGTCAAAGAGAAGATGCCAAAAGAAAGGGCAGGGTTTTTTCCAAGTTATTTTTGAAAGGCCTTGATTCTTGGATGTCTGATTAGGATATTTTAGACCTGGCTGTCATTACCCTGGAAATCAAATGTTACAGCAGCTTAATACAGGCAGCCAAAATCATTAAAAGCTTTCCAAAAAAATTCATCTGAAGATACAGTTTTGTTCAGCTGCACAAAACAGCCAGGCACTAATTGTAGGCTTAGCAGGGGATTCATATCTTCTGTCTTACATCAGTTCTTAACCAAAATTGTATCCTTTGAAGAGCGAAAGATGGGGTCTGCTTTGTTCTCCTTTCTGTTCTCATGCACATCCACACACATTTTTCTGTATCAGAAATTTATTTCTGTGCTTGGGTTGCTTTCTCTCTTATGTGTACATAATAACGATCTGCGTGCTGTGCTCACCTGAAATTCACACAAAATGGGAATTGAGTTCTGTGGGAGCCTGAGCTGCGGGATCCGAGTTGGGCTGTGTGCTTTCCCTGCATCCCAGAGGTGAGGAGCAGCTCCACTGGGTGGAAGCACCTTCTTAGGTGTGAATCTTGCCAGCATTGTCAAGACCCTGATGGGAGAAGCTGCTGTGAGCTCAGGACATGGATCACTGGGTGACCCACAAGTAACATCGTTGTATTCAAAGGATTTTCAACAGCTCATTTGTTTCTTTTGTTCTATCCTGGTCCTCCAAAGTCAGCCTGGGATTATCCATGACTTGTTCCAGGTCTGACAACATAGTCCTGTCCTGCTTTTTAAAGCAAAGGTGGTTCTTCAAATACATTGTTCCAAAGACTTTTTTTTTTAAACTTGGTGTTTCTGCAATGTTTTGCTTTCTTTATCTGCTCCTGGTGTAAAAACATGAAACTGAACAGCTCCAATCAGAATTATTTCTTGGGCAACTATGAAAGCAACAGTTTGAGATACTATATCAAACTCTCTTTTAGTCCCAAGGCAAGTGTTGTTACAGTGACCATCCTGGAGTTCATAAAATTTCCTATACAACGATTGCCAGTTTATATGGTGTTGGACTCCAGTGGATCATCTTTCCCAGACTCAGGTAATCTACCTGCAGAAAACAGATGATGATTCTGAAAAACTTTCAACCCTGTGTAGCTGCCAGGTGCTAAGTGGCTTTCTCAGTATTTATTTTTAAAGAAATCTTTAAAAGTTACCTTCTTTCTGTAGTGTAAAATGGATTTATGATCGAGCTTTTCCTGTGTCGATCTCACAGTTCTTTACAGAGGAATTTGGCATTGTTTTCTCTTTTGTCACTCTGACAAGCTGAAGCAGAAAAAAGAAGAATGATTCCTGTGACAGCACCAAACTGGAGGTGATGCCAGCCAAGTGCTTTGTCCACTCTGTCACGCTGTGCTTTGAAGGGCACTAATCTCCTAGTCCAGCTAACATCAAACATGTTACTAAAACCATCAAAATATTATGTATCAAGGAGATGGATGGGATATGAAAACAGGAAAAATACTTTTTACAACGGTTGACAGCGTAATAGAGCTGTAGCAAATGACAAATCTTTTGAAAAATCCAGCAAAGGGTGGAATTAGATTAACTCCTTAAGATAGATTCAAGTAATAGCATGACTTGTGCTCTGTCACATGACATTTTAGCATGCCCAAGTGAGCCAGACAACTGTTTTGTTTTAACCCATATTGACCATTCCTATCAGTAAATCTGCTCAAAGGGCCCCCTATCCATACCTTGTGAGGTACTATCATTGAATCTTTTTTTTGCTACTGCCTGGAATTTCATTATGAACAATCAGTGATGTAATACTAAACCTATGGAATCTTAAACATGTCTCAATCTCCGTGGAATACATTCCTACCAAATCAAAAAGATGCAGTATTTTTTGTTGGTACTGTGTTTTTTTTTTTAAGCGGCGCATTCCAATATTTTCCCAAACATATTTCAACTAAAACGTCTCAAAAGAAACTTTCTTCAGTAGATCTGCTTCTTTTAATAAATGTTGTTTCTGTTTTCTTCTCTCCCCTGTTTCTGAGACACAATATTTGGTTTGTTGAAATACAAGATATCTGTTATATGCTGCCCACTCTTGCATGAAGAGTGTTTTTTAGTTGCTACTGGTTGCTGTCAGAGCCTGTCTTTGGGATTCTATGGTAGAGCCTCTCTCTATTCTGACATTTCCCTGTGCTTCATTAATAAGCCAGGTGAACCACTCCAGTTTGAAATGAAAAGAGGGAGATTTCCCTTGTGCTTTTTCTGGGTTGCTGGGCTTGACCAGGAGCTGTGCTTCGGAAAAGTGGCTCACTGCTGGCTGCCTCACTGCAGTGCTTGGGGACAAGCTGAGGGCAGAGGGGTCTCAGCCAGAGTGAACATCCATGGATGCTCCATGTCTGCTTGCCCAGCCACCCTCCTTGCTCTGGAACAACAAGCTTTAAGGCTCTGCCATTTGTTTCCTGCCTTATTTTGGGTTTTATTTCTGAGTGTGTGGCTTTGACAGCTTTGTGCCTTCATATTGCCACATCAGCCCCATCCAGCTCTTGGCCTGTCATGAAGCTATGCTGGGTGTGTGCTGTCAACACAGCATTTGACAAAGTTAAGTATTTGATGCTCAGTACATTCCCCACTTGTAGAACTCTGATTGTCCTCCTGATGCCTGTTAGAAAGCCTTTGCTTCCAAAACACTTTTTTTTTTTAAAAAAAAAAAAGGTTCAATTTCAGCCTTGTAGCAAAGTCTCAGTCCGGGGGAATGTTGTGTGGCTTGTATTTTATTCCTTACGTCCCCACACATTGAAACTAAAGAGAACTAAGTTAAGAAAATGAGTGGTGAAGTAAAAATTATGTGGTTTAGGATATGGGCTGCTAGTAGTCAGTTTAAAGGGAGCACTCAGTAGGTCTTCTACTGTGTACCGAAGTTGGGGTTAATAACCTCAGGGACTGGGGTGTAGGTGAGGGTTCAGAATGGTGTGACTGGATACCAGAGAGCAGATGATGCTTTAAATTCTACTCTTCCTGTGTAAGCCCGGTGACAAACTTGTCAAAAGAGTTTTGCAGTTTTAAGGAAAAAAAACCCAACCAAACAAAACCTCTGTCCCACAAAGTCCTGTCTCTTCAGAGTTTTCTTTGAGCTATAAATTAGCTGCTGATACTGGCTTAGGAATTGGCTGTCTGCCCAATATAGTTGTCCCACAAAAAATGTACAGAATCTCTATCTTTCAGTCTCCCATGAAGAAAAACATAGAACAAAATTGTTGGGGGGAAAAAATCAGTAAAACAGGACATGACCTTCTTTGGAGTAAATATATGAGGGAATTAAAGGATCCTCGGAAAGCCATTCTTTTCTGAAATGCCAATGTTTATGTTGATGGTTGATTCCAGAGTGGACAGAGGCAGTAGGATAGACAGGTGGGTGGTGGAAGTATTAACCAAAAACGTCTAAACCAAGATTTTAAAGCAGGGTTCTGTCTGCATGTGCAGCATTCACATGTATTCCGTGTTTTTGTATGCTGACAGGGAAACACACAACCTGCCTTGCTTTTTTCCCTGTTACATGTTGGGTTGTCATCAAAGTGTTGTTAACGCAAATTGTCAGAAATTCAGCTTCATGTTTGACTCATGAAAGGGACTAAGGCTGTACTTTGAGCAGGGCTTGGGCTTTTTCTCAGCAGTAGTGAAAAATACTGTGAAAAAACCAATGCTGCCCTGGTTCAAGTAACAGACAAAACTGCTTTAGGTCTCTTTTAAATGCTGTTAGAGGAGACACTCCTATATTTTACCTATATTTTTATAGGTAAAATGAAAGTGTAAAAGAAGCTATCTTGCTAAAAACACCAGAATTATTGTTTTTCCATTTTAACTATGCCCCTTCAACCATTCACATATAAATATATATATATATATATATGTAAATGAAAAATGACATCTTAAGGGAGATTTTCAAGAGCACATGAGAAGTCTATAAGCTGCAACCTGTGACACCTTTCTGTCAAATTTCAGTCTTCAGCCTGGTCAGCTGGAAGAGTTGGGAATTTGGATCTGAGGATGACCCTAAGGAGCATTTCAAATGTGCTTTTGTATATGGGTGGTTCTGGGCTGTGGGTTGCTTGCTGTAAGGGCACCAAAGAGGTGCTGCTGACTGTGGTGGGTGGTGGTTTTCATGTTGTCTCTACAGGTGATTGTAAATGGAAGATGATGTTTCCGGTTGCACTGAAAGAGATTTTTTTGCCGTTTGTCTCCTTTGAAATGTCTGCAGCCCAGATCCACTTGGGTTGTAATGTCTTTTGATCCTGGGGGCTGAATAAAACCAGGCCAAGTAATCCCTGGGGACTCCTGCAACCAGAATTGCTAGGAAGCAGGGAAATTCAGCACATCTAATGCTTTCCTCTGAATCAGTGCCATACCTGATATGGTTTCAATGAGTGTTTTGGCTGCTGTTTGTGCCTCCTGCTTTAACAGCCCTGAGCCGGGGCTCCAAAGATGTTCAGAAATCCAGGTTTGATTTCTGTAGGTTTTTAAGTGTTTGTGCCATAATGGGGAGAGTTGTCCTCAGCACTTTGGTCAACCAAAACTTCAAAGTTTTTACCATTTCATGAGTCGTTGCAATGAAATAAGGCATTTTGTTTCTTTGTTTAGGTTATGGAAAAGAGGATCGAGCTTTTTCCAGCAGATTGGAAATAGACAGCCCTCAGTGCTGTTGTTTTGCTTGCTAATGCAGGCTTTACCTTCTAAGTGTTCCCATACTTAATCCCATGGAGCAGGCTCATGAGGATTGCCCTCTGTGAGAAACATTCCTGAAAATGATCATTTCCCCCTTCCTACAGAGAACAGAATTTCACATTGGGAAAGAACGATGGAAAAACATGATTTTGTTTCCTTATAAAATGTTAAATGTTCTACCGCTCCGTTTAGAAGTTGCTATCTCTAGTTATAAAGTTATGAAAGAAAGATGGTACTGACTCCTTGAAGAGAAGAGAAAGTTTATATTTCCACAACCATTTGGGTTTGGTACTCAAACCTCAATTTCTGCCACCTGGTAATCAGTTGATCAGTATGTAAGTAAATATAATGATGAGATGATCCATAGGAGATTGAAGAAATAATGAGGCAAATGAGGTAAATTCCTTTGTGGTACACTTTGTGCTTCTTTTAAGGATGAAGTGCAAGATAATTGTCTCACCTTCTCTTTGGGTGTGTCATCCAGAGATTTCTTGAGTATGAACCAAATAGATTAATTTCATAGAAGCTTTTTAGTTATTGGTGTCCCTTGACTTTGGTATTTTGCAGGCTGTGTAGTATGAAACAGTATAAAAGTATATCAGCAGATGGATTAAAAAGTTCCTCTGGCTCAGCTAATGTCTAGTTGTTAGCATTTGCTCGTTCATGGTTATTTCACTTGATAGATCATAGAATCATGGAGTGGTGTGCGTTGGAAAATGTCTGAAATACCTTCGTGAGTTTTGTTTCAATAAGGAATTCTGGAAGATATTTGGCAAAACGAATTTGTTTTTTAAAAGTTTTTTTTTTTAAGTACTGTGCTTAGGACTACAGAATGAAAACAGCCCATGAAAGAAAAACATGTCCTTGGTCAGGAATGTGTGCGTGTGTGTGTTTTGGCTCTGCCTCAACAAACGTGTGCCTAACTTAAAGAAGGTGAGTAATCTTGTTTCGTTGGTGAGGAGAATGCTCAAGTACCCTGTGAATGAGAGCACTTAGGAACGACTTGGTGAGAAGGTATCACGGGAAACAAGGCTAAGTGAAAGCCTTAGAAAGGAAAACAAGATGTTCTTCTGATTAAGACTAATGTCCACCTTCAGAGCATTATCTGCAGAACATCTCAGCAGTCAGGAAGTTACACAACTTATAAAGCTGTTTAACTGTACTGCAATGTACCCTTGAATTTGTATTTTCTTCTTTGTATGTAAATGGTGGGGCATTTTTTTAATTAAGCAGAGTTCCTACTTGAAAGACCTGGATCACCTCATGTAGCTGCATGACTCCTGAATGGCATGTCAGTCCTTGGATTTTATTGGGGATTGGAGTAGTTTAGCATTTTATTGATGGAAGGATAGGTCGGGATTTTCTCTGGATTAGAGCATGCAACTGACTTTACCGGGATTTTATTAAGGTTGAGATAGTCCTGTAACCTGGATTTATGCATTGCACAAAGAGAACCTGCATTCCTTTCACCAGATCTGCCGGATTCGGCAAACCTCGGGAAAAAATGGATTCCTCAGTATTTACTGTGATACAGTGTTGGGAAGGTCCAGAACAGAGTTTCCTGGAGGAACTGCCAGCTGAGATGGACACAGCAGTGATCTTGGGGCAGCAGAGATGTTTGTTGTTTTGGTAAAACAACAGGGTACCACTTATGTTTAGCCATGGTGTGCAGCACCGTGCTGCATGTGTGGAGGAGACTTTGACTCCCTTTTCATTCCATCACACACTGCCTTCAAAACCTCCTCTGGCAGGTAGTGTAAAATTGAAACAAACACCTCAAATTCTCTAGGATAAGCAACCTCCCTGTGCCTGACACTACTGCTTCTGGATTGAGAAGAAACGGTGTAAAATTGCACTGTCACTTGCAAAAGCATGATGTGTTTTTTCAGGGCTTAGTCAAATCTCTTGCTCAAGACAATGCGTTTAATGAATACTCTTAAGCCCACCTGCTGATTGTGTTGATTAGGTGGGAAGGTAAACTCTATTTGTCTAATTAAAAGCTGATTGTGAAACCAGCTTGGTTTTGGTATCTTTATCTGGTTTAACAGGTAAAGAAAATATCTCTGCACCTTGTAATTCCAGCCTTTTGTCTTCTGAGTGTATGAACATTTGAAAGTTTTGTCTTTTTTACTGCCTCTCTACATGGAAGTGGATGGGAGTCATCAGAGCCTCTGAGCAGCTTTCCCAGCTGGCTTAGGTTACTCTAAATTGCAGATCTGAGTCTATTCTCCCAAGAATTCCCTCCAGTTCTCCCTGATGCATCACCCAGAGGCAATTTTTTTCTCACCATGTGCTGTCTGAGTTATCATTTATTCCAGCTATTGCATGAAGGTGGCTGTTCTATCCCTGATGCAGTCAAAGTACATGTCCAGGCAGACAGACAACCTGTCACTGAAACCCATGTAAATGCAATCCAGCAGCTCTGCACAAACAGCCAAACGTTTTTGCATCTTTGACTGGAGGCAGCCAGCAATCAAGAAACTCTGCTGGTCTACAGCCAAAGAAATAGGGAATTCCCTCAGATTTTTTTTTTCTGAAGCGATCAATGGGGGTGTAATCAGGTTTGGCTCCATATTAATTGGTGCAGTTTGGATATGAAAATTCTCAGTTCTGTGGCTGATGCTTCCCAGGCTGTTCTCAGGATTGCATTACACTGTGGTTGGGTTACAGTCATGGCAGCAGGATCAGGTAAAAGGAGTAGTTGTCCTTGCAGGTGGAAGCCACTCTTTTCCCGAAGTGGGACTTCAGATGCATAGAGTAGTCTGCCCTCCCTTGCTTGGGAGTTAATTCCTCACAGAGGAGTCACTAGAAAAAGAAAAGGAGCAGCAAGTCAGTTTAATCAGTGGTGCAACAGCATCTAGAAGCAGGGGTCAAGATCTGTTTTGCTTTCTAGCTCATCCTACCTGCAAAATTTTTCTGCCTTTGGTGCCCTTTTAATCCCCTCATGTATGAACACTTCTATCTTTCCAGTGCCTGTGAGACCCATTGGGTTACTCAAAGAATCCCTTGGCAGCTGAAGAGGCAGCATCTTCCAGGCTCAGGGGGATCATATCTGCTGAGATGTATGCTGTTTATGCTGCTTTTTATTTTCTGGAGCTATGTTTTGTTCAGTTGAGACAATTGCTATCATGAGCTGCACTTTAGTGTTAGCTTAGTTTCCTTTGAAGCTCAGAGTCTGGTATGGAAAGAGGTTGTTTTGGGTTAGTGACCAGCCTGCTTTGGAAGACACTTCGTGGTAGTCCTTGATCAAACTGACTGCCAGATATTACTTGTATATTTGGCAGTCTTCCACCTTGATTTTTCCCTTTTTTTTTTTGGTGCTAAGGATTATAAGTAAGTATGTGCATGGTAATTCAACTCTCTAAAACACTGAGAGATTTGTGGCTCCATATTAATCTGGTTCCTGGAAATCACCTGAATGGGAAGGGGGTGCTTTTCCCTTGGGAAGGCCAAACTCTTGTGTCTTTGTCGTTACTCCTGCATGTGGTCTTCTTTGCACACACAGGGTACAGACTGAGGTAATGAGGCCAGCTCAACAGCCACACCAGGCTTTCTCCTGGTGAGAGGTTATGAATATGGAGACCATTAAATGTCATTAAGATAATAATGTTGCTGAATATGTCAGAGAAGTCAATGACTCTCTATTCCCCAGGTGTTCTGGGTTTAGTTTGATAGGGACATGTAAAAAAAAATTCTGCTTGCCAGGTGGGAGGAAATTTGCCTTTCAGAAGATTGTTGCTTCAGCACTTGATAGGAGTCTTGCTAAGCAATGATGATGATAATAATAATAAATGTTTCCAGGCTGTACTTATTTTATAATTGCTGTTTAGCCCAAATTGCTCTGAGTGAGGAAACT
Source organism: Lycocorax pyrrhopterus obiensis (assembly GCA_014706295.1). Taxonomy (NCBI): domain Eukaryota; kingdom Metazoa; phylum Chordata; class Aves; order Passeriformes; family Paradisaeidae; genus Lycocorax; species Lycocorax pyrrhopterus. The sequence goes on along the minus strand of JACSVZ010000015.1, from coordinate 71,635,151 downwards.
CCATCATTCTGACTGCACAGGTGGAGGTTATGATGTCATGCCTAGCAAATTCACTGATTCAAAAGGATGCAGCATTTATATAAAATACTACTACAATGCAGAGTTTTAGTAGTGAAAATGAAGGAAAACAAAAAGCATTCAGAATTTAGGTGAAGATGCCAACCTCGATGAGGAGGTGAGCAAAGGACTTGCCTTGAATGGTTTCCCTGCTTGTTGAGCACCTCTCTGGAGTGACTGTCACTTTCAGGGGCTGTGTCTTGCATGATCTGATCTGATGCTGAGTTTTCCCATAAGGGGAAGGTTTGTAAGCATCCCAAGAAGTTATGGCCATACACGTGGTAGGGCTGGTGGCTGTTGTGTCTGCATTCACTTGCAGTGACTTTCTGTCCCTGACTTCTGTTGCCTCAGTACCATTTTTCTCCTTCACCTTTTCTGATGACTGATGTTCACAGGCAGGTTCAAGTGGCCAAGCAGAGCAGAGTCCTGAGCCCATGCTGAGTTCCTGTGGTCAGCTGGACCCTGGCTGCTCCTCTGGCCTCTGGCTATCACAGATTGTTGGGAGATGAGGGAAAGAAGAGACGCAGGGTGAGCTGGGCTGAAGCCAGGAGAATAGAAACCTAAAAGTGGATTTGTTGGGCAATATTGGCTCCCAAACACAATTTTTTTATTTGCACATAGAGCTATAAAGGCTCCAGCTTCAGTCCTTGGGAATAATTAAACCTTAAGCAGTGATAAACAGTGCAATATTCAATTAGTGAGCTGTCCTGACGAAGGCATGACAAAGTAAATTGGTTTATTTTGAGGCTGTTAACTATGCTGACAGAGAGTTGGTTAATGCTTGAAGGATAAACTTTTGGGCAAATTCCCAGCCTCCAAATGCCTGCAGGCAGACTTGTCCATATTTGTGGTATATTTGAGGTCTAGTGTTCCTCCTTTGGGCCATATATTTTAAGAGGGAATTTTAATGGAAGGAAACATCACTGCAGAGCAACAGCCTTCTCTGAAACACTTTCCAGAGAAATGTTAAGGCCAAAGGTCTTGTTTTTTCAGGGCAAAAGATGTGAATCCTCTAATATTTACTTAGTTATAAATAGCAATGGGCAAGGCTCTAAGGATGGATTCCTGGGAGATTGTATCAGGGTAGTTATTCCCCAAACTAAGCAAAGGCAGTGGTTGTCTTTTAATTGTTATGTCTTCTTTGGCACAGAGAGCACCATTATTAAACAGATAGCAAATAATTATAATAAATTTGAGGTTTTCACTCCTCTCAGGCTCAGGTGCCTCTTATTTCCCTCCAGTCCTAACAAGAACCAAGTTGTATCTTATTTCTGGTAAGAGATGGCAGTTTAGTGCTGGGGGGAACGTTCATGCTAAATGTTTTGGTTCTCCAGCCATGGCATCAGTGAGGTGGCAGGAGAAAGTGCAACCCCATGGAGAAAGAACTTAGCTGGGGTGCAAGAGGTGCTGCTCTTGACCAGCTGGGCTTGGGCAGGGACCTGCATTTCATTTATCCACCCCTCTCTTCCCCCATCTGTAAATAGGAGGGAAGATTATGAGTTTCCTTAGAGAGATGCTGTTTGAAAATGTTGTGTTACTTTCCACTGAGAACTGAATCTGCTGGTCTCATCACTAATAAATAGGACAGTGTTACCTAATTCCACTAACAGGTTAGCTTGCCTCCCACAGTGAAATTCAGCCTCTCACAGTGTAGGTCTCCCAAAGTTCAGCAGGCAATTTATGCATCACCAAAGAGTTGACATGAAACCCAGCTGAGACATAAGCCCTGCTAAGGAGCCTGAAGGCCAGAGCCTCTGTAAGTGCTGTGACACTTCCAAACAGAAGCACAGCCTTTGAGGGGTCTCTACAGACTCCTGAGTCTGCTGGGCCACTGGACAGTCCTGGTGTATGGCAGGCATCTGCACCATCCATATGCATCCCCAGGAGAATAATACTTAGCTGTAAAATCCTAAAAAATCGAATAAGAAAATGCACTGCATTATTTCTTGGAAAAGGAATGCAGTTCCTGATTTGCTTTCTAATCTTCTGTGTCAAGAGTAAATGTACAGTAACTGAACTGACTGGAAAATGTTTGGTAATAAATACATTAGCTAAGACCTCAGACAGCAAGAGAAAGTATTTTTCAGACACTGATGTGCTTTTGTGTAGGTGTGTTTTTTCTGTTAGTACTTACCAGAGAAGAAAAAGTAAAACTAACTTCTAGTAGCTATTAGGTATCTTTCCAAAATCTTGCAGTTGAACATTTATTTCTACTGATGTAAGACAGGTATTTAACTGTAAAAAGTTGTAGCTGGACTGTGTAGGATACTTGAAACTTTAGAGAACTGAAGAGATTTCCCACTGTAACCTGTTGTATGCTGTCTGTACCCCAAAAAATTACAATTAATACCCAGTACTCAAAAAAAAAAAAAAAGGCACAGGGATTAAATGACAGAATTGCTGCTTTTTTTGGTGGCTGTTGGTACTATCATATATGCTAAAGCATTCCAACCAAGGGCATGTGGCTGCAATGGAATTTGATGTACAATCAGTTTTAGGGAACAGCCTGTGCCTTGTTAATATAATCCATAAAAGGCTTCCAAACTTCCTGAAACCAGTCCCTTCTCCTTCCAAGTCTGCATATGATCTCATAGGAAATGATCTGGGAGAGGCCAGCTAACCCTTTTGCCTAATCAAGGTGGCATTGTTCTTTTAAGGCCCTAAAGTGAGTTGTTTCGGTGATATAAACTCAATAATCCCCTTTTCTTCTGTTGATAAATCTTTATTATCAGGCTTTGCAATGATTTTGGTGGCTTTACAAAAAAGAGTAAGTGGGAAGATTGAAGTGTGATTTGAAGACTGACCTGGATAATGTCATTAATTTACTTTGTCACCCTTTGTCTTGGCTATTTCAAAAATCCTAAACCGCTTTCCGTCCAGTGAAATTTGGAAGACTGAAATGCAAATACATAACACAAGTGGGCAAGGCTTGTTTTGCAGCGGGCTCAGAGGCAGGTAAGCAGCCTGCAGCTTGCCACGTTTCATAAATGGCAGCAGTAGCAAAACAGTGAGGAAAACACCTGCCCTTTATGTAGGTTTGGGATTGTAAAACCTCTCCTGTGTACATGAGCAGCAGAGAAAGAAAGTGTGTTCTTGTTTTGGAGCCCTTGCTATTTACACAAACTCAGAGTGCCTCATACAGTGCACGTTCTTTTATATCCTCGGGATACCCAGGATTTCCTTAATATATTTATCCCAAGAAGGGAAACACTCCAATGAGCTGCTGCCTCTGAAAGCCTTGTACGGCAGCGAGCGAGCGTCAGCCTCCCCTGGCAGGGCAGGGAGAACAAAAGGCTCTGGGCTTTGTGACTCTGCACAAGTACAATTATGGGCTAGTTCATGTGAGCAGGCGGCCACTGCACCAGGCTGAAATTACAGTGAGCCTAAGCAGAGGGCTCTGTGGCACTCTGCTCGCTGCAGAGTTGTTAAATTTGGCACTCTGCTCTGGGCTCCAGTCAAACATTTTCTTAACCATATTAGGATACGTGGAAATTGGCCAGCCAGCAATAGGCCTTCGATGTACTTATTGCTTGTGCTCGTATTTTATACAGCAGACAGACGCTGCTTCTCTTGAAAACTAGCAGGGTTAGTAGTGTAAGACAAGGAGAAACCTTTAAAAATTGTCATTAAAGCACGGTAGGGTAAAAAAAGAGCATTTCCCAAGACAAAGGACATTGTTATAACTGAGGTTGTGGTTCCCTTGTGCTTTTTGTCCGTAGGTATTGATCATCCTGTACATCAGATCCCAGTATTTCTATATCGTGCTGTTATTCAGGTGAAAGCAGAGTGAAGTGAGCCTGGCTGGCTATGACACGAGCATTCCCGTTCCCTTTGCTGGCTTATCTGAGGCAAAACACTGGGTTGGTGACTCTCAAGGTTTGCTTTGAGTTTGGCTTATGGAGCCAAACTACCTGGGGGTAGTGCAAGAGCAGTGGGCCCGACCTGTGCTGCTTCAGAGGTGAGCATGTCTGCAAATTCCCCAACAAGGGATAGAATATTCCACTGGGGGAATTCCAAAATAGAAAGTCTTCAGTGTTCAACTGACAACTTTTATGTTCTTAAGGGATGAGAATTTGGGAAGCAGTAGCGTTGGTTAAGCATATTGTCAGGTCTACCCTATACTCTGGTAGGTTTTGCTATTAAAATTACTTTTTTTCATCGGTAAATGTTTTCATAGTTTTTAATTTACTGCTGCTCTCTGTAGCTGTAAACCTTTGTTTCACTAAAATGATTCTCTGTCCTTGCTAATGTTGTTCTAATACTTGCAGACAGTTGTCACATCCCCTACTTAAAACTTAGCTGATGCATCCATAGCTCTTTTAATCTCTTAGTCAGTCCCTCTCTGCTTGCTTAACACTTTTTATGGCTCTCTTGTGATCTTCCTCTGGGTTGTTATTGTCATTCAGGAAATGAGTTCTGCAGAACTGAATGAAGTATTCCAGGTGTGATCATCACAGAGCTGTATTAGGGGTATCACCTTTCTGCCCTCTGTGTTTCACTTCATGTTGCGTGGACTCTGCTACCCCATCATGCATTATTTGGTGCCAACTACAAAAAAAAAAACCCAAAAACCAACAAGGCCAAATTTAAGTTTTTTGATCACAAATTTTGGTGATGTTTTTCAAAGATGCAGAAATGGCTGAATCCATGCCTGTGGTTTGTAGCTCAAGGCAGCACCGTGCTGCCAGGAGGGCTGCAGTCATCACATCAGCTTTTTGCTCATGGTGTGCATGAACTTATACAAGTCCTTTGGCTACTTGACCCTCATGTCTGTGTTAGTGGATAATTACACTGTAGTAGCTGCATTTGGTAAGGCTGTGAGGGTTGGTTCAAGTTTGTGCATGATCTGGAAGATATAAATAAGTGGAAAGGTAAAATACCTGGGCAAATGGCTGCAGAAAACCACATTACATGACCTGTAAGCTTATGCTGTCCAGGCTTGTGGAACTTGAGGAGGGCCATCAATAAAAATCCTGTTTCTGTATAATGATGAACTTTTTATTGAGTGTAACCTCTCCAAAGTTCACTGGAGACCCACTGAGAATATGGTTTTAACATGTCCAAGTTCACTTTGTTGTTTTACCCAGCTGTTGATTTTTAGTTTGAGAGAGCAGCACAAGGAAGAATACATTTGGTTGACAGTCTTGGAAAAGGAAGTAAGCCTGTCTTTTATTTAGGCATGTTTATATCAGCAAAGAATGAATGCAAAAAATGTAGCAGGGCTAGGAGTGGGGCATGGAGAGAAAAAAATATGACTTTTACATATATTCTGAAAACTCATGTAAATTATGACACATCACAAATGATTCTTCTGAACCCAGGCTGGTGAATCCCCTCACTGGCACAGCATATGGATTTATCAGGTTAAAAACCCCTGCATTTACTGCATGGAGCAGATGCAGCTGGAGGCAGACTTTTCTAACTCTACCCATCATTTTAAAGATACAAATCTGGTGAAGTTTTCAGTGCAGTAACATTCAGTTGATGTTAATTTGTGAGGACCTGGTCTTTATTAGTGTTACAGACCTGGTGAGGGGGTCTGAGTGTTTTAACATATCTGAAATCCAGGCTCGCTCATGGACAGTCTTCTTAACCAGGCCCAGTACTGCTTATGTGAGCTGGGAAATTTGCAGTCATGGTCCCTGAGGTTTACAAAGCTATGCATGATTTACAGTTTTAGCAAGCAGGGTTTATATTTGGAAGTGAATGCTCTGAGGTGGCTGAGGATAAACAGTTTAAAAAAAAAGCTTTCTTAGTGATAGTTGAATTTTCCACTGTGTATAGCTGCTTGTAGAATTTGGTGTTTGGACAGTTACAAAACCACTTGTGTGGAAGTTACTGCCCAAGTGAAGGCTTTTCTGCAGACTGGAGCCGTGGATGAGAACTGAAAGGTGCACGAAATGTTTAGAAATTGTAAGGAGGGTATGCAAGGGTGCATGAGCTCTTGGGGTAGGAGGGAGGGGATTTTGGGGGACTGTTTTTCATGGCCACATCTCACTAAAACAAAATGAATGGAAATGCAGCCTCAATACTGAATCCACTTTAGGGAAACGAAGAAGGAAACATTTCTGTTGGTTTCCATTTCAGATCCCTTACAGAAAGGAGCTCTTCTGTAGGGCTGTAGTTCAATGCAAGAAGCATTTCTATGGAATTTTGGCATTAGTGGGACTTCCCAAGAACAGCTACTGTCCAGAAGATATTCCAGCTAAAATCTTCTGAGAGCAGTTTGAAATGTTGGCACAATTTCACCTGAAATCTGATCCAACTTGAACTATGAGAGGAACATAGGAGGCTCTGATTTGGATCTAAATGACTCCTCTCTACACCGTCCAACTTGCACATAAAATGTGCAAACAGAAGAACATCCCAACCAAGCAACCCCCCCAAATGACCCCTTATAAAAGATATGAAAGAAAAAAGGTTGTACAGAAGTTGTATTTGACTAGACTAAGACATGTTTTGAACCATGGATAGGAGCAGAGGACAGCACCTCCTCAGCGGTGAGGGGGGAGATTGTGGCAGGGGAGCGTGGCACAGAAACAAAAGTGACCCACGCTGCACTTGTGGGAAGTGTAGCCTCTGTTTTGGATGGCTTTGAGCAGCCTTAGCAGAAATTCTTTCTGCCACAGCTAATTCACTTGTTACTGAATTACTTGCCATCTGCATGTGGACCTTTCCTGGATTTAATCCTAAACCACCAGGACTGGGTTGAGTTCTGTGAGCAGATACAAGAATATTCACCAAGATGCCTTGGGTTTTTTTTGTAGCTCAGTTTTCCCACTTGGAATAACCTGACCTGGCAGAACCAGATTAGGTTCTGTTCTGTATTTGGTTGTGCCAGAGGTGTATTTGCATGTCAGTGACACTGTGCAATTGATCATGTGGCTATTCAGTGAAATGCAATTCCTGCCTGAAGTGTTTCCAACTTACCCAAAACCAGGCCTGTGCAGACAGGGAGCAGAGGGGTGGACTGACTTTTCCAGAGATCTTAGATTCTGTTTAGGACAGGGCTGGGTTTGGAGCCTGGTCTCCAGAAACGGCTTCCAGTGGCTGACTTGCTAAAAAGCTCAATGGTCTACATATTAATGGCATTGCTATAGGCAAAAGAGTTCTGATTTGAGCTAAGGAGGTCTCAGACCCTTGTAGATGGTTGCTTTGAAGGCCAGGTGACTTTGCTGAAGGAGTCACCTGTATGACTATGAGTGTAGCTGTGACAGCAGGAGGGATGGGGTGGCTGGGCTCACAGAGAATCCAAACTCAGAGAATCCAAGCCCCAGCATGAGTCTGGATGAGCTGGCTACAGCTTGGACCCAAACTTCAAAGCCTTCAGTGTGCTTCTAAATAACCCAATAGGAGATTTTTGGGTTTGATTTGTTTTTCTAGACATGAGACAGCAGCATGAAGCTGAGATCTGGGTGTGTTCTGGATCTTGTCTCCTATTTTACGTGTACAAAAGGCAGCTGTTTTGAAACACTGATAAATTATAGTCCACCTGTGTTGCCCTTGGGATGGAATAATGGTGTTGCTTTGGATGTCTTTTTTTTCCCTATGTGCCTCCTTCCCTATGCCTGTGGCATGTAGCAGAGTGAGCTCAAGAGTTAGTACTCAATTTACCTGTGTTTTGGGGAGCAAAGTCTCCCTATTGCTATTTTCCCTTCCCCACTCCCCACCCCCTATCCTATTTATTTGAGAATTTTAATTACCTTGCCAAGAATTTGATTAAGTAACTCGGATATAAAAAAAGATTGTTTTATGACTCTTAATAATGTGTGTAGATGTGCATGTGAAGTTAAAATTAAGTGCATCTCATGCTCCAGACTGTAAGCTGAATGCTGAGGGATACAGAAAAAGAATTTCTCCTGTTTCATCCTACTTGTTATTGCATGATTTTATAGGTAAATTGTGGATTAGTTTCATCTCCTTACAAATATCTTATAGCCACTTTTGGAGGCAGGATGCTGATGCTGGTAGAGTGGCAGCCATAGCTGATATCAACTCATGTTATGCTTGTGATCCAAACAAGAGTAACAGATCAGAGCTCTGTAATAACAGGAAAAGGAATTTTATAAACAAATTAAATATGTGGGGAAATTCAAGTGAAAACAGGAGTGGTTAAGGCGAGAATTTCAAGGACAGGAAATAGGTACTCGGTGAAAGTCAAAGCTGGTAACTGTCCATTGTATTTCTTTAAATGTTCAGGTTCAGATTCTTATTTTTCAAGGAAAAGAAATGAAATTAATGAACTTTAAAACTGTATGCTTGGCAAAAAAAAATTCTGCATCTTGAGTTCATTATACTTACACAGCCATCCCAAACTGGCTTTAGACCAGGGTTTTGTGTGTTGGTTTGATTGTTATCTATGGTTAATAATGTCCATAGTCAAAGTATCTTGGGTTCTGGTTTTGTTACACCTGTCATCGATTTTTGATACCTCTGGCTATGAGGATTTGCTGTCTTGCCAGTTGAATCCTTAGGAGTCTTTGTCTGCAAGTGCTTCTGTGGAGAAGGCAGTGGCCATGCACTTCCTCCTCTGTCCTGTGCTCTTGTGAGGAGCTCCAGCTTCCTGCTGTTCTTCCTGATGACACACAAGCAGCACTTGGCTGAAACTGGCAGGTAGTGTTAAAAAATATATTAAATAATACAGAAGATAGACTGGAAAAAATGTTGGCAACTAATCCTGTTCATTCTATTGGCCCAAAGCGGAGGTTACTATTTAAAATGAGTTTTGAGTGGTGTATTTTGTTCTGGAAGTGTCCCATGCAGAGCTTTGCAGCTTGCCTCACTTGACCTGTAACAGTGCTTAATTATCCTTCCCTTTACACGTTTTCCCAAGGGTCTCAATTGGTAGGGAAATTGCTGGTGTCAAGGGAGAAAATCAGTCTCTATTGCTCCATTTTAGGCACATTACATCTTCTCCTGCCCTCAGGGGACGTGAAGGGTTTATCATTCTCTGATGTATGTGTGAGAATTACTGGTTTTTAGGTTTGGCAAGCACGACCCTTCCAAATTCTCCGTGGACACCATGTTTCCTAGAGCTCTGGAAACTTTGATTGCTCTCTTCCAGTTGTTCCCCTACTTCCTGAGGCGATGTATACCTGTGGATATACTCAGGTTTCGAGCCAGGAACTGACCAGTACCCAGGAGGGAAGGAGTGCTCTTTGTAGCTGCTGTGTTTCCAAATGTGACATTGTTCCTACGGTGTGATTTGCCACCAGCCCTGGGTTTTAGTTTTTGGACTCCTTTTTTTTGATCTGTCGATTACTGCCTCAGTAAAAGATTATCTAGTGTTTGCAAAAGCGATTACCAAACCATTGTCTTATTTTTGGAGAGATTTAACCCACACATTGAGAATACTCACTGAAAATGGCCTGATTCTGCATCTTCTGGTTACTTGTCCCTTCACTTGCAATTCTTAACTTTCATGGGTTTTTTAAGCTAGTAATGGCAAAAGATGTGTCGGTGAATATTGTCAGTGATCTCTCTGCTCCATGGCTTGGCCTGCCTGATATATTCAGCCACATTGTGGCTTCACAGGATAGGTCAGGCTGAAAAACAAGATACACTGAAACAGGGAGGCAAGCCCTAGGGCAACGAGGGGAATGAAAATGCATGCATGAAATGCTTCGGTGAGGTTCTTGCAAGTGCTTAGAACAGTAATTAGAGAAACACTTTGGGAGAGCAGGATGGATCTGGAGCCAAGTTTCTTCAACACCTAGGGGTGTGCTTCATATTAATTTTTAATATCTGGTTTTAGAAATCTCGAGAAAGAAGAGGTAATGCCGTGACAGAAGAACAAATGTATTTTGTTGAAAGTGGAGTGAGTCCTGTGGAAGATACCATATTATTAAAATGGAAGCCACCTCCTTCCATGTAAGAGGGACAGCTTAAAGCAAGGTGCTTGCTCCTCTAATCCTCCTTGCTACACCATGACTTAAAGGCTTTGGAGTCTTTGAAGTAAATTTACCATAGTAGCAGGAGAATCATCCTGATCTCCTCCAGCTTGGCTTCCCTGAGGCTTCCTAAGTGCTCAGATGATTGTTAATGAGGAGGACAAGTCTTATAAATTCCCTAAAGAAGTAAATTGAGAATGTCTACATTGGTGTAGCAAAGAGATTGTCAGTTCCTAGCACCCGTTTGATTATGAGTTCCTAGCACATGGTTTGAGTATACAGAATTCAGAACAGCAGACTTAGAGGGAAAGGTTCATCACCGCTCTTTAATACTACTGAGCTGTTCATTTAGTTCAACAAGCCAGCTTTTCCTACTTTGTAAAACAGAGGGGGGATGAAAAAGAGTGCCTGTCAGTGTAACTATGCAGTAGAGAAAACAGCTGTGGAAATACAAGGCCTCGGAAATATAAAATTGGACTTGTTACTGTAATGAAGCGTAATGGTAAGAATGCACAATGTATCTGTTACTGTAATGAAGCAGAGAAAAAGCTCTAATCCTCTGAAGAATACAAGGGGTTTTTTATATTATTTGCCCAGGTGGGGGTGTGATGGATGGGGCCAGATATCAGTGGTGTAACTGATATCAGTTCTCTGTGGGTGAAGCTGAACCTGGCCAATATTCTCAGAGAAGACTTCCTAAAGGGGTGAGCTTCATTGTGCTGGTGACTACCCAGCCACAGCACTCACCTTCAGAAATATCCAGGCTTGCCTCTTAGGGTGATAACTGATACACTGTAGATTTTCACAGAGCTAGGAAAAGGAAATACCTGCTGTTTCAAACTTTCCCATGCACTGCATGGATGGGGGCGTACATTTTTAATGCTCACCACCTTGTCTTCCTTTTGAAACTGCTGGAAGTTTTCTGTCTGAACCTAGGAATATTTTGTGCGTGGTGCTGTGGTGAATATGTAGACCTTAGCTGGCTGCTAGGTGTTGTTTATAAAATTCTGCTTGTGTATTTACAAAATGGAAATTGAAACCCATGGAAACATGAAATAGACTTTCAAGTATGTTTTGAGCCAGGATCTGAATTACAATAAACATATTGATAAGTCACTTGTGCAAAGGTAGATATTTGTTTTCCTCTTCACAATGAAACAGAAGTGTAAACACTGAGCTTTTGCTTAGTAATGTAATATCTTATTTTTGTAGATTTGTGAAAAAAATCAAGTGTTTTCCTTTTGCCTCCCCACCCTTTCCTCTGGGGCATTGTTAGAATCTGTCTGATCCATAGAGATCTGATGCAAACCTAAGGAGCTGAAACATTTTTTTATGGATTTAAAAAAAAAAAAAAATGGGTTTGGTCATTTCCCCAAGGCTCAGGAATGTTAGTGATGTCACTTTTCTTTCCTCAGAGCTGCCTTTAAGAGTTCATCTCTGTTACAAAGGCCATAATGGCTATTCAAGAAACATTTAAATAAAACTATGGCAACTGAAGTCTCCATCTCATCAGTAGGTCGTGGTTCACTGACAAATTATCTGTGAGGGCTCATAGCAATTGATAAGAAATGTTGTAGTTGGATGGTGTGATGCATCTGTGATCCAAACCCTCACTGCTGATTCCTGGTGCTAGCAAGCCAGCTGCCAGCTTCACTTCCTGCTGGCAGCAGGGTTTGTGGTGGATTAGGCATTGCCTTTGCTTGCAAAGCCATCACAGAGCTGGTACAAAGGCGTGATGCAGGTGTCAACACCACGAGCTAACAGGGCAGAAATGTGGGCACGGATGTTCCGATTTGCAGGCTTTGGTGGGAGGTTTGTGCACGAACCTAGCGAGTGTGAAACCTCAGTCTGGGTGTAAGTGGTCAGCCGGTTGTGAATTCAAACTACCTTGGTTATCCTTAAGATTACAGGTGAAGCAGTGCTCTTTCAGAAAGAGGGTGTGCATGAAGGAAATTAACTGCTCACAGTTACTATGCTGCATGAGAGCCACTTCCATCTCTGCTCTGGAACCTCTGTAAACACCCATTAAATTCTTGTATGGCATCAATTGTGCATTTCTTGTGTTATTTTTCATTATATAACATATTCCTACTCTTGAAATCTGGTTTAGATGACTAAAATACATATGTAAAAATGGAAAAAGGGAGAATAATTTTACATTCCTTAAGAGTGGTAACAATGAGACCTCAAATATTACTGTCCCTGTTTTGTAAGTTATGATCTTGAGGTTTCTAGGTGTATCTGTAAGATCAGTGTTAGCATAAGTGATTCCTTTCATCCTGCTGGGAGTGGTGTTGGCGTTGTGCTGCGGTGAGTGGTGCTAGGGAAAACAAGATGAGTTGTTTAATGAGATTTAGGTAAGGTTGACATTAGGCCTGAATGTCATGGCTCCTGGAGATGTGCCATAGGATTTTCCTTCCTGTAAATACGAATAAAGTAAAAGCTAAAGCATGTGGCAAGTCAGAAAATCTCCATGATGGTGAACACTGGCAAATGGCTGGATTGAGTCTTTGAGGATTGAAGTTATCCTTCCACTGTTCCAGAGCTTTTCCACCTTTCACGTGGGAGCTAGCAAATATGTGAATTCCCTGGGATCTGATCCTGTGATGTGTCTCAGTGGGAAGGAGCATGAAGCAGGTTTCAGCACGTCATGTTGATGAGCTCTTAGTTTTAGGTGGGTTATACAGTGCTGGCATGATTCACCCCAGAGTTTGTCTCAGGCAACCTTCTGGCTCCTGTGTTGGATCCTGCATATTTCACGGCTGGTTTAGCTGGGTTCACAGAGCTTTCTGTAAACCATGGAGTGCTAGAAAGAAATTTATGGGTTTGAAAGGGTAACCAGCTTCATAGGGCAAATGGCACTGTCTCTGATTACTGTATGAAAGGAAGTTTGGGTTTACCACTAATTGCAGATAAAAATTAATATTTGCGAAGGAAACACGTATGATTTATTTATAAGTGTTTTCTGTTTCCATAATGAAATTTCCTTTGGGTTTAAGTACAGTCATTTGGAGGAAAAAGCAGAGGTCTGTGGCTCATTAGTTTCTGGTGGTTGTCAGAAGCCATTAATCAATTGCCCCTTTTACCAACATAGGTCCTAATTCAGCAAAGCATTTAGGCACATGCTTAACTATAAGCATGTGTTTCAGAGCACTTTGCTAAATCAGGGCTTCAGTGTGATTCAAGCTTGCTGTATTTTTTTCCAAGTCTAAGGTTACCCTGAAATGACAGGAGTCACTAATGCATCACCAAAAGTGTCATGTACCTTCCTCACCCGTCTTTCTAAAAAGTCATATGCAAGGGGGGAAAAAATGGGTCAATTTTTCCCTCATCCTTTTCAAATCTTGCCTCAAATGGAGGCTACTGTCCTGAATAGTAGGGCATGTGAAATAGCAGCAAGCCAGGTGCAAGGGGAGGGAAATGTGGGGGCAGCAGTTTGCACTTGATTGTTTCGTTCTCTCCACTCTCTGTTTTTGCTGAAGCCTGCTTGGTTATGAGGAGGAAAGAGGAAGGCAGCAGACCTATGTTTTGATACAGCCAGAGGAATCCTGGTATGCAGGGTCTAATAAATCTAGGTGGGGTATACATGCATCTTAATCTACAGAGGAGATACAGAGTGAGGGGAACTTGAATTTAATTGTGCCAAGTGCTTCTACACTTATAAAAATTACAGTGTGACTTTCAGCAGTGACTAAAGGTCAAGACTGAGGGTTATGTTCTCAGCCCAAGTCTTGTCCCCTTTGGCCCAAAAGGATGCAGTCCAACCACAGCTGTGCCGCAGAGAAATTCCCTGGAAGAAGCTGCACTTCAAGTGGCATAATGCCAGCATGACTGCCCCCTCCCACCCTATCCACCCTTCCCATTTTTATTCCAGTAAAAGAATTGAAGGGCCTGGGTTTTTTCTTTACATTTATTCATATATGATTCATAAGTCAGTAGAGAAGGTTGAGAGCTCTTGGAAATGCCTGCAGTTACTAGACCAATACCATTTTTTATGGTTCAGCAGGAAGCTGGGTATCTTGAGAGTAAAGGTAACCTGCCTTGTAATCCCTTCAGGATTTGTTTGGCATAGGAGAGAGTATGGCCTTTAGGCAATTTTTCTCCATTCTGTGAAAGCTGAAGCTCTCCAGCAGTGACAGCCATGTATCACACAGTCTTGATTCGTTACAGGCTTTGCAGTAGGGATGCTGCCTACGTTGAATCAGCAGCAGCACTCTTTGATAAACACAGGTTTCCTTTGGATTTTCTCCTCTCAAATGTTGCTGTCATTCAAACTTGTTTTGCTTGTGAAATCTGACATCATCTCAGCCCGAGGTTGTACGTGGGAAGGAGAATGACTTCATTGGTTCGTGTTTCCCTTCTCTTCCCTTTCTGTATTTGACAGCAGCAGGAGCACACGATGGAATGGTGCACGTAAACCTTTGCTGTGTACATTGCACGGATGGAAATGACAACTGAGCTTTGGCTTTCAGGCTGAAGCAAGGCCCACGTTGCTCCTAATGGACCTTGACTCTGCAGCACGCAGTCAATAGATCAGTGTGGAAAATTTTGCGTGCTTCCTTTGACTTTCTATTGGTATTCTTTCTATCCCAGAGAGAAGAAACCAAAACACTTTCTATTTTCTGCATTAATAGTTTTATACCACACTTAAGGGGAGCTTAAGCACTGTTTATGTTGAAAAGCATTCCAAGGCCTCAGAGACTTAAAATCTGATCAGATGAGAATCAAAGGGCAGTAGGGGAAGAAGCAGCATTGAGGTAACCCCCTGTCCCCAATCTCACCCCAAAATCACGAGACAGAGTAAGGCAGAGAAGTCTCATCTTGAGTCCTAGGTCAGAACTTTGTCTTGTTAGTAGAAGGATGTCCTTCAAAGGCTTGAAGCGTTTTCTGTAGTTTGACTGATAATTGTGGCAGTGGCTTTCTCCCCAGCATGCTTTTTCTTTGGAACCCTAAAAAGAATTGTCACCCTCACCAGTTGTGGAATCTTTTGAATAAAGATTGTTTTGCCACTCTAGCGTGGGTCACCGAGGCAGGTAAAAGCACAGACTTTCCATGGTACATTCGTTTTTTAGTTTTTAAATTTGGAACATGCCCCTTAGCGTGCTTTCGATTTCAGAAAGTTAAAGTGACACTTATGGACCTTTTAAGATAGCTCACTTTTTTCTTCATGCTTTGATCATGCAGTTACTTAGACTCCCTCACTGTCTTGTGCTTTTTTAATGCTCAAGAAGTTTAGGGGGCTTCACATCTCCTACCTCTGTGACTTGCTGAGCACTCTGTGTTTGGGTATTGCAGCTTCAGGAGCAAAAACTGTGGGCTCTGTGCAAAACTGTCCTAACAGACACTGAGCAAATATAGGTGGTCCTGGAAAGTGGAATCCTTAGCCATCCATAAAAGACACTTGACAACAGCAGAGATTTGATCTTGAATAATTAAATAAAATGCCTGTGGTTTTTTTCCAGTCTGTGAGGTTTAACAAAGGAAAAGGAAGAAAAGGGAAAGGATGGTCAGGGAGCAAAGGGAGAAATGGTGGGATATGTGTGATTAATAGAGTTTTAACTTTGCTGTCTGTGATGACACTATGCAGTGATGAAGTGGATGTATTCTGTGATTTATTTTCTTCTACTTTAAAGCAGTGGAGCTCTAAAAATGACTAATGAACCTCCTTTCAAGGTTCATATCTATGACCTAATTCTTATGTGCAGGAATCCTGTCTTCCTCTTAACTGCTGCATAAAGTTGAGGGTTGCTCATCTAAAGAGCATTAGAGGCCAAAGCAGAGACCCTGGACATGTTCCAGCACTAATAGCTGCATTCCAGTGAAAACAGGAATCAGATGTACAGTGCACATGATAGTCTAATTGGCAGATGCTATTTACCATATGTTAATTGCCAGTTGTATTGTAAGTTATGATGTTGATTAAGGCAGTAATTAGAGCAGTTCCTCGTAAGATGCTGAGTTTTTAGAAATAATTGTTCCAGTAGATGCATTTTTATCAGTGTACCACTGAAGCTTATTCTTTAGAGCAAAACCTTATCAATGTGTATTTTTCCTGACCTCAGCAGGACTAGTTTCTACAGAAAAGTTCCTACCTGAGGAAGTGTCCTGCTGTACTTTCTTTGGACTATGGAAGATAGTTATGTTTGCACACTGTTTTTGTGCTACATCTGCTGTAAGATTTATCAGTGTATATAAAATGTCTAACTACTTGATGCAACCATGTGTAGGCCTAAATAGGGATTATTCTCTGGAGTTTTTAGAGGTGAATACGATAACACGTGGAGCACCATACCCCCAGTGGGGATGGTAGTATATAAATGAAGTTCAGTTTATGTCTTGTGGACAAGTTTCACTTAGAGTCTGGAGGCTGGAAATCAGTCTTTGCACTGTGCAAAGCACGTGGCAAGCCTCTCATATTGCGTTGTCTGCGTGGTGTTTGGTATTTCATAGTAGAAGAAAGGGCAGAGGAAAACTGTTGGAAGAACAAGATCCAAAAGGTGTTCTCATCCTTCAGACCAGTTGAACAGGCATAATGCTGTAGTTCCTCTCTGGTACAGGGTGATCCCAGGATTGTTGCTTCTGGGGGAGCAGCTGCACAGCCCTGGTAGTTTGTATTGCTGAGACTGAGCAGTTCTTCAGCTGTATCCCACTTCTCGCATTCTTGAAATGACTTCTGTTCTGGTAGCTGAGCTGGCTACCTTCACATGGGACATGTAAAGACATCCCAAAGGAAACAGAGCTAATTGTCTGGTTGCCCTAATGATGCTGGTGTGGAGGTGGAAGAAAGTGCAGAACCGGAAATCAACCATGAATCCTACAGCCTGTAGTCCTATTCTCAAACACGTACTGAAACCCCCACCACTGGCACAAGTCGTGAGTACAAGAGTGCTTGTCCTGTGTCACCACACTTCCCTCCTGCCATGGTACTGAGGTTTCCCTCTGCCTTTAAACTGGAGGGAAGCTGATTTTCTGTCACTGTTCTACAGTCAAAGTAGTCACCCAGCACCATGTCGTTGTAACAAGGTTTTGAGCTGTACGAGCAGACGTGAGGAAAAAAGCTCATTTTTCTCTCCTTAAAGAAGGTGCTTCACGTAATCCTGGTGAACAGTGTGTGTTGCTTTGAGAGACTAATTTATATCCATTCTCTCAAAGTGGAAGGGACTCCAAGCAGAGGAAATCACCATGTTGAAGGAGAGGCTACTTTGATTTATGTCATCTTCAAAGTGTTCGGATTTCCAGTCACACTCTAAGCTCTCAAACTGAAATAACTATGTCTACCCAGGGATTTGTCAGGGCTTAGCTGCATCTGTTCAGAATTGTACTTCTCATTGAAGTAGTGCAGCTTTTTCTTCCTAGAAGAAGCTATTTGTGTATTAGCCAAAGGCTGCAGTTGTAAAGGCAAGATTGAACTGGTGAAATTGTATGCGTGAGGTTTTTGGTGTAGGGTTTTTTGTTTATTTCTTTTTTTTTTCCCCTTTTCTGCTCTAGCAATAAATTTTACATTGATGTAAATGGATCCATTATTGCTTGGCTGTGGACATGTCACCAAGGACGTGGTGTGCCGGGCACCAAAGAGAGCAAACCAACCCATCACTGCTATGTACAACCAGACAGTCTTTGTATTGAGGCAGGTATTTAAAAATGGAGACAAATCAATCAACAGAGGAATCTGTACATTTGGGAATGGAACAATTTTTATGAGTGTTTGTCCTAAAAATAGAAGAGCTTGGTTTGCAGCTGGTTGGTCTGCTCATGAGTCTTAGGCCATGGACACCTCATGGAAGAAGGGCAAATAGTTCAGGAAGACTTGAGATTTCATCAGAGCGTAGATGTACCTACCATGTACCACTTCTGGATGCCCCCAGGGAGTATCTTCCTCTTTGAAAGAATGAAGAAAGCAATTAATGGATACATTTTAAGCATTGTGTCCTGATTTCAAGAACTCTTAAGACTGTACATAAGTAGAAATTTATTACGGACAGTCAGATTTCTCATGAACGTGTCTGAAGTTCTGTTAGATCTATCTTG
Source organism: Lycocorax pyrrhopterus obiensis (assembly GCA_014706295.1). NCBI lineage: Eukaryota > Metazoa > Chordata > Aves > Passeriformes > Paradisaeidae > Lycocorax > Lycocorax pyrrhopterus. The sequence goes on along the minus strand of JACSVZ010000015.1, from coordinate 71,617,176 downwards.
AAGTTGCAAGAATGCTGCACTCTTTGGGGGCTGAGAAATCTGTGTCTACATTAACTCCATGGAGATTTCCATGTAGTACCTTCAGAGGTGTTTGGTCAATCCCCAAGCACAGGTGATCCTACTGCAGTTCTAAAGGGGCACTAAAGATACTGCTGCTGTTTTGTAGGCTTGGAACGAGACAGTGCTCGGGACTTGTCTGAAGCTTCTTCTCTTTTCTACATCCTCCTCTTCCCCCCATTATTTTAAATGATTTAGATGTCATTTATGGTTGTATAAAGAGGCCTTGCAATCTGTGTAGAGTGTCTGCTTTGGTTCTGGCTCAAGCCAGCAAGCTGACAGCAATGGAATTGCTATTTCTGGAGGAGGCAGCAGTTTATCATCTTCTGCCTCATTTGTCACTGCCCGCTCTCCCTTTTCGGAGCATGCCACTGAAAGAATTTGACAGAAACCAGTTTTGTGTTTCTAGGAAATGAATAATTTGTTTCTTTCAGAGAAAGTGGCCTTTTTATTTTTTTTTCCCCTGTAAAGAAAACCAAATAATAATAATAAAAAAGCTGTTTCACTGTTTGACACACAGGGAGGCCCCCATGTAAGGTCTTCATTCACAGAACATGTCTGTGACTGTACAAGTTATTTTTCCTCTTTTATTATCAGTCTTTTGTAAAATGACAACAGAAATGACTCCTTCCTTCACAGGTTTGTTGTGAGATTGAAAACTTTGGATCACTCCTTAGTGCAGTGGAAATCCTATGCATAGCACAGATAGAAACAAAAACTTCAATGTGATTGAATGTTGACTAAAAGTGAGTGGAGATATATTTGTGCTTGTGTATTGCAAGAAACCATAAAGATTTAGCCATGAAGAGATAGTAAAGTATTACCTGAAGCCTTCTCTGTGTGGAGTTTCAACTGTGTTTTCCTCATGCTGGAATGCAGCTCTTCTGATTTCCCACAAATATGCAGAGGGCAAAGCCATGACTGGCGCTGGAGATTTGCTACTAGAAGGATCACTAAAACTACTGTCCCCTTCTGGCACCCTGGATGGAAAATGCAAAGTAGCCAAACATTAACTAGAAGTCGTTCTGTGCTGCCTCAGTGGGCTGCCACAGCTGCTGCTCTCACCAATACTCTGCCCAATTTCTGCAGCATGGAGCTGGCATTCCAGGCATTGCACTGCAATGGTGAGGTCTATGGGAAAAAGTCAAGGAGCACTGTCTGGAGGAATTATGTAGGCCAGTCCAAATTCCGGCTGAGGAATCCCTAGATGATAATTTTTTAGAAGGTTTCTGATCTCTAGTGGGTAGAAGTCAAAATTAGAAAAATATCTGAGATGATGAATGGCTCAGAGGAGAACAATCTAATTGTTTTGACGAAAGCTGTTTTGTAGATTAAACTCAGAGCTACAGCACTAGCCATCTAACTTCTCAAACCCTCATTCTTCTCTTCTCCCCCCCCCTTCTTTGATTATCTTTTTTTTAATCTCCTGTTTCTGGACACACAGGTAGAATGAGCCTTGTTTCATGAAGTATTTGTTATCATAAGGCTTTTTGTGTACTTTTCCTATCTTAGAGTTAATCAACACAGATTCCTTCTCTGCTGGTGTGTGGGCCTCTTTACTAGATGCAAAAATCATGCAGTGCAGATTATCTGTCCTTTTGGTGACTGAAGAGGGGAAAAGCACCACTGAGGATCCTATAAATATAAAAGAATAACCTCGTAATGCCTTGAAGTGACACCGTGCAGCTGCAACAACTGGAGGTGCTGTAAGAGCCGCTTTGGGCCTCTGGTGTAAGGAACCTATTCAAGTCTGTTGCTAAACCTGTCTCATTCCCTTGGTGCCAATCATCCTGCCCATCTTTTTCCTCTTTGATAGCAATGTATCACTGCTTCACTTTGTTTTTAACATCCTCTTTCCCTTTGCTTTAATTTTCCAGGTCCTCTTTCCTCCTTGTGCTGTGTTTTCTGGGTGTGTTTTTATCAAAAGCATAGGGCAGATTTGTTTCCACACAGCTATTCCTTCTGTCAGCTTTTTTCACTCAGCTACAGGTGGAAATGTTATTTTAAGTGTTCATAAAGTAGATGGAAGCTGTAATAGGTAGTGTGGCCTAATGAATTTTAAAGCACTGGGGGCTGTAGAGACCAGAGATCCTCTCTCTGACTTACATCAAAAGAAAAGAACCCAAACTGGTGGTAACTTCATGCCATTGTCACGATGTGGCAATTCTGATGGAATTAGGGTTCTGCCATTCCAGATAAAATAGTCACTCTTTCAGCTGGGAGAAGTGTTAACTTGGCACCCGCCGAGTGGATGAATATAGGCATCATTTCACATATGAACTCCTTCATTCACAGATTTTCAGGACTGGGAAAGGAAGATGGAACGTATTCAAATAGAAATGTTCTTTGAACTGTGTTTTTGTATATTACAAGGTAGGAGAAATTAGTGGAGTGGGCGACTATTCTTTAGTTTTGTGTATTTCTACAACTTAAAGATCAAGGAAATCCTGAGGCTGACAAGAGGGTTCTGTTTTTAAATAAGAAATACATAAAATTTAAGCATCAGTCTTCTTGAATTCCACTTGGTGAACGAGTCTTGATGTCTATATGATACTTCTGCTGTTTATTAATCTAATGTGACCCTTATAGAAAGGTTGCTTTGGAAAAATGGCATCAAGACATAAAATTAATAAACTCTCCATGAGTGTTGTTAACAATGAGAGCTGGCAATAGACAACATCAACTAGTTTCCCATGAGAAACAAAGAAATATCAAAGGGCTGTAAATAGCATTGCATTTTCTGTTTGCCAGATGAAGATGGGACGTGTGGATGGTCTTGAATGTTTTGCCCATTTTGGCACATGCTTGCATTTTCAGTGGCTTAGCTGCTTGGTCTGAGATGTAAAAGACAAAATAGTGCTGGTGAGAGAAGCCTTTTGAAACAGCAAAATCACTGTTATTCTTGCTGCTGTGACTCTTCTGAATAAAAAGACTCATGGCATTTCTTAGTTTATTACAACTCTTTCCCTCTAGGCAGGATCTTCTGTCTTCCCCTTGCACTTTTGAGTTTTAATTTGGTTCCCCTGTCCTGCTCAGAATTTGTCATTGTACCTACCCCCCTGCTGTTTTACAGGCCATGGAAGGAACCTCCCAAAGATTTTGCGTTGGTTTGGTTTTTAGACTGTGCTGTTGCAGATCTTAAAGAAAGGCAAAACCACTGTGTGAGAAGGATCATAGAATCCTCCTCAGCAGTAAGAATTGGGAAGTTTCTATTTTGGTAGTCAAATAGTCACCCTACCTGGGAAAAAAAGAGTTTAACTGAGAAGCCTCTCTGACTTCTCTATTTTCATGTAACCCTTAGACTTTGGCAGCAAGTGACCATCTGAAAGGTAAAACCATCCCTCCAATCATGTTTAATTCAACTAAAATCTATTCTTATAGGGAAATTGGTGTAAAACCCAAGGAGGCTGAAGCTTAGCGTGTTTAGGGTGTGCCAGTGCCAAGTTATTCCTCTCACTGCCTTTCTCTTATTTTCTAATGCTGAACCCAATTTTGCGCTGCCACAAAACAGAGTTAATGTTCATAGAACGTTTCAGCTCTGCTTCGATGCTGAAATACCCAGAATTCATTCTGTTGTGCACTGTTGGCCACTAAACTGTTGAGTTATTTATATTTTCTCAGGATGAGAAATAACATTTGATTTCCAAAGGCCTTGTCTTTTTCTTTTTTTTTTTTTTGCTTTTATAGTTTGGGCAACAATGACTTGAACTCTTGACTAGTTGCAGTAGCGTTTATTTGTGAGCCAATGTCCTTGAGACAAAACAAATACATTGCTTTGCCTAATGTGGTTTTCTTTCCTATTCCAAAAAATATGCAAAGCCTAAAGAAAAATGTTTTGCAACCCAGTGTCCTCTTTCTCCCGTGCTTACTGTTGCATGGCAAATAATATGCATTATGGTATTTAGTTAGCTAAGCTTATGCTCTGTGGTCAACCACAAATTTTCTCTGGAGTCAATGGAAGATTCAAATACTAGAGGAATCTGGATGTGAGTCAGCAGATACTGGCCAGAGCTGGGTGAAAAATTATTTCTGTCTTTAAATTTTCACAAATTCAAACTCTTTCTGAAAATTCATTGGGATGCACAGAAAGGCCTTGTTAAATAGGAAAGCAGACACACTTTGAGTCTAATCCATTTTCAGATCTCCTTGCAAGATTGAAGGTTGAAATGCCACTCTCTGCAGCTGGGGTGGATGTTGGGTCTTTCTCTTGTGAAAATGTGGGTGCATTTGCCATCCTGTACCACGCTGTTACTGGTCATGAATATTTTCTATAGTTTCTCTGCACTGAACGAATAATTAAATAATTATATTCCCTTTTTCAGTGGACAGTCTCTTAATGTAAACTGGAGTGATTCCAGATAGTCTAGGTAGCAATCAATTCCCTCTCTTGAACACCCTTTAGGCTGATGACATGATGGTACTTACCTGAGATGCAGGATGTACATGTAATTATTTTTACTTCACCTCAATTCTCTTTTCTCACCACTTAGCTTAATGACTAATTATTAGATAGATCTTTCTTTGATTCAACGAGAACTGATATATTTGCTCAGCTGAGGATGGGTATTTCTACAGGAAACGTCCATTTCATTGATATGGTTTGGAGAGGTTTGCCCCATCAGCTTCTATGTATTTTACCAGAATAATTGCAACTGTCTCTGGATATGTATTTCATATAAATAATGGTCCAAAACATCTTAAATAAAATGTGTAACTAGCAAAGCAGATGGTGAGAGAGAAAATAGAGGTTGATTATGCCAGATAGGATTTTGAGATGTGATGTGGAAGATGTGTGGAGAAGACCTCAGTAGCAGAAACCTTCTCTGAGGTCACGCGTAATAAAAGCACGCAAGAAACGTGTAAGATGAATGAATGAAAAGCTGTGAGGAAAGAGGGTAATGAGGTAGTCAGCCTTTAAAAATAGTTAACCTTTGAGTCCTTGGAATGTGTGAAAATCCTGAACTGAGTCTTTGGTTTTTCTCTGCTGGTGACTCCACGCCCCCATTTGTGAAGTGAGGACTGCAAAGGAACAGTGTAAGACCTTTACTGGTCTTGGACACAAGCAAATGTCATAGAAACTAGGGCAAGCCCCTAACCAGATGTGAGTAAAAGCTGCTTTAGTGTTGAAGAGAAGCAAGGCTGAACCTGGAAGGGTCTGCTGAAACCTTCATTAAAAGGGCTGTCCAAACAGGGTTTTTATCCTTCACACACATGCACTTTAGTCACGCATACTGGTACAGCTAGCATGGACCTCAGCAGTAGATGACACAATAATTAACAAAATTAAAATGATAGTCTGACTATTTTTAATCAAGGAGGCATTGATGTGAGAGAAGAGAATGCCTTAAAGATAGGTGGTTCTGTGTGGTGCTGCAGACTGAACTAAATTTTATGACCATGTTCTTTTTTTGCAAAATCTATAAATACTTTTTGGGGGGAAGGAGGGGACAGAGAGGGGAGGGAGGTTAGGAGAGGAATGAGAATGAAGTAAAACAAAATTCCCTTTTTTTTTTTTCCCTTTTAAAATGGAATGCTAACCAATCCCTTGGCAACAAAGGCTATGTTTATTTTTAATTAAAAAATAACATAGCTGGGTTGACTTCAGTTTTCCCAGCTGCTATTCTTCCATCACAACAGCTCTCTGGCCTTTTTCCCTCGCTGATTTCTTTCATCATTTGCACTTAGCTTGTATGTGTTACATGGATTTTATGTAATATTTCCTACCATTGAAAGCAAGACTAACAGTCTAAACAAGTAGCTGGGGCTCAGTCATCTAGATTCTCATCTACAGTACCTGAGCATGCCCTTCCTTTTGGAAAAGCAATAGGTGTGACCAGGATAACTCTTTTTTCACGTGCACATTCCTTGCTGTTTATGTGGCTGCCAAGTGAGGAGAGATTTAAAACTGCATATTGAAGTTATGAGCTGTGGTTCATTAAAATAAACGGAGTGGGTTTGGCAAAGCTCAGGTGTCACTGAGCACACAGGTAGTGTTTGAAGGCTGACAAGCAGCCTTGGTGGTTTTCCTTTAGATGATGGATTGCAAGCTGCCAGGTTTTGTGTTTGCACATTGAGTGAAAAGTTAGGAAATAGACGTGCTTGCCATGTTGATGCCTTAGGTTTTAACTTTCATATTTTTCAAATCCTGCACTGCCCAGTGTGTAACTCTGAAGTTTCTTGTAGCCTGTTCACTTCTGCTCTCTCGTGCCAGGCAGACATAACAAAGCCTCTCCGGGCCTGCTCTCCAAGGACACCCAGACTGTCCTAGGCCTAAAAGCATAAACCAAAAAGCCTCTAAAGGGGAGCAAGCTGAGGGGAATTACATCATTAACTGAAGCTTTAATTGGAGAATTAACCCTGATGTGCAAATGAACCAAACCTATAAAAGTGTGAAGAACTCGTGACCCTCAGTCCACCTTGGGGTCCATCTTGGCAGTGGCCTCTGGCTCCCCAGGGGTACCTTTGAAGGCCTTTCAAATAAATACCGACCTTTATTCCCTTACTCCTGTCTAGTCTCTGTTTTTAGGTGGCCTCTTGAATGCCTTCTCCAGCAACTTCATTTCCTCGGTCCGTGGGGCAGAACGGGAAGCAGTCAGGGTGATGATCCATTTTGCAGCATGTGGGGACAAAGCTGATTGCTTACATAGTGGAGGTGGTGGTGTCCATGTGTAACAATCAGTCTGCGTTCCTGAGTGGACTAAAATTTCACTATTCAGATAGACATAGAGTCCCTTGAGTATTCAGGTGTATCTGCTGCTTTCTGCAGGCGTTTTTAAGCTAATTAAAGTTGAGATAGTAATGCTTAGCCTTTAAAGGTTTGTGTACCAGTCATCCCTGCTAAACACTGCCAGCAGCAGTGGGAGCTGAAAGCATCAAACTTCCAGCTGCTCCCAGACAGAAATGGAGTAGCTGGAATAAAAGTGGTGGTTTGTTGGGTCACTGGAAACAGACTATGGAAGAAGATACACCTATTAATCACCAATAATGTTACTGCTGGGACAGTCTTTGTGATGCCTGATTTGCAAGCTTTCCATACCTAATAAAGCCACTTCAAAAAAGCTTTTTGCATTGGTTTTTCACATTATTCCTGCATAAGTGGCAGCATGCTGGTGCACCATGATACTTTTCCTCTGTGGAAGTTCTGCTCTGTTCATCTTGCCTCAGTCAGAAGGCAGAAAGGCAAGCACAAATGCAGATGAATGATTATAATTTGATGAAATAATGTTATCCAAGCATCTTTAAGGCACAAAAAGGGAGAGATTGGAGATTTATGGGGAAAAAACCCCCAAACTGATAGGATCAGAGGTAGTAAATATCGAGACAATAACAATAAGGAGTAGGAGAATGAGGATTGGTTCAAGTTTGGTGTAGCAAGAATGTGAACAGGAGTAAACAAAAGTAAACAAATAATCTGGACAACAGTACAGTGGGGGAGGCATGGTGGACAGGAAAGCAGGAGAAGAGCAGAGGAAAAAACGGGGCAAAAATGTCAAGATGTGATGCAAATGAGGTGCATGAAAACTTCTGGGATAGAATCCTATTTGAGGAAGGTGATAGAGAAGGGATGTAGAAAGTGAAAAGAACCAATTTTTTCCTTCTTCTTTTCTTCCATTTCAAAGTTTCTGGAGGATGGTTCAGCAAACTGGTGTGTGCTTCCTGTGGGAACTGGAATGCTGTGTCCTTCCCTTGTTTTTGCAGTGGAGCAGCATTGGCTTATTTCCAGTTTCTTGTTTTGGCGTGTAATGCATTACCTCTTCTAAAAAACAGTTTATTTGAGATAGTACTTAAAGATTTGACAATTATAAAATAAAACACAATGCTTGTGGTCAACTTAATCATTTGTCCCAAGTCTTTATAGGCAATTAGAGTATTGAAATCTTTTGAGCTGAGTGTCACTAGGAAAATACTGGATTATCTTAGTAGGAAGGAGGTAGGAATTTGAAAACTGAAAGTTAGTCTGAACTGAAAGCTGAAATAAATCCAAAAGAAAAGAAAGTGGAACCAAATGTTTCCCTCCACGGAACTTGGGAACGCTCATTCTTAGGCTTTAATTTTGACTCCTTTTAGAAACCTTTCTCCGAGGACTAACCTAGAAAATGGAATCAAACCTTTTGCCTCATGGGGAGTGTGTTCTCCGGGGACTTTCTGCTATCCTATCTCCACAGAAAAGCCCATGTGAAGGGAAGCCACAGAAGAGGTTCACATGAACCTTCCCTGCTGAGGGAATGCCTTCATTTGCAACAAAGCTCTTTTCTGAACCATTTTATTTTTATGGGAGCTGTGAGCTCCAGGATCCACAAATAGTAACTTTTAGTGCTGGCACTAACCCTGTCAATCAAAATTCTTCTCAGAAATGCCATTAATTAAACTTCCCTGAAAAGGATACAGCTCACAGAATTTTCCCTGCGGTCCCCCCTCTCTCAACAACCATCCCACCAGTGTGTTTCCATTCAATAGCTGAAGACGATGCAGAAGAGGAGAAAATCAGAGCTTTCACAAGAGACCTTTTTGTTGTTTCAGATTTTTTCACTTCCTTACTCTGTTTCTTTTGAGCAGATTCTTTTATTTGAAATGTTGAATGATGCTAGCAGCTGTCAAAATATGCTTTAAAGCAGGCAGTTTCCATTTACTGTCTGTTGGAAGAGACTATTTTCTGAATTATTATGCTTTATGGATTATTAACAATTTGGATTAGAGCTCCAAGCTTTCTGGAACCCTTTTCTGAAAGGGACAGCGAATTTGCAAGGAATTTGTGACTTTTTATTAGCAGTAAATAGTTCCCCTCAGAAGCACGTTCTGTAGCAGACATGCCTGTATCCACTGCCAGTGATGTAGGGGAGCTTATGTTCAATTTCCAGATTAAAACCAGGGCTATCTCAAGCTCTGGCTTTTAAATTTTAAAATGCTTATGCTTCCAAACACACAATTTGAGAGGGGAATACCCTCCTTCAGCTGTCTTTTCCTTGCCGTGCGTGTCGCTCCTCTGTTGGCGAGAGAGGTTTGCATGAGGACAAAGAACTATTCTGAAACGGGCTTGGCCTGTTCTTGCTGTCACTGATGTCCGTGTGAGAACAGCAGATCCTGCTTGGAGCAACTGAAGAACACAACCCTCTGTTTATTCCTGTGGTCAGTAACTGCTGATCAAAGCAGGAAGAGACGAGGAGTCTGGTTTTCTGCTAATGTGAATGCCACTGCTGTGTGGTTAGCAAATGGTTTCTGCTTAGTAGCACAAATGTGGCCAAAGAAGGAAGCAAGTGCTATATTTGCATGGCCGAGGATGCTGTTCCAGCCCACATCTGCTCAGATGCACACATACTTTGCTTGTTTGTTAGCCTCTGCTTTCAGGAATAAGCGTGCAAAGATCTCGCCATCTACTTTCGCTCAGTGTGAGCTGTACCTAGTCCTCCTTTCGGTTGTGTTTAACCTCAGGAAACACTTTGCTTTCTTTCCTGTTCCATGCCAGGATGTGCAGAATGAAAGCCTGTATGTAGGGCAGTCATTGTTACTGGAAGATGTTCACTTTTGTTGAGAGTATCGTTGTGAATGTGAGAGGAATGACTTTTCTCCAAAATATTAGGGTGTCCCGCTGCTCAAGTCCACGTAAGGATAAACTGGCATTTTAAGATGGTGGAGGGGGAATTTGTCATTTTCTGAAACTTTGGAGGTCAGATGAGTTTCTCATTAGAAGGGTCTTAGCAGCATGGCAGAAGGGAAGGGAAAGATCTTTCTCCTTCACATTTTTTTCCCCAGGAGATGGCTGCAACCCTCTGGGAGGCAGAGCTCAGGTACAGCAAATTGTGTTCAGTAAACGTGTATTTAGCCTGAAGCCAGTGGGATTTGACTATGGTTTTTAAACTTAACTCAAGTGTATTGCTGCATGAGGTATTTTTATTTACTCTGAACACTGATGTTTTGTACTGATAATCTGCGTGTGAGTGTCTGGGTGAGCAGTTCACAGGTGTCAACACACCTCCCCTTTCCAAGTCATGCTAGAAAACAAATTCCTTGGACGCCTGTTTTGGGTATCCTAGTGATGGATGGGTTTGATGCTTCCTGTCCCCTCTCCTGCTGGCAACACTTGTTTGCCAAATTCTGTATTGAAAAGCCTTCTTTGTGCCCATAGGACATCCAAGGAAAAGTTTTATGTTCTCCCTCTATAATACCTTCCTAAGTAAATAAACTACATGAGAACAGTGACAACATAAAAATCAAAAGCAGAAAAGTAGTTTTGGAAGAAGTATATTCAAAGAAACACTTCACCTAGACTATTTTTTAAAAAAAGGTGGTTTCCTGCTGTCATTTTCATTACTTGAGGGGGAAAAAAATAGTTTGCACAAGAGCCAATGTTGAAATCTATGGATAAAAATGTAACTGGAATGATATTCAAGTTTAACAGCTGCTCTATGGCTGTCACACACTGTGACTCTGTCACCGCGGGAGGGGGGACAGATGACAATAACAACCCAACCAGACACTTCTCAATGGTCCCCAGGGAAAGGACAGGAGAAAAAGACAGAAATCGAAATAAAATAATTGCATTCAAATGTAGGGAAGAACTTTATAACTGTAAGTGATCAACACTGGAACAGATTTCCCAGGGAGGCCGTGGTGTCTCCATCCTTGGAAATAGTCAGTCCCCAACTGGACATGATGCTGGGGCAGCCTGCTTGGAGCAGGGAGTTGGACTGGGTGATCTCCAGAGGTGTGGTCTAACCTGAACTCTTCTGTGATTCTGTGAAATATTTGCTGTTTTTACAGACTTTTATATAGTAGGCTGCTAACCCAGAACCCACTAGGTAAACGGGGTTACCTCCTTTGACACAAAGGACCCTCAAGTGCACTTTTCATTTATTCTCTACGTTCCCACTCTCTCCTACTGATCTCATTTCATTTTCCTAAGTGATTAAATATGTAAGTGGCACTGAGACCCAGGTGTGCTGTTTCCAAGGCAGCTTTTTAACCACCTTGCTGTCAGGTTTGGGATTGCTCCATTGTATGGGATGCCATGCTAAACACTTTCTGTGTCCGTACCAGAGCTAAGTGTGCTTTAGGTGAGTGAGCCCTCTGGCATGGGGTTTTGTCCAGTGTTGGCAGCTGCTGAACCTAATGGAAAAAAGCTGCCATGGAGATCAGTAAATACATGGATTCCACGTTTGACTCAGGTATTCTGGAAATCACAAGCTGCTGTAGAGTATTTGTGGGAAGCATCATTATATACTTTCCCTGTCCTTATGTTCTGCCCTAAACATCTGATATTGATCACTACTGGGGACAGGACAGGGAGCTAACTGGACCTCTAGCCTGGAGTGTTACAGTTCCCATCATACTCTTGGCACCACTACTGTCAGGAAAAGGCGTGGAGGGAGTGCTAGAGTGCCCTTTGGAAGATGTAAGCTAAATTTTGTGGAAGAAGAGATGAGAGCTGAGCCCTGTCACAGCCCTAGCCATTGAGCTCTTGGATAAAACGGAATACCTGCAACTCAGAGTTTGGTAACTGGCTCCATAACTTTATTTCCTTTATTCAGAGCTACCAGGTGTCACGGAACCAAATTCATTAACAGAGGAGAGGGGAGTGAAACCATGCTTTTCTTTGTGTGTGCATGCATATACTTTTAATAACTCCCCCAACCCACACTTAAATGTCACAGGTCAACTGCTGAATGACCTTGGATGTGATTTGATTTCCCCAGTTTTCATAATCAAGGGAGTAGCAGCTCCTGAATTTCTTAAGCCACAAAGTACTTCCGACCAAGCATTTTTAAGGATTTCCGATAAAAGCATTTCTGTTACTAAAATTGCTTTTAATGGCCACTGTCCTGTGTTATCTGGGAATCTAGTGCCCATGTTAGCTGGAAATTGAGTGCTTGAATGTGCAGTGCTGGGTGTGTGCCAAGGTCTGGGATGCTCTTAGTGCCATTGCACAAATGAGAGCAGAACATGAACCCAAAGTTTACGGTCAGGGGAATTTTTTTACTGAAGAATCAGTAAAAATGGTGCCAATTTTACCACTGAAGATTACAGCCCAAAATATGTCCAAACCTGAGGGATGTTTGTTGGATTGGAGGGTTTGGATTTATGGAGTCTGTTTTTTTGACCTGGGCCTGAACTTCCTTCACGCTTTTGTTGTATGGAAATTACCTGTTTGTTAAATTGTTCGTGACCCTTCAAAGTAAGCTTACAGTGGAATTGTGGTGAGATAGAGAAGCTCTTTTGGAAGGCAAACACTGTGAGAGAGTATTTCAGTAATTTTATTGATATCACAAATTATGTTGAACTTGATTCAGAAAAGTTTTGGTTGAGAACAGAGCAAATACAAGGAGAACAGCAGAAAAGGTCTTCATGACTGTGGGGAAGAAAATGAAAAATTTTTGGGAGTTCTCTCCACTTTAAAAATCTTGAAGAGATTGAAAGAGAACAAATGGTTTGAAGCAGAAAAGGACTTTTTGACCCAGGATTCTCCAAAAGCATGATCTGAATGTCTCAAAGTTATTCCTGCTGAGAGTCAAGTGGGGCACACTAAAAAATAGAAATGGGCAAAGTAAGCTTTTCAAGTTAGTGGAAAAGTTGGAATTAATTCAGTGACCTGGAAGGGCCTTGCTATTCATGAGTTGAAGCTCTGGACTGATAGAACCTGGTCTGCTCTTGCTGTAAGCAGATGTAACCAGGGAGAGGAAGGAGATTTAAAACTCTTGGTTGCTCTTTCATACCTTGATAATCAGGGATGTCTTCTAATATTGTTCTTTTTCCTTATGTGATACATGCATAATAATGCTCAGCATCAAATGGCGGTTAAGATCTCTTGAATCTAATCCTGAAACTTGTAATACATTGGATTAAATTCTTGGCTTTGGCCACCCTAACATTTGCAATAATATAAATCAGTGATGAGTGTCTAAAAACCTAGAGACCGGACCATGAAATTGTTGTTGAAATTGCAGAACAGTCATTTGCATCGGGTTGTCAGAAGTCTGAGTTTCTAGTGAATAACCAGAAATGAATGCAAGTACCAACCCCATGCTATTATCTTAAAATAACTGAAAATAGGTTGATTTTTAAATTATCCATTTCCTCTGTTGGCAGCAGGATGTTCAATGTGAAGGTCCTTGGTTCTAAAGAGAACGGACCACGAGAGGCTCTCTGAAGAAAGCTTACAGTTTTTATTTTTACTCTGTCATGTCTGCATACTACCAAGAGGTAGCTGAATGCAAAGCCTGTCTTCAAGGGAAAATCCCCCAGTTCACTGAAGCTTGTTCTTACTGCATTTCCTGGTGTCCATTATGGGTTTCTACCAGATTACCCACAAATTGTTGTGCTGTCCTTGTGTCAGGGTGGGCATCCCATGCATGGCAGCCCATTTAGTGAGCCAGCTAACATTCTCAGAGGACTCTTCCTCAGACTCCAAGATGTCTTTGAGTGTCATTGAGTTTATTGCTGTGTGTATAAAGATCTAAGGGTTTTTTTTTTTCTCCTGTACCTTTATTTCCGAACAATGAATTCAGTTTGCCCATAGAAATTCAACTGTGAACTCTTTCCCCATTTCTTAGTATTGACTTTAAGTTTTATTAAACAGAATAGTTTTTTATCATCTAAAGACTGTAACTTTACTGTTTATCTGCTTTTGCAGAGCACTTTCCTGAGCATGTTTTGTATTGCAGGGAATATCCTGTATCCTCAGGGGGGTGTGCTGGAAACCTGGCTCTGCTGTGAAAATTCACTGCTGGTCAGAGAGTTTGTTTCATCTTGTACTAATAGCAAGAGTCTGTATCAGCTTCACTTCCTAAAGGTGTTTCAGTGACTGACTTGGTTAAGAGTTGGGAAATCAAAATCTCCTATGTCAAATTCCAATTCTAGAGCCTTTGACAGTGGGTTTTGTTGGTGTCTTGCAAACTTTTAAAGTTTTATTCCATACTTAAAAAACCCCCAACTTTCTAGGAGTGTCATTAAAGAAGATTTTATGGAAGAAAAATGAAGAATGCAGAGTAATTATGCCTTTGCTAAATAAGGTTCTTTTATTTTCTATTTTCATACAGAGATCACCTCGTTTTTCTGGAGTCGTCATTTTGATTCATTAAGCAGCTGGTTCATTACTGAAAAGCTCAGAATATTTCCTCTGATTGCCTTCCTGTGAGTATGATCAAAGAAGTTACCTCAGACTTCCTTTCCTGTGGTACTCAGAAGCTGGGGGGTGTTTCTGAGGCTTTGTTTTCCTTGTGTGTTTTCTTATTTCATTGGAGGCTGATCCAAATTCCTCTGAAAATCAGTGGAGAGCCCTGCAGCAGACCCTTGGCTCCTGTCCCTGTGGTGTCACTGACACTGCTGATTGCTTTCTTCAGAACTGATAGTAGATTTAAAGCATTTCACATGGAATTTTACCTTCAACTCAAAATCTTTGTGTTTTACAGTAATCATTTTGTCGGCGTATGGCCATTCTTTTAAAAGTTCTGTTTCTCAACTGGATTTTAGCAAGTTTTTTCTTTCAATGGGAGTCTTAAATCATATTTACTTGTGTTGTGATCACATGCTGGTGTGCTACTGTCCTGTTGTGTCTTCTTTTTAGAGCAAGCAGGCTCTGAGAAGTATGTGAGAGTCCAAGTAACTGTGTTTACTCACTATTTACGACATGGAAGACTTAGACGTGTTTTTACAAACATTGTTCTCTCACTGCCAGAACAAGTGAGGGCTCACAAGCCATTTAAAGGAAGTGTTTATAATGCACATTAACTTTAGCCCCTCAATATACGGAAATTCCAGACTGTGGAGACAAACTGTGGACTGGCTGGAAGTTTAAGCAGCAGGATGATGGGTCAGAAATATTGCCCCAGCATCGAGGCAGCTCCCTTAGAAGAAGCCTTCCCTCCCCCTCAGGATTGCTGGGTCCAGGCCCATTTCAGCTGCTTTTGTATCATCCTTGGGGAAGCAAATTTAACTTTGTCTACACTTCTGAGGAGGTTTGTGCAAGTGCTGAACGGGCTGATAATTGTTGCAGGCTGTTCTCGGCCCGGGTTGTTGTTTTGCAGTTCTGCATTACTTTCGAGCCTTTGTTGGGGGGTGTACTTAAAACTGAAGCCAGATGCAATCTGGTATTTCCAGTTGTAGGAAATGCTGATGTTTCAAAATTAGGATTTCTTTTTTGATTCAGAACCAGCCTAAACGTTCTGCAATTTCCCATGGAACACTTCTTCCCATGAGATGTCTAACTTTAAGTTCCCACATGCTTCCACGAGTAGTGCGTTTATGAGGTATTTAAATTCCTTCAAAACATGAATCCAGGCAAAGAAGGCCATACTGTCTAAAAGCAAGTGGGATCAGAAATGTAAGTCCTTTTCCCCTGTGCTAAGGATAGGATATTCAAAGAGAGCAGTGACTGCCCTCCAGAGTTTTTCTGATACCTCAGCTGCTGGAGTTGTGTTGGGAGACAGGTCTGAGCACGCAGGCTGTGGTGTTGAAAGAAGGCACTTCAGCCCCTCAAAACTGAGGCTGAACTGGGGCTGGTTCCTTATTTTGGTTCACAAATTGCATCTGAAAATCCAGGGACTCAGTCATCTTCTCCCAGTGTAGGATGCAGGGTAAGTGCCACCTCTCTCATGCTGAAGTCCCTCTGCTGCTTGCCCAGTACTTGTCAGGGCAACAAAAGAATTCTGTCACAAAGAAGTAAAGGCAAAATCTGATCATATTTTCCATTTTTAACCTTCGCTTTCACATGGCAAAGCTGGCTGAACAGGAGGATGGGTTTTAGGGGATGTGAATGAAAATACCACGGAATAGGCCATTAGTTGCCTTTAGAAAATCATTAAAGCAAGTGGTGTGGACCAATACACTTATTTGGAGAGGAAAAAACCCGGCATTATCTCTGTCCTGGAAATGAGACATCTCTTTGTCTGAGTATAAAAGGCAGTAACAGTTTAGTATCATCATGACAGTCCTGTAAGTCCTCTGTTAGTTCTTGAATACAGTCAAACCTGACTTTGGAAGGCAATCTGACATGCTTATATTAATTACTTTCAAAAATAAGTGCAACCCTCAAAGTTCAAGGTTCAAAGTCACTGGCTAGCGATGATTGCTTTTTATTTTCCCTTGGAAATGTTTGTTTTGTTGAAAGATGTTTGCCATTAGGAAACATTGTGTAAGAATGGGTTTGATCAGCTTTTCTCCTCAATAATCAAGGCTGGAAGCATTTCTGTAGAGTCTCTGAAGATATTTGCTATGGCTTTACTGTGACGAGGTAAAGTGAGATGAACATAGAGTCTTCCTTCTCTCATCCATCCTCTCTGCTACCTGGAAAAGGAGGGGCAGAACTCAATCGTGCTTGAGTTTCCCTGTGACTTCTGGGACCTCAAGTGATCTCTGTGTACAACTGGGCCACTTTTTGGGAAAAGCTCTTTTGTGAGAGATGAGAACCTGGTGCCTTTTGTGTTGCATTGGGTTGCTGAAGAGGTGTTACAACTTTAGTAAACAAAGCCAGAGCATCGTTTAGATATAGAACGTTATTCTTCATTTAAGAGTGAACCCAAACAAGTAAACCTAAGGTGACTCATCCCAAGTTTTGGACTAAGAACATTTTTTATTTTCCAGAAATTACAGCACCTAGGAATTGTAAAATGGACACACTGAGTAGCTGAAGAGAAATCTGCTTCTGATAAACCATGCCTTGCCAGATAAAAGTTTAAGAACATTTGAAAAAATAAATTACTAAAAAAATTCTGAACAAGCAGAAAGATCATATGTAAGGACAGAATCACTGCTGTGCTCGGAGTGAAGGGAGTGGAGTTGATTATTTGCATCTTCCCAGTAGGTAGGGAGCAGATACAGCTCACTGGAGAGGATGTGGCAGGAACATGCTGCACTTTTGGTCTGTTCAGCTGCAGGGAGCCCATCAGAGGGCAGTGCCAAGCACAGCCTGGGCACAGCAGAAGCTGTGTCTTTGTCCCCTGCAGTATTGCCCTTCTGAGTCGGGAAATGCACGTGCTCAGGGAAAGACAGGCCGGGAGCTGGGGTGCTTCAGGCTTCATTGACAGCTGCTCTTTCTCAGCTCCATCACAATAAGCTCTCCTGTCGCTTTAAAACTGCTTTTCTGATACTGCTGCTTTGAACTTCCCAGGGCCATTGTTCCCCCGGTGTGTGTAACTTCACAGAGCAGAGCGATCTCTTTCTGATGAATGGGGCCAATTACTCGGAGCCCTGATGATAATTATCCTGCGCAGCATTACAAAGATTTTCCTTGCCCACATTTTGACGATGCTTTCAGATCACGGAATGAAAGAGCCAAATACTTCTATATGATGTGGAAGTGAGAATTTTGAAACCTCCTAAGAGTATCTTGTCTGCAGCTCATGTTGTGTATTCAGGTGTTGTGGTGTGGGGTCGCCTCAGAAGCACACCAGCACTGTTAGATGTTGATATGAACTGAGCTTGAACTCCCACTCTCTGGAAGTTCCCCCATGCCTGTTTTCCAACAAGAGCCTGATTTTTGCAACTTTTTCTCACGTGGGCTCCGTGGGTTTGGAGCTGTGAAGTCTTTGGCCTGACTCTCACTTTCACTGGGGTCCCTTTACGCAGTTAAGGCATTCTGCTACAGGGGTCTTAAAATGAAAGTAGATGACATTTAATAGCTTAAATGAGAAACAGGTCCCCTAAAAAAAAAAAAAAAGTTAAATTGGTCTTCCCTAAATTGTTGAGTGCTGACCTTGAAAAAGCCCTTACAGTCTCTGCAGGCAGACTGGAAATTTTTTTAGGAGACCAGATACCCCAAACTGCAAGAGATTACCTGAGGCAGAGTTTTTTTCTGCTCTTCTTTGTAGGAGAAAATTCTTTTCCATTACACTTGGTACCCATATGTCTGTCTTAAAGCACTATTTATTTGTCACTGAACTTCAGAACTGCTGGTATAATGTTCTCACCCTCCTTTAGGATTTTTTTAATTTGCTGGTTTTAAACATTTATATTTAACATGTATTTTGGTTATGTGAACATATTAAAGACTCCATTTGTATTTTGAATATTGGGAGGGCTTTTTTACGTGGGAGGCAATATTTAAATATATTTTGAGAAGGGGGGAGGCAAGAAAAGCTGTCATCCATCAACCGGTATTAAGTCCAACTTTGAAAGTTTGATACAAACTAAATCTGACTGTTAGTGCAGACATGATACAAATTAGCTGTGACTTTATGATACCAGCTGTTTCTCTGACAGGGTAAAAGGGCACATAACTAGAATAGCATCTTTTGTTGAAAGCAGTGTTTCCCTTTGTTAAATGTGGGAGCCTCAGGCAAAAAACCCATAGTCCGTAGTTATGTGACATGTGCAGTCTGCAACATGTTCATGGAGCTCGGGGGGCTTTTTACTGATGTTTTTCAGAGACAGGGTTATCGTAAGTGTTCTATTTTTGGTAGTTTTATCACTGAGAGACAAATCTCTGTCATGTTTTTGCCTTGTGTTAAAAGTGAGGGTAATCTAAGTGCAGTTTTCCTTACGAGTACAAAGAAAATCCTGAACAGCAAGACCTGAGAAAAGTCTACAAATCCCAATGTAAAATTTTATTTGTTATTTTTATTAATTGTTGTCTCTTTTTTTTTTTCCTTACTAGCATTTTCAGGGCGTTTTATTCCATAAAAAGTCTACATAGCCTCTAGAAAAGTAACAATCAGCACTAACTGAGATGTCACTGTACATCTGTGGCCCTGCTGTGTATCTCTGACCTTAACACCACACTAACCCTGGCTACCTCAGGCAACATAAAGCTGGCTGTAGCATGTAAACAAACTGAAACAATGGGATTTATTAAGAAATCGAATTAATCTTACTGCTGCCACTGGACTAAGAGCCAGTAAGTTTTCAAAATTTATTACTACGGGTACCAGATATATTCCATTTGAATCAGTCAGGGAAGGGGCAATATTAAGAATGGAGTTATGTTATTAGTACACAAATACTTAACTAGGAGTACTACGAGGAACAACTTTGAGGATAGAAGTGCTAAGAGAAGCAAAATTGAGGCTGAGTCCCTTTTAGACTTTCTTAGCCACTGTGAGAGATGGTAGAGCAAACAAACTCACTTCCTACTGAAGATGCAGAAAATAAATAATACGTGGATGTAGCATGTGAGTGAAAAGGCAGAGTTAAGTGTGTTGAAAAATATTCACTTCTACTCGTAAATTTTAAAGATAAACACATTTCAAAAGAAAAGTTGAGGATGTAATAGCTGTTGAGTTTTCATGCATTGCTGGTGATAATATGAAGCACAAAATAGAAAATTCCAAGCACTGCTGAATGGGACTTGGCCATTTCTATTGCAAACATCCAACTTTACTGTCTAACATCTGTTTCTGAAATTATGCGAAGTATTTATTTAAAATGTCTTACCGTGATAGTCCAAGTGACAAGAGAACATCTTGTTTTCATGAATGTGCAGAGTGGTATATGAACAAACAAAGGTCCATACATGACATTTGGAGAACGAAACCCAACCACAAGAAGTTCCACATTCTGTATTGATTTTTTTTTTGTTGTTGATGTAAAAGCCCCCTTAGCCAGCTTTCTCCTTATGGTTATATCCCTGCAATCCTGGAGTATCTCCAAGGAGAGCTTAATGTATGCCTTCCATCCATGCCAGCAGACTGACTATGGGAGCACAGGGCTGGCTATCGATGCAGTCAAAGTGAAAATGTGTGTGAGATGCTGGAGAATGTGTTAATCACGAATGTGAAGAACCAAGCAAGAGGAAAAATGACATGGAGCATTTCAACTGGTAGCATTGTAGCAAGAAAATTATGTGCTATCAGATCTATGATAGCTGCAGAAGCCATCATCCCACTTGAGTTTTATGGTCAGAACCACCATAGCCTCTTGCAATCTTGTATTCAGGACATCTTGTAATAACTTCAATGAGAGAAGGGATGCTAGCCCTCAAATCCCAGAATTTAAATTAATCTTTTTAGTATCTGAAAATAAATTCCTCTTAATGAAAACAACTTTTTTCCCCCTCATTTTGAGTTCTAAACTATTGAGTTGTACTGTTCTGAACTTCAGTCAAGCTACCATGTTCCTCTCCAAGATGCTGATGTTCAGTGGTGAAGTGATACTGGCTCTTTTGGGTATTCAGGAGAGGACAGACAACATTTTCTACTCGGATGTTCCAGCTGCCTGCCATCCCCTGGGATGAGGAGTTTGTGCAGTGACCGAGTTACAGTCAAGTACTTGGGTGCCATTTCAACAACACAAGGAGGCCTGGGACTTCTGGAGAAGCCTCTTCATCCACATGGCAGATAGGTTATTCCTGAGGTTGAGTTACTCTGGGATTTACGGTTGATGATAAGGAAAATCCCTTTATTTTAAGTGCCCACTGTTTTGCAGGTGCTAATCATGCAAAATGACTCAACCGTGTGTGTTTCATTTTGTTACCCCTCTGGCTGGTGCACTGTTACCGTCACGTTCATTTGTGTCTCAACTTGATTAGTTTGTAAGGGTCAAATCTTTACTTGTGATTCCAAATAACCATATTTAGGAGAGTTATTTAGAATCACACTCTGACTTGTCTCTTTGGAAGACTCTACAAGCAAAAACTCTTCTGTAAGAGTAAAGTTGGCAAAAATCGACCTTGAAAGTGAGTAAACATTTAAGGACTTGCTTCTTCCAGTCAGTGACACGCTGAACATTAGGTTCGTTCTTATATACTTGTATTGATCTTGCAGAATCTTTTCTGTCATCCCTTTTTCTCTTTCCTTCCATCTCTTGCTTTCAATTTACTTTCATCTTTTAACTTCTTCCACCCAGCCCAAAGCAAAAATGAGAGAGCAATGCTCTTGTTCAAAGTATGGAAGCCGGCTCCAAAACCAACCTTGCTTCAGTTTTAAAGCCTTGCTTGAGGGAGCCAGAATCCCTTTAGTTAAATGATTTAATTTTCAAGCAGTATGAATCATGCAGCCACTGCACAAGCTCTGGCTAGAATATATTGTACATATGTTTGCTCTTTAGGCAGTAAGAAGAGAATACAGAACTGGAGGTCATTTGAGTTACAACTGCTTTGGGGGATTTTTTTTTTTTTCTAAAACATTCCTTCTAACAAATGCAGTTTAAATGGGTTTGTTTATACGGCGTAGAATTGGAAAGGCCCAAACTAACCAGGCTTTACACAATGTGGCCTTCTTCCAAATTAATCTAAAATATTTTAATCCCTCTGGAGTTTCTTTATCCTCTGCATCTGTGCTATAGTGGAGACACATTTTTAACATTTCTTTGAGGAAAATTACCTTTTTTTCCCCTCCAACTGTACTCAGCAAGGTCAATGGAGCACTGTTATATGCTATTTAAACATCTGAGATTCATCATCTATCTGCACAACAGAAAGAATCATCATAAAAAGTCTAATGAATCCCGACTGCCCGCCAAGTAAGGGAGTCCCCTTACGGATACTGGGGATTAGAAACAAAGAATACATGCAAAACACAGGTTTTTACACTTCAGCTTTTACAATTAAGAACTAAACTACCCCTTAAGAAGGGAGCGGGGAATGTTTGTGACACCCCCAGAACAATTCTGGCAAATCACACCCTGCTTGAGCCAAATTCTGAAGTCACTGCATGGGCCAAGATGTTCTCTGGGTCTGCCTGGATGCAAAGGGTCCACTCTCCTTGTGGGGCTGGGCCCGAGCAAGAGCCTGGAGGGGCTTCTTGCCCCTGGGGAAGGAGATGCTCCAAGTCATGGGCAAGTTCCGGTGCTGGCTACCTCAGCCTCTGGCTGTGTGCCTATACATGGTTTTTAAGGCCTTCTTCATTTTCTTGTTCAGTAGCAGGTTTACGGGACCGAACTCATTTTTACTACCCAGGAATTGAAATACTGAGGGAGGCCTAAAAATTTCAATTATTGTAAAATGATTTTCCAGGCATTTCAGAAGCCACTGCTACTCTTTCAGTTGCCTGTAGTTGCAGTCAGCCTGAAATGGCCACAGGGAGCAGATACAGCTTGGATCTTTTGGAAGGTTTTATCTGGAAAACTGTTATACGGGTATTTTTATCTGAAATACTGTTATTTAGCTTTTTTTTTTTTTTTCTTGGTACATGACACCAGGGCTGGTTTAATATCTGTGTTTATTCTAGACTCATTGATCCTCTGAATAGTGCTAGATCATGACGTTCAGACAACTTCAAGATCGAACCTCTGAAGGACAAATGAAATGCTGAAGATCTCTGTTCTGTGAGGGCCTAGGGCTTCACCACAATTGTGTTTTAATTCTCATCACTGAAGTCCTGCAGGGACTGCAGAGAAATGAGCTTCTCTGCCAACCTGCTCCAGGCTGGTGGTGGCCTTGTCCTCGATCCTGGTGGACTCTGCCTTTCCCAGCTGTAAGGCGTAGGGTCTCCCGCACAAGGGGTGCAGGATGTGGTTTGTGGGGTGGCACACTGGGGTAGTGATGGTCTGAGGGAAGTCATCCACCAGCATCTGTCACCCCAGGCAGTCCCTGCTTTTTAATTAAGAATCATACCTACCTCAAACACATTTTCCCCATCTTTTCACATAGTCAGAGGTATTTTGGGACCACTGCAAGCCATACAGTAATGGAATAAATTCCAAGTGCAGCAGGAGACCACATTGGAGGAAAAACTCATTAAGGGCCAAGGGCATTTCTTTTACTTTTTCTGCTGGTACTGGAAAATATTCCCTAAATAATACATCTGGATGTAGAGGAGAAGAGAGGGAAAAGATGAAAAACAATCCTTTAAATTCAGTAGGAGCCTATTTAATGGCTTGTTTAATCTGCCAGCTGGCACAGCATTGACTTCTTGCTGCACATACTTTAAGAAGACCTATGTAGTTCTTGGAAGTGAGTTTATATTAAGTTGTAGAAACTTAAATATGGATAAATTGGCAAGGCTGCTTTTTGGTACTTAATAGAAATCAAGAAACTGCTTAGTCATCTCCAAAGATATTTCTGTCTCCTTTTTAATATAAATACCAAAGTTATGTGGATTTAAAGCAGTAGCAAAGATAGTAAAAAATTCAGATCTCTTCCCTGTGTGTGCCCTCTTTGAACTATGTGTGCATCCTGCAGAGTTTGAAATCACCTGTATTCCCTATACAACACCGTGCTTTGGGCAGAGAGTTTTTATGTTGTTTGTGACACTGTTTTGTTTGAAGTAACATTGTGAGTTGGTGCACCATGAATTTGTGTCTTCTCCAGCATTCCTTGGCTAAGAAAACTGGTGCCATCTTCATGTGGATTTTATTAAGGGTGTCTTGCTAGTGGTACCACCTAATAGGTGCTCTAGGGTATAATTTGAATCTATTTTATACGACTCTAAGTGTTGATGCTTTTGGTTTTTAATTGGCTTTGTGTGAAGGTAGATGGGTGCAACTGAGAGCAAACTTGATGTGCAGTGTGATGTACATAATTACATTTACACTTTCTGTTCCTGAAAAGTTAGGCTGCACCAAGATGCATGTCTTCTGTTTTCAATTACTTTCAGCAGTGGAAAAGCAAGGGAGAAAAGATTTAATAGCACTCCAACCCGTCTTTTATGTTTAGGGAATCCTTTAAGAGGATGTGAAGTGACACTTGTCAATATTTTCAAGTTGTAAAGATTTATTAGGTTCAGGTAAGCGTTGAAAAATCTGGCTAGTTTAGTCCTGTTTATTTATGATTTATACATTTTTTATGTATATTATTATTTTTTTCAGATACGGCTTTTATTTTCTTTGTTCTCCTTAAGGGTGCAAGCTCTTTTCAGGCTGGTTTTTATTTTTTTTTTAAATCTGAGGTGTGGATTGTAAGAATCCTCCAAGTCTGCAAGCATTATCATCTGGGATTTTGGTTTGATTCTTCCCTTTACACATCCAGCTGCACCTTGTGGCTGTGAAAAAGGGGCTTCATGTGCCTTTGGTGCCCAGAACTTACACTGTGACCAGTCATGTGTGCTCGGTGTCAGTCTGAGCTGGGTGAATTACATGGCAACAAGGGAGGCTGGAGGAGAGCCCACAGGGGTTTTGGATCCTCATGGAAGAGGATTTAGGGAATGGTAGTAGGTAGCACTCACTGCAGAAATGACTTTTTTTCCCACTTATTTTTTGATGGAATATTAAATTTTCTTTTTCCTCTGGACCACACAGATATCTGAGGCACTGTTCCTAAATGAACTGAACAATTTTAAAATTTATTTGCTTTACGCGGTGCTCAAGTGTAACTTTCTTTTGTCACGTTAATACAAAGCATTTACGTATGTCTGTGTGCACACAGGATACTGTCAGGTCTCACCTGTCTTGTTTAATTGACTCTGAGCCAGGTCAAAGCCTCACTGTTGCTGGGTCTTCTGGTTTGGTGACATTGTTGTGTGTTTCCTTGTTTTCAGCCAAACTCAGCCTAAAGTGGGGGAGTATGATGTAGGCTTCCAATATTTCAAAGGGTTTGAGGGGCATACATCTATTTTGTGATACCCTGTTTGAATGGTCATGTTGAAAGGCTCTGTGGTTTTGCTGCCCTGCTTTACCTCTTTAAAGCTAGGACTGACCTCCTGCTCCAACTTCCAACCAAAACGACCCAGAATTGCTGCTCGTTAGAGATGAATTGATAGACCTACTTGGCAGGAAACAATCTGGGTTTCATTTTTAAAGATGGCTAGAAGTGTGAGCTGGAAAAGCCAAGCAGAAATTTCTGCAGCTGGATCCATTCCAGGTGGAATTCCACAGATTTCCATGATGTTCTGCCATTGAATAACTGGACTTTCAGCTGCAGTGTATCTATCATGGTGACATGTGTTGTTTCTGTGTAAGTTTAAAGGAATTGGGAGGGAAGATGAGTTAAAGTTGAAGAGCAACCTTGAAAATTTATCATTCATTTCTTCCAAGGAATAGGTTGGATTCAAAATACTCAGTGTCTCTTTGGGGAAAACTAGTAACATCAGCACACCAAAGAACTTAGGTGTGTTGGGGTTTTTTGGTCGTATTTCTTTTTTCTTTAAAAATGCAGGGGTGATGACTAAAACCTGGTATTGCTGCTTGGTGTCAGCTCAATAGAGCAAGCAACAGAGATCCCCTCAACTCTGATTAGAGTTTATGATATTCAGCACCAGGCAGAGCTGGATCCTAGAGCTGCATGTTTTAACACGAAAAGAAAAAGGGTTGAAAACACAAAACTGAAGCCACAGTAAGCTGGCTGCATTGTATCTTCATATTATTTTCTATTACTTTTTTATGACTGACTGTGTAGCTTAATGTACCATGATTTTGTATTTTGAAACGCGTTCCAGAAAACATGTGGAGTTTGAAGCCTGGCTGAGTGAATATTGCTGTTGGAACCTTACCTTAAGATTTGCTCAAACATTTCATTATTTTTAATGGCATTGCTTTAGCTCTTTAATTCAAGACCTGAGAGATACAGAGAGAGTGTGTAAATAGAGTGCTAAAACATTCATGAAACCTGCTTGGAAACAAATAGATTCAGAAAATGCATTGGTGAGGTATTGCACATGAGCATGAAGGTCAACAGGATTGTGCAAGGGTGGGACAAGAGCAGGGCATCAAATGGGAGGGCTGGGGCAGAGTAGCAGAAGTCAGAGAGGCAGACACTTTTCATTTTCTGATCAGCTCCTTGCCTGGACAGGGAAAAACCCTTCTCTCAAGTGGAAAGGCAAATACGGAGAGCTGCACTGCTACTGCCGGCTCCCTCGCCAGCTGTGGTGCAGAAGAAATGCTCCTGCACTGGGACACAGCACCACCCGCCCTGGCTGATGCCTGCCCCGCTCCGGGCCCAGCCCCTCTGCCCACTGCCAGAGCTGTGGCTGCGCCTCCCAGAACGAGCCCCTGCTGCTTGTGATGGACACCAGGCTGCCCTGTCCCGTGTCACTCCTGAGGGCATCCCTGGGTGGCAGAAACCAGGCTCCCGTGGCTTGTTCTGCTTCACACCTCTGCGGTGGCACCTCCCCACGTGGGCTCACTGTGGCTTTGCGCGTCCAGAAGGGAGTAGCAGCACCACACTGGTTAGCACTCGGTGCATGGTCAGCAGCTCCTGCAGGCGTTTCTGCACCTCCACTGCACCTCCACTGCACCTCGCTCCAGCCCGGGGTCCTGGGTCACGCTTGTGTCACTCTGTCTGTCCTGGGGCACGTTCCACCCAGCACATTTCCTCAGAGAGGAGGCAGCCGCGGCAGGATCAGGGCACGCAGCGCATCTATGACACCTGCCAGCTGAGCTAGCATGAGGCTCCCGCTCCAGGGGATGTGATCACTTGAGATAGCTTTGACAAGAACAAGTAAGTTTTCCTTCTCCCTATGCCTTTAAAGGGATACAGGGTATCCCTTTTTTTTGGTGTAGTTTTGTTTGTGTAGGCCAGAAGTGAAGATTGGCTTTTCCACAGTTGTACAGCTGCTTCTGCCCGTGTGACACTCTTTTCCATTCTCTGTTTGTTTTTTTTTTTTCCCTAATAGAAATCAGTGGGAAATTGGCATTGTCATTTGACAGGGCAAGAAGTGCATTCTCCTCTTTAATGTGTCTTGGTCATCTGAGCTAGTTGTTCTTTCCTATTATTAAGAACAAAGAGCTCCTGGCTGGAAGTTGTTGGCCTGAGCTCTGTTTTTCTGCTCTTGGAGTTTGTGGGAGATGAAGCTGGCCAAGAGCTGGGGCATTGCCACGAGTTTCAACTGTCAGGCCACAGATTTGTGACAAAGCGTGCAGCAGGACTGAGTGCAGGATGTGGGCATTCTTGTGATTAGATTAGCAACATGAAGATGAAGGTCTTTGCTGGTAGAAGCAGGTAAAAGGCAAAGGGTAACTGGTGAATGATATCCCATGAGCCTGCTTCCCAGTGTTTGGTTGCAGGAAAAAGTGAACGCAAGTCAGAGCTCATTTTGGGATTAAGCACTTTTACAAATGGTTTTGTGGACTATAAAATCCCTTCAGTTTCTGTGTTTTGCCTTTCAAAATGAGGGCCTCATCGTCATTACCTGTG
The DNA here is from genome assembly GCA_014706295.1 of Lycocorax pyrrhopterus obiensis. Lineage (NCBI taxonomy): Eukaryota > Metazoa > Chordata > Aves > Passeriformes > Paradisaeidae > Lycocorax > Lycocorax pyrrhopterus. Next base: position 71,590,187 of record JACSVZ010000015.1, on the reverse strand, counting down.
TTATTCTCACTTATGATTAAACAGTGGCAAAGGGCAATGCAGCTTTTACTGCCCTTTGTATCTACAGCAAAGGCTAAGTGTTTCCTCAGTGATAATGGGACATGTAAAAATAATTCATTTCCTACAAGTAAGGATTGCGGGAGTAAAAGAAATTCTGCTTTTGCATGTGTGTGCATGAAGGTACAAGAGGATGAAGTAGCCTATTATTGGCAAAATCTGAGATTACACCAGCTTCTGGCCTGCAGGGTAAGCCCATCGAACTTTCATAGTGTATATTAGATGGATCTGGCCTGTGAGGGTGGAATCCAGTCCTGACTGAAGTCTCTGGGAAGTGTGCCAGGGATTCCAACAGGACCAAGATTTCAACTCTAGTTTGTGTACGAATAATGTTTCAGTATCTTCTGATCTTTGGGGACAACATATTTGAGATACTTCAGAGGATGCTTGAAGGGGAGAGTCAAGGGTCGATCCTTCTGCCATGAGAACCAGTGGCTGTGCCAGCAGCTTCCAGCTATGTCTTGTTTCTGCCTTCGTCTGCTAATGGGAAACGATGGACAAATGTCACAGAGATCAGGGGTGGGACCCGTATATGCAAATCCAAATGTCAAGAGAACGCTCTGCCTGGCCCTTAAGTCACTGTGCAGTAGAGGAAAGGAGAGGAAGGAAGCAGGAGGAGTGGAAATGGCACATCTGCAGTCAGCCCGCCTAAGGGAGTAAAGATAAGTGGGGACTTTCCATGGCAGCCGAGTGGCTCTGAGATGGGAGCTGCTGCTGCTGCTGCAGCAACACTGATGTTTGCTGGCACCCCTGGGACTGTGCAGCTCTGCAGTGCTCCTGCCCCAGTGCTCAACTAGACCATGAAACAAGAAATGGACCAGCCATGGAGCTTTTAGTTGCACACCCAAGGAATGAAATCTGGCAGGAAAAAAGTCTTGTAAAGAGCTCCCTCTCAGCATTTTCATGTGGTTCTGTAGCAGCAGGAGCTGTCACAGGGCCTGGCACCTTCAAGAACATTAATGATGTACACTTTGATAACCTGTGCTGGAGGCAGGGTGGGTGAAACCTGTTCAGCATCTACTGGAATTGAGGGCCTGGACCATGGCGTGGTCCTGTGGGCCATCAGTAGTCCACAAAGCACCAGCTGGGAATCTCTATTCCATGTAAACAATGCATAGTTTTGCTCAGGATGCTGCCACAGAGATGTTCACTAATATGTTCATCAGGCTTGCAAATGCCCCACCTATGTACATGAGCTTTTTAAACTCCCGTGAAAGATGAGATTGAAAATGTACTTTATACCAGAAGCAGAGACTTTAACAGACGGGGTTTTTTATTTCCTTGTTGAAATTCTTTGTAATTCACTGCTTCCTTCTCATGAAGTCAATTGTTTGGAAATACACATGTACCTGGAAATGAAATGTTCAAAGAACTTGAGAAAACACCAAAGTTTGATTTTCTTATGCTAAGGTTAGTTTGCCACTGATGAATTTTCCTTGGAAGTCCTAAGAAGCATGGTCAGATGAAACAAGGCACAGCTACACTGGAATAAAACTGTGTTCTTGTTGACCTAGTCGATTTATTTTGCCTCAAGTCCCAAATGAGCGATTGTGTTTGGGAAGGAATAAAGCTGCTTGATAGGAGTTTGTGTGTATGTGTGTGTGTATATACATGTACAAGAGTTTATTTTCTGCAGTCAACATGAATACTTGGCCAAGTTTACAGAAACAATTGCAGATGCGGTTTTGCATGAAAGGAATGTTGAAAATGAATTTATGGAGCCTTACTGTTGGTAATGGATTATTCCAGTGATATCTAACATCTTGGACTGAAGAAAGCCATGCATGAGGTGTGACAAAGGACAAATCAATCCTTTGAACTCCACCTCTTGATTTCAATGAAGTCATGCCTGTTTATAAAAGGCGTGAGTGGCACAGAATGCTTCTAAAGCAGAATTAATAGGGGAGCAGTGAAAATAATTTCCAAATGTTTTCTGACAGATTTTAATAAAAAACACGTTTGTTTGTTTTGACAGAAGATAGATTAAGGAACTCTAATTCTCCCAGATATTGCAGTAGAATGCTTGTCATACCTGCATTTCACGGGTGCCAGATTAAACAAGGCGCATTTAGACAATGAGTGTTGCTTGCTGAGTTGCTTTTAGCTTCAAAAGGGGCAATGAAGATGTTCTGTTTTCACTTCTGAGGTGGAGGGGTAGAAAGAAAGGGCAGTGGTAGTCTTAGGGATACAGTAGATGTCATGACTTTTAGCCAGCTGAAGTAAAATATCCTTTATGCTTCTGACTGACCAGTCCATTGCTGATATTTGAAAGGTCCTCACTTTGACACCAGGGTTTTGGGCCACCTGAGGTGGGCAAAAATGGGAAAATGGGACACTTGGATTAATGTCGTACAAGTGACAAAGCTGCATACAGTCTCGGTTTAAGTCAAAATTTAATGAGAAATTTGATGGTTTTGGTGGTAGTATTAAGAAAAAAAAAAGAGGGCAATGACAGAGCAATAACTTAGGTCATCTGTCACTGCCTGATCCTGTAGTGAGGACAGGTCAGAGGACAATCAAATGTTTAGTTGCAAGCATGTGGGAAACCTCTGTGTAGCTGGACTTGGAAGAGCCCTGAAATTTCTATCAGCTCCTGCAGAACTGGGATTCTGCCATGGAGCAGGATGGGCCTGGGCTGGTGCCCCCCTTTATTCACCAGCATGAGAGGCTTGTTGGGCTCAGAAGGGAAGGGGACACACCTGGGGCACAGCGTGCAGAGGTCTTTGGGTACAACAGGAAATTTAGCGAGAGATTTCTCTTGTTGCAAAGAAACCTAAGGCCAAACCCCCTTGCTCCCCTTCAGGTGAACGAGGAAATTGGCAATTCTTTCATTGTGCCAAGAGGGAAGTGAGATGGAATGTGCTTGTGCAATGCAGCCACCAGGCATGGCCGGCACAGGGGCTCGTGCAATGCTGTGTTGTATCAGGGAATATTTTTTGGTTTGAGGCTTCTTGGCTCAGCCTAAACATCGCAGTCTGGGGGCTCCTGCAGTGTAATGGGAAGGTGACTGGGAGGTCTTGAAAGACATTTCTGTTTAAAGACCTGAGTAGTAGTTTGCATTTTTGCTCGTTGCCAGGCTTGCTCATCTGTTTTTAAGACCCCCTGGATGCTGAGCTGTCTCTGAAACCAGCGCTGGGAATAGGGTGAGGACAGTTTTAAATCTGAGCCAGAGCAGGAGGTTATTTTGCTCTCCATGCTGGATTATACAGTTATATGGTTGCGTGTGTATTTCTACTCAGCCAATTTACTGTTTGCTTTCAAAAAGCATAGTCCCACCAAGTACTATTAAAATATTTTGTCACATATTTGCAATTACTGTGTGCCTTCCTCTTATTTTCTACCTTGATGAAAGCTTGAAGAAAGAAGGCAAAATTTTCAAAGTCTCTCATGGGATGAGACAAAAAGGGGAGTGGGATTTGCAAGTGTGTGCTTTGTTCTGGGAGGGATTAAATGTGGCTGTCCTTGAAGAAAGTACTTTTTAGCAAGACAATGAAAAACTCAACAAATTTTAGCAATAAACCATAGTCAGCTGAAGATCAAAGGCATTATGTGAAGAGCAGAGAGGGAGAGACTGGTTCTGCTTTTGAAATGAGGGCTTTTTTTTGTGGCTAAATGATATTTTCAGGGCACACACTTTGCTATGATTCTGATTCAAGCAATGCGATGATGTAGGTAAATTCTTCCACAGGGTCCCTCTTTTGAACCTGGTGGTGGAAAACTCCCCAAAGTTTACTTCAGATTATTTTCGGTGGTGAAAAAGATGCTGAGGATTTTGTTTTGAGGTAGAAACAACAAAATGATAAGTGGTGGACCTTTTCACACTGTAAGGGTAGCCCATGTTCCAGTAATTTGCAAATATGTGTGGATGCCAGGAGAATAGAAATGTCTACGTCTATTTGATAAATATATATATGTACGTTTATGCTTCTTTAAAATTTAGTAGTGTCTTCTGGTTGAATTAGATGAAAAACATACCTGGAAATAATTTGGAAAAAAAAAATGAAGTGAGGTATCGAAACATTTTCCATTGTAATTTGAAACCCAAAATTTTTGTATTTGAAATAAAACCAGGGAAGTTTTCTTTTTGAGGTTGAATGCAACATTGCTTTTGAAATGGTTTTCTTGGGATGGTTTTTCTCTTTTCAGAAAAATGAAACTTTTTTGGTCTGACATCAACTTACTAAAAATAAGTGTTACAGGAAAAAAAATGTACAAGGAGTGAAAAAATAAAATGTCTTTGCACACCTTGGAAGGTCACACAGAGAGACATTTTCACAATTGGCTCTGAAGGCGGGCCCTGGATGGGAGCTGGGTGGAGTGTTACACTTTGTCCCAGGATGTTTTCACTCATGAACAACTTTCATTTTAAAAAAAAGAAGCATTAAAATATGCATGCTCCCAAAAGTGGTTTGTAGAAAACTCTTCAAATAATTGGTGCCTACCTCAATAAATCAGTTTTTGAGTCTTCTGGGAATCTTAGATTTTATACTATGTATAAAAAATGTCCATTATATTGTATATATTACATATTTTTGGGGAAATGGGAAGAATTTTTAGATAGATTGATGTTATTGTCTGGTGGTTCTCAGAGGCTGAAAGACAGCTTGTCATTTTTGGGGAGACAGTGAACAGCACTTGAATAGTTGACTTCTTGCAGTGAACCTTCTGGCTGATGACTCATTTTCTTGCACTAATATGGCTTTGGTATCTAAAGGTCAAACTGTTGACCTGATCTCCATTTCCCAAGTGGCTTCCTCATTTTGGAAAGAGAAATTTGGATTGTAAGCCTTCTGAATGTCCTGCAGTGGCTGTGCCTCAGTCCTTTGAGAGGAGACACTACACTTTAATAAACCCCTGATGTCCTCCCAAGTCGTCCATCCATCTGATCTTTGTTGCACGACAGAAAAGCACCCTGAAGATGGGGAAAATTTGCTGTGTCAGGGAACTCCTTATCACTGCTAGGCAATCTCCCCAGTGCTCCTGGGAAGGAAAAGAGGGGAGGAAGAACAGAAATAGTTCTGGGTTGTTGTTATTATCCTCCTCAGACTTCCTCATGAGGAAGAGCTTGAGCTTTTGGAGATGAGAGGTGGTGCTGAGGGCCATGTAGAAAGGAGAGGGGTGGAGGATGGGCTGGGGCATTTGGAGAAGGGGTGGGGATAATGATGCACAGGGCCTGGAGCAGCCCAGAAGGAAAGAGTGTGCCTTGAGAGGTGGAGAGAGGGAGTGGGTAGGAGGTGATGAAGGTGCAAATAAATCAGATATCAAAGCATGTCTGCTTTGGGGTTGGTATTCTTGTTTCTAGCATGTGAGTTGTCATCCTAACAGCCAACTCTTTGTTTTAAATCCCTGATGATGACTCTACAGACTAAATGCTGCTGCCTGGTATAGTCTTAGTTCCTGAGGACACTGTCATCTGCACAGAAACCCAGCATGCTGCTTTGAACTTGCTCTGTAGTGTCCCATTCCTCCCTTGATCCTTGTCTCCCATCCAGGGGGAAGCACATCAGCCCTGCACCTCGCAGGTCCTCCAGCAAAGCAACTGGGGCCAGATTTAGCTGCACATGTGGGGTGAGATGGAAACACTTCTTGGGAGAAAACAGAAGATTTGCTGTTCTGGGTTCTTCAAGGAGTACCCGGTGCTAAGAGTAAACACAAGATTGGCAAAAAGTCTTGTTGCAACTCGCTTTTTAGATATATGGTCTAACTGTGAATTTAAAAAAAAAGCAAGGCAAACAGCAGCAATGGTAGTGTCTTTATCAGATTCGCAAAATTAACATTTCCTTTGAATCTCCACAAAACAACCCCAGACAAACGCGAGGAAAAATCACATCAACAACAACAAAATTTTAAATCCCCCGATCTGGGAACAAATCAGAAAGAAAAATACCCCCGGGGAAAGTAAACTAATAAAATAACCTTCGCAAAACCCCTGCCCTCAGCAGTGTTTTAATCCAAAAAAGGGGGCAGAAGAAGCCACGAGTTCCCTGAAGTCGTGCAAGGCTTTGCTGGTTCCAGTGATTTTATGGGGAGGGCGCTTGGCCGCTGCACCGGCGGGCAGGAACATAAAGCCGCAGGACGGATCTCCATCTGCGCGCAGAGCGCTTCAAATAACGCGCAAACGCACCTCGGCTTTGTTTCCCTTCGGCTTCCAGCAGCTCCCGAGCCACCTTTGGAGGTTTCAGTCGGTGGCTTTCTCTGCGGAGTGACGGGCTGGGAAACGTGGTTTTGGGGGGGACGTGGGGGGTGGAAGTCCTCGGAGTGCAGCGCCGGGGCTAGGATTGCAGAGGAAGCTGAGGCCTCCAGCCCTGCACAGGAAGCAATCTTAGAGCAGGCCTTAAATGCCAGATTCCAGGCAGAGTTTAACTAACCACTGACAGCTCTGTAAACAAAGCAGGGACAAAAAGAGAACAGCTTTCCCTTTTCTGGTAGTCATTTTTGGTTTGGGGGCTGCAGGGGAATTCTGTAATAGTCGGCTTGATGGGATATAAACCGAGGCTGGAAAGGCTTTGTATATGAAGAACTGTAAAGGGGAAAATACTTCATGGACTAAATCATAAAGAAGAAGGTAGGGCACGGGGAAAACGCGCGGATTAAGCTACAAAAAAAATATTGCTACTCTTCGTTCTTTGAGCAGGATTTGTACATAGTTTGGCTTCCCCTGGGTGGTATTTAAAAGCAGTGGCTTATTTTTCTTGTTTCTCTTTTTATTTTCTCCCCCCTCTTTTTTCCTTTTCTCTTCCTTTTCTTTCTTTTCTCATTTTCTCTTCACTTTTTTTTTTTTCATTTCTGAAGTGGGGTGGGAACAGACAGACGGGAACGAACTTTTGCAGAACTTTTAATTATCTGTACAACTGAAGAAAATAACTCTCTTGTGCAGTGCTTTTACTGCTTGCGGTGAAAAATTGGAAGCTTGAAGTTAAAAATCCTGCTGAACTGTTGCTTTTGTTAGTGGAAAAGACCTGTGACGTTACAGATAGCTAGTCTGCGGCTAGCAGATGTATACAGTCCTTACTGAAAGCATGTTGATTTAATTTTAACTAGGAAACTAAACGCAGGCATGGGCTATGTTTATCCTACAAGATGTTTCATTAATCTTGTTTATCTCAACAGTACTGAGGAAGTTGAGTTTTTTGATGGAAAAAGAAAATAGCTACGGCGAAGTTAAGACAGCAAAACAAAACTAAAGGGACTCTGTTAAATGCATCCCTTGTGTTTTCACTCTCATCTAAGTAATCATCTCCCTTTTAGATTTGGATCTTCCCAGAGCTTGGAACGCTTAAACGCCCACCATGGATGACTTTGAACGCCGCAGGGAACTCAGGAGGCAAAAGCGTGAGGAAATGCGCCTGGAAGCAGAGAGGTGAGTTACCGCGTACGGAAAATGGTGCTGGCGGCTTGCCTTTGGTTAGCAGTGGCTGTGAGAATTTCTGCCTTAAGTTCCAAAGAGTCCTTGTGCTAACGATATGTGCCATAAAATAGTTTTAGCTGATGCTGTGGGAGAGATGAGGGGTGTCTATTGTCTAATTCCCTTAGACTGCTCTAAATGTCTGGCTTCTCGTTATTTTGCTGCGTGGATAAATGTAAACATCAAAGGCGGAGCATGGCCATGTGAAATCATTGATAGGAAAGCTCATCCTCAGATGCTGAGTGCTGTGCAGAAGGGATTGTGTTTGTCAGATATTTATGTGTCAGATGTTATATATATTAAAGTTATGAGATATAAATTGAAAGCTGGGATACACCTGGTGTATGCAGCATAGCACGTGTGAATTGTCTGCCATTACTGTGCCGTTGCTGTTGTGTTTGTACTGCCTGTTGCTTTTTATTCATTTACAGCCACTTTATGTGGGCAACAAGGGCAGCATTCGCTATCAGTTGTTACAGACTTGCTTTGGTGAAATGAGAGCAGAATTTGATGTGGGTATCAGGATGTCAATTTATGAAAGAAATACCATGAAAATACTGGGAATGACATTTCATCAACTAAACCCATTTTACACCTGTACAGTTCTGTTCACTTCAATGAAATTTCACAATTTACAGTGCTGTAAGTAGGGAGAAAGGCTCCATTAATTTTTGTAATGTCTTCAGTGATAAAAAGATTTTATTTAGTTCATTAAGACTGTACTGATTTTAAAAAATAAAAGCTAGGTTTAAGCATATTTTGTTCTCATTTTTGTATTTCATTCTGAATAGGGAGTTCATTTTCGTTTCTTTCCTTTCCCATGAGCTGACAAAACCATGGTGTTTTGGATTCTGAATACTGTGAAAGAAAAGGTGTTTTCAGAGAAGTTTTAAATGGAAGCCAGCAGAATGCATTACGTTTTGTATGCCTATTTTGAGCTTTTTAATGAAGCTCTGCAATTGTCTGATGGAAGTCAATGATACTTGGAGGGGAATCCCTGGAAGATGAGATGCAATACCTGCCTTTCTTCCCAAAGGAAGTGCTGCCATGCAGCACTGGGGATGTGAGCTCTCATCAGGCTGTACGCTGAACCCTTGAGCTCTGGAAGGCAGCAGCGCCGCCGGCAGATAAATAAACGCCTGTGGAGCATGGTGGCCAAAGGGAAACGAGGCAGGAGCCTCCCTTTGCGCAGCGCAGCCATCCCCTGGCCGGTGACCTCCCCAAAAGGCAGGGTGGCAAATGTGCCTAGGCACTAAGCTGCCTCCTTGTCCCAGAAGGTTTTTCCCTGGGCCTGGGGCAGTGTGTGTGCGTTGGGCAGCATGGGAGGGACTGCAGAGCCCATAAATGCATGGTATAGCCCACGATGTGTATGTACTTCTGCTTTAGGCAAAGCTTATTAAGGAAAGGCCGAGACCTTAGGGTTTGTTGGGAAGAGAAGGCCTGGGGTGGTCTGTGGAGGATGTTGGGGGTTGTAGTTTGGGAGGCATTTTTCTACAGAAAAAATGCCACCTGGCTTTGCTTTGAAGACCTCCAGGCACTTGTGAGTGTGCAGAGGCTGTGGGGTGACCTGGGCTTCAGCCATGTGGTGTGGCTGGTTTGGGCAGGCAGGGACAGCCACAGGGGCTGGGGGCAGTGGGCTCTGCCCTTGCCATCACTGGAGGGGGAATCCAGAGTGTCAGGTGTATTCCATCCCTGCTAATGGGAAGTGGTTTTGCCATGTCTGGGGTGCTTTGTTGGGGTTTAGTGTGGTGCCTTCATGGAGGAGGGTAGCTTGGAGGCCAGAGGAGAAGGGCTTGGGCCTGTGTCCCTCTTTCTTCCTCATCACTGTAGATGCGCTCCATGCTCTTTCCCACACATTTGAAGACTTTCAACAATAAATTGCTGTACTCCCTTTGCTGCTGCCAACTTCAAGCATTCAAGTACAATGAGTCAGACCCCTTAAAAGTCACAAGACTGCTTTAAAAATCTCAGGATCTTAAAAATAATTTAGTCTGCCCTTTTTATTTTTGGTTTGCCTCAACAATAACAGAGCCTGATTCTCAAGTTCGGATGTGACTCTGGGAGCTGGGACCTCCCAAATCCTGCCCCAGCAAGGGCAACATGGGGCAGGAGCTGAGCTGAGTGTCTGCCCCCATTGCAGTGCTCACACAGAGGGAAGGGCAGCAGCACTGGGACAGATATTAACAAATGAATACGTGATGCTGCATTGGTTTTGGCGAATTCAGACTTTCAGGGATTTGGGGATCATCTTCGCCTTTAATAATACGACCACAACATGTTCACATGTCGTAAGCTACAGAAATCTGCTTGCCAGACTTGTCTCTGAACACTTTCAGGTGTTTTATGACGTGGATTGTGCAGTCCTAAAGCGCAACACGGAGGCTGGAAATGCTCCTCCATAAGTTCTGAGCACAGGCCATTTCCCTGTGCCCTCCCATCAGTGGGCCGTAGCCTTGCTATGGGGAATCCACGACTGCTTGCAAGCATTTCTGCTGGCAGATGGACAGATGGATGACTTGTGTAGGCTGTAACATGTTTGCCAGGTCTCCCATATACAGTTTAGGCTTCTTTGAGTAGAACAGTAAACCCAGAAATGCAAGCAGCCATATCCATCAGCAGTGCTTGTAACTCGGCCAGTTGCAGTGACGCATTTTGCCATTTCCTGGGATAAAAGTGCATGGGAAGCCTGTCTTTCTAGCCTGATGCCTGTGCCCAAGAAAGACTGACGGGTGAAAACGTAGCAGCATGGACTCATGCACCACATACCCAAGAGAGGAGTGACTTGATGTCACCATGCCTTCATGAGGGGCCAAAGGCCGTGTCAGGACGGGTGAGGATATGTGTGCTGTCAGAATCCCAAGTGTCTGTGATGCTGGAGCCACTGATGTCCAGCTATTTAATCTTTGGAGAAGCTTAGTGTTAAGTTCAGTCCTCGAGGTCTGGTGTTAGGCTTTGTGTTTTGGGTTTTTTTTTCCATTTGGAATCTGTTGGAAATGATACTTTGTTGTGCTGTGTAGCCCTGGCATTCCTGGTTTATATGCTGATTTCGAGAGGAGAACTTGTTTTGCATTTTGAAGACCAACATTGCATTTCACCCCTGGTGCGTGCTGTGGCTAGTAGTTCATGCTGTGGCAACTCAGGTAAAACTTGACACCAACACAGAAACCAAGTGGGTTTTTTGGCATTTTAAGTTCTTATAATTTCAAGGTGTTCCAGACGTTCTGGATTCCCCACACAGGCTCACTGCACCCACCCAGAAATTTTGTTCAGCCAGAGTTTTTTTGGGTTTTTTTTACTATTTATATTTGTCTGGATCTCTGGAGGCCTGTCAATGTGTTTGGAGCAGCAGTGCAGACCTGTCTAGGGAGCGTGTTTCCAACAGCAGACACATGGGACTTTGTCCAGCTTTCTCCCAGGCTGTCAGATTTATTGCACGTGCTCAGCCTGGCGGGGACCCAGCAGCTCGGGTACCTCAGGGGGGAAGGAGACTTTTCAGGCACAGGCTGGGAAACCCAGGACAAAGTATGGCAGTGTTAACTTGTGCCCGTCTGGCAGCGTTCTGCCTCTGGTTTGCACTGGTCAGGTGTGAGGGCAGGGAAAAAAGGACCCTTCAGCCACTGGGGTGATGGGATGTGCTACATCTTCAGCTGCTCTGTGGCAAAGCCAAGGCTTTGTCCTGCTCCCCAGGGGCAGAGGGAGTCCTGTGCTTTTATAAAGCCCCGAGGTACCAGTCTGGAGCTGGCTGAAGTCAGTGGGAAGCTTTCCACTGATTTCAGTGGCCTTTGGATTAAGCCCTACCTGAGTTATTCCAGCCAGCTGATTTATGAGGCAGTGGCAGCCCTGAAGGAGCTGGATGCACGCTTTGCCTTCCCAGCCGCAGGGTACATACTGTGCTGGAGTGTCGGGGCTGTCACAGAAATGGGCTGCACTTAACTGGCAGGAAGAACAATCCCATGTGTAATTGGAGCACAGGGGATTGACTTCTTTCAGCAAGGGAAAAAACAAATACCACCTGCTGCTTTGTGCCTCTTCCTAGGCAGTAAAAGATCTTCTCTTGAACAAAGCCATCGGGTTTTGTCATTTTGGTGTTGCAACTGACACTGGAAGAATTTAGCTTGGGGCTGGGTAGAGTGTGTGTGTGTCTGGAGGGGTGGTGCTTTTGGAGTAGCTTGCTGGTACATTTCAGTCTGCTGCAGCTGCACTGAAAAATTGAGGTGAAATGCTTCTTGGAGTGACAATGGACCTACCTCCTTGACTCAGCGTAACTGAGAGCAAAAATAAGCCCCTTGAACTCTAAAGAATATTTCTCAGGTTAATCTATTTAGCACTTAAGCCTCAATTTTACAAGTGACTGACTTGCCATTGTACCAGCAATGAATTTTCACCTCTGCTTTGTGGTTTTTTCTTTGCTTGTTTGTTTTGTTTGTATTTTTTTTTAAATTATGCTAGGAAGCTGATCCATATCATCACTACTGCAGACTTCAGGAAGGTCTTGGGGTCATTGTCAGGCTGGCCTCCATTTAGCTGAAGCTTAATTTTGAATCTGAACCACAGTTTTGCCCTGCATCGTGCTCTTCCCTAAGGGATTGCAGATCATTTCATGGGGAAGACGAGATGTTGGTCATCCTGTTGTGAAAATATGGCAAAGAGAAGGGGTTATCTAGCATCAAATCACTGAAAAGACTCTCTAAAGCCACCACACTACTTTGTAGGCTGTGGAGGGTCTCCTGACAGGGGCCACAGGTGTCCTGACTAAAGGACTCATCCTTTTGCAGACCAATCAGATGTTACTAAATTCTCCCTAAAAAACGGGATGTGAGCAGGACATACAGAAAAACACTGCCATAAAGCTGTATGGTTCCTGACAGCATTAGTTACTAAAGGCATTAGTTAAAGATTTCTTTATTTAAAAAAAAAAAAAAATCCAACAGCTCAGTCACAAACTGCTTCCAGTCTGTCCTTTATAGAGTTTTATAAAGCAGTGTGATTCATGTTCATGGATGTAGGTTGGGGAATGCTCATAGGAATAACCCCGCTTGCAGGTCGGGGATGGCAGCAGCCTGCAGGAGGCTGAAAGTCTCCTGGGGTAGTAAATTGCTTAATGCAACTTCTGCTAAAACAAGACACATGGTTAATCCCAAAACTTACCTTACAACTGAAAAAGAACTCAAGTGAATTTCAGTCCAGATCCATGAAGGTGTGTAGAGAACCAGAAAGACATTTAACATGCTTTTTACTGTTCCTGTTGAGCTTGTTGTAGCTCTGGTAAGCATACAAAGGACTGATTCACCAAGTGAAGAAGGTAAAACCAGCAGGATGCATCTTTGCAGGACAATGAGAAGCATGTTTTTTATTTTCTGGAGAGGATAAGACTGGACACATTTGTTTCCATAGCGTGTTAGTGCTTCTGGAGAGCAAGGAAGTGTCATCTTTGCCAGCCACAGAAAGTAAAAAATTTCCTTCTCCTGTCCAGGACAGTGAGGGTAAGTGTGTGTCCATGTTAGATCAGCACTGAATGACCACAAATCACTTTTGAAGCTGTTTTTCATTCCTGCAGTGGAGTTACCCCTGGTATGGGGTGTACATTAGTGAGAAATGTTAAACAGTGTTGAGAGTTTAGGAATTACACAAAAATGGCTCCTTCCTGGTTTCCTTTTTCTTAAAACACTAGGACTTGCCCATTCCTTGTTCTCAAGCATCTGGTTATGTTTTTATGAAGAGTTTTTAGAGACTATGCTTCAATTCAGGTTTGTGTTGAGGAAAGGAGACTATGATCTCAATACAAGTTTTCGATGAGTACACGTTTGAACACAAGAGAAGCTGGGTGCAGAGGTGTTCCATGTCATTTCCCAATGTTCATGTTTTATTTCAGAACTGTAACAAAAGTTAAGCCTCTGTCCTTTTAAGAGCTGTGCTCTTGTCTGTTCCAAGCCTCTTTTCCTACTAGAATAAAACCTACAGTGGTTTTCTCTCTCCATGAACTTCGTATATCCTGAAGTTGCAAATACTTGGAGGATTTCTATTTGTCTTTCTGCAAAACACTCACTTTTTGGTAGAGCTGAGACATGACATCTTCTGCCCACGAGTTAAATATTAAGACACTGAATAAATAAGATTAGAGATGCGTGAGAGTTGAAAACAAATTGAAGCAGAGTGCTCCAGCTGTTAACCTGTCTTCACAGCTGCCTGGAATTCCAGGACTGACAGGACATATTTGAATTGTTGAGGTGGGTTTGGCCCTTCACACTGCATCTCTGTTGTGCAGTTGTTGGAGTTCATTCTGACCAAGTGGCTCATTAAAACCTTCTCTACTGCAGTCACTCCCAAGTGAGAGTGGATCCTAAACAAATCTTTGCTATTGAAGCATTTCAAATGCCCTGGAGGAAATAACCAAACGTATGCAAAGCTCAGTAGAATTTAGCGGCTGATTTTTGTGTTTTTCAGATTACATTTTCTTTAAAGTACTGTTGGAGAAATGTTTCATAAAAGTAGCTTTGTTTTTCCAAAGAGCTGGACATGCAGAGTATAGACTTCATTGAGCTAAACACACTTGAAGTCCAACGCAGACAACAAAATCAGATCCTTAGTATTTCATATGATAATCCAGATGTACGTCAAGATCATTCTGTAATCTGTGTACTACGTGTACTGTACCAGCCAAGCTTTCAGGAGGACAGCTCCAGTCTAGCACCCAGACAGCTGGCAAAATGCCCCATCTTTCATCTCTTGGAAACACCAAGGAATTTTGGAAATTCTTGTGTGAAAAGAGCCCCCTCCAGTCCTATAACCAAGTAGCCCATGCGCTGTCAAAGGGAAATCTGCCCTTTGTTTCCTACTGTAAATTTTTAGCTTTAACTGGACCAATGTCCTTCGTGAGCTGGATTTTATGTAAATATTTAATAAATAAGGGCAGGGAGGCACAGCTTTTGGTGCTTATTATTGATAATTCTGACAAGCACACCTGCTTAAAAGAGCACCATGTGAGGAGCAATATAACATGGTACTTTATCATGAATTTCAGAATTAGACCGAAACAGGTACTGCACAAAGGAAATAGTGAGTCTGAAGAAAGGTAGCTGCTACAGTACAAATAAGTATCAATGGCTTTCCTGCCATGGTTATGTTGAAAAATTGCATCTCTTTAGTATCTTAGATGCAGATTGGCAGTATGCAGTCTGTTAAGCCAGGGTAGACTGCAGCGCTCTTCCATCTCTGTCACCTCACCTTCAAACAGTGTAAGTCATACTGCCACCAGAATTTTCTCATGCAAAAGACTTCAGATGCCTGAAATGCAAAAAAGCTGTGTTAAGTGAACATTGGCCTAAGGCTGTGAAGGCACAGAGCCTTGAAACTTCCTGTACCATCCACAGCAGAGCACATAGCTTAACTTCTGTTAACTCCATATGGTAGAGACCCAAGGCACTGTTCTAAACTGACTCAGAGTAAAAGAGGTTCCATTCTTGGTGCCTGGTCTACTTTTATCAGACTCTTAGGCAGGGAAATCCCTATGTTTCTATATTTCTTCCTAGACAGTAAGTATGTAACTGAGTTCTGAGCTGCTTAGTCATTTTCCATGTGCCTGATAGCCACAACTCGTGCAAGAGGCAGAGTTAATTTAATTCCTTGTATAAAGCATTCTCATGCCATCACGTATACCTCATCACACAAATGCATGTGCTTACAAATGGGTTGGCTGAAAAATCTACATTAATCCTTCTTTTGATTAAATAAGGCCTCATATTTAATAGTGATGCTCAGCAACAAATTTCACGTAGTTTAAAGAAAAGCAAAAGGAATTCTGTGTTGTTCCCATACAAAAGAAGCTGGTTGTTGAATATCTCTGTGTCTTAGGAAAGGTTTTAAGGAATACTCTTCAGGCAAATATGTTTGATGTATTTACCTGCAGTAACATATTCTGTAGGCTGCATATGTATGTTGCAAGGGTCTGGACAGAATAAGAACTAAAGACAGCCTCTAAAACTGCAAATTTGCAGACTTGCAGTGGTATCTCTTAGTTATTATATTTAAATGCCTTCTTCTAAGATAACAAGAACATTGTTGAACTTGTTGCTTAATTATGTTACTGTTCTTCAGGGCATTCTGGGCTCAGAATGGTAGAAGTTATTACACATGAGAGAAATTGCAGTTACTGCCCAGCTGTGAGACTCTCTAAGGAGTCACATGAAAATAAATTTAGCCAGTGTGTTTCTAGGAGCATCTGCTTCTCAGCATGAGTTTGCATTTTATTAACGTCTTTATGATCTAATATCTGAAATTAAACCAGATAATCAGAAGATGAGATTTCCCTTCAAAAAGCTGAGGCCAATTGGTTTGCAGGGATAATAGATGAAACGAAGTCAAACGCTAACAAATTTTACACACGAATAAGCAGAGTTATGTAAACACTATCAGATTGCTGGCAGCCTGGGCAAAGCCATCCCTTCACAGCTCAGCTCAAAGAACCACAGAGGAAAAACGTGATTTGCAAATTAAACTCCAAATTGATTTCAACTCGCAGAAGCATCTCGTTTGGTCAATTAGCTTCTGCATTTTTGGCTTTGTGCCTTTAAACAAGTTTTTAATTACTGAAGATAAATGTTTATAAGCGGCTTTATTTCTCTCATCGTAACCTACTTATTAGCTCGTGCTAAACAAGGAAAATCCCTGTTGCCAGCAGATTGTCCTTGTGTGATCAAGGTCTTTCATAGCATGAAGGAACTCATCAGGTGGCTGTGCTTCTTGGGCAAATTAACTCATCAGCACACAGCTCAAGAAATATTCGTGGCCAGAAATAAGGTCGGTGGGCAACTACACCTTAGGAAAGAAGTCTGGTGACAGCTGGCACGGAGCCTGACCAGAGGATCAGGTGAACACCAGTGATACAGCTACAGATTAGAAGGAGCAGTAGTTGTGTTGGTGTTGCAGCTGAGCCCTTCTCTTCCTGGGGAGCAGCGAGGGTGATAGGAAGTGGAAAAGTAAGCAGGATGCATTTCCTTTTGTTTATCGGAAAGTATAAACTGGTGGGTAGTGTGTGTGGCAGTTAAAGGTTAGCTTCATCTTGGTTGACATTAAGGAAATATAAATAGATGCTGTTTTGCTCCTCTTTATGTCAAAACTTGTTGGTTGGTCCAAATAAACTTGCTCGTTAATAGTCTTTGCTGGATAGTCTTGAATAAAAGGCCAGCAAGTTTGTCACGCTGACACAGAAAATCAAGGGAAGGCTGCAACTCGACAGCAAGTTGTGACTGTCTTTTAGTTTGGGATTTTGTTTTTTGGGTTTTTTTCCTCTGACATTTTCTGAAAACATGCCTCAGTTTCCTTTAAGGTAGCTTGTGACTCATTTCCAATGCAGACATAATTTAAGCAAACAGCCAGGACTGCTCTAGCAAGGGTTATCTTCTAGGTGGACTATGTTCTTGTGCTGAGACCAGAAGAGGTGCTCTAAACTGGTACCCAAAAGCAGGGTTTCTTCAAAGGTTTGGTTAAGTTACTTCTCCATGCTACTACTTCCCTCTTCCACCACATTGAGACAACATTTTGGTGTATGGATTGATTGAATTGAGCAAGTGCTCCCTTCTTAGTGAGCCCTCTTTGGATGATCTAAGCCTTGATATATCATGGTAAATTTTAAAGTCAATTAAATGCACATAGTGGAAAGAAAGGAAATTACCATGACTCGATTTACTGCTTGTCAGCCGAGCCTCTTGCAAGTCAGGTCTCACTGTGAAACAGCATGGGAGGGTAAGCCCAGTCCCATCTGGACTGGGAGGTTTGCACAGATTTAATGCACTTGGTTTTGAACCAGGTTTGAGGTAATTTTCTGCTATTTCTGTGCACAAGCAAGGCCTCTGTAGCTGTGATGCACTTCTAAAGTTTCTGCAGAGGTGACTGAGAGCATATACAGTTACGTGTTCACAAGACATACAGCTTCCTGCCACAACACAGGTTCCTATGTGTGATAGCTTAATTCGGAGAAATAAATTTTTTGGTGTTGGGAGGATGTTTTTGAGCAGAATTCCAATGAGCAGACAGTGTTAACAGGAGCAAGCTGGTTTCATTTATAACACTGTCAGCCCTCTAGTGATAGGGAGAAGATCAGATACTGAGTGTCTCAATCCTGGGAATTTCTGAAAGGCAGTGTTATAATTATAGTGGTGAGAAAGATACATAGGGCTGAAGTTGGCTCCAGAGCTGAATGCTTGCTTAATATAAAGAATAAAACTTGTTCCATCTGTGTTTTTTAGAAGAGAAAAGAAATAAGTTTGTATAAATGGCTTTAAATGAAATGGACCTTTTGTGAGGGGGGAAAAACAACAAGCAACAGACTTCATAAATTTTTGATCTTCACCTGAATTTCAAAACCGTTAATCAAAACTCAGCCGTCAGATTTTCACAGAAAAGCTTACAGCTGGGAGATGAACCACCACAAAAGGCTGCCTCTTTTCCTCCCACTTAGTGTGTATAATTTCCTCAGAGGACCAGAGCACAGCAGAGACTGGAGAGGAAAGCCCTTGTCATGATCCATATACAGAAGATTTTTTTTGTCCTTGAGCCTCCTCACGAGATGATTATACCATTGTATTGGCATGTCACACCATGCCATCCCTCAAGATGAAGTCCTCTACCTCATGTCTGTTCTCTCCCTTTTTCCCATGTAGAAAATGTTTGACTGGTTGAAAATGAAAAAAAAAAGTGTATTTCCAAAGGAATAGGATGACTGTAGTTTCTTCAAAATAGGTTTCTTTATTCCTAGCCTGTAAACCCCAAGCTGAACAGTCCTCACAGCTTTTGCAAGTTCATTTTCAGCCTACACAAAATGACAAGCTTGTTCTGGGCACTGTCGCTCGGATCATTCCCGAGATTCTCCAGCAGCTACTACTTCAGTGTCTTAATAAGGCAGTACCATAGCTGGGAAAGACAAGGAGATAGATTTTCTAAACACTGGCTACACATGGATTCCTTTTATGGTCCAGCTTGCGCAGTGGGGTATTCCTCTGAAGGTCAGAAACATGGATAACAAAGTGCTTCCCACTGCAACTTATTTTTTGAGTGCAAGCATCATGTGTCTGGTGCCACATATCTAGGCTGTTCTGAGAAGGAGAAAGAAATATTTGGGCAGGGAAATGTAGAAAGAAGGGGAAAAAGCAGGGCCTAAAGTTCTGTGTATTTTGCATTGCTGCTATTGCTGCACTTACTGGGGCTGCAGGATGTATTTGTGACTATCGCGTGGAGAATGTGTCTCTGTGTGCTGATATTCCACAGAAAATGTCCCTAAGAACCTCCTCTGTAGGATTTCAGGGATCAGGTCATCCCACAGCAGTACCAAGGGCAAATTTTCATGTCATGGCCATGAATTTGGCTCTTCATTCTCCCAGCAAAAGGAGATAGAGTGCTAATGACCTTTTCAAACCAGTGAGTTATGATAGCTGGAGGGTTTGTCTGTGCTGGAATGCCACAAGATGGATTTGTTTAAGGAAAGGGTTTAATTCTACCCCCCTTCCCCTTCTCTCTTGTACAAGCTAGAGAGCCTTTTCTCTCATTAGCATGTAATCATCTTAGACTGGAAGGTTGAGTAAGTTCCTTCAGGGCTATAGTCTCATTTCTCACCCAAATTTTTGATGGAATGGATGAGTCATTTCAAAATTCTAACAAGAAGGAATATATTGGTGATTAAATTAATATAAGAAAACCTCCTACTAAGTAATGAAAATATCATCATGTTTTTTTCAGGCCTGAACATAAGTACAGGACATACATAAATTGAATGAAGAAAATATATCTTCAAGGCAAAACTGAAATGTTTAGGCAAATCCAATGGACCTGTAATCTAATTTTTCGTTTACTGATTATTATCAGATGGACTAATACAGTACCTAATAAACTATGCAGATAATGAAAGACTTCAACTGTGTCACCAGCTCTGACACTGTTTGAGTAAAGAGAAGTGCTCGAAGGTGTTGTTTTGGTGACTCATATCTTGAAAGTCTAACTTTCTTCATCTGTTTCCCTGTTGCTTTGCTGGCTCCATCCTGATTTCACCTATCGTGCTCACATCATACTTACAATGAGATCCTGATGTACTGCCTTTGATATCATTATAGGTCTTGCATGCTTGTGGTTATGCTGACTTTGGAGGAAATGTGACTTCCCAGTCTGTTGGCTGCGTGGTTTTGCTGGATATAATGTCTTCCTTTGAGGAGATAAAGGCATAAATGCACAGAAGTGGAGCAAAGACCACAAAACATGCAGTTTAGTTGATGAAAGCTTTTAAACTCCTATCCTTGCTTGGAGATAACAGAAGAATTCTGAAATTCAAGCCAATATCAGTGAAATATGTTTTAAAGCAGGGTAGATCTAGGAGGAAAGGGTTGGCTACCAGTAAAACTCAGGGGACCCATTTAACAGGCCACGTCAAAAAGTCAAAGCTATTCCATGTTAAGTTGTGTTCTGTGTTTCAAGGCTTGCCCTTGTTTCAGTCTGAATCCTGTTTTTGGTGGTTGTGCACGTTGAGTAATTACTCTGGATTTGAGGGATTGGTATAACTGAGAGCAGAGAGCATCTGTCCTGTCCTCATTACACTGCTGGAAGAAATTCTGGTAAGATGTCTTGGTGACTAGGAATGACTTTTCCGTCACCAACCCATCTTCATTTATTTATTGGTTGTTCTTCCCTCAACTCGGGCTGTACCCTGTCATCAGTTTTTAAGCCAAATTCTTTATGGAAGTCAATAGGGAGTCCTGCGCAAAGGGAAATGACATAATGTTGCCCTTTAGTCCTACCTACAGAGAAGCAGACTCGGGAAACATACACATTTTCCTAATTACCAGGCACTGAATTTACAGCATGTGTTCATTTTCTATCGACATCCGGCAGCTACCCAACATATTGTAAATTCGACGGTTTGTATTCCAGACAATTGTTTTTAATAAAAATATTCTGGATGTTGTCTTTATTTGGCTTGCATGTGGTAAACGTTGAGGTCTTCAGTCCTCTGAGGTAAAGAATGTGCCATTTTAATGGGCAACATGGAGTGTTCTTTGCTAAAAATATTTCCTTGTCCCACTGGAGTGCGTGATTTTGTAGGCGGCCACCTTTTACACAACCAGAAATTGCATTTTGCTGGAGATGTGTGTCTCTGTAGTTTTTAAAACACTTTTGATATGAAAGATGCTTCTGTAAATGTAAGCTATTATCACGTGAACTGTCACCTTTTACAAGGAAAGGGTTTCTGTGTTCATGGCCGACTTCTGTGGTGCCTTCACGTTGTTCTCCTGCAGCACAGGATAAACAGAGTTCCAGAATGGGCTTAAAATTGAGACTTTCCTAATAGGACAACCTCTTTCAGACTCTTTAAAGCTTAAATCCTTAATTAGATGAGGTAAGGATGTAAACATAAAGAAATCTGGCCAGAGCGGACTGATCGAAAGGTAGCTGAAAGTGATTCCTTCTGTTGGGAATAGTAATGCCATTTTTACTGCTTTTAGTCCTTCTTTTAGCACTGTAGTGCCTCTCATGATGAAAGCTGCTTTGTACATCTCCATAACCAGAGCATCTGGCATCTTGTCAATTTTTTACAATACAATACAATTATTTACAATACAATTTACTAAATGTATATATCCCGGCATCATCCTTTTAGCAGGGTAGTGTTTCCAAATCAGGAATGATGAGGGACTCAGCCACAAACCTACCAGAGGGGATGTATGAATGCTTTTTGCTTGCCTCTTTGCTTATCAGATCTTCTCCAGGCTGCAGAATTTGGAGAATGATGTGCAGGTCATCCAGGCCCACAGTTTTTAGCACCATCACTTTGGTACAGGCCACTTTTAGAGGGAGAAGCCATGGAAAGCAGCCTTAGTCATAGACTTCAGGAGTCCTTCTCCATGAGTTTTAAGGTCTTTGGAGGTTGGCCCATCTCTGTTACATTTAATAAGAGCTCTGTGCATGTTTTATTGCAGGGAAAATTGTCTGTGGAGCCACTGCTCATCTCTGCCACTCACCGTTGACTCCTGGATGTTGATAGGGAGATGTTGCAGTGTCTCTGCTGATGACTTCTCCTGGCAAGGGAGGGTGATAAGGTGGACAGCCTGATAATGCTGGACTTCTTGGCTGCTGAGTAGCTGGCACTGAGATGGCATGAGGTGATTTGCATAGGCTACAGGGCTTTTATGGAGCAGCTGTGCTCTTAATACATATTTTCAGAAGATGGAATAACAGGGTTAACACCTCCTTGTAACCCCTTTCCACTGGATTTTGTGGGATTTCACCTCTACAGATTTTTTTTGAGGTGACTGAAGAGTTTCAAATGCCTGTGCGAGCTTTAGAGTCACATCTTGAATGGTCAGTGGATAGGGCTCTTCAATGTTGCTGAGCATCTGTGTGAGAGGAGGATGTGGAGGACATCTGGAGACTTGTTCTGTCCAAAAGCAACAAACATGATGCTGAATTTTTGGGAGAGCAATCAGAAAACAGGGCAGGAGCAATACCAGACCCTTTGACTGAAGGTACTCTTCTGCCATTTGTGAGCTGGATTCATCATCTGGGATAGCAGCTATGGCCATATCAAATTAGTATTTTTTCCCTGGTTTTTGTCTTCCTCTTTTTTTTTTTCCCTTAAACCACAACCACCACCGTTTCTTGTAAATGTGCCTTTGTCACCATGGGTTTAGGCTGTCATAACACATTTTACCTCAAGCTCCATCTTTAATCACTTAGTGGCAGACCTGGGAATAGAAGCCATGTCTCAGCCACAGGACCACATCGTCTCTCCAAGGCAGAGAACAGCTGGGAGCTTTCTTACAGAACAGCCTGCTCTGCAGTTTGCTTGCAAGCTGGACTTTGGTTCTCTCATGGACTGGGGCAAATGCAACTTCACCTTGCAGCAAAGAGCAGTCTGAGTCTCAAAACAGAACTGCCTGCAACCTTGTGTAGGCAGAAGAGGGGAATGGTGGCAGCTGAGCCTGTGCATTTAGTGAATGTTGGGAACAGATAATAAATTAAGACTTTGAGGGGTGAAAAAAAGAGATTGCTTATGTAACCCAACTCCATTTGTTAGACTTCCTCCTCCCTAGCCTTGTTCCCCGTTATTTATCAATTAAATATGCTGAGAGTAGTGAGCTGCTGACCACAAAATTGGTGGGGGGGGAGGGTTGGGATAATAGTTGTTATCCTGTTCCAAAAGCTATAATATGGATACCAGAAAGAATGAGAGTCAGATGTAGATGATGCTGTTGAGTTGCCATTGGTAGAACAGAATGTACTGTACTATCCAGCCATGGTTGTTGCTGTGTCTAAAACCATGCACTGTGAGTGAAATGCGGATGTCAGCCTGTAGCACTTGTGTGGTTTACAGGCTCCTCATTACGTTGCTAAACTGTGTGCAATAGATTAAACTACCATTAAAATTCCATGTCTCAAACCAGCTTATTATGCTGCTCAGGCTTTCCTCTGCGTCCACTGAGAGCTGCATGCAAGTGAAGAGAGTCTTATCATTCAGGCACTCCAAGGTGCCTGTTTGCCATTCCTACTGTCAGCAAAATTCTGATGGACTTCATTACAAAAAATGGATGAAATGCTTGTAGGCTTGGTTTTCATGAAAACCTGGATGGGTGATGGGGAGCTGGAAAGAGTGCTGAAAACTGGGAATGCTTATCCCAAACCCTTTTTCATATATGGAATTGAAGGGGAGGGGGACAAATTCTACGTTTCCTGCAAGGTGACAATGAGCGGCTCTGGTTTTCTCCAGATGGAGAACATTCTCTGAAGATTGCTCCATTAAGAAATAAGGCTAGAGGCCTTGCCTTCACTGAGCTGTGACCCTGGTGTCCCTAAATTGTGCTTAGTATCCCCTCTTTTGCTGTACTTCAGTGTTTTAACTTAGGCCATCATAACACATTTTACTAGGTGTATTTAACTTCAAATCAGTGTTTTTTCAGTGCTATTTGGAGTCACAAATTGGAAACCAACATCAAAAACTTAAACTAGACGTGAACTTGAAACTTGTTTAAGCTGTTACTCTTTTCTTGAACAGCAACTCAGTCCAAATAATGACTTTTAAAAGTCTTTTTAAAATTCAAATATTAACTTGAATTGAACGAGCCAAACTGAAACCAAACCAAAGCTGAGCTGAAAAGTGTACATTAGCTGAACTTTATGAGCAGAACTGTACTGCAAAGTTGCTAACACATGTGCAGTGAAGGGAAAGACCTCTGCTCTGAAATTCTTGCAGTCTTAATTAACCCAGGGTGTGCACAGCTGATCGACAGTGCAATGGCAGAACATACAGTCAGGCAATTACACAGAACACAAACTGCGGTCACGACTCGTCAGATTGACTGTGAAGTCATTGGCAAACGTGACCCGGACACAGGGATTGCACTGAAAGACAAGTTTTACGGGAAGACCTGGAAAGGGACAAAGCAAGATCTCTCACCTGCCTCTACACTCCAGGAAGTTACTGCTCACCTGAGACAAAAAGGAAGGACACAGTTCCTTGGGGGAGTCAAGGTGGGGCATTTGTGACCCTGTTAGACCCGTCTAATGGGACACATGCCCTTGATCACGTACAGGTGTGGGGATCCCTTACCCCACTTGGATCACAGGTGTACCTAGTCCTAAAAAAAAAAACCATACAAGGATCACAGGTGTACCTTGTCCTAAAAAACCACACCAGCAGTGCCTGCAATCTCCTGTCATGAGTTAACTCAGTGAAGCCTCTCATGGATTTTAAATGTATATTTGCATTTTATTTTACATTTTATTTTACAATTTTATTTTCCCTACTTCAAGGCTGAAGGCAACCAAAACAATAAGAATATATGTTGGCAAGTACAGGGAGTGATCAGACCAATGCTAGTTAGAAGATTTAAAAGTGGAAGACTGTACTAGGAAGAGTAAATTTTTTAAGCGTCTCTCATGACTCGAGTTGCTGGCATGTGATTCTGCCACAGGTGGTTTCCCAGTGGTGCAGGATCATATCCACGGTGTGGGGGATCCTAATGCGGTCCCTCCCTGGATTGTCCCAGGCAATCCTGGCTCCAGACTTGCTGTGAGAGAGCTTCTGGGCAATCGAGGCGGGGCTGAGAAACTTGCACACCCTTTATTTCAGCTCAGCACCTCGCCTTGCAGTGCTCAGGTGTCGGCCTTTATGACAATGGATATTTGGCCTGTGATAAATGAACCAAGGGGTTTTTTCTTCCCTCCCTTGAGTACTTAAAGCTCCATTGTCAGCAGTCAGGAAAGCCGTGTTTAGACTGAGTTGGAAACAGGTACCAAGACGGCTAGCTGACGCAAGAGCGGTTTATTTTCCATTTTAATAGTTCTTTAAACAGGTCCTGCATTTGTATATAGCTCCTTTGTTGGAATAAAAATCTTTGTTGGAGGCTACCAGACAGCTATAAATAGCTGTCGTGAGTATTTATGCTGAGGATAATCTCAGGAGAAGATATTTTTAACTTTGCACATTGTTTAGAATAGGAAATTCTTTTAATGCCCACATTTTCCATTCCCAGTGCCATTGGCTTTTCCCCACCCCCCTCTCGTGATGTGTGCCTTGCTCGCTCTTTCTCCCTCTTATTTCCTTTAAGGTTCAAGGTTACAGCCAATCCACTGCAGGGGCAGACTTGAGTTTATTATTTTTTTTAAAGGAAAATGCTAACTTTGGCCTTCTGTGACTGTGTGGGAATTCAGTTCGTTTCATGGAGCTATCAGAATGTAAACGAGATATCTCACCAGGCTGTCGCCGTAAACTGGGTAACGAATGAGCACTTTATTTCTCTTGCCCATGGAACTCGTGTGCTCGTTAGAACGACAGTGGCCAATCTGTTTTATACTCCCACAGAAAGTATTGCACTTTTTTCTGGTAAGTTTGTGAGAGCTCCTACTTGTACCAATACTTAGGTTAATGCCGGACCAGAAAAAAAAACAAAACGCATTATGCTGAACTATAGTCATAATTTAAAAATACGGTCCACAGCAAAGCTTGTTCTTACACAAGTCCATATATAATTCCAATCTACAAAGTCATCAAATATGTGTTAAGTTGAAAGTGAGGTGTAGGCTGTGGGCCAGATCGAAAGCAGGTATAATTTGACATAATTTGAAGTGCAGCCTTTGAGAGAAGTTCTCTATTTACATGTGATGCCACCTAGTCAGACCTTTTCTATTTTTTCACGATTCTTTTTAGTCTTAAAAGAGACTGCCACATGCAAAGCCTAACAATTAATGGGAATTAGGTAGCTTCTAGACAGGGGAAGCCTGTATTGTCGGTATGAAGGATTATCTGAGAGCAAAAAATTGCCGAGATATGTCCTGTACATAGAGTTAGGTTTTAAAAGGTATTTCAATACCTTGTGAGATTTGCCTTTGAAATCTCTTTTTGTCTCATGGGGCTGCACAGAAGACAATCTCTGTGCTCTTGAAAACTCACCCAAGCTCCCTGCTACTGCCGGCAGCCCTGGAGCATCTTTTAGCCTGTATGAGGGGATGGTGTTTTTTAAGATTAAAGATATTTCTATCCTCTCTTTCTCTGCACAGTTGATAAGAATTTGTGGCCTGTAACCTACCTGCCCTTGTTTGTAAAACAGTGCTGTTGACTTCATGGGGATTGTATTTGTGTTTTTGACAGCTTGTGTTACTGTTAATTTGGCTATTTTATTTGTGCTTGCCACATAAATATGCAGGCAGACGTGCACACATACCCTGCAGTTTTGAAATGCTGCTGTGCTGGAGGCGAGGGCTGGTGGCCACACAGCTCTTTTGCTGCAGTAATGGTTAAAGAAAAGGAATTGTGAGGACTGGAAAATTAAAAAAAACCCCTTTGCTGCAGACTGCACCTTGGTTTGGCCTGCTGAGTGAGCAATCAGGACTTAATTTCCCATCTGTAATGTTGTTTTCCTGAAGATCAGAGGTTATTAAACAGAAAATTTGACCTTCCAGGCTATGTAGATGTTAGAGAAAGGTGCTTGGTGAGCGGAGAGAGGCTGAGTGCTCAGATACACCTCGCTAGGGAAGCTGTGGCCTGTGCCAAGCAGACCAGGAAAAGGGCTGGGACCTTCTGCCCAAAGGCAGATTTTTGTAGTTTTGGAAGGTTTTTGCTGAAATGCATCAAGAACCCACCTGGATAAGAACCCTGGGAAGGACAATAGGAAATATTCAGTAGGCTCAGCTGCTCTGGGGGAGCTCCTGCAGGCAAAATCGAGGAGAAAAAGCAACAACCAGATGGAAGCAGGACTTGCTGTTGTGCCTTACTGCAGAGTCCGTACTGGCCATGTTATTCCAGCAGGGAGGCCAGAAACCACTGGAGGTCAGCAAGAAGAAAGGGGATGGATTGCAGCCACAGTGATGCCTTGACTCCCAAGCCAAAGACAGCAGGGTGTGTCCCGAATGGAAGTTTCCTGCATGTGCCATGGCCTTGACTCAGAGCTGGCTTTGCTGAGTTAGCTTGCAAGGGTGCCAGGGGTGATGAGTCCACTAAAACCTGGCTGCAGACCTCCAAGTTTCTTACATTCCCAGTTTATGGGATGTAGTCAAATGATTTCTTTCACAGTTACCTTGCCTTTCTTATCTGATGAAACTGTGGCTTCATTCAATCTCAGTATTTTCCTCCTTTCTCTGTTGTCTAGAATATGACTAGATCAAATTTCTCCCTTCTGTCATGACCATTAGTAGCTTAATATTTTTTCTCTACATGAAGCTTTTTTCAACAATAAAATCTCTCCCAGACTGTAGTTATATAATATTCAAGGTCACAGTAATCATAACAGAATCTGCCTCACTTAGTAGGACTGTGGTCATGGAAATGAAAATGCCCCAGCAGGATTTTTTTTTGCAGGATTTTGCTACTGCACACATAATTCATGAGACTTGATCCATGAAAGATGACGCCATTTTTAGGCCCATTGCATTGGGCTGCTTAATATCCTAAATTTTTTAGCTGTGAGGTAGAAGTAAAAAGCCTTTGGGCTTCTTCTCATGGAGCCTAAGGAAATAAAAATGTTGAAATGACAGAATTTTTTGATACTGCTCTTGTATGCACACTAAGTGGTTTTGAATCCAGAGTGCCATATCATTAAAAATCAGCATGTTTATAGATGTACAGGGTCTTCCCAGAGATGTTTTGTGTTATTATTCCTTGTGTTCCCTCTATGTCCTCCCCGCTGTCTTCTCAGCACCACAGTCCTCCATCTCTAGTTCACAGTCATCCTCACAGGAACTCTTCATGCCAGAGGAGAAGCTTTAATGTGCCTTTGGTGGTTTCACTGTGGGTGGAGGAATGGTGACCCAGGGGGAAGCTGACCAGCTGTAAAATGTGTGGCATTTTCTTCATTCATATTTTTCTATTTCTAATATTCTTTTTCCTCTATCCCAAATGGCTGGGGATATATTTGGTCTTTGAAAATTGGGAGGCTGTATGTGGTAATTTTCAGAGAATGTCAGGACAAGGGATTTGGTGCAAATTTCACTGAAAGAAGAACTTGTTGCCAAAGGGATCTCCTCTTCAAGTGTCTTCTGACATGAAAATACAACTAAGCCCTCAGTATTGAAAAGTTTATTGTAAACAAAGAGCCGTGTCCACTCACTTGCTGCTTATGGGCTCCCCTCCATGAAGTAAACACAGGATGTGATTGCCTGGGGGCCCTGTCAGCAGTGAAGCTGCACTAAGATTGAATTTGGCTTGATCTTTGTCAGGAGCTGTCTAGCATAGCTCCTTGCCAAAGGTGGCTTCAGCAGACACATAGGCACTGCTGAAACGTAGCCACTGCTTGATCAAACCTTTTGTTAAAGTCTTCAAGAGCAATTAGACCTGGTAATGGTTGATACAACACTTACGTGGTAAGAATTTGTGCTGCAGACATTCTTCTGTGCCCGGTCTCTACGGGCAAGAGCAAGGAGGACTCCTTTCCTTGGTTAGTGTTATCTCTTTAGGATGAGTTGTAATAGCTTGAGTGGTTATCTCTGCAATCCTTTGTGCTCCCACTGCCAGCATGGCAGGTGCTCCCTTCAGCACAGTCTAGAAGTCTGCTAAAAGTCTTTCATTGCTGTTGCTAGTCCAGATTGAGCCTTTGACTGCTGTAAAAATACCAGCACTTTAATAGCAGAAGTAAAGGTGTGCCTCCTTGGACTGCAGTGTGTCATGAAATACCAATATCATTGCCACGTTTTCCCTGGGTAAGGATGCCCTCAAAATTTGTCTGGTGGCTTCTAATCCATCTGTGTGGGCTACAACACTCGGACTTGTATACACTTATTGCTGTCAGCAGGATCTAAGGAAGTTTTGAAGAGCTTTGTTGTGTTGTAGCCTGGATGGTTCAGAAGTGCCTCCTTGCATTTCTGCAGGAAATCTGCAGAGGATTAGACCCGAGTTTTAGTCAGCTCAGCATGTTTGCATCAAAACAGGCCCTGTTTAATTCCACCAGTGAAAGTGTGGAGGGCATATGATTTCTGGTGCTGCACAGGTGTGCCTGAAGTCACCTGAGGTGTGGGGAGACTTTCCCGTTATGCAGAAAGGTGACAGCAGTGGATGGAAATTGCTAGAGAGTGAAAACACTCCCAGAACAAGAAATTTTGCTAACTGCTCTGTGTCGAAGTGATGCCTGACTGTGTCATCCTAGGGCCTTGGTGAGACATTGCAAATTTCTTAAAATTCTGGCTTGAATCCTGAAAATATGGTAGAGGTGGCTACATTTGTTTGTCGGGTTCCGTGTAATTTGATGGCAATTTTAAAATTGTTTTGAAAAAGTGTTTGACATCAGTAAAAATATTCAAATCTGAACTGCAAAATAAATACAGGATCTTGTAAATATGGACAAAGGTAAGGGCACCATAGAGTATCACAGCAAGAGACTCAAGACTGTGCCAACAGTGGTTAATTTCCAAGGAAGCATTAATTTCCTTTTCCTGTTTTTCAAGAATTTTTATGTGTAGGAGAAATGCCCCTGCTGCATAAACGTTTTTAAAATAATGGCTTTAAAGGGCATGAATGAGAGCCTGAATCCAATTGTTTTGCTAGTATTTAAAGAATCCTTGTTTAACTCGTTGTTTTGTTTGTTTGTTTTTTTTTACATAGGTATAATATGGCTGGAGCCAAGATCAGTATAGGGCAAATGTGGCCAAAAACTAATAATGAAATAATAATATCTGCCTGTCTATCATAACCTGCTCCGTTTGCCTGCCTAATACTTCAGCTAAAAAGAAAAAAAGAGCCAAAGCAGGAAGAGGAAAGGATCATTTTCCTTCCTCTGCAGGTACAAGAGGGCAATTTGATCCCAGGTTTGGGTTCACTTCTCACCATATTTACTTTGGGGACATTTGTCAATCTTCTCCAGGGAAAATAAGAAACACCAGGTGATGTTTGTTTCTGTGAATATCGTTTGGAGGCGGCAGTCGTGTGTGCTGGGCGTGTGGACTGCATCTGGTTGCCTGGATAAATAGAGGAGCACATTTGGTGTAAACAGGCTAAAACAGACCCACAGATGAGGGCTGGAGCACCTCTTAACTGCAAGGGGGTCTGACATCACTTGGTGTGGAACACAGACCCAACTGGAGTGACAGACTTCACTGGTGCTCTACACCATCAGTAACACCTTCTTAAAACAGACCGAGAGAAACTGCTGCATTTGGTGGAGTAAAGGGAAGTTACAGAATTAATAAAATTCTTTATGTGTATTTTTGGGCTAGCTGTTGGTGATGCCTTATCAGTCCTCCTAGACACAGAGACTAGACAGAGTAAAGGAACAAAAGTAGGTATTTATTTGAAGGGCTTTCAAGGTACACCCTGGGGAGCCGGAGGCTGTTGCCAAGATGGACCCCAAGATAGATGACAGGTCACGAGTTCTTCACACTTTTATAGGTTTGGTTCATTTGCATATCAGGGTCAATTCTCCAATTAAAGCCCCAGTTAAATGATGTAATTCCCCTTAGCTACCCCCCCTTCAGAGACTCCTTGGTTTACACCCCTTGGGCTCAGGATGGTCCAGGTGTCCTTGAAGAGCAGTGCGGAGAGGCTTTGTTGTGTCTAACAGGCATGAGAGAGCAGAAAGTAACAGGCTACAAGAAGCTTCAAAGTTGCACACTAAGCAGTACAGAACCTAAAAAAATATAAAAGTTAAAACCTAAGGCATCATTTGGAAGGGGGGAACATCTATCATCCAAAGCAGAACTTGATCCACCTGGGAGTGCTCTCAGCTGTCCCATTGCTGGTATCATTTGAGCTGATGCACATTTGTGGATGGTGAGGCCGTCCCTCTGCCTTCTTTTGCAGCAGCTGCCGTCATTGCTCTTCCTGCCACAAATGCCAAGAGCCAGAGAAACCTGGCTCCTTTTCTTAGACCTCAGCCTGAGTCTGCAGAGTGGGCAGTGGACTCTACACATGAGCTTTGGGACTCGTTGGGACAAAACGTGTCCCAGTCTTTTTGTGCCATAGATTTTTTCAGCTGGTAAGTGGCCCAAACAAATGCAGTGTGTGAAGCTGTGAGATGTATCATTCCTTTGCTTTTTAGCTGCATGTGGGAGTCCAGAGTGCAGGGAATATTTCTCTGCCTGTTTCGAAGAGTTCTACCCCCCTGGACATCCCTGTCTTTGACCTTCGTCCATGGAGAAAGTTGCCTACCCTCTGGGAAGAAGCAGAATCTACGCTGGTGTGAACTAGGTGATAGAACATTATATAAGATTGTCACAGGGTGAAAATTTAGAGGTGTTGGGTTTGTTAATATAGTAAATAGATAAAAAGCAAATACTTCAAAATGGAGGATTGTTGTTGTTCTCCAGACCTTCTTCTTCTTCTTCTTCTTCTACTACTCCATGTTCTGCGGCAAAAGTGGATTGAGAGGATTGGGTGAAAAATGCCGCAGTTCCTTTCATGTGACAGAAAGATTTATTGAACATTGGTAGAAAAGTAAAAATATCTTTCGTTTTGGGTTTTCATTGGGTAATTTACCTTTAAAAAGATGGTGTAATCTTGGTAACTCACCTTTTCTCTCGCATTCTCTATGGAGAGTCATGCCCATGAGCCAGCTTCTCTGATAAGACTTAACAAACAACTATCTGAAAGCAAGAAGTGTGGAAAAGTCCCGTTCGTCTGCAGAGCCCAGGCAAGGGCTCTGGAAATTCTCCCCTATCAGGGGAGGCATAATTAAGGCACGGAAAGTGTCAGCTGCACTAGGTTATGTTTTCCTTGAAGGGGGCTCTGGTCAGGTATAGTGGTAGTAAACATGTAGAAACAAGGCTCAGCACCCGATATTATTGTGGCTTTGTTTGGAGAGTTGGATTGGAAATGCCATTGTCCAGCTGACCTCTGGGGAAGAACCACACCGCGTGGAAGGGGATAGCTGGTCATCTGTGTTGATTCAGTCAAGCAGTCTCTAGTCCCACCTGTGTTTGTGAGCCATCTGGTCACAAATGAAGAAAGATAAAGCAGAATATCGAGAAATGTTTAAAAGCACTTTAAATAATGGATGTTTTCTTAATTTACATGGACTCTCTAAGCCTTTTATGAGAAAGCAAGTGGAGTGACTCAGCATAAGGTAGCAAAGATTATGCTTAGTGTTTAAACCTTGGTCCTGTCTCCTTTAATGCTGATTCAGTGGCACAATTCCCACAATTGAAGACACTTAAGTAATGATTAAGTGACCTCTTCATTTCAGGCAGTTCCCTTAAAATCCTCTGCTTCATTGTAAACATATGTAGAGAAGATCTTGGTGTTTAGATGAATTCTAAAGATGGGAACAAATCAGTTTTCTTTCTATGCAGAGTTCCTAGTTTCCTTACCTGAAGTTTCATTATATTGTTGAAGAATTTGGTAGGCATTCCCCATTTGGTTTCTAGATTTCTTTCTACCACGGTTTAAAGTGCACTATTTTCTGATCCCAGCTATCTGAAAGTCAATAGGAAAAAAGCTGTTTCTTTGAGGTAAGTGTAAAAGAACTGCCCTAAATGACACTGCCACAGGAAGTCAGTGGATAGAGGAACCATGTCTGCAACTGTGATTCTCCCTTATTACTGATTTTTTCCAATCCATCATGCTGCATGCATTTGGGTTCATCAAATAGCAAAGGACTGTAACCCACAGGGCCAAGCCTGCAGAGTTAGGGATGCTCTGGCAATCTGATTTTGGCATGCTGAAGGTATATCCTCCCTGTAAGAGGTTTTTCTCCTTTGCTTTGTGCTTGATTTTTGTAGACAGTCATGTCCAGTGATGTGTGCTGGATTGACACAAAATAATATGGATTGTATGTGCAAAATAATATGATTGTAATGTGTGTTACCATTGTAAGCACAGATCTTGTAGGTGAAAGAAGCTGCTCATATCTCTAGCCAGACACACTGTACAATAATTTCTGCTCTGTCTGAGAATTGTACGTACAAATTGCACTTGAGCTTTGTGTTCTTCACCTCTGGATGAAAGCTACCCTTCTTTATTCAGTATTTGCAGGCTTGAAATTACCAGCCTGTGCTTGTTTTGGTTGCTTTTTTTTTTTGGGCAGGGACTGAATACTTTTTATAACTTTCAGAATCAGAATCTTTGTGGTAATTTTTGGCCTGGAAACCTTTTTACAAGGTTCTAACTCCTACTTTTGAAAGTGTTTCACTTCTAAATGAAGTTAAGTGCTTTTGGACAATTTCACATAAGTAATTATTCTATTATACATTCAAGATAATAGGAGAGAAAGCTGAAAGGAACTTGTTGGAAGTGGTGTAGGTCGAGCATGCTGTAGGTTGAAGCAAACCACACCCCTCTCTTTAGGCTTCAGCTGCTGTTTACGTCCTTTTAATAATGTTTGCTCTTCCTTTCTTTGTGATATTTTGGCGTGTCACATGGATTGGGACCAATTAATTACTACTTAATTCAGCAGGTTTAGATTATAAACTGTAAGTTATGAGGTGGTGGGGTAGGAAAAATAGTCCTTTGGCCCAGTCTGCACTAGGACAGGGAATTGAGAATCGGGGAAGAGACTATGGCCTGTTTGATGTTGAGCGTATGGCTGGGATGCTGCCTGGTCTTTCCATACACCATGCAAGACTGGGCAAGGCTCTGAACTCCCACTCCTTTTAGCTGTGCTTTTAAGGAAGGATTGTGAAGCATCTGGCCCTCAGCTAGAAAGTCAGAGCGCAGGAAATGCCTTTGCTCGTAGCATTTGCCAACTGTGGTTTCTGGTATGTTGGTGGGTGGGTTCTCAACATGTCCATCTTGATAAGAAAATGCCTAAAGCCAGACCCCGCTCGTCGTTTATCAAAGGATCATTTTCTTTATCTCTAGTTTCAATTAAATTTAGAGTTTCTAAAAACAAAAACGCACCATGCTCCTCTCAGAACCACATTTAACCTCTTAAGCCTTGTTATGTGCATCAGGAGTAAGTAAGTTACAGTTAAGGATCAGGGCTTATCTTCCCCGTTGAATCAATTTCTCTTGATTTTCTCCAGAGAATTTTGTATCCCCTGAAATTCTGCATGTCATATCTTATCATAGATGAGAGGTCTTTTTCAGGGAAGACTTTAGAGGAAAAAATATAACAAAAGGTTATAATGGTTCAAAAATTGTCCCTGTTTTGTTTTCGTAAATTATAAAAATGTAAACACAAAAATAGTCTCCTGTCTAGTGAATATTATTATTCATATTTTTCCTGCTAAGGAAGAATGGAGAAAGAAAACATCCCATAATTTGATTGGGTTATTTGAGAGGTATATAGTCTGGGTTTTGTGTTTTTAAGAAGTACACTTTCAAAAAATGTGTTTGGGATTGAAATGGAAGGGTGTGGACAAAGTTGGGTTTTGGAAAAAGTCTGTATTTAAGAAGAATGCATTTAAATAATGCTGATAGGAATAAATACCAGCGGAGGATCACCCTACGCTCGTTTCTTTTTCATACAGTTTCTTGCAGTTTCTTCACTCCCAAAGTATCCACTATCTGCTAATCTCTGGGTTCAGAACTGCTCTAGGCCAGCTGTTTTTGTGTAAGTTCCCAAGTGTTGTAGATGTTAATTTAAATTGCATCAAGTGATGCAGGAGTCTTCGTCCATGGTGGTGTTCAGAGAGGCAGGACCTGCTGCTGGTCCCTTCCCACTGGTGAGGGGTGGCATCTCCACTGGGAACTGCTCACTGGGTGAAGCCCACACAGCCACGAATGTTTCTCCCAGCTGCATATTTCCAGCGTTAAAAAGGAGCTAAGTTTAACCACAGAACATCACATCAACAGTTGTTAGCTTACTTGTTGGCAGAGCAAAACGAATTCGAATTAAACAAACGGTTTAACGCTTCCGTCCTGCTTTTAGCTTCTACCTTGGCATTCCAAGCTGAAGGGATTGTTCTTGTTTCTTTGTATTCTGAAATCCTTTCACAGTCTTAAGCTCGGAATTTCACAGCAGCTTCAGTGTAAATAAATGAGCGCTGAGGAAAAAGCTGCAAACCTTTCTCGAGAGAAAAAAAAAATTGCTCTCAAGTGTTAGAAGTACTTGAAATCCTGCCAAGTTCCTGAAAATGCTTCTAACGTCTTTCTTTCAGACTTTTCTGAAATGGTTATTTGAAACACGTTTTTAGTATTTTTGAAGAGTTCTAGTGAATTAAAATGTCTAGTGGCCATTTTAGTGAGACGTTGCTAATTATTGCCACGGAAACCTTGAAATGTCAGAAGCTCTCTAACTGCAAAGGTGATGCCATAAGAACAGGTTTGTCTTCAGTTGCCTGTGCTTTGGAATGATAGAAAATTCACTTTCTGAATGCAGGTTGTTTAGATTGGGAGGGTAAGTTCCTGTTACAATGGCTAATTTTAGGAGGAAGTTTGTAATAGTGCATATGCTTTAATCTCTCCCTAACCTCTAAATCCTGTAAGAGCCCCTGTAGGAGGAGTTCCTGGAATCCTTCCCATCCCATGAGGTTTATTCATAAAAAGTGACACTCTGAAGCTGTCTCTCAGGTCACAAAACATCATCAGGGCACGAAAGTATAGCCACAGCTCTAAAACTCAGGCTGCAGCTTTTGGCAGATCTGGAAGGGGAGGTTGGCCATTTGAAAAAGAAAATTATTTTTCTTTGTAGCTAGCGGTTGATATTTCTCTATGCAAACTGGACTGCTACTGACTCTTTTGATAGCTATTTTATTTAAATCTCCTTGAAGACAAGCCTGTCAGCTGTTTTGGGGAAGGTTACATTTCTCTTGAGCCATTTATTGTCAGATTTTCCATCTTTCTATGAGGAACTGAGTTGAAACCCCCTATTGGTTAGGGGCAGATTGCAGAGAAAGCAAACCCACCCCAGCCACTGAGAGCTGACAAGGACTGCTTTTATGTTTAGTGGTAGCAAAGGGGATTTTCCTGTTCTTTGAGTAGCAGAAGAACAGCTGAGGTTCAGACCCTTTCTTCACCATCTTGCAGCACACCAAAAACTCCTCCACGCTGGTGCAAGTTTGGCAAAGGTCTGTTTTCATATGCAGCCCAATCCTTAAGAACACTCTGCAGTGACATGGGAGACCCAGGAGAATTGTACAGGGATGCTGATCCTTGTGAGGGTGGTCAAGCTATGTGGTTTCAAAGATCGAGAGAAGAAAGTGATTCAGTATTTATCAGTTTCCCTTAAACACAGGTGAACACTCACAGCTGCTTTTCCTGCTTTCATGTGTCACTACAGATCATGGGCTTGAGAGTTTGCTCAGCCCTGGCCTATCCTGAGGGTGTAAGGTATGACCAGAGAGCCATTGTCCAGGAGAGACTAGAAAGTAGATGTGGAGTGCCTGAAAGAGTTGTTCACATGGTGTTTTTACTAAATTATAGCAGATTCCAGGTACTTCCGTGAAGAAATAAGTGTTAGCACTTGGGTATGCAGAGAAATAACAGAGAAAATATATAGTTGGGTCTTTTATTGCACTGGAGTAACTTAAGCCCTCAGATCATTATGCCCTGGTGCACATGCTGTGGTGCAATTACTGAACATTTATCACAGAATCAATTAATTTGGAAAAGACCTCTGCAATCGGGTCCAATCTATGACCAAAAACCACCACGTCAACCAGACCATGGCACTGAGTGCCACATCCAGGCTTTCCTTACACACCTCCAGGGACAGTGACTCCACCGGCTCCCTGGGCAGCCCATTCCAATGTCCGATCACCTTTCTGTGAAGAAATTCATCCCAATGTCCAACCTGAACCTCCTCTGGCGCAGCTTGACACTCTGTCCTGTGCTATGGTGATTTAATTTTAGTTTCTTGATGCCCTTTTATGTCTATTACCATGCAATAAATTACTTTTTTTTCTTCTTTTGAAAGCCCCTGCAGTGCAGAGAGCAACACCTGTACCTGGCAGAGCCCCAGCTGCCTGCCTGCAGGGGGCAGAGAGGAATTCTGCTGTGCAGGGACATCTTTGCTCCATCGGCCAGGTGCAGTGGGGTTTGCATTTTTTTTCTTTTCCCACTGCTTTCCTCTAAAACATGAGGTGTGAGCCATGGCTGGAGGCAAGAATCCAGCCTTGATGGAGTGCCATCCTGATCTGATACGACAGGCCTTGTGGAAGCTTTCAGCCTCTACCTTTTGTTGCTTTCGAGAGGGAAATCCCATTAGACAACAACTTTACAGATGAGACTGGAAGATTTTGTGTTTGGATTTCCCTAAGACAACAAGAAAGTAAAGAAACCTTTTTTTGTGTGTGGTTTTGTTTTGGTCTCCTTCAGGAAAGGAGAACTGATGGAAAAATAGATGTTAGGTGTATCCTGTTTCTTGAATAGTCCACGAAGTGTTACACTTCTGACACAGTTTAATGTCCTGTTTGCTTCCTCCCTGGAAGAAGTTGGCAAGGCTTGCTGCACAGGGAGAGTAAGTTTGATGTGTTGCTAGGTCATCTTGGAAACTGCAAATGGATTGGGGCAGGAGTGCTGAGGAGATTTATCAGACAGCAGGAGCTGTGAGTCTCAATGTAGAGATTAACCGAGGAAACCTCTGTTCTGAGCCACAGAAGTGCAGGGGTAACAGAGACAGTTCAGATCCACTCCTTGCCAGTTTGCTGAAGTGGATTTGAATGAAATTGAATGTATAACTAGCCCCTAATTTCCAAAGCATTTTTGTGTGGGTTTAGCAATCTGATTCCTGTCAAACCCAATGACTGTCGTATTGACGCAAATACCAGGCAATATTTGGAAAACTTTGGAAAGGTATTTTGCCAAGCAAGAGAAAAACCCAACCCCTCTCTTTTAACATGCATTCCTATAGGAATCAGAAGTACAGAAGAAAGGGAAAAAGCATACTGAAGTGTTGACCATTCTAACAAAAATCATACTGCACTGGTCTTTTTTTGGAATTTTTTAAAAGTTTTCCACTGGCTGGAGGCTTTTGAAGGAAAGAAAAGAAAAGACTCATCTTCTGTCTTGAATTAGCTTTGTTAATGATTAACAGAGCAGTGCAGTATGTGTGGTGCATTTTAATTAAATCAGAAGAGACATGATTTGGACAAGATTTTAGTTTCACTTTGAAAGTTATTAAATAAACTGACACTGTTTGCTCTCCAAAATTTCCTGGGAGCTTCCGGTTAGCTGGTAATCCCTGTGCAGCTAGTGAAACAAAGCTGCTTCTAAAACACCTTGGGGCCAGTGCCAGATATTAAAAATGACTGGTCCAGACAGACAGGGACATAACAGATCATTAACCTGCATGAAGCAGGGCCCTGGTCTGAGGGTCCAGTTTCAGTTCAGGGATAACAAGGGTCCAAACTGAGTATTTCTGGTCAAGTTTGCATTTTGAATACCTCTGACTGTTCGAGTGGCACAAGCTGTTGAACAGTTGCTGCCGTTGGTGGAATTCAGATGGGTTTTGAAAGCTGGATTTATTGGGTTGTTTGTGAAGTGAGATCGTGACCAGGGCTTGGATGTTGTTCACCAGCAAAATTCAGAGCATCATATGAGGAGATTTGGTACAGGAACATCTCCATAAATTGGCCCAGCAGGAAATGCTCTTCTCCTTCCAGAGCTGTGTGCCTGTGCACACATTTATATCAACTCTCCCAGCAGAGAAGGATGAAGCCCGAAGCCTGGCCTCAGATCCTGGCTTCAGGCTGGAGCAAGACAGTGGATGCCCTTGCTGGCATGTGGGGGCACACACGGGGTGAATAGATCCAACATTTCACACTCTGAGTTTGCTGTTGTTCACTGATCTGCCTGTTAAGGAGCTGTGGCTGAGGCCTCCACCCATGCCCTCTCAGCAGTAAAATCAAGGCAGAGCCTGTTTTGCCTAGAGATGCATCTATCATGTGTTTGTATCACACCTACCACATTGTGGCTCCTTCTGGCTTTTGTGGCCAAGCTTGAAGTGAATGGTTATCTTTGCAGCATGCCTCCAATATTTTAAAAGTAACATTAATAATCTCGTATAAAACCTGTTGTTGAAATTACCTATTGCCAGAAACAGTTGGGGCAAAGAGAATTTACATCTACATTATTGGCAGCTGTATGCAGCTTTCTGTTTTGTGGGCTCTGCAGGTATTATCCTACGTGGCTGTGAGCAGAAGTCCTACAAGTCTGGGCTTTGATTGTTATCCTTCACACGGATAAAGCTGAAATTTATTAATAGCCGGTATAATTCAGGTATAAATGAGAGACAGCAAATTTTAACGTTTGAGAGCCAAAATAATAGATGGCTTTTTATTGCTGTGAGAATTGGCATGTGTCCCTGAAATGCATAAAGCACAAGAAAAGGGGTGTGGAATTGTGTGGGGAAATGGTGGCCCTTCCATCTGCTGCTGGTGGTGGCTGAGAGAAATGGGCTCCTGCTCAGAGCAGGAGGGGACCGGAGTCTGCCCTTCACCTGTGGCAGTGGCAGGGCATAGAGAGAAGTGATAAAGCCTTTGTGGTTGCTTCCCTCGTACGCTTTCCCCCATTCCAGTTGTCCAGTGACCAGAAGGTATCTGTATCCTGGTGGTTATATGGACACTATTGTTTGGATCCCCAGGTTTATTTGAAAGCAGTGAAAACATGGTATAAACCAAAAGCTATGCTTTGGTGGAAGGGGTCTCTCACACCCATGAAATATGATGCTGCTTTATTTCTGGATTGTGCATTTCCCCACAAGTGACCGATAGAGAATGCAAACACCAGCAAACGTGTTTTTCTAATCAAGTTTCAATTTACAGTGGTAGTTCTCCTTAGAATATGATTTTAACGCTTGTCTTGGAGTTTGTTTTGTTTACTGTTACAGCCATACATGCAGTCAGTAACTTTTCCATGTGAAAAGCAGGATAATATTACCTCAAAAGCTGAGGACAGTCAGAGAAAATTCAGTTCTTTTCCCTGTAGAGCAGCAGACTCCTGCCTGCACTATCCAAGGCCATCCTGTCTCAGCAAAGCAGGCATCAGGTAGGATTGAGTGCTCCATGGACTCTATATGGGTCTTATCTGGAGCTACATATTTTGGAAGTGTTTATCATTTCGGGCTGCAGGCTCTCGCATTTTAACCTACAAGGCTTGTGCTCCCAATCCTGCAGAACTGGTCTATGCAAAGAGTTCTATCTTCTGATGAGGCATTTGCTACCTGATAATGTGTCAGTGTGAACATGCAAATTCTGCTTGTGTGTGACTCCACGATTTGCACATGCATGTGCCCAAACCTACATATTTCCATTTGAGTATGTGTTTTAATCCATAAATGCACGTACATAGCTGGGTACTCACAGGTCTCATCGAACACGTTAACATTTTTGACTCTTCTGCTGTTTGTAGGCACCCAGGTAGTTATAACTATGGGATAGAGTTAAATAATGAAAAGAACAATAGATATTATGGCTGTAGGATGGATTCTTGGTATTGAACCCTGAAAGAGCTTGGAAAACTTACAAGTGGGGAATGGCAGGGTCTCCGTTACTTGAGATATTTACAGCTTGACTTGGAAAAAAAAATACATTGTAAGAGACAGCTCAGCATTATTTGATGACAGAGTGCATAGTCTTGTTTTTATAAGTACTCAAGAGATATATTCCAAGAGCTTGTGTATGAGCTGCCAGATTTTACCTACAGCGTGTGATTTAATACACAAAGTGTTGTTCATCTGTGAAATAAATTCCCTGCTCACATGCCAGTGCCCTAGAATGAAATCTCCTAGGATGGTGAATGCAGATGCTTTTTGCCCTGTGAGATGCATCCACTGAGCTCCCTGCAGTGAACTGTATTGGGGCATTTCAGAACAGACCTTAAAAAACCAACAGAGTTTGTCTACTCTGTGAGAACATGAAAGAGACTGTGGCTTCTTTCATTTTCCCAGGGAGGGAACAGTTAAAAATATGCTTCAAATAAGGAGCAGATGTTAATGTCATTAGAATGGATTTTCATAAAAAACAGAGTCCTCTTGCAAAATGCCAGTAGCTTTGCAAACTTCTCTACAAGTCTGCCTGCTTATTTCAGGCTTGTGGCACAGAGATGAGGCAGTGCAGGGAGAGCT
The DNA here is from genome assembly GCA_014706295.1 of Lycocorax pyrrhopterus obiensis. NCBI lineage: Eukaryota > Metazoa > Chordata > Aves > Passeriformes > Paradisaeidae > Lycocorax > Lycocorax pyrrhopterus. The sequence continues at coordinate 71,549,324 of JACSVZ010000015.1, read as the reverse complement.
ATTTACTGTCTCTGAAACCAATCAGATACATTTCTGTAAGTTATTTGCCTGTTCTAAAACTGCCCCAACAAAGACCTCAAGAAACATGAAGGTGTTTGAATAACAGGACAAGCACAGTGAGCATCATAGTAACCATTGACAAACTGTGGACAAACAGGTACAGAAAGGAATAAGCTGCATGTGGAAAGGCATGGTCTGCACAGTGCATATGCCTCTGTCAGGTTCTAAATTCACTACCATTTCAAAAGAAAAAAAGATTCACAGGCTTTTTTCGATCAGCTCACTGAAAACTCTGACTTGCCTGCAGGGATGGTTAAAGGAAAAATAACAAACAAAATGTTAAGTGGCTCTCTGGATGACCTCTGGACATTCTTATTGTTAGTATGAGTAGGCATTGGAACCTCCCAGTAATAATTTCCTTTTGGAAAGCTTTCGTGTCTCCTTCCTCCTCCTCATTTTACTGCTTTTAATGTTCAGAACATAGGAAAGGCCCTGTAGGTCCTTTCATTGCTGCAATAGATGACCCTACACTCTGGTAGAGCCATTTGCCTTGAGTTCATTGGCATGAATGACACCTCACAAGTGCTCTAGTGCAGTTAGCATTTGTTTACTCTAGTTTTTTTCTCTTTCTAGTCTTTTCCTTAGGGGTTTTGGTGTCCTAGATTTCTGAAGCATCAGGACATACAAGGGAGGCAGGTAGAGACATGTCTGCTGCCCCATCATCTTTTGTGCTTTAGATGCCCATGTGAATTTTTGAGGTTATCTGGGAGGTGATTTGCCTCTTCCTGCTCCATTTGCAAGATCTTCACCTCAGGGCCACAGTGTACTGAAAGTAGTCCTCTTGGTTAAGTTACTGAAGTAAACAACAAACATTTGGCTTCCAAATAATAAAGGGATTATGAAGTGCAAGGATCTATAACTGACTCAGGTCCTCCTCCCACTTCTTCCCAAAGGGGTTGCAAGCATGGCACAATCTGTTTCAGCTTCTTTCAGGGGAGCTAGTTCTGCACTGCTGCAAACTTAGGGAGCTGCTGGATCCACACCCAGCTGAAAGGGAGTGCTTGGCATTGCAGGGGCTGGCCTTGGCTGGGCCCTCCTTTGTGCTGCAAACAGAACCATCAAACGGCCCTGTAGCTCTTGTCAGAACAGTGACGTTCCTTGGCTGGATGGACCTTATGGCTTAAATGATGGGCACAGCTCCGAGGGCAGCTGGGGTGAGGCCTCCTGGGCACTCCCCAGTGCACCCACCGAGCTGCTCCTGTGGGCTAGCCCAGGTCCCCGTGGCAGCGTGCTCCTTGCCTTACACAGTGGATTGACATCTGTGTGTCCAGAGTTGCCTATCTGATCTTGCAGCTTTGCCAGTGTGACAAATCATGGTTGTAGCAATTTCTGGATGGAAGAAAGAAAGAATAATCACAACACCGGTGCTGTCAAATTAAAAATTAATTTGTGGGATGCCAACGTGCAAAGTGTGTTGAGCACTTTGTCAACAAGGATGCCTGTCTTAGATAACACCACAGACAGATGCTGATACTGTTTGGAAGTGGGATTTGCCCACCTTGTTTATCTTCAGTTCCTCATTTGCAGGGAAAGACGGCACATGCCTTGAGGATAGGCTTGCATGGCCAGCGTTGCTCATTGCTGAATCGATGGGCAAATGAAATGTATTCTCAGTAGTGCTGTAGAGGTGTGGGCAAGAAGATGCAATTTGTTGCTAGAAGTCTTGAAATTAGAGATGGGCTGACCGTGTGAAGCGTTGTGTTTCATCTGGACTGAAGTTCTCTTCCAGAATTTTATAATTCAAAACAGCATTTGGAAAAGTGAAGCAAGAAAAATCGTGATTCTTGTGACTGTCCATAGAGGATTATTTAAAAATGGTTCTGGAGTCTACTACAAGTGGAAGAGGCTTCCCCTGTTTCTAATGGCCAACAAATAGAGCCATGCATGACAGTACAGGCAGATTTCCTAAAAATCTGCAACTATTCTTTGAAGATGTAGACTGTAGTGTTTTAGAGGATAGTCAATTTGCTTTTATTTTTATCCTGAATGGAAACAGTTTTGTTGGGGAGCACTGCAATAATCTGATTTATTCCAGGATGGATTGAAAAGAGTGTAGCACAATCAACTGGAATAAAAAATTTCTGTAACACGGTAGTAAATAGAGACCTGTATTAGAAATCTGTAGGGCTGCCTTGGAACCCAATTTAGAATTTCATAAACATCAGCTCTTACGTATGGCATCTGATTAAAATGTGTGTTTTGGAAGAACAGTGATACGATCTCTGTTTAACTAATGCTCTTCCAGAGGGAAGAATTCTGCTTCTGTAATTCCTCAGCAGTAGAAACGCCTTTTCCAGGAAGAGTAAATAAGCCTCTCTTCTCACCAGCATTTTTAAGGACCCTCTGTATTCACACTGCCTTACATGTTCACCTTCCTTTAAGGGCAGGGTAAAACAGAAAAAATAGCAATGGCCTGCCTGCTGCATCCTCATCTCATTTGCAGCTCTCTCTGCAATCACAGAAGTGGAATTCGTATTTTCCTCCCTTGGCAATCAGCACTATTGGCCTTTCCTCTCTCCAGACCAGAGTTCCAGTATATTTTATACCCCAAAAGATGGGGGGGGGGGGGGGGGGGGTTAGTGTGCTTTAGAACAAAGGGCTGGGTCTACAGATGGTGTGCATGAAGAAATAGCAACTTCTTGGGGTAGTGCTGACCTGTTTTTCTGTGTGTGTGAAGAAGCCCTTGTATATGCTTCCATGGGAATAGTTCAACTATCATAAAGTACAGGATTGTTACCTTTTCACAAAAAAATCTATCTCCTCAAAACTGTAGAGAGAGTTTTTGGGAGGAAGAAAAATCCAGTTATTGCCTATGGGATTTAATCAGAACATAAATTAATATCAGTGTCCTGAGCAAAGTGTGTCCGTGGGATTCTTGAAAGCTCTGAGGAAAAAAGAGTCAGAGCTGATGCTTCCTTGGCCATGCAGCGTTGTCCATGGCTTTGTGCAGAGAGTGGCCTGGGGGCTCACTCCAAGGTAAGAGTGCCACCTGCTGAACCCACACATTCCTTCCCACAGACAGGCGAGCTTGCAGTGGAGATTTCCCTTGGGATACTAATCCATCCACACCCACTCTTGTAATTTATGAGGGTTAACAAGATCACAGCCTGGCGTGGAATAGCTGTAGGACTGCACAGTCAGTGGTTTCAGTTTGCTCACCTTTTTGGGCTTTAAGGGGAAGGGGTATGAGAGCCAAGCATATGAAATCATGGTAACTGATGGTGCCTCCATTTAAATCCCTGTTTGCACTTCTGTTTCCTGCTTCGTTGACTGGATTAAATGGAAGAACACCAAGGACAGTCTGTTAGGCTGGATTTAGCTCCAGCCCTGTTTTTAATCCTGTTGTTAAACAAAAGATGGTTTTACCTTGGCTGCAGTTGAGCTTGCAGCAACTCCCCACCTCCTTGGATTTGTTTGTGTTTGGCAATCACTGTCAGTCTTCAGCTGTCCGATCCAGCTTGACCTTTCACAAGTCAGATTGGATGCAAGTGCCTGCAGAATGCTTAGGCAGTGATTTATATCAAAAGGGAGGACTGTTCCCAGGAGCATTATTTTATACCTGGGTCCTCTCATCTCTCAGCAGGCCGGAATGTGACTGTCCTATGAGCAAATCCCTGCGGAGGCACCTCTGTGAGGTGTTGAGGGTGCTCGGACGAGCTGCCTGAACAGAATCCCTTCTTGTGAAGGCTGAACGGGAAGCACGAGTTTGTCAGTCAGCTTGGGCAGCTGAGAAACCTGCAGGAGTTTCTGTAACTGGGGGCCCAGCAATGGCAAGGAGGATCTATTAGAGAGAATACAGTAAAAAAGAATAATAATCATATGATCACAGAGCAGAGGGGGGTGAAGGGAGGGGAGGGGGATACAGGATAGATAATGAGCCTGACAACAGGCAAATACAGAGTGTCATTCCAGGAGCTACAGGACCAACCAAATGGTTAACCTGTGGGGTGGAAAGAGCATCCAATGAGTCTCACATGCCTGAAAGGATAATGGCATTTTTATTATCTCATTCCACGCCCTGATCATCCGTCCATTTGCTCCCTGGAGCTGCCAGCAGTTTGCACTGATTCATACGCTGCAGACATGATCAGCAGATCATACTGCAGGCAGAACTTGTCAAGCCTTTCCAAGTGAGTTGCCAGTTTATTATATCTGTATGGATTTAGCCTTTTGGTGTTGTGGAGGAGGTGCTGGATGGTGGCAAGGGGAACAGAATGGTGTAACAAGCTGGGAAGCTGGCTGGACTGGGGAATGAGCAATGGATATAGATTGGGTTCTTTTGCTTCTTTTTCTGCTACATTGTGCTCTACTGTCTAAAGTCTTTGTACTTATGCATTTATCTTACCTGAATTGCGGAATTTAAATTGTTCAGTGGCAGAAGGATACGTTGGGAGAACTGGCTGCTAATCGGAGTTCTGCTGGTGGGAAGTTTGCAGAAGTTTCACAGTTTGTGTGAAAGCTTTCGCATAACTCAGATTGCTTCACTCACTGAGTAAAGTCCTCATGGCACATTCATCCCTGAATGCAAGGGAAAGCAAGGGAAGAAAATCAATTAGCCTGTGTAATAGTGCCAATAATATAATCTGCTTTATTCCTGTCCTGTATTGTTTTGTTGGTCCACTTCATGAGTTGATGGGTAGGAAACAGGACACTACTATGTTTCTGAATTGCTGTGATTTATATAAGGATTTGGTTTAAAGCTTGGGAGAGGTTCTGAAGAGCAACTGGGATTTCTGCATGCCTGATTTTTAGAGTTTCCAGCATGAAATCCTGTGCTCTTGGAGGGAGAGGGAGCTCAGAGATTTCCGAAACTCAGCCCCTCCAAGAAGTCCCTTCCGGGGATCTGAAACCCTTCATTGTGATTTCAGAAATTGGACAATAAATAATAAAGTAACTAAGAGCATGTCAGATGGCACTTTTTGGTGTGTTGTTCTGTGGTGAAATGCAGCCACAAGCCACAGTAGCCAGCCCTCCATGCCTCTATATGGGAACAGGGAGCAGTCGTGGAGGGGCACCAGTTTCTCTGCACTCAGTGCGAGGGGAAAGCAGGGGAGGGGAAGGGGCAAAGTGGGTGAGATTTGGGCACTTCAGTGATTACACAAGTGGTGAAAACATTGACTCGTGATACTTAATGTGGGGAGCTGGCCCTGAGTGCAGTGATCCAGGCTGGACCTCTGAGGTGACCTTGAGGTTGAGACTTTTCTGATCTGCGCTGGGGCTGGTTTAATGAGGTATCAGAGTCTGGCTTTTTGTGTGAAATACTAGAGACTGTTGGATATCCTTGCTGGCAGATAGTCTCCTCCACTCCCTTTTTGGGCAGGAGAGGGAACCAGCAGTGTGCTACCTTTATATCTGGCATATCTGTTGTGTTGTGCTGGGAGCAATGCCTCAGCTTGTGTGTGAGGTGAGTTCACTGAAATCAGAGAAATTATGTCTCGGTGAAAACAATCCTCTTCTCTTGAAGTATGATTAGCTACTATACTGTTGTTTTCCTGTATCTTGGGAGTCTTGGGTCCTGTAGCAGCTTCTAACAAGAGCAGACACACCTTGAAAAGCAGACATGGGTTTTCTTTTGTCAAGACTCACAGTAGCATGCTTGAGGAAGAAAAGCAAAGTTCTCTTTGGCAAGGACTCTAAAGAGAAATCAAATGCGTGGCCAGAATTTGGAAACTGATTTATTCCCTTGCAACAAACATCTCAGTGACCTCAGGCCAAAAGAGGGAAGACACCTTTAGCATTACCCACAAAGGCTTCTTCAAAGCATTGCTCAGAGAAATAAATGATGAAATACTGCCCTTCCCAGGCTGAGGCATAACGTAATCATTCCAAGTGCTCATGTCTTCTCAGGAGATTGCAGTGGAAAAGAAAAGGGGTTTTAAAATCCTTATAAGTTAACTCTCTGGAGACTCTCCAGGGAAAAGGAGGAGGCTGTTATTGCATTATTTTGAATGAGGTACAATGTGATTGTTAACTTCTTGCAAATGTCCTCTAATGGCCCCTTTGTACGATCATTTCATCTGTGTTGTTTAAAGACATTTTCTATGCTTTCAGTGTACTTGTGGTATTTGTAGAAAATTTTGTAATTGCTAAATAGCTGCATATAATCCTGTTAGCATTTGATACACTAGAAATTAAAAGCAGAAGCTCTCAGCGTAGCCAAGAAATCATTCCGGTTGGCCTGAAAACATGAAGTCAGTTTAATAAATGTATAGGGATTGGCTTGGCTCGCTGTGCTGGACACTAAAGTGTTTACTGTGCAAGTTCCTAGAGAAAGCAGAAGTTCTCTTTGCCAACAGGTAGAATATTTTCTTCGAGCAAATGATAACTTCTGTTCAAACTTCAGTTTGGTTGTTGGAAGCTCGCTTTTCTGCAGCATTTTCTTCGTATTGTAGGTTATCTTTTCTGTTTCCTGGCTGGATGTTCAAGACTGATATCAGCTAGTTTTTTAGGAGAAGAGAGGGGTTGAAGAGGACTCTTCTCCACAGACAGCAGTAGTGTTGGTGGCACTGTGTTATCTGGTTAATTCTGCTCCAAAAATTGATGCTGTTAATTTTCTCTTGAAGCTTGCTCTTTCCCTCTGGTCTTCTCTTCTGACCGTGCTCTTCCTTCCTGTTCCTCAGTGGGCAAAGGCCTGAATCCTTAATTTGTAAAAGCCTTTTTATGTTACTGAGGTAATACAAGAAGGACATAATGTAAGTACAGACAAGACACACAATGATGCTAGCCTGTAGTGAGGTTATTTGTCTCTGTTTTGGAAGCAAAGAATCCCGGTCTCAGTTTCTGAAAGTGGCTCTTCTCAACAGTGACAAGTCTACAGGAAGAACCGAAACAATTTTGAGTGGGAGTATCTTGGGTGGAAGGAACACTGTGGCAGAGAAAGGACAGGTCTATAGGGAAACCTCTGAGGTTTTGGAGCCTTCTTTCCTCAGTGAAAGAAGTTTTTTTAGCATAAGAAAAGCATTGGCTGTCAGGAGCACAAAGCTGGAATGGAGTTTTGAGCATCCACCTCAGTCTTAAGTCGTGACTGCAAGCACCAAACATTTAAAGCTTTGTCAGAGAACAAGTGACTTGGGAGAGTTTCATGAAAATTCTGATCTAAATTCTCCACCCTGTGCAAGCCTTGGTTCAAGCCAGGAACTTGCTGTGAATCCAAATGCCTGAAATGAGCTGTGCGAATTGCTTCTAATGAAAGGTAAATTTAGTAAAACCTAGAAAATTTGGGGAAGTTTTGGCCAGAACTGTTTCAGAACAGTTCAGAGCAGAGCTGGTTGTGAGTTCATGTCAGGTTTCTGAAAGTCACTTTGTCTAAATGAAAAGAATAGGAAATACTTTTTAAATGATTTTTTTTTACGCTTTCTAGATAAGAAATTGCTGCATTGCACTTTTGCATTTTTTTTAAACAAAAAATTCTGGGATTTTTGGATCTTTTGATTCCAATTGACCTACCTTTCAAAGAGAAAAGTAAAAAGAAAAAACTTAGATGGACGATTTGCTTTCTTGTTCCAGGCTGCATTAAAATAAAGCAGCCCTGAACATTTTCCATATCACTTCACTCTGACAAGGGTTTTTGCTTCTGCTTCAGCAAAACGAGAAAATTCATTGTTAGTGCAGATCTTAAATCCAGATAGCTCCTCCACAGCCACACTGCTGGCATAGGTGTTCAACTAGTGGTGGATGGGGGTGGTAGAACTTTATCCTGCTTCTTCACACCCCTGCCTTTCCCTTTCCTGCCAAGCCTGCACTCCCCATCCACCCTGTTCCCAATTCAGAGTAACACAGGAAGATTCAAAAAACTCAGGGAAGTTCTCTGGTGGTTGTTTCAGGCCCTCTTTGCTTTTCATTTCATATATATATATGTATATGTGCCCATATATAGCAGATGCAGTAAATTATGTCCAGTAAATTAAATCGAATGCTTAAAAATGCAACCAAGAAAAAACACATCCGTCAATCACTGAAATAATTGAAACACAGAGGCTCAACTTGCTGTAACTTTTCCCTCTATCCACGTTTTACTTTACCCCCAGAACATTCAAAAAACCCTTTCTTGCACTATTTTCATGTACTGACTATTTGATTTATGTTTTGGGATGTGTAAGCTCTTAAATGTAGTGAAAAATTCTCCTTGAGTTCAGTAAGGCAGCTTGCATGTATAAGTGGCTGCAGAGCCAAGTTTATAATTATATATCTGTATAATGTTAGCCTTCATACATTCATCCATTCCAATTTTAATTCTCCATTTCATAAAATCTATGATCAAATTTTGGAGCCCAAGCTAAGCCGATGTCGTCCCTTTTAATTTAGGACTCAGCCCTTTTATTCTTCTTCTGTGCTTTACTTTTATTAGTTGCTTTCTTTTTGTGCTGATGTGCAGCACATACTGTTAAAGGCACTTATTAGAGCCAGAATTTTGCAGCGTGGAGACTGTCCTAATAAGGGAAAAAAACAGCCCTTTATTGGTGAGGTAAGAGAAATCAGGCAGGGGATAATTTTTTTGCTGATTGAGAAGGATAAGGTGCGGTTTGGCAGGTACCGCATTGGTTTGGCATCTGCTGACACGGTTCCTCTTCTCTGCAGTTCAAATCCTTTGCAGAGTAGACAGTCAGGGAGGGCTTCCCCCACTCCCCCTTTTGCCTTCCCCTCCCCTCTTCCTTCTCTTTTTCACAAGTGTTCAGCTGTTGCTGTGAAATCTCGAACTGGATGTGGCAATGAGACATTTTTGCAAGTCCAACAGTGCAATACTGTGATCACCTTTTTGGGGAGCAGCGAGCGTGTTGGAAAACAGCTTTCCCTGTGGGTTTTTCTGCATCTAAAGCATTTGCACAGTTTGTGAAGTTGTCAGAAAAATCACGCTGTAGTCCAAGGTATTTCGATACAATTTCTCTCGTCTCGAAACCCCATTATTGGAGCAAAGTACTGGCTGCAAGGTTTAGTTGATCTTTAAATTGCTCATCTGTTTTTTCTTTCCAATCGCTTTGGATGCGCATATTGAATTCCAGAGATGAGCAGCACACCCCAGGCTTAAGTACAGGCTTCAGATCTGAAGTCAATGTAGTTCCTTGACTTTTAAGCTGAGTTACGGTGAACAAAGTTTCCAATGAGGGCAGAAACTGGTATTTTGGGGTTTTTGTTCTTCAGTCTCTGTTTGTCTCTTGGTAAATGAATACTAAGCCAAGTGTTGACTCTGTTTAGTTTCACTTTGTGCTGTATCAGGAGACTGAAACTGATATAAAGTGGCTGCCCCTCTCCACCTGGTGCTGTGGTGTGTTTCTTTAATTGTGGGAGGAATAATGGTTAACTTAATCACCAAACACCCAGTTTTCTCTGGCACTCTCTTGCTTATTTTCTTCTGAATACTGTACGTTTGCTGGCGTCACTTGTGAAGCAATTTTTTCCCTCTCCTCCCCATCATAGTAATTCTAGAGTACATATCCTGTCATTGTTGAGGTTAGCTTACTGTAGGAAAAGGACGTGAAAGACAAATGGATGATGATAAAAAAGCAGAAAAGAAGAATAAACAGTGTTAGCAGCAAGGGTTGGATGTACCAGTTCACAGTAAGCAAAATATACAGATGCACCATTAGGTATGGACTACTCCCAAAAGCTTAATAAACAACCCCTTTTTGGGGGGATCGGTAGGGTTTGGTTTTTTTTTTTGAAAGATGCCTGTTTGTATTCAGACTCTTCTTCCTCAAGGTCAGCATTTATCTTGAAGATCAGGGCCTTGCCTAACTTTGTCTTCTATTTTAATTTCCACTCACCACTCTTCCATATACCTTGACTAAGCAACAGTGAGAAATATTCAGTTTCTTGTGAGCAAGACTGACTCCAGCAGAGCCTGGCCTACCAACTGGAGAGGATTAACTCTGTGCAAGAAGTTTCACTCTGAACTCTGAATCTTTTTCAGATCACTTTCAGTCTGCTTTATGCTACTCTTTAGCGAGATCTGGTCCTGCTGCGGGTCCTTGAGGCAAATGTTGCTGTATTACAGAACAAAAAATAAAAGACTGTTCTGGTTCAAGACAGCTTGAAACATTATTCAGAAATATCTCCTGACTGGTGTGCTATGTATTTAAAAAATTTGAGAAAGCAGGCCCTGTGGAAGCTGTCCATGTGCACTTGTTTTCCTTCCCACGATTCTTCAGGAAATGTGGAGGCCTGTCCTAGAGGTGTGTCCTTGAGACCAATGCACTTGACAGTACAGGATGTAAAATCCTGGCTTCTGTTTGGTTTGCTGAAGCCAAATTGCCCACAGGCCTTTTTAACCATAAAAATGTATTACGTGTTTCTGAGCAGGAGGTTTTTGGGCTTGCCAGATTCCATCTGCAATCCGTTCAGCCCTGGAGTTGCTGCAATGAAATTACAGAAGTACCTTCTAGCATCACAACTCTTTCTGTCCTGGCTCATTCCTTACTACAGGTTTTTGTTGTTTGGGGTTTTTTTTTGGTTGCTTTGTTTTGGGTTTGGTTTTGTTTGTTTGTTTGGACTTCTTTTGTTGTGCTTGATTTAGTGGAGTTTGTAACTCAGCCAGAGGATCATGGGATGGATGAACCTCACAAGCTCAATGCACTGTGGGTTTCAGCACCCACAAATGACCTGTACCACCATCATCACACTCTGACATGACCATGGTGGAACCTTTGCAGTCTCTTTGTTAATTTTCGGGTTGTCCCCAGCTTTCCAGCTCCCGTGAGCTACAGTGGCAATCTCCATTGTCATGTGTTTCCTTTTCCCCTGTTTTTATTTTTCCCTTTCAGTCATCTCTTGGTAGTGTTTTATTTGATCATTTTGCAAAGCCCAAGTGAAATGTGTTCCGGCCTTACTGTATTCTCTTGCACACTGATTTCTTTAAAAGAAGAATCCCATTTTTAGATTAGGGTGTGTATTTTGTGTAACACTCGTCTTTCCTCTGTGAAGCATGAGATTTTTTTGGATTCTGTTTCTCCTGCAAGAGGAAAATCACTGGCATGTGCTCTGGGTGTGTAAGATGGTGTTGTGCATCTTGGCCTTAGTCATCTCCCTCCTCCTGGAACAGGAGTGGTCAAACACATCATGTCAGCAGTTTTCTTTCTCAGGATTGCAAAAAGCCCCAAAGCCTAATTAGCAGAGGCCACATCTGTTTCCAAAACCAGCTGAATTTTTACTTTAGTCCGAAAGATGAAGTTTGAGGACTAATTTTCTCCTTGTTCCTCTGCTAGATTTGCCATAAAGGCTATAGCAAAGCAGTTTTGCTGTTCTCTGAAAACGTAGCTTTTACTCAAGGCTTACCGCACTTAAAAAACTCTCTTGATGCTGTAGCAGAGCTATCTTGGTGTTCCCATAATCCTTATCTGTATGGCTGTGAAACCTTCCCACTGACTGCATGTGCATTAGTGATAATTTGCAGCCCATCCAGCTGAGAACAAATATTCCTTTCTCGTGCATATCTGAGAGCTGCATTTGGTCCTTTGTCATTCTGGGAAAGCCATGGGGTTAATTACTTACCTGATTTCCTGGATTCTTTCTTTCAAACTCACCCAGCACCCTGTGAAGTGCTTAGGTGGGAGGCTGTGTCTCCCATCCAGCCCTGTGTTTATTGCCCCTGAACAATTCTGAGTGGTGATATTCCGAGCAAACCTTGGTCAAATCTCCAGAAAACCTGTTTGTATATGGTTACAGCTGTGCACTAACACTGGCAGTCTGTCTCTTGCTCATCTTGAGCTGGCAGTAGCACCCCTAAGCACATCCAAGAGCACCTCACTGGCAGAGGGTTGCAAGTGTTTGGGTTGAGAGTTACGCCCGTGTTTGACGTAGGCAGCGCCTGTTGTGCTGGCCTCTGGATCCTGAAATGCACGATTTTTTTCACTGAACATTCCTGAGCCTTAGTCAGATGGGAACTGGAGCACAAGGGAGTTTAAGCATATCACAGAGGAACCTCTTGCATAAGAGGAGCCAAATGAAGTCTTCGAAACCCCGTATTTAGCAACATAACTCTCAGCATGATAGTTTGAATTAAGAGCAGTTTTAACTTATTTTTCCAATTTAGGGTATTGCTGATCCCTAGACCTTCTCGTTACCTTGTAGCTGCTAAAGTTTATCTTCTTCAGATAGATAATTACCATATTCTTGTTTACTCCGTGATCTGTCAGTTGAATTGTGGTAACAGGTTGGACCACACTCTGTGTGAGTAGAGATTCAAATTCTCTTATGCTTGTCCTAATTCTTTGTTGTGCCAAGTATTTGTCATTTTACGTTGCCAAATCCTTGCTTTACAAACGCTGTACTTTCACAAAAGTATATTCAACGTAAATTTGTTATCCAGTGCTTGGTTTTTGGCCCCTCCCAGTGCCTTTCAGGGCTACATGACTTAAATTCAGGGAGAACTTTCATAAAAGGATAAATGGAATTGCAGCTCCCTTGCAATAGACTTGGGGTGTGTCTGTGAATGGTTACTATGGATTGGGGAAGAGGATGCTTGGATGAACAGTGCATGGTTGGATCAAGTGTAAGGGCTGTTCTCTGGTGTTATTTCTAAGGATCCATCTGCTGTGCAAATGTGATGGAAGGCTCAGTGATTCCCTAAAACGCTGTCTTGCAGTCCAGGTGAGAGGGGAAAAGTTTTGGCTTCGGATAAAGACCAAGTCCTGCCAGAGCTGGTGTTGGAAGGGTTGGCTGGCATTCAGGTCAGTCCCATCTACGCTGTGGGACTGCGGAGGGAGCAGTGAGAGCTGTGGTGCACAGAAGCATTCCCATGTGACTCCTACAGTTTCTCCAGGACTAAAACCTCTCCAGCTTAGAGCTGCTGTTTTCTCACTCCATCAGCTTTTGGGAGTCCTTCCTCACCAAGTCCTACCTACAGAGCTTTCTGTACCTGTTGAAGCTTGAGAAGCAGAAGGGTGTGGCAGCAAGCTAACTCCTTGTCTCCCAGGGGTAGGGTGAGGACCCTGCACCCCATTTCTCATACTTTCAGGCATTTAAGTGTATCTCAGTTCACAGCCCAGTGCTTCAAAAGGTTCCAGACTGTGTTGAGCCATGCTGACCCCTGTGAAAAGTCCGAGGTGCTTTCTCAGTGACATGGCCACAAGATCCCCTGGGCTAAACTTGCTTTTGGCCCTTCCTTTCCCATTTCCCAGCAGGCACACCTCTTTTTTAAAAATGTAGGCTACCGATTTGGATATATGTAGCAACAGAGGGCATTATTTAAAATGTAGAGGAGAAACAGGCCGTCACTTGCTCAGAGAGAGCTCAGGGGAGCATGTCTCTTTGTTCAGCATACCAGAAAAAGACATCTCAGGATAATTCTGTCAGCGCAGTGCAGCTGTTGGAGATGGGGCTGGGAGGAAGGAGTCCACAGACCTACAACAACTCCCTTTAGAAGTTGCTGGAAGAGCTCCTGGTAGCTTCAACGAGTTTTTGGAGCAGGTGTGAAGTAGTGGAGCCAAAAGAGAACTGTATCTGCTCTGTGGTTTAGACTAAAAGTAGTAGATTCATCTATATATCTGTTTTTCCATTCCATAAACTGGAATTATAATAGCAATAATACCCACCACACAGAAGGCAGAAGGGGTTGCAAGGACTGCTTAACATTTGTAAAAATGTTGAGATCTTTTGATGGAAAGAATTTAACAAGTGCCAAGAACTAGTATAATAACAAGGGGAAAATAGCCACTGGTCTGCGTTCACTTCTGGAATGTAGTGGATTATACCAGAAGCCTTGGCTTAAACATCTGTGGGTGTGTGCGTCTAATGATGACTTTTTTGATTACCCTGTCTGTAAAAATGTCAGTTGAATCTGATAGACGGCTTTGCTTCTTGGTGATGGAGACTTATCAGGGCCTGTCTCCTCTCACCTTTGGAGTCAGATCCTCTTTTGGCTGCCCTTGGAGCCTGTTTCCATTGGCTGTATTGCTTTCTTACCACAGCAGCTCTTTGCTGTCCTTTCTGCCTTGATGCCCACCTGCGTGAAGCATTTTGCAACAGCTATGACTGGCTGGCTCCCTGTGTGGAACTGCTGTTCCAGAATGAAACTGAAATTATCAGCAACAACAACAAAAAGGGTGCCATAATAACTGCTGTGATTTGAAAGCACACGGAATATTGCAGAAAAGCCCCTTACCCTGCCCCTATATCTCCACAGGGCAGTTTCTCTGTGTTAGGTGCCTCTTCACAGCTGCCTATTTCCCTTTGGAAGTCCCCAGGCTGTGAGAAATTTTAGGGCAAGCAAGTTGTTATTTTCTATGGATTCCTAGTTTTTATCTGGGTACTCTCTGTGAACAGCTTATAAATTGTAGATAATTTGTTAGTGAGTCTTTGAAATGGAGGAGGTTTTTGTTGGATGCTCGAGTTCTGTGAAAAGGATTGTTTTCTCCCCCCCTTTTTAAAGAACAGTGGCTTTTAGATTTGTATTTGCAGTGTGATTAATCAGCTCTCCTGAGCTCAGTCAGCTTTCCAGACAGTGTCTCCCATACTGAGTTTGGTAGTTTCTTACGAGCAGCTTCTCTGGAATAAGGATTACAGTGAAGCAATATGAGAAGAACAAGCGCATCTAAGGGAAAACTAATTGAAAGGATAAAGCCAGGATATTTTATTGTGTTTATGTGGGTGTAGTTGCAATGGCTGCATTTCAAACTTCCAGCTGTTTAATTTGCACAGCGCTGTTATACGCTGTCTGCAGATTGTTGTAGCATTAGTGTGCTGTTCAGAGTGCTGGACGTGACCTTGCAGATCTGTACGGACCTGTTTTGTGGAAGGGTTCTTTACCTTTCATGAAGGTGAAAGACACATCAGGATTAGCTTTCACAGGGATGCATGGAATGTATCTGCCCCTAATCCTGTTAGCAAATGACAGGGTCTGCACCAATAATTCCTCTGCTGTCTCACTGAAAATGTCTCCTAATCACCTTGGCTGTTGACAGTAGGCTTCTTAAACACCTCGGGAAGAGAGAGATGCTTGCCATGTTAAAAGCCGTGAATTTCCCTTGAAACAAAATCCACACCTGCACAGCATCCATGAGTTGTATGCGTGGGGAATCGGTACCAGAAAGCGTTGAGACATCTGATTTTCATTAATTTTTTTTTTTTCCATTCACCACATGTTGTAGCACTGGATGTATTTGTAATGCCATATCCCCCCTCAAGTGGTTTATTTCAGTTAGCATAAGGGTTCACCGTCTGCCCTGTTTTGGTGCGTGTTCTGGTCTTGCATTTCATCTGCTATCCTGTTTGTGGCATTTATCTCAATATTTAGTCTGCTGTGGTATGTTAAGGCGGTGTCCTTCTAGTGCATATTTTGTGCTGGGAAGAGTGGATTTAAAAAAGATTATTCTGTTATTATCTGAATAATTATCTGGTAAAATTACTTCTCCAGACTGCCTGTGTGCAAATACATGCCTTGTACTTTGTTCGTCAGCACAGTCTTTGCCGTATTTCTGAAAGCTTCAGCAGACATCCTCAGGGACCTGTCTGGCTCTGAGCAATAGTCATTCAGCTACAATCTCTAATCCCCTGGGAAAGACAGAGCAGTTTTGACTCTTCACAGAGCCCAGGCTAATGCTAACACCCATACCTTCAGTGGAGCAAGCAATAAAAATACGGGGCTCTGACTGTTCGTAGGTGTTTCAGATCACAGAACACTTCAGTCTAGGCCGGAGTTACTGAGTGATGTGTAATCTGGGTAGTCACAAACTGCTGTGCTACAGTTTCCCTTCTGCCAGTCATGGAGGGCTTTGGTTTTCCAGGCTCCGGGCAGCCCTGTGAACCTGGCTGGATGTTGGTGACAGAGCCGCTTGCCCAGTCCTGGTGCTTTCAATGTCCTTGTTATTCCCAGAAGGATCCCTTTCCCTTTTTTTCCTGGTCTCCGAGTATCTCTCCATCAACCTTCCTCCATTCCCCACCTTGTGCCCTGCAGGGATGAAGGCTCCTCATCCATTTGCTGCTGTCTGTGTCCTCTTTCCCTGTCCACAGGCCAGGGAGATGTCTTGTTCCTGGCCCCTTCCTGCAGACTTAGCCTGCTGTTCCTGCTTCCACATTCCTCCTTCCCGCCCCACTTAGTGTTTCTGTCCCACTCTGTTCAAATCCATAATGAATTTCAGGGTCAGTCCTAAATCAGAGAGGGCCGTTTTAGATATGGAGCCATCCAAGGCCTACAGACTGATCCACCCCAGGCAGGGCAGCATTTCACTGATACATGGAAAAACTCCTTTCAGGATGGGTCCAGCACTGTTGGTGGGCGTGGTCCTTGATATCAAGCCATGTGATGCCATGAATTTTCTTCCACTCAGCACTCACCCATAGTAGAGTCCTGGCCCATGGTTCTTCATTATACCCTACAAAGCCTGGCAGGCAAGAGAAGAAAATGCAGGAGTGCAAAAGGCAATTCTGCTCAGGAATTTGTCAGTTACGCTCAGAAATTTGTCATCTTTGAAAACCAAAGCCTTGTTTCATCACCAGTTTCACAAATTTCTTGTTTTGTCTGGGTGGATGGTGAATAAATATATGCTGGAAGTTGATTGTGAGTAGATTGGGCATGGTGATGGAGGACTAGGGTGTGTGACTGAGATTGGTTTGGATATTAATGTTTCCTTCCTCAAATCAGTGATTCACTGAGTTAACTTTCTTAGTCTTTGTCCTTACATGATATTCAGTGGAGCAAGAGCAGGTTGAAATTAAAGAAGCTTCGTGTGTGAGACCTTATCCTCACAGCTCTGCACTTCCTCTTAAAATACAGTGCTCTTAAAATGCAGCAATCCTATTAATCTTTGTGGAGGAAATGAAATGCAAGCATTGGTTTGTTAAGAGGCTCTCTATTTCCTAGAGTGCTGCATTAAAGAAGCCTTCAAAGCTGGTAACCAGGGCGAAAGTAGATAAGCAGATGAAATTGAAGGCTGGGTTTCCAGGTCAGGAACACATACATGATTTATTATGATTCAGTTTGTGCTTTCCTGAAATAATCAGTTTGTTCTTGTTTGCTATTTCGTGAGGATGCAGTGTACTGCTTTGGAATAAAAAAATAACACCAGAAATAATATTTAAAAAAAAAAAAGTTGAAACAATTTTTTTTTCAAAAAACATTGCCTGCTGCAGCTTCTGGGCTAAACTGCACACTGAACAGAGAAGAGTGAGAAGCCAATTCCCCTTGCAGCCAGTCTCCTTGCTTTTGTCTCTGTAGTGAATCCTTGGTAAAATATCCATTGTTTCTGTCAGTGCTGTAGCACACAAGGGTGAAGGTGGTCTCTACTCTGAGCACCATGTTTTCCAAGTCTGGTTTTAGCTCATCTGGCTGAGGTGGTGCACTCACTTCCTAATGACAACACAATTTCTCCTCCAGCCTCTAGCGGAAAAAAACATACTGCATGTGATGTGAGTTTTTAATTTTTAGATAGAAAGAAATGTTTCTCATATTCATTGCTTAGAATACACATCTATTATACATGCATGCATATAAAAATATATATGGAGGAGGATGGCTGTTGGCCATGAGAAACAGTCCCGTGCCCTTGCTCAGGTTCCTGCCCATTAGGCTGCAGAGTTCCTTGTGTGCTTTTCCTCCAGATTTGATGTCTGATGGAGCATCCATCCCTGCTTATACCTCCCTCAGTGTCATAACTTATTGACATGGCTATGTAGGATAAGGAGATGAACAAAAGTCCTCCTCATGCCTGCCTTTCCTCCCTTGCCTTCATTTAAAGATCTCTGATAGATATTGTAGGTGATGGCATGAATTTTGTTTGACTTAAAAAGAGAATTGGAGGAAATACAGAAAGCTGGAGCTTGAGTAGGACACATTGGAGGCAGCAATTTGCCTAAAGGTGCCTGTAAAAAAAAATGTAGGTTTCATTCCTCAAGTCTTTTGCATATTTTGTAGGAAGACCACAGTTTTCACTATGAAGGGGAGCTTTTTTATGTTAGATGTCTGTCTTCATTTTTAATTTCTCCCATCTTGAGTAAATCTCTTGGTCATGTCAGTTGGAGTTTTATTTGCAGCGAAATATAAGAGAGGACAAGTTAGATCTTAATTTTTGATGCAATCAGTAAGCTAGCAATTTGAGGTATAAAAGTGCCTTGAAAGCCATATTAAATATAGCAGCCCAAAACCACAAGAAAGAAAATTTCTTATTTGTCTTTGTAGAAATTGTGGATTGTATATTCTAGGGCCAATCCTGTAAGGCCTGACTTGTGCCTCAGCTAGGCAAGATGCCCATTATTCTCAAGTCATATGCCTGAAATATTACTTACTGGGTAAGGCTGTGGCATAAATTATTTTGGATTTTATATGCAATAAAGCACTAGAAGCTGGAGGTGGTGGCAGCAAGCAATTTGCTCCAAAGTCAACAAATACCACATTAACCACAGTGGTATGCACACGGATTGGGTTCTGCTCCCACTTTTTCACGTTTGGAAAAGCAAGCTTGTTTTGTACGCTTTCTTTGAGCATGCTTGCCATCTGCCAGGGAAAGAGAGATCTGGGTGAACCAAGCTTCAAGGAAAATAGTAAAAAATTATCAGGTAGAAGGCACTTGGCCAGTTGTTTTCTGATCAGTTATTCTTTTTTTTCATGTGAAACTTCTAAATTAGAACAGACTTGATACGCTGCTCTGCTCACTGACAGGTCAATGCCATGCCTATTGTTACGAAGTAAAACTGCAGAGCATTAGGCTTCACATATTGAGAGAATTACGTGCTTTCCCCTGGTACATTTCCAGCCAGCACTTTTATCTAAATGTAATAGATGTTGGAGGGGAATTTGACATTGTTTCAGTAGCAGAAGGGTTTTACCCTTCACGTTTGCAGCCCTGCGCTCGATTTATGCTGAGGTGCTCAGAGGCGATTTACCAGAGCTATGCGAATGTGGTTGGATGGAGAATCTGCTTGCATTTCATGTTATGAAACAGGTCATCAGTTTTAAGCCATGAGGAAAGAAAAAAAGGAAAAAAAAAAAATAGGCACGCTCATGAGTCATTCTGCCTTTGTGCAGAGGGGTGCTGCGATGGTGCAGGCGGGATCTAACTGCGAGGCCCGGGTTTAGGGCTTAAATCTGAAACCAACTGTGAGGTCCAGGTTCAGGGCTTGAATCTAAAACCAAAGGAACGGTGCTGTGATGAGCAGAAGAAAAGAGAAGAGACAGGGCATTGGAAGTCTTGGACATCTACAAAACTGAAACTGAACATTTTCAACAGAAACCAGTAATTTGGGAAGCTGGGATCTTTCCTAGAGGCTTCAGTGCCATCCCCAGGAATGAAATAAAACCTCTGGATGGTTTTTGCATTAATTACTTGGTAGTCACCAAGGATTTTTGCTGTCACTATGGAGTCCTTTTTCCTTGTGGTTTTTACTTTGCATGCCACTTTTTATACCTCATTCTTCGATGTGGATGGCTTGCACCTTAAATTTCAGAATCACACTGTTAGAGGGATGAGTGTACCTACTCTTTCCTTACCTGTGAAAAAACCTTAATGGCAAAAACATCAAAAAAAAGAGAACCCTTAAAAAAAAAAAGGTACACAAACTGAACCTCTCAGAAGACCTCTTCTTTCCCATGCTTAACTGTTTTGTCATGTGCACAAAATAACAATCCCTCGGCCAAGTTCTTAACCAAAGAAAATAATCTAAAGGTTTTTCTCAGCTGAAACAAAAAAAAGTGTTTTTAAAATGGCCACAGTTTTAGTGTTTAAGCATTTTAGATCAAGGTTTAATGTAGAAGAAATGCTTCTAAACGTATGGTAGGAAATTAAGGATGCCAGAAAGAATGTTCTTCTGAAAACTTATTGAATAAGTGTTTACCCATTAAAAAAAATATCCTTGAAATCTTTGGAGCTGTGAAAAAGAAGAAAGTATACTAGAAACACAGAAAGAAGATGAGGTGAATGAGAACATAGTACACTGAAAGGTGCATCAGTCTCTGTTTTGGCCTGAGAACTGCGTGAATATCTGGGTAATTTGTCTGCTCAGAAGTACAGGCTGCGTACCTGTGGAGAACGGGTGGATGAAAGGAGTAAAAATGCTTGAGGTTGAGATAAATTGTGAGCAAAATGCAAAGCGTGTGTCTTTTGTAAATGGAAGGCTGTCATGTTTAAGTCCAGCAGGTGCCACCATATAATCTAGTCTAACTTCCCATACCTAAGTGTTAGTGGAATTTCACCAAGCTATCCACAATGAACCCAAAAATCGGTATTATTTTATGGTATAACTTCCAAAAAGGCATCCATCTTCATGTGGAGATGCAAGAGATGGATGTTCATCATTTCTTGTATGTATAATTATCCTCACTGTTCAAAACATGTGCTTAATTTCCAGTTTTAATTTGTCTGGGTTTAATTTCCAACCATTGGTTAATTTTATCCACTTGTGTCTCCTACATTCGATGTGAAAAAAAAATGGTGCATGTCAAATTGAGAAATATGTGAAAAATATGGGTGTTAATAACAGCATTCATGCACAACATTGGACTGAGAACTGTGGTGGCATGTCTGCATGTCTCCAGCATAATCCCCTGTTTTCACTCACTACATCTTTTTGAAGCATGAGCATTTTGGACTGAAATTCTGCTCGTTCCCTCATAAAAATGAATCTTCTTGAGCAGGTCTGAGCAGAATGCTGGCAGCTCTTATTGAATTGTGGAGGAATGATTAGGAAAAAAAAACGTTTTCCCCACAACTTCCCCCCACCATTCACCACGTTTTTAGATACGACGTGGATGAAATGCAGCTGACATTGACACGCGAGGCTTGAAAGAGGCACGGCCCTCTGTGGAACCATGTGCACTTGTTATGGTTGGGGTTTTTTTTTTGAGGTGAAGGTTGGTCAGTTGTTTGTATTCAGGTTTTGAAGTGTGCCTATCATAACACAAATTAAGTGAACAATAAAAAGATTAAAAACATATGTAACCATAAATAAAATGTGACTGAATGTCAACAGTGACACAAAGAGCACTCCCCACTGGGTATTTTAACAAAGTCCATCCTCACCCCACCCATCCTTTCAGGAAGAGCCTGGGTAAATAGAAAGTCTTTCTGAGAGCAGAGAAGGCCAACAAATTCAACTTTTATAGACTGAGTCTGGCAGAGATGTTTGTCATTGAGGACATTTTACTGACATCCTCCATCTGACACAAATTTGGAGACACACGAGATGACAGATATCACTTCAGCTGCTGTGGCCTTACGTAATAAAGGGCAGAGGTCTTAGAAATGGGTTAAGTTGCAAGTTGGAGGGGCAGCAGTTTGGTACAGGATGAATGATCTCATTTCTTGG
Organism: Lycocorax pyrrhopterus obiensis; assembly: GCA_014706295.1. Lineage (NCBI taxonomy): Eukaryota > Metazoa > Chordata > Aves > Passeriformes > Paradisaeidae > Lycocorax > Lycocorax pyrrhopterus. Next base: position 71,528,036 of record JACSVZ010000015.1, on the reverse strand, counting down.
GGTGGACCACAGACAAAATCAATCTGTAATACATGTCAAAGCTTCAGGATAACAAAGTTGTGTGGGAAAGAACTTGCTGAATAGGTAAAATTGTGTCTGATTGAGGTCCATGTTGTGAGGGCCCTGCTAAGAATGCAAGGTGTTTTTGCAGGCATAAAAACCAGGCTGACATTTGAGTGAACCATGGAGGAAAGAAGAGGCAGATATGAGCTGCCTGCTTAAAAAATCTTAAAGGCTTTTGTTCTGTTTGGAGTTTTTTCATGTATTTGTGACACTCTTGAAATGGAGTCCGAGTTCAGATCCACAGCAGTTCTTTCTCCCTGCCTCCTCTAGAATGGAGTAGTGTGATCCAGCTCAAATTAGGCAGTTTTTTTCTACTCCTGTGAAAAATGAAAAAAGAATTTTAGACTCATCAGGTTTATTTATGACTCACTGAGGGCAGATTGTGCTGCAAATTATAAAGTTTCTCTCTAATCAGAATACAAACTGTTTAGAACCAGATCTTGCCCTATCTTTATAAATTGCCTACTGTAGCAAGCCCATGAGCTTGATCAGGAAATTTCAGTGCTGTCATAATTCAGACAATAATGATAATGTAGTAGTGCTGGGCAAGGAACTCTAAACCCAAAGTGCCTTAGATAATGCTCGAGCTGATTTGCGGTTTCAAGGGGAAAGCAGTTGAAGCTGGATTGTATGAAATGGTCTCAGCCCCATAATCATCCCAGCTATTACCAAGTTTCTTGCTGGGTTATAACTTTATATAAATTCGGTGTTTGGTGTAAAATACAGAGTGCTGTATTTCTCTGAAAAAGGTCTGAAGCAGATGGCCACATCTCCTGTATTCCCAATCCATCAGATTTATTTTCCACTCAAAGTCCCCCTCATTCAATCTGAGGGCAACATTCTTAGACTTATTCAAATAATAATGAGATTTTTCCTTGAGTTCTGCAGGTCTGGGATTTCTGTCCTACCTGCTCGACAGGGCAGAGCATCTGTTGGTACTTGTTATCACTTGGTACTTGTTATCTCTACCCAGAGTGGGGGAAAGTGTCCTCTCACATAGACGAGCTGTGCTCTATGGGAAGGATGAGAGACTCAGCTCTAAAGCTTTACTAGAACAACTTACCAATAATGCACAGAGGTTAAACTGTGTTTTCTCGTGTCAGAAACACAGAGAAGGTAACAGGACAAACAGCAGAAAATGCCTTTTATTTTTAGCTTGATGTTTAGACTGAGAATATATCTTTGATAACAAGGTGTAGGACGGTTCCCAAGTCATCATTTTTTCTTCCCTGAGAGCAGCTCAGTTGGTTGGAGCATGGTGCTGATGAGGCCAAGGTTGTGGGTTTGATCCCTGTATGGGCCATTCACTTGAGAGTTGCACCCAATGATCCTTGTGGGTCCCTTCCAACTCAGAATATTCTATGATCTGAGTATTCAACAGGAGCTGTTGTATCAGCAGGCTTGGCATGCCTCTTTGGGATCATGCTGTCTTGTGGTCTCATTGCCTGAGACAGCTGGAACAGCTGATTGCAGAGAGACTTTGCCTGCAAAGCCTTTGAACAGTTATGTGGAAGGTGACAAATTGTTATAAGTTTAGTTTAATTTAGTTGCTGGGTGTGTGCTGGGCAGCAAGGCTGCTCTCCAAGGGTGGAAAGACAACACTGGCCAGCATGGATCATCAGATTTCCATCTGATAAACAGGGTTGAATTCTCGGAGACATACTTTTTGTTGTTTATTTACTCCTAGTCTGAAGAATGTCAAAAGACATAGGCAATTGGAAGATAAGCTCTGAAGAGCTCCCAGACTGATTTTGGGATGGGTTGCTACAGAGATCTGTAACAGAGGGAGAATGAGGGTCACCCTTTACGCTCCCAGTGAAAGCAGCGTTAACATAATTGTAAGGAAAACGTGAAACAGATCTCTTAAAAAACCTGCAGTTAGTTGTTCCTGTGACTGTTTCCAAGTTACATGTTGCATGGATCAGTGCTGGTGAACAAAAATGAATACTTAAGGTGATTCTTATGGATGGAGCCCAAATCTGCTGTACTTGCCATAGCAAACTGCTGTCATACGTAGTAAGGCAATGGATATATTTAGAATCATATTAAGAGACATTGTCAGCATTTCTTAACAGATGATCTCTGTGATAAAGGTCCAAGGACAGGAAGTACATATCTGTGTAATGGATAAGACTTTGTGGGAATTTTTTGCTTAGGGTAATTTTTTAATGTCCTTTTTTAGTTTGCTGAGCAACTGGTGGTATTATAAAGGCATTTTGAAGAGGCTTTTAAAGGCAGTTGTCCTCCTTGCTTTATAGGGCTGCTCTGTGTGGGTACAGAGAGTGGGATAAACTTCTTCACCCTTGTGTGGTCTCACTGCAAAGACAAATCCTGAGCTATGGACTCTGGGTATTGACTCAGTCATGGCCATTATCCAGCTGCCACAGGCTAGGAGCAGTGTGTCCCCTCCTGTGCCCTGACATCTGGACTTCAGACCTAAAAAGATCATAGGCTTCAGACCTAAAAAGATCATAGGCTTCTTGCAGCCAGAACATCTTACTAATGAAGGGGGTGTCTTCTGTGGTCAGTTTGCTAATGCAGTTTTATTTCAGACTCTCTTTCTTGTGGAAATTATGGACCCCATTCATTTATTTTATTCACACCCTTTCTGTTGTAGACTTAAAAGAAATGTTAGTACCCCTTGAAGTTGCTTACCAATGGCAGGAAATGTTTTTCCATACCTTCCCTGCATCACCTCTAGTGTTTTTAATTTGTCTCCTTCCTTTCTTCCTCATCCTCCCCCGTGATCCCTCATGGCCGTGCTGCTCATGGTTTGCACTGTCTTTGAGAGGAGCTGTTTCTCTAAAGAAAAAGGTTGCAAGCTCTTGAAGCAGAGCAGGAAAGTAGCAAATCAAATTTTTCGGTGCATTCAGGATGAAAATGCTGTTCTAGGTCTGGCAAGTAGCTCAGCCATGTTTTACACTTTAAACTCTTAAAGCAAAATTGGGGTAAGTGAACCCCTGCTGAATCTATGCTTTCACCCTTCTTTCAGCAAAGGAGAAAAGGAATATCAGAACATGGTGATAGCAGAGGTTTGGGCCCAAAGAGATTGATGGCTAAATCAAAATGTTTTAGTTGCTTTTAATGTAAAAATATTCTTTGCAATACAAACATCATCTGTCCTTGGTTTTGCTCGGTGCAGAACTCTGGGTTTTTTCTATGTTTATCGCTGCACTGCTAACTTAAATGTGTGACTGTGTAAGGAAGGGAGACTTCTTAACCGTGATGTACCAGACCACTGCCAGAGCAAAGTAAATGAACGCCCTGACTGGGTCTGGCACATTAGCTTCCTAATTCACTTTCCCTGCACAAAAAGATAAGAGGAATGCAGGCCTCTCTCTTTATCTCACGCAGTAATAACATCAGCAAAGATTTGAATGGGACACAGGATTATTAGGATTGTAAGGTCTTGCTTTCCTTTTCAAGTAGGATGAAACTAAATGTACTCATCTGTTGGGTCAGATGAATACAATGGGTTCTCAGCTGTAGGCTTTCATCACAGCAGCGATCTTGTGTGATTTGGCCTGGCAGGGCTCCGGGCTCACAAAAATTTTGTGGGTGTCAGATGTTTGGCACTCAGAACTGACCACTGAGAGCTGTTGTCATACTTGTGTCTCCCTGCTTTCTAGTCTTTAACATTTAGAATACTGTCACCATTTTCAGTTTGTGATATTTAGAAGAGACTAACAAAAAGCGGCTTTGCTGAGTCCAGTCTCAGTTACGTGGCCTGAGCAATAGTCTGCTCAAATGCTGCTGTGAGTGCTCCGACAGGATCGTGTGCAGGCTAGCAGGATGTTTGCTCAGCTACAGAGCTGGGCTTTTTTGGATTTGGTGTTTTCTAGGAGCCAGCTGACAGTGTGGTGTGGCTGCTGCCTTCACTGGGACTATTTTCAAGTCAAGCTCACTTCTGAGAAGCAAAAGAAAACCAGGGTTTTATTATGCATCTCAATTTCACAGCATATTTTCTAAACAGCATGTGGAGCAGCCACTGCAGCCATGCTTACTGTGCTCTAGAAAACTACTTTTTGTGATTGTTTTCATTGTCCAACATGCTATAGCACCTTTGTTTCCCTGTCCCTTTTGCAGGCTGTCCTACCAGAGAAATGATGACGATGACGAAGAAGCCGCCAGAGAACGTCGCCGGCGGGCTCGACAGGAGAGGCTGCGGCAAAAGGAAGAAGGAGATCTCTCAGGAGAAGTCACGGAGAAATCCGAAGTGAATGCCCAAAACAGGTAAATGTCTGATGTCGTTTACTGACAAGTCAATGGTGATTTTTTTGTTCGGAGTAGAGAACTTTTGGAAGAGGTTTGCTTTGTTGCTTGAATTTTAAATACTGGGTTTGGCCATCCTTAAAGAGAAGAAGGACCTAACACCGTGAGGACCACCCTGGCTGTGCCTACACGGTAGGGTGGGAGCCTGAGGCCGTGCTCATGACACATAACCAGGTGTCCTCGAGGCTGTCTGTGGGGTAATTCAGCTGGGACTCATGGAGGCTCTCAGATTCTCTCAGGCATGGATGCATCTGGCCTCACAAAACACCACATCTTTTGTTCTGCTAAAAGGGGTCATGGCATCGTGGGGCCAAAACACCGGGTGGCACCCAGTCCTCAAGTTGTAGCTGCAGCATGCCTGCAGGGTGCTGGGCGTGAGCTCCAGACCACAGCACTCATCTGGCACTGTCAGTGTCAGACAGGTATAAAGAGCAGAAAAGCTCATGGAATGAGCTTGAAATCACAGAATCATCAAAGCTGGAAGAGACCTTTAAGACCATCAAGTCCAACCACAAACCTAGCAGTGCCCCTGTAGCCTCTAAACCATTAAACCGTATCACTCATACGTGTGATATAACCACCCACTTGTCACAAGCTGTGGCCTTCCTGTCTGTCCAGAGCTGGCCTTCCAGTCCGTCCATCATTTGTTCAGTTTCACGCAGTCACAAATAATATTCCCAGGTTTCCAGTGGCCATAACACAACTGATAGAAGAAACCAGAATTGTGCTAGCAAGTGCTAGTAGATGCTGAGCACAAGAAGCATTCTATTTAAGGCAAGGAGGATGGATACAGATAGCAAAACAGCAGCTAAATTTTGAAGCGTGTGACCTGTTGTGTTTTCCAGCTGTGGAACAATGTTAGAGCAAGCTTTTTTCCTAGAAAAAGTGAAGTGCATGTGTTGTTAGAAAGATTTTTTTTTTTTAATTTTAATGCAAACCTGTCCCTTTTACACAGTGTGGCAGGAGAGGAAAGCAAGCGTTCCACAGATGATGAAGCTGCATTGCTGGAGAGACTGGCAAGACGGGAGGAGAGACGCCAGAAACGTCTGCAGGAAGCCCTGGAACGCCAAAAAGAATTTGACCCCACGATCACAGATGGGAGCTTGTCAGTGCCCAGCAGGAGAGAAGTAAACAATGTGGAGGAAAACGAGACCACGGGGAAAGAGGAAAAGGCTGAAACACGCCGAGGACGCTATGAGACTGAGGAGACGGAAACAGTTACCAAATCGTACCAGAGGAACAACTGGAGGCAAGATGGGGAAGAAGAGGAAAAAAAAGAAGAAAAAGACAAGGAGGAGGTACAGGAGGAGAAACCAAAGGAGCTCCCTGTAGAGGAAAATCAGGTAGATGTGGCAGCAGAAAAATCCACAGATAAAGATGAGGCAGTAACTGTAAATGCAGAGGAACACAAAGCAGAGAATGATGCAAATGCTGTGCCGGAAGGGACGCAAAGTGTAACTGATGCTGTAGATAAAGAGAAGCTTAGGGATGAGGAAAAGGCTGAGGAAGAAAGGAAGGAAGCAGAAGAAAGGGAGAGGTTAAAAGCAGAGGAAGAAAAGAGGGCAGCTGAGGAAAAACAGAAAGCAGAGGAGGAAAAGAGGGCAGCTGAGGAAAAACAGAAAGCAGAGGAGGAAAAGAGGGCAGCTGAGGAAAAACAAAAAGCAGAGGAGGAAAAGAGGGCAGCTGAGGAGAGGGCTAAGGCAGAAGAGGAGAAGAGGGCAGCTGAGGAAAGAGAGAGGGCTAAAGCAGAAGAGGAGAAGAGGGCAGCTGAGGAAAAACAGAAAGCAGAGGAGGAAAAGAGGGCAGCTGAGGAGAGGGCAAAGGCAGAAGAGGAAAAGAGGGCAGCTGAGGAAAAAGCTAAACTAGAAGCAGAGAAATTAAAGGAAAAGCAAAAGATGGAAGAACAGAAAATAGAAGATAAGCAGGTAAAAGAGAAGAAAGTAGAAGACAAAAAACCTCAAGCAGCTTTCTTAAAAAAACAGGTACAGTAGACATTTTGCACCAAAATAAGACACCTGTGGTTTGTGTGAAATGTAATGCAAGAAAAGATTGAATTGGAATTTCCTCACAGATCTAGTCCTGTACTGAAGTTACTAATACTTGTGCTGTCGCTCTCTCTTTTTAAAAATAAAGCCCCTCCTGCTTTCCAGTAATTCAGTGCACAACAGGCCTGACCTCACCCCATCATTCAAAGAAAACCTTGCATGTTCAGACCTCTGCATGTGCTTTTGCTGCCTTCCTTTCCTCAGCTGCTATAAACTGGCCAAATGCAGTAACACACGAGGTGGAGGCAGACACACCTTGGCACAAAACGTTACGAGCACCTGTTAAACTGTGTGAGGAACGCTGTGTGTGCTAAATGCAATCACAAGAAAGGGCTCTGTACTGGGACGTGTGAGCATGGTGCCATGCGAGGGAGAAAGGCCCAGATGGGGGGAGCTGGGAGCATTTGGAGAGGGTGGAGGGGGCACAGCTGCACACAGAGGTGTGGACACAGCAGCACATGGTGGAGTTGTGGCTGCACACAGGATTGGTACGTGAACACAGCGTGGCGAAACAAAAGTGCAAACAGATTGTCATGGTTTCGCGTTAAAAAATAAATAAATTATTGAAAACCCAAAAACAAAGGAGGAAGAAAAAGTGGAAGCTAAAAAGGAAAAGCTGCCGGAAGAGAAGCTCCAAGCTACCTCCATAAAAGATCAGGTAACTCATAAACCACTGGTTTAGATGTGATAGGGAAACTTGAGATATGAAAACAATTAAGGCACCTATAACTGAAAGTTGCTTCTTCAGCAAAGTGCTTAAACTTGTGCTCCACTTCAAGAACATGGGTAATCCTGCTGAAATAAATAGGGATGAAGCTCCTTAAGTGCTTAAAATTAAGTAAATTCTTAAGTAGTTTGTTCTTTTGGGGCTTTAGGACCAATTCCTGTTTGTCTTAAAACAAATATTTCAGGAAACTCAGTTCAGTCAATAACACAAATATGGTTTTCCCCCGAGGGATGAATTTTTCAGGACAGTATCAACTAATCATCCTTCCCTGGTTTCCTCTCACTTTACTGTGAACTTTTTCCCTATGAATGAAACCTACTCTAATAATAATCATCATCATCATAATGATAATAAATAATAATCATCATAATGACAATAACAATCTAGGCCCCTTGGCCACCTGACTGCCTCAACTAATAATTCCCCTGCAAACTGCAATACCCCATGATATAAACTGTGCATACCCAAGATTCTTCTTTTGTTTTAAAGAGAAAATCTACAAAATTTACTGCATTGCATTTCCACTGTAAACGCAGGAGCTGGTGCCATGGTGTTTTACTGTATGGTGAGTAAATAAGATTTGGGGACCATTTGCTCTTCAGGATACAGCTGCACACAGGGAGCCATGCCCAGTGCTGTGCAGCTGCTGTGGTTTTGGCCCAGTGCAGCAGGTCTCAAAACAGCCCCTGATTCTGGTTAGGGGAGACTGGTCAGGGACTGGTCAGAGCCTTGGAAGTTTGCACCCATTTGGGTTCAGGCAGATCCGTGTGACTTAAAGGGAGCCACAGCACAGATTGCTGCCTGTCCAGTGGATCGGGACCATTGAGGGCTGTAGAGGGTCCACTCCAGGGTCCTCAGTTAGCAGATGGGTTTGGAACATGCTGTAGATGCTTAGCTCACCCTCAGACAGTGGTGAGGAAATAGCTGCACACAAAATAAGGGATGGATTATATTATGAAGACAGAACCAGTTTCCACTATTCACTTTTGCATGCAATCTTTGAATATTACAAGTAAATGTAAAGAGGAGTCTGTAACTGACCACAAACTTTGATTTGTGGGGAACTTGAGACGCAGTTGTCCTGCTCATTCTTATGTAGAGCTGGGCCAACTCTCCCTGGAGCTCTCATCATGCTTTTAAACCCTACCCACTGGGCTGGATTATTCCAGGAAATTGGCAAGACTTATAAAAGTTACTTGTGATTTTAGTGTTTCCATCTTTGGATGCTCAAGCTGAGACAACTTAATAGAATCCCACTTCTAGTGCAATGCTGAATACCCATCCTGAGCATTCAAAATGCCTTGAAAATATCAATTGTTGCTTCTTTACGTGTGAAGAAAATTTGATGATCAGGCAAGATCAGGCTCCCATCTCCACTTATCACCTGCCTTTCTGGGACATACAAATTCAATGAGGTCTCTTTCTGAATGTGCATGCAGCTAAGAGGATGCCAATGTTTCATGAACGAGACCCTGAAGGAATAGAGTGTATCTACATAATCAGGTTTTGCTTTTGCTTTCCCCCTCAAAGTTCAGGTTTCGATTAATTTGGCAAGAAAAATTTGTCTCTTTTTCTGAACTTCTGCACAGTTTTTGGTTCTTAAAAGTGACCCGAGAAGTTCATAAGAACAAGCTTTCTCATGATGTGAGGCTCCTGGTATTTCCTGCTCCCAGTTTGGCTAGACGTGCTGCAACAGTTGCTTTTCTCATGGTATTTGGACCCAGAGCTGACTCTACAGGGAAGCCCTTGACCCAGATGCCCACAGATTTTAACTCACCAAGTAACTGAGCCCAGCTAAGGAATCAAATCTGCCAGATGGCCCCAACCTCAGTAATGGGTGTGCTTCAGTCTGAAGGTGTTCAAATTCAAGATTTAGAAATCTCACCTCTCAAATAATAGCATAAAAATCTAACAGTAAAGAAGCAGTATAGAGAAAGATTAAAATGTAAATACATAAGGCTGGACATTTGCTAACCATGCCTTTGATCATGTTCTATCTTGATATCAAGATTTGTAAGAACATATGAGCTATTTCAGTTCAGGTAGTATCACCCATCTGCTCCAAGTGGAATTCTTTTTTAATTCAGCAGAAGCTGAATTAATCTATAATTTAGGGAGGCAGTGAGACAAGGGAAAGAACTTATTCTCTTGCCTGCTTTTGGAATGAGATACAAAGGTTTCTACTTCTTTGCTAATCAATCTCTGTTTTGGTATTAAAATTAGTTGGAGAAGGATTGGGCCCAAAAGATGTGAAATGTTTCTGTAATATCTTGTTTTATCATCTTTTTGAATAAAGAGGCCAAGCTGTGTTAATGGTTTTCTCAAATGCAGACACATTATCATAAATCTTACTGGCTTCTGAAATGGTATTTCCTAACCTATTAATTTTTAAACTGTATTGTTTTATTATTAGTTTTCTCAGTGATTTCAATTAAGATGTAAGAGATACAACCCTCCCCAGTGGACCTGAATACATAAGGCAGCTGGAAGTGTTGGCTTTTTAATAAGACTTAGGAAGGTCTTGATGAAAATCTCAGCAAAGGAAATCTTATGCTCTCAAAATCCCAGGACAGACATCCTGGCATGGGAAATCTTGCACCGATCAACACAGCCGGTTTCAGTATCACCCTGACTGGGGCTGGAGGGCCGGGAGATTGCTAACAGGCAGCAGAGGTTCTTGCTGTGAACATGATCACTAGCTCATCCTGATTTGGGAACACCCAGAAGATGATACTGTCCGATGGCATTCATTAGGATAAATGAATAGCCTTGCTTGTCTCAGCCCAGCTCCTAGAAAAGAGCAAACCCTTCCTTGAGGCCGCTGGTAATAATGGCCTTGCTTGTAGCAGTTGCAGCATCATGGCCAAAGAATGCACGCCCAGGGAAGCTGAACTCCCCTCTTGTCCGTCAGGGAGCTGCTGCCAGGTCGTGGCTAAAGCCTGCTGGCAGGAGAGGGTGGGAAAAGTCTGCACTGCTGCTGCCTGCTCTCAGAGCAGAGCAAACGCCTCTGTTGGTTGTGTCCAGCCTCCCCCACCAGCAGCAAATTTGCTCAAATGGTTTAACCATCCCATATTCACTTATAACATGTGCTGCCATGGTGGTGTCCATCCCACCAGTTTCTCTGAGCAGCAAACCGGCCTCAGGTAAAGCCACACACTGACTCTGGGGCTTCACTCAGCACCAGCCTAATTCAATGCCTTGAGAAGATCTTGGCTTTGAAGACTCTGAACTCATCCTTTGTAGGTAAAGATTTTGCATCTCCAGGAGATGTTCTTTGATGAGGAAGAACAGAGTACTAGTTTTTTATTTCAAGGTGCAGCTCAGGACACCTTAAGAGCAGTTGTGTTGCAGGCAGGACTGTTATAAAAGTTCTTTATCTTTCTAGTTAGCAAATGGGATTGCAACAGGCTTCCAAAGTATTTATTTTCTAAAGGTCTCCATTTGAATTCTACACAGAAGGTATTTCCGGCTTGCCAGCTAGAATCTTCCTTCAACACAGGGCTGGGGAAAGCAAATAAATATTTTGGAGGTAAATGTTTCATCTGCTGCTGTTGAAAGTTTGTTTTGGCTGGTAATCTTAACAAACTGAGAATATTTCTACCTGAGGATACGTAACTTAAATCAGTTCACTTTCTCCTTTTACCAGCATCTAGCCACGACTCAGCATGCTGGGGTCAGGCCATCTGTGGTATTGATAAATACTTCTTAACTCTGAAGGAATATTGGAGGATGAAATTGACGCACAAAAGATTCTTGGTTACTATTAAGAATTGTAAGACAAAGCTTTGTAAGGATAAAGGAAATTTTCACTCGTGTTTTCCAGAGCATTTCCTTCTTCATAGGTTTAAATATTTGTGTCTGATAATGCTACCCATGACCAGCCCCAGGTAGGACTGTGCTTTTTGCCAGAGTAAGTTTGGCTCTGATGCAAAGATGATTTTGTATTTTGGCCATTATTCTTGCAATAATGGAGTATCCCTCTGCTATGATGCTGAAAAGAGCGTGAACTTTGTCAAGCCAGCTTGACATTTGGTGGAGGCCCTGTGTTATTTTTATTGCACCAGTGCCCTAAACCTGGTACCAGGAATGTATTGACAAGTCCCAGAGAGTTTGCAGCCCACAATCTTAAGAGTAAACAGGTGAATGATGCTGCAATGGGAGGGAAGAGTGGAGGTGCAGTTGCAGAGTGAAGTAGTGTGGTGGCATAGTCCCGTGGCCACAGAAAACTTTCACAGAAGACTGATAATATTATTTTCAAGATGCTTTGGTCTTGAATTCAGGTCAGGACAGCAAAGTTGATCACAGTTCAGAGCTTTGCAGACTCCTTCTGCCATATAGCACATGAACAGTATGAAGACAGTTCCCAATCTTGCCAAGAAATCTGTGTTTCTCAGCTGTTACTTAGAATGCCTCATTCTGACTTTTTTTTCGTGTGTCTTGTGTTTTGTTCTGTGATTTATGCTGTCTTCGGAACAGGTGAAAGATGACAAGGGTAAAGCACCCAAAGAGGAAATGAAAAGCATCTGGGATCGTAAGAAGGGCGTTCCTGAACAAAAGGCACAGAACGGAGAACGTGAGCTCACTGCCTCCAAACTCAAACCTACTGAGAATGCTTTTGGGTAAGTTCCAAGTAAGAATTGGGCTTACTTGGGTTTCAGCAGGTCAGGGGCCATCTCTGGGTCTCTGCTTAATAGCCTTGTGGCAGGTGAGTAGAGGAACTGGGCTGGCAACCTCGGCAATGGCTCAGGTGTCCACTGGGTTGTAGTTCTGTAGTTTCTAAGCTGTCCCCACACTGTTGCAGTAACAACGTGAAGTTCAGAAAGCAGATGGAAATGGCCTTGCTCCCTCAGTAGAGACAAGAGGCTTGGTTTTGCTTTGCTGGGGCTTTCCTTCCTCATTTATTTCTAATATCTACACAGAAGCCAATAATGACAAAACCCTGGATTTTGTGTTCTCTAATTTTTTAAGCCAGTCCTCAACTTTTGCTGTAGCGACCTATTTCCAGTTCCCCACCTATTTCTAATTAGACTCTGCATAGCAGAATGAAGCACAATCCAGCTGGTAACTCTAGAAAGAGCTTCTCTCTTGATTTCAAGGCAAACGTTGAAATTAATGGCTTCTGTAGAAAAGTGTTTTTTCAATTAGGTAAAAACCTCTCCTAGCCAAAATCATCTTCTTTTTTCTTTTTTTCCCTTCCTTTTTATAAGCTGTGTCACAGTTTGATTTTTATTTTTCTTTTTAAGGAAATATTTGGCTTGTGGTTGTATTGGGAAATTCAAAGAAGGTAACAATTGTCTAGTGAAAATCTCATTTAAAAGGATCCTGCCTGCTAAAAGCATGGGATACATGAAATAGAATAAGTTCTTCCTTTTAGCAGGAAACTAGGAATGAGTAGGTTAGAAATCTAAATTTTTCTCCTTCTGCATCTCTCTTTGTCTTTTACATGGACACAGGCAAAGGAAAGGTTAAGCTCTCCAGGCACTTTGAGAAATCTGAGCTATTGTATCTCAGCATTCCCCTCGTGATTCTTCCGGGAAAAACAAACTTTCTCAAAATAAAATGCAGCTCAAAAGACCCTGGAGACACCCTGACCTAAGGCCAAAAGACAGACAGCGACGGAGATGGGATAGCAGGAAATTGGCCCTGCTCAAAACTGTCCTTCGTGGCTTGGGTCTCATCATCGATAACATGAGAATGATTTTCTAAAAATATTTTTGTCATGTTTTCATTTGCTTTACTTCCTGTGGGAGACAGGCATTAGTGACAAAATGTAGGTTTGGGTTTGCACTCCTTTTTTTTTTCTATTTCTGTTTTTCTTCTACGCTTCTTTCATGGAAGCGTGAAGAAGCCTGTTCAACAGCCTTTCATCAGCTGAGTAGAAGACTTGGGTTGGCAACATCAGCAGAGGTGCCAGTGTTTGTTGGGTTGTTAGGTATCAATGAGGGCTCTTGGCCTATTTTCTAATGAACTTCCCCCATAGAGCTGGGCTTTGTCTGCAAGTGTCCTTTGTTCTTTTTTTTTTTTTCCAATGAACATATCAGATGCTATTTAGAAAGAATATAACTTGGCTAACTTTCAGTGGTGAGAATTCAGAACAAAATAGGGTAATGGAGGCTAAAGAAAAATGTTATCTTTTTGTCGACGTCAGTCAGTAAGAGAAACACAGAATAAAATCCCATTTTATGACTTCCCCTTCCCATCTCCCCTCCCACCTGCCTTCCTCCCTATTCTCATACAAGACTGCAAAAGTCCTAAATATGATGTAAGATGTTTTTTCACATTGTTCTGACATTTTTGGCTCCCACAAACCACTTCTTTCCTTTTCCTCCTTGTCTGAAAGCTGGCAACCAGCTTCATTTCTTAATACCAAAGAGGTGCTTACAAAACTCTTCCTCCACCCAGCATCTCAATACTAATTTCCCAATGTTGACAGCAGAGAACAGAGATTTCCCAGAATCTGTTGAAAACAGAGAAGTTGGAGTTGGAGGAAAATAAGGATAATTAGTGCCAGTGTATTGTTTGCTGTTTTGGATGATGCAGAACCGGTCACGGAAGACCTGTGAGTAGCATGAGGATAAAGTAAGTTCAAAACTTTAAATATCCTTCTTTCTGAGGAGGCCAAAATAATCTCCTGAGGTCTGCAAACAAGAATGTTCAGACTAGATTCTGCCATTGGCTTTATCAGCTGAAAACTGAGTGGCTGCTGACTTCGCTGGGGCTGACTGCATGGAAGGTACTGAGGGCTAACCTTTCTTCTGTGCTGATAGAGAACAGAGGGGCTCTTTCTTGGGAGAATCTTGGCAAACGTTCTTCATTCTCCTAATTCTGAAGGCCAAATGTTTGCCCCTGCCAGGGGATCGTTTTGTCTATCCAAAGTGACCTCTTCCACCTTCTTTGGGCCCAAAGCTTGCAGGTCTTGGTGAGTTGGCAACACAGAGACCAAGAGGCAAAGAAAAAAAAAAAAAGTGAGGTTCTTGGGTTTGTTTGCTGTAGAGGCTACAGCCTTATAATGAAGCAGGAAAGCTTGAAGACAGCCAGGGATTTCATATGTCCTGTGCAGCATTAGGTGCACTGGACCTTGGAAATCACACAGTGCCTTGTAGAGGCTTGTGGAACATTTTGGGTTCTCAGTACTTCTGCAAACTGAATCAGAGGCATTCCAGGCTGGACACCCACTCAAAATCACACCTCACGTATTGCTCTTCACTTTGTTTCTGAATGGGCTCAATGAAATTTCAAATAAAGTTTCCAGTGTATTCTCACAATACCTGCTCAATTGTGTATGTATTTTTCATTTACAAAAACAGGGGTTCCTTTCTGTAATTTGGCATAACTACCTGATGCGAGCCCTCATTCATGGCCACTTCAATTAACTTGTCATGTTAATTGTATCACTTTTTTCAGTGATACAATTCCTAAATCATGCATGCCATGCGAGAATGAAATTTCATTCAATTTGGTAAGCTCATGTGGGGGCAGAGAACTCTGTTAGTAGATTCTATTATGATATTGAAACCACAGATAATTTAACTCTGGTCCTGTTTCATATGGCTGACTCCATCTGCATGAGGCATCTGTCTGAATGAAGAGCGTGTTTGCAGGACTGGGTGTGATTGGCCGGATTGCAAATTTATATGGTATTTGTTTTTTATATTGTCATCTCTAGCAGTTACTGTTGGAATCTTTGATTTATACCGTCTTGTGGTATTACACTCTGCAACACTCTGGTTGCATTAATGAAGTCATTTATATCCAGCTTTTTTAGATGCCAACAATACAGAAAGTTTTTTTAAAAATTTCCATAAATACATTTATCTTCTGTCTTTCTGTCAATAGCACACTTAGAAATCTTAGGTACCTATCTCCTTGTCAGCAGTAACATTAAATGCACTTAGGGAGCAGACATTTGTCTAAACACTGATGTGGTAATTATTTAACAAGGTGATGCTATCTGACTGTTGGAAGCATGCACTTCACCTATGCAAATTCTTTAGGTTTGGGGGGTTTTTTGGCATCCTTTCTTTCTTTCTTTCTTTCTATCTCATATATTACAGCTGCTTGGAAAACTCCTATTTTTCTCCTGTGGAAAGTTACCATTAATAATTTCCATCTCCTTACTAAAAAGTCATGTTTTCCCTAGAAAATGTAAGCAAAAGACCTGATGAACCTTTCTGTTCATACATGCTGGTGGAGTTAGAGTGATGGGTGTTATAGATGAGATAGGAATCTTTTTAGGGGTTTTTTTTTTTAAAACACTGTTGAAACTGGAAGACTCCCTCCCCTCTCTTATATCCTCTTGTTTTCTCCGAGTCATGTATTTGTTCTATCTCCAAAGATGCTTGTCTTTTTCTAGAGGGTTTATAAAGAAGTTTTGCCTTTGAAAGCAAAGGATTAGTGCATCCTTTACGACACGGAACACAAAATAGAGGTGGCACAAGTTCTCAGGCGCGGTGGTGCGGATCCTGTGCACGCAGGCGTGTGGGAGAGACTCCTTCCTCCCTGGCAGTGACGGGAGAGGTGCTCCTTCTAATATCCCAGCCTAACAACTCCTGATGGAAATGTTTTGGGTCAGCCGCAGCTTGAAAGGAGCAAAAGGTCTTAGGAGGCAGCACCTTGGAGTGCCGGGCTCTTGTGGTGCTGCTGGCAGGTGGCTCTGGCCAGGAAGGGAAAACCCCTGGGTGATCATTTTTCCTTTTATTTCCCTCCCAGGCGCTCCAATTTGAAAGGGACTGCAAACGCGGAGGAGGCGAAGCCGGGGGTCGAGGCTCTGAAGAGGTTGGAGGATCAGCGCCGCCGCCGGGGCGAGAACGAGAGCGAGGAGCTGGAGAAGCTGAAGGAGAAGCAGCAGGAGGCGGCAGCAGAGCTGGACGAACTGAAGAAAAGGCGGGAGGAGCGCCGGAAAATCCTGGAGGAAGAGGAGCAGAAGAAGAAGCAGGAGGAGGCTGAGAGAAAAATCAGAGAGGAGGTAAGTGTGAAGTACGGAGTGTTGAACTTGGCTTTATTCCTTTATTACTACTTTACTTCTACTGTTCTTGCATTAGTTGATAACTCTTTGCAGCATTGTCTGGTGAAGACTTGAGGTAAAACATGCAACATCCAGTGTAGGAAAAATGTTCTGATTCTAGCCTTGGGAAAGACAGGGCTCTAATATCTGCTTTCACGAGTCAGGATTTCATCTGTGATAGCTGAAAACTTCTTATCTTCTTGGGGATTCAAAATCTTGGGGCAGTGCTATAGCCACAGAATTTTTTTGACATTACACGGATTGAATTACAAAGCGCATGTCAAAATTTATCTGCTGCAGATGGGCTGGAATGCTAATGTTATATATAGTTACAATGGGCTAGATCTCATTAGGGAGATATTCTTGTCTATTTAAATATTGAATATCCAACACATCTGTTTTCTTGTACTTCCTCTGCCAAGGGACTCTACAAATAGGATTTCCAAGTCTCTGGTGCATCATTTAGGAATCCTCGTTGTTTGGAAAACAAATGGTAAATGAATAATACTGATAGTATCTGGCAGCTGAATGCCAATTCCTCTAATGTACTAAGCTCTTTACAACAGAACTCAGTAGATGCCAAGATTGCCCAGTACCCTGCTGGTCAGACCCCACTGACCAGTGCTCACAATGGTGTTGGTTTGACCATAGCTCGTGAAGCAAAGCTCATCTCTGGAGGGAGATCTGCAAGCATTTAATCTTGGGTTTCTTGGCCACCTCTCGATTTTTCCATGTTAAATGTTAACCTTGGCACAATAAGTGTCAGAGTAGAGGGACAGAAGAACAATACCAATATGATACATGAGAATACAGAGAAAATTGAGTTTGAGTCTTTTTCTCTGTTTAAGTGGCACTATATGACAATAAATTTGGTGACTTCACTGTGAGGAGACACTAGAGCAGCGCAGAATTAATTGTCTTCCTGGCATCCTTAACACTGTGATGGATTGGCATTAATAACTTTATAAGTTTCAGACAGATCACTGAACTTTTTCGACTGGCATAGAAATCTGTTCTTAGCAAATCTGGTAAATGTTTGCAGGGCTGCACAGCCCTGTGACGGTGATGTAGTTTCTGAAAGAATGAGTAAACATTTGTATCTTTTAAGGAGGAAAAGAGGAGGATGAAGGAAGAAATCGAAAGAAGAAGGGCTGAAGCTGCTGAGAAACGCCAGAAGATGCCGGAAGATGGTGTGTCTGAAGACAAGAAGCCATTTAAATGTTTCAGTCCTAAAGGTTCATCTCTCAAGGTAACCTCCCCACTAACACCTACATAGCACATAAAAAGGGATGGGGTTTGTTGTCCAAACCAACAGCCAGACATCAAAAGCAATGTTGAAATACTTGCAATCAGACCTAGGAAACTGCTTTGATAGGCTTAGCCTGAACCCTCTAGCTGAAAGACTGCATTCATTGGGATGATTGAAAATTAGAGTTCCTTCCTAAAAATAGAGGCTAGACTGGCAGCTGTCTCTTCTTGTTGATGAAGAATCTCCGTAAAGGATCTTCACCTTCAAGGGAAAATTATTTTTGGAACTTAGAGCTGCATTGCTGTGTTGTTTTTAATTTATTATAGGAGTGCTTTGTGAACTGGAGTAGAACCATGGAATCATTTAGGTTGGAAAAGATCTCTTAAGACCGTTGAGTCACAAATGTTCTCTCACTCCTTCCACATCCACAATTATTTTCTTCCTTGCCAGACTACTTTGTCTTTAAGCATATTCAGCCTAATCTTCATTAATTGTAACTGACCCGTATGGGAGTTCTAGCTTATGTCTAATCCCCCTAAAAATAACATCTAGAAGTACTGGGCTGGATTTCATTTTCTTACATAACAGAAATAAGACCTCACCCTTCTGTTGCTGCAGGATTTCTAAATGGTCTTTTGTGGCCTATATTGTATTAGAAGTGTGATAAATCAATTAAATGGTCTTTCAGCATGGAAGAGGAATCCTGGGCCCACTGAAATTATTGGGAGTATTGTTTTGGAATTCAGTCCAGTTGCTTTCTCAGCTCAAGCTCAAACTGCAGATCTATTAATGCTTTCAAATATCTTTTGCTTTTTCCATTTCACGTCATTAGTCATTTAAGAATCCAAAATGTTTGTTCAAAAGGCCACTTAGTAGGAACTAGGAGAGAAAAGAACCAGGTAGGAGCCCATTGAACCATGAAGTGGATCTCCATGAGATTAAAAATATAACTGTTGAGTGAAAAACTGCATTTGAACAAAATTAGTTGTCCACTCACAGAGAGCTGAACTTTGATCCAGTCTGGGGATTCAGGTCTGTTTTGGGTCCAGTTCTAGCAAACAGAGACCAGATGTGTTTGAATGGACTTGCCTTTTGCTTCTGAGATACATTTGAACCTGAAATACTAGGACAGAATGCACACAGCTGTAAACAAAAATTGCCAAGCTTCTCAACTTGCTCTGATAAGTGAAACCTGCTCTTGCCATTTTGGTTGCTAAAGATGATGTCAATAACAGACACTATAAACCTACAGCTTCTTCCCAGCCCTCCTGGGATGGCTTCCTTTTCTTCTTTTATTGAGATGCCTTTTATGACATACATTTGGAGCTTTAATTCACAGAAGGCTCAGAATGGAGGAAATTATCCTTGAAAACACAAAGTAAAAAGGATAGATCCTAATTTTGGGGAAAGTGTGAAAAAACACTGGACTTGGCAGGAGGCTAAAAGCTTTCAGATACCTTTTGTACTGGTGCTACACTGTTCTAAGTGTATTTTCAGGGGAAAGCTGAAATTTTTCAAATGTTGTTAAGTATCCAAGGTACAATTTTTTTTTTTCTGATGACAGTTGCTGCTCGGGTTTGTGTCTTGTTAGGTAGAAGTTGTTTGCTACAAAACCTGATATATGCAACTCTACACATTTTTTTCTCTTTCTCTGTTTCTCTTTGTGAGAAACTGGTGATACTCTAAACGTTCCAGTCCAGTGTCTGTGGGTGGCCAGTGTAGATATATAATGCTGTAGAAGTTCACACCCTAAACTGTTTCTTGGCCTTCTGTGGTCAAGAGCTGAGGGGAGAACAATCTCAGTTTATTAACCTGAAGTGAAACTTGATGTCAAAATCCAGTTGTTAGAAGACAGTCTATTTTGTTGCCTCTAATTTGGACAGACTTCTCAGGCTGGTCTCACCTGGTTGGTACGCAGCTTTCTCGCTGCCTGCTCTGCACTGCCCGAGTTATCTTTTGATTGGCAAAGCATCTGGCACAGGTTTTCCCCCTTGACGAATGTATCATCTCGTTAGATCTGCCATGAGTCATGTGAGAATCCCAAACGCACAGTTGTGGGTGGGTGGTTGGAATGAATGCTGAAAAAAGGGAGGCTCACTATAAAAATAATGTATGATACATGTGCACATTCTGTCTTCTCCTGGGCCACAACTTGGCAAAGCACCTTTTTTCTCCTTCCCTGTCCTTCCTGCTGTGATAAGCTTTTGGGAAGAAAAAGAAGTTCATAGGAGTGGCTAATGTGAGGAAAGTGGGGCGTGCTGACTGCCAAGTGAGCTACAAGAACACAGGGAAGAAGGGAGATTAACTGAGCAGCAGTGTGGCATATTGCCATCCTGTGGATGCTGCCTCTATCCATCAGGAGGCCATAGACTGTCGTGACATGCAGACTCAGAACTGGGACACAAAGGTGGGCAACTCCTCTCCACGTATGACACAGCTCATGGACGCCCAAATGCAAATATATGCGTGCAAACATGGACAAAATTTACATACATGCTTGTATTTGGAAAGACCTGCTGTAATTGCCTAGTCTGGCCTCTAAAAAATCACAGTTGTCAACAGCAGTGTTGACAGCTCCTGTTGATTTAACTGTTAAATACAGTGTTTCCCTCAAACCTGAGGCACTGCTTCAGCAGAACCACCACAGCGTGGGGTCCTCGCAGTGACAGCACCGAGGGCTGGTTCTTTCTGAGGGGACAGTGAAGAGAAAACATGCCAGGTAAACACAGGCCAAGTTCATCACTAGCTCAGGGAGAGAAGCATCTTGGATTTCTCAGGGCTGGGTGGACACCCTGTAGGCTGCAGCAATACCAAGCTTCTGTTCAACCTCTGTCCTGTGTCTTGTTACTTTCTTTAAATAAGGACAAAGCCTGGAACAACCTCTGCTGCTCTCCCACCTGCCTCTAGCTTGTGCTTTCCCTACTTTAGTTCATGCAAAATATGATGCATTCGAAGAATGAAATTTCCTGGAAAAATCTTTGTTCATTTTGCTTTTTAGACAAGGTCATTCCTCATGTTTCCTTTGCAAAAGAGGGTTGCTGAGTCCTCATATTCTATTCTCTGGGTTAATCAGGAGAGAACAGGATATTTCAGCACTAAGTCTCCTCTTGGGGATGAACTCCATCACTAGAGAAATGCAAAAGCAGTTAGGTGTTGAGGGCAGGGAGCAATGGCAGGAGGCTGGGTTATCCCTGTCTTTGGAGAAGGTATTTCCTGGGAAACAGGGGCTGATGTGGCAGCCAGCACTCTCTGCAAGGCATTGCTGACAGCTGGGACAGAAGATAGGACTTTTCAGAGACTTTTTTTTTTCTTTAAAGACCTGTCTTGTCCTAGCTCATTATTGCTCTCAATACCTGACAGCTGGGGCAGTTTCTGGAAAGAATTAGGCTCCACACAATCTGTTCTTCCCAGATGAGCTATTCTTGCAGCAGAGGGAAAACAGAATGGTAAGAACAGGATGTGTGACATTTGTTTATCCCCATCTTTGATGCTGATGGCAGCACTCGAGTCTGGTAGGTAAACTGAGCTAAACTGGCACACTCTGCTCAGGTGCTGCTGACAGCAGCAAAAAGCATAACTGTGCTTAATGAAGCAAGAGACTGTGTTGGCCACTCAGGGAGGATGAGGAGAAGCCTCTCCCAGGGACTACCTCTGCAATGGATTTCCACTGGGTTCTTCTACTCTTGGATATGAGGCAAAATTATAACACAGGGTTTCCCATGTGCATTTTTATTGCCCTTCCTCCTCGACACATTTTTTGGGAAGAGTTTTCTGTCGATCCATTTACAAATTTCTGTTGCATAATATCCAATACACAGCTTAAAACTCCTAAGAATCATGTAATACCTTTCTTTGAAATGAGTTTTACTGGGAATATCCAATGGTTTTTGTTTCCCAAGTCAAGGTCTCATATTGTGTGTTAACTCATTCTTTCTGGTCATAATTTAATTAGGGGCTGGCAGGCTGACTTTGAGTACGTGTGTGTTCTGAAAGTATTCCACGGTGACAAAACATAGTCCAAGCTATTTAACAAGATCCTGTTAAGATGAATGAAGCAAAAAGATTATTCTTATTTCCTGGTCTGAAACTGAGAAAATATCTTGCATTTTATGCTAACCACCTTGCTTTGCCTGTTTCTTTTACAGATCTATTTTGTCATACTGTTTACTGTATGTGCCAAACGTTTGAAATTCTTTGCATGGAGTTTGTGTGATGTGCAGTGGGTAAATGACCTTTAGATGTTGCTGTGCAGTCTAAATGTGTTTGACTTATATGTTGAATACGCGTGTGTACAGTTTCGTTTCCTCTAGGTGTAGTCAGTGTCTGCTTCTGCTATGTTTTGAGGAAAATACTCTAGAACAAATTCTCATATAAATGTGCAGAAAATGTTTTATCCCTCCACACAAGGCACCTGCTTCCCTAGCCAGAGGGCCCTGCTCAGCTCTGAGGGTTTCTTCCTAACTCTGCTTTTCTATTTTCTGTTTTGATTTTTCACTCTCCTCTTCTGAACAATCCCTGACTTTTTCCTGATCCCACAGCTGGTGCCCTGAGAACTGCTGTTTCCAGTGGGTAAAGAATGACCCCACTTCTGTCTTTTTACTACAACCACAAGGATAGTGTTCCTCTTCCCTCCCACCTGCCCCCCTCTTCCCCCAGTGCCTGCTCAACCCTGGTTTTCCCGCTGTGCAGAAGCATCTCTCCTACCTGCACATAAAAGACGGTGAAGACCCTGTAAATGAATTATTGGGAGGCTACCTTGAGTCCTGGTTCTATGAGATAGTCCATACTGTTTGTCCTTGCTGCCCACCAGGGTTTCACTGATGCAGCTGGGGACAGACTGGGGAGAAACTGAAGGCTCTTGCTGGAATTAACTCATCATTTTGATGCATTGCTGGTTACGACCCAGAAATCAGCGTTGGGGGCAACTTTCTACTGTACCACAGCAGACGTGAGGCGACGTGTTTTAAGTCACCATCCTCGGTCTGTTTGGTCACTTTTGAACCATTTACTCGCTGGTTTTGTGGCATTGCCGGCTGTATCCCCTCGGGGTGAAACAGCGGTACCCCGTTCCTGCGGGTGGCAGGGCTCCTGCTCCTGCCGGTCTTCTGCTGCCACCTTGTGACATCGCTCCGCTGAAACGGGGGATTTGTCCCATCTTTGCACTCAGGACTGCTTTTAGCTCGCATTTTGGCGACTGAAAGTG
Source organism: Lycocorax pyrrhopterus obiensis (assembly GCA_014706295.1). NCBI lineage: Eukaryota > Metazoa > Chordata > Aves > Passeriformes > Paradisaeidae > Lycocorax > Lycocorax pyrrhopterus. The sequence goes on along the minus strand of JACSVZ010000015.1, from coordinate 71,505,473 downwards.
CTAATGGAAACGACTCTGTAAATTGTCCCTACCTTTTAGAGCTTCAAGGCGTGCCTTTGAGCTGGATGGGTGGTAGCCGGAGTTCCTCCAGTGAGCTCGTTTGGCAAATTCTGCACTCAAAGGAGTTTGCCTGAGTTTTTGCTTGCAAGGGCTTGAGAAACAAACTGTGCATGCCCTTTGATGGGATTGCTGTGGGACTCAGTGTTCCGGGAAAGCCTTGGATGCTAAAGGCACTGAAGAGAACCATTTAAAGGAATGGCTGTCACTGCCTTGTTTTAAAGGCATGAATGCCAGAGCAGTCACGGTTAAAGTAGATTGGAAATGGAGAGCCCCTACGGAGACTGGGGAATCCCCAGGAATCCAGCCAGGCTGATTATTAATCATTTCAATCCCCTGGAGCTGCTTGCATATATTTTACTTTTAAGTGAAACTGTGGAGCCTGGGATGAGAAGTGGAACAATGCAATGTGGATGAGACTTGAGGAGGTTTGATGAAAATATTTCTTGACCCAGAGTACAAATAGATGCACATACTCCCCACCCCACAACGTGAAATGTTTTAAAACTTTATTCAAGGATGGAATTTTTTGTTTTTAAAGTATTGAGAGATTTGACAGAAGTCATATGAGACCTTCATGAGTCTTCTTCCCTGGAAACATCACAATGTTTTCCTATTTACAGAGTAGAAAATAATGATGGAAAGTAAGATACCAGTTTGTATAATAACAGCTGGTAGATACTGATTCAGCAGTGACCCTGCCTGAATATGATGAGTAGGGTTTATTCTGATGGGTTTTTTGGAGCTCACATTTAGATTGTTAGTGGCCCCCAAAAGCATGCATAAGGGAGGCTGTGTGGCTGAGCTCCAAACCTGGCCTAGTCTGATGTCTCAGCTCAGAAAATCTTTGTTAAATTTGCTGTCTGTCTCAAGAGATACATCCTTGCTCTTGTGTGGGAGATATGAGGATGACACAGATTTTTGTGCATATCAGTCCCTTTCATGAGAGAGACTTCTTCCCTTTTCTTCTTTCTGTGTTGTTCGTTTATTCTCTTGTTACATTTGAGGTACTGGAGAAATGTGTAGGATGCAAACATTCATGCAGAAAATACATCCACTTTTATGAATCTGTAGCATAATAGGCTCCTATCTATGAAACCTTTGTGTGTGCGAAATTTCTGTTGGAATGTATCTCTTTCAGATTGACTTTTTTGACATTTAAAATGACATTTTAGGCTGGCCTTGCACAGGCTGCCTCTTTATTAACTTTAAACTTAAAGCTTTTGTTCCTCTCTTTTCTAGATAGAGGAGCGAACAGAATTTTTGAACAAATCTGCTCAAAAGAGGTAAAGTAAAGAAACAGCAAGTTCGGTTCAAACAGCAGTGTTTAATTGAAGGGAATAATAATTCTTGCTTTTTTTTTCTGACTCCTATAGTGGAATGAAGCCCACCCAGACAACAGCAGTTGTCTCGAAGATTGACAGTAGACTCGAGCAATACACCAGTGCAATTGAGGTAAGTTAATTCCACTAAATGGATCTAGTTACTAATGGCTTTTGAGCCTTTCATCAGCCTTTGTTTTGCTGATCAAGAGTCGCAGGGATTTTTTGATCACAAACTCTTCTTTAATGTGACTTCAAGAACAAAATGCTTGAGGCACATCTGTAACCAACATCTAGAGATACATCCAAACAAACCCTCAGATTTGCATCTTCCCTTTCATGCTGCAATTTACTCTGTTTGGTAAGCTTGCAGTAGCTTTGGAGGATTCAGTCAGCGTCTTGAGTGGCAGTCACATCCCCTGCTTGGCTGATGAGAGAGCTGTCAGCACAGAGCTGATAGTCATCCTGAGCAGAGCTGACTTAGCAGCTTATTAGGAGAGCAAGGAACGGGCTCTGTGCTGCTGGCTGCCACCTCACAGTGAAATTCCTTGGCAAAGACATGCTCTGCAGAGAGCTAGGGAGTTAAGCAGTGACTAAGGGCAAACAAAATCACATTAAAATGCAGAATTTGACTCCAGGTGATTTTGACAAGTAGTGGTTAATAATGTGCCTAAGGGCCAGAACTGAGGGCTTTTTCTTTTCATAGTCCATTGTAAAAGGAGTTTGATACCACTGTATCCAGCTGCCATCTGACTTGAAATATTCCCTTTGCTGGATTTTTGATTTGTCCACAAGTTGCCAAATCTGACTTGCTTTGCAACTAGAGAGGCAAAGCATCACTCATACAGGTTCTTATTCTCATCAGATCTGTGACATGTAAAATGTGCAAGAACTTTGAAAAGAAGAAAGAGGAAGACTTTGGCCTGGTGTTTGTAGTAACTATGCAAAAGACAGATTTCCAAAAACTCCCACCCAATTCTCCACTCTTTGAAAGAACATGTTGTTTCAAACACATTGTAATTGCTGAGATTTACCCCTGGAATCCTGTGCTGTTGAGGTTCAGTTGTCTGGGACAGATGGAGCAGAGTCCTATGGCGAATGACAGAGCAGCCTTTCCCCCTGCCCCTGCAAAAGGATTTCCCTAGCTCGGTCCCTAAAAGACCCAGGCTTCCAGGATTCAGGTAGTAACTAAGATTGGAAATCCTTGGGGCAGTTGTGTGCAGAGCCATGGTTTGCCACGGATTTAGAAAGGTAATAAACACAAAATAAGCGAGTGCTGTTTTCACAGCTGGTGAAACTGCAAATCAAAAATGGGAGAGAGTCTCAGTGGCACTTCTTGAGCTGGGTACTCCTTCTCCTCCTTTCATGGGCAGTGCTAGAACCACACAGAGATGCTGCATTCCCCAGGCTCCAACCACCCTGCAAATCCAGCTCTTAATGCCAAACACCAACTGGCCCCAATTTTTCTCCAGGGCACAAAGGCTTCAAGACCAGCCAAAGCTTCTGACCTTCACGTTCCAGCTGAGGGTGTCCGTAATATCAAGAGCATGTGGGAGAAAGGGAATGTTTTTTCATCACCCTCTGGGACAGGAACACCAAATAAGGTATGTGTTTAATTTAACATAGTGATTATAAAAAATTAGGCTCTGGACCTGACCTTGCCATCTGTGTTCCTGTGAGTAAGCCTGGCTGCTCCTGTTGACATCGCTGGTGAAGAATATCCCAAAGGATCCCGGAGACCTCAGAAATCCACAAGATGGTGTGGCAGCAATATTGAGCATAATGGAAGAATTTAGTGACCTACTGAGCTCAGTTATGAGACATTCCAGAGCCACACCAGATATCTTAGACAAATACATCTGGGTGGTTCAAGCGGAGTACAAAGAAATTCTTTGAGCAGGGCAGAATTCTTCTGGGGAGCAGAGGAGAACTGAGTAGGCAAGATAGGGATGATATTTTCTAGATAATGCATTGAAGTATTTGTGAGACCTTTATCTTTTCTATGTAAATCCTTAAGGCAACATTTCCTTTCTATAAATTGAAGCGAGTTGATGAGCATTTATCATAGGCAAAAAGATGAGCCGTGGGTTGAAGTGGGTTATTACAGATAATCATTAAATTTTGGTAATTTGTTCTAACCTTTTAAAGATTTAATGTTTTAAAGTTTAGGCCACTTCTCTGTTGTGTGCTGTTTTTGAAAAAAAATTAGTTTCACAAGAGGAAAAAAGTAGATTTGGACTGATATCTCTTCTATTAAGCTAAAGATTTTTGGAGTTTGGGCTTGTGGTAGAAACAGCATGTTTATGTCTGACATTTATTTCTAGGGTAGCAGTAAAGTGGTGATGTTTTTGTCAGTCCATGTGTATCATTTTTGAAAACTAGAGGGCAGCAGCACTGTGTAATTCACAATAAATACCTTCAGAGCACACCGGGTGTCTCTGAGCCAGCCATAGGCTCAGTGAGGACCTCTCTGTTAAACTCAGGCTTGGCTTTGCTTTTAAATCTAAACCGTGAAAAACAGACCGAAAGCCATTCTGAAAGTCTTCTGATTGGATTTCATCATTTTGCAGGAAACTGCTGGCCTGAAAGTTGGTGTCTCCAGTCGTATCAACGAGTGGTTGACCAAGACCCCGGAGAGCAACAAATCGCCTGCTCCAAAACCTTCTGTAAGTGAATTTGGAACAACCATCCCTTCAGTAGGTGGGTTCTCTCCTCGGGCAGAGGGTGATGGCCTTTGGAGGAGCTCTGCTTCGTGTCCTCTTGGAAGCTCAAAGAGGCCCTCTGGCTGCTGACTCCTTGGCAGTCAGAAAACAGGGAGAGGAAACAGGGCGGTTCTCACCTTAAAGCTCAGAGAAGCACTTCTCTGGTAGAGAAGGACATTAATTTACCACCTGTGAAAGCCTTACCATTGATTTAGAAATTACCAGCCACAGACCCTGGGTTGCACACTTACACTCGGGGTTTGGCCCCTGCCCTGTAAAAATCTTCTAAGTAAGTTTTAAAACACAGCTGAAATAATTTAATTCTTTATGAGCCTAAATGTAATTTCTAATGAAGGCCCTTTAGCCTGCCCATTACTTCAGCAAGAATCAGAGCAGAAAATGCTGTTGAGGTAACAAGCAGCACTGTGGATGTGGGAAGGAGCAGGAAGAGGTAACTGTGGGATGGAGAAGGGTGAGGGTGAGGAACTGGAATGTAAATGTCCATGTTGGATGGATGTGAATGATGGTGATGTTAATGATTCAACTTTAGGATTTTGTTAAAGAACTGGTTTCTTCCCACATCCTTGTGCAGTGTTTTTCTGCCAGCCCACCTGCTCTTTATAAAAGGTGCAGCTTGGAAAACACTTTCTCAATTCACACTCCTATTTGTCCTAAAGAGGAGTTTGAAATTTGCAGCATTGTCCACTATAGAATCTGCCTCCAGATTTTTCTCTCTTTCTTTTAAGTTGCATCTTTTAGATAATGTAAAACTAATTTCTTGTTTTTCCCTCAACCAACTGTTTCTATCTATGTCTTAATTTCCCTCTTTCTCAATAGATTGTTCTTTCTTCTTTCAATGTCTCTGCTTGAAGGAACGCGCCCTCCTCCTATTCTTCTTCTTTGGGGGTCTGTTTGCTAAGTTGGTCAGGTAAACCTGTTTATCATTGACTGTGAAGGTTTCTGTACATCTATAATGTGTGATTTTTACTTTTTCAAGTCAGGATAAATTGAAGGGAAGCCTAGAATTTCTTATTTAGCAAATAACTTCTTACCCCCATCACATTCCGCCAAAATAAAGAAATGTTCAAAGTTTTTGTGACCATCAAGATTCTTGTGGGTTTTGGGACAATTTTGAGTTCAAGGTAGAGCAAAGATTTCAGTTTTACGGTGAACCTAAATCAGATCCCAAATTATTTCAGGACTATGGAAATGGTTTTGTGATAAAGTCCACTGCAAGTGGCTTTGTGACAAGGTCAACTGCAAGATGGTTGTTTTCTTCCTTCCCCTGTTACTACTGAACTCCTTCCTTAAAGTGCAGATTTGGCTTCAACTTTTAATCATCAGCAGCCCTCTGTGGCTGCAAATTGGGATCAGTTGTAGAGGATCTTCGTTGGGTGCAAATACCCCTTGCAGAGATCTCATTTCCAAACATCACTGAGCATTTTACAGGTAGAAATTCTCACGTGCAGGAAACTCCCTATGGATGGCAAGTACAAAATTCTGGAAGCCATGCAGGACTTGAATACTTTCTGAAAAGGAGTGTCCAAACTTGTTTGAGTCTCTTGTTTGCCATGCACAGAGGTAGATATCAATCTATCTGCCTAGCAGATGTCATTTTCATACGTAGCCCTCATTTTGCCCAAGAAGGTAATTGGCATTTTCATGGAGTTTTGATTAAAGGCTCCATAATACCCTCATTTGCAGACAATACTACTATTCTTTAATGACTTTACCTCATCTATTTCTGTTTCCTGTCAGGCTAATGATTGGCACATCCTAAGTTTGCAAAGGATGCAGTGGGAATTAAAATGGATACGAAGGACTACAGTGATAAATGCTGAAATCTGTATTTAAGAATGCAGAATAGGATCTTTAAAAGTATCCTTTTAAAGATCCTATTCTATTAAAAAAGAATTAAAAGTATTAAAAGTCCTAATCTACTTTTTTCACAATTTTTTAATAAAACATTTTGATTTTGATCTAAAATAACCAAGACAAGCTACTTATGAATACTGTCCCTGAAAAAAAAGGTTTTTCTGCAAAAACTGGATTTGTTTTTTTTGGTAAAGATCTAATGGTGCAGCAACTCTTCACTGCCCTGCCTTGGTTGAACGTACTGGCTTAAGACCAGCCTGTGCCATATGAAATAGATGCAACAGGATTGGTTTTTGTCTTGAAACATGGATATGTGTGGAGTCATTTTGCGAAATATAATTCTTTGTAACTGATAGACAATGTAATATTTACCTCTGGTGGATGTTCCTCAACTTCTCTCATGAGGAAGTTGCATTCTAACTTTTTCTTTCACGAGTGAAAATAAACTTGAACTAATGTTGATTTCCGTTCTCTGACATTAAAAATACAGGATTTAAGACCAGGAGATGTATCTGGCAAACGTAATCTCTGGGAGAAGCAGTCAGTGGAGAAGCCAGCTGCTTCTTCTAAGGTAATAACACTTCTGGGCAGTGCTTAGAGGATAATATTCTGTTAATAACCCACCTTTTTATCTATGAAAGAAAGCACAATGAGGTGCAGAAAGCAGTGTATCGCTTTTATATTCCTGTTTGGCAGAGCTGTGTGATGTGTGGACATCTGTCCTTTGCATGGAGTTACTTTTTTTTTCCTGTTATAAATAGCAATTTTCTCCAATACTGAATTTTAATAATGGCTTTTTGCTTTTTTCAAACAGGTGTCAGCTATGGGGAAAAAATCAGAGACTAATGGTAGGTAATGCCATAATGCATACATTGCACCAGTTTCTATACTTTAACACACATTATACGTATATATAATATAATCATATTATGCATATAATGCTAACATACATTATTATGTTTATATTTAATAAAATAATACGTACAAAATTTAATAATGTACATCTAATCATCCAATGCACATATTGTAATGCACATGGAAGTACAGAAACGTTGCCACATTTTTGCACAGCTGTATCTGTGTGTTTTAAAATTCTGCAGCTGTTCACATTGATGCCAAAAACCCCTTTTGCCTTTGCCTTTCAAAAGCTCCATTGCAGTATCATTGAAACATGAATGGTTGAGAAACTGCTTTTGCTGGAGCTGTGCATTTGGTGTCTTTTCAAGGCAAAAATAGTTAAACTATTGTCATTTTGAAACCAGTGGTTGGTGAAACACAGCCTAGTTTTACAAAAAGAAATCAACAAAATAGCCCTCCTAGCTTTTTATTTTTAACCCAAAGCACTCCAAATAAAGCCAATTAAACTAATTATGTGGCTAAGGACCAGTGGGGAAGAATGGAAGTTCACTGACCAATTTAACAGCTTTAAGGCTGCTTTGCACCATCCCTCGACTCTTTGCTAAGAGTGAAAGGATCAAATATAGGAAAACTCTTGGTTTTCTACACTTCGATATGTGTAAAAGTGCACACACTTTTTTTGGTGTTTTTAGGTAAAGCCAGAGGTATGGTATGCCTGAGAACTTTTCTTGTTGGTTTAGAGTCATGCAAAACAGAATTGTTTTGTTCCTCTTCTCCTTTGTTAAAGCCAAAGTGTCAGGAGAGGGGGTTTTGGGCTGGCTCAGTGTTAGTGCAGCTGTGCTCCCATGGAAGGGCTTCTCCAGCCACAGGAGCAGTCCCAGCAGAGGGGTTTGGGCTGAAATCCTGCTTTTTGTCCTCTTGGGGACCACCTCAGAGCAAGCCCAGTATGTGAGCAGAGCAGCACCCAGCTCGTGTCTTGTCGTCTTGTGGGTTAACCTGGAGCTGTGCCTGTTCTGTTCTGTTCTAGAGAGGTGTTTGGGTTGTTTCAAGGCATATTTCATCTGCCTCTTTCTCAGCAGGTTTGAGACAATTTGAGAAAGAACCGTAGAAGGCCACTGAAGACGCTGGACCAATCAGTTTGGGGGAAAAAGAAAAAAAAAAAGGAAAAAGTGCTAAATTGTTCTTTTTATATTTATGTTTATTTACCAAAATGTCTTTTTGCATTATCCCAGTTAAAACCATGTATATTAGCACTGTATTTAATAATCAGTCTAGACATCCATCAGAATAGTACTGCCTTTGCACAAGAGCCTTTATTCCTAAAGAAACCCATGCTGTGAAATATACAGACTCTCCTACTGATAGTCATAACTAACTATGGATCTGAACAGTGGTTTCAACTGGCATTAGAGGTCAGCCCAAAACGCATGTAAAGTAAAGTTGCTTGGGAAAGGTGTGCAGTAAACCTATAAAAACAATGGTTACTTTTGTGATACAGAAGTCTTTTTCTTTCTGCACTTTAGACTAAGGCATGGAAGAAATATCTTTAGTTGACAATGTAATATTTTCTGTAAGTTGCCCATGTCATGAGAAATACTGCATCAATAACGTGTTTTAATTTTTTGTTTTATACTTTTTTTAAGTATCAATTTTTCCATTCTAGTTTAAGTTAATACCTAAATTTGGATGATTATGTTAGCTGACAGCGGTACTGATATTTCTTTTTGTTGTTAGTGACTAGTAATGATTGCAATCTAGAATATATATACACACATAGCTTTACAAAGTTTAGCCTAAAGGCACTACTAATGGTAGAATGCTTTAATATGTGCTAGAGTATTATATTTAGCAATAAACATACATAATTAGCCAATATCACAGCTTAAAAAAAATAAAGACAAAATCACACACTTTTCTATAGTAAGATTTCATAATTGCCATTAGAGGTATGGTGAGATAAGTATTAAAAAAGTTTAAATGTCAGTTGCCCAGTAACGGGTAATTAAAAAGAAAGTATAGTTTTTAAAAGAGGAAAAGGTAAGGGTATAGAGGGTCAAAAATAGGTTGCTTGTATAAAACGTTGTAGTTTAATTTATATAAAACTACCATAATTAAAAAGAAAAAATTGTAAACAGAGTTGGAGCTTGTTTCAAATGACTGTACACTAAATCTTGCCATCCATCAGTGCTGTACACCAGGTCCACCGAAAATGAAGTAAACCTCTATCTTTATAATGCTTCTTTTTACCTCTCTCTCTCCTGAATACCTTATTTACAGAAGTTTTCATTTGTATATAGTAAACACATGGCTATAAGACGTCAGCTTGGTTTGGATTTACATGCCATACAGTTTAGCATTTACATCCTACAGTGTATGGGTGGCATAAACTGAGCAACTCAAGCAGCCCCTGAGCATGTTGTTAACAGCTTTGTTGTGCATTAGAACCCCCAGGATCTCCCTTTTCACCACTGCCATGTCTTACAGCATCTGACTTCTTCCTGAAGAAGTGTAATGTTATATTTCAACCCAAAGCTGAGCTCCCCTGCTTGGCTGAAACACCTTGTTTACATGTAGAGATGCACAAAATTATCTGTAGGGGGTGAAACTGTGCCTGACATTGTCTGTGGGTTGTTGTGTTTTGTGTTTGGGGGTTTTGTAAACACTCCTCTGAGTCTTTCAAATACATCTGATAGCTGCAATAAAAACAACTTGTTCAAACAATGTATCCTGAAACTGCATCCACAATAAATGGAATATTTCCATCAGCAGCCCCCTGTTTGTTAATGGGTAGGAATGGACCAGTTGCTGTAAGTGGGATAGGAATTGTGCTAAGTCCCTGTGAGATAAGGTAAGGAACCCCTAAGGACCCCTCTCCTGCTGCACTATCCTTCAGGAGACAGACAGGTAGTAAAATTGGCAGCTTTAACAAATATATTCCCAAGGTGGGGGGAGGGAAATCATCTTAATTGTCACACTGATCTGTACAGGACAGGAGCTGAGCACCAGTGTGCTCAGCAAAAGGGGTTCTGACCTAGCAGTGCAGCTCTCTGCTTTGAAAGAAGGTTTTCTGAGTGAGAGCCACTGCATTTCTTCTGTCTCCCCCAGTGGAATGTGCTTCCAGGCTTGGATGATCCCAGGGACACCTCCTGTCGTCCTCCTGTGCCCCTTCATCTTTGCTCTAACAGCAGTACAGCCTGCAACGCCCTACTCTAAGCTGGTCATGGTCATCCAAAAGAGGCCCCCCAGGCTGCTGCCAGCTCCAAGGGAAGGCTGCAGCAAGCACAGCTTTCTGAACTACTGGGGGAGAAAGAATTGGATGCTGAATAACTGGATGCTGCCTAATTTGACCTGCAAGGAGCTGGGATGCTCGGGAGAGTGCCTGTTCTCCTGCCCTGCAAGGCGCAGCTGTGTCAGTACGGGTCACCACAAGCATTGCTGAAGTGACACTGTCCCTTACTGAAGGTGGTAAGTTTCTTCTGCTCCTGGTCATTGCCTTTTTGAGAGTGTGGAAGTGTGCTGTGCACACCAGGGTTTATTTTTAGGAAATACTGTAAAGTGGCCGTGGTTTGCTCACCCCTGGCAGAATTCACCGAGGACAAATCCCAGTGGCTGACAGCAGCACTGTGAGATTTCTTGGTGTTTCAACATCATTGTGAAGTGATGATTTTTCAGACAATACCGAATCGTGGTTGGCTTTCCTGCCTCTTCCTGACTCCACATTCTAGCCAGACTTTCTCCTATCAACATACAGAATGCCACAAACCAGCTTGGCCTTGGCTTAGCAAAATCTATCTGAAAATATTTTAGAGCAATTGACGGTGAGGCTATCTCAGGGTTTGCTTTGGTGTTTTTCAAGAAGAGTTTTTCCATGCTTTCCTTAGATAAAGCCAGCATGTGTCTGAATGTAACGTTCTGGATGCTGCCAGCAGAGTGGCAAAAATCTAAGTTTATATTTGAGACTCCCAGTCTGATGCTGGATGCAGCCCTTATGTTTGGCTGGCTGGATTTTATTGTGAGTTGTCACTGCCTGTGGTGCTGTCTTCAGCTTTCACTACTAATCACACAGGAGTTCAGTTTCTAGGTATTCAGAGGAAGGGCTGTGTGAGGCAACAGGAAAAACTTTGTTCTTTAGGTCCTACCTGGAGCACAATCCTGTTTTGAAGCGTAAGCCACAAAGTGATGTGTGTGTCCTGCCCTTGTACAGGAATTATAGAAACTTATTTCTACTTGTATTAAAATTTGTAAAACCCCAGACTTTAGAAAAACATGCCTAGCTATATAAAATAATTTAAGCACTACACTGATCAACTTTTGTTGTTAGTAAAACTTTATTCATATAAAATATTAAAGCATTAGAAATACACTCTATAAAAATCACAAATATAGAAAAAGCAATGTAATTAGAGCATTCTTTGACAGTGACTCATGAGCCACTATGACTGAGCACACTGGAAGTAACATATAAAAAACTCCATGTAAGTAGTTTTTTGTTAAACATGTCTCTAATTAAGGAAGACCAGATAAAAAGGAAATGAAAAGACATTGTCTTTTTACTACTAATCCAAACCAGATTCCTGCTAAGTATCTTTACAAAAACCCCACCCTTACTGCTGCATTCTTACAGCATTCTTACTGGTCTCCTCCTTAAAAAAAGGAGGAAAAGTTACCGCTCATAACAATTACCAAGCACAGAAGAAGAAATGAAAATGAAGCTGCAGAGTACATCTTCTAGCCTGGGAGGAGTGAAATGGAGGTCTTGCAGGAACCTCTTGCAGTTAATACTCTGCTTTGAATGGGTAGTCCTTGTGATTGACAGCTCTGAGAAGAGAAAGACCTGTCATTCAAGTACTGCAGAAAGTATCTTGAGCAGCATTTCCCTGTTGCAGTCTCCCTCCCCCACTGCCAATGCACTCAAGTTCTGCAGCTGTCATTAAATCGAACTCAGGCTTGTGAGAAAGCCCCTGGAACACCAACATGCTGAAGGGAATGCTCCAAATGAATCTCTCTCCTGATGGTCCAGGACATGCCTCGTTACCTGGGGTCCAGGTTTTAAAGTATGAGCTCTCCCTGGTTTTGGTCATGTATATTTTCAAGGCAGGGGGCATGAAAATACAGACAGAAATTGGACTAATGGATAGTAAGGATAATAAAGAACATACTGGATCACTGGAACTGCCCTCCAGTTCCTGTTAAAGGTGAGGATGACATCCATCTCCTTTTTAGACAATTCAAAGTCAAACACCTAGCAGGGAAAGAGAAAAAAAAAGAGCTCTTTTTAGTTAGGTTTGTGAGTAGTTAGCTACTAAGTGTGCTTCATGCACTCAAGACTTGAGGTAGGAACACAATAAGCATAGTTAAGCAATCCTCTTATTTCTCAGGCAAATAACAACCCTTGAAGGCATCAAGGCAGTCCTTTTCTTTCCGAGGTGCAGTTCATAGCCAGGTCTCACATTTCTGGGTGGCTGAGTGCCAAAGTGCACTTTGTGTTGTAATGCACAGACAAAATAGGTCTCAGGATGTGCCACAAATACTGGAATTAGAGGTAAATTTTCTGCTACAAGAGAGGACTACTGGGTTTCAACTGCACATAGTTGCCTCACAGGTAATCATCTAAGAATTCTTGCTAGGGGTTCATAGAAGAACCTACTCCAAACCCTATCACCATGGATTGAAAGCAGCACAGAGGTATTCTAGAAGATGCCACACCTTACGAGCAAACATCCAGCTAAACTTCACTGCCAAGGGGAACCACAGCCTCAAAGTGAGACAAACTGCAACAGGTCTGGTGCTTACAGCTTGTTCCTTTACACCCTATGGACTTGCTAAGCGTTTCCCCAAGGGCAACTCCAAACCTGGGGCTCCCTTTCCACAGCAACAGAGCTCAGGCAGCCCTGGTGTAAACAATTTCTCTCCTAGCAGGAACAAAATGCTTTTCCCCAGATGGTTTGGTAGTGCTGAGCCCCAGTCTTCAAATCTCTGTACCCCGCTTCCAATGACTCTTAGGTGCTGCTTGGCAACACGCAGGGGCTACGGGTGTGGGTGCCTATCCTGCATAAAACCGGGTAGCAGCATTTCCAAAGGAAGCCTCACCTTCATGTTTTCCTCAATGCGGTGTGGTTTGTCAGACTTGGGAATGACAATGATGTCCCTTTGGATCAGAAAGCGGATCAGCACCTAGGAAAGAACAAGGAGGAGCATGAACACAGAGGGCCCAAGAAGTCTATTCAAACACATTTTGTGGATTTTTTTTTTTAAACCTATTTTATTTTTCTACAACCATATTTACCCTCTGGAAGAATACCAGTTTGCACACAGGAGTTTGATACGCCAGGATTTGCTCACGTGTTTGCCAGTAGACTGGCAAACTGTAATTGTTTCTGGCCTGTGTTGTTTCTAAATTGTGGCTTTTCCAGGATTAGTTTTGCTTTTGTTTAGGGTAGTAGCAGGGGCAGAAAAATTATGATGCTCTGACCTGTATTATATGAGTGCTCAGACTCAATGGGTATAATGATACTACAGATTATTCTGGGCTCAGAGGTAAGTACCTCACAAAGGTTCAGCTTTTGGAAGTCCATAAAAGAAAAACATATTTATAGAATTTAAAAGCCATCCCCCCAAAAAAACCCTGTTGCATACAATGTTTTAGTCCTGCCCTGCCTGTCTCAAAATGTGATTGTCTTTGATTGCATGTGAACGTGTGGCTTTGTTTGAAGCGCAGTTTCTGCACACCCCAGGCAACAACTCATTAAAATCTTAAATAATCAAGCAGCTTTCAATGATTCTTTGTGAACATGAGAAGATGGGATGCAATCAAGTGTGTCTACAAATTACAGGACTCCTCTGAAGAATAACTTAGCTGGAGAAAGGAATAAAAATTTAGGAAGGCGAACACCTGAGGTAAGCAGTCCACCCCAAAACTTGGCATTCGAGACCTCCTTGAAAACAGCTGATAATTTTTATGAATGCTGTTAAGAACTTGGGCAGGACGAAGAGTCACGTTCAGCCCCATTAGACTGTATCTCTAGAGAAAGCAGCATCTGCTAGGATTGGCCTGTAAGACATCTGAGGAGGAGGAATCGTTTGCTCTGACAATCCCACTCACCTGGGCAGGGCTTTTATGGTGTCTGGCTGCAATGTCTTTAATCTTGGGATCGTCCAGCAGCATGGGTTCCCCTGGCTTAGCCCTGTTAAGAAATAGAGAGATTGGTGGTAGAAAGGTAATAGCTTCCCTGCAGGAACATTGTGTGACATAATCTGCATAAAAGCAACAGCGCTTTTCTCATTTTACCTGTATTATTTACTTAATTTTCTAATAATAATAACAATGTTCATAGCTCAAGCTGCAGCTGCACTGTTCTGTGTACAGAAAGGCTGTGATGCTCTCTTACCACGGGCGGTTGGGAGAGCCCAGGGGACTGTATGCAGTCACAGCAAGCCCTTTGGATTTACAGTACTTGACCAGCTTTTCCTGGGTCAGGTATGGATGACATTCCACCTGCAAGCACAGAAGGATGGCTGGTAAAGAGGCAGACTTTGCTGGGCTGCAGAGCGTTACATTTTAAATCCTCTTGGGTCACGGAAAATGTGAAGACTTGACTTCCAGCATCATGATTCAAATCTATCTTACCAAAAAGTTGTTAATGTCACAGCAGTGTCTAGAGGCCTAGCAGAGCATAGAGCTTTCTCTGCTACATATTACCCACAGAAAGCAAAGAATAGATGAGAAGAGTGAAAGTGTTTTCTGTGTGGAAACTGGGAAATGAGCTTTCTGGGCAGGATTGCATCTTCAGAGGGGCAGCTCAGGATGCCTGAAGTTTATTTTCTTCTCCGATGCACCCAACCTCTCCTTGCCTCGAAGAGCCTCCCTGATGCCTGAAGAAGCCTGGGGAGATGATCTGAGCTAACCTAAGGAAGCAAGATCACGTTGCAAAGAGATGTTTGGGTCAGATGTTCTCGAACTGAAAGCAGCAGGAGCTCCATGGGGGTGCTGCTCAGCTCGCCACGAGCCATGGCATGACCCCAGGGCTGTGTCTGTGCTGCTTCACGTGGCCCTGTGCACACACCCACCTGTTTCTACACACTAGGGCTTTACTACCAGGCATGGTGACATGAAAAACACGTACAGTAGTTTACTAAGACCTGAGCTAGTGTGGAGATTTCCCTGGATATTCCCCATCCGGAAGGGATGGGCATTCAGCACCCTCAGCTGAGTGCAAAGAAATTGACTATGGAAGAAAATCAGAAGGAAAATCAGCTGCTGCTGCTGTCCTGTGATTACATTCATGAGGTATGTGGTGAGAACTTGTTCTGGAATTGTACACTTCAACCCTCCTTTCTATAGTGAAGTTGAGTGGTTAATTTTATGTTGAAAAATGAGTATGTCCAGTGCATCCCAGCATAGTCCCATGCTGGTGCAGAAACTCACAGTGGGGATTTTAAATATATGTTTTAAAATATATTTAACACTACTCTAAATATCTATTATAGGAATTTATATAATAAATACATATTATATAAATTATATATTATTTATATGGGACATAGATATTATATTTATATATTATATTAATTTAGGCATACTCTAAATATGTATATAAACACACACAAATTCTAAATATATTTAGGAATACTTCTAAGTGGAAGGTTCCAGCCTCATGGAAAGGGGTTGGATCTAGATAATCCTTAAAGTACCTTCCAATCCTAACCATTCTATGATTCTAGACTGCAAGGTTAGCTGAGGGATGGAAACAAAATTCTCACCTGGACCATTACAGGCTTGTGCTTCAGTCCTGGCTTGTTCAGGATTCTTTCAATCTGCTCATGGTTGAAGTTGGAGACACCAATGGCTTTCACCAGGCCACAGTCCACCAGCTCCTCCATGGCCTAGTGAGTAAGGACAACCAAGGTGTGGGAATGAGTTGCTGGTATTACTCTCAAACTACATTATTTTATTTCTCTCAAGCTTGTGACAAATGAACAAACAACTCACGCTAGATTAGATTACATAAAAGTATCCCAGTTAACAAAAGAAGATAGGATTTCCTAACTGTGTGCAACACCCAGTAAATTAACAGCCACACCTGGATTAACCTAAAGGGTGGATTCTACCACTGCGTGCATTCAAATATTTTAGCCACAGCACCTACAGTGCTGATAGCTTCCTCCTCTTTAGCCTTACTAAAAACATCCCCTTCTTGCTCCCCAAAACAAGAGATAGAAGCAGCTATCTGGCTGAAATACAATGTTGTGCGGCTGTCCTTCACACCCAGACACATCCCTCAATTTCACTTTGCACACAGATCTCCGCTGCATCTTTAGTGGCGACTCCTGCTCTAAAGAGCAAACATTTACTTACCTCCCATGTGTCCAGAAAATCTGTGTCACTGGGAATACTGTGGCCCTTGTCATCCAGGGGATGCAGCTCTTCACCAGCCTGTTATTTCAAGGCAGATAAAACACAGATTTTTAAGTGCTGAATTTCCTACAGTGTACTTTTCCTACAGCACTTTTGACTGCATTTACAGGCAGCGAGTTAGCAGGTTGTTTAAACATATTTCATAACTAAAAATGATGCATGTCCATTAGTATTCTCTTTTGGATGAGGGCCATATTCCTCAAAATCAGTCCCTACATGCAGAGTGTGGGGATTAGTAATGATTATGTAACTTGGGCAGATCTGCAGAGCAGGGAAGAGACATCCTCCAGCCCCTTTATTCTTGTTTTTTGTTTATTTTACACAGATGTGGACTGGGGCAAGAAGCACATTCTTTCTGTGCTATGCTGCATTGTTCGCTGTTGGTTACTTCAGAG
Organism: Lycocorax pyrrhopterus obiensis; assembly: GCA_014706295.1. Classification (NCBI taxonomy): domain Eukaryota; kingdom Metazoa; phylum Chordata; class Aves; order Passeriformes; family Paradisaeidae; genus Lycocorax; species Lycocorax pyrrhopterus. The sequence goes on along the minus strand of JACSVZ010000015.1, from coordinate 71,488,849 downwards.
CAAGCCAACACCTCCAAAACCTGAGATGTCCACGCTGTAACCACCACCCTGTGCTGGTCACCAGGAGCCCCGGGGGGCTCACACCTTCAACTCTCTCCTTCCAACAGGCATGAAAAGCCAGACCCCTGTGCTAAAACACACCACTACTGAGCGAGGAAATGTTTGCTACCACAGGGCTCAGGGAAGAGCCCAATGAACCACATATCCCAGTGGTGTAATGAAGATGAGAATGCAAAGATGAGAGAATGCACCGTGCTCCTGGGCAGGTAAGGAGGAAAGGTGTGGAGAGCAGGAGTACCTTGAATCCCATCGGGAAGTGCATCAGGTAGAGGTCGAGGTAGTCCAGTTGCAGTGCAGCAAGGCTCTTCTTGCATCCTACCTTAACCAGGGACTTCTCATGGAACGTGTTCCACAGCTGTGGGAAGAGAGCAAGCCCGACTGTCACTTTACAGCTCCCACAGGGCAGACCAGGGGACAGAAACTTCTCACTTGGTGTTCTGGTAGGACAACTCCCTCCCCATGCTGAAGGTGAGGATGTAACATTTCACTGGTGGGTAGGACAAATTTACCACAAAGCCAGCAGTCATGAAGGTGGAGTCAGGATCTCCACTTACAAAAAGATATTTTCAGATATAAATGTAACACTCCGGCAAGTGTATCTGACACAGCAAAACTGTAAAGTATTACATTTATTTTTTTCAGCCTAAATTTTGAGTATTGAGCAGTCATAGCTACCTTCTTTCTGTCCCTGTAAACTGTCCTCTGTTGTCAATTTTATTTCATTTTTGAAATCAAAATTCAAGTTGTTTAAATAGAAGAACTCGCAAGTAATATTAAATTAAGCCATGTTCTTTAACAAAAACAAAGCTTAATGTGGAAAATCTTAGTTACACACAAAGTTTTCTGGTTTTGCTGGTGAAAACCCCAAGCCATAAATTTATTAGTTGAACTGTTCTTTTTGGTAAGGAGCACTTCTGAGACAAGTGGATGAGATAAAGGAATGAAGAAAACACGTATAAAGTACTTTGATTTCTGTTCCCTTTCAGGATTACCATTTGTACATGACACAGTTTTCAAATGTCTTGCTCTTGTTTTTTCCCCCCCCCCTTATCTTTCTTGAGTGTGTCCAATTGAACATTCAATATAATTGACTTAATCGATGTGAGGAAATGATCAGATGAGTAATAGCCATGCTATCTTTCTAAAGTTGTCAGCGGTTCCTGATAAAGCTGAGTCCAAATTGCAAATATGGGATGGAACTTTTAAGACACAACAGGGAAACCATGAAGTGAATTTCAGAGAAGGGAATAGGTCCCTATGTTACTTTTTGGGTACAACAAGGGTTTCTCTGCAAGAAAAGCTAAATGCCCCAGTAATCTTGCACCCTTGTACCTTAGTGACAATGAAGAGGTCTTCCCTTTTCACAACTCCCTCCTTGATCTTCTGCTGGATTGCGTTCCCTATTTCATTTTCATTCTGGTAGAAATAGGCGCAGTCGAAGTGGCGGTAGCCGGCACCAATAGCGTATTTCACCACCTCCTCCACCTTTCCCGGGGGAGCCTGAAAGCAAACAAGCCACCCATGAGCTCTTCCATGTCCTCCTGGCGGGGCTCAGTGCTGTGACAGCTCCACACAGTCCCCGTTTCCAGCTGCTCCTGGAGTTTCCTCATCACCTGCATTAAACTGAAACCCAACGGAGCTTCCAGGCAAGCAGCACGCAGCGGGCACAGCGCGGAGAGGAGTTTGTTTCTGCAGGACTTCCATCTCTGCCAGCAGCGCAATATCCACTGTCATTTCCCCCGTCTGCTCCCTGTGTTGCCCAAGGAGTTTCGCCACTTCACCTTCCCCAAATCTGCCCCGCGAGGGCGGGTCCGTGGCCAGACCCCCCCACCTCAGACCGCGACCGCATCCCGGGGCCGCCGGGCGGTGCCGCTCGGACTTTTCGGTCCGTTTCTTTCGCTTCCCGTTTTGTTTTTGTTTTTTTTTCTTTTGTGCATCCTTCCACCTTCTTCAGCCCTGAATTTATATATCTTTTTTTTTGCCTTTTCCCCTTGCCTTGGCCTCCCGGCGGCCCCCCCCGCTCCTGGCAGCCCGCCCGGTTACACAAGCGGCCGCCATCGGGCGCTCCGAGCGGCCGGCAGCACCGACCCCACGGCCCCACGCAGGGCACGGAGCCCGCCTGTACAGGGGTGGCTCCTTTCCTATTTCGTTTCTTTTTTTATTTTTTTTTTATTTTTTTACTTTATTTGGCATCTCGGCATCTCCCGCCGGACCCCCGCCCTGCCTCGGTACCTGCCAAGTGCCCAGCCCCAGGGCGGGTATCTTCATCTTGTTGCTGAGCTCCACGAGGGGGATGGCCATGGTGTCTGTCTGTCTGTCTGTCTGTCTATCTGTCAGTCCGTCCGTCGGTCGGTCGGAGCCTGCCCAGGGCTGCCCGAGGCCGCTATAAGGAGCGGAGCTGCCCCGGCCCCGCCTCGCCCCACGCCCAGCCCCGCTCCCCGCCTCGTAGTACGCGGCAGGCAGGAGATGCCCGTCGGCGTGAGGCTGCGGGAAGCCTTGATGCTGATTTCGCTGTTTGTTCGAAAATGAGCATCCTCAGAGCAAATGTCCGAGCCGCGGGCTCGGCGCTCCGCGCGTGTTCTGCTTTGCGGTGGCGGCATCGCCATCCCTGGGAGCGCTGGAAAGGTGCATGGATGTGTCACCTGGGGACAGCGGCTGGTGACAGACGTGGTGGTGCTGGGGACCGATCGGACTCGAGCACTTTAGAGTCTTTTCCAACCCTAATCATTCCAAGGTACCACAGCTGAGAGAGCCTGACGGGTGCCAGAAGAATTTCTGCAGGAGGCAACGGGCGTCAACTGGAGGATTTTCTCGCTCTCAAGTGGTGGCAAATGGACCGAATTTTTCATCTTTTTTCCTCAAAAATATTAGGCTCGCCTGCTGTTCACAGAGGAATTCATTAAAAGGGAACGTGGCCTTACCTTTTAGCTCAATTCTGTGTTCCCTGTCTTTGGGGAGGGCTACCTGTGGGACCATTGCCTCAGCCTGTGTGAAAGATTTCCCTGGCCTCCAATTAAAATTTCACCCAGTGCTGGTAGGGTGTCAGAGGCTGCAAACGGGATTTGTGATCACAGCTTGTCAACAGGCAGTGCTTTGGCCCAAATAACCCCTCTGCTTTTTGTGTAGGGTGAAAAGGCTGATATTTAAAGGTGGCAGGAGACTTTGTACGAGTGCAGTGCCTCAGAAATCACGAGCCAGAGCCTGGAGGGTCTGGTCTGCTTAGCTGGCAGCTGTCAGGGACAAAAGGTGCTTCACACTATGAAGCTGATGTAAGTTCAGCACCCTACTTTAGGCATCTCACATGCCACAGAGATTTTGGGTTTTGTTATCACAGTAGGGATGCTGTGCTGCTTGAGTCTACCTTTTCTTTTCTTTATATTGCTGTAAACTCCTTCTTGCTCACTGCTGATCCCTGACCACCAATTTACACACTGCGGGAGTTCCACTGGTGTCATCTTGTGACTTGTACAGTGTGAACGAGATATTTTAAATAATAAAAGGAAATATTTTATACTTAGACTTATAATGTTTGCCTATCAAAATATAGAGGCAACTGTGAATTGTGAGCCACTAACTGTGATGTTTGATGTGATTTGTTAAAATTTATTTGCATTGTTTAAACTGCTTTTACAGGCCAGTATTTTCAGTTGGTTGGCAATTGCATGTTCTGGGTTTAAATATAACCAAAATCTCTTCCTGCTCTCCTTGGCCTGATTTCTAAGCCATTGGCTTAACCAAGCTTTATCGTCATCTTTCTGTTGCCTTGGATGTCATCACACACTCCAGAATGGGGAAAAAAACCCCAAATTTATGTGAAGCAGAGACAGAGAAGCAGAGAATCCAGTTTTTCAAGATAGCTGATAACTCCAGTATGGTCAGATGAGAGCAGTGAGAGGAGGTGTCTTCTATTGAAAACAAACATGAAAAAAACACATAGGTCAAACAATCCCACCCAAATAAAGAAAAAGACAAAGCTGCTGCAAGAGATGTGATGAACCTGACAGAAAAGAAAGATCTACCAAAAAAAAGAAAACTAAAAGAAGAAAAACATCTGTTGAAATTTTATAAATTTAGTAACGGTACATTGTTTTTAAGGCCAGAAAGGGCCACACTCTTCTTCTGGTACTGATCTCCAATTACACTGAAAAGATTTTACACCAAGCCTGTGTCATATCCCATATTACTAATTTTTTATTAAAGGCACTTGGGTGCTACAAAATAGAAGCTGACCAAAATTATGCAGAGAATAGGCTAGAAAGTGCTGAGATTGAGATGTTAAACTTAATTGCAACAAGTCTTGGTCTGGAAGATATAAACCCCACATAACTGCCTTTCTTTTTTTTTTTTTTTTACCCATTTGTTTAACAGAGCCATCAACAATTTTCCTCCTTGTAAATCTTTATTCGAAGACATTAATGATTTTGGAGTGAACTTCCTGCAAGCCAGGGAGGAGCAGGGAGGGATTTTAGCAACTCAGCCACAGCACGGGCTGGCAGAGGAGAACAGCTGGAAGGACTCTGTTATGTGTGCAGAGTTCTGTTCAAACATTTTTGTTCTGATTTCTTTATCTGCATGGAGGAAGGTAACCCATCATTCAAAGCCACATAAAACCTGACTTTATGAGGGTTTAAAAGGCTTTAATTATTTTTTAACTGCTATTATTTGCTGGATGCAGTACGAGTGGTGACTGAGGCCCATCCACCTCAACTTTTTTATTGAGTCCTGGTGATTTCACTCTCTGCAGAGCCTGGCAACTCCCTTGGGCACCCTGCCATGCAGTTTCATGATTCAGAGTGTGCAGAGACAGGTGGTGACTTGCCAATAACCTTTTTATGGGTCTCTATCACCTCACTGGAAGTTTACTAGTGTCTGCTTTGGAGCTGTCCCTCCTTTGGAGTGACTCTTCTGGAGAATGATGGTGCTCCTTCCTGATCAGCTTCTGCTGAAATGCAAAAATGCAAATCTCTCATGTGGACAGTCCAGTGCTATTGGGAATGTTTTGTCTAGACAGAATCATAGACCCATTAAGGTTGGAAAAGATCTCCAGGACCATCAGGTCCAACCCTCAGAGATGAAAGTTTTTAGGTGGAAAGCCCCAAAATGAGTCAACCTTGCTGTTAGTGTTCCTTGGGGAAGCAATGTGCATTATTTTCCTGAACTAATGCTGAGGAGCCTGTCACGAGTGTCTTCTCCTGCACAGCTGACTAAACATTGCAATATATTGATTGCAACAATAGTGAAACGCCAAATGTGATTCTCTGAACTGTTAAGAAGGTAAGCATTGCTATTTACATTTTAGTAAAACTTGGGTTTTTTCCCATGAGTCTAAAGGCACACTGGGCACCTTTTCAGAATATGCAGTGGGTGAAGACTGAGTCATAGCACAGAATCACAGAATGAGATGGGAAGGGACCTCTAGAATTCATCTTGTCCATCTTCCCTGCTCAAGCAGGGCCACTGAGAGCAGGTTGCTCAGAGCTGTGTCCAGATGGGAGACACCACAACATCTCTGTGCAAACTGTGCCAATGCTCAGTCCCCTTTGCAGTAGAAAAGTGTTTTGCAATGGTAGAGGGACCTTCCTCTGTCTCACTTTGTGCCCATTGATTCTCCTCCTGGCACTGGGCACCACTGCAAAGAGCCTGGCTCTGTCCTCTTTGCACCTTCCCTTCAGGTATTTATAAACATTGACGAGCCCCTCCTTGAGCCTTCTCTTCTCCAGACTAAAGATCCTCGTCTCCCTCAGTCTCTCCTAACAGCAGCGAGGGTTTAACCCCTAAATGCTCACCTGTGCTTTGGCTGAGTCACCCTGGGCAGCCCTTCCAGGGCACCCAGCCCTGTGCACCCCCAAACTGCAGCCTGTGGGTGTGGGCAGGGTAAACGTGGCAGTGCTGTTCCAAGTGTAGCTGGCACTGTGCAGGAGGTGACCATTTTGCAGGGGGTCTTCTTGTAGGATACCCGTGGCAGCCACTGCACCCAAATTTTTCCCTTTTATACTGGACCCTGGCACAGCCTTCAGTGTGGTTCTGAATTGTTGCATACTCTCAGCCTTCCTCTGAAAACAAAAGTAAACAACCCCCAAAACTCAGAGCAGGAAAGGTCTAACTGAGACAGAACTACTTCAATCAGTCTTATTTGCACTATGTCATGTTCATGGATCTGGCAATGTCAGTAGGAAGTGGTACATCAGCAGTGAAGAAAGTTTTTATGTGAGAAAAACATTTCTAAAATGCTTTGATTGATCCCCCCCTCCGTGAGTGCAACAGACAGTACCCAAATTTATCAGCAAGCTGTGCATTTTCAGTGCTCACTAAAATAATTTCCCTGCAGCAGCAGCTGCCTTTGCAGTGGTTGCAAGACACCAATTTTAGCAACACCAAAGTGAAACTTTTCACCAAAGCTCTAGGACCAGGGTTAGAAATTCCTTGGAAAGAATCACCGGAGCTACAGCGCATCCCAAGCTATGTCCTGTTTCCTCAGTATGGTGGTGCATCTGCTCCCCTCTCTTTGGGGCTGCTCTACAGCCTTAGAGATTCCTGTTAGGTCCTAAGTGAAGGCTTTTGAGCTCTCCTGGACCACAGTGGGCTGTGCCAGCACCTCCCTGGGAGTGGGATGCCTCCCAGAGCTCATGAGCCCTCAAGTTTGTGATTCTTGGAGGGCTGTTGCTGAAAGCTGATGACAGGGCTGATAACTCCATTCCTCCACCCACTGAGAGATGCAAAGGCATCCAGTGCGAGTATTTCACTGCACCTGAGGAATTTTTAACAGGTATCTTTGTACAGATAGATATAGATATCTCTGTGTCTGTGTGTGCATGCATGTGAATTGGTTCAAACACCCTCTCAAGTACAGTAGGAATGGTGCTCTCTTGAATCTGTAATTAGGTCACTCTAGGAATCGTAATAAATCCTATTGAATCACTTTATAAATATTAAATTAGTCAATGATTAAGTGCTGCTAAGCCCTTTTGGACCCTTACCCTTTGCACCTTCACTATTTTGCATCTCTGGTCTCCATGTAAATTATTCTGAACTGATTCTAACCCGATTTTCCTTTGTATGATTCACCTGTGTAGTTAGTAATGGGGTAAATCTTGCCACTGAACTCTGTTAAGTGACATCTTTACAAATTTATGTTAAAACCTGCTTTCACTAATACCTTTGACAGTGATTCTTTAAGCAGCCTAGCACACTCATTTGCCACATCCATAAGCACATACTTTAACTGGGTTCGGAAGAGCCTTGAGTTAAATCCTGTGAGGGCCTTCTCCAGCTCAGCAGTTGTGCAGTCTGATCGCTGCTTATTCCTTGCTTCTAGGGCCTTTCCTCTCCTCCTTTCCTCCTCTGAATTTTGGAGTTCTTCCATTGCAGTTTTGTGAAAAGAGCTGTGAGGACACCTTTGATCCAGATAAGAACCTTGACAGTTTAGATCACCTGAGATTAGCCACACAAAGGAAGCGGGGGTGGTTGCTCATGGAGAAGAGTGTAGGAAAGTTGTGATGGGTGAGGAAATGTACTGGCCTGGCAGCAATCCAGCTCTTTTCACTCTGAAGTGTTGATAGAGGTTTTCAGATACCTGCCAGCCCAGCCTCACGAGATGGTTTCTGAGTATGAACAAACAGATATGCCAGGGTGGAGTCCAACAAACTGCCTGAGAAGATATTTATGTTTAGTAACTGGGAACAGTTGAATTTTGAATGGGGTGGATGATGGCTTATTGTTGTCATTGCTGCTACAAGAGAATTGACAGTCTTTTATTTAATGGCCTTATTAAAATATCTGCTCTCATGTCAAGGAGGAGGCATACAAAAATGTGGGAGTCCGAAGTGCAGGGAATATTTCTCTGCCTGTTTCGAAGAGTTCTACCCCCCTGGACATCCCTGTCTCTGACCTTCGTCCATGGAGAGAATTACCTACCCTCTGGGAAGAAGCAGAATCTACACTGGTGTGAATTAGGTGATAGAACATTATGTAAGATTGTCACAGGGTGAAAATTTAGAGGTGTTGGGTTTGTTAATATAGCAAATAGATAAAAAGCAAGGACTCCAAAATGGAGGGTTGTTGTTGTTTTCTAAGCCTTCTTTCTTCTTTCTTTACTCCATGTTCTGTGGCAAAAGTGGATTAAGAGGATTGGGTGAAGAATGCCGCAGTTCCTTTCATGTGACAGAAAGATTTATTGAACATTGGTAGAAAAGTAAAAATATCTTTCATTTTGGGTTTTCATTGGGTAATTTACCTTTAAAAGGACGGTGTAATCTTGATAATTCGCCTTTTCTCTTGCATTCTGTGTGGGGAGTCATGCCCATGGCCAGCTTCTCTGATAAGACTTAACAAACAACTATCTGAAAGCAAGAAGCGTGGAAAAGTCACGTTCATCTACAGAGCCCAGGCAAGGGCTCTGGAAATTCTCTCCTATCAGGGGAGGCATAATTAAGGCACGGAAAGTGTCACAAAACATTGGGAGGGGTGAGTTAGAAGCAGAAGACTGGCCATTGTAAATATGCTCCAGTGGCCCTGCAGCTGGGAATAACTCTTGATGAACTTGTGTGAACAGCAGGCCAGTGATCCTCCAGCATGGACAGAGCTTAACAGTGCCTTTGTCTCTGTGTCTTGTGCCTCTGCCCAGGTGCTGCTTCGGGCATCCCCTGGTGAGGTGATGGAAATAAATATTCTCTTTGTGCTTCAGTTCTGAGTTTGTGGCTGTCCCAGCTGCCTGTGCTGACTCACATATGTAGCAATGGCAAGTAATCACATTTATGTAAACAGAGTTGTTTGTTTTTATTACACTGTTGCACTCTAAGTACAAATTTTTTTCTCGTTTATCCACAGACTTGTATCTTACAGCAGAGTTTTCAGTATGGGTGGTGTATCTAAAAAGAAGGGGTTCTATAACTCCCTGCAGATCAGTTTCCAAATGGAATTTTACTCTTCTTTGGCAAGAGAAGAGAACCATGTGCTGAAGCCAGTTCAGGGCAGATAAAATGACAATTTTATTCTCTTTTATTCAGAAAATCAAATTATTAACAAAGCTGGACTGTACTAACAATCCTCTTACAATGACTGCAACTTTTAAATAGCTTCAGGAAAAACAGCCAACTTAATCAGGTTTTAAGAAAAAATAGAAAAAAATATGATTCTTTTTTCCTTCTTATCACTGTTAGAAGTATAAGAAATCTTGAAAAGCTGTCTGCTGTCATAAAGGAATGAAGATCTCAGGCCCCACATTTCCCGGGATTGTGGGCAGGGCATACTGCCATTCATCCTTCAATTTTGGCATATTCTGTTCTTGATCTTCAAGCTATTTCTTTAGGTGGAGATATGTTCAAACCTTCCTGATGTATTTGTGTGACCCCCATAGAACATTAGCACTACCCGGGTGTCAACTGTGGACTTTAAATAAGAAGTTATTATACTTCTAGGTCTTTTGGTTGGGAAAATTAAATTGCAATGTTTTCCCCTAGTACACATTCTCTTCTAGGTTTTCTTAGTTCTTCCTTAGCCTGATAATCTACAAAGCCTGACAACAGTGCTTTAAGAGAACGAATTTATTGCTGATCTTTAGAAAATTGGAAGGAAAGTGGAGTTTTAACTGGTGGGGAAACCAGGGGAAAATTTAGGAATGACTTCTGTGCAGGAAGTGCAGGGTGTGAGGTTAGACAAGAGAAATGAGAGATCCAGAAAGAAAGGAGAGAGGCAGGAAAAACAGGGAAGCCATACTCTTAAATGTAAATGTGTTTTCCCTGAGTCCCACTGGAAGCAACAAAGCACTTTAAAAATAAATAACCAAACGCACAGTTGCTCTTAAAGCTCATCTCATTTTGTCGTAGATCTTTTGCTGACATTGTTTTCTTATTGACGTCAGTGGAGGTTTCAAAAGCAATTGGAAGCAGCTGTCTGTTTCAAACACACGTTGCAGTCATCAGGAAAAGCGGTGTGCAGTCTTTCCCTGGAATATACTTGAGACCAGTCCAGTGTGTCTTTTCATCACAAATTTTAATCACCAGTTGCTGGCTGTGTTTATATTTGCTGCAGTGTTCTAGAGCAGCTGTATCAGATAAGGGTGCACAGTAATATACAACTGGCTTTACCAAATCCATCAAACTCACTTTCATCTTGAATACAATGTTATTTATTTTTCTTTTTTTCTCAAGCACTGCCAAGATTTTTCTCTATTCATATTTTAGAGGATTACTTTCTTTTGAGGAAATAAAGTTCGAAGTCCATCAATTTGATTTTCTTATATCCATTTATATTGATATTTTGTGCTAGTGTAGTAGGTTAGATAATTTTTAAGCAGTGAACTTTCATTGCATGATTAAATTGATATATATTAACTTTAACAGTTGACCCCTCTTTTTTTAAATTTTTCTCCCTAAGTGACACTGTAAAAAGCTGTGCTTTACCTGAAATCATCTTGTTTCTACAAGGAATTGTATGATTGATGCTGTTTTTTCAGTCTGTGCCTGGTCAAAAGTGTCTCATGCAGAGAAGCACAAAGAATCTGAACTAGTACATGAAGAAAAGAGACTATTTAACTTAATATATAGTGGAGTACAAGGCCATCGTGTTTGGGTGAGGCAATGTGTGCTGTAGGCTTTGGTCATTTAAAACCCCTTCCTTCTCATGTATCCAAGTAGGTAAGAAAAGAACATTGTCTAAAGAAGGCTTCTGATCACTGCAGGTGCCCTGAACCCAGTCATCTGAGCTAGAGTCAAAACATAAAGGGAAAAGTAAATATCATTCATGGCTTGGTTTGGAAAGGAGAACACTCAGGAATGTCCAAAAGGGGGAAAACAGACATTGCCACAGAAACGCAGCGCCAATAAATAAAATACAAAATGTATTTTATTACGGGATGGGTGTATTTCTGGGTTCTTTATATCTCCCTGGACCTGCAGAGGGTGCAAAATCTCCACACTGCTTAGAAGAAGCAGAATTATTTCATTCCCCTTGTATATTTTGCTTCTCTGGTAACTTGTAGCAACACTTCACCAGCACCAAGATCCTCACTGGAAACTTCACTGTAACAAAAACGGAGATAAAAGCATTTATTACTGCAATAATTAGGGCTGTTGCCATTGAATTTGCAGAAGTCTTTTATTCTTCGATATCTGAACCTAGTGCTCAGCAATTCTCTCTAGCCTAGTGCAATTTGGTCCCTTGTCTTCTTCTCTCTTTCCCTAATAATACGCTTTCCTCTTCATTTTCTGTTTCATTTCTCTTTTTCTGCTTTCTCTTTGATTTTAATCTGGGTATTTCTTCTGGTTAACTGTTTCTCTTGGAATTCTTGCTTCCAGCTTGAAGTGGTTTCTTTCACATTGTGAAAACAATGGAGGTAAATGACAAATTACGTGGCTTTGGTTACAGGTTTTATTTTCACATGATTTCAGCAGTATCTAGAATGACAGAATAAAATATCCGAGACATTATTATGATTTCACTTCATTTATTGTCACTGATTTAGCAGAGGTCTTCCATGTGAGAAAGTGTGATGACAATGTTTAGGGGAAAGGCTGCTTTTAAAGTGTAGGGGTTTCTGGGGTAAAGCTTTTCTGCTTTCAAAGCAAGCCATTCTGTTCTGCAAATTGAAACACATGATAACTACCACTCAATTAGAGCAGTATTATTAGGGAAAAAACCCCCTCACACTTACAATACCTGTCAAGAGAGGGGTGAGAACGTTTTAAGTGTGTGGTGGTAAAACTTGTCTAACTTGTCTAACTTTCCAGGTTTCATAACAAGGATTATTTTTATTTTTTTAATTTTTTTAGGTTTTTTTCCAGTTTATTTTTGTTCATTTGTGGTTTGGTGTGGTTTGTTTTGGTTTTTTTCATTCATAGCTGTCTTCATACCAGCTGTGAGAGGGCTCGGTTACAACATTGCTGGAGGTACAGCAGCCCTTCAGGTTGGTAGGTTTTACATGATAAGCCTTTGTGTAGGAATGAGTGGGCACTTAAATTTAGGTCTCTCTATTTGGTCAAAGAGAGACTTCTGTGGGGTTCTTTTTAAGCAAGTATCATTAGTTTTCTGGCTGTAACAAAAACTGCTTTTGCAATGACCTGGTTGTGTCTCATCTTTGGGTTGATGGGAAAACAAAAATCAACCAATGGATGCCAAGAGGCAAAACTGTGCTTGTGCCAAGGCCCAGCACAGATCCTCACGTTATCTGCAGCTGCAGATGATGGTGATACTGGAGAGAGCAGAAAAACCTCTTTGAGGCTTTTCCTGATCCTGCTGAAAAACAGTAGGAAAATTTCATCTTGCCCCTGATACCTACCCAGTGCAAGCCTTTTGGTCAGGAGTTTCAAAATCAGTTGCTTAGATAGTGTAATTTGTATTTGGAGATTTTCAGTAACTCTGATTAAGTCTGAGCATGCAGTTTTTCTAAGATGAAAAGGATAAATTGTAAATAAGTTGTTTGATTTGAAGATGTTACCAGGATGATATTGCAGCAGCTGTATCGACATCGTAATGATAATCTTGTTATGTTCTGTGATTCCAAGAATTGCAAGGTTTAGACCTGCAAGGAAGAACACAGCATCCTTGTGTAATTGGGTAGGGAAGAGAAGTACTACTGCTCACAAATGAAAGATTAAGGGCTCGGGGCCTATTAGGCACCCATCTGCAGCTCTGCTATGAACCAGTGATATCTATATTTTAATAATTTAGAGAGAGGTGTGTGAGTAGCTGCCTGCTCTCTGTGCAGCAGGGTGGCCCTTCCTCGGGTGGGAAAGCTGGGTTGTGATAATGTTCATTTCCTCACAGGGGCGGGCAGTGCAAGCAGTGTGGCGGAGGAAACACTAACCATGGAGCTTGTTGCAAGCCATGGGCATTAGGTGATAGGGGCCTCAGGGTCAGGGAATTTTTTTGCAGGCTGACACTTTACCGTGCTTTAATTATGTCTCCCCGCATGGGGGAATTTCCAGAGCCCTTGCCTGGGCTCTGCAGATGAATGGGACTTTTCTACGCTTCTTGCTCTCAGATAGTTGTTTATTAAGTCTTATCAAAAGGAGCTGAGCCAGGGGCATGACTCCTCTTAGAGTACACGAGAGAAAGGCCACGTTATCAAGATTACACCGTTCTTTTAAAGGTAAATTACCTAATGAAAAAGCAAAACGAAAGATATTTTTACTTTTTTACTAATGTTCAATAAATCTTTTTGTCACATGAAAGGAACCGCGGCATTTTTCACCCAATCCTCTCAATCCACTTTTGCCGCAGAACATGGGGTTGTAGAAGACGAAGAAGAAGGTCTGGAGAACAACAACAATCTTCTATTTTGGAGTTTTTACTTCTTATCTATTTACTATATTAACAAACCTAACACTTCAAATTTTCACCCTGTGACAATCTTATATAATGTCCTATCACTTAATTCACACCAGTCTCATAATCTGGAAGGAAGCAGGCTTCCTTGTTAATTAATCATACACAGGGGAGTGCAGGAGAGAGCCTCTGTACGGCCTAGGCAAAGCTACACCTGATGAATGATGGAACAGTGCCTTTGGGTTTATTGGTGGGCCAGGACGTGGCAGAACCACTTCCCTGAGCAGCCAAGGGTTTCTTTGCTCTGTGCCCCGAGTGTGGGTGGCAGGGATGGCTGGTGGCAAGGGAGAGGTGCCACGCAGACGCCTGGCACGGGCCTGCCGGCTTGGTGTGTGAGGTGGTGGGATGCTGACACCTGAGCTGCATACAGCTCCAGGGCAGTATTTTAAGGCCAGCATTTTAAGGCCAGCCTGGCCTGAGTGGAGAAGTTCAATGTGCAATTATTTCGACAGTGCAGCAACTAATATTTCATTAAGCTTTCAGAAGATGGAAGCCAAAGGGGTTGTCTTCACCCTCGGGTAATATTCTCTGTAGGTAGGACAATTTATTGTTTCCAAATATTGTCGTTATGCCCTTTATTATCAGCTGACACTTTTAGAAATCTGGCTGCAGTGTTAATTTATTTTCCATGTATCCTAGGGCATGAGAATTGACAGAGAGCTTTGCTAAGAGAACAAAAAACCCATTAATTTTAGTCCTTTTTGCTGATGTCTTTGATTCTTTCATTTTTCTATTAAAAGCCTACTTTACTAAAGAAACTGGGAGAAGTTCATATGAATTTGGCAATTTGACATCCATCAAAAGTGGAACTAGTTACAGGGATAAATAAGAATTTTAAAATTAGAACTAGATCTGTGAGGGATTGCTGAAGAAAGGCAGAGGAAAAGAAAGGTCTTAATTTGCAATCCATTCCAAGCATGCTGCCTCCAAGCGACTTAATTAAGCAACAAATCTCTTATTGCAAGAAATTATTCATAAAACCTGGAGGTTTTCTAGTATTTCAAGTGGTATTCCTGCAATGAATTTACCAGTTGAAAATACAGGCCATGTTTCATGTGTACTCGTGTTTGTGAAGGGAAGGGATTTTTTTATAGGTGGGGAAGGACAACTTTATGGTAAGGCAGGTGCTGCTGCCACTGGAGCCCTGAGTTCTTAATGGCAGCTGTAGCCACAGGCTTGTAGCAGTGTGGATTGTTAAACTAATTTCTTTTTTTCTTTCCTTTTCCTTTTCCTTTTCCTTTTCCTTTTCCTTTTCCTTTTCCTTTTCCTGAAAAAAATGGTATCAAAGGCCCTAAGAACCTGAAAACCTTTCATCAGCTTCAGATTAGGCACATCAAGTCATCCCCAGTGTGAGCTTCCAGGTCAGTCTGGGATAAGATTACCACAAGGACCCGACTAAGCAGAGGTCAGTGTATTCCCCAGTGTGGTTTGGGAACTCAACACACATGGCATAAAATTAAACATTTTTTGCTGAAAATCATTCAGGCATTATCTTTTTGAGGTTCCTTGCAAATACAGATGAGAGCTTTTGTCAAATTCTCGCTCAAGAAGGCATCATCTTAAATTGAAATATTATGATTATTTCTGCAGAAAGTAACGGAGTGTAGAGGAGAACCGAGTTCCTGATTTATTTTTGGAGACAGACAGAGAGAGAGGAAGATTTTGTCTTTTGTAAATACAGAACGCTTTTCTGGCTATCTCTTTAAGTGAACTAATAACTCCTTATAAAGAGAAGCTGAAATCCTTGTAAGGTGTTTCTTACACACAACAAGCCTGTGAACTTTAATAACATCAGGATATTCAGATCTTCACAAAATAAAAGAAAGGAATTAAAGGGCTTTCTCATCAGAGCTACAATAATATTTTTCAAAACTTTCATTTTTGCTTAACTTCAGAATCCAGATGTTCTCTGAAATACTTTTTGAAAAACAGATTCCCAGGTATCTGAGGGTGAAACACAACAGCTCCTGAACACCTGCATCGCATTTGTTATAAGGCTTGTCTGAGGCTGAATTTTAGTTTTCCCTGGGCCTGATTGAAACCCTGTGAAAATCAGGGCAAATGTTTCCACTGTGTTGAGTATGCATTGGAACAGGCCCAGAAGTCTCCCTCATTTTTCGACTGTAGCATCCAAGATGGTTCAAACCAGCCCAATCCTGTGGCAGTCTGCTCCTTTAGGATTCTCTCTGGGCTTTACACTTCTTAAGGCACAAAAACATCTTGTTCCTGAGTTATATCACAGTGCCTGTGTTGATGGCCATAATGGGCCTGCCCCCTCGTGCAATCTGACTTTTCCCCAGGAAAACTTCGGAGGCAATGAATACTCTAAAAACAATAAGGATTAGATTAGGCTTCAGTTCATTTTTCCTAAATCTAAAAGTGCTTCAAAGAAGAATTTTAAGCTTCACTACTCAAGTCTCTGCTGATTTGGAGGCCTTTCAGAGTTTTGCTGTATGGTCTGTGCTCACTGTTACAGTTTGGCTTTAAATAAAAGCTGTGATGTGTTGGGCATGGTATTTTTGTTAAAGTTTGAGGTATTGTACTACCTTTACAGAGCCCAGCAAGTCTCCTTATCTGAAACACTACATACACAGTCAGCTGTGCTCAGAAAGGTGGAGTTCAAGTGGAATTAAACTGGGGCAGACAGGGGGAGCCATGGCTTGTTTTACCAAAGGAGCCTTTCTTTTCGAAAAAAAATCCAAAGAGAAACAAAACCAACTGAGCAACCGATGCCAGGGAGGGAGGAAGAGCTACTAATTTAAAGTTGATTTGAGGACAGCTTTTGAACAAAGTAAATTTTTTGGGTTTTTTTTTTTTTCAGCAGCCTTTTCAAAAAGGGAGTAGCCCGAAAGTGGGTCGGTGTCAGTTCAGTTGCCTTGAGCAGCTGAACTAAAACATGTACCAACCATTCACTGTTTGACAGATTTGACAGAGAGGAAGCACACTGGATTAGAGCAGGGAGAGAGAAAAATCCTTTGGCACTGGATTTGCTAACGAAAAAAGTAACTTCAGAAAGACTGGGTGGTAAGATCCTAATGCAGAGCAGATGGCAGTTTTCACTACAGTCAGAGTCAGGATAAATTCTCACGTCCTTTATAGATGTTATCCTCGCGAAATAGCTCACATTAAAACAACACAGGCTTTAATTTTCACTGAATTTTTACACAGAGTTAGCTTTCTAGAGTGAAACATGTTTTATCTCTTCATGAAGACAAACTCTTTGTAGTGCCTTTAACTAAGGACATTTGGCATGTTTATCTAAGTGTCACACAGACTGACTCTTTATTTTTCCCCAGCAGAAGTACTACTGGCACCCACTGAGATGTTTTCTTAAAAAATTATAAAAAACTTGAGCTATTGAAGGCAACTCCCATTACCTGTGCAGGCACTTCATGTCCTCTCTGAACGACAGAAGTTCATGGCTGATGGGTTTTGAACATTCACTACAGCTTAAAAATAGATTTCTGTTATTAAAAGAGCAATCATCTTTCCCCCTTTCACTCTAGGAATTCCAGAGTTAAATACTGTGTGAAAGAGAAGCCATTTGCTTGGTCACTTCCTGTGCAGCTCAAGGGAAAAATACCAAAAACCAAAATACCAAAACATAAGGAATAAGCAGAATAAATCTACTGCAAATGATCTGAGTATTTAGATTTGCTCAGTGTCTTGCTGATCTCCTTGATACTCAGAAGATCCACCTGAATGGGAGATCTCAGCTGTGTGTTCTGGTAGGGCTGAGAAGAACTTGTCTCTCCTGAGCTGCTGCTGTAGGTTGGCATCACAAAACTCTCTGATGTTTTCCCTTGTCTTGGTAGTGAAGACAGAAACTTCACAAAACTTCCATTTTGCCATTAACGTCTTACACCAATTGGAAAAAAATAAAATCACTTACAAGTCTCCTTGCTATCAACTTCTGAAATTCTAATGACTTTTAAAAACGTTGCTCTTTTGCACTCCAGCAGGCTGAAAGAAGATGATTACACGGTTCTTCGTGTTTTATCAGAGCGTTACAAATGCTATTTTGCTGACTTCTTGAGAAGAAGCTCCTCTATCTCTTCCATAAATAATTAGTGTCCCCAAACTCTCGATGCAGTTTCATTGAAGCTTTGTTATCCTGCCTCTTTTATTTCACACTTGCTGGGTTTATGTGTGGTATTCGTTTTTTCTATGCTGCTGATCTGCAAACAAAACAGATTGCTTATTTGACCCGTAGAAGATGACAGGAAACCGTGCTGAGGTAAAATACTTGACTGCTTCCAAGTGTTTTGTTGTACGTGCTGGAAGCCATCCACACAGTCAGGTGTGTTAGTCAGTGTGTAATTTTGGGCATGGAGTCCCTTTTAATGTGATTCTGAAGTACTGACCGCACCATCACAGCTGTGCTTGTTATTCTGCTGCTGTACCTTGGCTGTAGAACACATTATTTCATTTGCCATTTCACTGATTTTTGTAGCCTTGTTAGTTGACTCCTACTCATAGTCACATGGAAATACATACACAAAGGAAGATTTTTGATTTTTAATTATGGCAATTTCTGAAATTGCTATTTTTTTTGTCTTCCTTTCCCGTCATTTGGGTGGATTTTTAACTCCCTGCCATATCACTACAAATCACAAATCTTCTCTCTTGGCTAATTCATATTTCTTTGAGCCAATGGAATAAAGTAGTCTTGTAATATTTATTTAGTCTTCCTTACAACGGTCAGCTTCAGATTAGTTGCTCTAATGCTAACATCTCTCTATTGAAAATCATGTCAGGTTTCTCCAGCACTCCTTACTTATCATAAGTAAGAACTTGTAATATGTGCCACCATGAGATTATTTTTTTTTCCTCTCATCCAAATCTTTACAGGCTGCAATCAGATCCACAGAGAGTAGAGGAAAATCTGTGCATTTTCATTTCTGATGATGGCAACTTTTGTTGTACTACCCCACGCAACTCTCAGCTATTTGCAGAGGTGATGACTGTTGGTATGGTAGGTGGATAAGAAAGATGAGGAAGAAAATGATTCTTGTCTAGCTGAAGTCAGTAAGAGTCTTTCTTGACCTCTAGATCCATGATACTACAGCTCAGCCTATAATTTCCACTCAAAGCATTTTCCTTTTACACAGGGGAGTCCCCCTCAAAAATATTCAAATTTAATGTCAGGGAAGGTTTGGGATCAGGGATGTTCTGCTAGGAGCACAAACCTTTTTCTAGCCACTTAAAACAGGCTGCTTTCACTCTCCATTATAGCGTTGTGCTTTCTTGTTTTTTTTCTTTTACTTAATGCTCTTAATTACATACTGTTGTGAAGATTACGAGCCAAGTAAACAGGATGATTTGTTATCTGTGCTTTCCATTAAGTAACAGCATTCTGTGGGAGGTGCAGCCTGTAATTGCTCTGAGGAAACTGTACCGAGTGCTGAATGAAGTACTCGTCTAGTTTGCTAATGACTAGGTACAGAACATTTCTTTGTCTTGTGGTCTGGATAATTTCATCTGAATACCAGACTGCAATCTGATGGCCTTCGTGTAGGGTACTGCCTGTAGGCAGTGGCTGGTCCAACAGCTGTGTGTGGCTCTTTCTTGTTGTTTTATGTCCCATGGGATGCTTGGCTTCGGTGCTGGGAGAAGCTTTTTTGAAAGCTGCCTCAGATACAACCGGAAAAGACTTTCCAGCCAAAGGACATTTCTGTGTAGAGGATTTCACAATGGGGCATCTGAACTGGACATGGAGAGCTTTTCAGCTGGCTGGATGAGACACCTTTACAATGAGGCTCTCTCTTGCCTGCACTTGCAGTCAGCTCCCAAGAGCTGCATGGCTTTCTTACCATGGCAGCCCTTCATTACAATCCCCCTGGGTTACTGTGCAGCTCTTCTCGCTTTCCTTCTCCTCCTTCTTGCATTCATCTCCTCCACAGTCCCATTTTGCTGCCCTGGACTCGCTGCTTCTTTTAGCTTTATAGACAAGCACAGTTAAAAAGAAGTATATACTGCATGGCATCAAAGTGATGCTTTGATCGTGGAGTCAGCCTTCTGTTTCTACCCACAACGAAAATTTGTGTAACACTTTTCCCCTGATTTAATTAAAAGCAGCAGTGCCAGAACTGCATACACTGGTTTGGGGTATTTTGTTTGTCAGGTTTTGTTCCCCTCTTTTTTCCTGTTGCTGTTGTGATCTTCTTCCCCATTTTCAGCTGTTAGGGGCAGGGACTCTGCCATACACAGATCTGAAAAAACATAAAACAAAACAGGGAGATGGGCATGTTATGAGCCTGACTGTGGTAGGTCCATGCTTGGAGAACTTGAGTCTGGGGGAGTCAAAGCCTTGTCTTGTCCTTCTGCTCAAAGCAGCCACTGACTTCTCCTCTTTTCTGGCACATTCACGTTCTCCTTCTGTCTCTGTGCTTCTGCCAGCACCTGAGAAATTACCTGCTTTTTAGCCCAAATTTACTTGAAATGCTGAATATTTCTAAACATTAATCACTTGCCTGGGTCTCCAGTGGGCATCGTTTTCCTTTCATTTGTTTGCTGTGGCTCTGAACACCCAAATTACCTCAGCTTGTGCATCATTTGCAGTCCCTATGATGTGAGTCAGCAGGGCTGTAAAAGGGACTTGTACCATGGGTGTTTTTTCATGCAGCACAAGTGCAAATGTGTTCCTTTCAAACTGTGACACTAAAGTAAACTCCTGGGCCGGGACAACACAGGGATTTTGCTGCTGAGTACAGGGCAGATTTTGCATTTCAGAAATACACGGCAATACACTACTTGTTTCTTTGCAACTATCTTGAGATAAGCAAAATGTGGGGAGAAATAGTCTTTGGAGATATTTAGGCCAGGACCCTGTGGATGCAAATTAGCCTTAATGGCTCCAGCCAGCCTCACCTGGCCTTTTTTACACTCCCTATTTAAGCATGTGGCCCGTGGGAACTCGGGTTGATCAGACACACAGTGAGTTCAGCTGACACTATTAGGATACTGATAGCTCAGTGAAGTGGTCTGTTGGGATTTTTTGCTTCTTAATTTTTTCCCTTTAAAGTAGCTGTAACTTTCCTATACTCTGTGCTGACTCACTTTGTTTAAAAAAAAAAAATTCCCCCCCCCAACACAAACATCCTCCCATACATGCACTGGGTATTGTGGATGTCTGAGGTGAAGTTTTGCTGTGGAAATGCCCAAATCAGAAGGTAGGCAAGCTTTTTGTGCTCATAAAATTTGACACTCGACAAGGCTTTTAATTGTTGCATAGTCCAGGGTAGATGAAAGACACAGGCAGCTTCTTTTCTGTCTAATGATGGGGTTTTTTCCCCTATTTCTCAGGCCTATAATTAAATATACTTGAGTTTTGTTCTGTACAATCTGTGGCAGTAAGCTTATGAACACATAGGTTAGCATTAAGGGAGCATTGGACATTAACACTTAGAATAATCAGCAGCAACAGTAAAGATCTGATTTCTTTGCATTCAATCTGGGTTTTAAGAAGATAAATAAGTTCTAGTGTCATACCTGCAAATAATTTTTTCTGTACATTTCAGGCCCTATAATTACCGTGGGTGCTTATTGTGCCATTTATGTAATGCATGAGAGCTTCTGTTTTTCTATTTTATTCTGTATTTCTATTTTAGTGGTTTTCATTTTCTTGCCAGTACTTTTTACCTATTGGACTTTGAAGTGATGCTAAAGAGTTGGAGAATCAGGAGATTCTTTTTGGGTTTTGGGTCTTCTATCCTGTCGCCCAGTGTTCTGAAGTGCATGCATTTTCCTCAGTTTCTATGTTAGTTGTCAAAAGAGAAGATTAAATCCAAGTTTGAAGAACTCTGCAGCTTTGGCTGTTTTGGTTATCTGGTAGAAATGTAAGACTGAGACACAAGGGAGAAAGTAGAGGATATGTATTGTTACATGTTATGTGCCCGAGACTCAGAAATTAAATTTTCTGTAACATTTCCAGTGTTTTAATCAGGCTATAACAGCAAAACCTTATTTTTAGCTCCTGTTCAGGTGCCAAGCTGCAGGTTTCTGGTTATACCTGAACCAAAGCGTGGCTGTTTGTGACACAGCAGCACTTGTCTGGGCTGGCTTGCTACTAAAACCCATTTTCATTGTTGCCTCGGTTTCATATACCCTGCTCCTCTGAGTGTTCCTGCAACTTGAAAAGGATGGCAGTAAAAGCCCGTAGGAGTCTCTGTTTTGTAAGAGTGATTTCATGTTGCCTCCTTTCAGTTGCTATTTCTGTTCCACACCTCTGGCCTGGCCTCCCAAGTCTGTGTGTTTTACTACTGATACTGGTGTTAAGTGTGACTTAGCCCTAAACAGAATCAGTCCTTCTGGTGAATAACTGATCAGGTTATTCCTTAATTGGATGTGTCTAGTAACACTCAACTTTTAACTTTTTATTTTTTTTTTTTTTTACTTGAAGGCATCTAAAAGCCTCTGCAATTAAATTCAGAGTGCTGATCCCCACAAACTTGGAACTGCCTACAGTTTTTATTGCAAATACTTGTTGGATAAAACCATTTCCCCTGTTAATGAAGGTTGATAGGAGGTAAAACAGTTGTCACAGTTCAACAGGCAGAGAAAATTGTTGGTTTGTCTGTTTTTCTTACTGTTTCCACTTTCATTAAAGCAATGCTCTCACTGGAATATCTAAGTAGCTGTAATACTTGCCAAAGGAATATTACTTCTTTATTACAGTGTAAATCAACTCGGAGCACAGTTTTGAATACAAACACAGATAAGATGTCTCTGAAAAACCCTAATGTAAGTTGAATTTTCTGGTGCTCCATTTTGAGCAGAGCGTGTCGAAGTTGCAAACAAGAGAAACAAAATTTTATTCCAGCTTTTCCTCTGGCCTGCAGCCAGAATTGCTCCTCGTGCTGAGGACACCTGTGCCCGAGCTGCTTGCGCCGGTGGCTGGACACCAGCGAGGTCTGAGAGTGCCCTTGGAGAGGCTGGGCCATGAAGGATGGTTTGGGAGCAAGAGGAGGGAAAGTCTGTTGGGATGGCACAGCAGCTCGCTTTCTTGCTCTCAGAGGCACCCTGTGTTCTAAAGCCTTTTATGAACTTGCTGTGAATTTATGAGTTTATGTGCCTTTTATGAACTTGCAGAAATTGCAAGCAGGCATTCAGATCCCCAGGTTTCTCTGTCTGGTTCCTAGTCTAGCCTAGTTCATTTTATTAACTGGTACTTCCAATTTATCAAATCTCCCCTTTTGAAACAGAAAACTTTGCAACCAGCATCGATTCATTTACTTTGCAAAAATTTGAATGACTGGCTCCAAAATTATATTTGAGGTACTCCTCCTAAAACGGGTTCACTGCTTACTGCAAGTAAGAGTCAGTCTCTTCTCCCGAGTAAAAAGAAATAGGACAAGAGGAAATGGCCTGGAGTAGCACCAGCGGAGGTTTAGGTTGGATATTGGGAAACATTTCTTCATGGAAAGGGTTGTCAAGCACTACAACAGGCTGCCCAGGGAAGTGGTGGAGTCCCCCACCCCGGAGGGACTGAAAAAGGGTGTCCATGTGGCCCCTGGGGACATGATTTAGTGGTGGGCTTGGCAGTGCTGGGGTAAGTCAGACTCAGTGATCCTGGAGGTGTTTTCCAGCCTAAATTATTTAATGAATTCGTGACTTCTGGGTCCTAATGCCCTTGGTAGCAGCCAGACCTGCTGGGCACCACGGCCTTGTCTGCCACATTCCTGTGACAGAGGCAGCAATTGGAGCATTTTTCTGCAGCACAGGGGCTCTGGCTGGGCAGGGCAGAGCAGATAGGAGCTTTCTGTTCTCCCAGCACTCACAGTGGGAGACTGGGAGCGTGTCCCCTCCTCTTGCACCAGGAGAAAAAACAGCTGGGATCTGCATATCTGCTCTCCTGCATCCATAATGTTCTCCAACTGATACAATTAAGAACCTAATCGCAGAGGTTCAAGATAGAAAAGATGTATTAGATAATATTGTTCATTGCCTTGGGACCAGCACAAGATTGTTTCCTGTGAAACAGTTTGCCAACTTCAAGGGAAGTTGAGGTCTATAGCATCATGCAGGCTCAGGCTCTTATTGAAGAGCTGCAAGGCTTATACATACATCTTTATTAAAGCTTTTATTAAAGAAAAAAAAAAAGCCACTTCCATGCCCACTTGCTCTTGCAGATTTCAGCAGAGCTACTTTATTTCGCTGTGATAAAAACACATTTATTAGTTTTGTGTGCTCAAAGGGAAGTAGAAAAAACATAATAAAAGAAGAAATTGGAAATGAGAAAATACTTGGCCTTATTAAGTCAGTGGAAGCCTTCAGGTGTCTTGAAGTTTCAACCAGAGCCTCATCCTTTTTCCAGCTTCTTTCACGTAGAGACAAGAGCTGTGAAAGAGACTTACTTTGTCCATCTTATTTGTAATTTTAATGAGGTAGCATATAATTCATAAATATCTTAATTTTCACTTTAAATGAGTCTTTTTAATCGTGATCAACATGAAGTCAGATGCAGGGCAACAAAATGTTCAAAACCTTGCATGCTCTCAGACTCGCTGAAGCTTGAGAATGTGAAATGATTTGCAGCAAATTGCTTCCATGTCACTAATAGATGAAACCAGCAAACTGAAATTTTGTCTCTTCTGAAACGTTACTGTGGCTGGGACACCAGGGGCGAGGTCAGAGGCTGCAAAATAAGGATTATTGTGGTCAAATTCTGCCTCTAAGTGCTTGCAATGCAACTCAGTGCAAGCTGGACTCGATTTCTTTTCGTGTAGAGAAAGAGGGCCTGGCTGCCGGTGGACAGAGTCAGTCTGGATCATCAGCCTGTAATTCCATGTAATAAAAAGCTTCCTGCCATCATCATCAGTCTGATTGTTGTGCAAGTTAAAATAAGTGCTTCTGCTGTGAGGAGCAGCAAAGCACAACCCCAAATGGCTTGGCACTGGCTAGCACTTAATCTGCTGTGTCAAAGGTGAGCTAAGGCTAAGAAATTAGGTCTATTAATGGAGTAAACTTATCTTAGTAACTGGATCAGTTCCTGCAACCTGACAGACCAGAAATATCACACTGAAGCAAAGATTCATGGCCTTTTATCATTTGTTGTCACTGCATGAAATTTTAACCCTGGTGTACACAACAGCACTGGACTTGTTTCACTCCCTATTCCTGTCAATACGTTGGATCTCTAAACTAATTAGAGTAACTGGATGATTCAAACTCATTTTCCAGTTTTGTACAAAAGCGGGTGTTAGAAGCTACTGTTCTTTAGAGTAACTTCAGCCTAAGAGAAGTTGTGGATGCCCATCCCTGGCAGTGTTCAAGGCCGGGTTGGATGGAGATCTGAGCAACCTGGGATAGTAGAAGGTGTCCCTGCCCACAGCAGGGAGCTTGGAACTGGAAAATCTTTAAGGTCACCTCCAATCCAAACCATTCTGTGATTCTCAGTAAAGTCTCTTTATGGGAGTCAAAACAGTAATGTGTGTCACAAAGTCACCCTCAAAACTTCTCAAAAACACTGCTGGTATCAATTGGAATTGTTCAGTTTGTTTAAGTTTTCTTGCAAAAAAATGATCTGCAGAAGTTATTTCTCTGCTCTCAGCAGGAAACTAGTCAAATATTTAATGTCAACCTGTGTTCGCAAGGTTTTTGTGTGAAAATTTGTGGAAGAAAAATCTTCTCTGCGATGAGCCAGTGTTGTGCTAGGTTCTATAATCTGGGAGGCTGGGCCAAAAGGCTCTTGGCACATGAGTTTTCACAGATCATGGCGATGAAAAATCAGAAATCCCATGTGCAGTAACACCAGCAGAACCAAGTTAGAAATGCTGAGCCCAATCACAGTGACTCTGAAAACAATGGAGCAAAGTTTTGCATTTGTTTCAAAACAGAAAAACTCCCATCCTTTCTTACTGGATTTAAAATTTCTGCTGTTCAAATGGGCACACTGAAAGAATAAAAGCTTCCATTCATGTTGCATTGGTTGTTGTAAATTTGTATATTGAGATTGGCTTAAGAGACACTAACTGAAGCCGTGAAGCAAAATTTCATTGTGCTGTTAAACTTTACAATTTATTAACTTTATTGGAAGGATAAAATGGGAATAATAAAAATGCAAGACTGAAAACACATAATTGAGTATTGCTCTGAGGAGCAAGATGTTTTCAAGAGAATTCAAGAGTGGTGTCTAGGATTAGACATAGGAGTGAAATCTTCAGTTCTGTTGGGAACTTTTTCTTCTCCGAAATATTGTAGCACTGCTAGGAACACTCTAATGGCTGTGTCCACCATGACAAGGCTGGGTTGGATCTGTTGTGGTGGTAATTCTTGGCTGTAAACCCTGTCTGTGCAAGCTGGAGCTTCAGGCTGTACATCCCAAAGTGGGTGCAAGTCTAGCATTGCCACTGAAGGTTTAGCTGTGCTCTGAAAGTTTAGTGGGAAAGCAGAAGGACCAAAAATCTTTTCGGGCTACATTTTATTCCTGAAGTCCTGCCTTTTGGATTACACCAGCAATTATCTGTTCTGTGCCTGCCTCTATTCCTTTTATTTCATCTTTGCAAAAGCCTCTCTGGCAGTTTTGGGTCTGACCTGACATATCCAATGGGATAAGGTGAAGGTGACTGTGCAGTAGAAAACAATCCCAGGTGAAAAGCTGGCTGGAAAGAGGGTGGTAGTGAGGAGATGTTTTCAAAGCGTTTATTTATTGCCAAGTTTCCATAAAAAAATACCTTTGCTTCAGCCACTTTCGTGCTAATTGTTCAATTAAAGGACTTGCTACGATTCTTTTTTTCAAGACTAAAAAAAAAAAAAAAGTATGAAGAAAATTAATTTTAGGTGTAAGCAGGCTTAAATGATTGCAAGTGTTGTAGTTGGAAGAAATCACAGTAGAAGCATATGGGAAATTGCCTTAACAATAACCTGTGAACCCTGCAGGAGCATGTATAATCTGGGTACCATAAACTGCCAAAATCCTGCCAAGGTTTTGCTCCTGTCCCTTGCATGGGCCACACAGTCAGAGTGGGAAGGGTTGTCTGGGGTTTGGCTGAGCCCACGTGGCTCAGCCGGATTATGGGTCACACCAAGAGCTGAGAGATGCTTGTAAAACTAATCACAGAGCATTCCTGCCTATTGCACACAAGACCTAAAAGAAAAAGGCTTTTGTCTGTAAGGGCTACTATAAGAGCCATCAGTACTAATAATAATACAAGCAAACCTTTTAGAAACAGTGAGTGTATAAGAGCAAGGGGTTAAAATGAAAATCGACAGGCAAAGCCGACAATTACTGACTCTGCCAGAAGCATGCTATAATTTACACTCTCCAGCACTTGTCTGCATGTTTATCAGCTTATTTATCAGCATATTTATCAGCTTGATACTTAGGTAAATATATGTGTGTGTATATATATATATATTTATGTAAACATGTGCATATATTCATTTAGAACTACAAGGGTGACTTTCATAATGTAGCATATCCTGGAGAGACACCTGCTGGCAGTCAAACCCTAAAACCTTGGCAAAGCTACAGAGGGGAATAAAATCTGTAGAAGTGCAGAACCATGAAGAGTGGGAACTTTCTTCTGAGCTATCTCTGTAAGGCAGTAGCTGTGGGCTTGGTGAGACTGGTGGGCACAGGATTTAGGATTTTCACATCTGGGTTTTGTTGCTGTTGCTCTGAAATTAGATGTTTTTTGTTTCTGGATTTACTCTTCTGGAAATTAAAAACTAACAATTATTTTGGGAATGCCTAGGACATCTTCTGCACTTCCGTGTTGTCAAAGGACACAGTGAGCTTGTTGCATGCCTCCCTGGCTGCGTAACGAATAGTTTTTCACTTTCACTAGTATATTCTGCTGAAGTTCTGCTGAAGTAGAGACTTAGAGCTGGAGGAGGATGTGGGATGCTCACAGCCCATGGGATATGCAGCCAGAAAGCCAAAGGTTCTACAAATAGCTGTGTTTTTGCCTTAAGCTATAAACCACATTCTGTTATGCAGATCTGGCAGGGTTAAGATAAAGCTTCAATACTTTCATTCCTCTGAATACTTTCATTCCACTGTGCCCTCTGAAAATGAAGAAATAATTGGATGGAAGTAGATTTGAATCTATCACCCTTCAAAGAGTACCAGGATTTGTGCATGTGTTTGTTTTACAATGAGTTCATACCACTGGTCAGCTTTCTTCCCGTCCATAAATTCTTTTTGAGAAGAAAATATATTGCAGGATTTATTCTGAGCCTCAAGATGCTGGCTGTGAATAGACCACAGCGATTCAGACCTGGCACTCAGGCGTCACCCTGCTTCCACCACCTTCTATTTTTGGATGTTTACATTTCCCATCATATCAGTAGCAAACACTTTACTGCACAGTGTTCCAGTGAAGCCTTATCATCAGTTCCTCTGAAGGAAGAAGGTGTCTCGTGTCATCTATTGCTTCTCTCTACTACAAATCTGCTGCTTCATTCAGGAAAGTTGTGATCCATTTCTCAATGGGCTGCATGAGCCATTTTGACCACTGACTGTGTGGGTCTTTGAACTTCGGCTTTTGAAAAGGTGAGAAGTGAAAAAGTACAAAAAATAGAAGTCCCATGCAGATCAGATGTGCCTTAGGCACAGACCATTTGCACATGAGGGCACGGGTGGTAGGAGATGTGAATCATGGCTTGGTTGTGGCACTCCAGGCCTTGAGAGATGCTGTGCAGCTCCCATGCACTGAAATTTTAATTTTAGTTAAAGCCACTAGATTGTGCTCTGTTAAAGCTGTTTTCATGTGCTTGCCCTCACACTGCCAGAGCCTGGCTTTGGGAAATAGACTTGGCAGTGTCATTTCACTTGCAGGTGTAGTCCTTGCAAGGCCTCCGGCAGAGGAATGAGTGAGAACAACTTGTAGGAAGTAAGGCAGGAAAAAATGAGGAAAATATCCATTTGTTCTCATCTCTGCCTCCCCACAAGAATAAAGAAGCTTGGAGGAGGAACTTTTGAAATGCCTGAGGTGAAATAAGGCACTACTCTCTATTAGCTGAAAGAGAGCTAATTAACCTCCAGGCTCAAGAGAAAACAATATTCTTTAATAACCAAAGAGATAATTGAGACCATCTACTTTACACCTTACACCTTACAGACTTGTGGCCGTAATGTTTCATGGGACAGTTCCTGCACTGACTGCCTGTTTCAGAGCGAGAACTGACTTTTGAAAGACACACAATCTTTATCTCGTAGATAAGCTTGCAACATTAGTGACTCCCAGCTGCTCTCAGAGAGCCGTGGTGCTAATATCCTTCTCTAGTCCGATATTACACCTAATAATCCCAAATTAATTGTAGATCAGTTATTATGGTTACCAGACTGGGATGGTCTATAGTAGCATGGAGCTTGGTGGAAGCCTTTTCAGCCTGTCAGGAAGCAGGGTAAAACTGCAGGAGCTGTGGGAGGTGGTACCACTGAGTGTTGGCCTCTTAGTAGTAGACTTGACAGCTACGATGTAATGACACATTAAGGCAAATTTTCCACACCACTGTTGTAATTAGCTTAGCAGCAAAATTGGCTGAGTGAGAGGAGATGACAACAAGGTCACATCTGCGATCAAATTTCCATGCTAACAGCACAAAATGTAAATAAAAATAATTATAAACCTCTCTCTTTGTCAAAGGGTGGCCAAGGATTAGCTTTCCAGCTCACATAAGTTGGTCTAAAGTTGCACACATGGAAATAATAGGCAGCTGGTTTCATTTGGGAGTCACACGATACAGTTCTTCTGCAGCCTTTCCCTTGCCACAAATTTAGGCAAGCTTTGCATGAAACAGAAATAATACTTGAGCTTTTGAAGAGATCGTGGGCCAAGCCAAGTGAGCTGGAGTGGAGCGGGAGAGCCAAAGGATAGCACAAACCAATAAAGAAAGCAACATGTGATATCATTTGGCCAGAGAAAGATGAGAACAGTGGTGGGATTTATTTATGAAATAACCCTCCCAAGGAAAGGAATGTGTTCAGGGATTAGGATGGGATCCTAGGAACTGGGAAAATTGGAGTTTATTTCTGATCTTGTCGTGTCCTGTGTGCTCTTTTATCTGTGACTCAGTTTCCCAGCCCACATAAGTCCTCACTTCAAAGCTGTTCTGTGGGCTCCTCCACGGAGGCTTCTGGCCTCTTTTGGGAGCCCAGCTGAGCAGCTGAAAGAGAGGATGTCACTATTAAATTGCCTGTTCAATGCAGTAATCACGCAAGGGCATGGACTCCGCACACAAGATGGAGAAGTGCAAAGCATTTATTGCGCAGGAAAATATTCCCTAAATACCAGCACCCAACAGGTATCACATCATATAAACAGGAAAGATGTTCACCTCAGTGTCCCCCAATCACCTGGGGTATTGCACAGACATTGCCTATCATGGTAACAGGTAAACAATGCCCTATAAGGTCACAAACTACAATTATCACATCTCATAGGCCCAGCACTGTCCAGAAACCCACAATCCTCTCTCAGCCCATCCCCGGTGACCTGGATGCACTCCCAGGGTCACCTCTGGGTCCAAGAAAGAGGCTCTCTCTCCAGCCCTCAGGGCCCATCTCTCTTCCAGCACATAGTGCACCCCAACAGTTCAATGTTTTAGATTTCAGATGAAATTAAAAGCTAAACACAATGAGTTCTGTACAAGCCCTTGAAGAAATGAGAAGTTTTTAAAAAAAAAGCTCTATGCGTTTTAGGTAGATTCACCTTTCATTAGGCCCTCCCTCAGCACATCCAGTTCAAACATCTCTGACAAGCATTCCACAATCCTGGTTTCTGCTAGCAAGTGTCATGGGAATAAACTGTCTCAGAGCCATTAAATAGCACGGTGGCTAAAGTGAACACTGCCCTTGCTGCTGCACATTTGTGCCAGGGATTTGCTGGTTTTAGAGCCTCTCACACTTCTGCAGCCTGGCCTTCAGGTCTGAAGAGAGGAGCAGGAAGAAACAGGGCAGCCATTAAAAGATTTTTGCAGCGCTACAGCAGAGATTTGGGTTTGGATGATTGAGTCTTTTCATGAGAATGATTTCAAGATAGGTAAGAGAGAAATGGTAGATGACATCCGGCAAAGAAGTCATTATGGCCTTAGAGTATATACAGAAATGTTTCCTCACATTGTGTATACTTCTCTCACCAGAGGGTAGTGTTTTGCTTTTGAAATGCACCTGAGGAATATTTAAAAGACAGCTTAAGGAATGAAGTTCAAAAACATTTCTTCTGTGAGAAAATCAGACCCTAAAACTATCCTTATCACTGCTGGTTGTTGCAGCACGGTCAGACTGTGTCCTGTGAGTTTTGGAAGTTCACCTGTGGGTCTCTGTTAGGAAAGACCATCCTCAGATTTATTTATTACTGGCTTGAGGGTGAAGTCAGGTACATGTTAAAGACCACAGACCCTGAACACTTTGAGGGAAACTCTAGGAAAGAGGACTAATTCAAGGCACCAGGATAAAAGATTTAGAAATACTAATTTAATTACCTTGCTGCAAAGAAACAGAGAGCAAATCAAGCTATTCCTTCACGTTCGAAGAGTCTGTATTTGTCATCCCAACATGTAAACTGTGGAAGAGCTTTGCTGAGTAGCTCTTCCACACCTTTCCCGTTTGAGAGGATGGGAGAACTCAGAACACGGATGTTGTTGGTTCGCGGATCTCACTTAGATATCCTGGCAGCTGGAGAGGGAAGCGCCCCATTCCCACAGACACCACTAGAGGCCACCGCAAACCTCGACAAAGAGCCAAAAGGCCTCTAATTTCCAGCCCAGAGCGAATTTACCAAGAGGAGCCAGAAAGCCACACTGTGTCCCATATGAGCATATGTTTCTTGTCTTCTCTAACGAAGGAAAATGTGGCTGAGCTTACATCAAGCTCGTGTATCCATCAGGTTTTTAATCTTTTTAAGGGGCATTTTTTTTTTCCTTGAGTTAGATAGAAGAAATATTTTTCATCATCATGGTGATTTTCGTGAGGGTAATACATGTTATGCCTGTTTCGTGGAGGGGAAATATTAGGTCCAGAGAATTTAAGAGATTTTCAGATATTATTAGTTATTGTTATGAAATATTGCTGTAGAAGCAAAACCTGCTCTGGGCCAGAGATTGCTTAAAGATTTTTTATTCGCCCAGCTATCACACATGTTATAACGAAGAAAATGGACCACAGCTTTCTTAAAATTCAGCCTTTATTTAATACAATGAACAAATAGCCTTGCACTGAAGTGCTGGTTTTTCTAGAGCTAAGTGCTGACACCAGTTTCCAATATTACCTCAACTTCTATAAACCGCATTCACCTGCATATGCAGGATCAGGAAGCCTGATGTAGCATTTTTCATGGCTGAATGCAGAAATTTGGCTCAGCTAGGGTAAAAAACATGATTAAATAAAATTTAAACCGGAAGGGTATAGCCATTCCACCTTTCACCCCATTTAGGAGCATGCCCAATGCCACATATTTTGCTGTGTCTTAGAAAAATTAAAT
Source organism: Lycocorax pyrrhopterus obiensis (assembly GCA_014706295.1). Lineage (NCBI taxonomy): Eukaryota > Metazoa > Chordata > Aves > Passeriformes > Paradisaeidae > Lycocorax > Lycocorax pyrrhopterus. The sequence continues at coordinate 71,457,038 of JACSVZ010000015.1, read as the reverse complement.
GGATTACATTACACTTTGTGGCAAATTATTTAGTACAAAGTTGGCTTTTCTCCATGGAAAGCCTCTACCTATCACTTTCACCAGTAAATATTGGCAGCAGTGACCCAAGGTTGTCAAATCAGCCTTTCACATTGCCCATTGCTTTGCAGTGTATCCTGGTATTAAAGCAAAACATCCAATTCTGTCAGCTGTGTCTGAAGTGGAGAGTCTGCAATTTGGAAAACTGGGCATTGTTTCATTTAAAGGTCAGATCACGTGGAGACGTATTTAAAATTCGCACCAATGGGGTGGCACTTTTTTCCTAAGTCATTAAAAAGAAAGGATGGGTTGGCATTGCATGATTAAGTTGGTATTGCACTTTATTATCTTCATGATGGAAGCTGTGGGAAGTATGGAGCTGGATGTTCTTTCCTAATTTTGCTTGCCTACACCTCTCAGTATTTTGTATTATGCCTCTTATTAATATGAAAATACATATTAAAACCCAGCTGATATATTTTATTTGGTTTAAATGGCCCATCTTAGCAGAGAGAGAAAAGGGGATTGCACTTTTTCCCATAACACACAGCAATGGACATCTGCTGGATATGTTAGGATGTATTTGTTTTCCTTTTTCTAATTACATATGGGATGTTATCAGATCTGCTCTGGTAAATCCTCAAATCTCCTCAGACTTTTTGCAGGCTTAAAGAAACCTGGCCAATTTCACGTGTGTGTGCTGCTTTTCTCCTCTGAGCCCCTGTTTGTTTACCTTCAACAAAAGTTTTGTTTGGACTGTAACAGATTCTTTTTGCCAAAAGGATATTTTTATCTTGCAAATAAACACACAGGCCCTTGCTTGGCATGCTTTTATAAAGGGTTAAAGTGGTGCATCTCACGGAGAGAGGCTCTGCATGCTGTCACCACCTCGTGCCCCTCTGCATTCCCACTGGAGAGCAACACTGTCAGCTGTGGCATCCACCTCGGGCTGCTGCTCCTGGCTTCTTGATCTTCATGGATCACATCAATCACAAAGCCAGCAGGATTCTCCAGGATCCTCTGAAGTGCTGGAAGTGCCAATAAGGTAATTCAATTTTCTCTCTTTCCCAGCTGTTCGTCCTCCCATGACCTGCTACCTGCTCTCCTTAGGTGTTCAGTTGCTCTGTTGCTGTGCCCAGACTCCCAAAGCAGGTGAAAAACAGAGGTACTGTTTTCAAATGTGCTTTGGGGAAAGGTCTTCATTGAGTAGTCATTCACCAGCTCCCAGTTAATTCACTGGGAATGCAGTACCTAAAAATGTAACAGGGGCTTTAAAAACTTTCTAAAAGAGTGACCTGTCCACAGAAGTACTTTAGGTGCAGTGATTCTCTGTCCACGTTAGGCTCCGTAGGTCTGCATAAGCTTGGATAAATTTTAGGTACATAATTAATGCGCTTCAGTTTGGAAAATAATTGTGCTGTGTCCCCTGTAGTCAGAGAGAGAAATGAGCAGCTTGTACCACCAGGATCTCACTGCTGTCTGTAGGTGCCTTGCTGTTTCCTAGGGTACTCAGGGTGACAGCAGTTAAGCGCCTAAAATTAGTTAACAGAGGACTGGGAACTACTCGTCTGTCAATCACTTTTAAGACTGCAGCGTAGATGTTTTTGAAAGGTAGCTTGTCAACTTGAAATGTGTCTCTTTCTGACAGAGGTCAGAATGAATCTTTTTTTAACTAAGGAAAAAGCAGGTGAGACTTAGAGCAGATATTAAAAATCAAAACAATAGAAAAGGATGGTTTTGGTTGTAAATGCTCACTTAGGTGGAATTATGCTTTGGAAAGGGTGAGCTCCACACCAAGGAGCTGAGGGACTATAAAGCATTCTTTCCATGGTTCATGTTGCCTGCCTTTGCTTCCCTGGCAGGTGTTACACACCTGTGGAAAGAGTGCTGCTGTGAGCGTCCATTTTTAACCCTTTATTTCTGGCAACTAATTTCAAAACGATGCAGAATTTGTACCATTAAATGGGAGGTTTCTGAACAGCACTCATTGAAACACCAGGCTGTGTCCCAGAGTCCCAGGTGGGTTGCTGAATGGATGTCACTGTCATCTGTAAAAACATATTAAGATCCTTAATGAACTGTGTAAACATACTTCCTTATGGAATCCAAAGGGTGCAAAGTACGATGATCTTTTGAGTCAGAGGTTCTTTTATTTCCCTTTCTGGTTCTCAGTGGGTACCACACTCTCTGTACTATTATTAGGCCCCTTTGCAGACACAAATACAGGAACTCCTTGGCAGCCTCTGGTGGATTAAAGGGTTTATCTCAAGAAACAGTCTGGCTGGAGAATGGACGGCAGAAGTAAAAACACCCAGATATGAATATTGTGGTTTCTTTCTTGATTTTCTTTTTCTGCTTATGATCTATTTTCACAGCAAGTCACTAGCACTGGAGACTCAAGAAATGGTTGTGTAATAATTTACATAACAAATCCTGGCATCAATCTGCAGTAGTGACAAACATATGTTCTGGTGGGCTGAGGCTCATTAGGCGTAGCTCTTTCTCACCCGCTGCTGTTAGAGATGTTAAAGACTGTATTTAGTTAGGTTGGAACTATTCTTGTCCTGACGTAATGGTATGGACATGTGAAGACATTTGAAAAGGTCTCTCAAAGGCTTGTTTTCAATTCATAAGAACAGTGTGAACAAATTAGTGGCAAGATCATGAGGAAGTGTAAACCCAAAGGTTAAATTGACTCAAATTATCAGGAGCACGGTGCTGCCCTACAGTGGGGAGATGAACGTGGGCCTCTCAGCTGCTTCCTACCAGAGCCTTTGCCTGGCCACAAACCAGACATCTGCTGGAGTCTGCTTGTTCTGTGACTGCTGTTTTTAACCAAGTGAAGTCAAGACCTTTATTCCTGCTCCTTAAGAAAGGATTTAATGCAGCAACAGCAGCGTAATCCCTGGGATGATCCCAGTTACAACTGCAGAGTTCTGCTGTGGGCAAGATCCGTCTTGTAGACCAAGTGCAAAAGAAGCAAAAGCAGTTTTCTTCCACTGACGCTTTACCGTGCCTTAATTATGCCTCCCCAGATGGGGGAATTTCCAGAGCCCTTGCCTGGGCTCTGCAGACGAATGGGACTTTTCCACGCTTCTTACTTTCAGATAGTTGCTTGTTAACTCTTATCAAAGGAAGCTCAGCCAGAGACATGACTCCCCATACAGAACGTGAAGGAAAAGCCAAGTTATCAAGATTACACCGTTCTTTTAAAGGTAAATTACCCAATGAAAGCCAGAAACGAAAGATATTTTTACTTTTCTACCAATGTTCAATAAATCGTTCTGTCACATGAAAGGAACTGCGGCATCTTTCACCCAATCTTCTCAATCCACTTTTGCCGCAAAACATGGAGTAAAGAAAGAAGAAGGCTTAGAAAACAACAACAACCCTCCATTTTGGAGTCCTTGCTTCTTATCTATTTACTATATTAACAAACCCAACACCTCTAAATTTTCACCCTGTGACAATCTTACATAATGTTCTATCACCTAATTCACACCAGTGTAGATTCTGCTTCTTCCCAGAGGGTAGGCAACTTTCTCCATGGACGAAGGTCAAAGACAGGGTTGTCCAGGGGGGTAGAACCCTTCAAAACAGGCAGAGAAATATTCCCTGCACTTTGGACTCCAACATTCCACTGGCCAGGGACCTTTGCAGAGCATTAAAATTTTTAAGCTGAAACGTGACTTCAGGCTCTAAGATATTGCCTTACCTAGGACCTGGTTGTGTGGCAGGTTGAGTTGCTCTGGTGTGAGGTTCTGCTGTGTTACATGGGGCAGCAGATGGGCACAAGAACTTACAGGTAATAGATGCCCTGTAGCATTGTGTGCTCGGACTTCAAGTAAAGACTTTATGAATGTTTAATTCTAACCATATTAAAAGAAGTACAGTTACGAGAGGCTAGGTTGAATCCCTCATCTGTATGATGTTTCTAGAAGCCACAAATATCACCCCCATGAAACCCTCCAGAAAAGGAAACGCCCCAGCTCTGTCACAGGCTTCTATTACCAGTTTTGAAAACAGCTCACACTTACAATCAGTGATGCACAAAATACTCATCAGAATTAAGTTAGCTTCGAGTGGCGCGGGGCTGGAATTGTTGATGCTGCACACCACTGATTGCAAGATGTTGATGAACTAATTAATGGTGAAGTTGAGTGCCTCAATCTGTGGTTATTCAGTGTATTAAAGTAGGTAGTTAACGTTGCCTCACAACAGGAAACCTGTGAGGGTGTTAGGGGCTGCATTCTTTCCCCTTACCCCCAGCAGCAGGCTCTGGAGCTCTGAGTGAGGATGTTTTGGTGTTTGCCTGGGTTCTTGTCCAATATTCTTGACCTAAATTTATTATTTTTGCCATATTTATTCAAGCTTTGTATTTGCTTTATTTATGGAAAGAAGAAAAAATAACTTCCCTGTTCCAGGATTTGTGAGCCTGTCTCAGGTGAGATGAGGGGGCCCTGCATTTCACCTGAGTCCCTGAGGATGCAAAAAGAACAGATCCTCTGATACCTTTGTGATTTCTTAGACCCCTATTTCTTAGAGCAGCAGAGGCTTTAGCATCCTGATTAGCTGCTTACTTTCCACCAGAAATGTCCTTATTTACTGTTTCCTGTGTTGCATGAACACAGGTGTTTAGGGCCCTTGCTATTTGAGGGAGTCAACTTCTTTTTGTGGGCCCTGTTTGCTCATCCAAAATTTGGTTTCTCTGGACAAAGTGTGCCAAATGCTCTTAGGATTTATAAAGCAGGAACTGCCCAAGGCTATCTCCTTGCTGTCCTTTATCTCGTCCTTCTGGCCTTTGGCTGCTTTAAGTGTTTGACTCACGTCTTTGTGCACAGTAGAATTCTGGACTACACTGACTCACAAGTGTGACCAGTTCTGGCTTTATGCCCTACTTTTGCTCAATGTCTGTTTTGCTTGTGATGCCAGTTTCTTCCAAACATTTAAAGCAGCAGGATGTTAAAAAATGGAATTGCTTTCCTACTTAAAACAAAGATGAAAATTTAATTAAATTAAAATTGTCATTTTTCTAAGTCATGGTGATTTGGTTTAGTCCTTTAGTTTGGCTTTTTTGTTGTTTCATTTCTTCAAGAAAGAGGTAGAGCAAAAGTGTCTTAAAATACGTTGAAGGTTGCCAACATGTCCAGACTTTCAAAAGTTTTATCAGCCATGCTAATGGAAATATTACAATGCCATGCAAGTGTGAATTAGCTGGCAGAACATCTTGCTGCAGCCAGGGAAAAAAGCCCTGCATACTGAGTGGCATATTTATACTTTTCAATGGCATCCTTATTGGCTGAAGTGGAACACGTGTAGCTGTACTTTGTAAAAATAATGAAGTCAAGGACATAAAGTAGCCAGGCTTCTCTGGTATTCAAACACTCTTTCAGATCAACAAATTGAAAAGGTCTTTCAGGATTCTCTCGTGGCTTTGTGCACGAAAGATGAAATCATTCAAAGAGCAGGGCGTAAAGATACCGTCTGATATGTGGATCAAAATAATGCACTCTATGCTAGGAAAATAAGACCACTACAGAAACAATCTTGAATGAGGTTTAGCTTTCATTGTTCCCTATAAAATTGATTGACAATTCTCTTTCAACTGTGTAATTTTTAAAAGAGCTACAGGATTTTTTCAGCCCAGCCTCATTTATATTTTGAAATAAATCTTTGTGCGCTTTTATTCATCATGGCAAGCATAGAAAAAAATATCAGCACTTATCTGATCCTGGCTTTACATAATGCAGCATTAGTCAACAAAGTTTTACCTGCATTCCTCCTCTGGGTTACTGGGCTAAATACTGGAAGTCATTACCATTTCATGGCTGCTTGGTATCTTGTTTAAAAAGAAGTTGGAGAGCTCAGCTTAGCTCCTGACAGATCAGCAGAGCTGTACCAGAGATATGTAGGCTGTCTTGGACAAAATGAGAACAAACTCAAAAAAATGGAGCTAAACCCCAGATTTAGGCTACAGTCCAGCCATGAGTTCCATTGTTGTTTCCATGGAGCTCAGTGCAGGATCAGCCACAGTTGTTTTTTGAAAAATATTCTCATGAGGCCGTAGTGTTTCCTGTCTTGCTGGGAGCATGGGAGGAAGAACAGTAATTTTGTGTTATTTTGGCACATCTTCCATGCCTTTCAGTGGAGAACAGAAGGGAGACAGGAGCAAAAGGCAGCTATATTGAAACATATTGATTCTTTTTCTTCCTTCCCCCCCTTTTTTTTTTAAACCCCAAAGAAATTCAGACTTGCAGTATGTTGTGAAAAAAGGATTGAAGTGATGGGTTGAGTTGTTTCTATGCTTCTTTGGGGGAAGATTGCCTTGTCTCTTTTTGTCTTTTTGTTTCTTTTTTTATTTATTTATTTTTTCTTGCAATCTATAATGAGGATTATAAATTAAGGATATCCCCAGGCAGCAGCCTGGATCAGAATAAGCCAAAAGGATGGATGCTGCTGCATGAACCTTCTTCCTGATTTTGTAGGCGTGCTTTAGCTCTGCAACTGCCAGTCAGCATCTCAGATCTGAACATCCCCACCTGTGGGAGCTGTATCATACCTTTCTAACTTGAGTTCAGCTGACATGGTTATCGTGGCAGAAAGGAAGGAGAGCGCTCCTGAAAGAGGAGCTTTCCCTTGTGCTTGTTCCCAGTCTGATACATGCTGCAAAACGCTTCCAGAACTTCCACAACTGCTGCCCTTTCTCTCAAAAAAGGCTGGTAAAGCGTTCTATAAACTGCATTCTGAAAGTTCATGCAAATAGGCTTTGCTCTTTCCCCAAAGCTAGTGAACAGCTTTTGAGTGGGGAATGATGCTGCACCAGCTCCTGAGAGGAGGGGGGCTATTTTAAGGCAGCTAGAATTCTGGGTTTCTGCAGCTGACAGCTACACTGACTGGGCTGGGAGCTGGCTCCTGTCCCTGAAAAGCAAAACAAAAGGTCCTGCATACCCTGGCTTTTAATGCTGGTGCCACTCAATTTCTGCTCGGACTAATGGGACATGATGGTGCAAGTCCCACCCCCTGCTTGAGACATCTCCATCATGCGTCTCACCCACTCAAACACCCTGCTCTGGCAGGCAAAAGAGCCGTGAGAACTCACTGCCCCAGGCTGATTCACCTCACCTTAAAGTAGATGGCTGAGCCCTGTCCTGTAGATAAAAACCTGTGCATGCTTGTTGCTTTCAGGTGGGGTCTAGTTAACCAAGCCTATACAGCTGTAGTTTGATCATCAAGCTACATCATCAAAAGGAATTCCCTTCCTACATCTGCATGCATCTCGCTTGGCAAAGGGATAAATCCTTCAAAAAGCACAGTGGAATATTCATTCTTATCAGAAAGTCACCTGCAGTAACTGGTTTAGAGTACTTAGGTTCTTTGGAATGTTCAAAATGATCCCACGCCTTCCGGGGAACCTGTTTTCCAGTTTCTCCATGCTCAGATTGCAGCTGGGCTCATCCCCCCAGCCCTTTGGTTTACTTCTTTCCACATGTCTCTGACACTGTGCAGCACTTCAGACACTCTGGATATGTAATCCAGGCTGGCATTCTGTTGTGATGATGGTGTTTGAGATTCCTTTCTTGCTCTCCACAACTTAAGATCTTTAATTCAGCATTCATGACTTCCTTTCTTTCAATAAACCCTATTTCCCATCCTACCTTCCCTGCAGAAGATTAAACTTCGTCACAGTCTGAGCATCTTTGAATCCTCGTCTGTAACTTGAGATCTGAATTTAGAGCTGCTTTTTATTTCAAGAGCACTGAGCAAACCAAAACAGGCTCAAATTTGTTTAGTGCCGTGCATATACAGAGAAGCATCTCCATCTGTGCTCTTCTGTGTTTTGATTTGCTCCATGAAGAGCTGCAGGTGTGACTGGATCCTTCTTTTGGTTCTGGAGAAATATGTGCCCGTGACGCTGTGATCCGCTGTGGGAAGTAAAAATGCAGATGGCACCTGGAGCATACAGATTTTCATGCTTTAGGTTTGACAAAACAGTAAAAAGTATAACAAGGGACACTTTAATAATGTATGACTGCCTTGTGTAAGTAACTCAGAGCTGTTCATGTTGGAAATAGACCCATCAAATCAGGTAAAATTCAAAAGTCAACAGTTAAGGTATTTTTCCTATATACTTTAGGTTTCCCATTTTATGATGTTCAGATATTTGTGACATGTGCTAATTATCCCACTATGTTCACTAATGAGAATAAACATCCAAGCAAATTTAGCTTGCTTTCTTTATCTTGTACAAATGTCCCGTGGAACCTCAAGGAGCAAATAAAATATCTCTGTAATATTTTTAACACTTTCTTAAAAATTAAATTCTCCCCCCACCTCCCAGTTCAAAGGACATTCAATGTTCATCTAGGCCTCTCTGTTTCAGTCAGAAAAAAGTAAAGAGTATAGAAAAAATAAATTGTCCTAATGCTGGAGGAAGGAAAAATGCAGAGATGTCACAGATTCTGTGAGTACTTGGTGAGCTTTGCTTGTGTTTTACTGAGGAGTCTGATTTTGTGCTGGGAGTTTTGTGAAGCAGCCTGTTAGACCCATTAGGGGTGTCAGAATAGCAGACGTGGGAGGTTTTGCCGTCCTAAGGCAGCCAGAGCAGCTCTGGATCAACTCCGCTCTTACACTATGTACAAGCTGAGGGAGAGAACTCCAGAAAAGCTTGGTCTGACCCTGTTTACTCAGCGTGCCTGTGACATTTGGCACTGTCATAGGCACAAGAGCCTGCCTGTCTTTTTGATCTGACATATTACGATGCTAGAAAATAAATCCTGGGTACTGCTGAGCTCCAGCTCCATTCATCAGCTCCCCTCACGCTGGCAGGAGCAGTAGGACCTGTTATGATTCCTCCAGCATCAGTTGTGTTCCTTGGTTTCAGAGGAAGCTCCTCAAGTCCTTTTGGGTGTCTCTGAGCAGTTTGAAACCTGCAGAAGCTGCTGCTTTGACTGACATTTCCCTGCCTCTCTTCCACAGCTGAGATCCTCCCACAAAGTCTTCGTTTTAGTTTCTCTACTGGTAAAAGGTTACTAGTAAACATTATCACAGCAACAAGAGGAAGAGAGAATAAAACAGACAATTCTTGTCTTTTTCTTTCAGTCTTCTGATATCTGACGTTTTTCCTCAGCTTCTTGTGTCTATTTGTGAGTAATTAGGTGAAGAAAAGCCGAGTCCTCATAGTAATGGAGACCAAGGACATGAACAAGGTCAACATTAAGGCTGAATATTTAACTAAAAGTTGCAGGGTGACCTTTTAAAAAAGTCTATGATTTCAAGCATCTCTGACTTTTTTCTTGAGCATCACTTAAGATATATTGTGGGTGGTATCAGACATGCCAATGAGGCGAATTCACTGAAGATTGCTTTCACCTCCTTGGCTCGTGATTCAAGTGTCCCTCTGTTATCTTTTGTAGGTGTTCTGATTTTCAAAATGCTCAGAAGATTATACCTCTAAGGGCTGCCAGGGTTTGGTTTTGGTCTACAGCATGTGTAGGGAAGCATTGAACATGAAGTAGGGGGACATCAATCCCTGTCCAGCAGTGCTCGCTGCTGTGCATTAAGAAAGGAAACAGGTGAGTCTTAGAACAGGGGTTTCACATAATGAAAAGTATGGAAGAGCATTTTGCAAGATTTTAACATTTTTTTTATCAATAAAGGTTATGGTTCTGTGTTGTATTTCCAGCCATGGTGCAAAGACAAATGTTCTTTAAGCACCTGTTAGGACCATTTCCTTGTTTTCCTAAAGTATTTGTTCATCCACCAACTCCAAATGCAGTTACTGATATTTTAAGCTGCCTTGTTTTCTAACAAGCCTAAGTTTAAAACAAGTGACTGAACGTATAATTGCTGAGAATATTCTAAATTGAGATGGTTTGGCTTCTGGAATGAAATCAGCTTGTTTCAAACCACGTTTAGAAGATGAAGAAGTTCTGTGAGAATATCTTCTGCTGCTACAGGATTCTGGAAGTGGCTTCATGGTGAGGTGATGTCCTCTTGGAAAACTTCGGTGCGCTTGGAGCAAACCCTTAGAGTCCAGGCCGCTTGGCAAGGACACTGCAGTCCCCACCCAAGCAGTGCAGGCTGTGGGAAAAGACAACTTTTTCTTGGCCAGAACAATCCCCTAGGATCCAAAAGGGCAGGAGATGAAAAGCAGAAAAGGAGAATCACAGACAGAAATAACTTCTAAGACTTTACATAAGTTGTCTCACCTTGATTTACAGTCAGGACATATTATTCTTGGTGGCACTCCAGATCAGTTAAAATGAAGAGTTTGCAGCAGCCTCAGCTAAACTTTAAGCTGGATCATTTACATGTTGCTAACACAAAAAAAAATGTACTGTGTGATTCATATTATTATTATTATTCTGTAATATGCTATTTATTTTATGTTGTTCCCACATTTCCTGGTGCTTAAAATACTTTGGAATAACTGCCACCACGTAATTACATGGTTGTGTTTGTCCAGAAATGTAACTGTGAGTATGGCTCTTAGGATTTTGGAAGCTGGGCTGCTACCAGAGAACTCTTGGATTGCAAAAATGCTGAATAATAGAAAAATGAATATTTGCCTATTAATAACCTCAGTGGACCTCAGAATTCCACGGGGGTGAGGTAAATAAGGCAACAGCCTTCTTTGACTTGGGTATGTCCCAAGTGTTTAGAAAGTTACAGAAACCTGGCTTTTCAATGCAGTCTTAGGACCCGAAGCAAATTTTTGGCTGTGCCCCTCTGGGAGTGGGAATTGCCAGTTAAAAGAAGCGTGAGGAGAGATGGAATGTTTGACAAGTGATAAGTCTCTGAGCTGCACACAGACGTGTGGATTGCTGTGGTTGTGTGTCCGACCCTGCTTGTGGATGGCCACCCCAAATTCTACTCAAACGCATTTTCACTGAGCTTTCTTGTTCCCACACAGGATTTTGTTTTAACTTTGCTGCTGCTCTCAGAAGCCCCTGCAAGACTGAAAGCTGACCTTTCCCTCAGTGGAACACGATGGTTTTCTGAGCTGCACTGCCACAGATGCCTCCCCATCCCACCACCCATGGCTGCAGAGGAAAGTGGTGTGAATTAAGCTGAATTGACATTACTGAGTGAGATGACCAGGCCAGTGCTGTACAGGGTGAAGATTCATGTGTTTCTATATTCGAACATCTATGGGATGTTGTGTAGCAGCAGCTACAGGGAGCCTGTGGGGTGTGCATCCTTTGGAAGCACTAGGAATCCCCTGACAATGTTAAAAAAAGCACCATTTGGGGCCAGGATGGGGGAGCTGAGGGAATAACAACCGAACTGAGGGTGATGACATCTGGAAAGTGCATCACCGAGGGCAGGATGAGCTTACCAGAGGGCAAGGAGCAGGCATGGAATGTGGTTTTATGATACCTACAGGCAGCAGAACCTGCTTTTGGCACCAACTCTCTGTAATCACCATCCCAAGGCTTTATCTCACAGCTAACGTGGAGAACAAAGCAGATGTGAAGATTAAGTTTCAAATGCAGTAAAATGGTTTATAAATCTGCCCAGGCTACTGAAATGCTTCTCAGGCACTGCTAAGGATGCTAATTTAATAATGCATCTCCTAATGCAAACCAATGAGCTTCCCCTCCAAGCCCCGCCACTACCACCAGATATTTTTCAGTCATGGATTACTGTTTACCTCTGTTTTGAAGGCATGAGGCACTAGCTCTGTGATGAAATCAATTTGTGAAATGTTCATTGGGGCAAATGGCTCAGGATAGTCCTAGTTAGTGGTTGCAGATATGAATGCATTTGTCCTGAATGTAAAATTGATGCCCGACATCCTCAGCATGCCACACAAAGTCAGGCTTTACCTTTGTAGTTAGGCTGAACCCGATTAACATTCCTACTCACATCAGCCCTGAGGCTGGCACTGTGTTTTCTCCTCTTACAAGTGAGAAAAGTGAAAAAGTAAAGTAGAAATGAGGTAGACAAAGTAGGAGAAGATGAAGATCTCTCAGACTTCTCATCTCCAAACCAGTACTTGGTACCCTAACCCTTCACACTATTACATGTCACAGGAAAGCATCTTTGGTGCTCTGGAATGTATTTTATTTTGGGGAATACAGTTTTGACTCCAAGAAAAAAAAAATTACTTGATCATCAAAAAATGAATTTTGGTGGTTATTTCTAAACAATGAACTCCACAGCTAAATATCAGACTAAGGATGGATTTATGAAAGATTTTCAGACGTTTAAGCCCCAGAGGAAACATGGGACAAGAAGGGGGGAAAAGTGTGTGCATGATGATGGATCATACTTGAGGAGAAAAAAATATCATTAGGATAGTTAGTTTTAGGGTTTTGTTTTTTTTTTTTTCCTTTGGGAAAAACAGTAGACAAGCAAGGTGAAATTTCAATTTGATACTCTCACAAAAATCTTTATCTGGTGTTTGAGAGTCTTTATGGCTTTTAGCTAAATTGTTTTATATATGCACCTGTTGATCATGTAAATACTGTTAGATGTCCTTTCCACAAAGCTTCTGGTTCAACCATCCCACGGCTTTTAGGCACATTGTTGTTTCTGAAATCCTGAAATTAATATCAGAGACCTTTCCAGCTGCAAAGAGTTGTGTTGGCACCAATCAGTTCCCTTTGGATGTCTCCCACCAGTCAAGCTCTCAGCTGCCTGTGGCTGGTTAAATTCAGTGTTTGTAGCTGTTGCACAGTTGTCTTCATTATTTCACGTGGGGATTAAGTGCATGGTAAAGTAGTTACTTGAGTACCTGATGTTTTTGTGAGCCAGAATGAAATGTGACAATGGTCCAGCACCCCAGCTCGAAGCTGCCTTGCCTCGGCTTCCTGGCAGGGTGGGTCTGGGTTGTGTGTTCAGCAGTTTGACGCGGCTCTAAATGGATGTTATCACTCTTCAGTCTGGCCTGGGCGCTTCTTGGAAAGGCATTGTGGCACACAAAGACATTTGCAGATGTTTTTATCCTCACTCATTTTGTGATTTGTGCTTTGTATTAGTGGCTCTGTTACGACTTGTTTAAAGAGAATTCAAATTTATTGTTGCATTTTGCAGGAATGACAACACTCTGCTCAAAAGTGTCTCAGTTTACCATGGTTTTAAACATTTTGCCATTAGTTAGCAAGGGGTGAGAGAAGGGAAGTGCTGTTTCAAGAGAGGCATAACTCAGTACGTTTCTAATTTGTTCAAGTCTATAAAGCCATTAAACAGTTTTTCCTCTTCAAAGGAAGGTCACACCAGTTTGATTTTTGTGGAGTCTATCAAGCCCAGTTCCTGTATTTAACCTTATTTAAATTTATTTACTTACTTCCTTTTGGCCATTAAATGATGTGGGGGTTTTTTTGGTAAAAGTCACCTTTTAAAAAACCAAAACAACAAAAACCTCACAGAACACAATAAAAGCTCCAATCCTACTAACAGTTCAACACACTAAATAGAGACCATGATGTGTAGCAGGTCCTCCTGCCTAATGGCCCTTTGTTGTGACTGTGAGGAAGATAATCTGTGCTTTCTTTTTTTCATACCTGTCACAGATCAACTTTATTTCTCAAACCAGATCCTGAGAAAATACAAAGAATAAACCTTATTTTTCATCTAGTTTGTGGTACAGGGCTTTGTAAGATAATTCTTCATCCACATCATTCAAACACCCAGATTTGACTGTTTTTTCCAGGGTTGCATTGTTGTTCAGCCCGTTCTCCCTTTTTTAAATTTCAATCTTTTGTACCACTTTCAACCTTTCTATTATTTCTCAGCTCCTTTTGTACCCACTCTGTGTGTTGCCAGTTCTGCTTTGAAGTCCTTTGCTGTTCTGTCAGGAGAGAGATTTATCTTGCAAGACTTCTCTTAGCTCTCTTGCCTCTGTGAAGATGCGGCAACGTTCACCTCTGGCAACCCGCTCTCGGATTTTACTCACTTTTGTTTTTGCCCCTACATACTTTATATGTAAATATAGGGTCACTCTTATTTTCTCTGGAATCCCTTCAGTTGGGTCGTTTCTGCCTGGGAGTTGGGGCTCTTGGAATTCAACGCTTTTGCACAGAGGGTGGCTGTAACAAAACTGTCTCCAAGAGCTCCCTCTTACAATGAGGTCTATGGGGTCAGGCCTTTGCGTGTGCCTGTAGTCCTACTGATCCAGCAAGATTCCCCACAGAGCGGCCCATTTGGCTGGAACTCCTTGGAGAAGAGTGACCTGAGTGAGGCATGACCCCTGCTGCTCCCCTGCTCTGCTGCCTAAGCACCAAACTCTGAATCCGCGTTGACGTTTCCATGTCTCATCATCCCTTTGTATTTTGGGTGCATTTTCTCAGACTGATGGCTCTTTAATCTCCCCCTGGTGCTCTGTTACCTCTGGGTTTGTTGCACGCCGGAGACAAAGAGGCATGAGGGGTTAACACCAAAAAGTTCTTATGTAATCCATCTTGCCTCATTCTTCAAGTCTGACTATAGCATACAAGGAAAATGCGGAGAAGAAAAATCTGGCATCCAGAGGGGATACACTGAAAAGGTCATTTTTTGTGTTTGCCTGTCCCGCTGTTTTGAAAAAGCACTCGAGCATGTTCATCTCACTCCTGTTTGGAAACCTTTTACTTGTATATTCAGTTTTCCTTTGTGTCTTGCTACAGCTCAGAAAAAGTTGTCAGAGATATCGCCTTGAAGACGGCCTCTCTGAGTCGTGGGACTGAAGCTAATGGAAGCCTCGTGCCCATGCCAACAAACTGCTTCTGTTGCCCCGTGATCCACCTGGGAGTGCTGCTGATTTGTGGTTTGATGTGGTTCCTCACAGGAGAACAAATCCAGCTTTGTGGCTGCAGCTGGAACTGGAGGGAAGTCTACACAAGACTAATTTTACCTGTAAGTTTTCGTATTGCCGTTTATTTGAAATTCACCCGTCAAAGTAACACTAAGCACTGGTGATGGATTGTTTATTAAGGAATCTGACATGGCAAATCTTTTAAATATTTGTGATGTATGAAGAAAAGCATGTATTAAATGAGTTAAGGAACTCCATAGGGGAAATACATAGTAAATATTGTCATGAAAAAGTGGAAGCAGGTGAGGGGGCCGAAAATCAAAATGAGTATAAGTAAGGATTTATAAGCCTTGTTTACTCTGTCTTTTAACTAAGGGGTCTAGGTAGTTGTAAAATTCTAGTGGCCATGAGTTGGTAGGCCCCAGGCTGCTTCTGGAATCTGGAAATCCCCCATGGATAAAGACATCCATGGTGCAGACCTTGAGTTGGGTTCTGGTGTGCTGTGGGGCTGAGGGGGGCTGTGGGATCTGGGCATTGCCTGTGCAGGACTCACTGAAGACAGAGATAAACTGTGTTGCCTTCTGAGCTACCAAAACCAGAGACTTCATAACATTTACAGTAAGAACTGGTCCCGTGAGAACACATTGCTGTGCTGGTGCAGGCAAGTGTGTGTCATATCTGCAATGTTATCACAGGAGGCCTTCGAAGAATGAATGTGAGTGCTTTGCTGCGTACAGCTTTCAGCTGCTGGGGTTTTTTTGAGATGTGCATTCTGGTCAAGTCCTCATCCTATTGGCATTAAACTTACTCTTGAAATGGAGCAGATTTCTGGAAACTGAAATTTTTCTCATTTTTTTATTTAAACATAGATTAATTAACATAGAAGAAAAATATTACAGTATTTGACAGTCACAATTCCCTTGAAATGCAGCACTATGCCTTGACAAAATCACTTCATATAAATCACCCAAAGTACAGATAGCTTAAATTTTCCAACAGGCAGAAGAAAAAAATTCAACTTTCCTCTTTTTAATTTTAAATTTAAACAAAACATTAAGATCCTTTACACAGTAAGATACGACAATAACTTCAGGTAAATTAATAATGTTGAGACATTTTGTTTTATTCTGTTGTTGTTATGGGAAATAAGTTTCAAACTACTCCAACTAGTAAGACTAAAGCACTTGCTGCAGAAAACTTCACAGCCAGGCCATTTGCTTCCATTTTAAGAACGTTGAAAAAATATTCCTCTTCTTACCCCAGGGGAAAAAAATAGTGTGGAAATACATTTTTGTTAAAGGCCTCACTCTGAACAAATATATGTTGCTGAGGGAAAAATTCTGACCAAAATAAGTTTATTTACAGGTTACTTTCTCCCAGTAAACAAAAAAGTATAAGCTTTGATGCATTACGCTGACAGCACCTAAGGATCTTCATCTGCCTGCAGACTTCAAGCACTGGTTAAGCCAGGTAGGTATTTCCAACAATGTAAAACAGTCTAAAATATGGAATAGCATCTGCACTCCAAAGGAAGCAGAGAAAACGTGCTCCTCTCTGCATTCTTACCGAGGTCCAAGGGTTTTGCTTAGTTTTCCTTCCTTGCCTCAGTTGTTGGCTGCTGGTATTGAACATCCGTAGGATTATCATGTTTTATTTCCCCACTTGGGTGCACACATGAATGCCATACAATTCTTTGGAATGTGGCTGCTCTGTGGATATCAAAACCAAAAGAGAGAGCCTTGCTTTAGGGCTGAGCTCCCATAGAGTTCTAAAATAATTATTAAAACAGCTTTATAATTAAAACAGTAGAACTCTGAACATTTAGAGGCTTCGGGACGTGCCATATGCCTCGTTGCAGAGCATCCACATGAGTCGTCTGCTGACCCCACTGCCCATTCTTCAGGTACAAACTCTTGTGAAAAAAGGCAAAAGGAACATGGCAATGGGTGGTGATTAGACCCAGAAACAGGTAGCAGATGCTGCTGTTTCATGCTCTTCTCGTTCTTCTAACAGTGCACCTCCTTAACACAATACCATTCCATTAGTGCAAGGGGGGTGAAATGTAACCTTTTCTGTAGCATGAGTGAGACTGAAAGCTAGTAGTTGACCCAGAAAACACCTGTGAGCTCTGATTTGCACCCTAATCCCTGTCTTGCTGGTTGCAAGAGAAAAGAGCAATTAATTGTTTCAAACAGAAGAACCTCTCCTCTTTACCTCCTGCATTGCTGTAACAGGACTCCATCACCTCTGGGAAAGAATGGCTGCAAAACTCAGGGTAGTGAGAAGGAAAGAAGGTAGGAAACAGTTCCCTTTAAATAATTCAGTGCCTTCACTTGCTTTTACCTCTCATCTATTGTGAGCTGTTTATTTTTATTCCCTCCTAGGGGTATGTTGCAGCCAGAAGTGTCCCATCCCTCTTTATTGACTCATGCTCCCACTACTTTAAAGGCACCTGCCTTCTTTGCAGTTGGCTTCAGTGTTATGGTCTGTATTTCCAGTCTTAATGTCATCTGCAAAGACCAGCCAGGCATGAATCACAGCAAGAAAACACATGCTAGTGCTTACTGCTGGGATTGAGGCTGGGACTGGGTTAATTAAGAAAAGTCCCTGGAAACACTGGGAGAGACATGCAAAGAGCCACAAATAACAGGAAGCCTCACAGCTTGAACATTCACCAGGACTGTTTGGAAGAATTATCTTCTTAAACACAGAGGATGGAGGATGTCAGAGATGTAAAAAGAGTTCTTTGTAAATCACAAGTTGGCACGTGCATGGACAGCAGAGCAGAATGGGTAACAGAAGCTCTGCTGTTGTTTTAGCTCCCCAAAAGCCAAAATTTAAAACAATTACTCGTGTATCTTCAAAAATTAGCACCACCAGGTGTGTTTTAAATAACACCCTGGCAAAAGATGTGTTCATCATTAATTTCAGATCTGATGGCAAAATTTGTCCCTTTTCATATTTCTAGTTGGATTGTTCAATGTTGTAGCAGCTGTGTCATCTCAGCCTTTGTCTAATGATAAAATCATAGTACACAGTACACTGACTGCTGAAATTTATCAGAATTTTCATTTAAAAGGCCAGTTTTCTGTCTGTCGGAAGGGTTATAACTCAAGAAGTTTATCACCATCATTTTTCAGAGAGTTAAGACATACCAGTCATTTTGTTGTACGTTCCGGTTTTGTGACATATTGTGGAAGCAAAAAATTTTGCCATTTAAAAACACACTCTTCTGTTTTCATAAACCAAAGCCCACAATTTAGTAGAATCTTGAGATGCCTTTGGGTAGAAGCCTGCCTTCGTCAGAATGTATTTTTTTCTCTGAAGCACAAGGAAAAAAAATAATCATTACTTTGCCATCACTACCAAATTTTTCAAACCCAGCATTTTTTTAATTCAATGTCTGTGTGATCTCACGATAACCCAGAACCCTGAGAATCCAATCTAATGCAAGATTTAGGTGAAGGCTGTCCAGAACCTGGAGTTTAGCTTTTCCCAAACTTCCAGAAGACTCAGATCCAAGGGTTGTTGTTTGGGGTTTTTATGCCTGGGGGAAGATCAGATACAGCAGTGGGGTTTTTTTTGCCTCACCTCTATAGCTACGCAAATCCTCCAAATAAAATCATAAGACACAGCAGGACAATGATCAAGCAGCTGCAGGTTCAGTGTTTTGATGAAACATTGAACAAGCCCCTCGGCTTTTCTTTATAGGAGTATCAAAACCTGTGTGTCCGGGAGGTCTCTAGCTCCTCGTTTCTCCTCCTCCACACAGACACTGGATTTCCAGTAACACTTGTAAAGCAGCCAGGGCAGTGCTGTCCCACATAGTACTTTGCTGTGGGAGATGAAGCCCTTAATCCCTCCTTTCCATAGGATATTAGAAGGACTGTGATTTGTCAGGCAGCACGGACAGGTTGGAATCTTGTGAGACATGATGGGTGTTTGGCAGTAAATCGGCCATCAGACCCAGGGAAACTCAGGGGTAGTTCTGTCAGTCGTAGGAATAATTATGCAGAGCATGAACAGGCCTCAGTCCCACAGGACACAGTAGCTGGTTCACTGAAGGGACATTCCCCTCCCAATGTATTGCATGCTAAAACCATCCTGCTGTTTTCTTTTCTGCCTTCCAACACACAGGGGACTAGAAAGCCTGTGATGCTGACATCCACCGTTAAGCCCATGGAAGGAAACTCCAGCCTCAGCAAACAATAAAGCTCATTCTACTTCCTTGATGTTTCCCACGTTCTCAGTTTCTATGAGTAACAGAAATCACGCCATCATTTAAATCATTGGAATATGTAGTAGTCAATGCCAGTAATCTATTGTTTGCTCTCTTCTGTCATTCTGCTTTTGGAGTCTCTCAGCCAATGCAGTTCTCACATTAAAGACTAATAGAACAGGTTTGTAACACCTGCCTCACCCCTTCATAAAGAAAATTGAAAATGCATCACGGAGGCTGTGGCCACAAATTTGTTTCACTAGAAGTTACCCAGGAATTTTTGAATAGTGAGTGTTAAATACTTAAATGTTGAATAGAGTGAGAACAGCAATAATAAAAAAATAACCACAAAACTCGACTCCTTATTTTCTCAGCTAGGAACATCACTATCTGATGATATTTCGCCTTAAGACCCAGGTTCATCCTGAGCAGATGTTGCATCTTCCGGAGTCTCTTGCTGAAGGGGTTCCTGTCAATACATCTTCACAGGGGTTATGGCCAAGCTTTCCATGATAAATTTCTCTCTTGAGCACAGCTAATGTGAACCACAGAAGGGTTAAGGCTGGAAGAACCCTCTGACCATCATCTTGTCCAAGAGATGTCACCTGGAGTGGATGGTCTTGAGCACTGCTTGGCTCCTTGTTGAGGTAAGATGATCGGAGAATAAAACCAAGAGGAACCTGGTGCTTCTTCTGTGCCCACTTCTTTCTGTCTCCTGCTTTGGGTCAGGGGGAATGTAAGAGCACTTGAAGGCTCTTGAAGCTCTTGAAAGAAGCTCAGGCAGCAACAGGGGAGCTTTTAGGCTGTGCCCAGCGACGCAAGTGGACGAGCCGTGGAAGGCTGGCTGAGGGGTCGGAGATGGGGGTGGATGGGGCAGCCTGGCCTGTCACAGGGTCTGATTCACTGGCTGGAAGCAGCTGTGGGAGCCCTTGAGCCAGCACAGAGCAAGCCCTGCAGCTCCTGGGAGTTCTCCTGTGGGCTGCTGTGTTGTGCTGCCATTGCTTAAGGTACAGGGAAAAGCTGTCTCAAAGGATTTTTATTTAGCTGCTCTACATGAGCTTTTTCTCAGCCTCCATTTTAATGCTTGACAGCTGAGCTTTTACAAGTTTTTGGAGCCATTAATCAGAGCAGTGTTTTGGGAAGCTTTTGCAATGTATATTTGAGAATTTGTATGACACTGGTTTAAATTAAAGGCTGAGGCTTACTTTTGAGGCTGCTTTTGGCCTCTTTCTGTAAAGCATGGAACCATGTATTATTGTTCTAAGAACCCATAATTAGTAGCAAATGTTTGCAGAATGCTAAGGTTGTTGCTAGGGTGCTCCTTCAGGCTGGGATGTGTGAGAGATGGTTAAGCCTAATTTAGATCTATTTCAAAAAGTGTTTTCTTAAGCTGCGAGTATAGATCATTTTTATGCAGTGCAGTATGTTCTGACTTTTCAGATGGGCAATGGGAATAAAGGCATTCCTTCAGGAAGAGGCATGACTTTGAGTGAGCAGAAGTTAAGCTCCCATTCTTTGAAGTCATTTACTAGGGAATCAGGCAGGAGATAGGAAACAGGACTTCAGACCTAGGCTGTTTTTCTTTTTCACAGAGGTGTTGACTCTTTTGCCCAGAACCACTCAGACTTCAAGCTATTTTATCAATTCAAATAAGGACCAGAAGCATAATTTTATTTGTTTTGAAGGTGAATGATAACTTATCTGACTGATAGCAAAAAAATTATCAAGAAGCATTAAAATATCCCCTAAAAATCTCTCTAACATCATATGCCTCTTGAATTTATACGTAATGTTGCATGTAATGATGATGATTTCTTTTTGCTAAGTTTGATGCCAGATTTTGAAAGACCCATGCAAAATGTGCTCTGTTTTTGCCAAAACATCTCTGAATGTATTTTGCTGCACAGTGCACTAATAATTAACAGGTTGATTGATGACCTGCAGACCCAAGTGGCTCCCATCACTCTCCTCTGGGTGCCCAACCCATCCTTGCCACAGTGGGTGCTGGTTGCTCCCTCAGAAGGAAGCAGGTTGTGGGAATTCAGGTGTTGCCTTCAGTTCTGCTGCAGGTGCCCTGTGTGATTTGGGTTAAGCCCATTAATCTCTTTATGTTTCATTTCCCAGCCTCCTCCCCATGCCCCATCTTTGCACGGTGTCCTCTCTCCTGATGCACTCTGCCATCGGGGTGACCCATGGTGGAGTTTTGGGGCTTCCAAGGTGGGAATGGGCAGGGCAGGAACCTCTGCAGGAGCTGTACTGGGTGCCTCACCCTTAAAGAGGAGCCTGGGGGCAGGGAGTGCCACAGAAACCCATCCTGGGAGGTGGGTGACTGTGGGGAGTACAGGAAACACTTTCCCCTTTTTGGTGGATGCCTTGCTGAATTAATGTCTATTGTCCAAAAGCTCCGGATGTGGGACCAGAGGAGGAGGAGGATTTCCATACTTGGGGTGAGTCAGGCATTGATCCAGCCCAAAAACTGGAAGGTTGCCATAAATTCTGCTCCTTTTCACAAATAGGGGATGCACATGGACTGAGAATGTGACTTGAGCACTGGGTTTGGCCTCGGAGAGGGAGGTGTCTGTGCTTCGGTTCAAAGAGTGTCAGAGTGCAGACAGGTAGAGATGCACTTTAAAATGTTCATGGGTCTGTGGTGATTTTCATTAGAGACATGTGGGAAAAACATGGAAAATGAAGGTGTTTCAGGGGCCAGGAACACGAGTGAGATTCAGCATGCAAATAAGGTGCTTACCTAGATATCCCCCTCTTTGGCCTTTCAGCCAGGTTTTGGTGGGAGCAAATTGCTGTGCATGCAGTGGTGACACTGAAGCA
The DNA here is from genome assembly GCA_014706295.1 of Lycocorax pyrrhopterus obiensis. Taxonomy (NCBI): domain Eukaryota; kingdom Metazoa; phylum Chordata; class Aves; order Passeriformes; family Paradisaeidae; genus Lycocorax; species Lycocorax pyrrhopterus. The sequence goes on along the minus strand of JACSVZ010000015.1, from coordinate 71,435,235 downwards.
GTTCAGATTCCCTGGTGTTCCCTCTGTATCCAGGCTCCTCAGCTGGGGTTTGCATGCACAGCACTCTGTGCTGGGCTGCATCCAGCTCCTGGTGTCCCTTGCAGGATGGCAGGCTCCGGATTAGGGAGCAGCAGAGACACCTCTGTGCTCCTTTAGTTTTGTTTGTTAATCTTGGGCAGTCAGAGGCATGTGGAGGTGTCAGTGCACAACGGAGCGAGGGTCATTGTGCTCTTGGGGAGACTTAATTGGGCTGATTAATTTGTAATTGTACTCCAGCTGCCTGGGTTGGTGGATCCTTGAGCTTTCTTCTATGTCGTATCATCATGTATGATCATTTGAATCAACAGGGATGATGGGAGGATGTCACTTACAAAGAGTGTTAACAATGCTCTGAGTGCCAGAGCTGAGATCTCTCCCTGTCTACTCCTCCTCATCTTTGTTGCTTCATTTCTAAATAAAAATAGTTTAAAAAACAGTGTTCTCTCACTTTCAGAGAGGGAGAAGAAGCTTGTTAGATGTTTAAAGTTTGACCATTTGAGATGCTATTAGAGTTTTGTCTTATATTGTGTTTGTTCTTTTTTTACCACCCTGCTTCTGCTCTTGGCTCCAAACAAAAGCTTTGACATTTTTCCCTAGAGTCTGTGACAAAGTTGAAGAACTTGTCTACATTTAGGAATAGATTTATCTTTACTCTAAGCTCATGAGTCAAATCAGTACCATTACATCCATTTTTTTAGTGAGGAACAGAAAAATAAGGCAGCAGGATTTCCCCATAAATTTGTGGTATGGCCCATTTGCAAGTAAGCAGGACAGAATTATCATTGACAAGGTTGGTTTTTTTCATGAATACTCAAGTTAGACTTAAAACTTGTTCCAGGGTACCAATTTGGTTTTGTGTTTGGTTTGGTTTTTTTTCATTTTCCCCTGTCTTCCCTACCCCTCTTTCAACTACTCTAATGAAGGATCAAGAGTAACCACCTGGATTTAAAGTCCTTCTTACACAATTGTTCGCTATCAAAGTGTTGATTTCCAAGTGAAGCCACCTGATTGATGTGTTGCTGCTAATTGAAGAATCAGAAGTATTAATTAGAATCAGACACAGTGAAATGCTTATCTCTAAGCCATGAAGTCTACAAAGAGATCCCAATTACTTTCTCTTTTTGCTTAGAACAAGTGGTGACTTCGTTTTTGTTGCCTTGCTGAACTGTCAGTCTAATGTCAGTCATTGGGAAGGGTATGTAAACTGAGCTAGCAGTCAGAAACAAAACAAAACCATCAGACTGATGCATCAGAGTTTGGAGTTAGTTTCATTTAAGCTGTAGGAATAGTTTGTGTTTCTAAGCCATGTTTTCACAAAGCTTTGGTTCAGTGGCCTGTGCTGTAGTGGTGTGGGACTATCTGATGTAGTTGTGATGCTGAAAAGCTGCAGCTAGAACAATGGGAACTTTGGGAAACTGCTCTTTTCTAAATTTGTTTCCCTTTAGCTGGGGATAGAGCTTGGCTTTTAGCTGAATGTGAGCGTGGATGTTTTTTGTAAAATGTCATCTTCTGTGTGTGACTTGGCTTCTTTATTTATCTTGAACTTGTGAAAAGATGTTTCAATGGCAGAAGTGAAAACAAAAGGGGATGTAAGCGCCCACCACTTGGAGGAAAGTGCTGTGAACTAAAAGTTATAAAACTGATTCTGCTTCCTTAAAAGTAACTTCTCCAAGTGTGAATAGGCTGAAAAGAAGTTGCATGGCTTGTGCCCTGACTGGGTGATTCCAGGTCCTTCAGGAAGGGCTGCAGTTTGCAATTTCAGCTTCTTTTTCAGAAGAGCTACACTGGCCTTCAGCACAGGCCTTCAGCTGAAAATGTGGGACAGATGCATGAGGGAAGTGCTGTTGCTTGCACGCCTCCTGCCATGGGTACAGGCTGCTCAGGAGTCATTTGCTGACGTGTCCTTCTCTGCACAGGAAAGCACTGCTGTATTTTGCTTACTATGGGTAGTCAGATGAACATCTCAAAACTGTCTTACCATAATTCCATAAGGAGCTGTTGAGTTGCTAGTCTCACAGGCCATGGAGAATGTAAACTATCCTAAGAAACCACTGTCCATACAAACAGTGCTTTGCACCCAAGCCTGTGCTGTCGATTTGAACGTTGTTGGCTGTCCTTGGTTTTGTTGCACTGGGTAAAGTACAGAACACGTAACCTTCAGTAAGCAATGTTTACAGTGTGGATCTGATGGACCCCTTCTCAGATTTGCAGTGTCCAGAATGGGGTCAGCAGCAATCTGTTTCAGGCAAGAAAGCTGTTTTGGCAGATGTGGCTGATGCTTTCCATATCAAGAGTTGGAGCTGGAGGAGAAGGGCTGAGGCCTGATTATGGCTTGGATTAGGAAGCTTGCTTGGAAGCCAGATGAAAATGTCCAGCTGAGATGCAGAGATTGGTTCTAATGCTCTGTGGAAGTTCTCCTGAACAGATATTAAGCTCCAAGAAGAAAGATGGAAAGTCAGGAGAATGGCACTGTGCAGCACCAGGTTACAGATTTACAGCTGCTCTTGCCCAGCTGTGACTTGGTTAGCATTAAAATGTGTCAACGATGTAGATATAAACTGAACATGATTCCCATGTTAGTAGAGTGTCCCCCCCCCTTTCTGAGCATGTTTGTTTGCTGTGGTTACTAAGGAGATCAAGCACAGCTCAGCTTTTGTTCAGCAGGCAGGAGAATCTGCCAGTTCTTCAACAAAGGCCTGATAAGGTAATTTCCTTCCTCTCACGTTGACAGCAATGAATGCAAGTCAAACACTGTAAATGGAAAAGTTGTCTCAAACTGTGTTTTCTGGTAGTGACTGTGATACTTGTAGGCTTGTGTACTGGCTGGCTTTGGTCTTAGTGTTGGTGGTCTGATCTCTGAGGACCCTTGGGGGAGAAAAAATTCCCTTTGTGTGGCGAGATGAGATACTATTTAAAATCCATAGGCTACGTGTGCTGTGCTGGGACCTCACTGTTTTTTCCATGCCATAAAACGATAGATTCTGCGGAAGACCATGTCAGATATGAGACAAAAAGCTTGGTGGGAAGACCACCAAATTGATCAGCGTGGGGGGCATTGTAGAGTCAGGAACAGGACAAGTAGCCATGGATAGAAAGGCAGAAATGCTAGATAGACAAAAAAAAAGATTGTAGCTGGTTTCTACTTAAAAAAAGGTGAAGATTTAGACAACTATGTAACACGGTAGCTTTTGGCTGATCTATCTTCTGTCATAGGTAATGTTGACACCCCTTAAATTCAAATTCTTTGTCCATGTCTTTCTTGCACCCACAAGGTGGGCTGGCTCTGTAAAGTCTTTGGTGTTACAGATAGATGTCTTAATGAATATTATCATCCGATTCGTTGCAGTATTGATAGGCAGGAGGGTGGCAAAGAGGGGTTCTTGCTTTGTGTTCGAGTAGTCACATCAGTAGAAACGAGTGTGAGAGGAACAGGCTTGACTGTGAGAGGCAATTACCTTCACAAGCCTGAAGTGATCCTGGATACGTGCTATAAACCTGTCTTCAGTGAACTATTTAGATAACCACGGGTAGATAATGCTGTACAAATAATTTTTCCCTTCGTGTTTGACCTCTCTCTCTGAACCAAAGAATGACAACGGGTTTGGCTGCTCCCTTAGCTCAGCTCTGCCATCTGAGATGAAGGATCTTGCGCCCAAGAGCAAGACCAGAAGAGTTCATGTACCTCGGTTCCTTTGGATTTGTCAGTGTACTTACGTGTGTTTTCTAGTTTCCTAGCCTAGAGAGAGAGAACAGAACATTCCAGAGTGTATCTTGTTCTTCAGATGTCCCAGCTGGAGCAGCAAGCTCCTTTTCAGGGCATTTTTACCCTAGTTCTGAATTCCTAGTTTCCTGCATAGTGAGTGAGTTTGGTGGTCAAAATTTAAAAAAGAGCTTGCACCTGTGAGTGAGACAAAGGCTCCCCTCTCTCCTGCAACTTATTTTTTAGGAAATAAGGAAACTTATTTTATTTTTCTGCAACTGCTCTGTAAGGTGCAATGGGATGTTGATCAAAACAGTAGGGCCTATCAACTTACTGTGCTGAGCATCACTTTGGAAGCCCACAAATATGGAAAGAAAAGAAAAGCAGCTGAGTAATAGAACCAAGTAGTAGAGGCTAATTTAGGTCTTGTGTATTGACACCTCACCTCACAGTTTCAAAGTGGGCAATCAGAAAGTGGAAGATGCCTAAGATGAGTTGAACTGAAGATACCAGAAATTGGAAGTGTCCTAAAAAGCAGAAGTAGCATATGTCTCTCATTGCAGCAATTAAAATGTGATGTTTCTATAGTGATCAGGAGCATGGGGGAAACAGGAATTGAAACTAATAATTGGCAAATATCAACAATGTGATTGTGGACACTGCTGCCACATAATTTGCTGAGTGTCAGTTAAGTTCTGCTATCTCCAAATGATAGCTTGGACTCTTAATATCTGCACAAGAGCACTTCCTTTCCTTTGGACCATAGTTTCTAAATTTTCAAACACAGACACTTTACTAAAAGGATCCACATCTTCACTGCACCCTGTTCAACCTCTGCTTGAAGAGTCAGCTTGGTCTTGCCAGCTGGGATCCACTTTCTGTGTAGCTATTGCTAACTGAGAGATGGCATGCAGTGCAGGAGAGCAGCTTGGAAATAAATGAATCTAGAGTTAGAAGCAGGATCATTTCCTATTTCTTAGCAGATAGCATCTCATTGTTTGAAGTGTCTTGGTCTAGTATGCAGAATTCAAGTCCTATTTAATTAGAATCCATGAGGGAGACTTTGCCTATTTCTATTAAGACTTCCTTGGCAGTACCCTAATGGGAAGTCAAGAGGAGGTGATCAGGTCCTGGAAGATGCTGAGCTGTTGACACAGGTGACAAATAGTTTGTGACTTGAGTTACAGACTAACCTGTTCCTTCTGGTAGCCGTGAGCAAACTATGCAGCTGTGAAGAGCAAGGAAAAGAATCCTGGAGTTAGTTCCTTACAGACCAAGCTCATGTCTTGCTTTGCCCTCTCAGGCCAGATCTGTTAAACTCCAGACTGGTTCTGGTGCCAAACAGAACTCTCAGAGATATCGATGTTGTAAGTGAAGCTACAGTCACAGATGGCTTCTGAAGGTGCTCATGTAACACGAGTGAATGGTAGTGTTAGTCAAATCTTACTTTTGACTTGCCATTTAAATTTAAAATACAGAGTAGTGATTGCTGGAGCAGTTGCACCAACAATCAAGTCTAGCTCTGTCATGGTTTCCAGAAGAGGCAGCTGAGTGTAACACTTCATGCACTTTAATTATGGAACAAAAACTGCTCCTAGCTCAGTTGTTAATAATATATTTTGAGATTGAATGCTTATATTGAAAATGATTCTATACCCAAAGGATTCAAATCTGTCTTTTGGTAGCTGTTTCTACTTAGACACCAAGGCTTGAAGCTCAGCATGATGCCTGTGCCAGTGAGGCTTTGACATGAGAAACCAATAGCATTAAACTCCTAAACTATAGTTTCTTGAAAATACTTGGGCTGTTTTCCCCTGGAAACTCTGCAGGAGTGAATGCAAGGTTTAGACTTGCATGTTACTGAACTAATCAGTGCTTTAAAATCTAGCAGGTTCTATTTAAATCCTTCTCTCTGCCTTCTCATGGATGTGCCTCTCACTGGCATGTTGATTTTAAATCCCTTCTAGAACTGGAGGTACAACTGCAAGATTAATTTGCTGCAATGGCCTGGAACCTCTTCCTCAGACTAAAGAAGAAAGGAGCATCTCTAATCTTGTCTCTGTGCTGAAGGATGGGGATTTTTGTTAAGAGTAAGAAGAAAAGTCGCTGTGTTAAGGCTGGACTTCATGAGCACTTGTCTTGGCAGTTTTACTTTTCTATGTGTCTGGTTCCATTTGTCCCCATGCAAACACCCTGGGCCCTGCTGACACAAATTGCCTGCCTGTTTACAAGAGGCACAGCACTCAGATTACTGGGTTGAAGCTATTGCTGGTCTTACCTACTTCATCTTCACTTGTAACAACTTTAAAAAAAAAATAGACTTGAATCTTCCTACGATGTAGTAACTAGCTGTGTCTCACTATCAGTTTTGCCATGGGCTAGCACGGAGGGACATTTCTTAACAGCTGTACGACCAAGCCCACACATATCTAAGCTTGTGGTGTATCTAACATCATAGGAAAATAGTATTGCTGTAGAAACAGGCTGCTGAATCTGTGATAGGAAGCTGATTCTGTGTTCAGGTCCCTTTCCTTGGTACAACCAACAATATAAGAGTATAGCTCGCTACCTATAAAGAAGGTTTGCAGCTGACACAGCTGCTGCTATTAAATTCATCAGCCATAATGAGAGGTACCAAGTCACAGCTGAGGCTAAGGCACTCCTGCATCTGCAGGAGAGTAATCAAACTCTATTCTGAAGGTGATTTTTCCCCACAAGGAATGCTTTTCTAGAGGAAGACGAATGCTTTTGAGAGAACCGCTTGAACATTATGAGGAACCACTTCAGTGTGAATGAAGTTCATGTAGTCTTACACCCCTTAAACACCTTTTTTCTCTGGTCTTTGCATGGAAATCCATTGAGCATTCACAACTGTACTAGGGAAGGGTGTGTACTGAAAGAAACCTGCCCAGAATCATTTGTGCTTGGCTTCCTACAAATCCCTCCCTGCATTAACTTGAGTACAAGCAAAGCAGCCTTTATAACACACCTAAAACATGCCTGAGAAAAACCACACAGAGCTTGTCTGTCCATCTCTGCTACTCTACAACAGCAAATACCCCAGAGAGAAGCACTTTTGGCATTCCCACATTCTGCATCTGCCCTTCCAGGGACGTACCCAAAGTGTTCTTGCAGGTGTGAAGCTAAGCAACCATTCTGCAGCACAATGAGCTCTCACTGGCACTCTGTAAAGGGCAAAATTGTAATGACAGTGAGGAAATGTTCTGTACAAAGCCATCACTCTGGTCCTAGTCAGACCTCTGTTGGTCCCTTGCTGCAAAAATACCAAAGATCAGCTTAAAAGCTGCAATTCATGGTGCTGCGATTCATGTTGCTACTAGATTCCAGGAATATGTAAATGTTGAGTGGTTTATAGCACATTAAAACCCATGTTGTTCACAGGAGATACATTTACTTATCTTTACAACCAGCCTTTATTCTCCTGAGGGTGAAATTGCCATATCAATTTTCTTTCTTCCTCACACTCATCACCTCACTTTATTCCATGGGGATGCTAGCTACCTTTGCTCTCAAAAAATGATATTGCAGTTATTCTAGCTAGACTCTGAGCAATGCATTTCTCATCTTCCCTTTTGCTTTCGCAATCTGCTGTTTCTATTTTCATGGAATCACGGAATCATTTAGGCTGAAAAGACCATTTTAGATCATTGAGTCCAGCTTTTACTGTCCAGTCCACCACTAGCCATATCCCCAGATGCCACATCTACGCATCTTTTAAATACCTCCAGTGATGGTGAATCAACGACTTTCCTGGGCAGCCTGTTCCAGTGTTTGATAACCTTTCCTGTGAAGAAGTTTTTCCTAGTATCCAATCTCTGTGTTCCTGCCTTGCTGCAGCAACTTCATATTGCTCAAGGTCATTACTCAGAGGTGCCTGAGTTGTGCCAGGTTACTGTTGCCTGGAAGTCATGAAAAGCCATTTATCTGGGAAATTGCTCAGCACCACTCCTTTGGTGCCTGCTCTTTGTGAGCATTACTCTGTGTATAGGCCACACAGTGAACTTCAGCAGACTCCAGATGAATGAGGGAATGCTGCAAATCAGTTTATCAGATGGACAAGTGAAATGTCAGGAGAGGAGTTTGTGAAGAAAAAAAATAAATTTCTTTTCCCAGTCTTTAGGATTACTGCTGCTAATCCATTCACTCATCTTGATAGCATGCTGTTTATTAGTATTTCCATGTTTTTTCCTTTTTTTCTTTTTTTTTTTTTTTTTAAATTCCCATTTTCTGGCATTTTTTACCTTCCTGGTAGATTACTTATATAAGATGGGGAGAGTTGTTTCTAAGTGGCATTTTATACAAAATATTGTGACTCCCTTCTTGTTGTCTCAATGGTTTACAATGCATTATAGCTCCTCTAGCTACAGAGGTTTTCAGCATTTAAAATTTATAATGGAGGGGGTTGTTATATTTGGCTTTCATAACAAGAACCATTTGAACAGTTTCTTTATTTAGTACACATGCAATTTACAATGTGTGTGGGGAGGCTTGTATTTTTCCTAAAAGAGAAATACAAAGAAAATTGTTCTCTTTTCTGAGAAGGGTGTGAAATCTTTAGCCTCCACATTTCTGCAGCTGCAAAGAAAACTCTCAACTTCTAGAGAAGAAGTTGCTGTTATGCTCTGGGGATGGGGAGTGAATGTGAGAAAAAAATGACACTGCTGGGCAAGGTAGTCCTTGGGTCACTTTACTCTGTTGTCCTCACAATTTATCTTAATTGCTCTAAACAGAGAAATTCTGAACAGAGATTGATTTGTTCACTGTCTTATCTGAACCAGCACCTTTATCTTTTGTACTTCAGTTCTGCTGGATCTCCATGTTCAACCTCTCTGGCAGTGTGGTTTGAACCAGGCCAGGATTTGCTTTTTGCAGATGCTGTGATGATAAGCACAGAACGCTGCTTCAGTATTCCCGTGCTGCTGTTTACTTTGTAGGGTGTAGGATGCCGCTGTTTGCTCTTTGACCTTCTGCTTCTTAATCTCATTTTTTGGCAGTATCTGCCCAGAACCTATCTTTAAGCAGAATGTAAAACTGAAGGATGTTGTTGCCTTCAGATGAAACATAGGCTTTGATGAGGGAGATAATGATCTGAACCTCGGGGTGTCAGCCAGCAGTGGTGCTGCTGCACTCCGTGTTAACATCTCGGGGAAATAATTCCAGTCACCCACTGCTTGTTGGCGCTGCCGTGGCCTCGGAACCGACTGCTTGGCAACTGCGTGTTTTATGGGAATTTGAACTATTTCAAGATGTTTATTGTCTGTTAAGGCCAAACCTGTGATGTACAGTGTCACAAAACAGAATGGCATTGGAACATTCAGTAGAGGAGCTTCTATGATGGTGCTGTGACAGGAGAGCTTTTGACTTCGAGGACCTCTCAAGAGGAAGCTTGCAGAAACACACTTTTCTATGAAATGCTCGGATTGGAGAGAACATTCAAAATAAATTAGTCACCAAAATACAGAGAAAACGCTGAGAGGCAGCTGCTTGTTAATGAGAATGAAGTGGGGTGATCGAGTTCTAAGCAAATGTGACACAGGGATTCAAACTTAAGCAGAAACATTGGGTTAAGTCTCAGAAACATGGTGTGGAGCAACTGGAGGCTGCAATAAGCTTGGCTTCTCGCTTGAACACCTCAGTCCAGATGAATGCTATCATCTGCTGTGACATCTTGACCCACCACTGCTTTGCAACCTGTAAGCAGATGCTCACTTTGAGGGGCTGTTTCTGGAAGTGTTGTGATAAAGTCTAATCCCAGCAATCTTCTGGCATTCATGTGCAGTATCCTGACTTCTCAGGGTAGAGTCAGCTCTCCAAATGGTAGGGGGAATGTGCTTATGCTCATTTTGCCTCTTCCTCTTCTCTCATTCCTTCCTTTGCTCCTTTCAACAGTTTTATCTGCATTGTAATGGAAAAATAATTAGGGATTCTGGTCCTTTAAAAAAAATTATATAGTTTGGATTTCTTTAAATCCTTGCCTGGTCTTGCTTTAGAATTTGACTGTAAGCTGAGGGGTTGAGAATGAAAGAGATTTTTCAAGCACAGAATTGTCAGTGTGACCCTTGCATCGGGATAAAAAGGAGAGACTATATTAAAAATAATGTTTCACTTATTTCACCAGCTAAGTAAGATATAGTCCCTGTTTTCAACTCCTTGCCTTCCTGCTAGATTTCCCAGCATAAAAAAAGAAGTTAAATCTCAACACTCTGATATCTTTAAGATGTGAAAAACAAGTCATCTTTTATCTGTGGATTTCTCCCTGAATACACTCCCTCATATCCGCGAGGACGCTTTGCATCTTTGAAAACACAATAGAGCTTTGCCAGTAATGCAGACAGAAAATGAGTCATGAAAGATGTCTCCCTGTTTGCCTGCTTTAGCACCTGTGTGTCTGCCCAGAGTTAGGATTTCTACAAACTTTGTTTATGACACATCAATCACCTGGAACAGCCCACAGAGCCCTCCCCTTCCTCTCTGTGCTTCTCCCTGGCCTCAGCTGCATTCTCTGCCAGTGCAACTCCCTCGTCCTCACTTGTGCTCAGACCTCTGGTATGGAAACCTGGGCATAGGGTGGGATTCTGGGCAAAATTTGAGGCAAAGGACAGGAATGGAGCATGCTGCCTTCCTTGGAAAATCTGATGGCTGGATGACAGCTGCAGAGTCACTGTGTTTCTCTGCCTTGACTTCCCTTTTTCTTGTGAAGTAGATATAAATGTTACTCTCCCTGATTAACTTCCTTTATTTGTTGCCTCAAGGTGTGTTATCGTCCTTGGCTAGGAACAGGGCTGAACACAACAGATCATCTGTAAATAGAGGAAGGCAAGGCTGCCTGCATTCTCTGCTTGTGTTATACAACGATGGTAACAACTGGTTTTCATTGGGAACACAAAGAGTCTTGCTTAATATGAAAGGAATGAGTGCTTTACTCATAGCCCTAAAGAATAGAAACCTCTTCAGTGCCGAGCTATCAAAATTCAGCATTACATTTTTGTTGGGTAGATTTGTTGCTTGAAACCATGGCCCTGAAACACTTCTGTCCCTTCTGTGGTTGGATTCTTGTGCTCCGAGATACCTGCAGTAATTTCTTGCTACACGTGGGGAATATGAATAATAACATAGATTTAAGTTTCAAAAAATGCATCAGATGATCAGTGATTGCAGACAGACTGTCTGAACTTATACTGGTTTTATTAGGATGTCATGCCACATGAGGTGAAGTTCTACTACCTTTCAGACAATTTTCTGTGTTGTCCAGCTAAAATGCAACTTTTATTCCTTCTCTTGTGTACTTCCCTTCCTCTGGTGTCAGATAATGCGGTGTTTTTGTCAGTCACCATCGTCAGTGCTTCAAGTGTGGCTGCTCCCATCCCAGGAAGGGACAAAGCACAGCAGAATTGTCCTTCCTGCCCTTTTGCTAACACAGGGATGGTGCAGGCAGTGGGTGCTGTTTGGTGGAGCTATCCCTCCTGGGAATAGCCAGCAGCTTCCCTGCTCCAGCTTCTGCATCAAGGGCAGCCAGAGCAAGTTTGCCTTCTACAAGAGACAAAGTGGGCACCAGAGCCATGTCCATGCTGCTGTCCCCAGAAGGTGACTGCCCTTCGTGTTACCTGGGGCTGACCTTGATTACACCTCCAGACCTTGCTGCTTACGTGGAGAGAAAAAAGAAAAAATTTCTTCCAAAAGGTGTTTGGTCAGAGGCCAATTTCCAATAATCAAAGCAAACAGATCTAAATTCCAAATATGGAGCTTAAGAACAGCTTTTATAAAATGATGATGATTTATTGAACTCTATCTGGTAATACCAGTTCCTCAGTGCAGTGTTCCCTTCTGCTCTCCTATTCAATTTGAGTTCACCTATATAAAACCCTCTTCATAGGTAACAAAGTTTAAAAGCACTGACAAGAAAAAGAATCTGTGAAACAGATGTTAAAAGAAAGCAGTAAAAATCACTGCTCTTATCCCTTTATTTATTCCCTTGTTTTTCCAAACTGCTTTGGATTAGCCTGCATCAGTGTCTGTAGCCATGCATGGTTATGCTTTAGGGGACAAAATGCTGGGAAGGAATAGCTAAGCTTTGCTCTGAGCAAGAAAACAAGATTTGTTGCCATACATTGTCTGTAAATTCCCTGGAGTGTCTCCCAGTGAATCGCTGGGGTTTACTGAGATCTGTTTTCCACGCTCAAGTTCACTCGTGTCTCAGCTGAGCACGGCACCGGTGGGGCAGTGGGGTAACCCTGTAGGTGCTGAAAAGCTTCAGCAGAGAAATTTTCCAGCTTTCTGCAGCATTTTGTGAGAGCTCTGTGTTTCTCACAGAAACCATGCAAAACATTGCTACGGGTTCTTGTAAACTAACTTTTTATCTTGCACCTGGGTTTGTTATGCTGAATCGTTATGGATCACATTGAAACAAGTATCATGAAATGGGTGTTGTGAGTTTCAGCCAATAGACCAAGGGGTGGTTGGTAAAAGAACCAATGGCTTTCTATCATCTTTGCGAGCCAGGTTATAGAAACCAATTTATAATTAATTAAATTAGCCGTTATTGCTCCTGAACTCAGACTTTGTGTCATTATTTTTCGCACCATTCTTGGTGCAGCAGCAACATGACCCAGCTCTGTCCCTGCTGCACACCAGGTGGGGGGCTGGCCTGCCTGGGCCACCCTTGCACACCCTTGGGAGCATCCTGTAGGAAATGGCTGTAGAAGCAGCTCACTGGCAGCTCCTGGCAGGGGTGCAAATCGTTCCTCAGCCCTGATGGGAGGGAAAAAGCGGGGAAGTTTCTTGCCCTTACCCAAGGCTGTTGTGTGTGGTTGTGCAAGGAGACTTCGGTGTAGGGTCAGGTGGGAGAGTGCTGAAAGTGCAGTGGAAGAAGGTGAAGTGAGTGAAAAGGGGAGAAACCTCTGGGGAGCTGTGATGATACAGATATCCATCGGAGTGAGGCTGCCTCTGCAAGGGAGGCACTGAAATGTGCTCCAGGCTATAATGCTCAGTCAGCTGCAGAGAGGGAGCCAGCTCTAGGCACTCAGCCTTTCTGTATAATCTCTGAAGGAGATAGAATTACTGAAGATGTCTCCATCCTTTTGCCGTTTAATATTTCTTTCTCCCTCACTCCCTAGCACTGATGTGTTCCAGATTTATTTTAGCCAGGAAATGCTACCTGAATATCCCTCTCCATCTTCTCCTCTGTCCAGCATGTGGGTGTTTTGACAAATTACCACCTGCTCATCAGGTGGAAAAATCACTTCCTTCCACATAACTTTCCACTATGAATATTAGCAGCTGGTAAGCCAGGGATAAAATTGCTGAGGTAGATGGGAAGCAAAAATGCTTAATCTAGATAACATCTCCACCAAATGTGAGTAAACACATTTCACCGTACATTCAGCATTTCTTTGAAACAACTGAAGTGTGATGGAACTTCTAATGAGTAAGGACGAGGTAATGATTTGCTGCTCCAGCTGAGCAGAGTGATGGAGGAGCTCTTAGGAGGAAGAGGAGGTGAGAAGTGTTAGGAAGTTCTTCTCCGGAAAAGGCAGGCCAAATTAAATTACCTCTTCTTTCACTGGAGGAAAAGAAAGCCAAGCCAAAGAACTGGGAAAAGGTAATTCTTTTTCTTTATTGGCCTAGAAGAGTCTTAATTCTGGAATTTTCAGAATAGTGAGGAAGTGGTGGTAACAGATTATTAAGTCACTACCCAACTTAATTATTTTTATCATCAAATCTTGAGGGTATTTCTGTGGGATAAATAATTCCTTTTGTCATCAGATATAAAATGAACTTCATGTGATCTCTCAGATCTGTGATCTGAGTTTCTCCAGACCTGAGAATTTTTCCCAGCGCTGATGCCTTATTTAATTCTTGGCAGTATAAGAAGCATTTCCAAATATACAGATAACCCATGGAATTTATTTTTTATGCCCTAAAAGGCTATTTTTTTTTAAATCTAGTGAAGTTTTTTATTAGAATAAAAGCCCTACTAGTTTTTCAGATACGTTTTTAGTCATATTGGTAGGATTCTCAGTGCATATACTGAGTGTTCTGCTTTCAAGCACTCTTTATTATTGTTGTTATTATTCATTGGGTTTTTTTGGGGTTTTTTTGTTTTGTCTTTTTTTTTGTAGGGATGGAAAGAAATAGAACAGGAGCAAAATCAGGAACAGAAGTGAGGTCTGCATATGTTTGTGAGGCCTTAAAGAGACAACACTGTCAGGGGCTGAGCAGTTTGCTGCATTCCCTGTGGGAGACAAAGGCTGAATGGCTCTTCCCAGACTAACCCACTAAGGGCCTGGTGTCCAAGAAAACAAAGGTTTAGAGCATAATTATCCTTTGAACTGTGTGTACAGCATGGTTCAGAGCCGTGGTTCAGAGCCCACTCTAGAGCTGCTCTGAAGGAAAGCCACTGAGATGCACTAAGGGCACACGGAGGGGTTTGGACAGCGACTGCTTTGATCTCCTAATCCACTTCCAGTGCATCAACATAAATGTAACCCAGGGTCACCCCGTGTAATTCAGCTCTACTCAACCTGAAACTCAGAGTTTTTTCTAAAGTTTGCTGTGGGGAAAAGGCACATTAGCATGTTTGATTTAGCATTGAGGGGACAGATCCTGTTGACAAAGAGCATTGAAAGTAAATCTCTCCGTGGCACCTTCCTACATGAGAACCTCTCATCATCTGATCGGCTAAGTTGTGGGAAAGGATGAATGTCGAAGGAAACTCAGATAAAAACATTTTATAGAGACTATGATCCCTTTATCTAGTAATCTTTTTTTTTTATTTGGAAGTTCACTTTGTCGCTGTAAGTGACAATGCAAAGTGTAGATGTCGTTGATCCACTGAATTCTGTGGGTCTTAGAACTTCACCGAATCTCACCAAATCATTTTTAAAAGCTGACATGAGAATCATATTTTTTCTAAAAATCATGAATTTTAGGTTTATGGGCCATTTTTGCCCTTTGGAAATGGAGCACAACCATAATGGAAGCCACTGGATATTATATTTGCACAAGTGTAAATTCATCTGAGAACGTGAGCTGGGCAAAGCCCATCAGTCCTGGTACCTGTCACTTAGCTCCTCTCCCTTTCTTTCCAAACCTGTGAATGCAGTTTCCTATTTGAGGTAAAGCTGCTTCAGCAATATAATTATTATATTTCCTGACGGTATTTTTTTGGAAAATACCAAAGTGGCTACACCTCCAGGCATATATAATCAGGTTTCTTCATCCTCTGTCTGAGGACTCTTTTCAATTTGAAATCCATATTGCTTCATTAGACATGCTTAAGCCTTCATTTAGGCAGATGATTTCATCCAATATTGTCCCAGAGTACTTGTCAAGCTGTTGGCTGAATCCAGAACCTGTGGATGTAAATGGGAAGACTCCCTCTGACTTCACTGACCTTTGGGTAAGCTCATTAAATCGTAACAATGACAAAAAAAATATTAAATGTAGATTGAAAGCATTATACAAAAGTTATTGTTATGCTGATCTCTTTAAAATATTTTGACCTTAGCTAGCTAGACTGCCCACATGTATGACTTTTATCTGACTTCTGTTGAATTGTTCTTTTTTTTTTAAATTATTCCATAAAATATTTTAATTATGCAAGAGTCAGAGATAAAATCAGTTGAGTAATCAGGACATTTCAAGTACACCAGTGACCAGCTCTGGAATCTGGGAAGGAGCACAGACATCAGTGAAGGTGCCCACCTGCAGAGCATCCCTGCCTGCCCACAGCTGTGATGGCCAGGCTGTGACATTCTCAGCTGGTGACAGAATTCAAACTGCAAATACCAGATAAATGCACGGCTGTCTGCAACTCCAGGCAGGGTACCAAGCATCCAGGTACCTGGGTCTTGAGATGGTGTCTGCATAATGTTAACAAAAGGGGTTTGTAATCTGGAGATGGTTGATTAATTCTCCAGTGCAGGCCTGCTTTGAAAACACACTTGGCTTTAAGCAGAATTTGAAGTAGCAAGACTTGTGCATTGAAATCCTAATGCAGGTCAAACTAGAGTTTATGATTCATGTACGTGTTTGAAACTGAATTTACCCCTGGCTTGATTCTGGCTTGTCCTGGACTGGAATTATTCTGAACCTGGTTCTATTTTGTTGTTCTTTTCTTTATCTTTTTTTTTTTTTTCTTTTACCAGTTGAAACAAAGCTGTCACAGAACAGGATTTTTTAATATCACACTGAAATAATGAAAACTAGTCTGTAGAAATATGCAGGGCTGTTTTATGTGTCTAGTAAACATCTATCTAAGTATTTGTAAGCATTCACAGCCCCTGCCATACCTATTGCTTTGAGTCATTCTGGAAAGGCAACTATGTTGCATAAATCTCTCAATGTAGTAATTGATAAACCAAAATATGTATATTTGTCAACCTGGCAACATTTACAGCTAGATTCTCTGACTTCCAGTCCCCTTCCCTAATTATTGAATCACAATATTGATGAAGAAAGACCAACTTGAATTTGATCTTGCTTCATGTGGAACAAAATTATTACAGTGCAAGGTCAATCAGTCACAAACATTTTGTGTCTGGAAAAAAAAGCAGAATTATCTTTGAAGCTTTATCAAAATGTTGTTACCTGCAGCTATCACTTCAATTTGTGTTTGCCCTTTGTAAAAGAGGGAGTCTTCCCATTTACCTTTGTAAATTTATGCTGAACAATCAGCAATTCGGATTTCTTCTCCAAAGAACAACGTCATCAGTGTCATGAGCAGTTTTGGCTGAAGAATCTCCCTGAACAGGTGTCAGTTAAAACTTCTGCTAGCCTTAGGCTATCCAGTGGAATTATAGTTTGAAAATATCCCTGTGGAAATGGCTGTGGAAGGCTCTGTTTGTTCTCCTTTACTTGTGTGAATCAGTCTCTTAACTTGCAAGCAGGAATACATAGCACACCACCCAGCAGCCTAAAACATCCGGTGTTTGAAACACCAAAGCTGCTCCTTCTGCCTCTTGTGTCCTTCTGCAATAAGAATTATTCAGCCTGACTTTTGCTAACAGCCTTAATAATGATCCCCAGTGTCACATACCTCTCCTGCTCTGGCCAAGGCCCAGCAGTGAATCAGAAATAAATACTTGATTCACCCTGTGCAAATCAGAATTGAAGCGTCCCCCAGACCAGAAATTTCCACTGTGTCAATCTTCTGACAGTAACTGGACTTCCTAAAGTGGATTATTTCCCTACTTGCTACTGGAAACATATTTCCAACAGGAAAAATCCCCAGCATAATGATCACAAATCAATAACTGCTTGTAAAGACCCAGTTAAAAAGGAAGCCTGAATTTTGGAGCCAATTCTCTTTAAGATACAAGAAGAAAGGTTGTCTACCAAAGTCAAAGCCGTAAACTGAAATTTAACAAATAGAATATTTCCATCAACTTCAGTGGGTTATGCAGTGATGACTTGATACAGGGGGGAGTTTAGGATAGTGTGGATTGATGATGGGGTCATTTCTAACCCAGAATACTCTCAGGTGCTAAGATGAAAAGTGTGTGAGGTGTCTCACGAGGCACTGCTTGTATCCTTGCTACATTTAACTCCGTGAGGGCTCTGCAGCCCTGGGTATAAACACATGCATTAGAACATTTTGAAAGAAAAATATCAATCATGCATTAAGACTAGCTGCAGATATCCTGAACTTCCAACTTCTTTTTTCTTGAGTTGCAAGGAAATTAAATTAATTTCAGGAAATTCCGCCCAGCAGACAAGAACTTCTCTTGGCTGCCCAATAGTATTATCATAATTTTATATTCAAAGTGCGTATTCGATCTTGCTACTGGCAATGCTGATTTCTTTTTACTCAGTGCTGTAGTGGCTGAAGTAAATTTCCTACTCCAAACCACAAGCTTTGTACTTGATTTACTTCAGTTTGTCTGCACTTGGAAAAATTTACTTTTTTTAAGAGGATGTAGCGGTTCGGTGGGTTGGATTCATTTCTTTTTTTGATTGCACTGTGGCCGTGCATTAGATTCTTTCTCTCTGTTTTCTATGACTTCTTTTCCTTTCTCTTTTCCAGCTCCTGTAAAACTTCCTGACGCTCTCATTTCCTTTCCAGATCTCAAGGCGTGTTGCAAACAGGTCAAGGGATGAAACAACGCCTTTGCCCCAGCTGAGGCAGGAATGGAAGCACTGAGCTTCCTGGGAATCTGAAATCCAAGCAGAACAGTGAGGGACGGCTTTTCTGCTGCTTGGTCCTGATGCGACACTGATGTTAAGCCTGCAGGAAATCTATCGGCAGACAAATTACACTCTTGAGCTGAAAATAAATTCAGGGGAAAGAAGATTTGGAGGGTCTGGAGGGTTTTGGACAGGCTGCCACTGAGGTCTGTAAGCTGTGCAAGCCTCCTTGTCTTCATCTGCTGGTGTTCACTCTGCTGGGGAAAGCCCACACGTTGCTGTGGGGCTGGAAGGATCAGGTTTCGTGATGGTCATGTGAGGGACTAGTGATGCCATATCCCTTTATTCTTGGTTGTGGCAACCAGGAATTTTTTTGACGTTTATTGGTTTGGGTTGGTTGCGGTGTTTTTGTTGGTTTGGTCTTTTGGTTGGTTGGGTTTTTTTTGTTTTTGTTTTGTTTTTGTTTTTTTTATACAGTGGTTGTATTTTAACTTTTCTAGGTGGATGTGGCTGTTTGAAGTCACAAAGTGGTGTGGAGGGCTTCTGCCCATCCAAGTAAATTGCATTTCCAACAGTAAATAAGTAAATAAGTACCAAACCTTGGCAGAGTAAGTTTCTAGAGTCCCTAATAAGTTAAGAAAGCCAAACAAAGTGAAAATATGCTACTTTCTTTATCACCTCTGTCTTGTCTTATTCCTTGAACAGAAACAGGCTCTGTCTTTGGGTACAGTTTCTGAATTTCAGGTCACTGAAGTTTCACCATGATTATCTTTGGGTTTAGGGGTGACACCCTCTTCCTTGGCTTGGAAGCAGATCCGAATGTAAGCAAACAAACCTTTTTATTTATTTATTGCCTTATTTCCTTTTTATTCAAATTCCTGTAAAATTCGCCACATGCCTTTTTTTTAATATTGTGTTTATCCTGTTGGAGATGTAAATGGAGAGGTAAGGTGACATTTTTTTCCTTACAGTCATAATTATTTATCAAGGATTATTTCTCAGGAAAGAATTGTTATGATTAAATTTGGAATGATGTCTGCAACAGAGGGAACAAGACTTGTCTGGACCATCCTGTTACTGTCTTTTCTTCCATAAGAATGTCTTTGTTTTCTGGGAGAGCCTTACAAAATGCATATATTTTTATATCCATTGATAAATCCCAGAAGTTTGTGCTCATAAATTTTTTTGGAATTGACTTTTTGGTATTCTAAGATTGAGGATAACGCCAGCTTTTCTAAGCTGAACTGTAAAAGGAAATAATTTTGAGAGAGGGCTCCTCCTCTTCCCAGAAGCTCTCGTGATTTGAAGAGCTGTGTGGTAAATCTCATCGCACACGTTTCGTATGCTGTTTAATGCCACAGTTAATAAGCTTAGCATTTGGAGCCAAAGTGATTCCTGGCTTGGCACTGTTTTCTGTAATTTGGAGAAGTGAGTTTTGGAACAGATATGAAAGTTCCTGGCTGCTCATAGGAAACACATTATATGCTTGGCTGCTGCGTGCCTCTGAAGCCCCACCACTATCAAGGCCGTGTGCGAGTTTTGTACAGTTTTCCTGACAAGGTAAATAACCCCCAGTCAGCTGTGTTGCTATTCTTTTGGAAGTCAGCATCTCCAGGACTTTGAGAATTTTGTTTGTGTTATGTTTATGCACTTCCAGATCTTTTCCTAAAAGCTCTTAAAGCCCTGATGCAGGAAACAGGGCAAACACTCCGAGCTCTTTCCTAACCGAGATCAGGAGAGAGAACTACAATGATTGTTTGGGGGTTTCTTGGCCAAATACATATTAAAGAGACTGACTTTCAATATCTGATGGATAAGGAAGGAGAGGGGAAACTGGGATTATTCTTTATCTTGGGTTAAGTGCTGGCTTATTCCACTGTGAGGAGGTGGGAGTGTCCTACTTAATGACTCATTCCCTTCTCTTTCAGTGGGCCTCTGATTACACCTGGACACAGGCTCAGTAGTTAGTAGATCTGAAATTCCTTCATGGATGATGATGGAATTTTTGTGTCTAAAAGGGACAGGGAACCAGGGAATTACCATGGTACTCTGCTGAACTGGTGCTGGTCTGTCCTCCCTGATTTCACCAGTTAATTCAGAGACTTGGGGCACCAGTGAAAAATAACTGAGAGCAGAGATGCAGGGGGGTTGAGGCTTTAAGAGCACAAGGACTTGGTACCCTGGAAAAAAGAGACTCAGCTTGAAGCTACAGTAATACAGAATTACCATTTTCTCTGGAACTCACAGCGCCTGCATTTTGCTTTCTTCTAACTCGGAGCAAGCTTGTATATTTTTAATTTCTCTGCAGAGGAGTTTTTACGTCTTATCCTTAACAGTTTTCATTTCAATAAACAAAATTTTTCCCAAGTTGTTTCTTAGCTCTTCTATAGCTTGTTTTTCCACGGCAATTTTCAATTCCCTGGATTGCAGCAGAGACTCAGTTTGCAGAGTCATTCCTATAGCTAATCCTCCCTGTTTTCCTTTTCTGCTCAGCTGATCGTTCGTATTTTCACACTTCACAATCTCACCACCAAAACCTAGACATTCTTTGGAGCATAACTTGAGAAGGAGCACAGACCTCAAAAATGTCACTGAGCTCAGAAGTCTCAAAACAAAAGCCTTTCTCTGCTTAAACAGGATGCTACCAGGGGGTCTGGGCCAAAATTAAAAAGGAAAAACACTAATTGTATAGGGCATTTAATGTAGTATTTTAAGTGATTATTTGGACGACTGAGAAAAAAAAAAGAGTAAATATAATTCCTGCCTTGAAATCCATGAAACAAACCAACAACCACCTCCAAGGAATCGCCCTTTCTCCCAGTCTGACTTTGACCTCCTCCATTTCCATGGCCTCTCAGGTGTGTGCTGATGCCAGCGCCCAGTGCTGTGTAGCAAGGCCCTGTGTTTTCTGAAATGTCAAATTTGACGTTTGTAGACCATGGGCTGATGAAACTGTCCTCACTTTCTCTTTGCCACCACCAACCAGTTTGCAGCTGTCTGTATCCCTCCTCTGGTGTCAGCTTTGGCACTGCTTTACAGGGAGTGAGGGTCTGCACCCAGAAATGTCAGCTGTGCTTCAAACAGACCCTCCTAATGAAAATTGTGCATTTTGAGTTGGGGCAGAAGCTGCTCTGGAAGTGCAAAACTTTTGAAAAGGTGTTAGAGGAACATAAGGCTGCTCTTCAGTGAGAGGCCTTTAAAATGAAAAGCCATAGGGATTTGTTGTTGTGGGGCTATTCCCTCTGGGAAAAGCAAGGGGAGTGCTAGAGCTGCTTCCAGCATAGGCGGAAGGATAAATAAACAGGGAAAACACTGAGGTCTCAGTTTGGGGAAAGTGAACAAAACATCAAATCCTGTGCCAGCAGGAGCAAGCGTGGCAGGGCTGGAGGCAGAGCCCAGCAGATTTCACACTTCTGGGAGCAGGGAAAGCTGGGGCACTGACATGGAAAGCTGTGCCACCAGTAACCCTGTGTGCTTCCTCCGTGCTGTTACTGTGATCTTGGTCATTGGCAAAAGAGCATCTCCTGCCAGGGACAGCTGATCTCTTACAGCCCAGACAGGAGAGGGCTGCTGGAAATCTCCACCCCACAGAGTTCTGACTGAAAAGAAATGTGATTGCACAAGAAGTACCTCTGCTGTTTCCCAGCCAGAGGTGAACCTTCCAGGTTTGCTGATCAGCCAGTGTTATTTTAGATGGAAATTATGATACTGTGCACGTGGCTGTGCTTGGGGAGTCTTTTTTGTCATCATTATTATTTTGAGGAAAGGAAAGAATTCATGGATTTGTAAGAGAGGGAGATGGGAAAATACAAGATTAGTTTTAACGCCAGCTTTTGTGCAAAGGAATTGTACCTCTCCTGAGGCTAGTGTCATTCAACCAGCCATGATCTGAATATCCTTGAATCCCTGTGGTTCCCTATTTTCAATCTTTAGGTAATACAGGCTTGCTGCTATTCCTGTTGTTTAGGTTTTCCTAAGGGCCATAAAGTTCTTTCCTTCCTTTCTGTTTTCCTCAGTGTTTTTCCTCTTATTGTTGGTGACTTTCAGATTTCTTGTGGCATAAGTAAATAGTTTGTGCAAATGTGCTTTCTGACCTTGCAAATGAAGTGGAAAACCTTATGTGCAAAAGCCTAAAGTTTAATAAAACATGAAGAATTATGTGTGTCAAAGCTAAGTCCAAGTGAATTGAAAGAATGCAAAACCTACAGAAGTAAGGCCTCCAAACAGACCTGCTACATTCTCTTGGCTTCTGGTCTTGAAACGAGCTGAAACCAGATATTGCAGAATGAGAGTGTGTTTTTAGAAAGATCTTTTCTGAAATCTGGGCATCAGGGCTTCTCTCTAGAAAGCGTGGTGGAAAACCTTTCTTTGCCATTTTCCTTGAAGATATCTAGCAGAATGGGCCTACTTGAAGGTGTTAATAAATATATCTTGCTGTACTTCTGTTGCTCCCTACTACATGTTTTTTTCAGAAGCCTTGGTGTTCCAATGGGTAGCAACTTTATCGAGTTTGGCAATTTTAATCTTGGGCTGGAAATCCCTCAGGTGTTTCCCGTGAGAGATTCCTAATTGTAAATCTTTGGATTCAGGTGTGGCTAAAACAATTGTTGAAATTTAAACCTGGTGATAGCTAATGAAAACATTGCTCATTTTTCCAATTCTCCTTTCTTCGTAAAAAAACAAAGATAAGACTGCAAAGAGGATTCACATCTCTTTTGTTTGCTAAAATTATGACAAGATGACAATTTTCCACAGTATTACATGGTTTTCTGGAAGTCTGGATTGTCAGTA
Organism: Lycocorax pyrrhopterus obiensis; assembly: GCA_014706295.1. Lineage (NCBI taxonomy): Eukaryota > Metazoa > Chordata > Aves > Passeriformes > Paradisaeidae > Lycocorax > Lycocorax pyrrhopterus. The sequence goes on along the minus strand of JACSVZ010000015.1, from coordinate 71,412,560 downwards.
TGGGTGAGCAAGACTATTTTCTCCTTCTGAAAAGAAGGTAATATTTTTTCCCAATTGCCTTTCATTTTTTCCAGTGAAATCTTCTCAGAAATAATCTGAAATAAAAGTATTCAATGAATCATTAATAGGATTGATATAGACTGCCACTTCTTTTATATAAGATTAACTCTAAAATTTTCAGTAATATCAAAGTGATAAGTTAACAGAATGCCTAGATGGTTATCTTTTCTTGTCTTTGACCTTTTGTGTTTTAATCCCTTTCACACTGATTCTATTAAAAAAAAAACCCTTGTGCAGGCACATTTAAATTCTCAGTTCCTTTCCACACATTTTGTGGAGCCTGTTATTTGATCCCTAACTTCTTGCTGCTGTGCACGAGAGGCACATTTATTCTGTTTAACTTCCCTATCAAGAACTCCCGTTGAGCATCAGGTCAGCACGGCGCTACTCTTTGGCTGAGGGTCTTTGTGCCAGGAAGGAGTTTCTCAGGAGCAGTTACTGTGAGGATTGCTTTGCATGTTAAGTGTCAGCAGCTGGGGCTGTGTGACCAGCAGCCTGCACCTGTGCTGCCCCTCGCCTAGGGAAACTGCTTTGGAGGGGTTTTTTGAAAGTGGGAGGAGAGAAAATTGGCTCAGTCTGAAGGTAAAAGGCACCAGAGGTGCTTGATGCATACCTGAAAAGGTAAGATACTCCCTTCTGTAGCCAAATGCTCCAAATCAAGATCAAAATCAGGGATGAGGATCCTAAACCCAGTGTTTGTGACAGGGGTGAAGGTGCCCTCTATCCCTGTTAGCTGGGATATGAGCTCTGTGAGCTCCCTCCTCTGCTAAGACGGACCTCTGTGCTCTTGCTCCTAAGGAAGGAGCCTTGGGGTTTGGGGGTCCTTATTCCTCTAAAGACTTAGACCTTCCTCATCCAGGTGTCTGGACTCTTCTGGAGGGGTTTTATGCTGTCCTCTGTGCAACATCCTCATGGCATTTGCTGAGGCCCCAAGTACAGCACAGGACTCTTCCACAAGGTAATAAAGACCACTGCATGTTACAAGAAAGCCTGACCAAAGAGCATGGACAAACACATTTTCTTTTAATCAATCCACTCAGTCCCTTCTAAAAATACTGCACTTTTCTGACATCTAAAATTGTGTGTGATTTGCAAGCAGTGTGCACCTGGCAGTGTATCTCTTCTAATATCTCATTTCTTTGAAAAACCTATGCATACTTTGATATGCCAAGGAGAAAAATCTTCTGCACAGGGAATAATTATTGAGGCTAAATGTTAGTTAAAAAAAAAAAAAAAATTAAGCACATAATGGGAAATGTCTCAAATGAAAAATACTAGGGAATACAGACAAATGAATTGTTTCTAAAAGGGATTAGTTAACCAAAACCTCCTTAAAGGAACGTGGAAGTATGGTGCACATTGTAATCATTTCTTTTCTTAAATGAAAGGGTGGGAAAAGCCCTTTCACTTGCTCAAAACCAATAGGCAGATTATTTTTCTTCCTAAGAGTTTTGGAAGAGGATTTTACTGAGTCTGATGGACATCAGCTTGGAAGGTTTTACCCAGCGAGTAAAACATGCCTTAGCTGCAAAAAGGTCAGTTCCACATCCCAAATTCTCTGGAGCTTAATGTTTGACACAAGCCCATCTGTACCAGAATTTTCTCCAAGACATACTGATGTGAATGTCATAGCTGCAATTTTTTAAAAGAGATGGAACTCAAGAATATCCCAAAGGCCTAAAAAATGACAGCAGTATTTGATTAAAAAAAAAAATAATAATACTAGTGCGTCATAAATTACCTACTTAATATTCAGACTTATGTTGGGAGGTTTTGTTTTCCTGCATCATGTGGCACTTTAAGATTCCTCAGAAAAATATAGAAGTATAAAGACCTGCTTTGAATTTCTAGAATGATTCCAGAATCATTGGAGAACACACTTTTCCCATAGTCGATGGCACCATGACATGGCCGGACTTGTTTCTGCATTGCATTTTTAAAGTTTCAAAGGCAGTCTTCTGATGATGCCAAACACCAGCAGAAAGAGAGGATGAATTAGGTCTTTCTGATGGCATATCATCAAGTCCTGAGAATAAATCTGAGTTGGAAATACAACGTTGACTGTTGGAAAAGGAAACACCTGATCATAAAATTAACCTCGAAGACAGAAGCTGAGCGAAAAGCCAGACTTAAAAGCCTTCTGTGATGAAAACCATGCTTCCAAACCAAGCTGAGACAGTGAGGATGCCAAGGACAGGGGAAAGCCTTTAGAAAATTGCAACTATTCTTAAATTTTCCTGACTTTTCCTGTTTTCTTTAGACTGTCAAGAGATAGAAGCTTCTTTTTAAACCTCTGCAAAAGGTTGTTTGCAAAACCTTCCAAAAATCCATGTCATTTTCCAATTCAAATATTTTGTATTCTATGGCAGAAGGAAGTGTTGGGAAACTTGCTAGGAGCCAACATGGACACCTGAAGTGCACATTAAAAAAATTTAAAAAGTAGTTTGTTGGCATTAGTTACAGCAGCTGGTAGAAGTTCTGTCAGAGATCTCTACAGATCTGTCAGGGATTGTTTGCCCATGATGGGGGACCCTGATGAGCCTCCACAGGCTCAGATGAAGGATGGAATAGCTCTGTCTTCTGTGGTAGGCAGTAGGCCCATGGTGCCCTTTAGGGTTCAGCTGTAGGACTCTGGAATTTCCTCCAAGTGCACAGGTGATGGAAATTCCACAGAACGGAGCTGAAGCAGCGGTGGAGGGCTATGAGAGGCTGGGATCAGTTTTCTGGTCTTTGTGGCGTTGCTGCTGGGCTGTTTGAGTCGAAATTAAGCTGGTCAATGGCTCTGTTTGTTTACACGTGCAGTTCTAGGATTGTCAGCGCTGCCCAGAGTGCGAGTTGAGTTTTCTTTCACTACAAACCGATAAAAAGGCAGATAAATTTTGCAGAGCTTTGCCTTTGCCCGCTGGTTACAAGCAAAGAAGATTTAAATGTTGTTTATGTTGTACTGCTCAGCAAGCTGGTTTTGGCTGCCCTCAGTATTTCGGTGAGCTCCACAAATACCGGCTGCTTTATCCAGCTCCACGCTGCTGTGAGATTTTGCTTGCTTAAGACTATCATACTTGCAAGATGAGTTGAACTTGAGATGCCAGAAGTGTCAGGACCTCCACAGGTGGACATAAATCTAGGGGCTGAGTCGTGTTTTATGTCTGAGGTAACTAAACATAAAACCTGCAAGGCAGGCCTCACAGCTTTCACATTTTCACCTGCTAAAGATGAAGTGTTTCTGCTAAGAGGAACTGTGCTATTTAAATGATTTGCTGAATGGTATTCTCTCTCACATCCAAAATATCAAATGCTGAACAATTTTTTTTTTTTTTTGGTAATTCCCCTTGACGTTTTGTAGGAATAAAGGAAGGGGTGGTCTGGGTTTGTTTTTTTCCTGTCTAAAACCAGGCAGATGGCTACTTGTTTGTCAGGCTGGGCCAGAAATAATTTGTATTGATGAGTTGCAGTAAGCAGCCTTGATGTGGTATAAGTTTTTCAGTAGAATTGTTCTACATCCAGCAGCTATGGTGTCAGACCTGCAGCTCTTATTTTACTTTATTTCAAGACTGTTTTAATCACACTCGTGGATCTCCCTCTCTCCAGAGTACAGATGGCTAACATTTATTCAAAGAATTAAGGCAAAGGAGAAGCTAGATGAATTTTGTTCCTGGAAAGAGAAGCTATTAAACTATTTCAGTCTATTTAATCAATAATAGCTTTATTTCCTGAAACTACTGAAATTCAAATGAGGACATGAATATTTATCCTAAAATTTATTTAATATTCGATCTCATTGTGTAGCATGATTCTACCAAGGAAGGTCTTCCAAAGGCCAAACCTTAATTATTTTGCTGCTGTTTTATTCCAGATAAGCATTTCTCTCATGTACTTTTTTCCCACCAAAGATCATTCCTAATCAAATCGAATTTTCGTTTCATCCATTGCAGAGTGACTTGCTTTTAAACAGTATCTTACAATGAAGTCTGTTTGGTGCTAGAGAAAGAATGTGAGTTTCATTATACTCCTCCGTGGTTAGAAAATATTACTAGGTCATCTCTGTAGCTGGGGAACAAATGTCACAAAAATGATGAAGCGTCATGATGGTCACTGCTTAATCATCTGGGCTGTCTAGCAGAATCTGGAGTCCAGAATTAGGTGTGCAGCTTACCAGAAATCAGAAATAGACATTTTAGCTTCCTGCAAAAATAGGAATAAGTTTTAACAGCGGAACACTAGTTATTTAGCACAAGAAATTGGATAGGGGTTGTTGTGCTAATGGATATTTGGGAATATTAGTTGCTCTTTTCTCCCCCACTTGTGAATTGGTTTGTTCTTTAGTTTTAGGCACTTTGATGGATTTGAATAGCTCTTTTTAAAAGAATGAAGACAAATTGCTTCTACATGAGGGCTAGAGAAGTGAATTTCTCTTTTGTGTCTTGAATTAGATCTGAGGAAAATGATTGAAATCCTGCCTTGTGTGGGTGGTTCTCTTAGACTTCTGCTGTCACTATTTTGGGTTAATTATTTAGTGAAACTACATCACAGCCTTCCTAAGCACCAAGTGAGTTCTCTAAACACTGGGAAAAAGTCAAGCTCATTCTCTCCTTTAGGCCAGCTAATAACTAAGTTAAGCAGAGGAAAAGAGTATAAAGAGAAGATAGGGAGAATTCACTGTTGGCATGGGGAAAGAGGGATAACATCATCTGCCTCAAAACTATCCTGGAGCAAAGCCCATTCTACGGGAAGAATAAAACCTGTTTTGTATATACTGATGTGTCTTGGACTCGTGATGGATGCAGAACTTGCAGCTGAAGTGCTTTTGGAAGAACAAAGGAACTCTGAGGCTGGAGGGCTCGGTGTCTACAGGACTAGGCAACAGCTGAGGACAGCTTCTGAAGAGCTGTATATTGGCGTAGCTGCCTTTTGGGGAGGCAGACACAGTCAAAGGTGACTCCCCCGAGGTGCATTTTTGCTAATTAATACCCAATAACCATGTAGAAAGAGGAGCCAGGGTAACCCTGAATGCCCTGAGATGGTACTGCGATGAGAAATGGAACCTTTCCTTGCAGCGCTTCAAGGCCCGTCTCTCCAAAATGTGCAAATATGCAAAAATAGAGTTTTATCCCAAGTGTTCACAGTGAATGTCCCTCCACGGCTTCACACAGCCTCAGCTGTGACGGATTTGAGCCCGACAAGCCACACTTGCCCGAGCAGCCCTTGGCTGTCACGAGGTGGCACTGCAGAGTGGGTTTGCAAGCACAGCCCTTGGGAATCCTTCAAGGGCAAATTTCTCCTAGAGAAGCCTGTGATTTCTGCATGACTTCGGATTCTGGGTTTTCCTCTGAATCAGTCTGGAGGAGTGGACAGCTTGCAAACTGCCTGCAGTCACAGCGTGAAGTTACAATTTCTTGAAATTATTCTTGTGCAGGTCTATTTAATTAAAATTACAATGGGTAGTAGTTTACAGGTATGCCGAAGACAGAAAAAAAACCCAAACCGGCAGAAACTCAGTAGTAATGGCAGTGAAAAATACGTCCGATATCACAACAGGGTAAGCAATAAGTCACTGTATCAATTTACTTGATTAGGGCTGTCAACAGAATGCATCTTTATTGATTCATTTCTGTGGGGCTGATACATCATCTTGAACTGGCATTAAAGTACTGAGATTTAACATCTGGGGATTCAAGGGGCTTAAGACCGAGAGTTACAAAGAGCCAAGCTGGAGAAACTGCTGTAGCTGAATTGCCCCAAGGGCACAGAGAGCAGATCATCTTTACAAGATGAGGAACTAGGATTGCTTCAAGAGCGTGTAACAAAAATAGCAGGTTTTACTTGCACAGTCTTTGATGGACTCCCATCTACAATGTGACTGAATCCTGTTAGCAAAGTCCCTTCTCTTTCTCAGGGGAGGGAAGGACTGACAGACAAAGTTTTTTTTCTTTGTTACAAACCTTGCCCTGTCAAAACAACTCGAAACGTTACACAAGGATTTGCTCAAACCCGCTAGAATTAAGATTGGTGGCCATAGTTAGGGACCACTTTAGTGCTGGGCCGTCTCACTGGCTGATTATGCTGAGCTAGAGGTGGCATCCTCTAACAACACACTCCTCTTCAAGTTTTGGCTCCCCTCACTGTGTGCTGTAGCTGGCAAGACAACTTTCCAGCAGGGAATAATGAAGGAGAAATGAGTGTACGTGGAGTGCTGCAGGAATGGGGCCCCAGAGTGGCTGCTGTTCCTCTGGTGGGTCACACAACACCTGCTGCCTCTCCCCTCTCTCCCCCCAGTTTCGTCATGGGAGATGCACAGCAGAATTTGCTTGGTATCTGGAGAAATAGAGTGGTAGATGATGCTGCCTGTTTGCTGATTTGTGACATTTACAGTGTTGAAGAGCTGTACTCTTGGGCACATATTGACATTTAATTAGGAAAATTACTCTGTGTTGGCTAGATCTAAATGTCAATTTGTTAAGGCAATATATAGGTAATTTATCATGTAATGTATGTTCTGTACTAGATTAAAAAAGAATTGAAAATAATAGTAATTAAAAAATCCCATTCCAAAAATGTGCGAGCTACCATATGGCTGGCTACTGTAGCATAACAGAATAACAAGAACAGTTAATTATGTCAGGCAAGAATGTGTTAGAGAATCCATTTTAATAATCATGGATCACATGGTACCCATCAGTATCTGTTTATGGGTTTCCTCTCCTTGGAGCTGATTTTGCACAGGATCCCAACCCCAAAGGCTTTAGACTGGCTCAGCTTTAACAAACTAAGCCTATCTAAGGGTGTTAAATAAAGCCTGGCAAATGCCTGTGGCTATTTGCTGTACACCCAGCTGAGCTCATCAGTTCATCACGTGTCCAAGATCTTTTCCCTAAATAAGGGCAAAACTCTCTGGTGCATTTGGTGCTGGGTTTACTGGGAGCCCTCTGTATGATACAGCCACAGGCTGTGCAATCGACACCTCCACCAAGGGCAAGTGTCTGGAGACAGCCTGTCATGCACACCCCAGCCAAGCTGCTCAAGCTGGCAGGAGGAAAAGGGACAGGAAAGTGGGAAGCTGTGGCAAAGCACAAGCTGGATGGCACGGGCTAGGATGCGTGCTGATAAACAGCCTTTTTGTGATGGTTAATTAAAGAGCAGTCTCTCTCCATGGTGGGGCTACTTAAGCAAAACAAACTTGCTTGAGTGCACCTCTCCAGGGGTCAGATCATTTAGAAAAGGAGTGATGCTGGTGAGTGTTGAGGACATTGCTATGTTGAGTACTAACACCTCGTAAAACTGAGCTGAAAATATAGGTTCCATTAATCCACAGCAACATCCTTATTCCGTGCATGCTTTAAGTAGTGTTGCAGAGCAACCAAATATTTCCCATCAAGTAAGCACCCAGAAGTCTTGCTGATTATCTGAACTACAGCTGCATCTGCCAAACTGGGCTGGAAATCTCCAGAGGACATGCTTTTCATTAGATTTCTAATATTTCCCTTTTCTAGTCAGGCTGGAAAGATGAGAGCATCCCGCCCTTGCTCCTGGTCCCAGCCAGAGCCAAGAAACAGAGACGCATGTGAAAATGAAAAGGGTGTGGGGAAGAACAGCAAAGTCCCTCTTGCCAAGTCTTGGATTTCATGAAAGAGATGAGGAAAAGGATCGATCAGTCCTGAATTATCTGCTTAGCTTCAGGCATTCCTAGGACTTTGCTAACATCAACAGGTTCAGCACCAGAGAGAGGTGTTTTTTTCTCATCGGTGACCTTGGAAAAAGTTAAACTTTTTAGACTCCCTGGCAGCAGATGGCTTGTCTTTCTAGTTGCTATGTTGGCAACTGCATCAGTAAACAGATTATATACAGAGCCTTGGGGTTAGGCTGGTCTGAGTTTATTAACACTATTTGGAAGGGGCAAGTAAACAAATTATCAACATATTCCATAGGGGCCATCCAGCCACCAGAGATCTGTAACCAACCAGATGATCTGCAAGCAGAGACTTAACCTAATGTATGTACTCCAAATTAACTAGGAAACGTGAGATGAAACGGAGCTTAACCATTTCATGTTCTGGCACAGACCTAATCCTGTGTGTCTGAGCTGAGCAAACAAGCTCTGCGTGATGTAAAGGGGCAAAACTTGATCTGCTAATCTGTAGACACCTTGAGGGACTTTATATCCAAGCTATAATTTTTCCTTTCTTTTCATGTGACTAGCTAACACAAGGAATGGTTAACAGCTCCCTTCTTAAATTCTGTTTTCTCTCCTGCTGCCCACTTAATTTTCTCATTGGTCTTGGATAGTCTATTGGGCATCACTCTTTTTCTCCAAGAGAAAGGGAACTTCCTTGGTCTCTTTCACTGTGATTCAAAGAAAAATGTCTTCATTGCCCTCCCTGAGATTGTGGGTTGATCATCTTTGGTTTGGTCAGGCCCAGAGTCCAACAGCACCTTTGCATGTAAAAGGCAGTCTTTGCTCCATCAATCTCTAATAAATTTTGTATGACTTGGGAAACCATGTTAACAGGAAGGACCTAGCATAGGAAACTGAGGGAAGAATGGCAAGAAGAGCTTTTCCTTTACAAACAGTTGTAAGGAAAATCTATTCTCCTGACTACGTAAACCTGACAGCTTCTTTTTTTTCTCAGTGCCAAGGACCAAAGTGAGCTAAGAATTGTTTGTGTTTGTCAATCAAATGGTTGTGTTGGATGCAAAGGTGCTACAAAAAGTAACACTTCAACTCCTGGCCTTCCCCTGCAATTCCTCCAGTCAGCACCCAGTTTGAGGAAGGAAAATTGTCCTGTGGCATAAATGTTAGTAATAAATGTGCTCTTGTAGGGTGGTTTTGATCATAAGATTTAGCAAAGGAAAAGTTAGCTGCAAGAATATAAAACATTTACTTTTGGCAAGAAGTGTTTTATTATGCGTGTGGCAAGACAAATTAGAATAAATGGCCACCTCTGTCCTTATCCTCCACTGTTATTAATCTTGTGTCTCTGCAGCCACTGTGTGCTCACCAGAGATTTGTAACCAGAGTCTGCAGCAACAGAAATCATGAAGATTAACTGGGATATTCGTGTGAAATCGCACCGGCATTGATTAGTAACTGCAGTGTCTGGGCTAAGTGAGGAGCTGGACTCAGAGAGAACGGGAGGTTTGTTTAGTCTTATTCCAGCACTGCAATTGCTTGCTGCATTTTTCAGTCTCATCAAGAGACAAATGCCTCAGTGAGATTTTGTCTTTAGGAAGCTTTGGGCCAGAAAGTGGATTTTAATTGATTTCTGCCCAGTCCAAATTTGGCTATTTGAATCAAGAAATCAGGTTGCATTACACAAGGGCTAAACTTTGGCTTGCTCTGTAAAGCTTGGCTTGCTGCTTATGGCTGGGATGCAACGTGCACAGAGGGTGCATTAAGGCACAATATTCCATTTTAATCCATAGGTAGCACAGCTTCTGCCAGAATGATACTGTTGATGATAAATAATGCCAGGCAGAGCAAGTTCCTGAGTCTATGAGCAGACTTAATGAAACCTAAACCAAGAAGATACGGTGAGGAGAGCAGGTGAAGGTAGCACTTTTTTTTTGGCCTTTTATACATTGTTTCAGGGGGGCTGTCAGGGAAGAGCTGCCCTTTCTCCCAACAAGTGTTCCCTTCCTAAGTTTAGCCTCCGTATTCTTGCACTCCTCCCAGAATACCTGGCTGTGTCAGGACTGAGCTTAGCCTTGAGAGCAGCAGGCTTTCAAAGCAGACAGCCCCTCGTGTCCCCCCGGAGAAGGCAAGGTGGAGGCAGAGCAGGAAAACCAGCCTGCAGCATCGAGTCCCGCACACTCTGAGCACCACACGCTGCACAGAGCTTCGTGGAACAGTGAGAGTGACATTTGTGGGTCCTGATTTGTAAGCCAAGAGCTTTGCTTCCCAGAAATACTCTGCAATCAGTACGGGGATGAAACAAGTAAGATTACTTGACTGGCGGGTGTTCCTGTAACCACAGCACATACTTCTAGGTTTTGTTCTGTAGAAAAGAATTTAGTCCTGAGGCCTTTGGAAGAGGAAAAGGGGAGTTAAATGTTATATGTTGTGTTGTTTGGTATTATTTTTGTTTTAAGGCCAAAAGTGGCCATTATAATAATTCAATAAGATATTCTGCGTAACCCAAGGCAAAGAATTCAGCCACTAATCACTGCATCCAACTTGTAGCTTCTGGTTGGGTTGTGGTTTAGAAAGACATCCAGAAAGAGTGGTATGTTTTTGGAAAAGGCTGACCATCTGAAAGTTGAGGGGACAGCACAGACAGCATATGCTAGGGGAGGACAGATTAAACTACTTGGTTCTTACCTAGCAAAATCTGAAATATACGAACATATGGATAGGAAATGTTGTTTTATTATAAACTGAGTACTGCATTTACAAAGCAAACAAGATTTCTGAGAACCTGGATCTGGGGGAGTCTGTTTTACAGAGATGCCCTTCAGGGGGAGTGTGCCTATGAGATGCTCTGATGTCTGATGGGGAATGAACACATCCTATAAGCCCCAGCAGAAATCCTGCTTCTCTGCCTAGATTCCTATCTATCTGTCTGTCTGTCTATCTTAATACTAAAAGACATAAAGCCAACGTACCTCCCACCTTGTTTTGCTCTCTCTCAAAAATTACTCTATACCCTAAATATTTTGAGGGCAAGAAATGCTAAAGACAAAGGTATTTTCATGCAACTGCTCTTGAATGCTGTCTCACACAAAACAGTGTGATAAACAGGAGCTCGTGCTGTAATAAACACTACAGACTTGCTAGGTTTAGCTGCAAGTATTCAGCGATCACCAGAATCTAGATTAAAACTCAGGATTTCTTTTTAGTTTAGGAGAAGAATAAATTTTTCTGGATAATTGTCAAGCTTCCGTAGGTGGCATGTTTTCCTGCCTGTTCTAGAACAACAGATGCTAAGTTAGTCTTACTTGGCTAAAAATGAAGAAAAATCAAAAGGTAAGATCTTAGCAGTTTTTAAGGAAATCGTGAAACTAATGCATGAGGCAGAGTTAGTCCAGTGTGGGACAAAAATTGAGAAGGAACTTGGTGCCCAACAAGTTTTACAGATAATTGCCTTGACAGCACCTGTTTTCACCTTCAGGAAAAGGCTGGAGCTTTCATTTACTCAGAGAACAGAGGCATCAAAGAGCATTAGTGCCACAGTTCAGGTAAATCAGCATAATTGTTATCTCTCGTTCAGAGGTTCTGCTTGCAAACAGCTCACAGCAGCAGCTGAGTCCTTTCCTTGTTTAATGGATTCTAGGTTGATTGCAGCTGGACATTTCCAAAGGTGTTTTAGTTTGTGATGGCCTCCAAGGAGCTGCATGTAGCAGGAATTTAGGATTTCTGTCACCTGTAATAAGTATCTTTCCAAGGGTTCAGTCATTCCCTGGAGAGTCGGTGGCATTCTTGCCATTGACTATGTTTGAAGCTTGAGTGAGCCTTAATGCCTTGGGCTGCTGAGTTAAAGAAATCACTCAAGGAGAACTGGAAAGCATCTCCTGCATCTGCAGGTGGACAGAACAATGCCACTATCACTCTGATGGTGCAAAGCTAACAGATTTTAAGTGACTGCTTTGCAGAAAACGTCCTTTCTTTCTTCCTCATCTCATATAAAAGTACAAATAAGTGCATGGACCATAAAATGGAATTATGCAAGGAGTTAGTAGTTTGCCTTGATTCAGTTATTGGAAAGGAAAAATTGGAATGAGCTTGCCTTTTTGTTGTTCTTTTGTTGTTCTTGTTGGGGTTTGGTTTTAAGTCTCTCATTAGAGGTTTTAAAATTTTCTTGTAAATGACTCAAATGCTGTTTTATGACACATAGTATGAACCATGTTTAATCCAGCAGGATGGCTGCTGTGGCTGCTCTCCCCCTCCTTGCTATGGTAGAGGGCTTAAATTCCTGGTGCAAATTCCTTTATTTGTAACAGTGGTCAAATTGCAGCTTGTCCCTTGAAGGCATTCTGCAAAATTTATTATTCTGTTAATACTTCAGCCTGCATGACGTAAATGCCCTGGACAATCTAATATATTGATTCAGCATTCTGCTGAGCAGCAAATTTCTGTCTCCTAGAAATTTGTGGTAGTGTAACCTGGGCATATATTGAAAGAAATTGTTCTTGCTGTTTGCGCTATTGCCAGTACAGGAATTGTCAGTGTGATGCCTTGAGAGGCCACCTGAAACAGAGACTAGACAGGAATAAGGGAATAAAGGTCGGTGTTTATCTGAAAGGCCTTCAAAGGTACCCCTGGGGAGCCAGAGGCCACTGCCAAGATGGACCCCAAGATGGATGGCAGGTCACGAGTTCTTCACACTTTTATAGGTTTGGTTCATTTGCATATCAGGGTTAATTCTCCAATTAAAGCTTTAGTTAAAGATGTAGTTTCCTCAAGCTTGCTCCCCCTTTAGAGGCTTTTGGTTTACACTTTTTGGGCCCAGGACAGTCTGAGTGTCCATGGAGAGCAGGCCTGGAGAGGCTTTGTTATGTCTGCCTGGCACGAGAGAGCAGAAGTGAACAGGCTACAAGAAATTCCAGAGTTACACACTGGGCAGTGCAGGATTTGAAAAATATGAAAGTTAAAACCTAAGGCATCAAGTGAGACAGAGACAAACAACCTCTTTACAGTGTTCCCTGCCTAAGCATCAGCATGAGAGTCTGAGGACAGGGGGATGTGTACACTGTTAAATAAGAGAGAGAGAGTTCTTGCTGCAAACCTTTGATTTCCAACACTCCTTGTTTACTCCCTCTCTTCCTGGCTCTGTTCTGGACCATTCCAGCTCTCTTGCAGACAACTGTGTGATGCAATGGGTTCATCCTGCACAGGGTGGGAGGAAATCAGAATCTTTGTCTTGACTTAATCCATGACTGTGCTCTATTTAGCAGTTTATTTATAGCTGATGTCCCAAGAATTGACTCTGCTTCTCCAAAATTGGCTCTAGGTAAGAATTTGGATGGATTTAAATTCCCTGCTGACGGTTACAGCTTCCCTAAAGAAACAAGCATACAAAACAGAAGGAGATTTCTGTTTCCATTAAAGTAAGACTGCCTGCAAACAGGTCAGTTGGTGATGCCTCCTGTAAAGCTATGAACTTATTGATCTTGTGGCATCCACATCAAAAATGTGTTCTGAATTATTAAGAAATGCAGACCATATTTCATTTTTCCTTTTTGACTGAGGACTTAAATAACTAGTTATGGTACCTAAGGTCAGTTTATAAGCAGCCAGAGTTGTAGAACAGTGCTAAATTTAAAATCTAGCCTTATTTCTCCAGAATGTTTTAAAAATAGCTTTTCAGTGAAGAAAACGGTAATGGATCCATAAAACTGTGTTTTGCAAGCTTCGTATGTTGCCTGTAATCCTAAGGCCACACTAAATCATAATCTTTTAATATTCAAATGCTATTTTCTTTAAATAGGTGACCTTGCATTCACAAAGAAATATGCTTTGAAGTGGGTTTTTTACTGACCTGCTTCCCAGCAAGGTGCATCCTACCTCATTATTCAACATGATTGTTGTCACCCTGTTAGCTTATGCAAAGAGAGTAGAGCGCATACGCGGTAGCTAAGTTTCTTTGGAATGTCAGATAATGTAACAGGCTTATATTTGGGGGATAAACGTTTGATTTGTGTTGAAAAGCAAGCCTAGGGAGGCTCAGAAGCTGGCCAAGTTGTGGCTCATGAGCCCTGAACACTGGCCAAGCTGCGAGTGCAAGCTGTGGCCAAGGGCCAACCTGCAGTAGATGGGCGCTGTGAATGGATGTTGAGACACTGAGATTGGGAAGCGGGCAGTGATACTTTAATTCAGCAAACAGGATCTTCTCATTCACTGCCTCATGCACTCCTTCAAGGTGTGAGGGGTTTGGGAAGCTCCTTCCCTGGGAAATGGGGCATTCCACAAGCTCTTTGTGCTCTTGGTGCACTCTGGTAACCTCCACGCAGCCTGGCTTGTGCATCCTAACCAGTAAACTGAGGCCCAGTCCTGCAGCCCTTCTCCCTGCAGGGTTTCCATGGAAGCCAGAAGGTTTTTCTCGTTGTAAGTTTGGTGTCTTGGGATGTTACAGGACAAAAAGCAGGTTATGGGATACCATGTGAATTGCGTCATACCAGAGTGACCAGTAACCAGATGATTCACTGCAGATGTGTTGGTAGTTTTGGTGTCTGTATATTACTTTTTTCTGGCTGAGCTGACAGAGGGCTTATTGTAGGAGTCTGAGAATTGCTCCCATCTGAGAGATTTTGGATCATGTCCACTCTTTCCAAGTTTATGGCTTAGCACTGGAGCTGGAGATCAGGAATTCCAGTCCTGAGAGCTGTCCACATTCCTGTTACTGTCCCCTCGAAGCTGTGACACACTCATTTGACATGTCACCTTTCCCCAGGATTATACAGACAATGACCATTACGGGCTACAGATTCACTGGGGAATGGGAGAGAACGGTAAAAAGGGGATGCATTTTCTGTTTCAAGTTCCTCAGCCACACTGTTAGCAAAATACACAATTCCACTCGGAGATCTGCTGTTTTCTGCTCCTCACCCCAGGAGAAGAGGAGGTTATGCATAGGATTTTGGTTTCTCACTCCACTCACTGTTCCCTCTGTAGGTTCACCTCTCCCCTCCTCATTTGCTGTCCTGGAAATCTCCAGGGGAGGGAGCAGTGATGTCAGCTCACCTCATAGCTGCGGTTTCGTGCCCTGGTTAGTGCCACCTTCCTCTGGTTAGTGCCACTTCAGGCGGTGGCATGTCGTGTGATCACTTGAAATGGGAGGAAAGTTTTTTGAAACCTGAAACTCCTGGAGAAAGACAAAGCAGCCTCGGGGAAGAAGAATTAGATTAAGGTCTCCCTGTTGCTGGGGGTGCTGATAATATCATGTCCAGCTGCCCTGTGGTATGACCTGTGTGTCCAGTATGAGACAGACTTTCAAACAAGCCTTTACCCTCCTCGAGTATCTCACTCATTCACATGCTCCCTGCATGAGTGTTACATTCACCAGATTTCAATTTCCCTTCCCCATGGGGAGGTTGTTGCAGATCAGGGAAGGCTGACAGAAACTCATGGTGCTTCATGGTGTGCTGCTGCTTCCAGCTGCCCGTGTTTGGTGCTAGTGGGCAACTCCCCTGGGCCTCCCCAAACACTCATCTCCACACAGCTCTTTGATCTCCTGGATCTTTCACGGCTTCTGGGATCTTCCTCCAGATGGCATCTTCACCTTCCTATTTCTGGGCCCTCTTCTTCTCTCCAAGACCATGGTTTCTCTGTGGGAACTCTTCTGTTTTCACTCCTTTCTGAAACCATAAATGCCTGACTGTTCCAATCCAAAATAGTGTGTGTGAAGAAGCACAGTGTGTTGTCAGCATCCTAATTGATGGTTCTGTCTCATGTCCCTTTCTTTAAAAGGATTTGGGATGTGTCACTTTTGTTGAGTCCAGATAATCTTCAACAGCCTGCACTTGTTGCAGCCAGGTTGAAGTCAGAGAGTTCAGAACTTCAGTTCTGGACATTCACCCTCCCACACGAACTCAGCTATCTGCTGCTTGCTAGCATTTATAATTTAAAGCTATTTTTTTAACCAGTGACAGTTATTCACTTAGTCTCGTATCCAACCTCACTGCCTTGCAGCCAAAGTAATCGTGGGTGAAAAAGTTAGTGAGATGAGTGTGGAGAAGGAGGGACAGAGGAGATTCTTCATTCATGTCATCCAGTTCGACATATGGGGACTACAGCGAAATGTGTAATGCCAGTAAAGAGCCTCAGAGACCTTCCTGCCCTTGCTCCAGGCCAGGACTGACGTGCCCTAGCTTGCACCAGCACATTTTAAAGTGATGCTAGTAAATGAGAGAAGCCACACAGACAGGTGCTTTCACTAATATCTACTATCCAGAGCCAGTTTTCTTTTTCTTTTTTTTTTTTTTTTTGCTTTCAACCCTTTGGATTTCTCCAGTTTTCTCCTTGATTATAGAAGCCTCACATATTAAAAACTGCTTTTCTCTGCCTGTCCCATCTGGCATCTGGGCCTGCCTGGCAGTATGCGTTGTCAGACTGCTCAGGGGTTTTATTTCTGCCATGGAATAATGCATGGCGTGCGTTAGACTCTGAGCTGAAAAATCAATTTATTTATTTATTTCTTCTGTGTTCTCAGCGAGGTGGTGGTTGTTTGTTTGGGGTTTTTTTATTCTGTTGGTTACAGAAGTGATATTGCTGGCTGCAGGGTTTAGGCTGGGTCCTGGCAGCAGCTGCAGTGGAGGAAGCAAAGTTTCTGAAGGAAGAGGAGGAACCCACAGAGTGAACCATATATAAAACCTTAGTTGCTACTGTTGTAAGCCACTGACGTATTTAGCTGCTGGATCTGAAATTAAATGTGAGTGGCATATCACATGAGGAGCAAAATACACCATTATCTCGTAACCATAACAGAAATACAAACTGTGGGCTTTCACGTGGTGGTGTGGTAAAACACAGCTTCGTTTCTGGGTTACTCTGGGGACAGCTGATGCTGACTTACATGTCACTGAGGTGGCTCGGCAAAGATCATATTTTCTAAATGCCTATTAAATTTGCTAGGCCAGAGACTGTTTATTTTTTGTGAAGGGCTGTTTGACAGTTTTCCCACCTCTGACTGTGTAATTGGTCAGTATGACAAAGTCTGGCAGTGATCTTTCCATCTCTCATTGAAACAACTCCTCCTCCTTCCTCCTCCATCCACAACATGATTTCTTCCATTTCTCTCTGACCTTTTGCATTGCTTCAGTTGGACAAGCTATGGAAGTAGACACCTGAATTCTACCACTTCTGCATCAAATGCATTAAAAATTCTTTCTGTGACTTCAGTGTCAGTGGCAGTAGTAAAGCTCCTACAGGGAAATTAATGGAAATGTTCCACTGTGCCCTGGGCAGATGGTGTGGGTGTATACAGGAAGAACACATTCCTGCCCCTGCTTAGCACCTGCTGTACCCAGAGGATAATAATTTCTTTGCAAGTAATTGGAAGGAATAACTTTCTCTCCTTATCAACAAGCTTTTAAAGCTGCATTTATCTCCTCAAAAACTCCCTTCAGAAAGTTGAAGAATAAATTAGAATTGTGGTTTTGCAATGTACTCCTCGAAGATGTTAGAATTAAGATGACACGTGATGATTTGTGGTGATTAATGTATAGGTGAAGCCATAGGTATTCCACTGACCTTTTAAATGTAGTTCAAAGCAAACTTTGACATTTTTCAGTTCCATCAAAGTCAGGACCAGCTACTGGAATTTCAGCATATACTGTTGTTAATGCAGATTAAGCAGTGGCCTGATCCTTAACGGCACCTTGTTTTTGAGAGTTCACCTTTCTAAAGCCTTTTGAATACACGTGATCTGTAGCTGCTTAAGAAGTTAAGAAAAGCTGAAATTTGGAGCATGAGATTCCTCTGCCTTGAAAATCACCAGAGTGAATGCCCATGTTTCTCTCTGCTTTGATTTCAGGGATCTTTTCCAGATTGCTCAGATTCAGGTATTAAGTCTACTTTGTAGCTTCACACCTCTTAATCTGGCTAGGGGAGGCTCCTTCTGGGACAAACCTTAGGTAGAGATAGAAAATAATCAGAGATCCCCTGGTGCTAGCTCAGTATGTCAGAGTGCTCTTAACCTGAGGCTACAGAGGTGGTCGAACTGCAAATTTCTTAACTAGTTTTGAAGTCAGAGAGCTTTTGTTTTGGGAGTTTTATTCCTGAGGTGCACTTAGTGCTAAATGTTTTGATCCTCACCTCTTCTCATCTAGAGGAGCTCGGGGAGGCTGAAGTGACTGTACAATAGATATGATATCTCATATTT
Organism: Lycocorax pyrrhopterus obiensis; assembly: GCA_014706295.1. NCBI lineage: Eukaryota > Metazoa > Chordata > Aves > Passeriformes > Paradisaeidae > Lycocorax > Lycocorax pyrrhopterus. The sequence goes on along the minus strand of JACSVZ010000015.1, from coordinate 71,394,690 downwards.
CTGAGGGTACAGCCTGTTTTGGATAGACTGAAACAGTAGTCTTGGTTATGTTGTACATTTAATTGAATTAAAGGAACCAAGCCAAACATCTGGTTTGAAATTCCAAGGAAGAATGATAGATTTCAGCCTTGTTTTGAAAAGGGTAGCAACATCTGTAACGCAAAGGAAAGCTGCCTGATAGTTATGCAGATAGTACTGAAAATCGTGGCAAGTCTCAAACTCCTGGAAGTCCCTAGCCATAAGCATGCTTGGTTTGCTGCACAAGATCAAACATTTTAGCTCTTCAGCCTGGCATCACTAATAAATACTTTCGAGTGTGAGAAGCCTGGTGTTATACTTTATGCAGAAAATGCATAAAAAGTTAAATGATGTGGCAGTTCTGGCTGTAGTGGGTCTAGAAATGTGGAAATCAGAATTAAATGATAACGAGTGGATGGGAGTTTTGGTTGAGTATTCCACATTCATTGAAAAGTTTGGGTAAGTGATCAGCCCTCAGCGAGGCACCAAACCTCTGCTGCCACAGCAACAGTGGTGTTTGAATGGACTCCCAGCATCCACAGAGGACAGCCTGGGTTTTGTCCAGTTTATGTGGGTTATCTCCTGATACAAGCAGATTTTATGGCATTCAAACAGCATTTCCCAGCAGGCCTTAGGCTGAATAGCTCCTTATTTGCTGGGGAAAACTGGTGACTCAACTATGACACTGTAAAGCTGCTTTGGACCTTTCTTACTCTCAGGTCAGAGTTCTCGGTGCAAAGTGACAGCAAGAGGCAGCAAAGAGGGCTTGAGAGGGTTTTAACACCACCCTCTGTCATGGCTTTTCAACTCATCCTTGGTTTTTGCACAAATCTTTGCATTAGAGGGGATCCTTCTTTCACTCCACTGCTCTGTTGTAGTCTCTTGAATCTGGAGTTTTAATTCAAACTTGATATGAATTATCCCATCCATAATCTTTTCCCAAAAGGAGTGTTGCTGTGAGCCAGTAATAAAGATGATAATAATAAGCTCTCAAGCCTGTCAGTGATAACACCTTCTGTGATAATTGGGAACAGTGCAGGATGAAGCATGATCCTGCTAAAACCAGCGCAAAGGACCCCATGTGCAGTCAGATGTCCTGAGTGGAGAGGTCCATCTTCACCTGAGCAATGAAAGCCTGCTGTCAGTAATGAGATATGAAGCATTTACTCCACCAGTGTTTGGCAACCACGCTGGTTATTTCTTTGTGAAACTGCTGCTTGACCAGACAGCAATGAATTATGGCCCATAATATGCATGTATATTTCTCATCATCTCTTCCAGGGCTGAGTTACGTGTTCCTGCTGTCAAATCCTCAGATGTCTTCCTGGCAGCTGAATGTCCCCAGTAACTCTTCAGATCTCCAGCCATTCTGTAGAAGAAATGTGATTCATTTTAATTTTGCACTGCTGTCGTTTTAAGCGAGGATGTGACTTAAACACACAAACACAGCGATTTTCTAGCCATGCCAGTTTGTAAACACCAGACTGGTGGTAGGTTGATTTGGTGTTCTTGGTACCGGTGGCCAGCTCCAGTTTTTGAAATAGAGTTACATTAAGAACTGAAAAATTATTTCAGAACACATGGGAGGATGTAACATTTCAGGATGGATTATAAATTGAAAATACACTGCAAAAGCTGAAAAAGTGGGAGAGGGGAAAGTTTCTAAACTAAAGAGAATATAGGAAACATAGGAGTTCTCATAATTCAAGCAATCCATAAATATTTTTCCTCAAGTATCAATTTGCTTTTATCTATGTCTTGTTATAGCTTTAATCTTTGGACTTACTTTTGAGACCCTGTTCCCAGTTTGAACGGCTTGAAATCTGTGCTCAAATCAAAAAGCAGCACAAAATGTGCTTTGCTTTGTGTACAAGCATTCTTTTCTTTGGTTAATCATTTCAGTGTGAGGGGAGAGGGGAGAGGATGGTTTGTTTTATTTTTATGAATGCAGTACCCATGAAAACACAAGATTTTACTGTTCAGGACTCTGGTTCCAGTGCAGTGGTAGAAGCACTTGGGCTGATGGCTCATTAAGGAATTAGCATTCAGTTTCATGGAGAGATCTTGCTCCTTCTGTGCCTCAGTTGCTCATTTCCAGAAGAGAGATGTCCGTAGTTTTCTGTCCCACAGGAAAACACCAAAGAGATGCACAGCAGTTTGGGGTAGGCAGGCAGCTGAAGCACGGGAGTGGTGAAAGTACCACGGACTCCAGGCTAGAGTTAGGGCTGAGGGCAGTCAGAGGCTGCTATTTCAGTGCTTTTTTGGCTCTGCCCCTTCTCTGTCTTAGAATATATGGCACTGCATCCAGCCTAATCCTTTTCTGGGACTAAAATAACTGTGAAGATGCTACAGGCCGTGTCTGGACCGTATGTAATTATGTGCTGACTCAGAAAGAAAAGATTGCGTTTCTCCTTCCAGGGAGTCCTCGGTTGTAGGAGCAGAAAATTAAATCTGCTCGTATTCAAGCTAAAATTATAGAGGACTTTTGTTAGAAAAGGAAACCTGCCTTCTCCACAGTGGTTGGGAAAGGCAGGGGGAGCTCTGTGTGATCAGGGCTGTTCTCAGCCATCTGGCAGAGGTGGTGACTAGGACAAAAATATCTGAGAACAACAATGTAGAGGAGACTGATGTGGTCTGAACACTGGGCCTTCGCAGGATGGGATGAAGAAGAGGAGAAGGAAAATAGAGACTGAATGTCAAGAAAGAGATCCCAAATGAAAATTGTGGAAATGCTTCTTGTTCGAGTGATTTGATGACAGAGTGTTCTGCTGCCTTTTTTGTGGAGGCAGGAACTTGGTGTGTGTCTGTGGAGGTGAGTCAGGGATGGTTGATTTGCTCAACAATTCATTAGGCTGTACTTAAAAAGAAATAATTGTAGGTTTATGTAGCTTCAATCTCTTCCTTCTAAGGATGTTATTTCAGAAAAGCTCAGAGCCTAGGATGCACGGGGAATAAACATGACTTTAAATGTCCATGTCACATTAAATTCTGTGCAAGTGTTCTGAAGGTCACGGAAACCATACGGTACCAAAGGCAGTGTCCATCTCCCTGCCCCCATATCCCTTGCCCTGCCTTCCATGAACAGTGGAGCAGACTGGAGGGGAGGATTCTGCTCTTTCAGGCCTAGGATGACTGCTGCCTGTGTGCAGAGTCCTCCTCCTCCTGCACAGCGAGCTCTCTCTCACCCCCTCTCAGCTGGACCCTTCAGCACCACCCCGAGGATGCTGTGAGGTGCACTTACCACACAGGCATGAAACAACACGGGAATTTCCTCCTTTAGCTTCACTTGAGCTGTTGATGCCGGAGAGAATTACTGGGGAACATTTGGCTCTCTGTTTTTCTCCTCATGTTTCTTTAACAACGTGAGAACGACCCAGTGTCAGGACACAGAGGGACAGAAGTTATTCTATATCCTCTGGGCTGCAAGGGTAGTGCTGAATTAACAAAGTTTTGCTTTGTGGGTAGCTACACGTAGCAATAACGTGCTTCTAGCTCTGCATGATTACTCCATCTGTTTTAACAGCCACAGGTTAGAAACAAATAAATAAATAAATAAATAAAGGTTATAGACACAGCATTGGAGAGCTTGTATAAAATACTAGTTTTCCCCAAGGTTAGAAAACACCTGACTCCCCAGCAATTTTTTTTTTTTTTCCAAAGCTGTTCAAACATACTGCAAGCACAATGGTACTTTAATCTTCATGAATATGACACGTGAAAAATTTGCTGGAATTAGATTAACCTTTCTCTGGGGGGATGAGTGGGAAATTTCCCCAATATTCTCTTTCTAACCATTTAAATGTATGTGTGTTTGTGCACAAGTTCATTATATGAATATTATATATTCATATATATTTGTTTAAAAATTATATGTGTTGCTAAAATGCTGTGTAAAGCACTTGAATGTCACTATTGCTCAGCAACACTCTCTTGTCTCTCTGTATTTCAGTTATTTAGTTACCTTTTTATGCCCACTCTCTTCCTTCTGAATGGGAATGCACTGTAATCCCCTTGGCTGACTTGTCTGTAGTTATCCCTCCAGTGTTTAGTCCCCAGACACTGTAGGAGTGCAATTAAATCGTAGAACTGCAGATCACTCCTGTCCAGAAGCCAGGCTGCATTTCAGGGGAGTTCATCACAGCTTAAAGGTAAAGCTGTGCTGGTTTGATCCTCAGCTGGATGCTAAAACCTCCAAGGAACAGCCAGGTGCTGAGGAAAGTGGTGCTGATGGTTTAACGTGGGTGCCTCTCTGCAGGGAGAGTTGTTGCAGCTGAATGTGCTGGAGATGCTGCTTCTTAGCAAACATTAAACTGAGGGGTTTTTTCTGACACCAACAGCTGACTATGTCCTTCCAGCCAAAATAAGTTTTGGTCAGCTGAAGGCAAGCCCCAGCCAAAGCAAAACAAGTGGGTGATGACTTCATTGTGGCCTTCCAGTATGTCAAGGGAGCCTACAAGAAAAATGGAGAGGGATTTTTTACAACAGCACGGAGTGGCAGGACAAGGAGGAATGGCTGAAGGGGAGAGTAGGTTTAGATCAGATATTAGGACAAAAAACCTTTACTATGAGGGTGGTGAGGCCCTGGAACAGGTTGCCCAGAGAAGCTGTGGGTGCTCCATCCCTGGAAGTGTTCAAGGTCAAGCTGGACGGTCTAGTGATAGGTGTCCCTACCCATGGCAAGGAGGTTGGAAAGGATGATCTTTAAGGTGTCTTCCAATCCAGGCCATTCTAAGATTTTATGATTCTATGAAATAGAAATATGTATTTTGTAAGGGGGTGTATCTACGCTGCCTACAACACAGTAAGGTGTTCCTTGATATTAGGGAGGCAAAATGAGAAAAACAAAACTACAGCAAAGTTGCAGTTCTGTGACTACTACTACACCCACGATATCGATCTCTCAGGTTAGTTACTTGCAGCTGTACTCCAGCCAAATGCCTATCAGATAGTTCCACGGGGGTCTCTGTGAACTATGTGTGTTTTGAACTGTCTGAATTCACCACCTAGTCCCTGCTGTTATCCTTAAATTCTCTCTAGCATTTATCATACTTCACTGAAACAGCTTCAAAAAAAGTATGCAAAGTGATTTGTGTGTCTGAGAGAGTGTTTTGATAGCAAAAGATTGATGAGCCTGACTTCCTTTGTAGACGTGTGGCAACCTCTCATTTCCCTGGGTTTGTCACCATTTCCCAGCTCTCCAGAGAACTTTGCAGGCTGTCTCATTAGATCAGAAGAGTTTTCTGGGCTCTTTGTATTGTAGAAACCACGGAGTAAAATGTCTTGGAAGAGTGAGATTGCAGATGTGTGCGGCATGAATTGTGTATATGAAGAAGAAGACCCTGTTAAGGCAGCTGCCCTTTTTGAAGCTGCCAGGAGAAAAGGGCAGGCTGAGGCTTGACCAGTCACCTACACCCCTAATATCAATTACCAGCCCCCCGCTTTTGGGATTGAACAAGGAAACAGCCTCTGCCATGCCCCTCACTGAGGTGGGTATTGCCTCACATAGTAGAGCATCAGTGATAGTGGTTCCTGTTATCCACACACGTGACCCTTGGAAACTGGTGAGATGACAACCAGCAGCCTTTCGCTATCATTCAATCCTTCCCATTCCTCTTTCAAAGTAAACGCGATGCAAAGCAAGCCTGTGGTGGGTACATTTGTCCTTTTCTGCCTCTGTCTCCAGAGCAGATGTTTCTTCATTTGATGCCCAGTAAGTACATAAAGTCCAGCTTGGTTTTCAATGCAGAGTTAAACCAGCTCAGTTGTCCAGGGATGTATTTTGTACCTTAATTTACTTTGGTTTATCTTCTGTTTGCACACTCTTCTTTTAAAAAGCAAGAGGTCATGACAAGCTTAGGTTATGGCCTACTGCTCACTTGGAATTATCTCAGCTTATTTTTAATGCTGCCCTTACTTAATCTGATTTGTGGAGTTTGTTACAACTTGAGATAACCGGCTCTTGTTCCCAGCTGTGGAGCAAATTATCTTTGTGACCCTCATATCCTCTTGAATGCTCTCTGAAATGTGCGTGGGGGCTCTTATCAGTCTCATCATACAGTGACTGGCTCTGTGACATTTGCTGTATTCCTGGAAGAACGGGTGCCTTGCTCTAATTATTAATGTGCATTGTGATGCAGATTGCCAGCCTTCTATGAGCTGATTAAATCCAAGCAAATAACTGCGTTAAACGTGTCCGTGGTGCCTTTGGAAACAACTTCTCTGGCCTGCCACGAGGCTCAGACTGACTATGTCATCTCACTGAAGATCTCTGGCTTGTGGAAATTCTCCACTGCTGGGGTACTGGGAAGCTGTGTGATGAACAAGAAAACCTACCCAAAGGAAGGTGCTGGCAGTCCCAAAGCTGGATCTTAGGAAAGGTAGTGGGAACGGCAACAAAAGGCCAATGGAATTAAACACTACAAATTTTTTTCTCCACGTGTAAGCAGTGCTGGCAGTAGATTATCCAGCTTCTTTTTTCGACCACTGGTAGCACTCCTCGAGGTTTGTTTCCTTGCTCGTGCATCCAGTCCTGATTACGGCGCAGGTCAGCAGGGTGCCGTTTATCTCTCATTTGTTTGCAGGTTGGGCGCCTTCCCTGTGGATCTGTTTGTGTGACTTGGCCTGTGGATTGCCCCATCTAAACCCTTGCTGCTGAGGCCGAGTGCCTGTTTAGAAAGCAGTGCAGTTTTCACAGAGAGTAACGGGGCTCTGAGCCTGTATTTCTCTTGGCAGGGTGACTCAGGGATCAATATCTGTTAAGAAACCCTTGGAGGCAGCTTTGTGTGCTTGTGCTGTGAAGAGCTGGTGGATCTCAGACATGGACCTGCATTCAGCATTTTCTCTGGGCTACCACACAAGGATTTCCTCACCTGGCTAGAGGGGTTTCTATTTTGACTTGCAAAAAGCCTTGTTTCTGGCTCAGATTTTGTTCTCAAGCTTCTACACTCCCTAAATTTAACAGAGTAGCATTTTGGTGTTTAATGCACCCTTACAGGACCTTACTTGGCTTACTTTTAAATCAATTATTTCCTTTGCATCTTGCCAATTTGATTTATTTGTTTATTTATTTATTGCTGGGGGTGGAGGTGTGCAATTCCTTCATCCCATTTCCTCCCCTGCTTTATTTTCACACAGTCTGTGCTCTCCAGCACTGAATACTTTGTGTGTAGGGGGCTGTGGTTCCCTACACAGGACATAGAAAGGTTTTCTGGCCTGTTAGAGGACCTCCTAGATCCAATAGATGCCATATATTACCATTTTGGACACTAATTAAAATACCACCTTCACTTCCTTCAGGGAAGATAACCACCTACCTTATTCCTGGAATGTGCTGGAAGGGGTAGCACTCTGGGCTTTGTCCACATCCAGAGTGACAAATGGATGTCACCAGGCTCTGGACCAGCTCATAACAGAGGGAACATCTGCTGGACAGCCTGGAGTTTGGCCATGGGTGCTGTGTGCTCTGTAGGGTTTGGATGGTTGTGGTGCCACGAGGTGGTGGTGCTGGTCAGACACCACCAGTGGATGGCAGGAGCATCCCGGAACAAAAGTGGGAATTTAAAGTTCATGAACGTTTCTCCCCCGAGGTCTGGTCTGACAAAGTCAAGCAATGGAACCTTGTCTTCTTGTTGGACTGTGGAAATGAACCCAGGTAATGATGCCATGATGATTTTTTGCCTTTTCTTTTATACCCTGTTATACCTTTTTACAACTTCTGTATTCTTAGTGTTTTAGCCGACATTCTTGGACTTGTTTGTCAAGCTGGGAGACTCAACATTTTAGAGGTTTCGTAGTTAGGGATCAGTGTGCCCCAGACCCCAAGGTCCTCTCCAGAACACATTTTGTAAACTGAGATATAACCATCCAGGGGAGGGTTCCTTGGGGAGGGGGGCTCACTCGAGCCTCTCATTGGGGAATCTTTGATAGATTTGCTAATTAGTAACACCTATAATGTGATACCAGATCTTTTGTGGGGCATTGTGGTGTGCATTGGGTGCACCTAAGGATTCTTAAAATAAATACCAAGGTAAAATCCCTTTTTCCCTTCTAACCGTGTTTGACTCTTGATTTTAAGACCAGGAAAAGGCATCGGTAAAATCAGCTGTGACTGGGGGCCCATAAACTTTGCACCACAGTTTTATGTCACACCTTTTTAAAAGTGAGTGTATTTTTTCTACTATACCAGCAATACGCTGTGCCTCAGGAAGATGTAGATATATTTTTTCTCTTTACATTTTGAAAACCCTATTAAATTTGGAAGTGATATTCTGAATCTTCAAAATGTATTGGCTAGTCAAATGTCAGTGAATGTATCTGTAAGTTTGCTTTCTCAAGTAACATAATTTAAAAACTCCAAATTATACAGAATGTTATTTTGTCCCTCAGTTTTATTTTATAACTTGTTCTAAGTTAATATACCCAGAAGTTAAACTGGCAAATATTCTAATATTTGTTCAGGGAATCTAAATGGTCTATCTAAAGTGAAGGGTGATCTTTCCTCTCTTTTAATTTTCTCCAATAGGTTATTTCACATATTTCAGATTACATCAAATGGAACAAGTCTCTTCTTTTGGGCTGCTTTATTAACTTCTTTGGGTGCATACCAGAGATAGATTGTTCCAATGTATTCTTTGCTAAGAACTGGCTCTGAAAGCACTCAGCAAAAGGGCATGCAGGAATGTGAATGGGGTTTTCTGCATTTTTAAAAATTATTCTTGCAGGGGAAAAGACCACTCTACTTCATTTAACATTTCTTGGCAAAAAAACAAAGGCATCTTCAGTTCTGAGGCTGTTTATCAAGAAGTGTCAGTTTTCTTTCCCCTTCTCTAGGCACTGCCAAGAACATTTGACTGTTCTCTTCTCCATCCCCTTTTCATCCAGTCCACCCATATAGTGCTCCATTCTCTCTTTTTACTGGTAATACATACAGTGAAACTTGTTTTCTTAATCTACTCTGATGTCCTGCTGTCTGAAAATGTCAGGACTTGAATTTATGTGGTCTGCTGAGCTCCACTGCGTTGTGTTCCCCTGCAAAGTTTGCAAGCAGGATGTTTAGGACCTTCTTCCTCCCTGCAGTTCATCCTCCCCTCCGGTTCCAGCTGTTGTTTTCCAGAAGGCAGCTCCGTGACCCAAACACATTGAGTCCTCTGGAGCAGCCAGCAATGTCACTGCAGCTGAGATCCCAAAGGGAAAGCCATTTTAGGTTGTTCCCACAATCCAGCTTCTTTCTTGACCGATTGCTTTCTTCAGGGCTTGCCATTTCTGCTCTCCTTCTACAGCCTTTTTCGTAAGATTGGGAACTGGCCTGTTGACCCCAGTCCCTGCATCGAGTCCATTTCATCTCTGAGCTGTTTTGTGCTACTTCAGTGATGCAAAATAATCTTCAGGGCTGCTCAAACAGAGAAGGGCTTGGTTAAGTGGAGAGTGTGGAAATTTTCTGACCTGGGCTTGGAACTCTGTTTAGTTTACATGTTTGCTGGTTTGTGAATCCAGATATCAGTATTGCTCGACCTGGAGCTCAGATACAGAATTTAGATCTGGAAAGGATCCAGATTTGAGGGATATTCAGACCTAGTGTTTCAGATCAGCTCATGGGAGACACACATTCCAGCGGCAGAGTTTGAAACTTTGTTTATACTCCAATCACTTTCCACGGTTTTGAACCCTTCTCTGACAATAATAAAATTCCAGCAAAGGGATGCTGCAAAAGAAACATCATCAGCTGTTTCTTTAGCCACCTTGGTGCCAGATAGGCATGAGCATGCTTGGTATATAAACCTTGCATTGACAGACAGCTGAAACTCACACCAACCCACCAAAACATGCATTGACCAATAACACGTTTCTGGCCAAATTCTGTGTGTTCAGCACTCTGGGCCTCGCTGGAGTTATACCAAGGAGAATGCTGGCCCCAGAGTGTCTGTTCATTGCTGTTTTGAAATTCAAAAGAGAAAGAAAGCTGATTATGTCAGCATCTTCTTGAAGTCATAATTCTTCCTGCTGTTTCCTTTAGAAAATATTCAAGATGACAGGAATTCTTGTAAATTCTGTTTCATCACACATCAAAGAATTGGCCATGATATTCTACTCTTTTAAAAGATGCAACCATAGTTGCATAGTTTTCTCTATGAGAAAAGTTTGGGGGAAAAAAGCTTCCAAGTTCATAAAGATCCTTGGGAGGGAGTATCTTAAGTTCAAAATTTTCTACTTTTCTTTTTTTGTTATTGTTATTCTGACGGCGTTCTAAAACTAAAATTGTTATTGTCTGGAAATATATCTGGCAAACAAGACTTCTCACAGATAAAAGTTTGAAATTCTAGATATTTGTCACTCTTCCAGTTATAATCCACCATTTCTCTTTGAAGTTGTTATCTTTGCTGAGTGGCTCTGATCAATACCTCTAACCTGTCATCAAGCACATTTCCCATATGTATTCCAAATACGGGCATATGTCCTTTGCCCCATTTATAAATGAAAAACAGGCTCAGAGGGCTGAAGCAATTTTACCAAAATCACACAGGAAAATGAGGCCAGGGCTCCTGTGCTGTACACCACAATGTTGGGTCTCATTTTTTTTCCAAAGGTTAGGCACCCTTTATTAGCAATATAAACATTTCACTCTGTTTTCACACTTACAGCAGATTAAATACACGGGGATGGTGGAAACAACAGAGTTTTCTGTGGGATTCAAGGGGTTGTGAAACCAACAGCCGACCTTGGAGAGGGAGAGGAGGGGACTGTTTAACATTCTTTCATTGCCTAGTAAAATGCTCAAGGCCTTGTGTACCGAAAGGAGCTGCCAGGGTAGCTACAACACAGACACATTTCCCATTTACCTTCACCTCTGGTGACCCCTCCGTGGCTGGGAGCAGGGCAGCAGACCATAACGTCTCCTATTATGGTCTCCTCATCCCCACAGCCCGGCCCTACGCGAGCAGTCTCTGTTCAGCCCGTGATAACCGTGCAGCCTCAGCCTTCCAGGGCGAAGCTGCCTGGATTTTATCACAATGCAGACAGTACATTCCCAATAAATAGTAGAAGATGTCAGAGGATGTGGCTGAGGTGTGCTTGAGCCGAGCAAGTCGGCCCCATTAATAAACGAAGGCTCAGGAATCCTGATGGGGTGGATAAGGGTTGCTGTCTTTCCAAACGAGCAGTCAGAGCTTGGTGCCAATGTAGACAGAAGTTTTGTAGCAGAGCCCAAGCCAAGCTGCTGATCTTTCATTTCCTAGATACATTTCTTGATGTTTCTCAGTGGGACTTGAAAAGAGAACAACTCCCCGTGGCTGAGGAACTGTCCCTGTAAACCATCAGTGTGGTACTTAGTGTACTAGATCATATTAGGTATGTAAATTGGAAAACAAAAATAAAAATCAGTCATTCCTAAGGGCAGAGGGAAGCAACCACTATTCTCACTATTATGATGAGCCTGTGCCTGTAATTTTGTATGATTTCCAGCACTGCCAGCTAGGACGGAGAAATGACAGCAGTTCTTGGGGGTATTTCCTATTCTCTATTTGCAGCATGGTATCTGGGAGAACATTTGTCTTGGGGCAAACATCCACTGAGGACAGGAAAAGAACATGGGAGCAACTGTGATCGCAGTGAAAAAGCTCTGAAGCTTAGATTCAACATCCTGTATTTGAAAATTTATTTGCCTTGCCCTCTTTGGATATGAAATCGTGCTAGGCCTTAGACAAGGTGATCTTTTCAGGATGGTGAACTGATGTGAACTCCTGTGCACAAGGAGCAGCTGTTAGAGGAGAAGAAACAAAGCTAGGGGTTGGAGACGAAAGGGTTTATGTGTTTTTGGCTTCCCTGTTTACCTGGCATTAGAAGCACGAATATGATTTGTTTTCTCTGTCTCGTTCATGCCTTACCTTTCAACATACAGTGCTAAGAAATGCTAATTATGCAGTCACCCTTTTCTGCAGCCCTTTCTAATACACCTTCTTGTTATGGTGGGTGGGAATCAGGAGACACCCTTTCTAATGCAGTGGTGTAAACGTGTGCACCCTGCCATCACAGGAAAATTCTGCTGCTAAAAAGAGAAGTAACAAGCAGCATTTCTTTTTTCTTTTCGACTTTTTCTTTTTTTTTAGACTTTTTTCTGTGTAGAGGTCAACATTTGAGGTGTGCCAAGTGCTACTGCTGTGGTGAGAGTTATTTGCTCAAAAGTGGGTGGAATATATGGGGAAAAAAATTAAATCTCTCATTGCAAAGAACTTGATTTAGGAACTCTTCTGGTAAGTTCTTGAAAAGTAGGTTTTTTTTACTTGGCAAGCAGGTGATTTTTTGACTGAATTGGAGGGAGGATATACCTACACATAAGGGTAGGGAAAGAAAATACACAGACCTTAAAAGATGTTATTGGTTTATTTACAAGAGTGCAAGACAGGTTAATGGACCCAAGGTGGTGTGAGACTTTGGGGAAAAGCAGCTCAGTAAGAGCTCACAAAGCCTTTGAAGCCAAAAGCCACTGGCAATTTTCGTTATTTCTTTTGGAAAGATTATAAATCTCTAATTTTTTTAAGGGATGTCATTGATCTGAAGGAATGACTGAGTGTGTAATCTTTGAGTTCATGTTTAACTGAGTATGGAAGTAGGCAGAAAGAGAACAGCACTACAGGGTTTATAGAGTGAAAAATGGAGATGACTGAAGGGTAGATCTGGCTTTAGATATTTAGATGAGGAGGAACAACTACAAGATTTATAACAAAGAACTTTTTATGATAAAAACCACCTCACCAATATCTAACTGTAGTATTTTTAATGTTCATTACAATTTTTAATCATCATAATTAGAGAAAAACCAGTAGTTGGTTTGAATACACATCTTGATGGGGTTTAATCATTCTGGTAGGAGCACGATCCTCATTTCTCTCAATTTATTCCAGAGGAAGGGAACACTGGGTTTGGAGAGGAGCTGCTTCTTGGCTTTTAATTACTTTTTCAATTGCAGGTGTTATCAGAGGGTCATCCCTCTTTTCCATGGGAGAATCACTCGGTGAGCCCCTCAGAGGAGGGTGAGCTAACATCATGTCCTTCTGTTGTGCTGCAACAAGCCATGCTTCCTTTAAAGAATACAATATCCACATAAAAGAGAGGGATCAGCTGAAAATGCTGCCATGAAACTGATAGGAACGTGGTCTCACAATAACTGCAGTTACAGCTTTTAAAAGTTACTCCCTATCCACTAACAGAGTAAAATCAGTAATCCTTTTAAGGCAGCTGGACAATTGGATAGGCTTGGTCATGGCCACTTGGGTGTGGTTTCACCAAGGCATTTTAAAGGGGCTGAGGGTCAATAAATTATAGTCCCTGGTATCTTATTAAAGGAACAGAACTTAGAAGTGTAAGGGTGAAGATTCAGATCCCAAAGTTCCTGAAAACATACTGGGAATTATTTTTAGGAACTTCAGTAAACTAAGAAATTGGTCTAACTAATCCAGGACCAAAAGGGGGAAGTCTGGGGCAGTCTGAGAACTGAATTTAGTCTTGATGCAGGTGTTTAAGTAGTGAATTCTTTTGTATTCTAGTCGTGTTCTGCTATATATTTTTGCATTGGACAAAAAAAATCAATTCAGAAAAGTGCCTCTCAGCAGCCTTACTGAAACATTCACCAGTCTTTGGGAGTTTCTGAAAACTTTCCCTGACTTCTACTGGAGTCTGCCATTGGTACACATTCACTTCGTGTAATTAGAAGCAGCTTATTCCCTTCCTGGAACCTGACAGGCACAGTAATTGCATGTTGGAAACACCATGCTTTCTGTGCTTTTCTGTGTTCAGACTGGGTCACAGAAGCCACTGGATGAAACCCATGAAGAACCATGTGGGAAGAGGGCGAAGCCTTTCTGACTGAGTTGAAATGCACGCCGTGGCTGTAAATCAAACACAGTTGACAGATTAAGGGACATCATCTGGAGCTGGACCTGCTGGCCAACCAAGTGGTGTGGCCAAGGACATCAGTGTGATAATTATTGTCCCCTTTGCTCATCACTGAATATAGGAAATTGATTAGACCCATGGTTAGCAACCTCTCACCTAGCTGACATGAGCTGAGATCATGACATGGTCTGTGGCACTATCTTAATAAATGAACTTGTTTTGACAAAGGTTTATGGGAGTCCACGAGAATGTTTGAGAATAAGAACCCTACTGACCAGAAGGTAACACCAGAAAACTACAGAGTACACTGAATTGCGTGTGAGCTCACAAAAATGGTTGGATTAGCTCTCCCAGAGATGGTTTCTTTTTAAAACAGTTATGAGAAATAACTGTCTGAAGCAGTTATTGAGATATTTTCACTGAGCTCATCACAGTAATCTAAATTAAAGAGTGCTGGGAATTTTTTTTTGGAAACGTTTTCTAAATTTTTCAGTGTAAAACCAAAAATCAAACCGACTTCAAATCCCTAACTCCTTGCATCAACAATTCTTAGGTTTTCCCTCGAAGAGGACAAAGGCATTAAACCAGACCAGAATCTGGTGGAGAAAACGTAGGGCCAACACACGGTAGAGACATGGCAGATATCATGTCTATCATTTTATGGATGCTTTCTGTAGCTCATGAATTTCTGTCTGCAGCCACTTCAAAAACCCCAGGAAATGTTCATGGGCTGCACAGGTAAATTAAACACTGTGATCTTTCAGTCTCCACCTTGTTTTTTTTGTCTACCAACATCTGTTTGTGAAAATTGGAGTGGTGGTAGCTTTTATTGGAGAAAATTTTCTGAAACCAGACGAGTAACTAACCCTGTGCTTCAGAATGGCAACAACCCTATTCTAGAGGTAAAGATCTGATGGCCTGCTACCAAAACATTCCATCTCATCCATCTCTTCTTTGCTCCCTGCAGAAATAATTATATTTTTAAAAATCTGAGTTTAAACTTCAGGTAGCAGCTCATCACTACATGTAAATGTCAGAGTCCTTCACAGAGCTTTAATTAGGTTCTTGTCTAGAAAGTCTGAGGATATCACTCCTCCCTACCTTTCTGCCTCTCTAAAATAACTTTGTCATTCCTGCTGTATATTCTATTGAGTTATGAACTTGAATGTTTTAACTCTATTGCAAAGAAACACTCCTTCACAGAAATTCTCTAAAGAAAGGCTCTAAAAAGGCTTTTTGCATTTATTATGGTTCTTTCAAATATTGAAAAAAACAGAGAGAAAAAGCAACAGGCAACTTAGAAGTCTATTACAAGAGGTTTAATATTTACAGAACTACCTAATGTTCTTCTGCTTTTTTCAGTTCACGCAGACAAATAATTCTTTTGTTAATGGATTTCTGTTAGATACATAGTAAATCTATGCGTATTTTGTATTGTTAATAACACCCACTGCTTTAGAATTGAATTCTGTTCTAAGGAGGGGAAATACACCCTGAATGCAAAAGTGAAATAATTTGGATTGAAGTAGATGTAAACTTCTATCCCAGATTTGTACCGAATTGAGCTGAATGTTTACATGAATGTGGTTGAGATGGTATCTGTCCTTAGGAGATACAACATTTTTGGAGACCAAGTGTCAGTATTCAGTGTTCCAGCATAGGCTTTGGTGAGAAACTGCAGAACTACAGAAAGCTCTGCACAGAGAAACCCTAAGAACAAAGAGAAAATTATTTGGACTTTTTTAAACTAGGTTTTTCTCCTTTTCTTTTCCTCTTTTTTTTTTTTCTTCTTCTCTTCTTCTCCCCTTTTTGTTTTCTTTTTCTTTCCCCTTTCCTCTTCTCTCCTCTGGCTATTTTGAAAGCTGGATATCAAAAACCTGGCATCGTTTACAAATTCCAGACCTAATATCTGCTGCACAATAATAATTTAATTTCTTTTCAGGTAGATTTGCAAAAAGAAATCCAAGTTAAAACCTCAAAATATTCCACTGTTTCTGATAACTTAGTTTGGTCAGATCACCTGTGCATCAGCACTGGGGCATGAAATCTTACAATTGCTTTTCAGGAAAATGGGAACTCGACTTTTATTTGGGTTATGTCCCTTTGGGGTTCTTTATTGTTTTTTTTTAATTTGAATTTTTTTCACGTCAGAAGTTCCATCTGGGTCTCCTTGACATTCCTTGTGGTAATGACAGCTTTGACTAGGCTAGTGGAAATAGAGTGGAGGGTTAAATCATGTGTACTGACAAAAGAATTTGATAAAAACCCTTATTTTTTACATTACTGATACATTCTTAGTCACCAGAACTTGCTAGATTTTGAAACGAGGTTCTGTAAATTCCTGATACTACATAAAATTTAAAAGGGAAGAATGTGTAGGTTTTTTCTGTGAGGTATAATTGGAAGTCTGCCTGTAAATTGTTCTCAATTTTTTATTATTCTGCATGTTAAAATTTCATGACAGGCCACGGCTGCTCCTAGTGATGCAGAATATTTCAGTCTGGTTTAGGACTGGTACTTGACACAGACGTCTGTACTACAATGATGAGAGGTTCCCTTATTGAAAAAAAATTATTTCCAACTCTCCAGAGCAGCTGTGTTCAGCATTAATAATTTATACCCAGAGGCATTTGCAAATACTCCATCCTTGTGAGAGTGACCTCTGAGAAGTGATACAGCCTCTTTGCCCATAAAACACCCCTGGGTATCAGAGTCTGTTGACAACTACCATTTAAAAAACCCCAACAAAACTCAAAGCAACTTAATTTAACATGATAGAAGCAGGGAAAGACAAATGCTGCTTTGGGGAGTCAAGATGGAGATGGAAGAGACCATTCCGAAAAAGGCAGAAGGCCAAACTCCCCTCAAATTTTTGGGTTTATGAAACAGCCAGTAGTGTGGACTCACCTCAGAGTTTCCTGCCAGTCTACTTCATACTAAAAACGGAGAAGAATCCTTCAAGTGGATGAGAGAAATTGGCTGTTGGAGTGTTTTCTCCACACGCTGGCTCCACGTAGGGCCGTGGAGCTGGGGCTGGACCCATCCCGTGCCAAACCCCGCCGGGGTCAGCAGAGTCCTGCCCCAGGTGCATTAACAGCCCTCCCCGTGGGCAGCTGTGCTCACAGAAACCAGACTGGGCTGGCCTCACACGAGCCATCATTGTCACCTCCTAGAAGCCTTGCACAGCACCGGGCAAGGCGCTGCTTTGTATTTTCACGGCCTGGGGTAATTAGCGCCCGGCATCTGCAGCGGAAATGAAATGCGTAACTCCGGAGTTTCTAAGATGACGCTGTTTTCACTACAGGTGCCATTTTGCAGAGAACATAAAGGCAGACACATCAAAATGCCATGAAGCCTCCTTCAATTAAAGCCTCTTTTTCCTTTTCTTCTTAAGATATACACATGTATTGAGCCATTAAAGAGAAAGATAAAAGGAGCCCCGAACACTGTTCATGCACAGCCTTTATGTCTGCAGCTACTCACTTTGCAGAAGACATTATTTGGACTGGAGCAAGTTATGGTGTGGCTTGACAGAGCTCAAGGCTGCTCTGTAGTGCTCCAGAGGCAGGCAGCGACTGGTGTGGCGGGGTTTCACCTCTCAGCATAGATTCTGCACCCAGATTTTGTGCAGTGCTCTGCCAGATGTGACATTCTTATACCCCCACTACTGCTCACCATGCTTCCAATTACTTGGTTGGCCCAGATTTGGGGGAAAAATAATGGATGACAGCTTTCAGTGCTGAAGATTCCTCTTAATACCCATGCTCTGTATGATTGTTTACCACTCTCAAAATTTACCTTTCATAAGGTACATATTATGAACCTTCTCTTCAGATTAAAAGTGCATTGTCCTTGGAACATGGGCATAGTTGGCAGCAGGTGAAAAGCTGCCTCTGTCCAAAGCACCAGCATAAATCTCCCAGACTGCTTAGCCCAGGATTTCGCCTCAGCAGCCTGGGATCAAGATCTGTGTTATTTAGTTGGCAGGACAGCATTTGGTGGGTTTCACTGAGGTTAGTTAATAGCCCTGTAACTTTTTTCAGCAGCCTTGAAATAGTCAACAAGGACATTTGGAGCTGTGGCTCACTGTAGATGCTGTTTGACTTCTCTATTCCAGGACTCACAGCCAAATAAGTTCAAATAAAATGATCCAAATTTTACAGTGCTTATTCCGGTAAAATTCACTGTTTGTTTTCCTTAGATAAAGATTAAATCAG
This sequence comes from Lycocorax pyrrhopterus obiensis, assembly GCA_014706295.1. NCBI lineage: Eukaryota > Metazoa > Chordata > Aves > Passeriformes > Paradisaeidae > Lycocorax > Lycocorax pyrrhopterus. The sequence goes on along the minus strand of JACSVZ010000015.1, from coordinate 71,376,568 downwards.
GGCTTTTGGAACTGGCCCCTTAATAGCTGGAAGGAACACTGGAGACATCTAATGGAAGATCAATAAGTGAGAGTTCAGTACAGAAAACACTATTTTTTCTTTTTCTTTTTTATTTTTTTCTTATATATTATCTACAAGCACAAGCTTTCATATTTTTAATGTAAAAATGCGTACAGATCATTATATATATAAAAATCAACTAGCCTTGTAGCAAACTGCCAGATCCAACCATCCCCAGGTTGGGGACAACCTGTCTGGATCCAGGTGCAAACCCAGTGGCCGATCCTCGCTTCCATCTGTAGTTGCACCAAACCCCCAGATACGAAGATTCTCAAAGTTCTAGGGAAGTTTTGGGTCCTGATCCAGGCCTTGCAGCACGGGCACGACTAACTCTTCATCAATTGAAGATAAATATTTAAAAACTTCATCAATGACAATCAACTTGTTGCAGGTAACAAGTATCCCTCTCACCTTTCCTCCCCATTTTTGTTTATCGTCCTTCTCATCCTCTCTCCGCAGAAAGGGCAGAGGGCAGAGGAGAGAAATTTAATGTTAGTGTCACATACCTACACTTAAACAGCAGCAGGAGAAACAGAACTTCATCTGTTGATGTCTGCTGCAGAAAGGCTACTGAATGTGGGTTCACGCTGCACTTGGCCTTTTCAATGCTTGGGCAATTTTGGGCTCAATTTTTGCACATTGTGGAAATGTGACAGATTTATAGCATAGCCAGTAATGTGCTGCAAAATTGTGAGCAACAGTAAATCAAGTTGCATTTAACTCTATGTAACACGTATGAACAGATTATAATATACCATAGTAGAACTGGCTTAGGGGGAAAAAATTAATGAGCAATTAAATAAAGAACTTTGTGTTTGTTTTGAAGGAAAGGTCACAAAATAGTGCCCTCCTTTTTGCCCAAGTGTTTATCTTGTTTGGCAGTTTCCAAATTCAGTCTTTGCAAAGGAATGTTACTATTTTTATTGTAAGTTCTTTATGTAACAAGGGATGTTTGCACAGTGGAACATTTTATTTTCACCAGTATTTTATAATCTGTCTATTCAGATATTATGAAAGAAGATACAATTTGCTGGAAATCTTCTGGAAAGTATGAGGGCTGTAACTTAGCCACCCCTTCCTTTCAACTCTTCTAGCATGAATATGATTATTTTCTCTTGTCATTCATTTATAACCTTTTTGTATATTAAACGCAGCTCCAACATGAACCCTAAGAAAGGTTTTTCAGATAAAAGAACTGTTGAAGTTTTCTGAGAGGGATGAATCAATTGCTTGGCATACCAAAGTAAAGACTCAGCTGTGTTGCCATGGGATTGCAGGTAAGGATTTTGTTTACTTCAGAGACAGTGCACCAGTACTGATTTGAAAGATAACAGAACCTTAGTGCTTCAACTTGCAAATGCTCACTCTGGCTCCTAATGTAACTACACTGCTTGCAAGTTCAGCCCCTCAGCTATAGAATTCTGGTTTGTGAACAGGCACTAGCTCGCTCTTTTACACTTGTATTGATTCTACATTGCTAACAGGACTAAAAATGGCAAAACCTCTGTTTTTTTCTGTATTTTTTTTTCTTTTTTTTAAAAAAAAGTTAACGGTATGATGAATAGTATGGGAACAAGTGTGTCACAGAGGCCTGTTGCAAGAACCCCCTGCCCAGAAGCACACGGTGAAGCTTCCATTGCAGTGTGTCCAGCTGATGCACAGCAACACACACGTGAACATGAGGACCAAAATACAGACATTGATTCCAGGAGAGTGAAATGAGTTTTTTACCATCTAGAATACAGAAGCAGAGAAAACAAACAACAGCACAAATAAAATATACATCTGAATGTGATGTTCTTTGCTGGTTGGCTAAAAGCGAAAGTTTAAAAAAGTCTACTTTGGTAAAATATCTTCAAGTGAATACTTGTAATCAAAGTCCTAATTTGGAAATTTTCTCGGTCCACAGGGATACACAGATCTGCCTCTTCAGCCTGTTCCACCACCTATATGGCTACCTCTACCTGTACAAAGGGCTATCCAACTAGATCTACTCATTTTCCTACATCCGTGGCAATTTGCATTTGACAGCCTTTTGGAGTTACTTCCTCGCAGAGGCAAACAACCACACGAAGTACAAAGCAGTGGAGAATAAAGCTGTAAGTAGTTGCTACAAGGGGGCTGCTCCTCAAAGGAGAACACTGCTAATCCCTCATCCCAGCCCTGTGGCTGGCTGTGGTTCTACACAGTCTGAGCTGCCTGAAGGGACGCAACACCACTGGTGGGAGACCAACACAACCTGAATGAGAAGCTTCCAGTCTTGGTTCTTGCATCTTTTAGCAGTTAACAAACCCACTAGACAGGAGGCAAAACTTGGCAGCTGGCTTAAATGAGACAATGAGGGAGAAGGAAAAAACTGGACACATTTTAACCCAGGCACCAAAATCTGATAAAATGCGCTTTCACTTCAGCGTGCCTGATAAAAGTCACAAAAAACCTGCACTGCTTTAAGCCCCAGAGTGCTCCAAGCAGCATCTGGAAGTTTAAACAGCTGAAAATTACGGTCTTTTGATATGGTAGAGGCCATTCAGATCTGATTTACATTTGGGCTTAGACTTAAAATACTTGCCTTCCCAAGGATTCAGTTCTTCTTCAGTATAAGATAGACTAAGAGGAACTACTTGAATTGAAAAAAAGACCAAAACAAAAAATTAACAAAAGCTAAAAACTACCCACAGCTAAATCAATAGTAATATGGTTCTTTTTTTTTTCAGTTTGATTTCCCAACACATATACTCCCATTTCCCCAAGCACAGTACTGCACTTTGAGGGGGAAATGCTGAAATGCCACTGGACTAGCTGATTATTTCTTGAGAATTCTGCAGTTTCAGAGGAGCTGGAAGAGCAGCTGAACTTCAGCTCTCCTGAAATGTGTGTCTAGCTGGCTAAACACTCCAGGAAACAGACCTTTCCTAAACTTTTTGCATACCTTGCTAAGAACATCAACACCCACGGATTTGACAAAAATAACAAGGAAGGACAGTTTGGAGTGAAAGCACACAATGAGCCAACTTAGAGCTGGTGAAGGTGTCAGGTGAACTTTCTGATACAACGCAGCAGCTTCTACACATATTCAGTCCTGGAGAACATCGGTTGTGATGGTTGTCGGGGGACTGTTGATGATGCCTGTTGATTCAGAGGGCTGAATCTCACTCTCCAATAGCTACTGAGCAGCTGTCTGGCTGGAAATTATGTTTAGGCACTACTGACTTGCAGGGGATTGGAGCTAGCCACGTAGAAGCAGAAGATTCTCTCTTGGTTGCCAATCCCCACAATTGTCTAGTCCTTTGGAGTTCATTTGGTGTTTGTTTTTTGGTTTTTTTTCTTGGTGTTTTGGGTTTTTTTTTATCCCACATTAGTCAGAAGCAGTGTGGCTAAATGCATTTCAAAACAGGAAAATAGTACGACCCCGTGTTACTCAAAAAAGTGGTGGTGGTTTGTCTTTTTTTAATTTTCGTTGCAAAGCTTTGACCATTTTTCATTAAATGTGCTCTGCTCGCCCCATCCCTACTCCAAGCTAATCTGCTCCAAAATGCTCCTCTGGCTTAGGACAGCTCTTTTTAGCTGCTGATTTTGGTAAGCATCTTATTAATGGCCTGCTTGACATGGGTGGTGGAGCTTCGTCTCCGAGTCTTGCCCTGGACCATCTTCCGGCGCCGCACCTCCCGACAGAGCTCGTAGAAGGCCTCCATGATGTTGCCCTCTCCCGTGCAAGCAGAGCACTCGTAAAAAGCACATGCAAGTTCTGTGGCCAGCTTTTCACCTTCCTCTGTGCTGACTTGCCTGGAGTGATCCAAGTCTGCTTTGTTCCCCACCAGGATCAGGGTGACATTTTTGGGCTTTTTAACTTCATCCAACAAGTTCTTAAGCGGCAGCATTTCCTCGAAGCTGCCTCTGTCCGTGATGTCGTAAACCAGCACGAAGCCCTCACCCCATCGCACGTGTCCTTCTTTCTGAATGGCATCCTCCTGTTGGAAAAGACAGACACCAGCCTTAGGAATTTGATTTATGAAGAAGATGGCAGGCCTTCAGGGAGGTGTTGGTCCTCCAAAGCCTACAAAGCTGTGCACATCTGCTTTACTTTATATTTTGCACACATCACCCTTTTTATCACGTGGCACAGGAGATCTATTCCACCCAGTGCCACGAGCTGCACAGGCCTGTGCAGTGTGAGCACCTGCCATGTTTTTAAAGGAAGGGAGACCTGACTATGACAAATCTGCTCTTCACTTCAGTGAGAATTGTCGACTGAAGCTGTAAAGCCTCATCACTTGATGGTAGAAATGGATTGTGACTTTGTGCCTAGTGATGCCGTGCTGCTGGGCCAGCCCTGAATCAAAGGCATCACCACAAAATAATTTTACCCCCAGTGATGCCTGAAGCGGCCACCTAAAAAAACAGAGACTAGACAGGAGTAAGGGGATAAAGGTGGGTATTTATTTGAAAGGCCATCAAAGGTACCCCTGGGGAGCCAGAGGCTACTGCCAAGATGGACCCCAAGACAGACCCCAAGCCACGAGTTCTTCACACTTTTATAAGTTTGGTTTATTTGCATATCAGGGTTAATTCTCCAATTAAAGCTTCAGTTAATGATGCCATTTCCCCAAGCTTGCCCCCCTTTAGAGGCTTTGGTTTATACTTTTTGGGCCTAGGACGGTCTGGGTGTCCTTGGAGAGCAGGCCTGGAGAGGCTTTGTTATGTCTGCCTGGCACGAGAGAGCAGAAGTGAACAGGCTACAAGAAACCTCAGAGTTACACACTGGGCAGTGCAGGATTTGAAAAATATGAAAGTTAAAACCTAAGGCATCACCAGAGTAAGCCCCTTGACTTGTTTGTTCTCCCACTATTTGAAAACCCTGAGCAGGATGCCTTGCAGAAGGGTGTGGATCCAGCAAGGGGGAGCAGGGGGGGTTCTGCCCAGAAGCAAATCTGTGTCCCCAGAGCAGAGCAGAGCAGAGCAGAGCACACCTGCCCCCACCTCACTGCTGCCACCACCACGCTCCCCTCCCCTGCTGCGCACCCGAGCCGAGGAACTGGGTAGCAGCACGCGCACCCACGCACCTGACCAGCCGTGTCTAGTATCTCCATGGAAACCACTTCATCATCAATGGTAGCTTGGTGACGATATGTCGACTCTAAAATAAGAACACATATTGTGAAACGTACTAAAAGAACGTAATTTTCTCCCTGGTTTTTTTTTTTTAATCTTCCTCACAGATCTCCCAGCACAAGAGCTGAGATGTGACACACAGTTCGACTAAATTTTCTTTGCTGGAGCTCTTCCAGCCATTCTGGAGCACACTCAAGTCCTCTTTTCTACGACAGCAACACTTTTACCTCTCTCCACAGGGCACAACTTTTTCTTTCCCCTGCGTTAGACCAGCAAAAGGCTGGAGGATGCTGCAATCTGCACCCAACAAAGGACAGTTTGCTGTGGCAGAGAGCTCTGCAGAGCTGTAGCCCATTTTTCATGTTCGCTCCCAGGAAAGGCTGCTACCTACGGAAGACAACACCACAACTCTCAAAGTATCCAGCTCAACAGACTGTCACTGCATAGCCTGGTGATCAAAACCAGTATGGTTGCAGATCAAGGAATCTAACCACTAAGCTCAGGCCTTGTACAGTGAAAAAATCACAGACCAGTTAGGTATTTTAGGAATGTGTGTTTTAAACATGCTGAAATCATCACATTCCCCTCTTCTAGCACGGGATCAAGCAGTGACTTCCCTGTTTATGATTTATAAGGATAACCAGTGGGCATTAAACATTTACACTGTGCCACAGGAAAAAAAAACCCAAACCTATTTACTGTCCCAGGTTCTGGAACCAGGCAACTAATCAGAAAACTAATGACAAAGGAGTTTGTTTTATCTTAATAAGCTGATAAGCTAAATTTGATAGCATTTGACCTAAAAAGTGGAAAACTATCTGTGCTAACATGGAGATTTATTACTGTTGCTAGCTCACAGATGTCCTATATCAGAAGGCAAATATGTGTGCTGTAAAAGTCTGGCCAGTGACTATGAATGCTTTGCATTGTCAGAGACACCACTCTTTCATTTGGTGCAAATCTCTTCCATAGGAACGAAGGATATCTTTTAGGAAATGCATTTCTTTAACTTGAACTTCTGGAAGGGCTCGTGTTTGGTGAATGCCTGTTTTCATGATGTACCTCTTCATAATCAGGAACGTTTCGATGCTGTCACTGCTGCAAACAGTCTCCTCCCAAACCAAAAATGCCCCACTGCCTCCCTGTGCCACCTTAATTGCTGTAATTGCCCAGCTGTCTCTAATGGGGACAAATGGTCAATTTACTCGGGCAGATGGCAAGCAATCTTGCTGCAGGGTTTCAGTCCATGAAGACTGGGTTTTCTGAAAGGCTGTAAATACCCCTTCTGGTTAGTATTTCCAGGCTGTTGAAGGAGTTGGAGTCTCCCTTTGTGATCCTGAGGCTAGACCTACACAGCAGAGTAAGGTATAGCAAAGTCTCTCAGTGGTGTGTCTTATCTGTCCCTTCCACACACCCTCCTACGTGCAGCAATTCCCCCAGGGAATGCAGAAAAAGCAGGAAACGCTCGTTTGGTGTGAGAGCTGCAGTGATGCACCTTCAGTGAGTTATTTCAGCGTTCAGTGCTAGGTTGGGATTCCCTGTGTAGTACTCCAAGCTCGAGGTTATTTAGGAACTTCTGCTTTGCTTCTTTGGGGGAGGATGCTGTGGAGAAGAGAGGGCTCTGTGAGTAAGCAATGTGATTTTAGCTCCTTACTTGCTAAGGCTTTGCAGTGCTTGTATGCCTTCACCCACCTGGCCCTGCCTGACAAGTGGCTGCTGAGAATTTTTCCACAGAACCTGAGAAAGTGCCCACCCAGCCATGACTGCAGGGTATCTGTGAAATGTCCTCCTTAGGAGGCAGGATGGGGTAGGCCATACAGATCTTCCCTATGAAATGGGAGAATAAATCTCGAGGAACAGGCTTTTGCTCACTGTGCAAAAGCAGCGTGAATCTTAAATGATACTTGACTTCTCAAAATAGGACTCTGGCAGCGCTTTATGTTGCAAGTTTAACTTGCTTTGGCTGCTCACGCTGGAAAGGAATCTGATCTTGGATGAGTAGCACTGATTTAGGTCGGATTTGTGTAAATAAATCTTAGTAAATGTGTGTCTGTTCCTGTGCTTTGGAATGTGTGGTAGCTGGGTGAATTTTAATGAGGAGCGTAAAACAGCTGGACGTTGAAAGCATTTTTGGTGTGATTACAGACATGGCTGCTCCTTCAAGGGAACAGAAACATCTGAAGAATCTGGTTGTCTTGTAAATTATGAGCCCTGAAGTCTGCTCACACTGACATGGTACTGCACAAAAACACTGCCTTGCTTTGGGATTTATTAGTATCATTTTCCTTGTGGCACTGCCTTTTTTTCTTTTTCTTTTTCTTTTTCTCTTTTTTCTTTTTTTAGATGTGCAGCCACAGAGTAATTACAGGGCTTGAGATAACTGCTGGACCCCTGACTGAAACCACTGACAACACAGGTGTCTGTGTCTCACCTAAGCACCCTTGGCTCCTATTAGAGCTGATGAAATAAAATAGGTGCTGGTGCAAAATAGCTTGTCTGAGCTCTCTCCTGGAATAAACTGCACCTCAGAAGTACTTGGAAGTCTAAAATTGGTCACATGAAAGGCTGTGAAACTCTTATGCCTGCATCATCACAGTTAAGTAGAAAAAGCAAGGTGTAACACTCTACCAGTGGCTCCCAAGATGATTTTGGGCAACTTTCTGCAATTCAGATTGTGACTTGCACCAGGTGCTGCCTACATATTCTATCTATAGCTGTGTGGCTAAACCCTCACAGGTGGAACAAACACCATGGAGCTGTGCCTTGCTCACCACAAACTCGGTGTCAAACCTGCCATCCTCAAAGCAGAGTCAGGGAGCTGCTGTGCAGACTGAGCCGTGGCTGGTCTGAAGCTGGCAGTGCTGTGGAAATAGACTTATTTTGACATAAATAAGTAAATCTGACCTGTTCTTGCTGGTCTGGGGGCGTGCTGTGCTTCCAGTCATGTTCCCAGTAAGAGGCTCAAAGGTGCGGATGAGTGTGGCTGATGCCAGATGCCAGAGTGGCTCCTGGCCATAAAGCTGAAGTCCCCCAGCACTCCTGCTGTGCACAGCACTCTTGGTCCTCATAGTCCCATTGTTTGGAAAATTGAAGTTTATTTCAAATGTATTTAGAGCTGTCAAAAGGCCTGAGAATCATGCTGGAGAGTGGTAGCGGTTGGTTTGGTTTTGAGCCACAATAATTCATTAATAGGAACTGAATAAATCTTTCAAATGACCACAGCTGCTGAATAATTATGGAAAAAAATTATTTTGCAAGGAAAAAAAACCCAAAAAACCCCAAAACTTCCCTGGGGGCTCTTGGTGTTGGTAAGCTTATTACAGATATCCCTATTCTTCTGATCAGTACGATTAAAAACAATACAGGAACAAAACCTACTTATGTAGGGAAAGCTTTGAAGCCCATGATCCAGAAACTGTCTATGGATGAAATATTCAGTCACAGCTTAATCACATCACATCACATCCTTGTACTATGCTTATTGTGGCATTTTTAACAGCTTTGGCCTGTAAGACTTGGCTGGTCATCTCTCAAACCTTTTTTTTTTTTTGTCCAGGACTATCCTGTTTTTCTGAATATATTTGTTCCAGAATATCGTATTTTGTAGAGAAAAACTATTATCTGGAAATTAATTTCCTGGTTTTGGGTTATATTTGCAGTGATGTAAAAAGTTGCAGTGATGTAAAAAGCTGTTTCCAATACTTGTTTATTTTGAACTGGCAATATCTACTGGGATATGTCACAGCTCTAGAAGGAAATATTTGCATGGAGGTGTTTCTTGGGTTTAGGAGTAGGTGAATCAGCTGAGATGGAGCAATGACATTTTACAGGCAAACTTAAGGAACAGCCTGGTCTCTTGTTTGCTTTTAAGTACAGAGGGACACAAACTCCCTTTCCATACAGAATTTTAGCTGATTTTTTTTGTCAAGAAAGGTTAATAAAACAAGGACACATAAAAATGCTTTAAGAAACTTTGGTCTCATGGTGGTTTTCAGCCAGATGGATCCAAGAAATGAGAGAGATGTGGAGAAAGACCTTTTGTGTAGTGACTACAGCAGAGTTTTCAGACCAAACAGCTAACAGCCATGAACTTTTAAGTCATGGCTAAAGTCCTGTTGGATGGCAATGGAGCAGTGTCTAAAAGACTAAAACTCCCCATAATTAGTTCTGTTAACAGAATCAAGGTTCCTGATTTTTGTTTGGAGTGTTTTTGTTGTTACCTCACTACTCATTTAGACTCCTGCAATCTTTGGCACCCATCACGTGCACATGTGTATCACACTTGAGAACAGTGATTTGACAGCCCACTGGGGAAAAAAAAATATTTCTATTACCAACCCTGGTGCTGTTCTCCTTCCTTGAGCTGGCCCTGGTGAAGTCTGTCCCCTCTGCATTTCTTTGCTGATTCAGGAACTTTTCATATTTTAGAAAGCCCCTGTAAGCTGAATGGATCCTCCTGGCTCAGAAAGTCTCTCCTGCCTTCTTCCTTCCTCATCCCCAGCTTTCCTCAAAGCCCAGCAGAATTTATTTTTCTTGCTTGCATCTGGCTGTTACGTGTTCCCCCTGTTATTTACCTTGCAGGAGGGTTTTTATTTTGCCACCACCTGTGGTTTTACAGTAGCACAGTACCACCCTTGTGTATTTAGAACATATTTCTACTGCTAATGCAGTGTAACCTCATGTGTCTCTCTTTTCATTAATACCACAGACCCCCAAATGAGCAAAGTTGGGTTATTTGTTAATAATGCCATCGAACAACATGCCATGAATGGTCATTGCATCATTGTTATCATGTGTAGAAGAAGAAAAAAGAGTAAAAATTAAGTTTCTGAAAGGAAGCTTTGTGACTCTGATAGTTGACTCGGACTCTTCAATGTTGTGTTGTGCATGTGCAGCCCCAAGAGTCAGGAAATAGGGAAGGAAAGGTCCCAGGAGGTTGTGACACTCATCACAGGTGTCACGTGCCCTTAATGTGCAAGTCATGCTACACAAACACTCACGCCAAGCTACAAATTTCAACCAAACCACGTATGAAAGAAGATACTTGTTTGCAGAGATATTTAACCCAAGTCTAGAGCCTCCAGCCTGCTCCACATGCTGTGAATGCTGCTTCTGGAACCCATATGGTGACGTGCAAACAGGTTTATTTTCCAGCTCCGTTTTCAGCTGCCCTCTCCAAGGCTACGTTCGCTGCAATCAGAGTTGTGGCTGCAGTGCTGCAGGCGTTCCCAAACCAGCCAGGTTAAAGCTGAGCACAGAAGGAGCCACGTGGGAGGCACTGCAGGCAGAGTGTGCCTTAGCTTGCTGAGCTGCTTTTAGTTGTTTTTCCGGGCAAGGTGAAGCTCTGTTCTATGTAAATTGAGGCTGGGTGAGGCACAGCAGCCCTATTCATACCCCTAAGGAGGCACACGGCGCAGTCAGCAGGCAAGAGCCTCTGCACAAGCCTGGACGCTGGGCTGTCCATGGAGATGGGCAGAGACCATTCAGAGGTGACCTTAGAAGCAGCTTCAGGTGCTGTGGGGACTCATGGGGAAAAAAAGGATGCTCCATGGAGCACAAGGACACATGCAAAAAACCCAGCTACTGTAGTGTGAGATACGGAGAACAAATCCAGGAGAAATGAGGCTTGATTAGGTTGCTGCTTAGCGAGAAGTTTGGTTTTTATCATGTTTTCCTATTTCTAATGAAGTGGGAAGGTGACAGATGGCTTGTATTTGCATAGCCCCACGAGACTATAAAGTTCTCATCTTGGCATGAGAGGATCTGTTGCATCCCTAGAATTTCCTCTTTTCAGGTAGAACACGAGTGATTAAAAACTAGTCTACAGAAAAACATTTTTTCTTGATGCGTTGATATTTTCAATAAACAACATTTTGGCCTTCAAACAGAAACTGCAGAATAGTTTTCTTGCAGAGGACTCTAAAAATAATGAAAAATGTCTTTATTTGTTACCTTCTGCTGCATGCAAATATGATTTTTCTCATGTATTTTTCACATATATGCATATGAAGAATGGGTTTCTTTTGAGAAGTGGTGTTGCTTTTCCTATCCTATAGGTTCTGTCTTCATTCAACTTTTACTGGGACAGGCAAAGAAAACGAGGGCAGGTACCTGGGAACTGAATTCATCAAAGCATGCTAAAACCAAAACAATAAAGTCAGATCAGTGCTAACAAGTAGGGACTAAGCTCAAAGGTTTAAACAGTTGTTGGTTGTTTTGGTTTGCTGGGGGTTTTTTTGTTTGTTTTTATTTAATTTTCTCATCAACACTTGGAAGGGATGTTGGTTCTTGGTAGGAATTACAGCCCTGATAAATTTAAGTCTAAATAAATAATATTTTGCTCTGCCTTTTTGTCTGATTGCAGCAAGAACTCTTTATTGGTGAAGCTGAGTTTCACCTTATTTCTGACCATATAAATGAAAACTACCCAGTGAGACTTTTCTCACCCCTAAAACAAGTAAAACAAAAGCCTTCTCTCCTGAAGGTGCAGAAGCAAGCCCTGGAAAATTCTGCTCATCTGGAAAACATTTCAGAATATGATGAGCAACAAAACTAGGGGCAAAATATTTTGCAGCTGTAGCTATAGCAAGAACAGCCACTGCCATTCCTGAGTTTTGCTGTCTGTTGAGCTACTGGAAAAAAAGGCAGTGTTTTTTATTACTGGCATCAGGAATATCTTCATCCTGAGACTCATATGAAAGAAAACAAACCACATTTTCAGATAACTGCTTCCCATGTTATTGCAAGCATCTTCTGTTGCTGCTCTCAATTACAATTTCATCATTTCAAGTCTTTGTTGAGAATTTTAGAAGCCGGAGTTGGTGTTTTAAGGTGCTTTGGGCCACATGAGTCCATTTCCTTAGAAACACCTCAGAGAACCTGGGAATACTTTCATGGCTCATTGCTGTAATACATTCAGGATAAATTCCTCCTGCTGAAGAGCACGGTAAAAATGATGCAACATATTAAATGTATATCAAGTTAAATAATGTTTCTACTGTTTTGATGTAGGAAAAATATAAGCATGGGATGAAGCACAGGAAGGCACAACCCAGACTGCTGAGGACTGAATCCCTTAAGCACCGAGGCACAGGAATGAGTAATTCTGTCAATAAAAATCGAGGATACGAATAGCTGGAGTCTGGCTGGAGAATAAGGCTGTTTCCCAGTGATTTATGAAGTGTCTGCACATTTGTCATGGTAGTCCCTGAAGCACAGGCTGGCAGCCATTCCTCCCAAACCAAAAGGTTGGTTACCATCACACCTCACCCTGGCTGAGGGCCCACTCAGGACCACACGTGCTATTCCCAGCCTGGGCTTGGATAAGCTGCAGTTGTCAACACGGGTGTTCAGACGAAATATGCACGAGGCAAAGCTCTGCAAGATGATGGCAGAACTCTCTCCTATGGAAACTATAGAACTCTCTCCTCTTTTGCTCCCTGCAGAACATGGTTGTTTTTCATCATGAGCACTGTGTAGACTGCACTACCCTGTTGTGCAGCAGGAAGAGGAGAGTGCTGGGAGGGGAGGCTGCCTTCCTTCTAGGGCTGTCAACCTTTACACACAAGGGCTGAAGGGGCCATCAGTTAATGATTTATAAACACTTTTTTTACTGTGGGCTGCTCTGTTAGAAGCTCTGTTTGCTGTCTGGGCAGTTTCTCTCTCAGCTGTGCTGCTGTAGGATTTTGGTGGTAGAGACAGGCAGTTAAACCTTCAGGAGTATTAAGACAAACTTGCTGAGTAAGCCACAAGTCAAGGAAACTAGAAATCCAACACACAAAGACACGTTTCTTTAACTTGGGATCTGCAGCAGGGAAGGCAATCCCAGGGATCAGGAGTTTGTATTCAGATGCTATTCCAGCTGTCCAGACAATGTGTTAGCTGAATGAACCAGGCACCAAAGACAATCCTTGTGAACTGCACTTGGACTGGAGCTCTTTATCATGGCTTCAATGGCACAAAGTTATCCCAAAAAGATACTTCTTGCATCTGCTCTTGCTAGGATGAATTATATATAATAAATAACACTAAATGCTCCAAGTGAGGTCTTGATTCCCACAGCTAAGCTGTTTCTGGGTCTCAACCATTTTGATGAAAGCTAGTTTGGATACATTCCTACTTTGCTCTGTTGCTTATGTTGTTCATACAGACCTGTATTTATCCAGTGCAGAAAACAAACTCAGGCCAGCATTATTTGCTAGCTCTGCCACATTATTTACATCATGTATGGGGTCTGCAAACTCTCCTTGTGATTCCCTAACGATACTATTTTGCTAACAGAACCCCCCAGCTACAGATGTAAGCAAACCACCCTTCTAATGTAAAAATAATCATCCTTGCAATAAGTTTTCCAGTGGGAAAGGCCTTCTTGCCAGTGTAAATATCTCCACAAAGTCGTTTCTGCTGTTCTTGCCACAGTGGTGAAATTTGCAAGTCTTGAGCTCGTCTGTAGGAGATTCAGTTTTCTTCTGTGGGAGAATTCAGGGCTCTAAGAGAGGTTTCTGTCTCCTTTCTTCAAGCAATTTGTACAACTTTGTCTCCTGTCTTTCCTGCTTTCCTTTCACCTACACATTTTGCCCGTGTTTGAGGGTCTCTTATGGGCTGTCTGTGTGTTGCATTGGACAGGACTTTAAAGAAAAAGTGTTCAAGTTTTTTATTCTCCCAGGAGAAAAAAAGAGTGAACAAAAACCTGTAAAGAAATTGTGATACAGCTGGAAGAAATAGTCTTCAAAAATGTCGCTATTAATCTAGTAGTCCTGGCAAAACTATAATTTTTCTGAAGACCCCTATTTCTTACGGTTACCTCTACTCCTCTAAAGTAGTGAAGAGTCTTCTCTCTACCCCATTCAAATTAAATAAACCCCTTTGCTTTCTGTCTCTCTTTGCCTTCACACACAGGCCAGTCTGTCATGCCCTGTCCTACTGATCATGTGTTCAGAGAGAGTTTTCTTTCCAGAGCATCGGCAAAGTCTCACGAAGTGTGTGAACAGCTAGAGAAAGACATCCAGGGGCAGTGTGAGAAAGCCAAGACACTTTTAGAAAGGTCAACAAAAATATTATCTCCTTGTTTGCTGATAAGTTATAAGTAGATTTTTGTTTCAAATGCAGTTTTTTTGCTTGCTGTTTCTGTGTGCCTTTGATACACGTCTTAAATCTGAGTATCAGTTACTCAAAGGATTTACAATCCTTCTGCAAGATGAAGGATTTTGTAGGTGAGACACACCTACAAAACAAACCAGGCAACAAACCAGTTACAGAAACAAGAAAAGAACGGAGGAGCCTGTCTCCTGCATTTACCTGGGGTTTTAGTTGTTTGGGGATTTTTTCCTACATAGCAAAAATTGATGTTTTAGTCCTTGAGCCTCAGGAACCCCCTGATTCTCCCAACTACATATAAAAATGTTAATCCAGAACAAATGACAAAACACAGTTCATAATCTCCCCCTTTTTTCTTGCAAATTGTTCCTGTTTTGGTGGAACAGCAAATGTGTTCTCAGAGAAATGCTGCAAAATTATTTTCAAAAGCACTCAGCCATAGCAATGATGAATTTTCTTCTTTCATCATTTGATCCAGGAGATTCTCCCTGCATGTCATGCCTTACAGAGGCAGGAAATTTGCTGCTACCCTTGAAGTACTCTGCAGGCCCTCTGTCTACTGCCGTGATGGCTCTTTGGGCTTCCTCCTCCTTTTTTTTTTTTGCCTTTTAGCAGTTCCCTTGATCACTCTGATTCAGCATCTCCAATTTTAAAACCAATTCAATATCACAGTGAACCACAACATCTCTCCAACTCTGAGCTCAGGTGAAGGCACCCTAAATTCTGGGCACTGCCAGTAGCTCCTGGGGGGAATTGCTGAGATGCAGACTCTTACTGCAATTTGCTGGGACTGGGGAGAGCAGCTGTTCCCAGCAGCCTTGAAAATGATGGTTTCAAGCCCCGGGGTCACTGAGGTCCACAGGAGTCCCACATTCGTGATAAGAGTGTGGCTTAAGTGGTGCCCTAACCAGGACAAGCATTTTGAGGTCTTCTAACATCATGCCGAGCTTGCTTACATGTTTTTTACATTGTGTTCTATTTGAGAACATGTAAACATTAATGAATTTTGGTGAAATACATGTGGGAACCCAATCCCCTTTCCCAGTACATATTTAACAAGCTGAAGACGACTAGTTTAATACTGAATTCTTCATGTATTTAGTATTTTAGACGACAACTGCCTGTATTTTTGAAAATGTGCAGTTCCAGCCTTTCTACACAGAGCTCTTTTGTTGAATTGCTGAAAATGTGAGATAGCTGCAATTTACTGTAAACGAAGATGGATGTGGAAACCCATTCACCTTGATAATGCCAGGTAGGAATTTTCCTTGAGGAACTTAGCACCTTTTGGAAAAGCAAACAAAAACCCCATGCCGAGATGGTGACAATGACTTGCCAGTCAAACAGAAATACTGGACAAGTCAAGGCTGACAATTAACACTCCCCAGAAAATGACCTTTGCTGTGGTTGTCGTCCTTTGGCTGAGAACAGTTAAATAAAAGGCAGAGTGAGATGCAGTTTTTTGAAGATGCAGCTGCCCTAGCAATGCTTGCACAGATCATACACAAAAGTGGCTGAGCTGCAAAGCCCTGACTTCAGCAGCAGCTCTGTTTTCCAAAGCCTGCAGGGTTCAGTGACGTTCCTCCCGCCAGAAAATGTTATTTTGTGGTTGGTAATTTGGCTCCTGGAGGTACAGCACTCTATCCAGGTGCTGCTAAAAGTATGGCCCTTCATTTTCTGCTGCCAGGTTAGACTAGCAAAGAATATTTACAAGGTGTGTTTTTTCCCTTCCAGTTAAAATGTGCCACCCCTGAATAAAAAGAGGAATAGAGTGGTTTTGTTTTTTTTTTTAATATGATGCTTAGTTTAGGTTAATGTTGAATTTCCATCAGGCTTTGAACAGCTTGGTGAAAGCTTTCCTAAAAATAGGCATTATCTGGGGATTGCTTGCATCAGAGGGCTAATGGGTGGTTGAAAACTTGACATAAGAAATAAACTATGAATTTGACGTTTCTGTCACAGCCCCAGTGATTTTTGGCAAAACCTTCCGTTGCTTAGTAGCTGGATGGTTTGCATCTGTTTTACTCCTGTCCTTTTAGAATAACTTGACAAAGCTGCTTATTCCTCCCCGTAGAGGAAATGATTCTCACTGACACAGCTTTAATTTTTTATATCGATTGAGCACGTAGATATCCCTCTGTCCACAGAACTGCCAGTCCATGACTGCTAAGAAGAAATGAATCTATTCTGCTAAAACTTTCAGTGAATACAGATGTTTACACATAATTGGATCCCAAACCATTCCAGGATGACCATGCTAAAGAGAGAAAATGCATTTTTTCAGGCACTGTTTTTCAAAGCTTTTCAAGGCACAGTTCCTTTCTGACTGAAGGCTTGAATAGGAGTTACGATTCCAAAATAATTTTTCACCTCTAACACTTCAGAACCTTCTTTGTGATCTGTAGTTTGACAAAACAATACTTTATAATACTTTACAAAACAAACTCTGGTGAGCAGCTTCCACCAGAGATTACTGTGATTAAGAAAGAACTTGTTGACAATAGTTTATTAGTTTTTGAATTTCTCAAACCTTTCCCTCAGAGCAACCTGGAGTGATGAGCATCACAATGACTGTAATACACAAGTTAAGCTATTATTCTCTAAACTGAATGGGGATGTAGAACTCAGTTAAGTCAGAAGAGATTCAATTTTTTAGTTTATTGAGATAAGACTGTTGCCTGCACGAAAGCTGCAGAGAGAGGACAATTAGATTCCTGAGGGGCACGGTAATTTGCAATTGTATTCATTTGTAAAACAGAAACAAATGTCAGGTTTTGTACAGCAAAAAGGGCATGGGGCCTTCATAATGGGGCAAAAAATAATAAACCTTGTAGCTTGTAATAACTTCATTTGTGTGCTTAAACAAGGCAAAAAGGATGCTTTTGCATGCAGTGTCTCTGGAAGAAATTGATGAACTTGGACTACACCGATAGAGAAGACTTTACACACTTCTTGTCAAGTTCCTAAAAAGATGTACTAGAGATAGAAATGTGAAGTGCTAACGCCAATAATACTAACAGAACATTCTACTGAACATTCCACTGTGCAGCACAAGGCAGGTGACATATAACTCACTGAGGAATATACTGATGGTAGCAGAAAAAAGAATATATTTGAGTTCAGGTTGTGCTGAGGTCTATTTTCCCAACATGGGAGTTTTGACATCTGTCATAGCTCTACTCTGCCAAACAAAAATACTTAGTGTGATCCTGGATACTCTGCTTTTTTCAAAGGGCTGCCTGGGGCCTGTAACAGAAGATATTAAACTTAATTTCTGCTATGCAGGTTTATGGCATTTTCTATTTCCTTAACGAGACCTTTTAAGGAAAGAACATTAATAAAGAAATTGATATTTAACTGTACGATCTAGATTGGAGCCTGCAAAGAAATGTTAGGAAGGAGAGAGGAACACATTGTTGGAGAAGAGGGAATTTTCCAGCCCTTTACTTTGTGTGAGTCACTTAGTGCTGAGGTACTGAAGACACCTTCTAAGAAGTGAATGCCCTGTCTTGGACTTCTTGGCCTGGATTTGCTCTGGTGCAGAGCATTTAAATATATGCTATTGCAAGAAATACTAAGAAATCTGACCTTGGCAGAAATTTTAAGTGAAGCCTCTAATTCAGGGCAACTGTTTGACAGGTTTTTTGAGATATCTGAGCCTGCTCCTTGACAGTGCCAGACCCAACAGAGCTTAGTGGGAGCAGTGGGAGGGACATGTGGATGCCCTTTAGATGATTGGTGCCCCTATGTGGTCACCCAAAAAATGAGAGACAATATATGTTTGAAAGTGAGGACAAAAAATTACCTAAATATAGGTAGACTGACTATAAAAACCTGCCTTTTTTTGGCCAGGAATTTTTAAGATCTGTATCCCAGCCATCTTATTCTCCAGCAGAAGATGTCTGGGTTATTCAAAAGCAGAAAACTGATCTCACAGTAAATAATTTGTACAGCGAAATATTAAAGCAGTTGATTTCAATGGCAAAATTCCCACGGATTTCTGAGTGGGCAGAAATGTGCCTCACACAATAACTCAGCTTTTGTCTGAGTGTTGCTGCTCCTCTGTTCTGCCATCTTAGCTAACAACTTGTTCCAGCTTAAAATGACCATAGAGGAACTTTTTACAGCAAATTTCAAGGCTGACTGAGGCTTGGAATTTTAACTCTGTGATTTCCATTTCCTCAGCTGTGCTGTTCCACACTGTGCTTCCAGGACACAACCACCTACCTAGCGTTGGGTCGTACTCCCAGATGAACCTCTTGGTCAGGAAGCGCACGACGAGAGCTGGAGGGACAAAGAGATTTCGGGTGAGAAGGACAAAACATCAACTCAACAGATTTTTTTAAAGCTTTCCCAGCAAAGTTTTCCATGTGAGTGGACACGTAGCAGCTCCCCTGAACTGTGAGCAGAAGTCAGTGTCACTTATTGGGGCACTTGAGAACTTGTCACTGTTTGTGGCCCGCTTCACATTTTTGGAGAGGGGCAACAAAACAAACGAACAAAAAAAAAAAAACCAAACCAAAACTTTTTGCAACATTAAAGCCTCTACTTTGGATGCTCCAGGTTTCCTATAGCCAGTGGAAAAAAGAGTTGGCAGTTTTGGAACCAGCTTTGACACTTTAAAATGAGAGTTGTTCAAAACAATTTTATTCTTGAAAACTTGCCTTCGGATTGTAAACCTTGTAAGGCAGAAATAATTGGCTAAATAGCTGCCTTCTCTATTTTGGCATGCCTTCCTCATAACTTCCATATTTTGCCTACTCGAAGCAAACAGATAAAATATTTAAAACCAATGGTCAACACATGCTATTAATCAATTTGCAGAAATAGAAAACAAAAGGTTAGATTTTGGAGCACTGGACAGGTAGTTCTTAGTTTCAGCGTATAGGCAAAGATCTTGCTATTCATGTTCTTGTATTTAATTTTTTCTATCCCTCCAAACCCTTTAAAAACAACTTATATAGACTTTGATTATTCTTGAATTTCAAACTAAGCAGCGCTTTGAATTTCTAGTGATGTAAATGAATCATTTACCACTGCAAACCATCCCAAACCCTTTCTGCCAATGAAGCCAGAGATATCACTGCACTAGCTATGAGTGCAGCAACTACAGCTACAGGAAAAGTTTTCCTTGTCATCAGACCTATAGGATCGTTCCATTCTTCTTTTGGTTGCAGGTGGACAGTAAAAGGTGACAGCTAAACCCAGTTCTGATCCTTTTCAAAACTGAAGCCAGGAGAATGCCCTACATCCCAGACTTCTATGCCCAAGAGGAGGATAAGGCAACAGTCTGCAGAATAAATCTAATGAATTAACATTTGCTTAATTAGACAATCAGAATATTAGTTTTAAGAAGATTAACTGTGCCTTATACTTGGAGGGGTAATAAGAAGCTGATCCTAAGGAAATGAGATCACCACACAAGAAACAAGAAACACCACACACACAACAATACCAAGAAGTTGGTATTATTTTAAGTTTCTATTTTCCTTAGGAAATTCTACTTTGATTTTTTTTGCTTAGGCTTTGCTGAAATGCTGTCCCTGTTCCTCAGAGTAGATGTGGCAATTCTTAGTCAAAGTAACTTTTCAAGTCAAGGCCCTTAACCTGAATGTCATACCAAAAGAAGATGACCTCTTTATTGCTTATTTTCCATCCACTGTGATGCTGCACCAGGACTTCTTTTCTGCACCTTTTATCTTAGTTGGAATAGTTCAAGCACCTCGTTGTTTTGAAAGTTTGGTCATGATTCTTCTCTAATTGCTCTCACCATCTTCTTTGTCAAGGACAGATTTAAAAAATGCTTTCTTCTTTGACAGCCATACTGTGAAGGGGAAGCATTGATGGGCCACCTGTGTGGCAGTGCCTGAGCCTGTGCCTGGACCTGGAGAAGCTAATGAAGAGACAGAAAAGGCAGAAGAACCTGTCCAACTATTTTTATACTTAAACATGGTCCACTTAGTTATGATAACCTTGTAGCTGCAGATGGAAATTGCTGGAGAGGAGAGTAGAAATGATGGAGGGGACTGGAAGTCCGTCAAGCACGTCTAAGGTCATGGAGAGCAGCAGCTTTGGAGGAAAAGAGGGAGAAGAGCTGATTTTGGAGGTGCCCCAAGGTGACAAGCCTTAAGAAATAAAAGTAGAACTGGACTGGAGCTGCTGAGATGAGCCTGGGAAGGAAACCCACGGTTATGCACACAGGATCAAATGGTTCAGGTGTGCAGTGCTGCAGAGGGGAAGAATTAGAGATCACAGGTGTAAGCTCTGGTGAGAAGGGAAAAGCTAGGCTGTATTTACCTCCAGCACATGCAGATCCATAAATAATTACATGTTCAGGAGGGAGCTGAGCTAAAGAAAGGAAGGGTGGGAGGTGGCTGCCATGCACAGAGTCAGATGGCAATTAGTCTCTCTGCTGGCAGATCTCAGTGGGGAGCACAGAAAGCACAGTGAGCCATTTGCTAGGCACTGCTGCCAATAGAGTATTTTCATAAGTACTTTACTTTTCTTTGGGCCCAGTGAAGGGAAGAAAATACCCCCTCAGCACAACCCCAGCGAGTGGGGAACTATCAGCTTCAGAGCCACGTGCTCTTGGGGCTGTGCAGAACTGCTGCTCCTCCAAGGCTGGCTCTGCTCAGCCTCCCTGCTTCTGACCCAGCCAATTCCTCCAAAATACTTCTGCTCTCTTTCATGGCAGTGGTCACAGCCCATCCTAAAAGCTTTTCACTTCCACACATTTTTATGAGGCTGAAGATTAGCAGCTAGCTGCATCTCACAGATGGGGAACGTGAGATGCTCTCGATCCAGAGTCTGTTCTGTTTACAAGTATTGCAGACTATGCTGGATGGGAAATGTCTTCACTTCTGCCTCATTAGGGGTGCTTAGCAGATGGGCCTCTGACATCCAGCTGAATATTAGAACAATGTATGTGACTTTGCTGCCTGATCTGACTGAAAATAGACGATGAGGGAAGAGCTGGGAAGGGCATCCAAGTGCTTGGGCTGTCAGTCTGGAGACCAACTTGCTGGCTCGTGCCTCCCGCCCCAGCAATGATCCCCCAGAGCAGGGGTATTACTGTGGAGCCATGCTGTTTATGTTGAGCTCACTCACTGCCAGATGACATCACTTTTCTGTAAAATAACTCTGCCAGCAGAAGAATCAGGAGTGAGGACATGAGCAATCCACCACACTTAGAGCTGTAGCAGTCAGATTTCTGCTGCTGGCTTAAATGATGTTTCGGGCAAAGCAATCAAATTCCCCCACGTCCTTAGAAATGTTGCACAAAAGATGAGCTGAGATGGGCATTACTTCCCTCTCACCCGAGCAAAGCTGTGTGTACTGTTTGACCAGTCAGTTTTACTTAGACATGCTTAACTCTAATGCTAATAATGAGCCAAAAACAGGCCAACAGACTAAAAAAAAAAACCAATCCAAATGCTGGGTTTTGATTCAAAATGATATTGAGGCTGAGACTGTCTGAAGCACGTTATTTTCTGATTACAGCAAGTGACTAATTCCAATATTCATATTAAAATGGCCATTTCCAGTGCTCATCCTCAGATTCATTTTGAAGCAGCCAAGAGTCAGATGCAGTAGTTAATAGGAGAGAATTTCACGGCCCTCCACTGAGACTAGGCCAGGCTCTTCCCTGGACACTTACTGCTTGTGAAATCCAAGAGCTTGCAGGCTTGGAAGGAAAGAATCTCCAACAAACTGCACTGTGGATTCCCGCTGTGTTTCTCGGAGACATGACCGTCACCGAAGGGAATTGATGTAACGTCCCAGCGAAGGAAGAACAGACTCATGTCTCCTTCTGCCTTTCCTGACACCCTCGCTTCCAAGTCAGCTGTTCTGTACAGGGTATAAATTAGGGTAGAACTTGGCACAGGACTTTCATTCACTCATGTTTAAAACTTCTGCCTTAGAAGTTATTCTTGGAGAAGAATCATGACTCTCTGTCAACTACATTTGCAGTGCAACTCCACTGAAGACAATGAAGTTATATCAGAGTTTAACTGGGCATATAAACCAAGATTATCAACCACATAATTAATCAATTTCTTTCGAACTTGTGTGGCTGAGTCCCTTACTCAGCTTTAAAAATCCCAGTCCATATCTTTTGGAGCTTTTTTTTGTGCGTGTGATATTTTGCGTCTTGCTTTAGATCTCTGTTTGCATTTAGTAACATATAAATGCTCTAGCTAAATTTACAATCTGTCTGAATACATATCTTTGTGGATTTGGTATCGTTCCAGCTAATACAAGCCGAGTTTTTGGGGAAGAAAGGAAGCGGGGTTTTATTTGAAAAACAACCCCCTTCCCAAAAAGTTACAGAGTTCAAAGTTATTCTAAGTAACAGTTTTCCACAGTGAAATAACTGTATGATGACTCTTTTATGCCATGAGAATTCTCAGCTATAAAAATGGCCTGAAAGTAGTCCCATTATTTAACTTATCAACAAGTCCATTCCTGGTGCCATGATGATGTGTCATCAGCAAACCATACTTGGCAGGAGACACCAGAGTGGTTAAAACCAAAGGTTATAATGATCAAAAGGCTCTTTCAGAAATGAAGTATTTCACTTTTTCTTAAAATATATATTTTTGTTAAGAGAGTTCATCCCCCATTCACCTTCTCAGAAGCCCTTTATGTATTGGAATTTCAGTCCCCCCAGAAGACGTGGTGAGTTCCAGTCTGCAGGATGGCAGTGCTGCTGGATTCTGGCAGGTGATGTTCTGCCTCCTTAGAATGGTTTGTTTTAAAGGCAAAACCACGAGAATTTAATTTGCTTCTGAAAGTGGAGGTCATCTGGGGGTGTCTGTGTGCGGGGAAAGTGTGAACCTGTAACTCAGAGTCCTTTTCTGCTCCTGATCCATCAGGGATGTGAACGTGCACTCACTGCCCCTGGCTCTGCATCCATGGGCCCGGGTTTGGCTCAGCTCTGACAGGATTCATCACTCTGGCAATTCAGTGATGTGGGGATGTGAGAGCTGAGTGACACATCCACAGGAGGAGTTCTCTGCCTTTTTCTCCTCCCTTGGTTTGCTCACTGTGGTCACTTCTGATGCTGGGACCTGGTGCAGTAGACTAGATGTTTCCTACAGTAAATCTGATGGAGCAAAGCAAGATCAGAGAGAGAAATAAGGGGGAACTCAATGAACTATAACAATGTTTTGTTTTACACTGCCTTGCTGTTCCAAACTCTGCATGTTTCAGGCATATTTAAGTCACTACTTTAAGCAGTGAGCTGTTCAGAAAAATTACTGTTTATGATTTTGTAATTTTTCTTTAACAGCACAGGGAGGTCCTCCACTGACTGCCAATATAAGTTTAACAAGTATATATACTTTTATATAGGAAGATCAATTAAATATAAATACCAAATGTATATATTCTTATATATACCACAGAGCCATTTATACAGAACAGTGTGTGTTTATATATAGGTGTATATATACTCTGCTACAGTAAATACAGACCGGGATTGAACAGCTGTGGGATGAAACATGTTGCTTTTGCCTTTCAGGAGGTTTTCACTGTGTAATGCAAGCCTTTTTCTCCAGTGGTAATGGCAAGGGCTTCAGTTCTGTGCATTCAAATCTGAGCACCAAAAGTGGTTCAAAAGTCTTTTTGTTCTGGTGGAACATAAAGGGACTGTAATACCTGTCTCAAATATCTGTCTCAATTCCCACAGCAGGATCACGGTTGAAGCCAACATTCCATGTTCAAGTATTTCAAAACCACTAATATATTTTCAGATGTACAATATTAAGTGCTGTATATTGGATTTGTCTTTACAGTAAATAATACTTTACATGCAGAACGTGAGTGCACTAGGACTCCAAAGGCTGTTTCAGGTAATAATTCAGTAGGTTGTTCAATTAGATATCAATAACTGACCTTCTTTCCACAAGTTGTTTGGAAAGAGTATCCTACTGTGGAAGAGACAGAGACCACAGTCCTGCTCAGCTATGGTTTTTAGCAGCCTCCATCAGGTTATTCACACTCTGGCCTGACTAAATGTCAGTGTATTTCATGTCACTGTCACTTTTCAATTTCTACTACAAGGTTTTGGGGAGTATTTCTTTTGTTAGCTGCAATTTCAGTCCATCCCAGAGGTAATTGCATTTTGCTGCCGTGGCAAATACGTGATTTTAGGAACTTCTGAGTGGAAAGAGCCTGGGGAAAAGCAACCTGTTTCAAGGAGCTCATCTGAAATTGTGGCACTCCATGGCATGGTGCGTTTACATATTCATCTTGACTGTCTTAACAGCAGACTGGACTTCTTGGTGTGCTCACCTGGATAGTTCACTCTGGTTTTTTTATTGATTAGCAGTCATTCATCCCATCCCCACTGAGCAGGAGGATTTCTGTAGTAACGTTCTGCCCATTGCTTTCAGTGCTCAAGGCATTTTTGTACAACGGTTGCCGCACATGGAACTTAAGCAGGAGGCTTAACTTACATTACATTACCCCATTCCACAACATGTAATTTCAATATAAGCTTGTTTATTCCACAGGTCTCCTCTCATGTGGAAGATAAATGATCAGACTGGTGTGTCTAATGGTTTAGATCATTTTGGGAACACACTTGTACCATTTCTCTCTCCCAACTTCATCGTATAACTTGTTCTGTCGCCCCTTTTGTGAAGCCTGAACTTGCTGGTGTGCTATCACTAACACATCTGGTTTTCCAAAACACAGCTAATGGTAACACCTCCAGATGCTTGTGTATCTGAGACAGAGTACATTTGTGATGGCAATGAAGGGAAAATCTTAGGGATGAAATCACACACGAACAACTGTGGCTTTTCCAGAAAACTGACACAGGTAAGATTTGGATTTCCATGCTCTTTTGAAGGATACTGGGCAGTGGAAAGTAGAATAGGATTCTCAGTACAAAACTCTGACACTAACCCAACCCTCCATCTCAAGATGAAAGATAAAAAAGTTAGATTTATCTGAGAGGAGAAAAAAAAAAAAAGAAAGAAGGGGTGGAAAGCTTTTTTCTTTAAAAATCCAGCACCTCCATAAGACAATGGCAAGACATCAAAATCTTCAGTGGCTGTAACTTTTTTGTATTTCCTTTTCCTTACATTTCTTTCAGTGCTGAATTTAGAAAACATCCCACTCTCTTTTTATGGTCAAATTAGTTTGCCATCTTTAAGACAAGAAAGAAAGGAGATACAGGTGGGAATTCTATAATGCTTTCAGTGGCAGGATGATCTCGTTATTGTCAAAGCATTTTTGCGTGAATGAATTTTTGTTGGTAAATGTAGTTTGAACAGAAAGGCCATTTTTTGCTAGGAAGTTAGGGTTTTTGATTTTCAAAGGAAATGACTCAACACCTCACTGTTTGTCTTCAAAGAACTTGCAATTTAGGAATTGCATATTTAAAACAAACCAACCCAGCTTTACTAGCCTCTGCTTATTCTTTTATTCACTGCTGTTTCGTATTACACTGGAGAAATCTGGGGGATTCATTGGATCCTTTTACCCAGCTGTCACTGCTACAGGGAGAAGGCAAAGGCACGCTTTCTCTGCACCAGCTCCTCGTCTTCAGCTCATTCCTGTGCCAAAAGGGTTCAAACTTGATTTTACTCTGTCAGAGCTGAGCCTGAAACAAGGTGTAGGCAACATGAGTGACACTCCTGAAGGAAAGGGCTATCTGGATATTTTGGAGATGCCTTGAGCTGCTCCTAGGATGGTGTGGAGCTGCTGCCTCATCCCCAGCCAGTGCAAAGGGAGGACCATACGTGAGCACCAGAAGGAGTGGCCATACACACGTGGCCAGTGCTGAAGTGGGGATTTTTGTTTTGTTGTGATTTTTTGTTATTAGTGGTGATATTGTTGTTGTCTGTAATTTTTTTTTTGTGGGAGAGTGGGTTTTTTGGGGGTTTTTTTTAAGGCTCTCCTCCAGCTTTTGGTCTGATCCCTGCTCTCTTCCCTCTCCCATGCTCAGAAGCCAAGAGATGAATAGGAAGAACTGGAAGAAAGGGGAGAGGAGTGACGTTGCCTTATTAGAGAAGGTCTACATGTCCTGGGAGGCTTGCAGACCACTTTCCCAGGGAGTAGGAGAGGGGGCACGGTCTCATGCTTGAAGGAAATGAAGAAATTTTTCCAGCAAAGTTTGAAGAGAGTTCTGTATGAGACCGTGGTCAGGGTAGGGAGTGGTCTGCAGGGCCCAGCTGTTCTGTGAGAACATCCTGGCTGCCAGCAGCATAAACCCGAGCCCTGCTTGAGGGGGGGGGCTGCTCCTAAGGAACTCAAGGAACCTGCCTGCCTGCTGTTGGGCTTGGTACTTGATAGTTCTGAGGACTGGCTGGTGTTTCAACATCCTCCTGATTGCTGCTGTGGCCAGGAGCAAAAGAGATTTTGCTTCGCGTGGTACGTTCCAGTGCAACAAAGCCACTCTGCAAACGCACAACTTACTCTTTGCTAGGATGAAGGCTCAGAGTAACTCTCAGTGCTTAAGAATACAGTTTTATCAGGCTCTGGCGAGTCAGTCTGAATGAGAGGGCAGTCAGCACACTGAGCATTAATGCTGGATCACGGCCTGTACTTGGAATCTTCACAACAGAAGAAGTACCTTTGCCAAAGTGCCTTGCTCTGCTGCTGTTTCACTAAGTCAAATGGTAACTAGAAATGGACGCGGAGCTCTGTATTTCATGTTGGTACTCAGCCCTGGGTGTTTCTGTGCGGTCAGAGACTGCACAGACTAGCTGTCACTCTCTTCTCAGCCTCACTATAATAACTTTATTATTTTAAGTGATGTATACTATGTTGAATGAGACTCCAGCTTGCATCAAGTTAAAAACAAACCATTCCCTGGCCTTTTCTGTGATAAACTTCATTTCTTTTGCATGCACACCTTGGCTTTCTGGATTTGGCTCCTTGGAAATCTCAGACAACCTGGAAAAGCTTTGCATTGTGATTACAATCCAGCCAGAGTAGGACATTCAGGAAGATCTTGAAAGATCATATGTCGTCCTTTCTTTGGCAGAGGCGCTTGGGTGAACACTAGAAGTCTGTACCGGCCCTACCGATTGATGTGCCACGAATCAGTCAATAGATGCATACCTGGAAGGTGCCTGGGTCACGGGAAGATGAGGAATTAAGGCAACAGAATACACTGAAAACTGACTCATGGAATTTTAATGATCCTTTTCTTTTTCATGAGCCTGGTGACATAAGCCTTGATAAATGTTACATCTTTTTAACACACAGTGCACAACACAATATTTATGGGGACCCATCTTTTTCAAAATCAGCTATTAGCTACCTGGAATTTAAGGAAGAAGGTAAGGAATTGTTTTCTTTCTGATGGGCCCATTGCCAAGAACCTGAACCAGACACCTGGAGACATTCCCAGAAGAATGAATGGAGAAATGCATGTGAGAACAGAGGTATCAAACAGTGGCATAAGCCACGACCGTTCTCAGGCTTGTGTGACTATTTACCAGCAGTACAATGTATGATCTTCCAGCTGCCTCCAGCATCTCATGGACAGTGCTGGCAATTGTCCTGATGGCTGTTCTCATAATTCAGCTATGCCCTTTTTTTTTCACTCTCCCTCCTTTTCTCTGTGTTGTAAAGACATCTGCTCCTGTTACTTGCTTGCCACCTGGAATCCTGAACTTTTGTTTGTACCAGCGATTTAATTTTCTTTTTTTAGAGCAAACAGCTTTGCCATTACACTTGGAGAATTAAGACACAGCAGGAGGAGCAGAGAAGCTCCTTAAGAGGTATTTCCACAGTACGCTTTGCAATGCTGAAGGATGATAAAAGTGAATGATAGAAAAGCTATGATCAACAACTGAAGTAAAATGGAAGGTAAACACTATAGACCACATCTTTCTCACAGCAGAAAGAAATACCTTGCAAAGTGCAGAAATGATTAGCTGAAGACAAAAGCTCAGTCTGAATAAAGGTTTCCTAACAGGCTGTAGAGATGATCATTCCTGGAGGCAGAAAAGTGATCCTAAGGGAGATGGAATTGGTAGCTACCTAATGGTATCTCAGAGTACCAGCCCCAGCATCACTTCTTTTCTTCGGTGGAGCAGGCTGGAAGAGCAGGTGTGGGTGGAGAGCAACTCTTCATAAATCACCAGTGACCAAGGCCTGTTTATGTCTGAAGCCTAACTGGTGATCTGCCTGGTCTCACATCACTGCCCATCCCATACAACCTCTGGCAGGAGGAAGATTAATTAATCCCAGACCCTGGAAGTAGTGATTTCCTATAAGACCATGCTATAATGGGCAAAGATAAATATGGTTAAGTGGTCCAGTCAGTACACTACAGAGTGCTGTGCTTGGCTCCCAGTGCTAGTGACAGCACTAAATGAATTTAAACTAACTCATTGTTTTGATAAACAACTATCATCTCCTATCTCTGGCTGCAGCTACAGTTTTGTGAGCACCCATTTGGTGCCTGTAGTAATGCAGGGGTTATTATTAGCCCTCTGCCTGGAATCTGGACACACAATCCTGGGAACTGTTCAGAGTAAACTTTAAAATTATGTGTGTGTGTGGCAGGGGGGAAGCATGATCTAAATTTAAATGGTAAATTTCTGCTTTCATTTTCAATGCTTAAGGGCATTCAGCTAATAAACATCGCATGTCTTCAAACAAAATAAAAGACACAGTAGTAGATAATGGATGTTGTAAAACCTCAGACTTATCTCAAGTCTGAAACTTGGAGGATTAACATAACTCAGTTTATGATGTTCATCACAGCTGCCAGGAGACCTGGCCCTGCCTCCCCAGAGTGCAAGAGCCACAGGGAGTGCTCTTCTGGTCTCAGCTGAGTAATTAGCTGCACTTAGTTAAAAGCCTGCATTAAGAGGGAGCTTTTCTACATTTATCCATGCTGAATAATGAGTTATACCCCAAAAGTCTGAGGTGCTATCTGTGTGAGATTCTCTTGTCCATAGAAATGACACAGATAAGAAACATAACAAGTCATACATTCAGGGCTCTTTCAGTCATTATCTCATTTAGTGGTTTATCCAGTTTGAAGTGACCTTAGTGATGGGATTTTCTTCATTCCTTTTACATGAGGCTGAAAACACCAAGTTCCTGTTTGTTCTAGGGGGACTTTAAAGATCCCACAGCAGTTTTGCAAGGGGATTGTGTCATCTTTCCCTTCAAGGATCCTCCCCTCCGTCCTGAAGCTTGGTAGGTACATGCCACCACAGTGGTTAACAGTGTCAGGGGCTCAAAGATCCTTCAGCTCCTTGCAATTATGACGACATTAGCTTCTATTATTTTCTCAGGCCAGTGTGATAAACCTCTGACAGCTGAGTTTTATGTCTAATGCTCTGTTTTAAGAACACTTCCTCAGTTTCACCCCGTGCTCTTTTCAGAGTGAGCAGAGAGCATATAAACAATTCCACTTTCTCTGGCAGCATTTGGACAGAACAGCACACATTTATTTCTCCTGTTACTGCCCTGCAGAGTGCCACAGACTTACTGCAGTAATCTGCATTTGCTCGGCTGCTCACGATGACATCGTACGAGACACGAGGAAACACAGCCCTGGGACCCTGCAATTCCACAAGGAAGAAAACCTCCAGTTGCTCATAATGAAAGCTGATGCAGTGACTAAGGAACCAGTCCAAGAGGTGGCTCACATTCCTTGCTTCACCATGCTTTACGTCTGGCTTTGCCCAGAATAATGGGCGATTACCTTTTCAGCACTGTTAGTGTGCCTGGCAGAACAGAGAGGCAGCCAGCACGATGCCCAACAGTATTTCAATGGTGTTGGGCTGAAAGGATGCCCTTTCCCAGTGTAAACCCACCCATTCCTGCCCACCAAGTCTCTTGTCACTCCCCAGTCTGTGGCTCTCCAAGTGCACCCACCCAGCCATACTGATTCACTTGTGTGTGGGGATGGACTCTGTGTGGAATGGATGAAATTCTCCTGATTCAAAAGATGCTCTTTCCCCACAGCTGGTTTGTTGTGGGTTTTTGTTTGATTGATTCTTGTTTGTTTGTTTGTTTGTTTTCACTGGTTTTGCTGTTATTTGGTTTGTTGTTGCTACACCTGGTGATTTCTCTCACACTAGAGCATTTCTAGAAATTTTTTTTGCAGCCTGCCTTCCTCTTTCAGTCCCAAACAAAAATTTTGGCCTTTAGTTTCCCTGCCTATGTCTCAGTTTCATCTGGAACTTGTGTGTAATGCTATTGCTGCTGGGATAAATGGATTATCACTGCAGATAGACTGATGCTGACAAAGCAGGAGTGCTTTAGAAATATAAATAGCACTTGGATGCTAAAACAATGCTTTCACAAATGTGCCTTCAGAAGCTGTTTGCAGACTGCAAGCATAGTCTGTAACTCCTGGTTCCTTACTGCTTTTAAAAGAGGAAGCAAACTTAGATGGCATTTTTAACTTTCTTGATAGATCCTGGCATAGCCCCCCCAGGAGATAAAGATGAGCCTTGTGGTCATAAATGACTCTGCTGTGGGGGGTTGAACTCTCCAGCTCCAGCTGAGTTGAAAGCTTGGCTGACCTTTTTTACAGGAGCAAGAGTTATTTTTTAGAGTAGTCTTAAATCCCCTCTTTACTGTTTTGGTTTCATACAGAAGAAGAGGTATGGTCTCTAAACTCTACTTACAGGTAGGGTCCTGCCCTGGAGGCTTTTTCTTTAGATGGAAGAGCACCTGGGAGGGCTGAGGCACCTCCTGCTCATCCACCCAGGGCAGACATGATGAAGCCTCAGTGACTGGAGCCCTAGGGGGGACAATAAAACCCAGCAATCCTGCTCCTGTGCCCCCCAGCAGCATTGCTCTATCGTGCTCCCCTCCATCTGCTCCACCCGTTGTCCTGGAGGATGAGCAGTCAAGGCAGCAACTCCTGCTCTCACCACTGTTATCAAGATAGGAGCTCAAGCAGGAATTTTGTTATTCCACCCCACTCTCTGAGTTCCCTTCCCTCCCATTCTTCAGGGTTTAGCCCAAGAGAAGTGGCAAGAAGAGCTGAATAATTCACTGCTCTAGAGGAATGAGCATGGTCTGGCCAGAAAAAGGGCAGACAATGTCCTCTCATTTTAATTAGATAAAGTACAACATATAAAGAGATGTCACTCATTGCTAGAGCAGATAAGAAGGCCAGGACCGTGTTTGTGAAGGCAGAGAAGCAGCAGGCCCACTGCAAGCTATTATCAGATAAGCCACTGAGACAGAGAGCGTTGGCTGGGAAAAAAAGAAAAGCATTCCTGGAAATCAAGCTGACAATGCAAAGGAAGAGAACTCACATGCCACTGAAATTATTCCTAGAGAAACATGCATCAGGAGGCTATTTTGGATTGGGCTGTTAAATTGTTCAACAGCTGGGAAGTGCCCTGCCATTGCTCAGTGCAGCTGGGTATATTTCTGGGATGACTTTTGTGCTGAATTCTTCTTTCCTTTAACGCAGCCTGAGGCACAACCTACTGGAGTCATCAAAGCTTGTCCTTTCTTTGTGTAGGTTGCAGCTCCTGCCCCAGGGAGTTGTTTTAGGTACAGTGAGAGAAGTGATGTTCTCAAATTGATACAGGCAGCAGAGCCAACCCTACAAGAAAGAAGTTAAGACTGAAATCCCCATGCCTGCAATAGCCAAAAACAAGGAGGCTTAGCTTAAGTTCCTGAACTGTAGAGTGGTCTCACTAAAGAGGGAGCTTCTCCTCTCTCCAAGGTCTTCTGTGTGAGGGTTCTTGCAAATATTTCACTAATTTTTCAAGTGCTTCCTATGCTATTCATGGCTCAGAAAAGCTTGCCTGAGCCTGGAAAATCGTGTATGTAAATGAAAGTAAATTGCACGTAAATTAAAGTACAACTGCTATGTGTCAGCAGCTCTTGTGTGGATAGGCTGCCTCCTGGTCTTTGAAACCTTGCTAAACTACAACACTTCAAAAATCACTGGGAAGAGGACTGCTAGGCCAAATTTGGGCTTTTTGCGTAGAGAACGCCTCAAAAACTGTCTGGCTACTTTTTCTCCCTAATCTTTAATTGCTCTCCTGCTTTGTCTAGGCCTTCCACAACTGTCTGGATGCTGGTGGGGAACATCCCAGCCACCCACCAGTAACTGCTGGAGGGTTCAGGCACTTGCTGTGGATTGTGCTGGCAGATCCCTTGGAAGCAGATCCTTTACAAGCGTCCAGTTTTGGTCAGAGGCATCACTCCAAGTGCTCACCTGCCTCTCCATGCCATCCTCACTGAGCCAAAGCCCAAATTCAAACCCTCTATTCATTCCAGCAGATCTTCAGGCTAATTACTAAAGAAAGCACATAGCCCAACAGAGGAGTGGAACATCCCACAGACATCCATGGACACACAGCTAATGAAACACGGACGGTAACTGCTGGCTGGGAGTAGATTCAGCCGGTTTTTGCCCCGCCAGACTGAAGCTCGCTTGCCACAGGCCGTGGCCAGAGTGTCTAATGAATGGCAGATGGACGTGCCGTAAACCACAACAGGCAACTGATGAACACAAAGTGGCACCCAGGACTCTGTGCCAAATGGGTCACGGTGAAAACACTGGTGTAGTGAAATCACAGGCTGGGGAGAAGGGGACAAGACAGGGTGGTTCAAGTTCCGTGAGGGAAGCAGAAGAAGTATGTAAAGAAAAATGTGTTTTGTTACGATTCTATCGCCCTTGCCAGTAGGGATTTGATTGGAACTTTTTCCATGAAAATGTTGCCATTTTAGGCTATTTCCCTCTCCGTGACCGCTCCCATTTTGCAAAAGAAAACCTGAAATACTTCAAATTTAGGTTAACTTTCATGGCAAGCTTCCACCTTATTGTGCTTCATCGATATTTCTTCTGCCCTTTTAGGAAGGACCTTCTTTTACCACCATAAGGATCTTAAGACAAAAAAAAAAAAAAGAAAACTCTTCTGCTAACTAAGGTTTGAGCTAATTCTTAGTATTGATGTTCTCATATCCTTTCTCTCCCCTTACTCATCCAAACAGTGTTGGCCATATTCCCACAAGTCTTTAGATGTCTTTATCTGAGTCTTGATTCTCCAATACAGGCAAGTCAGCTGGGATCTACCCACACAGAGAACAAGGCTACGACTTAAGTCAAATTAAATTTACTTTCATTCCATTTGAAAAGATTAGGTACCAGATAAACTTTCTTATGTTTCTCTCCAATAGGACTTGAATTGATGCAATTATGAGGGTTTTTTCCCCTCCTTTGGTCAGTAAAGTATCATAAAAAGAGGGTTGAGATTGGTGCAGGGCTGCACAGACCATGGGCCTTTTCCACCTCTTCCGGGCAAAACAATCTTCCCACTGCTCTGTAAGATCATAAAGGACATTTGTCTCCAAAAGCCCAAGGTGAGCAAACTCCTACACCACCTTTTGGTCTGTGGTTGTCGAAATTTTGGATGACACCAACTGAAAAGATGAGGAAATCATTAAAAGGCGTTTGAAAGATTTCTCAATTGCTTCAGTAAGGTCAGTTTTTTTCAAAGGCCCAATTCCAACATCAGCCTCACTTGAAGATTCTCATTTATCATAAACATAAATATATTGAAGATTTTCAGATGCAAATAGGGACCTAATCAGATTTTCCAGAAGCACCAATTTTCCTGGCACTTTTTTTGCAGCTCTACAGACACACATATACTAAAAATGTTGACCCTCAATCCCTGTTTACAACTTGAAGTTTCTGTCATTTTTATTATTTCCAAGAAGAGGTACACTCCCTAGTAGCTTTGCAAGTTCCACTGCATCTATGCCAATTTAGACTTTCATTGTAGATTTTACTGCGATACATGTAATCATTCCTGTAGCTTCCACTTAAAATAATTAGAAGTTCTGTGCACAAATATGGAACTGGATGAACAAGAGCATGTTAGATGGGATGGAAAAGCAGACGTGAAAAGCACAGAAATAAATCAGGAGCAAGTACAAAAGTGTCTAGAGGTTTTTGTTTCCTCAGAGGTAATTCTGCTAACAGTGTTTTTCTGCAAGTGAAAGAAGTATATTTTTCAGCTGCAAATTCTACTGGCAGTACCCAAATAAAGACAAGTAACAGATGCACTCTTAGGTGGGAAATCATTACAAAGTTTCAAAAGATTTTGAACAAGATCCTTCAACCTAAATGAATTTGTGCCCAAGCTTTGCAACCATCTTATTTAACAGACATGAAACATCATATATTTGGCCACCTGCGCAATCAGCTAAATGCAAGAAAACTGGGAAGAAGACTTAAACTAATAACTAAGATGTGTTAGGGATCTATTTACTGCACGTGGTTTTAGCCTCACAAGGGTAATTTCTCCAAGATTTTTTTTGCCTTGTTGACAGATTAGGTTCCTGCATTGGATCATAACCTGGAGGACCCCATCTCTGTCCCCGGGGCAAAGAGTTGCAAGGGGCTCATGCCCACATTTAAGAATATACTCAGCTTTCAATAATGTTAAGGATATTTGGGTTCCTTGAGAATGCACCCCGTAGGAAGGTTAAGGTGGTTCTTTCAAAGGCAACTCTTGAGAAAACTTCTCTGCTTCTCTGAGTAAGAGATGAGAGCAATGAGGGGCCAAAAGAATCAGCAAGCACCAGCTTTGACTTGTGTTTGTACTGCAGAGTGAATAGTTTACCAGCCTAAATAAAGGCCAAATTTAGGCCTGCCCTATTTGATGCAAGTAAGAAGTAGTTAATTTTAAGTCTGAGCTTTCTCGTTTGTTAACAGCAAAGGCCTGCATGGAACCAGAGGCAATTCACTGTGAGCAGGAGAGAGAAAGAAGCAAGAAATGTCAGTAGAACCCCAATGGAAAGGACAGCAAACACTGACAAACGCAGTCCTAAATTCCAGCCATCTGACACACCAGAGAAAGCAAAAACAGTCCAACAGAGTCGCAAGGTTCACCTTTCCGCAGGATTCCTATTTTGCTGTTCAAGTCCATATCTAAAGTAGATGGGACAGGGAGAGAGAGCAGTGACCATTTAGCACTGGCCAGAGGCTCCTGACCTACAACAAGGAAACACTGAGTGAGACTTGAGTAAATGACTCCTCTGATCTTCGGGGGCTCTACTGCACACAGGGCCATTTCTGACACGCAAATGGAAGAAGAGCAGGGAGTCTCACACAGATAGTGAAGGCAATCCCCTGGCCACACCACCTTTTCTCCCACTCTGGAAGGGCTTTTATGCATTAGTTTTGGTAAGGTGAGTTAGGATAGAGGCCTTCAGACCAGAGCATTGGCAGTGATGGACCCCCATTTCTTCGGATACCTTCCTTCCCTTTCTTTCGCCAGCTGTATGAGAGATTACTGCCAACAAACCCCACCGAAATGGCTGTGGCACTGAACTACACAAAGCCCAGGGATTCTGTCATGTCTTGCATGGTCTCTCTGCTTTGCACTCAATCATAACAGCCTGCTGAGCAGATCTGCTGCCGTTTAATTAGAGCGTCTGGGTCCACCTCCTGTCCTTCTGTAATGACATTAGTCAGAAGTGAACTGTCTGGTTCCTGCCTCTCCTAGGCCAGCTGAGCTGCTGGTGTAGAGCTGGCCAGATTGGTTAATTGCACCACTGACTTTTAGAGGTCAGCTCTTGCAGAATCTAATTACATTGGGCAGATCTGCAGAATAAGGTAGATCGGAAAGAAGAGCCTGGATTCCTCCCCTGAGACGCTGCCTGCTGAGCTGTGGGACAAAGCAAGCACCCTGCAGCATCCCTCAGCTGGCCAGCCCAGCCACCAGGGCCATGGCCAGATGGTAAAGGGCATCTTCAGGGGCAGCAGCTTCCCCTTGGGTTTGGAGCAGCTGGCATGGCACCAGCTTCTGGGGGTGTGCAGCTCAGGAGAGAGGACAGAGCGAGGGAGACGTGTATCTGAAAGGAAGTGGTCAAAACAAATGACTCAGCTGCTTTGTCCGTGTGTGAGGTACTGCCTCACATCCTAGACATTCTCCATCCTTGGACTATCCTAGTGGGAAAGCTGAATGGTTGCTCAAGCAATATCTGTTTGGTAGAAAAACTCAGAAACCTGAAGAGTGGCTCGGGAACAAGACAAATGTTTCAGTAAAGGATGGACGTCCTCAGTTTCACGCGTGCTCTGACTGCTGGGGATACCTGTCGGTGTCGCACCGATGACGGGTAGAGAAACGACACAGAGTCCAGGCTCAGGGACACATGGAAGCGATTTAATAATTTTTCCAAAGGCTTTGATATGTTAGTTTGCAAAAGTGTGCTAAATGGCATAAGGTAATTGGTCCTTTGGCCATCCACCCCTTGAGGGGATTGGCCAAGTTCTAAGAAACTCATTTCTAAATATTTTCTAATTAGAACTATAACAATACTGCAAAACAACCTGCAGGTGCAAGAAGTTTACAAAACTATAACATTGTTTTAAATAATTTGCATGGGAAAGACAGAGCTCTCACAAAATGCTGCAGAGAGCTGAAGAAATTCCCTGCTGAAGCTTTTTTAGTATCCATAGATACCTGACTACAACCTAACATGGTTTATTCACCAAAGCTAACAACCTCTGTATTTGAAAAGCAGATTCTCCTCCATTTTACCCTCCTTCACAGGAGTGAGCCCAGCAATGGGCACTCTAAGAACCTCTCTTGGTACAGGAGATGAGATAGCTGAGAGCAATTGCTGCCCTTTTTCCCCCCCCGCATTCCCTGGCAGGCAGGAAAGGAGATCCTCAGCTGGGACGCTCCTTCTTTCCTCAAACAGATCCTTTTCCTCCTCATGCAAGCACCTGAATGAAACAGCTGCAAGCCCTAAAAATCTCCAGTCCCCTCACTGTGCCAAATTCAGCCTGCCTTGAGCCAGGTGGTCTTCACTGGAAGAGCCACAGAAAAGGGGAAGTTTTGAGAGACATCAAAGAGGAGCTTTGGCTCTGCTGCTTCCAGAGGAAGAGTAGTCAATGTATTTAATTACAGCTGGGACTTCCACATCTCTTCTTGGCAGACAGCCTTGTTTAAAATCTTTCATTATCAATTCACAACTGAGTTTATACAAGATGAGTAGATTTTTTTTTGTGTGTGCGTCTTTCTCTGGCTGACAGTTTTCTAACATTATTTAGCAAGAAAAACTTTGAACAATTGCTTTTATCTTTTCCTTGATTTTCTTCATCCTCTTTCATCCCTTCTTATTGATTTTTTGAGGGCTTTTTCCTTTGAATTTTGGCCTGGTTTTCCATGTGCTTATTTTAAACTGATTTGCATGCAGATGATCAACTGGAAATGCAGTTTGGGTAAGATGTTTACAAACTGATATTAAATCACTCTGCTTGTTTGCACAAAACAGTAATTGAATAAACACTGGTTATTAGTTTACTTGCATATTTGCTTTGCATTCTTTCACTCGGTTTCCACAAACAACACAGGGATGTTTGTTCTATAGTTAATAGCATTTAGAATAGTCTAAAGTAAGTAAATAAATAAATAAAATTCTTGGTGTGTTCCCTTCATAAAAAGAGATTTTTATAAGAGTAAGACTTAGACAGTAGTTTTAATTTTTCTTAGTATTGCTGTTTTTCTGATTATTCATATCCTTTAATTTTTTTGGTTATGTATTCACTCACTGAGCCCCTGTCTTTTTTTTTGGTGTTTATTGTCCTGTTTCTTCCACTACACCCATTTTGCCTACAGCAAGCCATGACATTAATAAAAGAAAGCCTGGCATAAATGCATTTATGCTTTAAGTACTGAAACAACATTTATGCTTGATATTTTTGTTACATTCTTTCTACATCAATGTAAACTTTCATTCACAAAAAAAAAACCCAAGTGCATGCTGCCGTGTTTTACAATCATATAATGTTACAGCTTTTGATTGGTCTGCACTTCAGTGCAACTCCCAAATCCCTTTTGGCATTACTCTTTTCTGAGTTTCTTACCTAGGGTCTGTATTGCCTTCCTTCTGCTGTTACCTTGATTTTATATAAGCTAAACTCTGGGTTCCTAAATCCTGCAAGAGCTCGCAAAGTATTTTGCCAGTCCTGCCAGTTTATTGCTGATAAGCACTTGATGTTTCCTGCTTTCCAGTTAATGCGTCACAATTAGAGACTCACACGTAGCTCTTCTCCATGTGACGTTTTCAGTTCTGTAAGCAAGTTGATATAAATATTTGGTATGAGCTGTTAGATAATTTTGTTTTCCCCCACAGTTCTGCAAGGTGACTCATTCACGAGAAGAATATAATTTACCATTTTATGATAAACATGTATATGGACATCGCATAACCTGCTGAAAGCCACCCTGCAGAGCTCACATTAAAAGAAATCCCCAGTTCTGGACTCCATCAGGTACTTTGTGACATTTTACTGCATAGGCTAAATTTTTTAGTAAAGTTAAGATTTTATTTCCTGCATTTTTTTTTTCATAAAATATGAAGCACGTTGCATTCACTAATTAGAGTTCTACAAGGGGAAAGAGCATTCAGAGTTACTTTGAATGCCATCCGGATTCCATTCAAACTAATCTGTCTATCTGTTTCTGTTACTTGAAGCTTCTGTGTAAACTGAAATTGCTCAGCACTTCTTTTGAAGTTTGAGATAGTTCTGCTCACTTGCTTTGTCCTCGAATCTCTCAGATGCTTCTGTTCTGGCTGGCTTTGAGTGAGATCAGGAGAAAAATACTGAACTTTCCTCAGAGCAGGTTCTCTTAGGATTCTGGAATTACTTGTGCAAGCAGAGATGAGTTGCAACAAAGCACGCAGATGTTTCTGCACACGCACCCGCAGCCCCAGCTCTCCTGGCACCTCCAAGCAGCCCCGAGTAAAGTACAATGTGCAGGCTCAGGAGCAGCAGCAGCTGCACTGTGTAAACACTGCAATCTCACAAATCCTCCTAACAGTGCAGGAGTTCAAAGCAAGCATTGATTAGATTAAATGCTCCTTCAATCTGCCATCAAATCACTCTCAGTTAGCAACAGCATTCACTTAAAGCAACAAGCAGTGCAAGGTGCATGACAGCAAGGGCATGCCAAAAATTCAGAGGGCAGGTGGGGTAAAAATAGTAGGCTCATAATAGTGTGCCTGCAACGACCAGTCTAGATGTGGGAAGAATCTTTTTCTATAGCTGTACCTTACCTGAAAAATTACTTATGTATTTCTGATACGTTTGGCTATATGTATCTACATTTTTAGCAAATTTGGAGTCACATGCATGGTTCATATCTGTGCATATGGATAACACAGAACAAGGGACCACATACAATTAAGTGGTCACCAAGTCCCAAACTGACTCCTGGTTCTTTAAGCTATGAGTTGCAAAGGACACTGCTCTGGGATGCCAGAGAAAATACGCATTTAATGGGATTGGTCTCAGTGATGAGTCCCAGAAGAGCAGAGACAGAGCTTGAGGGTGCTCTGGGTGCCATTCTGTGCCCTCCAGTTGTCTACAAAGAGGTTACAAGGAGGGAGTGGCCACTCTGGCTGGGTTTTGAAAGCCCTGGGAAGAGCAGGCCAGAGATGTCACTGGCTCTAAGTTGAGGGGAAAATGGTCAGTGAACCTTGACCGGCACAAACTACATGCTACTACCAGTTATTAATCTTTCCAGAGAGTGATGTTCTCAGATTGTAACTTTAGAGGAACATGGAGAAGCGACTAGATTTCACCCTTCCCTTCACAATTACATGTTCTCTTATTTCCCATCCATACTGAATATTTATCCCACGCTGTGGAGTCCGGCGTGAACTCTAATTTTCTGTAGTGCCCCACTCTGAATTTTTTAAAGCTCAGTTTTGAGTTCAGTAGAAATTATGATGAGAATGAGTTATTGTGCAGTACAATTTTATTACAGTAGTTTTTATGTTAGACCCTAGACCTGTCCAATGTACCCACTGAACAACATTTGCCCTGGAACAAAAACACTGTGGAATAAGTGGCTATTTCTCTTCCAGTGTAGGAAGGTTTGAGGAGGATGAACTCTTAGCCCATCGTGCTTGATGTTGCTTCTCCTGCTTTGGGCTTCAGCTCTCATTAAATTATATACTCTAGTTAGAAACTGAAGCTCAGAAAGTTGCTGCACTGCAGGAAATTCATCACAGGGAGAAGCTGCTGTACTGCTACTCAGGGGAGTGGAAGACTGGCAGCTCCCCTAACAAAGAACTGTCTTCTCTTGAGCAGCAGAGCTTGAGGGTTTGCTGGAGAGTTCCGTCTACTGCACCCTCTGGATGTCACCAGGGATTGCACTAATGAAGTCTTTCAGGCTGAGAGCTTTTGCTTCTGAATATTAAGCCTAGGATCTGAACAGGGCGAGGAAAGAGCAAAGACTGGAGGGAGACATCCCTGTCAAAGCTGTAGCTGAGTGTGAGGCTCTTCTAGAAAATCAGTGCAACCGATGAAGCTTGACATTTTAATTGTCTTGTTTGCAGCACTAAATTTGGTAAAGAAAAACACTGTTCAGTGGCTGTGATTAAAAGTTTGAAATGTGCCATGTACCCTCAGACACGTACTAGAGTGAGAGCACCCTCAAAGTGCTAGGTTTGAAGTGGATGCTAGCAAAAAAGGGGCTGAGGAAACAAGCGAGCTTGTCAAAGCCAAATTAAAACGCTTTTCCTCCTCCAGAATGTCCCCTGAAGAGCTATTGTGTTAGGATTTGGTTTCCAAAGTTACCATTAATTTGTGAACTAGCAGGATTTTTATGCTGAGGTTGTCAACGCACCTGTAATGCTGGAGTCTCTAGTGGTACTTCTGTAGAGGTATCTCTAGGCTGTATTTGACTTGCATGTTCACAGCAGTGAATAGTTTAGGTGGAAATTAAATGGGTGCAAAGAAGCATGGATGTGTTCTTGAGCTCCTTCTAGCTCTGCTAGGGCTAAGATCACTGAACTTGATTTGCTAAGAAAAAATCTCCAGGATGATGCAGCCCTCCACCTGAAAGATTCTTGGTATTTTCCTACTTAAACTCATTCTTCTCTGCCAGGAAAGAACACGTAACACCCAGGTAACCTCGAGCACAGATAAACAGACAAATGTTGTTACAGTGCAATAATCTCCCTTTGGTTTTATTGCCCCCACGGAACACAATTGCCGTAGAAGTGTATGTGGGAAACTGTGCTCAAAGTGCCCCTTTGAATGGACTAATTAGGATCTGTCAAGTGTATTTTGACCGGAAACAGTTCCTGACACAATGAACAAGTTTTTGGCCTCAAAAGGATACTAAGACATCAACAACAACAACAAAGCTTATTTAATACCTATTATATATTTTTGTAATGAAAGGCAGGCGGCATAATTCTCATCGGGGACTACTCTTGATCTACTGACCACACGGTCCACCCTGGAACACGAAATCCTACAGAACAGCAAAGCTTCTAATTCCAGGTTGCAGGCTGGGGTTGTTTCAGGGCTGAGTGTTTGCTGCCCAGAGACTTGTGTTTGTCAGCTACCCATGAACGTGGCCTTCTGTTGAGTGAATAAATGCCTCATATTTATGGTCCCACACTGCTGTAGGATGAATGAGTCACGTATTTACTTGAAAGATTAGACACCAGGGATCTGTTGCATAGCAAACAACCACTCCTGTAGGTTCTGAAGCACTTGGGGGTTGTAAAGCACTAGAATAATGATGCTGTTCCTCCTGAGTAATGTTAAAAATGTCTTTGCTATTCAAATACAGCCTCCAATGATATCTAAGGGAGTATCTGAGGAAGATAAAGAGAACCAAGGACAGGAATTGACAGGCAAGTAGGCTGGCTAGTTGTCACAGTTCAACATTTCAGGGTATCAAATCGTTTTCTAGACCTTGAGCTGGACTCACTCTCCCCACAGAGAACTTGAGTATTTTCCTGGTTTCCTGATGTCGGACAAGGTCTGAGAGTTTAAGAAGACAGGAAAAGAGAAGGGCCCAGAGATGCCCTGTTCCCACTCTACTTTAGGTCAATCGCAGGAAGGAAATTATTTTCTGCCAGAGAAATTTCTGCCTTGGAAAACGTTTTGATTAAGAGAACCTGTGCTGTTGGCTCAGTTCTTTGGTATCCAGTGCCGTTTGCTCCCTGGGCTGTGCTTGCTGCTTGTCTGACTGCACAAGGAGCAGTGCAGAGACTTGGCTCAGGTGGCTGAGTGCAGGTATGAAGTGCTGCTATAGAAATTCCCCACAGTGCCTTACGAGGCTCTAGCAGCCACTTGGAAAAGTGTGGGTCTGTCTGTGACAGGTCCTGTCTCACACCAGGCAGCCTGCTGTAGCTGTCCCAGGTGGCACCAGGTGGCCCTGTTTAAGCAACTTCATAGAGGCCTGGCTGGACATGGAGACTGCAGACCCTTCATTCCACGCAGGCATGCTGGGCTTTGGTATTCGAAACCGAACCCTAGTCTTAGTCTCCCTCAACATCTCCTCCACAGGAGGCTTCTTATGGGACTTGACACCTCAATTTGCATTCACAGGGTGTCCCACAGCCTTGGAGTAACTATGGCCCCATAATAATGCTCAACTGATCCTATGAGGGTGATGATGTAATCTCAAAACATTGGGATTTCTACTTTTCTCCTGCTTCTTGCAGACGAATATGAGTTGCTTCCTACTAACACCTTTGATTTGCATCTCTAAGGATTTTCCTCCTTACAGGAATGCAAATAGCAGATTCATGATCCTACTGGATGATGCAAAGCTAAACCATTTCTGTGGATACTGCTACGGGAAAGTTCATAAACCACCCGAACAAGGTTATAACGTCAGCTTGGGATGACCTTTGAGAGGCCAATACTCACAGTTTATCTCATCTTAAATTGCTCCCACAGGCAAAATGTTAGTTTTGCTTTTTAAGCAGCCAGTGGGAAAGCAACTCTGCTGTGAAAAATGAAGATGTGCTGTTTTGTCAAAGGCATTTGTTTTCTCTGACTGGGAGAGGAACAACATTTATACTCAGAACGAGATTACTCTGTCACAGAATTATTTGAGAATTAAGAAGGGAGAAGGTAAAAGTTTATTTAATAAATATTTTACAAGCCGTGGATGGGAACATTAGATGCCATTGCCCTCTGCTTTGGCAAGATACCTTTTTTCCCCCCAAAGGAAGCATAAAAAGCCAAACTCAAAATAGTCTCTGTCTTACAGGAAATATAGGAATTGCTAAATCTTACTCTGCACACACGACTTCCCCCTTCTCACTGCCCAGCTACAATCCTGCTTTGTGCAAACCAAATGAATCAAGTGACTGGAAAGGCCCTGATGAAAATAACACACAGGCGAGATCAAACAGCAACCTTCACTGCGAGAGATCAGTATCAGCATTTGTGACACTACATAAACCACGGCGCAGAAAGACAAATCCCACCCCTTAAAGCAGACACTGACATAAAGCAGAGCAGGTCAGACAGGGAACAGGAAAAACTGTACAAATACTTTGGGGTTATCCCTACCATTAGTTGGTTCTAGTACTACCCATTCATACTCGCTCACTAACATTAGTTGGGGGGAAGAGGCGGAAAAATTACATGGCATAAAATCCTAAGTGTTTTGTGACTGATTTACAATTTCGTTGCATTTTGGATTATGTACTGTGCAAGAAGGGGAGACTTTCACCTCTATTGCTGTCCAAATCAGGGAGTTAGACAGTTTTCATGACCCCTAAAGCAGGATTTTGGAGTGTTCTTACTTATGCTACAGCTCTTTATCTTGGAAAAACAGACTTAAAAGTTTGCACTAATTCAGGACACATTCCTTGTTTGTGTTTGGAACTACAACAAAAAAAACTTTCTGGATTCTGATAAATTCCTGCACACCCCGGACAAATAAAACACTGTGATTTATTTCCACAATTCTCATAAATTTTCCTTCTCACCCCATAGTGTAAGCCTGCTTTCGTTGCCTAAGGTAGGAGTGATTGAGGAAGTCAAGTATTCAGTCATTTCATGCTGGATGCTATGAGATCGCATCTCTTTCGCCTTAATTTTCTTTGGAGCTCTCTTTTCTAAGGAGGCTGCTGTGCTCTGGTTTGGGTAGCACTTCATGCTTTTAGTCTCTACGCACTCACACTGCCATGTGTGTGCTGCTTCAAAATGTAGTCTGTAATCACCTGAGCAGGTAATCACCTACTTTTTAGAACACCAGTGCTGCTGCTGTACTCAGACCTGCGTTTTACACACGCTGGTCTTTGGTCTGAGGCACCTTCCGATGCCCAGGTTCCCTCTTACCTTGAAACTTTAGTCCTCACCTTCC
The DNA here is from genome assembly GCA_014706295.1 of Lycocorax pyrrhopterus obiensis. Classification (NCBI taxonomy): domain Eukaryota; kingdom Metazoa; phylum Chordata; class Aves; order Passeriformes; family Paradisaeidae; genus Lycocorax; species Lycocorax pyrrhopterus. Next base: position 71,332,196 of record JACSVZ010000015.1, on the reverse strand, counting down.
CAGTGAGGCTGAAAGGGGAGGCTCTTTTTAACCTGAGTTCCCAAATACAGACCTTAAATTGCAGGAAGACAGGCCTTTGAAAAGGTTAGGAAAATGTTTGGTAAGTACAATTAACAGGACTGCAAAATGACGCTCCCAAGAAGTGAAATACTTCGTTTGTCTCCCTTGCAGTCACTCGTGACCTTTTTATTAATGAATGACGTTTTTGCAACCAGTCTATCAGTGACACTTGCCCTCCTTCCAGAAATATGCTGTGATCCTTATCATGTAGCTGCTGTTTGTGATAGCAGAACGGCCTAGAGCAAATATCCAGCTCGTGTAATTTGGCATAACTCCATGGAAATCACTGAGGCTATGAATGCTTCTCCAGGGATAGGATCAAACTCAGAGCATTTGTGTATCTTTTTTCAGGAACAAACTTTCATTTTTGAATACTTCAAGCACATAACTGTGATTCAAAAATTATTTTGACTTCTCTTGTCTCCCCAAGAGCTTGAAAGGCACTTGCCATTTGGTTGGAAAAGAACTCCTGACCAATTTCACTCTCAAAGATTATTTTATTTATAAGCCGCGAAGAACCAAAAATAGCTGTGTAGGTAGAGGAGAATGGCCCTTTTATCCAGCCCCTGCATTTGATAGTTGTGATTTCACGAGCTGTGGCCAAAAGCAGGAAACAGGCAGATCAAATTTCTCATGCTGTTAGCGCAGTTATATTACCTTAGGGAAGTAATTATTGCCTCAGAGTTTGTTATAACACAGTGAACACAAACAATTTAAAAATCACTGTGTACTGCATCTTCTTCTGACTCACAAACCTTTCCCTGCTTGAAGGTGCTGGTAGATGTGTGCTCCCACGAACCTGGGATGACACAACCCAGCTCGCAGAGCCAGGGCCACCGTCTTATCTTCACAACAGACTGAAGCACCATCAGAGCGGTGGCCTGATCACCATCCACAGAAGCTTTTCAAGAACTCAAGTGAGGCTTCAGGCTGGAAAAAAATGGCTTGCTGCCGGGCTGATGATGGAGCTAGGGCTGGAGCCAGACACAGAGACAGCTCTGCTGGTCACGGTCTCAGTGATAATCCCATTGCTCTGCGTGGCTGCTCCAGCTGGAGATGTATTTGCTTAAACACCCTGACTGCATCAAGCAAACCGGAGAGAACGCGTCACCCTGTGCTCAAACCAACAGCACAAATCCCAGTTAGATCCAGTCAGGAGGTGATGCAGGCAGCTACAAGCTGTAATGACTCTCCAGTATCCTGGCTTATCTCCGGATGCATCTGGATGGGAAAAGGCTTCTGACCAACAGCCATGTGGGATAGATCTGAACCAGGGATGAAAAGTAGCATAGTCTTGTTGCTGCTTTCCCACATACCATTTGTTAGCTCCCGGCATGAAATTTTCAGATCACTTTTAGCTAAAAGCTAGTCATTTGCACTAGAAATGCTGAGCCCAGGGAGTTAGAAATGCGTTTAATAGCTTCTCTTTATGAGCATTTTCTTGATTTCCCAGCTAGTAGCAAAACACCTCAAAGATGAATTTCACTCTGTTCTGTGCAGACAATATACATAAGCAACTCCCAAGGGCATAATGAGATAGACAGTGCAGATGCATTTTTATGAAAAATTATTTTATATATTTTCAGGTTTCATGAAGCTGCTTTATCTTTCTGTTCCTTCAGTTCTACAACAGCGTATCCCAACTTTGAACTTTGTTTTTTCCCTCATCCTGGTTCTCCCCTTAAAGTACTTTTTTTTCCTTTTTTTTTTTTAATGCACTCTTTCTTACCTACAATCCTACAAGCATGAAGATACATTTCACTTTTATTCTGCTTTGTTACCAAACATTTATTATACAGAATGAGGAATCTGGCTTATGGAGTTCGCTAGCGTTCAGCAAACTTCCATCACAATTTTTTAATTCATTTCAGCCTAGTCAATTCATTGTTCTGCCCCATTTTGTGTCAGATTATATCATTTGTGTCCGAGGAATGTTTTCCACATAGAGGAATTCCTCACAGTGTGGAAGTGGGCACTCAGAGAGCATGTACAAGTTAAAACACACTCCAGCCTCAGTGTGATGCATGTCTTAGGTGGTTTCTCCATGCCAGAGTGATTGTTACTCTTGCAGATGCCTCTGAAGTGCAAAAACGTTTTGCCATCACTGGCGTGTGGTAAAATACAAATGAAAAACATATTTGTATTAGTGTTACTACAGCCTTCACTATCACCCATATTTGGAATATGAAACATAAATATTTACAAATAGCGCAATCTAAAGATGGAACGAGTGGCCTCTGAGGCGAAGCACGTTTTATCTTTGCCTCTGAAGCAGTGTGGGAGGGGACCACAGCGTCTCTGTCTGTGTCTCCATTCCCTCACTTGCAAAATGCAAGTTGGTACAAGATCTTTATTGCACTGTGGTAAAGCATTTGCAAAACTTTGGGCCTTGTGAGCTGCATGCAGGGCTCCACGTGGTCTTCGAGCAGCTGCTGGAAATGTGTCAAGGAGCAGAATGTGGCTTAATGAGGTTTCCCAGATAACCGAGTGGGAGTGGGCTCTTCTGCCCCAGCTAAATGTCGTGGCAGGGGTGATCTATCTTGAAACTTCTAAGATGTTCAGGGAAAGCTGACTCCCTGTCTTCTGCAATATTTATTATTAAATAATTACTCTTCCTTTCAGCCAGTGGTTCATCTGTCTTTAATGGCTTCATTTTTTTAGGAGAACCTTCCAAACTCAAGAGAAGATGGGCTTTGTGCCTTTTTTTTAAGCCATGACAGACTCTGATCCATAGAATTGTTTTTTTCCCCCCTACCTTTTAATGCCATACATTATTACAAGCCTTTCATTTAAGAAAAATAATGGACTTGGAAGTTGTGCAGAACCTTTACAAAACTGAAAGCTAGTTCAGAAAGAAATGAGAAATGCTGCTTTTACTACCAATATAGTGGAATAAGGGTGAGTTTGTGAGCCAGTCCAATGCTCTGTTTAAGCTGAGAACTGGTTTGTGTGTCAGGATGTGCCCAAGCAAGGGTGACAGAGCTGGTGAAGGGTCTAGAGCACAAATCTTACAAGGAGCAGCTGAGGGAGCTGGAGCTGTTTAACCTGGAGAAAAGGAGGCTCAGGAATGACCTTATCCCTCTCTCCAGCTCCCTGAAAGGAGGGTGTAGCCAGGTGGGGCTCAGTCTCTTCTCCTGAGCAACAAGGGACAGGAAAAGAGGAAATGGCTTCAAGTTGCACCATGGAGCTTTAGATTGGATATGAGAAAAAATGTTTTCACAGAAAGGGTTGCTGATCACTGGCTGCCAAGGGAAAGACTGAGTCACCATCCCTGAAGGGATTTAAAAGATATGTGGGTGTGGCACTTGGGGACCTGGTTTAGTGGTGGGCTTGGCTGTGTCGGGTTAATGGTTGGACTTGATGATCTTAAAGGTCTTTCCCAACTTAAATGATCTGATGATTTTTGTCTGTTTCTGTACCAGCACAGAGGAAACCTGCAGGCCTGTTGGTTTGCTGTTGCTCTTCTTTCATTGACAATTTTAACTACCTTGCAGAATAGTCTAAACTTTTTCCTAACAGGAGCACATTCATTTTCCATTATAAAGTGAAATAATTTCATTTTGCATTGCTAACCACCAAAAAATAATTTAAAAAGCCAGCAAAAAGATTAAAAGTATGAACAGTCATGTATTTTCTGAGATTTTTCCCAAGACCAAATTATTCTTTTCTTAAACACGCTCTATTAATAATACCCTCTATGATCTCTTGAAATCTTCCCAGTTTCAACAGGATAAGCTACTGCTATTGGCAATATTATTTGCTATTTCTTTCACACAAGCACTCACATGAAGCATATCAGCCTATCCTAAAACCTCACTGATTTATCCTTTCACGCTCAGCCAAATTAGGATAAAATTGCAGTTCGGGGTCTTGTCTTCCCCTGATGTGTGATCATTGTGCATTGCACATTAATTGTCATTACAGACTAACTGTTTTGTTTTTGAGAGTCTTTTTTCTGTGCAGAGCTACAAAGGTGCAGCTTTTCTCTTCAACATCTGCGCCACTGATGGAGACAGAAGGTTTCTGAAGTGACACCGAGTGACCTGTAAGCACTGAACCAGTGCTTTACTGCTGCATGTGATAAGGGTATATGTTCACACTTGGTCTCCCAAAACGTTAATTTTATTACATTTGGCACAGTGACATGGAGAGAGACCCAAATGAACAGGCAGCAAAATATAGTTAAGCCTGTTTAAAGAAAAACTCCCCAAATCCACAGTACAGCCCCAGTTTAATTACTGATCAGGCTATATTTATGCATGATGAGAAACAGCTTATTAAAATAGCTAAATGTAATTATCTCATCTCTGCTCTAGACAGGTCTGACTGTCCTTGTACAAAAGCTAGCATGTCAGCTTGTCTTTGGTTACCTGTATCATAAGCTTTTTCTGAGCTGCCCAGCAAGCCTTTTAGTGTGTAGAAACTGAGCCTGCCTACTTCTTTCAGTTTATCAGCAGAAATAACTTATTCCATAAAATTCTCTTGCAACTTCCTTGCTTGAGCACTCAGACTGATACCTCCTGCACTCCCCAGCCCACGGTATCAATCAGCCCCATATAAAGAGTTGTCTACTTTTCACAGGAGTTTTACACAGTCCAGTTTGGGTGCCTCTCTCTGCAAGGCCGGGTACCACGTGCCCTGCTCGTGCCATTCCCTTGGGAACTGCCCAGACCAGCGCTTTAGGGTGGGTCACACTCCCACCAGACAGCCTTAACCCCTCTCAGAATCAACAAGCTGCCTTCAGAGCCCCCAGCCCTTGGTCCTGATCCCCTACAGACCCCATGGCTGCTTTGTTTCTCGCAGTTTTGCACACAGAGGTGCCTGTGATCTCGGGTAGGCTGTGACAGCTTGAAAGAGTGGTGTTTCCATAGCCCAGGAGCGTGGGTGGTCATTGCATGCCATGGGAGAGGGATGGGAGTGCTGAGGGGGTCTTTGAGAGTGCAGGGCTGATGGGGAGGTGCTTTGCCCTTCATCCTTCTGCTAGAGGAACAGTCCAGAGGAAACTACTCCCTGAATCCCTGCTTGGAGGGGAGGGGAAGAAATGCAGTTGTTTTATTCCAGCCCATGCAGACAACCAAAGGACCAGAGCTGGGAGCAAAGCATGCAGATAAGTTATTTGACAGGGTGGATATACTCTGAACAGTTTTGGGTTTTTCTGGACTTTATGTATACAAATATGATGTGAATTCCCATCTGGTTGACTCAGTCTCTTTCTCCATTTGTGCTAGGCAAATGCTTCATTTTATTTGTCCACAATTCAACAGTTTTGTAGCTTCAGAACCAAACACATTAAGAGAGCTTTTTATTGACTTTTCCCTCACTTATCCCAACACTGGCTATTTATTTTACAGCTCCTAGGGTGCCCCTAATATCCAAATATTCAGTGCTGTCTTCACCACCTCTACCTCCTTAGCTGAAAGGTGACTCAGATATTACAGTGCAAGTTGTTACACATTCCTTCCAGAGATATTTAGAGATGCTTCAGCTATAAAGATTGTAACCAGATCTCAGTCTGTCTGAAAGGCTGCTTATGTTTGGATGCCGTTGTTCTGGTTTATATCCATCCCTAGGAATGTTTAGTTATCCTTTAATTGTAAATGAAGTTATTCATAGGGGTACTTGCTGTAATTTCTCCTGCTGTAAGTGACACTTCAAGTTCTGCTCTCAGGAATTAGGGTAGAAATCCCCAAAGCACTTAAATCACTTGAGTGTACTGGAACATTTCAGCTATTGCAAGCTGTGAATGTGAGGCTTTGCCATCGTGCTGACAATGTTACTTCGAAAAGCCTCGTGGCAAATACCTAAACCCACCACAACTTTAATAGAAACTCAAACCAGCATCACCTCCCCGCTTCCAAAATTTCAGCAAACTACAAACTCTGACCTCAGGGGCAGGAAATGTGAGTCCACCGGTTGTAACCTCCTTGGAAGAGGCTACTCTTAATTGTAATACCTCCCCTTAAGAGTACTTCTGATCTGAATTCTGTTGTTCTCATTAAATGACAGCAAGTCATCGTCATTAAATGCTGTGAAGTACCCTGAACAGGAACCCTGGGAACGCAGGGGGAACCGCAGAGCAGGCACCCTGGCTGCACTGTGCCATCCCTGCCTGTGCTTTCTTCTTACCTTCTTCTCCCTCCCACCCTCCAGCTGCTGTTTTGAGCTGGGGTAGGTGCAGTGCTACAGCTGCACCTCCCAGGGCCAGGGTTCTGGTGATGCTCTCCAGCTCTGCTCCTTACACAAGTGGGTGCCTTCAAATGGCTTCAGGCATGTTCAAGGAAACTGTGAATGTAAATGTGCTGCTCACCTGCTGTTCTAAGCTATTGTATCTATTTTGTCACGATGCTGCTTCCATTCAAAGAGAGCCTATAGCAGCTCCAGCAAAGGAACTGCTTCCCAAGGGAGAATCCAGCACGACTCACAAGGGATCTGCTAGGCAGAACAGAAAAACTGAAAAACTCAAGTGGGAAATGTTTACACTTAACTATAACTGCTCTCTAAACTTACATTTATACCTTATCAGCTTCAGGTGGAATTATTGCTTAGGTTTGCTGATACAGCATACATTAAAAAAAATCTTTTGACAACAGCTTCAGGTGCATTGAAAATAATACTTAATTAAAACCATGTAGGTAAATGTTAGCAGTAGCCTCCAAAGCTTTGACATTAAAAAAAAATGCAGTTTAAAAAAAATCTCTACAACTGCCTCTTCAGTGAAGGGTGGTGAATTAATCTACTACTTTCTGAAAGCTTTAATGTAATAGTTTTATTATTCAGGAAAATGGGCAGGTTCAACCACTCCACATATTTGGGAAGAGATCAAATGTAGATGAAAGCTCCCACTTCAACCCTTATCAACATTTAATGAGACAATTTTACAGAGCTGCTGTACCTTCTCTTATCAGCAGCCTCCTAAATCTCCTGGATTGTTAATGGCTTCTGTGAAGCAAATCAGATCAGCATCTGGTGTCTTGTACAAACCAGTGCAGCAACATGTGCTGATGCCTGAGCAAAATCTGATTTTGAGGTATGAATGACACAGAAATTTCCTATTCGAACAGCTGCAAATATTTCGTTTCCCTTTTTATCTTTACTCCCCTCATCAGCTTAGTTGGAACCCAGAGATTCAGAAAACTGAGCTTTCTGATGTGTTGCTCTCACATTTTGCCCGAAGGAGCGGCCTGGAGTGAGGGATGTCCTGGGATGTGGCTGCTGCCCTGGAGCTGCAGGGCTTTGCCTCCAGCGTTCCCTCCGCCCGGCTCCTCTCATTCAAAGATGTGAGCAGCCACGATGGGACCATGATGGACGTGCCCTCAGCACAGCCAGAAGTGTCTGGAGATGCACCCCAGCATTCCTCTCGAGTCATCTGACGAGCTGGCCCAGAGGAAGATGAGAGGTCAGCGTGCATCCTCACGCTCGGTCTGCCTGCACTCGAAAACCACTGCGGCCAGGGTATTTCTCCCGTCGGTCAGGACACAGAAAGCAGCTGTGTGTGTGTCCCCTGAGTGTTGCAGACGAGAAGACAAGCTGGTGAGCTGCTGCCTGTGGTGCTGCACGCCAGCCACATCTGCAATGCACTGGGAGGATCGTGTGCTGAGCCTTTTGCAGCCCTGCTGAAGGGAAGCAGCCTCTAGCTGAGGGACACCAGTGAGGGATCTACTGCTCTGGCCATCCTGGGAACCCAGCAGGGATCAGAAAAACCTCCCTTAATCAATGGGGAAATAAACATTCCTGCTTAGGATTTACAATACAAGTTGGAGGGGAAAGAGAAGAGGAAGCCTCTTCTCACCTAAGCTAACAACTCAGCTAGGTTTTGTTTTGAACGGACTGTGGGGACTAAGTGGAGCTCAGCAACTTCCCACAGCTGGATGGGGATGGACTGGATGAAGCAGTTTGCTGCAGTATCAGTCCAGGAACAGGAGAGGAGGTAGAAAATGAAGGAGGTTTGTAAACAAAATAATAATAAAAGGAAAATTCAGCTTTAGGGAGGCTGAAACCATTTGTCCAATCAGCAGTCTGCTCCGAAAGAAAGGAGAAAATTGTTTCAGAAACACTATTTTTCAGAGAGAATTCCAGAGATTCTGGCAATTGTGAATCACCCCCAAACTACTGAGTTTTGCATGGAGAGTGTTTTGCAGCCATGGCTAAATTGTCCCACCCGATTCTGGGCTGTGGGGCTGTGTAGGAACACAGACGTGCAGAGCTGACAGCATGGAGCAGAGACCTAGGTGCACCAAGGACTGTGCACATAATTCAGTGTCTGAATAATTACCATGGTGGACAGTTAACCTCCAAAAGTGTGCTACAGAGCTGTTTACTCTGCAGCTGCAAAAGGTACACGACTAAGTGGCAGCCCATGAGCAGAACTGCCTGCTTCCTCTGACAGCATTAATTGTCGTTTGCGTCATCCAGCACCCCGTGAAATGGCAGGTTCATGACTTTGCCTCACAGGTCACCAGAAGAGCAGTTTAGGCAATCTAAAAATCAGGTGCACTGGTACCATTCTCCTGGTTTTCAGCTGACATCTCTGAAAAGAGAGTCATTTTCTTGAATTATAAATAGGAGAACTAATCAATTAGAGAAAATTGGGGTTAGAACGGGCATTTCAGTCATTCAGTTATGGATGAATGTCACAGCACACTTAGATTATCTGCTTGTCAGACTCGTGAGGATGAATGTGCTGTGCCAACTCCCCTTTGTGAGTCCTTGACATGTGCATGATGGCCATATCCCCACATGCTTCCAACCATTCTTTTCCAGGCAAAGCACCCCTTAAAATCCACAAGTACATCGCTGTCTACCCAGCAGGACTGAGACAAAGAGAGAATATTTGTCTGCAAAGTCAGCTTGATTCAGTCAGTGTTCATCAGACAACACACAGGTGTCCAAGGCACGACAATACTCCTAAAATACCTTATGCTTTATTTAATATACGCTATTATACCTTAAAAATGCTACAACAAACACATGGGAAGAGTTGAGGCAATCTTCTTCTTCCTTTTTAACTTGAACCAGGGAATAATTCTGGACTGAAGAAGCAGCTTTGGCTCTTCCTGGTATTTTTCATGTTCCTAATCTCTTCTATTTTCACTCTATCAAAGCAACCTGCTATTGATTTCTACAGTGCAATGTCTTCTTCAAAGACTGTACATATTTGTTAATCTAAAAGAGAAAACAACTTATGGATGAGGCAATTTTTCTTTTGATACACTATTCACAAAGAAGGCAAATACCTCATAGGGCACTAATGACTTGAAGGATTTGGCTCAATGACCAACCACAGCCCCTTCTAACTCTGTGTGCCTGTATCTCCACTCCACCTTTTGCATATAAAAGCTTTATTTACATGAAATATAATGTAAATGTTAAGGTGCATAAAATTAATAAAAATGGACAACCATTTTTTAATATTAGTTGTTATATTTATTTTCTTTGTTCCTAATATGCTTGCTAAGTTTTTAAGACAACAAGCTTTAAGTATTTAGCATTCAAGTTGTCCGTTATACCTTAATTTAATTACTTTGAGTCTATTACGCAATCTTTAGGGACATGATCATGTATTATTTTCCCAAGGCCACCGTACCTTTCTGGACTCTATGGAGGGTGGAGGGCAGATTCTTAATAATGAGTAAGTTTCTGTATATCAGAGACCAGTTTCATTGGTTGCAGAAGGTGGACACCATGCAATTTAGTTTTGGATCTGATTCTGTGAAGCTCCACCTGAGAAAAATGGCCTTAATACCTTTGATGCTAGTGAATATGTTCAGTAAAAGAGAAGTCTTTACTTCCCACCCAAGAACTCCTTATTGTTACAGACTACAGTTGGTTATAAATTTGTCATCAAAAGCAGTCTTTACCTGTAAATTGACTTTTGATTGGCCATATTTTGTATTAAATATTCCTCTGTACAACCAAGTTCATATAATGAGAGAAAATGATGTAGTAAAGCAGTCCTTCAGCAGTGCTGTGCTCCATTGAAGAGAATGAGCTCTCAACTCTCACTGCAGTCATGACCAGGACATTTCAGGTAGGAACATATTGCTTTTTAGTTTTACTCTATCCCACTTAATCTAATGATTAAGTGAATATTATTATTATTCATTATTATTATTATTATTAATGAATAATCTAATGTGCTTCCCAATGAAACACTTCAATGTTCAGATCCCATGTTTTTTTAAGAAAAACAAAATGAAACACAGCCCCCCAAAAGGAGAGTATAAAACTCATCCAAATATCCTGTTATGTGCATATTTCTTGTTTAGTGTTACTATTATTACTAAGGCCTTTGGTGACTTAATAATGTAGCAACTCTGTTGACCTGATTAACATTGGGCTCTTTGCCTTCAAGCTGTACTGGATAAATTGTGCCAATAGATGCTTTACTCTGGGCATTTTTTTAAATGCAGGACCAAAGAATTATAATCCCCAGTATTACTGCAATAGCAAAATGTCTTTCAGTTTATCCCTTCAAAATGGAAAACAAGACATTTTCAGAAGTCTTAGCCAGTCAGATAAAACCCCCAACTAAGATTCTACTGAGTACCTTTTTCAGGTTAAATAAATCATTTCTTTCCCAAAATGTTGTGATTTCTCTTCAAAAGATATTAAAGGCTAAATTTAGTTTCCAGAAAAGGGATGAACTCAAAGATGTTAGTATTTTCCTCCTAAGCTTTTGAGGGATGGGACTGTGATTTCTTTCATATTTGTATACAATTCTGAGCCCTTTGGAGCAGAAACAAAATAATGGTGACAATGCATAATGATTAGAAAGGGAGAAAGAATCATTCTAGCTTTTACAGAATAAGACACACGAAATGCCCAAAGCGAACACAAAAAAGAATTTACATTAAACCCTCAAAAAAACGATTCCTGATGAACATATGAAAACATTCTGGGGTTCTATACAGGAAAGGCAATAATAAATAATAAATAGTAGAAGAGATGCTGTTCTCCTCACTGACTGTGAGAGTCCTTTCCACGCCTGTTTGTTTCTTCGCTGTGCTGGGAGGCTCCAAGAGGTAAAATCTAATTTGAACTGATGATACATGTGCTTGGAGTCTGATATTTCCTATTTTAAGTGTGCTCATTTAATACTTAATGAATGAAATCCTGCTTTTGGTTACCCAGAAAACTGCACAGGAATTTTATTGATTTCTTTGAAACCACTTGGACCTTGTTTCAACTAGAGGCTGGCCTAATGTCATTGCTCTAACTAGATGAAATGTGAAGAGATGATAAGAACGTATGATTTTTCTTTTAACTGGTCTGGTTTGTGGTGTGTTTCCGTTTTGATATCTGTGTATCCAGGATGGAATACATTCATAAGCTACACATTAACATGATTCCTTTATTAAAAAATAGAAAATTATTGATATTTTCAAGGCAGATTGGGGGTTGTTTTGGGTTTTGTTGTTGTTTGTTTCCCTTGACACAGGCAGCATTGTATCTGTGATTTTTCTGCACAAAAATGGATGTGTTCCTCCAGGCTACGTAACCACTCTGAGCTCGATTTCCTCCTGGTGGAGTATTCCAGGACAAGGGAAAGGTACCATTTCTGTTGTGCAACACATTGTGCAATTAATGCCTAGGATGTAAATCAAAACCTGCCCAGCAGATGAATGTCTGTTGTGACAAGGCCTCCCCAACCCAAAAGTGGAGGTCATGCTCAGACCCACCCCCTGACGTTCATTTTCCAAAGGATGATTTAAATAACCCTATGCACATCAAAAGGATCTAGATTCTTAGCAAAAGGAATTCAGAGCAGGCAGTGGTAATTTATTTTGAGCAATTCGTCACTGCCCCGTCAATGCCAGCAGAGTTCAGCAGGAGTTTCATGGGTACAAAAATGGGCTTCATCTGATTTAAGCACTAAGGATTGCTACGAGCAGAAGGAACCACAGCTCCACTGTAATACTTTCAAGTGTGCCCAGATTTTCTAAACCTAGACTTAGTCTCTGCTCCACTGCATCAGATTCACGGTGAGATAAGCTAGTAAAACCTTAGCTGGCACAAAAGTGCTGTGGCAGAGTAGAGAACCTGGTCAGAGACCACCTCTTTTCATCTCACTGTCTTTTGCTGCTCCACAGTAACATGAACAGCCAGCCTCCACACCCTAAAAGTGATGAAGTTTCATGCAGTAAGGGCCGCAGGATGGTTTACCACTTTCAAGGTCTCCCAGCCACATATTTAACCAGGGTACGTCACAAACTCGGGGCTGACTCAAACCCAGCTATTCCCAAAGTTGTCCCGTACCATTCCAGATCTTTAAGCTTTGTGCTGCGGTTGAGATATAAATCTCTGTGTGCATTCCCTAGCATTCATTTTCCATGGAAGTCACTGAGACTGGAAAACAGGAAGGATCAGACTTTCTCACAAGATTTCACGTTCTCCTTGGCTCCTGCCAACTCCAAACTGACATGGGAGCAGTCTCTCCCGAGGAATTCTGCTGCCTCTGGTTCTGGTTGACATCAAGAAGTGTTGAGGTATGTGTAAAAAGTTAACATTTCCCCCCTCTGAATCTCAAATAGCACACAAAGTTCAAATGCAGTCACAACCAGACATCAGTTTTAAGTTCTCCATGTCCTTGCTACAGATATTTCATTTCTAAAAGCAGCCTGTTAATGTCAAACATTTCCATTCTAGCGTTCAGAGATTATGAGTTTATTGCAGCAGCTGTAATCTTCCTGTATTTCAAGGGAAATATACTAGGAGACATTTTAAACGCATTTTCCTCTATTAACGTAAATCTTGGCATCTTGTGTAATAAAAGTCAAATAACAGGGCATAAATTATACCAAAAGTCCTGAAACAATGAAGAAGTCCTAAAGGAAAAATACAATTAAATTAAGATTTCAGGTTTAAAATTTTGCGTGGGAATGCGACTCCTCACACCAGCTAGCCCTTCTGTCATCAGCACACAAAAGCTGAGGTGCTACTAATGGGACACAAAACTTTTCACCAGAAAGCTTCAATCCCTGCAGCTCCACAGTGTGTGGAAAACATGAGTCTCCACCCTCTGGCTGCTTCTTGGTGGCTTCTGCAGGGCAAGTTCCATGGAGACATTAGAAACAGGCTGGAATCTCCATTTCAGGTTTTCTCCCTTGTGGATAGCTACAGTCTAGGTTGCTCAGGGCAAACCCAACTTCAACAGCGTGTGTTCAAGTACCCTCAACATTGTTTAAACTCTGCAAGGATGACAGTGCAGCACGAGACAACAGAGATGGTAATTGAGTCTTTCGTTAATTCAACTAAATATTTTGGGTGATCCCTTTAATTAAAGTCCCCGGATTTACACTCCGTATTTAGCTGGATTGTTGTCATGGCCTAATACCAATTCAGGCTTGTTAGGAGACTTATTTATGGAAACTTCCTTTCATTGCTGTGAGACTACAAATGATCTACTGCATGCTTGATTGTTTCAGATGCTCTCGTTTACACGACCTTTCTTCTAATAGCTAAACTGAACACAGGCCATTTGGGGAGAGCTGTGATTTAGGGGCTCTGCACTGGAAATGGGATTATTGCACACGGGGGATGAACCTCAGCACCCACAGTCTGAATACACAGATTTTTTCCCAGGAAAAAAATCCCCTAGGAAGGCAATGAAAACACAGGAGGCAGTACAGGCAACCAACCAATCTCTCTGCCATGGGTTTTGTAGTTTGAAGCTGAGAAAATGCTATGAACATTGTTTGAAATAGAACAAATTTCTATTCAGCCTTAATCCCAGTCTTCCCTTTTTTTATCACCGCTTTTTTCACCCACTTCTCTTCTTTGATTTGACACCTGTTTCTGTTTAGGAGCCTATCTAATGTTTTATTTATTGACTACATAGTTTCCAAATGAAAATAAGAAAGGAGGGAATTCAGAAGAAAGACATTACTTCAGGAAACACTGCGTATGGGCTGAGGTCGGTGCAGTAAAGCTCTTGATATAGTAGCAAATCCAGAAACATCTTTTCTGCCAAGTAACAGGTCTTTGTGTGCATGTCAAAGCACTCACTCTCCCACTCTCCCAGAAACCTCTCGCACTCTTAGAAAGCTGAAAACTAAAATGAAGGTAGAGTTTCTGGGGTTGTACACACCTTGTGCCTGAAAATGCTCTATTTCTGACTCTCATTATCTCTTACTTTCAGCTTGTTCAAGTGTATTTTTAGTGTCCTCTTCCATGCATAACATTTGATAAGGAGCCAAGTTAGAGCAAGGCCTGCAGTCTGTAAGGACTGAAGCTGTAGGAAACCATGCCGGCTTCTCCAATGGGCCCCAGGAGGAAGTGAGGCAGGTGGGACATTGGACTTCTCTCACAGATGTTCAGTAAGAATCCTGCTAGAAGGCCAAACATGAGCAAGGTTTCCTACAGCAGCCCTTTATACCATTCAGGAATAAATAAAGGGGAGGCATGCAGGGGTTCTTCTCTGGACCAGGGAGCTGCATCTCCGTGTGTGCTGCAAAACCCAAAGAAGTTGAGTTCTGAATACTTTCGTTTACAGGGACTTAAAACGGCCCAAGCTGCACCACCACCCGTGCTAGAAGCAAGTGGTGGGCAGTGATGCCACCCCTGCCTCTTTCCTGAGCATCCTGTGACGGCAAGAGGCTCTGAAGCCACAACTCGTCACACAGGCTGAGTCAACAGCCTCGTCACACTTCTCCACTCGCCCCTGTACTGCTTCTGTTTCAAGCTGCCTTCTGCACTGAACAGCTGCCATCGCCCTCAGAATCACGAAGCACCAAAAGGGAGGCACTTTGCCCAGAATGGTAAAGAAATGGTGACAGTATTGTATGGAGCTCTTCCTCTTTTATACAGGCTTTGCCCACAAGTCACTGGAAATAAGGACTCTGAGGTCACCCAATCTGTCCTGTGACAGCTCAGCTACACCTGTTCTTGACAGATGTTCATCTTGTGGGTGTGCGCCTTGTGTGATTCCTCCACCTTCCCACAGCAATCTGTTCCAGGGGTCTGTCATCCTTGCTGTCGGATGTTTGGCCTTAAGGTCTAACTGAATCCTCCTCACTGCAATTTTAAGACTATTGCTTTTTGTTGTAAGCACAACTGCATTTTAAACGTTGGAGAATGCTGCTTGTTGCTTTCTCAGTCTTAAGGAGCTCCAGGTAGAGTGGAGTGATTGCTACAGATGATACTTGGTTTTAAAGACACTGGTATGATATTTTCCCTATTTGCCACGGGCTGATTTGACTCATGGTCACGGCTTCTGATTCATTATAACCCTCAAGTCCCTGCTGGACAAAGTGATTCTCAGCCAGACAATCCCCAGGCTGTGTTCATGTCATTAATATCTTCTGCCTCATTGCCACAATTTCCACTTGTCCATGTTGCATCACAACATTTTTTCTAAATGAAACTGGTCTTTTTCTTGAAAGAACAGTCATCTTACACCACTTCTCCAAGCCACCAGGATCATTTTGAATTCTTATGCTGTTCTCTGAACACTTCTTGGCCATCCCAGCATAACAACATAAGCATATTTTCCAACCCATTATGAAAATGATCAGTTAATTACCTGCCTCATGTCTGTCAGAGCTCAGGGGCTAACAAAGGGTATTTGTATATTGACCCATTGTCTCTCTGCCCCCGTCTCTCTGTTCAGTTCTTCTCCTGAATCATTCTCCAGGTAGATCCACTTTGACACCTTCCTGTGCATGCAGTTTTCTCCTAAATAGCTCCTGACTGAACTGGGAAGACTGGCTCTTTAGGATTTACTCAAGGCTGAGTGTTTCAATTCTTGAAAAACAATCCTCAATCTCACTGCAAAGCACCAAAATACTAAAACTCACTTGCTTCAGAATAAACAGCAAAATTGTTGCAAATTTCTTTGGTACTTCAGGTTAAAATCCAGCTGCGATTTGAGGTTTAAAGTTTAGATAACTTCTGCTTTTTCATTCTTCTGAGCATCTTGGTGCATGATGCACTCGGTTGTGTCCAGCACCCGGCGTAGCTCTATCTTATTTTTATTTCTCTGCTTCTTCTGACCACAAAAACAAGCCTGGCCAACAGAAAGGAAGCCTAGAAAAAGCTGGGTCAAGATGACTACAATGAGCAAACCTAACAAAGTCAATGCAAATAAGATTTGCAGAGTCTATTACACTGAGCACCTCAGTGAGTGGTTCAAGGTGAGATGAAACTTTCTCGGAATGTGCACTGGGCTGAACCAGAATGGGTTATCCTTGGAATCCTCTTGAGCCTGAAAAGTTAATTTCTAACTTCTGTCATTTTTTCTATTCCAGTGAAAGCTTTTGCTTTGAAACTTGGAGTCATGCTACGATCTCTGTTTTTGTTACTAAGCAAGAAATTTATGACTCTTGGATATAAAGATGAGACGAAAATGTAACCAAACACATTACAAAGACTCAAAAATATAAATATGAAATATAAGCAATGCTTTCTATATTGTTTTTTTTAAAGTTACAAGCCCAGTTCCATCAGCTTGTGAAGAAATCCCTTCATTTGAGGTGAAATATAGGTCATGATTTTTGAGTCCAAAAAAATCAAGCCCATGCTTGGGCTTGCCAGCATGATTTTTGGCCTGTAGCTCAGAATGGAGCTGGCCATCTGCACTTTGGGAATCCATTACCGCTGTCAGAATCACACAGGGTATTACAGCAACTGCCCAAAGCAAAACAAAACCAAACCAAAATACTTCAAGCTACTATAGTCATTACATCCATCTGTCTAGCTAGTTATAAACTAGTTTGCTGAGGTACTCCCCACATTCTGGAGGCAATAATTTGCCATTCCTATTTATTTTTGCAGGTGTTCTTGAACCACGCATAAAAAAGCAAAACAGCACAAGGTTGAGAAGGGGAGAACTTGTTTGCTGCACTGAGTGAAACAGTAGGTCCTTTTCTCAGAGCCTGAAAAATGATACATCAACTGCAGTGAAGAATTTCTGGAGTTGGTTCAATTCATTTGACACTTTGGGGAATACTAATTGAGCATTCAATAGTTCAACACTGTGGGAGTGGGGTAAGCCAATCCAGGAAAACCATCAGCCGTGGGGAAACCAATTTCCTCTCTCAAACTTATTGTTCCTGCATGTCAAAGGTGATCCCAAGAGATTCTACTTGTTGCTGACATATTCCAGAAATCATTTAATTTTCTCACCTCTTTTTTTTTTTTTTCAAATTGGCAGAAGCAGGCAAGAGAGATGGCCAGATGTATCCCAAGGGCAAAAGAGAAAGCTTATAAAAGAAATGTTGAGAAGAGAGGCAAGATAGCTGACAAAGGGCAAAAATGCCAAACCTGCTTGTTTCCACTGCCCTTGGAACACTGTCCATGTAGATATGTGTGAACAAATAACTAGTGCATCTGCTAAAAGATTATTTACTTGACTGCTCTCTCTGCTCATTCGAAATAGAGTAGCTCTGTTGATCTCATTAGAATTCTGTCTTTGTTAGACTGTGGCTGCTGAGCTCACTACAAAACTGAGATAGAAGGTCCTTGGAACACGAAGCTATGAGATAAATGTTTCTAACCTGCTGGAGGCGTGGCTGCCCCACACAGTGGGGATGTGCCAGATGGAGCCTTGTTCTTCAGCTGTGCTTGAGAAGCGATCAGGAACTGAAAGAACTACAGCAGAAGTAAGACCTTTTCCATTTCTCCTCCAAACCAGAGTTATCTGGCTGTCCCTGAGAGGAGCAGTGAAGTCCCCTTGACAGTCACAAGCACTTGGAAGCAGGTATTACACCAGTGAACATGCAGAACAAACAACGGGCATCTCCTAGATGCATTTCTCTTCCTTTCATACAGTTAAAAAGGAAAACGCACAATTACCATATTTGCATAATTCCTTTACAAAACTAGTCTCTCAGCAGTTTCAAAGACATTGCTTCATCTCCTTCTCATTTCCTGCAGGGATATTACTGTCATCTGGAAAATTTAAGTCCACCTGACAACAAATTTTCTGGTTGAAACTAATAGCAACATGTCAACAGCTTCAAACATTATTTGCACTGCTTGGTTAGGAAGTCAGGATTAAAGACATACTGTGTTTCTCTACTTCACTAAAAGCCTGTACTTTAATGTTTTAAAGCTTCTAAAGTTGTGTGCCAATAGTATCGTATCTGTCACTGGCAGCAGTATTTATTCTCACTATGGCAGAATTTATCTATGGGAGAACTTACTGTGGTTTTCCTTATGTTGTGGCAGATCCACAGTAGGTCATAATTTCTCACCTACTAGGTATTTTCCCTGAAATTTCAACACATGTAACTCTTCCTCACTTCTTCACAAAGTTTAGCAGGCCTGTCAACACTGTTACCCCAGGATCTCACATTAATTAATTTATCCTCACAGCGCTCCTTTGTTAGATGCCAGATTTTTCAGAGAGCTCAGACACGAATTTTTGAGTGCTCAACACCTAAATTGGAGCCAGATTTTCAGAAAAACCGAGTTCTCTTTCAGTTTCTTAAAGAAGGTGCAAATTTTTCAAAGTTTCCAACAGCCCTAGCAGCAGTGTCTGCTGCCCAGATTGCGTGAGAAGTTGAGGACTCAGCGTGCTAAACTTCTTTTCTACCTATGAACATTACATTTTGGTGCCTAAAGCGGAGGTGATTCCCTTGTAAAGTCTGGCTGTCAGAGTGGGAGGCTGAGCTCTTTTGAAAATCTGGATTGCTATTGTAAGGTTATCACGGCTTTGCAGGAGACAAACTGACAGCTGGAGCGAGGGCCCAGAGCAGAGGAACACTTGTGTAACAGGTGGAAATGAGATCAGGATTCACCCATTTCTGTCCACGTCGTACTTGGAACGGGGCTGCAGTGTGGCTGGCTGGCACCAGCGTGTGTTCAGCTCCAGGGAGAACTGCGTGGCACGGGCTGTGACGTGGGCACGGGCTAAAGCACGAGCTCAACAGCATCCTCATGATGACAGAGCTGCTGCATGAGGCACAGGGGATGAGGCAGAACGAAGCAAGTTCCTGGAAAGCTGCAATGTAACACTCTGCCCTCCTCCTACTCAGTGGAACTGAGGAACGCAGATGTACTGTCTGTGCTTACACCTCGGAATTAAAGCAATCCCACAAAGGAAAAAGGTGGTTTGTTGGGGTTTTTTTTCTGCACTAATTACTATCTTTTACTAACTCTGGCTTACAGCTTGAATACAATGCCCCGTGATGCAGATTCATCCACTGCAATTCTGTGAGCCCATGAAGTGACTGCAAGTCACCAAGGTCTCCTGCTCAGGACAGCCCCAGAAAGAAAGAAGCCCATGGGTCAGACTGAACTGGTTAAGCACAAATATACAGTGCTGAATGGCACAGGGGAAGAAAGCAAGAGTGGGAAACAGCCTCAATCACTCACACTGTTCACTCATCAGGTTCCCCTGTCTTTGTTATGGACTGTGCTAAGTAGGTACCTCTGAGAGAAATTGGGCTCAAGTGGAGTTAGCTCTGAGGAGAACTCAGGGCTGAGAAGCAGACTTTAAAGTCTATTTTGTGCAGCAGGAGAGGCATAGCTCCAAAGCCTTGCCAACAGAAAAGGTTAATTACTCTGAGCATGCACACATCTCAGCTGTTCCACGTCTCTTTCCCGAGTGACCATACTCAGCGCTCGCTTGGTGAGATCTGAGCTTCCTGCTTCACACCTCAGGCTGAAAACCCACCACAGCCATGCCCAAAGCACTGGTTTCGGTGGCACAGGAGTTTGGCTCAAAGGACAGACTGTACAAAAAACTTACTGTTAAGATACACAATCCTCCCCCTTTTTGCAAACGTAGGCAGAGCTAATTTTCAAGTATTCCTATTTAAGCTCTGGCAATTGTTAGGCACCGTATTTTTTACTTCTAACAAAAGTGTCTCAGTTTTTTAAGGGTACGGAGCAAGATGGCAAGGGCCACAGTCACAGATGTGCTAATGACCATCAGTGCAGATAGAGTGGTGGTTGCTCATCCTCTATAAAAGCAGCTGAACCAAGTTTCAAGGTGGGCCTAAATTCTCAACCTCAAGGTAGCAGTACTTCACAGTTTCCCATCATCTCTCCTTCTCCCAGTCACGTAGGCAGTTCCTTGTCCATTCCCTCCCTCCATCCAATACCTTAAATTTTAAAAATATTTCCAACCAGGCTGTGTTAATGCGACAGATGGGAATTCTCTGTCAGCTCCCTTCTGGTGAAACATTTATAAGGTGTTGTATGGCTTCAGAAGGCAACATATTAGAAAACTGGGACGTGGAGGGAGTAGAGGGAGAAGCTTTCCTATTGTAATTTTAAGCAGTAGGAGCATGAGTAGAGTGAGTCATAGCTCTTCAAACATGAATCCCAAAGCAAATAACGAAATGGAAAGAGGAGAAATATAGATTAGGCAGACAGAGCAAACAATGCTGTTAATCCCTGCACGCCTAGATGACAATTTCTTTGCAAAATGCCCAGAGAATGGGCTGAGGTGCCTCACATGGGTGTTTTAGCCACAGAGGAAGGTGAATCATTGCTTAACTTCGCTAACGGGGCCTACTTCAGCAGGTGACTTGGGACACGAGTGGAGCTGTGCTGATGGGCTGCAGAACAGCCAAGGGGCCACAGCCTGTGTTCCCAGTCCTGCAGGGAGGGAGGGATGGAGGGCGTGCAGCGCCCGGGGAGAGCCGCCCTCTCCGCAGCTGGCTGGGATGCTTACCTAGCCTAGAAGGAGGGAACAGCAATCACCACCTCACTGAACATGAAGGGTGGGTGGGGAAGATATTTCTGGTGTTGCCCACACCCCCTCCTGGCAGTATCACCACCGTGAGCACTCCCATCGTGTACTGGTATCCCAGCAACGGGGCTGGAATAACACCTCACGGATACAGCGGATACAGCGGCACCTGCGCAACGCTCAGAGCCCTTCACAAAGGCGACGGCCACAATCACCCCTAGGGGCTGATTTTGTAAATTAGGGAGGCACTGCAACACCAGTGATGTTTCTGCCAATCAAAAGGAGGGAACAGACGTGCGTTTTTCCTGAAGTCATTGTTTATTTGTTTTGGCCAACAGCAGGTTCCCGTATGCTCTCCTGGACGGCTTCACCACAACATCAGCCTTGGTTACCTGCACAGCAAAACAGGGTTTAGCTCATAAAGAGGCACTATCTTTATATGTTTTCTTACATGGTGTTATTTAGAGATCCAGAACTCGCTAGGTTGCTGTGGTCCAAGACACCTTTAATCTCGTCTTTATTTTGCCACTGCCAGATGTGCACAGTTAGACAGCAGGGCACGCTTTCCTGTTTGCTTAGCTGGAGCCATTGCACTTCAGTGTTTACTAGCATGGTTGAGAAAAATTCCAGGAGGGTTGGGTTTGGTTTGGGGTTTTTTTACTCTTTTTTTTTTTTATTAGCATTTGCTTGTTTGTCAAAGTTGAAACGTTTTGAAGAGATGGTTTGGTTTTTGACAGTTTTTCTTCACAACCCAGCAAGCTTTGGGATCAGTCAGCACAAAGGCTGGGTTTCTTAGGGCTCTTGGCATTGCACTGCCTGTGGGGAAGAGAGCCAAGATGTCTGCTTCAGCGCCCTAGTCCCGTGGCTTTTTCTTTTTATAGAGAATTTTAAAATATGTCTCTTGTCAGAATATTACCAAAATTCAAACCATCTAAATTTTCCTCTTAAGCAGAATCACCTTTCAAGGCAGAACTGCAATATTTATGCACTTAACACCACTGCCAGAGGCACAAAAGTACAAAGCAGTCCTATTTGGAATATTATCCAGCACTTACTTGTGTTACAAACAACAATGCAGTGTCTTGCTAGAGCACATGTGAAATAGAAGTTCTCCTCTCGTTGATTCATTGCCACCCAGATGACAAAGTCTAACTGGAAATGAATGCACCTTGTTCGATCTGGGATAGATTCCAGATGCTTCTCACTGGCTTTCCTGATCCAAATAACTCTCCAAATTTTAGCAGCCATGATATTTTTAGACCTCTCTAGCATCTTCTGTCTCAGAGCTTTGCAGCAGGCCTTGGAGGTGGAGGGAACACTGCAAGCCCCCATTTCGTAAATGAGAAGGCTGGAAGCAGAAGGTTGCCAAGGATCACAGTGCAGCTCCAAGGCAGAGTCAGGGGAGCAGGACAGATGGCCACCCTTGCAGGAGAGAGGAGCCGTGTTATTCCTGGCACCCTCAGGCACCTCCATTCTGCCAGCCTCCCCTCTGGAAGCTGGGATGGCTATGGGAGCCCGTCATTTTCAGTCCAGACAAGTCACAGCTACTCTGTGCTGTGAAAAAGAATCCACGCTTTCCCCCTAAGCCGGATACATCTCAGGAGAAAGTGAAACAACTTGCTCCGAGTGGCAAACGTGCCAAATGCCAGGAGCCAGTGCAGAACCACGCTGAGAGCAGAGCTCCACATCCCTTTGTGCTCCTGCTGTGCCCCACAGGGATTTAGGGACTAAATATTTCATTTCTCCTGCAGAAAGGACTCTAGTGTTTTCCCAGGAGCTTGGTATTGTGCAATGGCATTCATCTTAGAGGGTATAGAACTTCAGCATTCTAGGCTGTTACCATTTACAGCATTTTGAGAATCAGTGAAACACACTGTACAGCATCTGTTACCATGGCCTGCAAGCACACATTTCCAGAAAGAAGAACAGCTGTAGGAAAGCAAAAGTTGTAGTAAATACACAGCAGATAGCTGCACACTACATGAGAACTGCTACGGAAAGGAAATCAACCACATCCATTTCTTCATACCCTCCTGCCACCTGCACCCTAAATTGTGGCCTGGTTTTGCTGGTGGCCTGGCAGAACTTATTTCTCTCAAATTGCTGAGGCTGCACCTGCTTTACTCAGTGCTGGTGAATTTGACTTACAAAGCATAAAATTACTCTTGCACCTCCAGGTCTGTTTTCATTGCAGTTCATGGGCTATGAATAATTAACTGCAGTCATCTGCAACAGAGGCATCTGCCTGGGCACAGAAATTTAGGGTTTGAGCTGCAGCTGAATTCAGCACTTGAATATAAATTTAAAATCCAATTCTCTCTTTGGTTCACTTTGGGAATACGACAAGTGATGAAGAACTGCACCTAGACTCTTCCTTTAAGTGAAGTTCTTTGTCACTTCTTGCATTACAAATATGAATCCATGTGGGAAGGGCAAGCAACACCAGTTGGTATGTCTGGATCTATTCTACTCTAGAGCTATTTTCTAGGCTATTTTCTGCCCTGTGAGACCTCTCATGATAATCTTTGCTCTTGGCCTGTGCTTGCATAGCACCTAACCCATCCTGGCCAGGTGTGCTGAGAACTGAACTGCTGCAGCTATGGAAGAAACTCAGTCTGGGAGGGAGGAGCAGCACTAACGGAGTCCACGTATTTTTTCAGATGTGGCTCCCAAGATTAAGCTCAGATGTCTAAAGAGGAGAGCTTACAATGAACAATTTCTTCATCTGGGGCTTTACATGCACTGTAAGGACACAATATGCTTCAGGTAACTATATTTATTCGTCAAATTTGGATGCAGTCTGGCCAGAAAATAATTAAAATAAGAGACAGATGGCTAAATAGAGCAAGACAGAATGATGGGGGGAAAAACAAAGTTTCCCTAGGAAACCAGGATCACAAAGACAACAGTGAAATGGAACGTTTGGATTCACATATTTTCTCGTTCCACATTTTTTTTGACAGTTCACACTTTTCCAGACGTACCTCTCCTTACTGCTTTTCCCTTGCCAATTAGACTCGTGCTTCTTGTGTAATTAAATCTGCACCTCCTGATTTCTTAGGGACAGAATTACAGTGTAAAAAATAAAGGACTACAGTAAGTTAATGTGAGATTAGAAGAGTAAACACAAAGCACATTTGATACTTTCTCACTAATATATAACATGACAATACAGATGAAACAAAACTACATTCCCACCTCAAATCAGACCTATTTCAGTCTTAGCAAACTCTGCTTAAACTTTATTGTGAGTTTTTGCCCTCCACACTCCAGTTTAAGCAGAAGCAAAGACTCCCACAAATCTCATTATAAAATGTATTCTTGAAAGACTTCCAAACTATCTTAGGATGTTCCGAAACTTTTGAGAAATACAATCAAAACAGATTTTTTGTGTTCCTTCTTAACCAAGTTACGTGAAAGTATGAGATATCATTCTAACACCAAAGTCTCTTACACAAGAGAACAGTTTTATAATAAGATTGTTGCAAAGCAGTTCCCTTTTATTTCTTTAGTTTTGCAGAAACAATCTCAGATTTATAAGCCACCTCCTTCCTCAGCATTTCAAAAGGTGAAGTATCTTGTACACTGTGGAGCAGTAGCGTGGCCTCAGTTCACCACAGCTCCTGGTGTAATGATAAAGGACAAAAACACTGCAGAGGACATTTGCTGACCCTTTGTACCAGGCTCTACACCGAGATACCAAACCTAATAAAACAGAAAAAGCCAAAGTAGTGGTGGGAAGACTACTTCATCTCCATCTGGGAAATGTTCCACCATTCCTGTCGGCACAAAGGAAAACCAGGAACGAAACCATGAAGATTTAGGAAAAACTGAAGCTGAATACTGGCAAGTTTTCAATATATACTTCCCAAATCTGCAGCCCCTTGGGAATACTGCATAACAGGCTGATAGTGCCCACATCCTGATACAACTTGTGTAGTGTTATAAAGAAAGGACTCCTCTGAACTCTGATGAAGTGCACCATTTGATAAACTCTCCCAATAAACTCTCCTTCAGCTATTAAGAGCTGAAATATTGTGCTTTTGCTGCATAATTCAGAAGTTACACAGGCATAAACATCACATCATCAGCAAGGCCAGTATCAAATGCAGTTGTAAATCATGAAAATCCAGCTTTTATTTATAAATCATGGCTTGTAATTTTGAAAATTTATACTTAGATACACAATTTTCCTCATTAAGAGTGGGTAATTAAATCACAGCTTTAAAAATTGTATTTCAGCACCACAGTAACCTCAGGGCTTGCTGATTTTCTCAAGATAGAGGAATGTACTCTGGGCTCTGGCTGACCACTCAGGTATATTATTCTCAATTTCAGGAGCTGGAAACAGGCTGTCCACTGTTGCACATGTCAAAATTATTTGTACTGCTAACAGTCTCTCCCAAACTGTTCCACACTCAGTCTTGCTGGCATTTTCGTCTTTACTTTTTTAATGGGCTGGGATTGTGCAGAGTGATGCATGTTTATAGCATGGTGTCTTCTCTCTCCACCAGCTTCATTCCAGAGGAACCTGCCAAGTAAAGAGAGCAGCCAAGGAGCTTGCAGAGCCCCTGCTGAGAGCTCTGTCACCGTCCCTGCCCTGTCACTTGCACCAGCTGGCCCCAGGGCAGCTGTTTCTCCACCACCCTCTCCACCAGCACGGCTGGGAGCAGCACAGGACAAAGCCCTGATGGGAAAAGCAGCCTGTGGCTGTGGGGGAATGGGGGGCCAGGTGATGGAGACCAGCTGACTGCAGCACTCCCTTTAAATGGCAAGCCCAGGGGATGCTTAGGGCAGTCTAAGCTTGGAAAGGAGGCTCTCTGGGGAGTGGGATGTAAGGCCAGAAAGCTGGGAAGGAGCCACATGACAAAGGTAAGAGTCCTGCACAGGAACCAGTTACTGTCTGGGGATGTTCCTGGAGCAAACACTGGTTTTGTGTCTGGATACCAAGCAGGGATTTTCATGTCTACCCCTTGCTTACATCAGTTCCATTAATGCATCCCACGTGTGGATTTATGATAGTGTAAAGCAACCCAAGAAGCAGTGAGAGCTATTTCACATTATAAAATCTTGCAGGGGGGGATTCAGGGAAGGCTCTATCTTCTGGCGAGAGTTAAAGAAGCAAAGCAGAAGCCCTTGGGGAACTCAAACTGGACTGGCTGGGGTAATTTTTCTGCTTTGCATTTCTTGTGTAGAGAGCTGCTTGAAAAATTTCCAGCTAACTATTCTTTTTTTTTTTCCTTCTGGAAAATGCCAATTCATGAAAATCAACAAGTTTCATGGGAATATGCTGTTTTTTAAAAATATTTTCACTGTGCCGAAGAGCAAAAACCAAATGGTGATGACAAGGTCAAGGAATGTTCTGATATTTCATTTCAAGCTTGTCAGCTTTAACATTTCATCCTGCATAAAACTTTAAACAGAGGCAAAAATGAACCATGACTTATTTAAGTAAGAAAACTAGTTTATGGTTAACTTTTGTAGCTGTGTGGAGCTGGAAACAGGCTGTGTTGAAAATAACAGGCTTTTTCTGAAGCTCCAAAATCTACTGCTGTTGGTCTCTGCTAGGGAGTTTTATCCTGGGTCAAGGAGCTTGAAATGGGAGAGGGCAGAGCTGTGAATGCCCACTGGTTGATGCCCACTTGAGGAATCAAGATACTGCAGCTATTAATGAGTTTGAAAGAGGACATTGGACCATTGTGTATCCCCAGGCATGGAAGTGCAGCTTTGCTGCTAATGCTTTTCATACAGCTGTGTTATACAAGCCGTGGGATTAGATGCTTTGTGTGCAAAATCTGCTCTGAAGCTTTAATTCACACCTGTCCCTTTCAAATACTAACACTTGGGTGTCCCATTTTATCTTGTGGGAGTGTGACTCTAATAAATCCTTCACCGTGGCCACTGAGGCTCCCAGCCCACTTCTGTGAGCAGAATGTATTCATCGAGCCTTCTGATGGGATGAGATATAAAGTATTACCAATTTTGTTTCTAATTAGTGGTCTCTGCTCCAGAACACAACCAAGCAAGTTCAGGTTCTCTAGCTGCTCCTGTGTTTTTCCTTTTATTAGGACAATGATTTTGTTTCTTGGAAGCCTTTGGGTTTTTTTTTTTTTTTTTTTTGGTTGTGGAGCTAGACTGAGCGGTGTTACAGGGGCTGAGTGTTTGGTTTTTAAACTTGCAATAAGTGTTACAAGATAAGCTTGTCCTGGAGAACAAAATATATGTGAACATGAAACAGCTGTAGAGAACAAAGTGTTTTTCTAAAATTTAGAGATACGTGGTCATCTTCTGGGCTAAAAGCATTTCTTTTTCTGTATTTAGCCTAAACGAAGTAAAGGAGCCCATGTGAACTCAATTTAATGAAAACCTGCTCTTGAAATATGGCTTTTACGCAGAAAGTGTCAATTTTGTAACAGAGTTACACATTGACTGCTTCCTACATGCAAACTGTACCTATGCTGAGGCCAGAAGTGCTAAATTCAGCACATGCTTCTTGTCTGGAGATGGAAGAGCAGCTCTGAGCACCCTGTGAGGGCCATGTGTTGAGGCTGGCAGCCAGACCCCCCACGCATACCCCTTCTTTTACACGACAGCAGACAAGCCTGATGTCAGTGCCTGTCTGAGCAGCATGGGAGCAGATCTTCGGAGGTTTTTTCCCCACTTCAAAGGCTCCTCCCACCATGTGAGTCAGGCCTTTTCTATAATTTATCTTGGTCTGCTCCTAACTTACTTTATTCATACCCAAAGAGCCTCTTATGATTTGTTTTACAATGCCTTTCCTACACGCTTTGGAGAATGAGCTGAGAACGCAATTTATGACAAGGTTCACTCTCACCACTCAATCACAAAATATGCTCAGTTGGAAGGGACCCCAAGGATCATTGGTCCAACTCTGGGCACTGCAAAGGATGGGAAATATCGGATGTGATCTAACTTATAGTCAGGTCCAGCCACACAGCCTGGGTTATAGCAAATAGAAGCTGATCTCTGTATATTGTACTCAAATAACCCTTGGGATGATCTAAATTTTCCTAATTCACTATGGTGTGTGTTTACAAGCACATGGGCCTTCAGCAGCTTTTCTTTATTTTTTTAATTGCCTTGATTATTTTTTTTTAAGCTTAGTTTGGCTCAGCTGATGGAAGAGAGGCCACTTTATTTGCTATACTGGAGATCAGGTGTGCCTTCATGTGCCATGGATCCACTGCAGGCCCCAAGTGCTTTGTGAGAGTGTTTCCCCTACAGGGCTCCTTGCTTTGAGAAAGGACTTGTCCAGAAATCATGAGCTGTGCTGTAAAACACATTTAAATATTCAGCTCCATCCTCGGAGCCACAGTGCAGAGAAGGAGATTTTTGGGCTCCACCAGGCATCAGAGATGCAGCACTGCTATACCAGGGCAACACTTTTTTTGTCCTCCTCTCCGGGGCTAAGCAGGCTGTGCCATCTGCTCCTGCCTGCTGGACAGGGCCCAGGGAAGTGTCAAGCAGAGCAATGCAGTCTCAGAAAGTGAGAGGTGAGGGTGGATGAAAAGGAGGCTCCAAGCAGGGCAGAGGAGAGTGAGACCAGGAAATGATGAGCAGAAAGGGAAGCATGGCAGGAGTGGGAGAACAGCCGTGTCCTACACGTCCCTGTGCAGGCTGTGCCTGGCTTGCTGCGACTTTCCCTGCAGGGTCAGCGGTAACTGCACTAACAGGGGAGAGCTGAGTGCAGGAACTGAAGAGCAGCAAGGGAAGGAATGTGAGAAGACTCCCAGGTGAAGAGATGCAGCCCTTACCAGAGACTGGCCTTGGCTTGTCTGACCTCAAAAACATGCAGATCCCAGGAAAAACTGGGTTTTAAAGGGATGTGAACGACTTGATGTCATGAAACCAAAGGTGGTGCCTGGCTGCAGTCAATGGAAAGCACCGAGAAGCCCTCCTAGGTAGAAAATGTTCTGTACTGAAGGTTTAGCATTCGGGCCTGAAGTACTCAGTGATTTTTTGCTGTTTTTCTAGACTTTTGGCTTGACTCGTTTGTGAGTGGCCCTTCTCCAAGAAAAATGTTACGCTGTTTCTATGGGATACACAACAAGTCAGAGTTTTTTCAGGATCTGACAATCCCACTTCCCTTGTATGCCAGTGTGCTGTACTGTGTGATTTAGTAACTATCTGCTGGTACTGTATTCTGACCCAGCAGTCACCAAATACCCCTGCACATCAACACCACATGCTGTCCAGAAAACATGGACAACCTTTGGAGTTTAGCAGCAAGCGAATTCCCTAAAGACACAAAGCCTGTCCCAACGAGACACTTGGTGTGCTACATCCAGCTTCAACACACGTGGTAGAGAATGAAGACCTGAGGGACAGTACAAGATGCAAGCTGGTGTGAGAGGTCTGAAGGATCAATGTTCCTTTGCCTCGCTTCTGACACAGGACCATCTCCCACCAGGTTCAGGGAGGAAACTGCCTCTTTTGCTCAGTTCAGTCTCTACACATTTCAGTGTCACTCATGAAAATCCTGGTGATGCTACCTGAAGCAATAAAGTGTGTAATTCCACAGTGCTGAGCTCTAGCTAGCAAAAGCTTTGCCTCATCATCTTGACCCTGCAAATCGTGTTGCAGAACCAGTAAGAAAAACTGTGTAAGGCACTGAAGCCCCTTCAGATAGGGAATGTGATCATGGTGGCTTATAAACCAGGATGTGAAACTTCAGTATGACAGTTCCACAAGCCACTTGATACCACACAGACAATATTGTAAGCTTGTACTTTATTTCTGAATCCCTGATGTGGGAAATGAAAGAGAGACAGTTTGAGCTCTTGGAGCTGCATTTTGAGCAAGGATAAATACATGAAAAGGAATTCAACTAAATCATAAAACACTAGGCTTGAAATCAGGACAGCTATAAAGAAAAGCATTCTAGAATAGCCACTATGCTTCAAATGAACCCTATTTCTTCTTATTTCAGAGCAACTTCCTTGTCTTCTGGGAATGTTCTTTGCAGGATGTCTTTGCAGGACAGCTCCTTGCAGGATGTGCTCACCTCAGAGCTGCCTGTCATTGCAATGTCCTGAAGATGAATTAGGTTCAATGTACAAAGGCTGTGCTTGCTCATCTTTGCCATTAGCAGAGCAAATTGTGCACATCTTCTCTGACACACCTATAGCTTTAAAGTCCCTTTGTATGCAGGCAGAAATGCTGCAGGAAGGCCCTTTGGCACAGGCAGCATATTTAAATTTCTCATCTGGCTTAAGGTGTCCTAACTAAACTGTGTGGAGCAGGGTGTCTGTATTTGTTAATAGTAAATCTTCACACTTAAAGGAAAGGTAGGATGCTTTTTACTTAACTCCTTGCTTTGGAGTGACTTCTGATTAGGTGTCTGTCTACAGTCTTGGTTCTCGGGAGGATGAACCCTTAACTCTTACTGCACCCTGATGCAGGCAGGTTTAGTGTCTCAGCCCTCCTGGTTTCCACAGGAAAAGGGCATCAGGAATACATTTAAGGGCTAATAAGTACCACTTGGATATTGCATGAAGAGGTTCCCTCAACCATGTTGTTCTCTGGGGCAGAAGTTTCTACAGGGCAGAGCTATTTCAGATGAGTGCTTCAGTGCCAATGGGAAAAACATAGGGAAAGAGTTTAAAACGGACTGAGAGGAAAAACATTTTCTCTGAACCAACTTGCTGAGTCTCCTACATTCCATTAAGAAACATTTTATAACCTCTGGTCTTTTTAAAGCAAGAGTATGAGCCTGCCCCTCACCACATAAAGAGCAGAAATTTCTTCTACTCCTATTGGAAGACAACGTGCTTTGTGCTTTTTAGAAGGGTCCAGGTGTATTCCTGGGTCAGGAACCCAAAGTCTGGGGGCTGGGGAGTGGTGCTTGAATGCCTCAGCAGCGAGATGGAAGGAAATGCAGGAGCACAGGGATATGTTCTGTAGGACAGAGTGAAGGCATCTAAGTAGCAAACTCTGGCTGATCCAAGTGGGAGCACCCGGAGTGGAAGGCTCCTTGAATCCTCATGACCTTGAGATCCCACACAGAGAGCACATTCTGTTGGATGCCCAGTGAATGGACAGGGCACTGCACTTTGAAGATACTGCCAGAGATGTTTGGACAAGACAGGGAAGGTACAGGTGCAGATACAACCTCCTTAGCTTAAAATATTCTGATTGGTGGCTTTCTCTCCCCAGCAGAAGTAGAATGAAACATAAGACAGGGGCATTTCACATGTTCACACCCCCAAATGTTTTTCTCAGACACAATCTTTATGGTCCCTTTCTTTTACAAGAAACTTATTTTGACATTAAAGTAGATTGAAAGAAAACTAATCTGGAGGCCAAGCAGGCTGCAAAAGAAATCTCATCTACTCCCAACCATTTTTACACAATTGCTTCCGTGTGGAGCCTCCCACTGATGTGGTGTTCAACTATTTAAAGGTCTAAAAGCATTTATTGTCCCCAGGCTTTTTTGAAGTAAACTTCTGGTCTAATAATTACATTAGAATTGAAGCAGCTGATCTAAAGTTGTACAAGAAATCTCTGACAGACAGAAAATTTGAATTCGAGTCGTTGGTTTTCAAAGGCATCTACTCCTTAATGACAACTACATTGTAAGACATAGGTACCCCAAACTAATTCAGGTAGGCACTACACCATTTACTTTGGCCTAGCTGCTCTTTGACTAGCCTTTCCCAAATAAAGAAAGAAGTTTGCTTCCCATTAGGGGCACCTTGCATCTTCCACAGTGTTTTCTTGCAGATAAAAAAAGTGGGAGAACAAAACTGTTCTGGCTGGGCTGATATTAAAGCTTTTATTTGAAGCCAGCTCCGATGATCAGCAAACCTGTCCCCAAAATCATAACATTGGTACAAGCAAATGGCTTTCTGCTATATATAAAATACAGTCTACAGAAGCACAGAAACTCTGCAAGTGGTTTCTAAGAAACGTGACAAAGAAAGCTCCTCACAGAAAGGGCATTCAGGGAAAGCTCTTTACATTTAGGGACAAACATTTCCCTGAGTCATAACTACATTTAACTTCCATATGTTGGAGAAGGAGGAGGAGGCTGTGGAGTAAAGGAAATGGGAGGTTCCTCGAGTGAAAACTTCAGATGAGCAGTTGCTTCTTCAGGCATCTGCTTGTAGGATTATGCCAGACGAGAACTTTGCATCCATATGGTGCACTGCAAACAAGGCCCTCGCTGCTATACAAACATCAGCTGATTTTTGCACATCTTTTGTTTGCCTTCTAGCAGGCAAGCAGTAGAGAGAACCCTCTAACCTCTGCTGGGGCTTGCTGGGTTCTGCCATAATTTAAGAGGAAGCAGGAAATTAAGAGGTTCTGTATTCTTCAGGGACAGGGAGAAGCTGAGGTAGCAAACGATTATGACTTGCCAAGAACACACAAGGAGTGAGAGAACCCTCAGACTTCTGGTCTGCAGCCCCCACTGGGAGACATGGGACTTCTTGCATTAAAACCAGGATTGCTCTACATAAAGCATCATGAAATTTGGAAAGTGCATCCACCCAGCGGATGTCTGGATAATCTCCTGGCTACCTGTGCCCCTTTGGCATGCAAGGACACAGGCAAAGGATGTCTTACAGCTCAGCTCCTCATAGTAAATCACCCTGGCCTTGGGCACACCTTCTTCTTTAGAGACTTAATGTGTAGCACTCTTAACTGAGGGACTTAAAATTATCAACTCTGAGTGCTCAGGTTGGTAGAGCTCCTTTGAAGAACACTGTGGTCCCACAGGGGTTTTGATAAGGATGTTTTAAAGCACAGTGGCATAGCTGAAGTATTTGTTTACAGTGAGACAAATAATTCTGCTGCTTGGCTACAGACATACAAGGTTTTTTTACCTAGGAATCTGGGTGACTGTTTAAAAAAAAAAGAGAAATAAAACACAAAAGAATACAACACCCACAATGAACAAAAGACCCACCCCAAAACTAAAGACAAAAACACAAACCTACAACACTTTGAATAGCTCTTGCTATTAGGCTTCTGAAGAAGCATGTTTGTGTGTTACCTTCTTTTGTAAGGGCTGAATACCCTTGCTTCCAAGGGAAAAGGACACCTTTTGGATGGCCCAGCCAGCATAGAGCTGTGCCTTCCTCATAAAGTGCCCTTGCAAAAGAAAGGAGCCAGGCAGAAGCCAGAATGAAACGTAAACCAGTAGCTTCAGGATCACAGCAAACTGAAATGCAGCTGCCCAGATTTTGCTCCCCATTTCACTGGCAGTGGTTTGTGTGGTCAAGCTGTTGCAGAAGTTTCTAGATGATAGACTTTAAGACACAATTCATCTGTTCAGCCTTAAGAAAAACTACCCTTTAGTGCTGTGACTGTGGTGAAAGGGGTCCCCTGTCAGGAAAACAGTACTTTTGTGCCAATTTTGTTTGTTTGTTTTTAATACCTGTGCTGAGACTTCAAGTACCACTCGGTTGTTTCTCTTTGATGGAGACCTTTGAAATAGATTAACTCAAGAAGCTTTTTGATTTGTGGAGCTGAGTGCATATAAAATCATCTAGATGGCTGAGAGCCAGATGCAGTCTCCTTTAGTCACAGAAGTACTGCCATCTCTCATGACTTAACTGCAACGTTTTTTGACATTTGCTGCCTCTTCTGCAGCAGACACGGTGAGAAGCTCAGCTTTGTCTGAAAGCCCATGGAGATGTGTGTTCAGCCACCCTGATTACGCAGAGAAGCTTGAAAATGTTATTGCAGGTGTGTTCTGAAACCTCACACACAAACAGAAGACTCTTAATAGCTGAAACAGGAGAGCAGGAATTCCTTTCCACCTTTCCCTTCTTTTCCTCTGTTCCCAGGGGATTTTCTCTGCCATCCACACTTTGCACTTGTATTGCTGCCCCAAGACAATGACTTTAAGCATTTCTCTGAGCTTAATAAAACCTCCTCCTTGTTTCTCAGCATAAGATGGGAAGTAATTCCAAACTGATGGGAGCTTTTCAAAGTTTATATAATAAATAACAGGAGAGTTAGGAAGAGATGCTGGAAAACTAGGACCAAAGTCTCTTGCTGTCAACAACAGCTCACTGTGGTTCACTTTGAGACACAATTACTGGAGAACATTGTAATGTTACTTCAGATCTTTACACCAGCCTGACTTCACGGTTAAATATTGAAATGTATGTATTTTTTCTGGCTGCTAATTAACTGTTGGTGTAAACACACTTGCACTTCAGAACTGTCATTCATTTGCTCTGTGCATGTAAACACGACCCTTGCACTCGCATTCATATTAAAACTGTTCTCTTTAGCAGTTAAAATTCACTGCTTGGGAGTAGCTCGGAGCATTCACGAGAATTGGTATGAATGACACCACAAGTCAGATTATGATTCCCCAGGAGATGCAAAGAGGCAGGGAGGTGCTGTCTTCCTGTACCAGAGGAGGAAAATTACAAAACACTCTGTATCAAACTAGGAAAGCAATTAACTTCTTTCCTTTCTAAACAGATTCTAAAACCACTGCTCAAAAAGGCTCAAACTCTTCTCAAATTCACCTGTATTTTTTTCATACACAAAAATATGGAAACATGTTGAGGGAAAGCTTCCATACAGAAACAGAAAAATAATGCGGCATTCTAGATCTGTGGACATCCCCTGTGTGTTGGCTAAAGATCAGACTTTTACCACTTGCTATAGGTGTAAAATTAATATGCCTCAGATTAATGTAAGTACTAATTTCATGCCTCTGCAAGCCACAGGGGAAATGATGAATCAATACAGCTTTTGTAAAGCCATGAGCGAAGCAAAGGTTTGAGCAGGAAAAGGCTGACACAAAGGCATCCAGTGTGGAAGGACGTGTCCCCAGGAAAGGCAGCAGACCCCTTCCCACTATTCTTCAGCAAAGGGATATCTTGAAGGGAACAGGAAAAGAAGGGACACTAAGGGGAGGCAGCAGCAATCCATCAAAAACCTCCTCTGTGACAGTGCACAGAAAGCCTAGGACAGACCCAGGGAATTCCAGACCCTTAAACTCCTGTGCACAGGGACAAATGCTGAAGGGGAGTCTTGTTTCACCCAGCAGATGCACCAGGCAACAGCCAGAATGATTAACTTAACACCTGCATAGGCTGCTGATGCTGCCCCATAAATAGATCTTAGCTAAGTTTTCAGCTCCACAGACTAAGCAAGGAAGGCACAGTTTAATGGAGATATCATGACATACAGGATCAAGAACTACACACCAACCCATGCCTCTTCTTTTTCCTGGTTTTCTCTTAGTAATGCACAAACCAAAGTCCAAATGTGGACATACTCCCAGGGTTACAGGGTTCTGCAAAATTGAAATTGGCCTTATGCTCACTGGGATAACAGATTTTTTCCTCGTGGCAATTTTGGACAAGGTGGAAAATGCCATTAAGGCAGTTTGCTTCAGTATTGCAGCACTGAAGCAGAAAGTGGAGGGAACCGGAGGGGGAAGGGCAGAGGAAGTTACTTTATAAAGAAACATTGCATTAAACTCACTTCTGAGCGAAGATGAAATTGAAGTTGCCCTTAAACGAATTATTTCCCCCACAGCTTGTTTCAGCAGCAGACGAACTCCAGAGCACTCATTTATTCACTTGTTGCATTGCGGGGAAAACACAGCAGAAGAGACAATTATCGAGTTGTGTAGAAGGCTCTGAGTTTGAGTAATACCAAATAAAAACTCCTGTCAGTGCTGTGTCGTTCACTGCATGCACGTAATGCTCATCTATGCTGTGTCCCCACAGAGCAAATGCATTCTTTAATATAAATTCCCTAATAATTATAATTCCCGAGCACTAATGGTGCTAAATGGGGCCTGTGTTGGTGGTAAATGCGTTGAGCTTTGACAGCAAGATACTTCTCACCCCTAATCTAAGGAAGGCACCAGCAAATCCATCAGAGGAGATTTATTCAAAAGATTGATCACACTGCTGCCCTTGCTGCAATAAAGCAGGCTGTAAAGTTCCACCAAAGCTGAACAGCAGCATCCTGCTGAGCTGATGTAAATGCCAGCGCACGGAGTGCCCCACGCTCATCGCTTGGGGCAGCTTAAACTGCAGCCTGGGGATAAGCAAAGGCTCCCTCACTGCTCTGCAAGTGCTAAGCCTTGGGAAGGCATTTGGGTCACTAATTCTGTTAAGAGTCTTACAGGCATTCAGCTAAGACAAACATCTGGAAGTAAGGTGAACACCCCAAATTAATTTGATGCACTGACAATGGTTTCTGGGGCTACTGCTCCATGATATATACTCAAGGTATTAGAATTTCTACCCAAGCTGCTCACTGTCCTCACTTGAACGTGGTATTCCAGCCTGGCACTAGAAATCCTAAAAAAAATAATCAAGAAGCCGCAAGCAACTGATCTTCAATTGAAGTGGATGAAAAAATAGCTCTCCTGGAATGGCTTCTGCGTAGGACAGTAGATAAAATAGAAAAATAAATGACACCCTGAAGGAGGCAGGCTTTTTTTCTTCCAGCACTTCAGTTTCTTAAATTCGTAAATAGCCCATATCCACCCCTTGTTCAGCTTGAAAGCTGGAGGTTTTTTTGCAGGACTGCAGGCTCTGCCCAAGCTGCTCAGAAGACAGTGGATATATGAGGCCACAAACCCCAAGTGCCACGAGATAATTGGGGAGATATACATCTGTGTGTGTGCATGTATATCCATCGCCCTGTGTGTTTATACTTCCTGTATTGAAGTTAAATTTTCTCCTGGACCAGTGAGGTGTAACCCAAAGCTCAGGGCTGAGGGATTTTTGTGCTGGTCCGACAGCCCTCGAGACAGGAGATCTCCACTTCTCCACGGTGTAACCACCCCACAGGCAGCAGCAGGAGGGAGAAATCCCTTTGCCAGTGTCTTGTGACACTGCTCAGTAGGGAAGTGCCTCTAACTGGGCGAGCTGGATTCATTCCTCATCTCTAGTTGGAGAAAAGATGCAGAGTGTAAAAAGCTCCGTCAAAGCCGAAGCACGGAGGAGAGGAAGTTTCACAGTGATGTGCAGAGATGAGGTAAAGCAACTGAGACTTTGCCACTTATCTCTAAGGCTGGGAGCTGCATTTTTTAGCTTCCAGAACTGCTTCCCGAGACAAATCTGTTTCAGATAAGACAATGGAAAGACAAACTTAATCCTAATTTGCTGTTTGCTCTTCATTTCTTGGGACTTTTGTCTCCTGTGCACTTCACCACTTCTTCAGAGCGCCTGTGCCCAACTTTTTTTTCCCCTACACAGCTTCTTGAAAAGAAAGTAGCCTATATCTAGGGCTGGAATGTCTTCCATAAGGATAAACTCGCGAGGAAAATCTAACTTCTACCTCCAGCACATGAAACACAGCTTGGAACTTCCAGAGGCATTGGTTTGCTAGCAAACACAGGCACACTTTCAGAGGGGAAGAAAAAGAATACTCTTGCTGACATGCTGGCCCCACTCTTGTCATATTTTGTGTTCCTGCTTTGGGGACTGACAATACTCAAACACCTGGGCAGAGCTGCTACAAGAATATTTTGTAACACAGACACACAGCTATTCTTTGTTTTCCTAGCCTTGCTCTTAGAAATGTCTGTACTGCTTCTGCAGACATCTTCCAGTAAAAAAAGCAGCCTGGAGCAGACACCCAGCATGGAAATGTCAAGTCTGAATAGTTAAACCTAAGCAATGTCCTAAGAAACTTAGAAGGGCCCTGGTACTACCCTACCACTATTTAAGGGTACGTTAAGAAGTTTTGCTTCCAGCTCCACCTGTCAGACTGAGAACTGAGGCTTATCCTGACAGATGACACTCATCCCTGTCAGAAAAAGAAACGCAGGAGCCCCACTGGCTTCACTCACACAGGTCAGCATTTAGAGGCAGCACAGCTGAATAGCTCCTGTTACTGAACCTGTGATCCTGACATGTTGTGTGCTAGTCATTAGCACTGTCTCCTCACGATTTTTTTGGCTCCTCTTAGCAGTCCAAGCCAGGCTCATGTAGAAGAACCACACTGCTGCTGAACAGAAAATTTCTGTAACTGTGGGCATATTCTTGCTGTCCTGTGATAAGAAGCCTTCCACTAAGTGCTTGTATCTAGCAGATGAAGAGAGAAGGTTGTGGTAAATCTGCATTTACGTGACTGAAAAATATAACATGCTGATGGGGGCAGTTTGAATCATGCAGACAGCAGGAAGAGTCCTTGGTCCAAGGAGTCAGGGTGTAGATTGAGCTGGAATGGTCCGGGTTAGACTCCCGGGTCAGATCACCTTGGAATCAGTTCCTTTGTGGTTTTATCCAGTGTGTCCTCAGTATGTGAAATCCACGCTACTGCAAGGGCATGTTAGTGCTGTGCTATACAAAGTCAGGTGTTGCTGCAAGGCAGGGGTGGAAAAAATGTGTGAGCTCTAACTTTTTCAGATGGTGTGTTTCTAGAGAATTTGTAGGAAGGGCTCCCAGTTTTGAATGAAGAACAGTGTAGCACCTATGACTGAGGAAACAGCACACCACGATTTTCCAGGGCCTGTGGTTTTGCCCTTCCAGTGCTTGCTTCTAGACTGTGTTTTGTCCTTGAATTCCTTCTATTACTTTGTGAGAGTCTGCTGGCATTGGTTGTGGGGCCACCCCAGACATCCTCTTTCCTCCCTGGGAGGAGGCAGAGCGGGCGCGGTCCATGGCACGACTGATCCTGCTCCTGACGGCCCTGTTCCAAAGCCCACAGAAATAAACACAGGCTTTTTCATTTCTTTTCATGTATCAGCCTCCTTCTATCTGTGAGGGCCACAGCATTTGTTCAGGATGCTGCCCAAGGTTATTTAGCCTAGCACTTTGTGGAGCCTTGAATTAATCTTTAATTTTCCATAACTAATGTTCTTTATTAGCTTTGCAAATAATCCTCTGAAATTTTCATCTAGTTTTGAAGAGTTGTAACTAGAGCTCACCTTCTGTGACTTAGCTTTTTCATCTTCTGAGAGTATTAACTTAAGGTTTGTCTTTCTAAAACTGACTGTTTCTAGATTTCCTCTTTGATCTGTGCAGATCTCCTCTGTGCAAGCTCTTTATTTGCCAGTGTGCTTTCAAATCTTACACCTTGTTCAGAGGGTAAAAATATTCATGTTAACATGGGTCACTGGAAAGCTCTGTACTTTTGTTCTGATCTCCATCAGAAAAAAATGCATCTGTATTCTGCTCTTCTGTGTGCTCCTGTTAATCCCTGTCCTTGCAAATAAGCCACTTGCTGCACAAATTGTGCTGTTCATTTTAATGAGTTCAAATGCACAAAATTTGGATGTTCTCATTCACAGCCCTGCAGTGCAGTCCAAACATTGACTCAGCGAATGCTTTCAACCTAGTAAAGTTATGTGTTAAATAAAACAAACACAGAAAGTTATATAATTTTTTTCTCAGGTAATTAATATTAAATCTTAAAAAAGATTTCTTAACAGTTTTACAAAGATCATCTGCCTCCCAAAACGAAGAGGGGGCTCCATTTGGTTAGTGTGTAGGAATAAGCAGATGTATAGAACACAAACACTACTAAGAAAAAGGCAAGTGGCCCAGAGGAGAGGATCATGACTATAGCAGTGTTTTAGCTCAAGAGGAAGAAAAAGAAAAAAAATCCACCAAGCACCAGGGAAAGATTATTAATTTAATATACTCATGGTCAACAAGATCATATTTTTCAAGTCAGGAAGGGTTATTGCAGCCATCTACTCTGACCTCCTTGCAATGAAGGACATAAAATGTTTGTCGCTGGGGAAATTATCCAATGAGGAATAAAATCCTCGAGTGCTCATGAAGGTACCTAGGATTGGACAGGTTCCACACTGCTGAGAGCAGCAGGGCAGAAAACCCTGCAGAGGCTGCAGAGTACAACAGTACAGACAGTCCAGGCTGGTCTCATACTGAAGTGTGGTGCCAAGGGCACCACCTGTGTGACAATATTTAGGCAACAGGGTTTTCTTTCAAGTGCCTGGGCTGAGGGAGCTGCTGTGATTTAGCTTCTGGAGACACAGGTGGCATAAGTCCTCCTACAGTCAGGAGGTGAATAGCACTTGTTTTGATGGTACAGTTTTTCTTTCTGTAGAAGCAGTGGCTGTGATGCTGCGCTGAGAGGCACAGGGATACACTGAAGGTGGAATCAGGCACTACACAAGAGACAGTCCCCATTCCCACATGACCCAGCACCTCCACGCGTTCATGCACTTTTCTAGGCTGTTTTGTGGGTTTCACGGGGACACTCCTTGCTCCTCAGAAAGCCTGCAATCCAGCTGGGAACTAGAGAATGCCACTCTGTGCTCCGAGCTTCAGGAAGATAAGTTTTTCTAGAGGTCAATACTCATAATGAAAAAACCCAAACAAAACCCACCACATTCATTTTGTTCTCCAAATTCATTTTGTGCTCCAACAGGAGCAACATCATTAAAAGCATCCTTAAGACTCTTCAGAAACTGCAGAGGTGCCACTGGATTAGCCCTTACAAAGTGACCCAGGTGCAGAACTACTCTCGCTGGTTTAGTACTCTGGGAGTCACCCTGAGCATCCTCTGTTCATGACTGCCCTGCAAACTTTTTTCTGATCTCAGTTTGAGATCTGAGAGCACTTTGGCAATCAGCAGGTTTGAAGTGTTCTGAATATACCTTTAGAATGTCACAGGACCGTAGAGCCCTGACTTCTTAAGAGTCAGCTGCCGAAACGATCAGAGAGGTCCTGGAATTGCACAGTGACTTAGTACTTTTAACACATGATGTCAGATTATTCATGCCTGAAACCAAAGCCTTTTTTCAATCCTCTGAAACAACAAAAAATCATTTTAACCTTCACCAAGAGCAACAGTATTAATGGGAATGAGCAGAAAATAACAGCGCACAACCAAGCTTCAAGGTATTTTCGTCATGAGCATGTTTCCCTAAGCCCTGTTCCAGCTCCTGCTGTTGGCCATTGTATTTTCCCTGCCTTTTTGAACAACATGCCTGTCAGCCACCTCCTGTGCAGAAACTAGAGGTAAGATCTAAGGTGGTAATGTGCTGTTTTAACTCAGCTGTGAAGGTCATTCTCTTATGTTGAGTCCCCTACTTCAATCTGCAGCCAGTGCCTGTCTGTGCTGTGGCACTGGGAACAGAAAGTAATACTTCCAGTGCTCTGACATGCACA
This sequence comes from Lycocorax pyrrhopterus obiensis, assembly GCA_014706295.1. NCBI lineage: Eukaryota > Metazoa > Chordata > Aves > Passeriformes > Paradisaeidae > Lycocorax > Lycocorax pyrrhopterus. The sequence goes on along the minus strand of JACSVZ010000015.1, from coordinate 71,291,402 downwards.
AAAAGTTCCTCAGACTGGATGATGTTAACATTTTCACAGCTTACTAGAAGGCACCATTTAGTAAATGTTTAGCAACTGAAGAAATGCTATAAAATGAGCCATGCAAAATCATTTGAGGTGAATAAGAAGTCTTTTAGATACAGACCTAATGTGAGGTGAGATTTATGATGCTGAACGTGGAATTAGTCTTAATAATATTAAAACTTTGTCTTGCTGGGTGTGAATACCTGCAGGCAAATCATGATACTTTTCACACCTGTAAAATGTTAGAACTTAAGAAACTGCTCAAAGGTTCTTCTGCATTTTCCATGGTCTGTCCCTTGCCTCATCTTTACAGGGGTGCTAAACTATCCTGCTCCAGAGCTGATACTGATTGTATCATTAACATCAGTGGCTGCACATGATTTTACAGACAAATATACAGCAGAGCTGCTTAAGAAAAAGGCAACTTTACTGAGGCTTCTTCATGAAAATAAAATAGGATAAAGAAATTTCTATATTTTGGTGGTTTTTTTCTGTAGAGGGAGACTAGGAAAAGAGAACAGGCAAAGCTCCTTTCTTAGTTGAGAATCCAATATATATATGCCTTTTCAAGCAGGAAAGAGTGGAAATAGAGTTTGATCTTTTTTGTGGAGTCCTAGAAGTCTGCAGAACTATACATAAGACCTGTCCAAATGATAGAAGTATTTCTTAAGAGTACAGGCTCCCAAACTCCTCCCAATCTGCACTGAACACTATGTGAATTTCCACCACAGTGGTACTGAGTTAAATCTCAGGGGCCTCCTTCATGCTGGATCCTAAATAGCAAATTAATGAAGAAAACAGTCATACTGACTATGTTTAAAATAGAGGTAGTTTGTTTTCATGAGAGAGGCTCAGTTATTTCACATGCCGGGTCAGAAATTTTGCAAACAAAACAGGCCAAGAAACTACCAAAGTGATACTGAGGATACGTGGTGGTGGGTGGTGAGAACTAGACTGGTTTAATTACACTGAATGCTGACAAAAGAGTAGTCTTGCATGAGGTGTAATTATTTGAGATCACCATGGGAGACTGAAGATTAGGATATGAATATTTGATTATCCAGGACACAGCTTACTGTATTATCTTGAGACCTACCATGCTTCCCGTAGATAAAGGTTGAATTTTCTTAACTGGAGATAAATTTTTTTTGAAACTTTGCCTGGAAGTAGATCTAACAGACCAAGCTATATTGTGGATCACTATTAAATTATTTCATGCTGGAAATCAGCCTGGAGGAGAACCAACTCCAGGGTACATAACCACAAGAATCCGGTTGGGTTAAGCAGCAGTGCTTGGCATCACAGACTCTGCCACTGAGGTTGGTTAACAAGGTGTTTGTTTTGGCACTCATACTCCCATGTCCAACAGAGAGTGGGGTTTGGTGGGGATTTTTTGTTTGTGTGTTTTTTCTGCCACCCATGGGTCTAATACTGCATTCTTCTGTGGTGACTCTTCAACAATTCTCAATTTATTCTGCAGTGAAAAAATAAATAGCTCACTCTGATCTTTTAGCTTCTAGTTCTTTCTTACACTTCCCTGCTTTGAATGACACTTTTGAAGTTCTCACTTGTAAAGCTCCTCTGGGTCAATTGCTGGGTGGGTCAGAAAAAGATCATGGTTGACAGCTCTAAGTGGCTTCCACTGTTGTGGGGAGCAGGATTTTTGTTTCCCAGGGAAGGCGCAGAGACGAGCTGCTGACAAAAGCAGCTCTCTAGAGCAGGGTTGTGCAAATCTCTGATAGATTATATTATAGTTAGACTGAGAGCTGGATGGAAAGTATACCCACATGAAGGGGAGAAAGGAAGTAAAGACAAGCTCCTTTTGTGCTTGTGGTCCTGTGGGTCAAAATGAAATTAAGCCCTACTGGGGAAGTAGCGAAAGACAGGATTGCCAAATATGTTTTTAATGAAAATAAATGTTGCTTCTGTGCTTTATTTCGCTGTCAATAATGAATGTCAGTGGAGGAGCCATGAAGGATCCCGCAGGGCTGACAGGGGTTGGGGTGCAGATGCTGCCAGCCTGGGAGCCGTCCATCGGGCTGGACCTCAGCAGCCCTGGCCCTCAGGAGAAGTCATGGAAAGCAGCTTTGGCAACGCCCGAGTCACAATTCCCTCGGTGACTTGGGACTATCAGGCTTCCCCCTTCCTTCACCTCAGTTCCCATCCTGGCCACTTGAGGCCAGTCCCAGTGGCCTGCCTTGCAGGAGGGCCGTGGTGCTGGCCATTGCTCCCACAGCCCTTGGGAAAGCTACAGTGCTGTTCAAGCACCAAAGAAATTCCCTCCCTGGGAGAGTGTAGCCTGTGCACTGCCCAGCTGCATCCTTCCACCCTGAAAACTTTTCAAGCCACTTATCCAAACAGTTCCCCCGTGCTAACACCACTGCCCCAGGCCTCTGCTCTTGCTTGTCTGCAGCTTCTTTGCTGCTGACCCCAGCGCGGCAGCAGCAGAACAACCCGGGAATGTCAGCAGCTCCGCGTGCTTTCAAACCCAGGCTGGATGTTTTCAACATATTCCCTCATTCTCCTGAGCGCAGACTACTGTCTAACATTCCTGGAAAGGCAGCTGGAGGCTCCAGCCAACTTCTATGACATTTTAAAGCTGCACATATGTTTAATGTATCTACTACTTCCTTCCCCAGGGCTTCATCCTTCTCTTGCCATTCATCTTTTCACGCTGCATGCACAGAATATGAGTTATCCACAGCGTCACTGCCATAATATATGGCACTTCCCAACACCTACATGGCAAATCCATTAGAAACTGTAACAGCTGCAGACTAACTCCAGCAGCGTGAATGCTCTACCTGGTGGGAAACAGCCATAAAAAGAACTTTTCCCATTCAGAGCTATGAAAAGGCGATAGAAACAGATGCACCTCCCTCAGTTATTTTCCTGTCTCCAGGAAGAGGTAGGAGTCAGTGAAAACAGGAGGGGCTGGTTTGATCCAAGGTGAATGGAGAGAAATGTGGGTTCAAACAGCAGGCCAGGTTGCGAGCTGGTGAGGTGGGAGTTCTGTAACTTTGGAGTGGCAGTGGGGAGCACTCCATCAGCACCCCTCAAACTGCCTGCGGAGAGGCAAGGGAAGCTGAGGGGTGTCCTTGCCCAAAGCTGTAATTGCCTCTGCAGCACGGGGTGTATAAAAGATTGCCAGTAACACTGAGCAAACGCAGGCTTGGAATAAAAGCAGCACATGGATGAGGATGCCACAGCTGCCTTGCTCTCTTATAGCCATTCTTTGTCTCTCCTGCTCACCAGAGCGCTGGGAGTGCCTGCCAGGCGTGTGGTGAGAGGGTACAAACACCCTCAGTCACCAGCAGATAATCACAGCCCTGTAACCAGGGCTCAGCTAGAGCCTAAAGCACTCCATTGATCCTCCTTCTTTAAGGCTGTGTTAGTTTTTCATACACCTAACATATTTATTCTTGAGTGCTATAAATGTACAAGGTTCAAGGGTGGCATGAAAACAAATGCAGAAAAAGAGTTTGCTTGAGAAATACAGACATAACTTGTTTCTCCTGCTCTGCCACAAAGCCAAAATAGGTGAATTTACCCACTTCTATGACCAAGACTAGCTATGTACAGATACACTCTGCTTCCCTTTTTAACCTGTGCAAAGCTGGCTCCATGCAATGACTGCCTGGAGCAGTCAAAGCTTGGAACATCCTCCAAGTCCATGCCAAGGAATGGTTTCCAGGACAGAAGGAACCACTTCAGAGTGGCTGTTCTTTGCTGCATCACACCACTGCTGCCAGGATTAGCTCATCTGGATCTCATGCCCTGAGCATTTGATGATGCACAATGCACTGACAGTGTGGGCAAGGAAGGAGCTGGGCATGAGAAACAGAGATGGGAGGAAGCCCAGAGTGAGGAGGGTGAGAAAGGAACTGTAAATACAAAGCTCTCCTGTGAAGTACAAAGCCATTTCACCACAGGCAGTCCCCAGGGAACATGTACAGTTCTAGGGAGCTGGCAGGGGGAGAGGGGAGGGTGCCAGCTGAGAAGAAACAAGGCAAGAAAAGTAGATGCAAGGCAAAGGGACTTCAGATATCAGGGAGGTAAACAAGAAGTTTGAGGAAGAATAAAAGTCTTGCTGTTTCTGAAAGGACCTCCCAGTGCCCTGGTGGGGAACAGCAGACTGACCCAAACACTGCAGGCCTTTACCACACCCTGGCAAACCCTTCCTGGGGCTCCACCAGGGAGCTTTGCAGCTGCCTTTGGCAAAAGTGCAGGAGACAAGTGGGCAGGGCAGCTATCTTATCAAAGCAAGAGCTGCAGGGGGTGGCTAGGCACAGGCCTAGAGAAGAATTTGTGCTGCACACATAAATCTCGGCTCCTGGCATTCCTTCCCCAGTAATCATACAGCAGGCTATATTTAGCCCAACCTAAACAAAAAGAAAAAAAAAAAAGAGAGAAGAACAGCAGGACTAGTTTTAGCTCTAACAGCTGCCACCAGCTGCTCAGAGGGGATACAGGTAGAGCTGATGTCAGATGTAGTTAAATGAGATGGAACAGGGGAGGCAGCTACGCTCGAATGAACAACGTTGGCATCTGGTTAGAGAAATCCTGCACTTTATTATTCCATGGTTAGCCAGAAGGAAGATCAAATGTCGAGCAGGGCATGAATGGTTTCTACTACACCAAGGGCAAGGCTATAGTGAACCATGGATAGGCAAACAAGCAGAGGAAAGGGAGGAGGTTACACACACAAGCAGAGCAAATGTTTGTAAGTCTAGCCCAGGTTCCTGGTGTTCCTGCTCTTTAGTTCTAGCACGACAAGAATCAACAAACGCAGTTTTTAGAAAGACTGTTGACTAAAGAGCTTGGATCTGTGTGGTAAGGCCACAAGGCAACTTATTTCATCCATGGGTGAACCTGGGGCTCACCCTCTAATTAGGCATCAACATCATCCACCGGACAGGAGCTTGGGATGGTCATTGCAACACAACTGTTTGCTTGCAATATTTTACTTGCTCCAAGGGGTTGCATCTGTATTCTTGCTGGGGAAGAAATAATCATAGAATTAGTGACCTAGTTACTGTTGTGAGTTACACACCTACATGTACAGTACCTTCAGAGACCCTGGAGCTGGCTGAAAAGTGTAAAACCAGAGAATGTAAAAAGTGGCAGTGTTTTCTGAGTACTTTACCAGCAAAGTATACCAGATGATTAATAAACCTGTGTTAAACCTGATCACTGAATAATCACTTAAGCATCTGGTTGTCACTGCCATGCCTAAGAACAAAGGATAAAAAAGCCAACTGATCTACTACACTAGTGTAAGGAAAAAAAAAAAAAAAACAAAACCAAAACCCACGACAGAAAATCCAGTCTCTTTCCACCCACATTTCTGGATTTCAGAGGCACCTTATCACACTAATCCTCCCTCCATACATCAGGTGGTGTAGCATGGACTTTGAAGATCTTGTGGCAGCTTTCCCTGCCCTACTAGCAGAGCTGTGAGCTTGATAACTAATCACTCCTTAATAACTCTTGTTTCCTCTGCAAAAGTCCCTGAAATGCAACTAGTGGGGGAAAATACACGAGCAGGGATTTGTGAAGTAGAAAAATCACCTTGGGCTTCTTTCCCAGTAACCCACAGAGTTTTTTCAATGGGGGGTGGGGTGACAATGAATGCAGTTCTATTTCCCACATGCCCAGACCTTGCAACTGGCAAGTGATCCCTGGTAGTGTGTTTCAGACACATCCTCAAATAATGAAAACAAACCACAGACTTGTTGAAGGAGTCTTTGGCTTGGCTGCTGCTTGAGTTTGTTCTGCAGGAACTTTCAAAACCAGGTATCTTTCTCCCAGGTATGTTCCCCCATACTAGCTTGGACATGAGAAAACAGCATAAGCCAACAGATACAAACATATGTCTGCTCAGGACTTTCCCAGCTGTGACTCTAAAATGACTGGAGTTGCTGAGATCTTCATTTCTGTGATGGCACAGGCTCTTTGCAAGGTGACACCTACCGAAACCACGTGTCTGGTCACCCTTTTGCCCAAATGGAAGCACCCGAGCTGTCGCTGGATCATAAAGTGACAACAGCGCTGTGCCTCACGTACCTGACAAGCAATGATTTGCTTAAAAGCCAACACATTTATTGGGGGAAGCCCGTGGGAGCTTCAGGATCTTCCCCGTTGCTGAACCCACAGCAAAACCCACACATTCCATGTCCCATTCCTCGGCTGCAGCTGCCTCCAGACACAGGAGAGCTGCATCTGCCAGGGCCTGGCCAAACCACCCGTGCTGACACGGGAACTTGGAGCGTTCAGCCTGGCACACACACACAGCAGAAAGGCACACTGGACAGCACACGCTGCAGCTGGACATTGTCTCTTTCTTGGCCAAAACAGAAATGCTCCTAAGCAGAGGTGTTTTGAGCATTCAAAGTCAACTGAGTTATGAGTTGGAAAAGCATCAGCCATGCAGTGTTATCCAGCTCTGTTTTTCTCCTCCTGGCTCATACATTTTCGCTCCTCTTTAGATTTCTGGGCACATACTGTGTCTTGTGATGACATGGAAGAACAAGGCCTTTAAGCCTTTATTAATTGCTACTACTGTAGTTTTAAAAGGAGCTATTTAGGAAATCCTCAGTTTTGTTACCATAGGAATGAAGCTGTAGGATTCAGTGAAAGAGCAATTTAAACAGCAGTGTTTAAGTAATTCACTTCAACTTTCATTCTCTGCTCCATCCAAGCTCCTCTTGGCCGTAAAGAAAAAGGCTTTAAAAGCTCTCTCCCCTCCTCAGTGCTGCTTGACTCCAGCCCAAATTAGGAGGTACAGCCCTGTTATCTATAACAGGTCTTAGCCATGTCCCTTCCCACCCACAGAGCACTTCCTCCTCTTCCCGAGTGAGGCAGCTGCGAAGTGCTCCTTGGCTCAGGCAGAGCTCCTCATCTGGTATTTTTCAGCTGCTTTAAAACAATGTTTATGCAGCTTTTATACAGTAAGAACAGGGTGAATGGAGGAGCATCTAGTCCACTGGATGAGAGCAGGTTGGGATGCTTGCACCTGATGAGTTTGCCTATTATTCAGTGTAACTCTGAGCTGGGGGAACTCCTGGGTGCCTCTTCCTGAGGTGGTTTGCTCTTCTTTTTCCATTCGAAAGGTTTAGGTCTGCATTAAGTAAAAGGGCAAAACAGGACAGGTGAGTTGATGAGCCACTCTGCTGGTCTTCTCCAGCAGGCAGAGGGAGACAAGGCAAGGAAGGAGAACAGTGAAAAGCTGAGACTCACATTAGCTATTGCCTCCTGTTTGTTTTTTAAACCTTTGAACCGTGGAAACTTGATGAGCAGCAAGAAAGTGGAGTAAAGTTTTGTTTTCCTCGTATTTAACTCTTTTGAGATGCTATCACTATTCACACTTGTGAGCAGTGTTCTGGTTTCCCCACATCATGTTTGGGAGAGTCTTGGAAGGGACTGCTTTGTAGAGCAGGGAATCTTTCACTCTTTAAACAGATGTCTGGCATGAACGATGAGATGGAGATGTTCCTCAGCTCTCAGTAATGGTAACAGGTCTAATGACTGCCTGAGGGCCAGCCTTAGTTCCCCACACGTCCTGAAGCACAGCACTCCCTCCTCCATTGCTGCTTTGACTCACTGATCCCAAGTCTGGGTCAGGAAGTGGGTGAGGAGCCCGTCCAGGACGTTACAACGCGTGTCTGTAACTTCCCAGACGCTGTCAGGTGCTTCGGCCACTTACAGATTAAGAACCTAATGCCTGGCTCTTCCTCAGCAAACAAAGATGAGCCAGGAAAGCAAGCCAGTGACCGTATTTTGGCATGACTTTCTGGCAATTACAGTGGCCCTATTTATCACCCAACGTCTCCTTTTCGTTGCATGTGTGCTCCAGCATTCTGCCTTGTGCTCTTGCTTCTAGAGCCTGGCTTATCTTTCAGCTGTCTGGCCAAGTCAGCTCCAGTAAGCAGTGACCACAGGATCCTGTCTCCACAACTGGTCACAGGGATAGGGAGTGACATGATTACACCAAAAAAGACACTATCAGCACTGTTCTAGCAGGGTATTGCTCACCAGAGCCAGCTACCTGGAGACTGATTTGTGTCCAGCTCTGTTTTTAGCAAAGGTGGAACGGCACTTTCACAGCTCCCACTGTTGTTACTGCTGGCTACAGGCAAATAGGTATTTTCAAACACCACCTCCCTCACACACACACATTTATTTCTCTGGAGTTGGCCAAGCTGTTGAAACGGGATCCTTTTATGGGAATGTACAAGAGGGGTTTTCATAAGCAAGCTGGAGACTCTGGGAGGCACAGTTGCTGCACTGTTGAGGTAGCTGATAGCGCTCTGTGGTCCTTCCTCCCCATTAAATCCACCTTGCTGTGCTGCCCACTTATTTGTGCCTTCATTTCCACACAGATTCATGGTCACAGTCAAAAGAGGGGACCTTATTCATATTTTGTGTAATATCTCCTTGCATCTCAAAGGGAAAAAAAGGAGAGAGGAGGAAGACTTCGAAGGACTAGGATGTTTTTATTGGCTTTCCATTTGTCTCCCACCCAGTTCCAGAACTACAGGAAAACATTTTTACTGTTTATGCTATCCTAGTATATATTGAAGTCTACGAAAAGGATACAACAGGTAAAAAAGGCTCTCGTTGATCCTGCGCTGGTGTAGCATTTTAACTGAGCACTTAAAAAGTAGTTCTGTATTTTTTAAATACAAGCTCTCAAACCATTAAGAAAACCAGGGAGAGGAGACTCTTTTAGTGTTTCAGTTTTCCTGCAAATATTTCAATGTTCTCTTGCATTATTCTGAATCCAGCCAAAAGACTGGACAACCACAGAAACCATCAACTGACTGTAAGATAAACCCAAAGGGGAACCACTGAAATTGCAAAACTTGGGCAGGACAGTGAAATACGAATACAAAAGAGGGGATGGGGTGAGCGCAGCAGGGAAGAAGGAAGAGTTTAAACTTATCCCAGTGCATTATCAGCATTCCCTCAGGCATTCTATTCAAAAAGGTGGAATTTAATCTGTATTGCCTTTGAATAAGCAGTATAATCTCTAAGAACTTCTGCCTCACATACGCCTTTCTTCCTGATAGCTGACAAGAGCTACTTCACTGATAGTGTTCTGGTAAAATACCCTCTGGGTGAATGTGCTTTTATAAACAACCCATTCCCAAGTTACTGAAACTGTAATACATTTATGGGACAGAACCTTGGCATGTATAACATAAAAGTCACTTTGGGGAACTCGAGCTGGTTGATGGCAGCTGAGTCTAGCTTAATGCTCTTACCAGGACATCCTATCTCCTGCCTTCTCTTGTGCAGGTTTTTTCTAAAATAAACAGGATCTTGCAGTTCCCAAACTGCCACAGGAGCATGATTAGGCTCAGTCTCCTCATCTCCCCATCCCATGAGGTGCAAGGACTTGTTAGAGTGGTCATGGAGCTGTCAAGTTAATGCAACACCCCTGAACTACCCGAGAGAGACTGCAACCCTCACACTCTGCTCTTCGTCTCACCGGAGGAAAGGCTGTCTGTAGAAATGGATTTTTAACATTTATGCCTCCCCCTTGTGTCTCTACCATATCAACTCGCCAGACTATGTTTATTTCTCAAAAGACCTCTACAAATGCACATTTTACACATGGTGTTGCCATAATTTCCTGGTAAATATGTAAACCCAGGAGAGCACTGAGAACAAAACTTCTTTGAGTTGCTGAGTCTAAAATTTCCTGTGGAAATCAGCCAGAATTACAACTGTTACAGAAGTCATCTAATATTTAACAGAGGACAGGGAGCAAAGTATTCCATGCCTTCACTGAGCACAAGCTATGAAGAGACAAATTGAGTATTTGTTCTGTGTTCCCCCAGAAAAGAATAATGTTGCCACTCACTTCATGAAAAATGGGTTTGATTTGGATTGGGGAAGTTTGTTTTGCTGTTGTTTGTTGTCGGGCTTTTTCTTAAAAAGTGATAAAAGTACTTTTATTTGGTAGAATCCAAGAGAAAATAACATGAAAAGTCAAAGAAGAGAGAATTCCTGGCCTGATCCCAATCTCCCTGACAAGAAGAAGGTCAGAGATGTCCTTTTCTACAAAGAGTTTGTCTGCACAGAGGGAGCAAAAAGTTACCTGATGACAAACAGAACAAAAAAATCAGAAGTCAAACATACCTGACTTGCCCACGCCAGCTCGACCAAAGATCGCCAGCTTCACTTCTGCACTCTTGGCCATGCTGGAAGGAAGGCAGTGGTGGCAAACTCACTCAATCACCAGAAGTGAAGCAGAAGAACTGTTCCCAGCTCCTGCCTTCAGCTTCACCGTGTCATTGTGACGTCAATGCAGAGCCTGGGGAAGAACACCACAAGGATGGAACTGCAAGGAGCCAGGCTCTCCCTTTCCCCTGCCCACCCCCCTCCTTTTTTCTTCCTTTTAAATAATCATGGTGACTGATGCTACGTTCCTGCTTTAAACACTGCAGTAACACCACTGACACATTTGGCACTGTTTGTGCAGAACCTACCTTCAGCTTTCTGGCTATCACTCTTTGCCTCACACTGACACTGTAAGATTGCAAAAGGTACTTAACAACCCCAAGCACCTGCCTTGCAAAGGCTCCTATTTATTTCTTCCTTCCTCTTTTGGTTGAAATTGCATGTATTTACTGTATTTGAATCACATGCAAGGAATTATTTTTTGTAGAATATATTTAATAGCTGTGAGCACTCACTAGTAGTGCCTGCAGATAGTTAATCTTTCCTTGAGCCCTCCAGCTCTTCAATTACTCAGCTGCAGTTGCCTAAAACCCTCCAAGCACTTGTACCTTGCTCACTGCCCTAAACAAATCCATACCTAGAAAGTTCTCTAGCGCTCCTTTTTAAGCTCCCTCAGCTCATACATAAACATTCGGCAAAGCATGGGGTTAGCAAAAGGATGCCAGAGTTTCTGGTACTGCACTTTGTGCACGGGAATTATCCATGTTCACAGTTTCACCTTGATTCTGCTAACCTGGACAGCAAAATCTATAACCATACCTGTCACTGCAGAATGCTTTAAAATCTTCAGTGAAAGCATAGCAATCGTGATGATGATGATCCTCAGCCCTGACTAAAACGTCAAATACTCGATCTCCCCTTAAAGCAGGGTAGAACTTCACGTGTGAATGGAACCAGTTACGGGTTTGCTGTTGAGCTGAAGTACCCACTTTAGCCATGAATTCTAACAGCGGCGTAGGATGCTTCCCGTGTCAGCACTCCTCGCTCCACAGCAAAATGCATTTCTAACATGTTTCTTGGGAAAAAAAAAAGCCTAGGGCTTTTTCCTGCACAAAAACGCTTGTAAAAAGAAAAAGTAAAGACACCTTACACCGAGACCGGTCCCGATTCATCTCTGCCGTCTAAATGCTCCTGATTCCTTTTGCCTAACAGTAAGTATCAGACCGCTCTCACTCTGGACGCACAGTTAGAGGCACGAACTGTTTCGGGACGTGGCGGGATGCGACACTCGGGGACCGGGACACCGGTGTTTGCCTCCCGCGAAAGCTCCCGGCCGCCCGCAGCAGCACTGCCGCCCCGCAGCTCTGTTCCCCATTTCCCTGCGGGTATCGATCCCTGGCCGCCGGCTCCGTCCCTCCGGGCGGGCTTTGCTCCCATCGCTCCGGGCAGGTGCCGCCCGCTCACCCGCCCGGCGCAGGGCGGCTCCCGGAGCTGCGGCCCCCGGCGCTGCCCGGCCCCGCACGCTGCGGGCACCGCGCCCGCCGCGCCGCATCCTCCCCTGTGCCCGCACCCGCGGAGAAGCCCCGCGCCGCCCGCCCGGCGCTCACCTCTCTGCGCGCTGCTCGGCGCGGCCCCGCCCGGCCCCGGGCGCTCCCGCCGGCGCAGCGGCGCGGCCGCACAATGCGGAGGGTCCGCCCGCCCCTCCGCCCCTCCGCCCCTCCGCCCTCCGCCCGGCCGCGGCTCCGCAGCGCCCGCAGCGCCCGCGCGGACCTGACGCGCCCCCTGCGGGCCGCCCGGCGCAGCGCGCACCGAGCGGGTGCGGAGCCGAGCGGGACGGATGCGGAGCGGGAGGGACGCGGAGCCGAGCGGGAGGGACGCGGAGCGAGAGGGATGCGGAGCCGAGAGGGAGGGATGCGGAGCCGAGAGGGAGGGATGCGGAGCGGAGCGGGAGGGACGCGGAGACAAGCGAGAGGGATGCGGAGCCGAGAGGGAGGGATGCGGAGCGGAGCGGGAGGGATGCGGAGCCAAGCGAGAGGGATGCGGAGCGGAGCGGGAGGGATGCGGAGCGGCGCCGGGCGGGACACGGAGGGCGGCCGAGGTGGCTCCGTCCCCTCTCGGTAGTGCCCCGAGAGCGTAACCCGTGCCCGGCGCGGTGCCCGAGAGGGACGGACGCAGCCCTGTAATGAGCGAGTTCGGCGGTACCGTAGCCTTTAATTATGTGAGACAGCGGCTGCTGTTCACTTGCATGGATTCTGAGTAAGCGCTTGCTAGCCGGTCCGGCCAAGGCTGCCCCGCAGCTTATTTTAACATCTCAAGTGCTCTACTTCCCTTTCTCACTCCCCCGGTGCTGCTCACCAGTAGCAGCCTGTGCCACCCTGTGCAGAGCCAGTCTCTCCTGTCCGACAGCAAAGTGACAGTAGGGCTGCTGCCCCATCACACTGCTTTCCAGGAGCACCAACTTTTTACTCTTTTTCCTCTCGACTTCCTCATTTGGCTTATGGCAAAAGAAAGTGGTGTTTTTTCAATTTGCAAACGGGCAGAACGGATCATGTAAATACATCGGCCTCTGCAAGAGGTTTGTGTCAGAGCCGCGGATCAAGTTCTGAAATGGATAGGACCGAATTCACCGGACAGCTCTGACTTCCTTGTTTATTAAACTATCCAGTAATGTAAAGATACATTAGTAACAGATGTGAACCAGAGCTGGAAAGCACTTAGAGTTCAGTGGATGTTCCTCCTCTGTTTCTGTTCCAACTCAGATCTGAATGAGATATCAGATGAGTGAAAGAAAAAGCTCCCCCTCACTGTCTTCCTTCATACAAAATTAAATAGAAGTTGGATTGGAAAAGATTTCCATGGTCCAAGTCTCTCTCTCTACAGGAGCAGGATAAGTGTTTAGGGGGCAGGGTGGCAGTCCTGAGTAGAAATGAGAACCTAATTCCCTCTCAGAATTGCCAGTTGCAGGCACTCAGGAGCAGATCTTAAAATAGTTGCATTGCGTATCATGGAAAGGCAAAAAGAAAAAAAAATTAGAAGGCAGATGTGAAAGCAGTAGTGTGGTTTATGCTTTACTTCTTAAAAGCAAAGGCTTCTCTCACTGCTTGGTTTGCATAATTTAGAGGGATTAGCTTTTTCCATCCTCCTAAGAGAGCAACTGATGTGTACTTTGCATCTGGGGAAACGCGCATTAGTCTCGAGGCCTGACATTTGTTTTGTGCCTATGGAATTCACCCTGCATGGGGCTGTCAAATTAAATACGATAACTGGCTTTTCCAAAACAGCAGATAATTTATTGGTCATTAAAATCCCAGTGGCTGCGCAGTCAGCTTGTGCTGAAGTCTCTTATTGGTGCCAAGGCATAAGAATTCAGTAAACACTAATCGTGGGCACAGGCAAAGGTTTCAGAGGGTTGAGACCCAAGACTGGTCCAGGAGTGCTAAAGTTGCTGTTTTCTGTGTACTCACTGTGTTTCACAATGTTGATGAGTTTTGGGGTGGTTTTATCCTACCCAGAATGGATTTTGAAAGCCTTAGTCTTTAGTCCTGTAGATCAAGGGCCCCCTTGCTTTGTCATAAGCAGTGGGTTTTTGGTTGCTGTGGCTGACATGGTGTATTTTCTCAATAGTTTTGCCATTTGTGCTAATCAAAAAATGTGCTTATGGGTGTTACCCTGGCACGGGTAATGAGATCAATGAGTGAAGTCCATCACATGGCTGGCTGCCTGAAGGTTGGGAGGTTCCTTTTCTGCCCTTCCGTTTTATGAAAATTTGGGAGAAGGGAAGCAATGCTGGGGTCTGATCCCTGATGATCTCTGTGCTGTCAGTCTGAATTCAGCCTGACCCAGCAGAAAATCAGGAGAACCTTCTTTCCCATCCACCAGAGCCAAGCATCTTAAATTTCTCCCTTTTGCCTCTTAATGAGTCATAGTGTTTCACAGCTTAATTAATTTTCGAAAATAGCACTTTGGTATATTTAAAAATATTATTCTTGTTTCACCAGGAGGAAGAGCAATCCCAGCACAAGACGACGGATGTCTTATGGGAATTACTGGCTGAAATGAAGTTGAGGGAAATACTACTCTTGGCAGGCTCCTTTTCTACAGCTGTCAAAGCACTGAAGTGTTTCTAGCCAGTCATCAGTGAGTTTGTCTGTGGCTTTGTGACTCCTTTGTGACTCCTCCTCAGGACAACACTGAGCCTTATTACAGGGCAGAGCAGGACACCTCCTCTCCCTTGGGAGCCCAGGCACAGCAGATACGTCACTGCTGAAGAGCTGGTCCCATCCACGCTGTGAACATGGAAACTGTGGCTGCAGGTACATGGTGTGGGATATATCTGGCTTAGCTCCCCTGATGTCCCAACCTGGCTGAACCCCTTTTTACGTAGGAAGATGCCACCAGTGGTCCACAACAAGGATTTTCATTTGTGGTCTAGTAAATGCCTGCAATCAGAGCTTTGGACTGCAGTCTGAGCTTTGGACTGCAGTCTGAGCTTTGGACAACCCTTCTTCACCAGAAACCTTGATGGCTGAGGAGCAGATAATGAAATAGGAATGTGAACAGCTTGAAATGCCAATGGAGCCACAGATTCTTAAGTCAAGGCAGAATTTTGTTTCAGGATTGATTAACAGAGGTCCATCCAAGCAGTTACAGTTGACAGAAGTATTTTAGAAAGACTCACAATTTCAAGTACCACTAAATACGGGCTTTATAAGATATATCCAGGTGCTAGCAAAGTCCAGAGGGTTCTTTCTGCCTGGTCTGAAGGTGCTACTTGTTTAACGTCAAGCACTTCCACTGGCTTATTTTTTCATCCTGGATGCTTCTGGTGTGTTTTCTGAAGGTGTTTTTATTCGTGAAAGCCAATGGCACTTGATTTCTGAAAGGTGGGAAAGAGGACTGGTGTGACACTGCAGGCCTGACAGCTAATATGTGAAGAAGACCTATGAGCAGGAAGGGAGCTGAAGTTGTGGGTCGTTTGGGGTTTTTTTCCTTTTGAAGCTGGAAACCCCATTATAGATGGCAATTCTGTAGGTTTCAACAACTTCCAAAATGAGATTTGGGCATGGGGTTTGTTGGGACTCATGAGAGACGAAAAACAAGACACAGATTTCAGGAGGTTATTGAGGAGTCTCTGAATCCTCTGGAACTGAGTGGCATTTCATCTTCGGAGCACCTTTGTGCAACTGAGTCCAAGTGTGTACAAACTGCAGAGCAGATCATGCCACTGGTAGCATGGATGAGAGAACAGACTCCTCTGGTACAATTCCTGCAGTGAGGAAGGGGCTGTTGAACTCAGGACTACAGTCTTTGCTGCTGTCGTGGAGAACAACCCAGACCTGCCATGAGCATTGGTCTAGAACAGGGTATCCTGTCCTGTCCTGTCCTGAATATCTGGTCAGAGCTGGATCCTTGCACTAAAAATCAAATCGGTGACTTGGTCTATTTTTCACCCTTCCTTCCAGCCCTTCTGCTGGGAGCTGAGATGGAACTTGATAACTTGTAGAAAAACTACCCAATAAAGAGCATGTTAACACAGTGTTTGGAGCTGTTACTAAAGGTTCACAGGGAAAGATTCAGATTGTTTTCTTAATTTTCAGAGAATATCTTCCAAATGTTTTTGTGTTGGCTCTCAGCAATGTACATAAATCTGCTCAGTTACGCAATCTAGCACAGTGAAAAATATTGCAACTTTGTCATTAAATTATGGATAAACTTTGCTGTTAGCTTGGCTTGCAGTCAATATGAAATATTGCTGTTTTAAATTAATATGGCATTTTCTCCTATTTTCCCTGGTAGCTTATGAAACGCTGAGTTTATAGTGATGGGTTTTCTCGAGTGTAAGCTAAGCATTTATAACTTCTTTTCCTCTCCACTTTTTCCTCACTATATAGAAGAAAGATCGAATACACAACGCAGGCTTTATTCCTTAGAAGTGTTTATTTCTAATGGAATAAATAAGACCCCGATCCTGCGAGTATTTGTTTGTGTTTAACCTTACATGGGCAGGCTCAATGGAGTGGCCAAAGGAGGTACAACTTCCCCATCAGTACCACGTGAAGGTGCTCTGTGGAGCCTCCTCCTGCAGAGCCCAGGCTTCAACATTTTGTCCCATTTGGCTCCACGAGGTGCCAAAACGGGGCACAGGAGGTGAACATGGGATGCTCTTCACAGCACAGTGTGGATCTCACACATGCAAATGCCTCTGTGCTGTGTCCTAATGCAGATCTCCTGTCTCAGTAGGCATTTGGCACGTTTGTGCAGAGATGTAAATACACAGCTTGGGTTTCTTGCAGTAGCAAGATTTTTATCAGGTGTATTTAACAGTGATACATGAGCAAAGCTGAGAGGCACAGCCCAGCAGGAGCTATTGCCAAGTGGAGGAGCGAGGTATTAGCTCATGGTTTATAACACATGGCCAACAGATTCCCTTCATATTGCCCGAGTTAAAATTCTGCTAATCTTTGTTTCTTCTCACCATTCAATAGGTTGTGTCCTGAGAGTCTGTCCTTAAAAATGGGCAAGCTGAGAGGCCACACTCAGCTGTGACAGCTCTGACTCCATCACAGCTTGGTATGTTATTATTTGGTTTGCTCTTTGCTGAGGTTTTGCTTTTCTGGTATAGTTATTTCTCCCTCCACACTTACTCAGATCACAGGGAAATTGTTTAATAGGTTTTTGTTAATGTATATTTTGTTAAATATAATTGCTGTATCATTAAAAAGAAAGCAGGGTGACTCTAACTCTCTTGAACATATTTTGTAATGATTAAATATCTACTTACTGTAAACCTGAACAAGCTCAGTTTCTGCACCAAAATAAGTTTAAACTAAAAATTAAATCACCTACGGAATAGTCTGCAAACAGGCTAGAACTCTTCTGCTAGAGAGATTTGTGTTATGGTTTTAATAAAGTACTCTTATAGAATTAGAACCCCCTGGTAACAAATGCAACAAATTTTGCAACAAATGTGCAATCCCACACTTTATTAATGAATGAGTTACACTGGTGTGTCATCTTAATTTCTTACAGATGTATTCACGTTCTTTGAAAGGACCAGTGGAAATTGTCATAAATTCATTTGCTATTCACATTAATGAATGCTAGCCCTTATTCTTCCTCAGTGGTACTATGATTGCAATCTGGATTGCCGCAGGGACCCCGCTGCAATTCATCATTGCTTCAGTGTTCAGATTCTCTGGTGGAACCCGATATTGGTGTCGACAACATCTGGGGTTTTATGTCTCTCATCTTTTTTCTGCCTCCTTCCTTCTGTTTAATCAAGAAAATGGGAAGGGGAAATCGCTGCCATTGTTGATGCCTTCAAGACACTGAGTGATTGCCGGGAGGTTGGAGCACAGTCACACCCAGGAGGGAGGAGACACAGGTCTGTTCTGGAGGTGAGACTGAGGAGCAGCTGCTTTCAGCACGCTGCAGTGCCAGTCATCACAGCACGCCTGGAGAGGCAGGAGGGCACTGTTCCATCTTCCATTCTGAATCCAAGCACTGGCTTTGACAGCTTTTGACTTCTCCTTCCACAGAAGAATGTCTTGGCAAGCATATTCCCTGTTTCTTTCACTGGGGCCATTCCATGTTCTATAAAAGAGTTCTGTACTTGTATCAAGGAGAGACATAGGTTGACGTGGATTTTTTAGGCAGGAATCTTTATCTATGCCTGATCAGATCCTGACTTCTTTCCTACCAAATCCTTCAGAAGGATCCAGAAGGCCTGTAATTTGAACTGTTTTGCTATTGCATGTTAAACTGCAGGTCAGTTGTGGTCGATTACGACCTATATGTTGTATCCAAAAGACATCTGAAGACGCGCCTGAAACCTGCTGCCATTCTGTGAGATGCTCTATTATGTTGGCTGGCAAGGCAATGGCTGTGGCTATTGGAGTTCTTGCTGGAATGACAAGTGGAGGATTCCATGCTTGTACTAAGACTGTTAATTCTTCATTGCAATTAGCAGAAACAATGGAAGGAAAAACCACAAGTCCCAAAATACAATTTCGTTCTTTGCAAGTCCATTCTCAGGGCCAGGGTTTAAATGAGCTCAGGAACACACTGCGAGGTAAATCTTGAGTGTGGGCTGTTCCTGAGCTTAGAGTGTGTCTGCCTGTCCTTATGGTGTGTGACAATACACTGCTTTGTGGGAATGTGACCTTGGCCCAGGAGACACATTAATGTTTATAAATTCTCCACAAATGTGCTTTCCCCTGTCCTGTCTGCTGCGCTCGGGAGGGGCTCACATAGAGATAATTCATCATCCTCCTTCAAGTCTAGCCCTTAAAATTCCTCCCTGCCATGATACCTAACACCAATTTGACAAATGCTTGTCTGCAAATATGTTTTGACCGCTGCCTATCGTGCTAAGGAATATTTTACAATCTTGGTCCTTCTCCATCTATCCAAATCCAGTTGTCTTCCAGGGCTGTGAGTGTGTGGTAGGGAACCAGCCCCTGTGCATCCAAGCACTCTGCAGCTGGAACGGCCTCTGTGCAATTCGTGTCCATGGGATGGTGACACATCTTGTGAACATCCTGAAGGAAAAGTAGGAAGTACACTTTTCAGTCAAGGACTGGATGATCTGCTGTCCACGAGTCTTGCAAACTCAAATCTGAGGGGCTGTTGGGAGCTGAATTTTTTTCTTCTCTCCTCCCATGTGTGTTTGGACTATGCAATTTTGCCTTAAAGTGTATTCCTTCTCTTTGGTGCTGTTTTAGAGAATGGTTCACTGGGCTTTATATTGCCACTTTTCTCCACAACACTTGGGTGCAAGTTCTAGGCGAAAAAACCCAGCCAACTGTTGAAATACTTGACATGTTAGTGTCAACTAAATACTTTTTTAGAACTATCCCTGAATTCATTATGTATAAGGTGATCAAGGAATTTAGGAGCCTCAGACTCCTCTCTGTTCAGGGCACAGCTGGTGAAGGTAATCAGCTCTTCCAGCAGTATAGGAAATATTTGTAGCTGGTAACAGATGCTGAGCCTTTCTGTGCTGCTCTGTGACTGCAGGACACGAGGTGATGGCGCTGGTGGGTAATCCATCCTCATCTGGAAATCATTATTGCTAATCAGTCTAGCTTTTGGGTACTAATTGCTGTTATCATATTACCTGTCAAAGTTTTGGGGAACTGGTTTCTGAGACTTTGCGTGTGCACTGAAAGTTTCAGGCATCACCAAAGTCCTTTAGGCACCATTTGTAAATGGGTGATTAATAAACCAACATAGAAGTTTGGTAGGACAGAATGAGAGAAGCAGTCAGAGATACCCTCCAAGGAAAGAGAAGGAAATGTTAAAAAAAATGGACGTTACAAGCCCAAATTTCCCAGCATGTTATCCTGTGAGATGGAAAAACTCTGAAAGGATCTGTTTTAAAAAGCAGCTCGTAATGCCACAATTTCAGGAATCTTTTAAGCACATGTTAAATTCCTGTGGACTCCCTGCTCAACTGATGGCACAGCTTGAAGGATTCAATAAAAAGCAGTAATTAAAACAGCAGAAACCCCCCACCCCAAGATGAAGTCTTTACCCAGGGTTCCCATCTTCATATAAACACAAATCCCATGCAAAACAGTGTAACAGTGTAATTTTTATGGAGATTAACTAACTAAGCAGTCACTAGTTTATTTAAGCTGTTCATTATTTCAGTATCCACTGCAGGAACACAATGAAGTGTACTCCTTAAGAAGCACTGTTCTCGAATGCCTGTACTATACCCTTAATTAGTATGGTATCATCCGTAATAATAATGTATTTAAAAAATTCATTAAATGTTCTGGGATGTAGTCAGAAAAAAGATTAAAAGAATAAATGTTTCATTTTGAAATACTTAGAGGCAATACTTAAAATTAGTTTAACTTATTTTTTTGTTTTGGCTTCAGCTAGAAAACAAATTCTACAGGAAACTTGTAATTTAGAACAATGAATAGAGCTGCAATATTCTTGCATGGTTAAAGAACATGCTGTCCAACGGTACATTGTTTTTTTCATTTGTTACTTGAATGTTCTGTCTCAGGAATGAAATAGCACTTTTTCTCCAGTCACAAAAGACTGCAGTTCAGCCTCTTTATGCATGCAGGTGCAGAGCAAATGGGCACTGGGAAAGAATATATCAAATGAAATAGCTTAGTTATAAGAATTTTATAATATTTTGGCTGGTGTGGATTAAATTTATTCTAAACTGTGAAATCTTAAACAAAAAACACCAGTACCTTTTCCACAGTCAAGATGATTTCTGTTTATGTATTCTGTTTCCATCTGGTAAAGGACAGAGTTAATCTGAAGTCCTTGTAGGAAAGAATGAAAGATTAAGACTTTTCTGTCATGTTCCAGACTGAAACACCAAAACAGCAGCTCACTGCTGTCTTTGAGACAAAACAAGGAGATGCTAACGTGTTTGAAAGTGAATAGATCGGAAATGGTTTTAGGTATTACTAGTAACATGAAAGTTCTCCAGTTACTAACACAAAAGTCTTGGTAAAAAATGTTAAAAGGTATTTGCATTCCAAATTTTTTGCTGTATGTTTAGGAAGTCTTTAAGAGGCCATGATATTAATGAGGAATTCTTAAGCACGTTTTCTGAGTTCTCTGTTGCTTTTGAGAACACCAGCTCTTGCCTAAAATTACCGTTAATTGGATCAGTACGCATCTTCCGAGTGGTTTAATTAATGGGTGTGGAATCTGACATCTCTCACACCGGGCTGATGCTCAGAGAGCGGCGATTCGGTGTTTTGCAAAGACTGGCTCTGTGTCAGATGTTCCCAAGCAGGCAGCCAAACCGAGGGGCTCCGCACCATCCGTCCCGCCGGTGGGGTGGATGTGTGTCTGTGCACAGGCTGCTTTACCTTGTTGCCTGCGGGAGAACGGGACTTTGGAACAACGAATCAATACTAATATTTCTCAAAAGCTCGTTTATTGTTTACATTACACTATTTTTATGCATTCTTGCAGCTGTAGTTCACGTGATCACGCGTGACTTGATCGGTTCTTCTATGGTGTCTACGCGCTTTGCGTGCACCTTTCAGAGAACCTGTTTGGTTTTAGTTTAGGATGGTACAGTCTCTCTTTATTTACTTTTTTGCTGCCTTGTTATTTCATTTTCTGAAATTTTATTTCTCTTGATTTAGTACAGCTTACGTTCTAGTGACTCTGATAAGGGTAGCTGAAGATAACTTGGCTGGGGCACTCTGACAGGATTTGAGTGCTTTACAAGAGTTACCTCTTGTGATTCAGTCAGGAAACAGGCTGAGAGGCCAGCCTGAGGACATTATCATACGTGGAGAGTGTTTGTGAGTGGTGTCCCCACTCTGGGTGTGACTGCTGATGGTGCCCTGCTCAAAACAGCCAGGGCTGGCTGGGTTATTTCATTCACCTTTAGCCATTTAATACACATCTAGACCAAGATACTGATCTCATTTTCTGCAGTCCATGGAGTTACCTCTGACTTCATCTTCTCTGTCTCTGACGGCATCGTGGAGGCTCCGGTGCTTCAGTCAAACCTAACAATTTCCTGCTGGTATAATCTACTTCAAACCACCCTTCTCACCTAGCTGGAGACTGGTCACAGGCATCCTACCTCTGCTTAGAGTCAAAGTCACCTATTGTGGTGAGATGTATTGAGTTTAGCACACTCCTCCTTTTTTTTTGTTTGTTTTTTTTGTTTGTTTGTTTGTTTTCCCATTGGCTGTGCAATGATTTTAGTTAAGTAGCTTAGATGGAGCCATTTACTATTGGTCAAATAAGTCCTATTTCCAACTGAAATGTTGAAGGTTTAGTTCCCAAGGTCCATCCCTATTTCCCGAGAAGTGACTGTCCTGCAGCTGGAGGCGTGGGACTCCGGGAGTTCAAAATTTGGCATTCTTATTCTCTGTAATGTAACCTACCACGAAAGTTTGTGGCTTTTATTCTTGTTTTTACAGAAGATGAGAAATCTATTAAAATTACATATATTTATGGTACAATCTTGTATGCAGTTTTGCTCTGTAGATAATTTTTGGCTTTCTAGACCACAACAGAAAAGCTGTTTTCATTCTGAAAAGCTTCATATGTGTCCCTTGTAAGAGTTTATCCACTCTAGAAACTTTGTCTGAACTCCTGGTTTTGTCTTCCTCCCACTTTTACAATCAAGACCCTTTACAGCCACTTTAATTGTGAACTACGGTCTGTCGGGCTTTATTATAAGATCTGAGGCAATCACCACCATCACCTGCAGCTAAATAAAGGGCTTGATTGCACTTTCTCTTGAGCCTGAATGGGGCAGACAGCTTGGCTTTGAGGAGGTCCACTGTTGTCCTCAGTGCTGAACTCCACTGTTGTCCCCCTGACAACCACAACCCTTTCAGTAAAATGACCATCCCCAGGCTATTTAACATGGGGCTCAGGGTGGCACCTCTTAAAAGGCACAGTCTGTATTTAGAAATTTGAATTACCAGGCTGGCTTTCAAATGGAACAAAGATAAAAACCCTTTTAGGTTTTCTGGGGATGCCACGGTGAGAGGAATGTATTTTATGTCTTTTTTAAGGCAGGCAGTGTGTGCATTCCATGGCCCTGTGCCATCTGCATCATTAAGCCACCTTCTTCCATGATTTATATAAATCTTACAAGCACCAAAACTCTGCTAACTATCCAGCCAAACTAAAAATAACCTCTGAAAATGATCCAATGTAAAAATGTTTGCCTTCAAGAAAGAAAGCAAGCTATTCTTTACAACGCTTCTGCTGTGTTAAAACACTGATTAAGTTACTGGTTACCAAGAAATTTAAAGCTACTAATTGCTTGCAAGCTGCTTCTGAATGATAATTAGAGAAATCTGGTGTAGGTGCTGCTCTGAGCTATTAAAATGCTGTTAGATTAATGCTATGGAAAGAAACATACTGAGCTCTCAATATTACACTGTTTATGCACTGAAATTTCCCTAATGGAGTGCAAATTTATCTTTCATTTGTACCAAGTGTTGAACACTCATCCTGTATATTTTGAGGTATTTTCCTGATTTTGTTCATTTTTCACATGACTGACTGGAAGATTGTGTTAAGTGATCAAAAATCTGCAGGGCTAAACTACCACTAGCAGTGGGGCTGTTCATAAATCCTGATTTCCATGTATTCCAGCTTGAAAAGACATATTTTAACTACCCTGTAAACAACCAAAAACTGGGGATGTGGTTTCATAATTTTTGGAGGGCCTTTACTTTAGGAAGGGAGACTCATCTATTCGAGTGCTGCTCTGTTGTTAGTGGATAAAAGGAAGGACTCCTCCAGGTAACTCAGGACACCTGCAGGGCCTGATTTCTCGTTTAGCAGCAGCAAATCCTGATCTCTGCTTGCAAAGGGAGCAAAGATGTTTAGCCTCCCTATGTAACTTCTTGGAATTAATACCTTTGCCTGTTAAGACTTATAACTCCCTTAGGTGTCTTCCCACTCCTGTGCCAGGTAAGGAGCTGGTATGTAGGGATGCTGACTTGCAGAAACATTTATTAATAGCTACATCAACCACAAATTGCTGTTACATGCGAGCTCTGAATTTATTAGGAAGGGTTCATTGCGTGCTCTGTGTGGTGTAAGGCTTTGAAATGTGATAGCCAGCCAGTTCCTGGCACAGGGAGGAAACTTCTAGAAAGGGACCTTACCAAAACCCCTGGAATATTTTTATTTAGTGCATAGGAGAAACAGAACAACAAAAAAAACCCCACCCAAAAATAGACCATGAGTGGTTTCTTTGTAACGTGTTGGGTTTCAAACTGCTGAGACAGAGTAGAACAGCATTGGAGCTCTGTAGCTGAATCGTAATCAGAAATGTTTTATCTCTGTTGTTTAGGACAGTAACGCTGTCTGAGTGAGCATTTCCAAAAAGAAGTGGGTGGAGAAGCTTCAGATCCTATGTCTGCCTGGTTTAATGCTTGAATTCTGAAAAGCTTTGTCGATGAACTGGGAATATCTGAAAAAAGTGTTGGAAACGTTTGTTTACAATAGGGTTTCAGTGACTGGGTTTGAATTACACTTACTGAAGGCCTCTCTCTGTTTGATGCTCTTGTTCTCAGACAGCAACATTTACATTCAAGCACCACCTTTATAACCAAGGTCCTACATCTCCTAACTTTTTTTTTTTTTTTTCAATGACTGTATCAATCACTGCAATGCAGAAAAGAAGTTTTTATTTCGAGGCTCCCTAGACTGTTGTGTGATAGGATTAGCCTACACTCTCAGTGTTGTAGAATAATGGTAATTTTCATCCCCTGTATTAGTCAGGGACTAAATAAGGCACAGTATCTGTTAGTCCATGGTTGGGGGGTGCAGAGCAGAGACACTGACTGTGTTGGTTGTAGCTCGTTTTAGTTTGCATATTCTGAACTTGGAAGAGTTGAGAGATTAGCACAGCCCAGTGCAAGGATGGCAACCTGATTTATGAGTTATTCCACATCACGTCGTGTGTTCTCATGCCCCTGAACACACTGGGACTTGTCTCTCCCTGAAGCTCAGCAGGGTTGGACCCCTAAAGTCAGTACTGGGTGCTGCAGGCTTCTGGCTTGACATAAAGGGGGAAAATATCACCCTGAGGACAATCAGACCTTGGAAAGGGCTACCCAGAGAGGCTGTGGACTCTGCTCCTGCAAACTCTTAAAACCCAGCTGAAGAAGCAGCTGAATGCAGGCAGGTCTGCCTTCAGTGCTGAGCCTGCTTCTAGCAGGAGGCTGAGCTAGAGGACCTGCTGAGGCAGCATCCAACCTGAATTATTCTAGGATTCGGTAGTCTGAGCTTGAATTTTATGTATTTCAATGCCTTCATGTAATTCTTCTTTATAAAGTTGCTTGCTTGCATGAGTTGACTGCAATGATAATATTCAATAATTATGATAATTGTATCATTAAAAAGAGGTCATGCTTTCTGGCAGGAATAGACAAAAATATTGTTTTATAGATTTCTAAAGATAGCATTTATTGCCATAAGGCCTACTTTGTTTATGCATAGGAAAATTTTCCACCAATTGCTAGTGACAGACCAAGATAATCACCTATAAATGGAGTAAAAAATTAAATCATTAAAATAATTGCAGCATAGTTTCTTAGAACAAAAGCCTTTCTTTCTATTCTCCTCTTTAAGAAGAATAAAAGTCCAAAACCAGGAGTATATTTGTGATAGAAGCAGAGTGGGCTGGAGTAGAAACTACACAACTCAGATATCACATAAAAGTTTTGCTTTCCAAGATTCACCTACTTGTTGAGTCATGTTGAGCTTAAAGCTTCTTGTTTATGTAACAATATTCTCATTTTTCTTTCAGATGGAAGAACAATTACTGGTATTTTGAAAGGACATGTTGCTGGTTTTCGCCACTGATCCTTCAAAAAAGGTAATTACTCAAATGTGTCCCAAGTTGTCCATTTCTCCATTGTTGAAAAATAACTAATTCATTGTTCCTTTGGCCATTCTGAAGACATGAATGGCAGAGTTGAAGGGTTTGAAAATGTGGAGAGTCCAATGTTTTTCAAATATTAGAAGAATATACTTTTTACATTGCAGAAAGGATTGACTGTTGCAGTTTTGAAATTCTTTGGTGACGGCAATAATGGGGAAACTCTTTGAGTGACTGAATATAAGTGAATATTTTTGAAGTTTTTGAAATACTATTGCAAAAATAGATTTTATGCATGTTGAAGGCTGAGATAATACATTTATTGAGATGACAGGTAGATCATGGCAAAGTGGGAAAAAATGGAAGGCAGTTTTATTCAGCGATATAATTTCTCTCTCCAATATTTATTGGTTTGGCTTTTACTAAGTAGAATCTACGTCAGTTACAAAAATTAACGAACTGTGGCTTTTCCTCTGTGAAAAATCTCAGCCTTTTAAGGAAATTTTTTAAGTTCTGAAAGGTTAAGGCTTGACTAAGGAAGAACTATCTGAGGAGTTTTGTGTTCCAAAGGGCCAACAGTGTGTGAGTGAATGTTCCAGCAGTTCGTAGTAGGCCATGTGTGATGTCCCTTCTTCGTTGTTATCTCATGCTCACGTCTACCTTAAACAAAACAGCGTAAAACTCTTTTCCTTGTGTAGCCAGGCTCAGACAGACTGCAGAAATGTGCTGAAAATGGGTTCTCTGAAGACAAGTGTCAAAAGCCTGTGGTATTTTTAGTTGTATGACTTCATAACCCACGGGATTTATGGCTTTTCTTTACTTCATCTCGGTTAGCACGAACATGAGCACACGGCGTTTTCTCTCTATGGGATTCTTGCGTGGGCCTGGGAGTTCTTGCTGCTTGGAGATTTTTCCCTGCACAAGCTGCAAGTCTTGTGCAAACCAGTGTGCTGGGGAAAGCGATTGTCTGTGCCCCTCACTATCTCCTGTGCAGCTTGGAAAAGAGGCAGAAACAAGGGAGAGGCTCCTACCGCGCCATCCCAGAATATGTGGAAAAGGAAGGTGTGTAAGCACACACACACAGGCTGGGCTTGAAGTCAGAGGGGATGAATTTTGACCTGGATTTGCAAAAGGAAGCGGGTAGGAACACACACACACACACACACACACACACACACACACAGAGGCTGGGTTTGAAGACAGACTGAATTTTGACCTGGGTTCAGGTATTTTACAGCTGTGCTGCTCCTTAGTGGTGCTTTGTCAGCTAGAGTTCGCTTTGGCAAGGAATATGAAACGTAGTCCTGGAGCTGCGGTCTTTGCCAACAGGCAGGTTTTGCTGGTTACTTACAGCCTTAATTAGTCCTAATGGCTTTGGGAACCAGTTGTTGGGAGGATCATGCTCCCTGGGTGGATTATCTGCAACAATGTCCTTCAGGGTGAGGCTTGGTGGAAAAGGCTGAGTTCCAGGGGGAAAATAATCATTTGCATCATATAATTAAGAAATGTATCACTGAGTATACACCTAGTGAAGGTGAATTATGGAGGCTTTTGGCTAGATTAAATCTGGAATTTCATACGGTGTGCTTTCTTCTTGTGGGTTTTTTTTTTTTTTTTTAATGTAATGTATTAAAACAGCTCACAAGATGGATATTTGATCTGAAACTGCACAGAAAAGACTAATAACGCAGTACCTTATAAACAGAGAGACAATTCAAATCTTTTTGGGAACTGCAGCTGCTATGAAAGGCAGCAGCTTTCCTTGTAGGTGTTGCATGCAGTAAAGGTGCTACAACAATGTTCTGTGACATTCACCTATAGGAAGGGACGTGAAGACAAACAGATTTTTAATTGCAGTTCTTAGAAGACATGAGCAGAATTTCAGATTTCTAAATATTTTTTGGAAGCCAGTCTTGACTTTCTGCTTAAATTAGGCTACACCCAGACTCCAGAAACTGGGAACAGTCTTTAGGTCCAGATGTATTTTGACACAAGTCAAGGCGAGGCCCCAGCATGCACCAGCAGTCAAAGTCTGCCTTGCTTTCCACCAAAAGGCATCTGGGAGCCATCTGGCAGCAGCACCAAGGGTATCTTCTCATATCTCCAGAGAGGAGTATAAATGTAGGCAGCTTATCAGGGCCCTGGCTCCAGCAGGGACTTGTGCTGACAGTGGAACCGATCAAATTATTCAGGATACCCCTGAACTGCAATGAGATGCTCTCAAGATGCACCAATTCCGTGACCAGCCCAGCTTTCTTGTCTTGCTGAAGGCTGCCTCGCTGCATGTCTTGGTTAAAACATACCCTGAAGGAACAGCTCACACAAGGTTGTATTGACAGTGAAGAATTAACATGCATCCTATCATTGGCCTTCTACCAAAGCAGATTTTGTTTGAGGGATCATGTGTAACAGTCCTTAATTATATTAGCTTTAGTCAGAAGCATTCTTTCCTCACAGAAATATATCCCTAGATATACTTGCTCAATAGCCACCTGGGCTTTTGTTAGGGTAGTCAAGTCTTTTTCAAGTCAAGTCTTTTTCATTCTTTGAAAAAGAGCAACTAAGAGCTCAAAATATTGAAGAAAATCAGGATTCATTAATTATTTACTACATTAGAAGCAGTTTGTAACTTTAATAAAAATAACAAATATTGAAAATTCTAGCACTTTTATTGAGATGAAAGTAGGAACAATCTGCTTAGAATGATTTGCCTTACAGCGAACCTGAGCATTGCTGTTTACTAGATTAGACAGGATGCATTTCAGTCGATAAATAAAGAATGGAGCTTTTGCCAGATGACTCATTTCCCCTAAATCATGTTTGACTTTGAAAGGATTTGCTTTGCTTCTTCTGTAGTTTTTCTCTTACACAGCTTGCCTCAGATGAGCTTTGGCCAGCTCTGCAATGAGATGTGATTACTCTCTACTGCTCTATTTAACTGCAAAAAATTGCTGTGAGCTGAAAATCCACTCACATGCTGAAGTTTAGACTGAGCTGTCGTCAGAGCTATGGAGGGAAACTCCATGGAAGTCAAGAGATTGCGTCACTCATTCTGCATCCTTTTGAGAAGGCAGGGACAGAGCAGATTTTGCCCATCAATGTGCAATAAAATGGTGTCAAGCGTAGCACCCCGTGGAAATGATATTACTCAGAAAATTTTGTCAAATAATTTTAAACTGAAAAAACCACGGTGAAATCGCATGGGAGCTGAAGTGAGGAGCAATGGGAAGGGCTGACTTTGATATGCTCTGAATTCAAATAGAACAAAGGAAACCCAAATTTTCCAACTCCTCACACGTAAATGAGGATTTACTCCCTAGCATGCCACAGATTTCTGCCTCAGAGATTTTTGCCAGAAATGTTGTTAATTTGTTTTTTAAAGACTTGCTACATCTGAAAATTAAACATGCAGACCCCTAAACCTTATTGGAGTAATGGATTTTATTCCCTTGCTCTCTTCCTTGTTTAAGCCCTCTTGGTTTATGCTTGTTATTAGGAAGAGCTTGTGATTATCTTGTTGGCAAAGACCCTGTGCTTTTATCATTCTTATCACAAAGAGGAGAAAAATTATAGTTTGGTACAGTTTTATGCAACTGTACAGTGGGAAAGAGTATTTTTTCCTAGTGACCAGTTTTCTGAAACCAGCAGTGCATAAACACATCCATTCACCCAGATAATCATTTTCCCAGATTCGATTTAAGACACTTCATTGAAGTTATTATGCTCATGTAAAAGAGCAACCATATATGAGTGAGCCAGGCCTTAGGCCTTGATTTTCCTCCAAAAGATGAAAGCAAATGAAGAAATTCAGAGAACAAAACAATGGGTAAAACACTGGAACTGAACCATTTCTGGAGGGAGATTTAGGACTTAATCCTTCGAAGAAAAACCTGCTCTGGCCCTGATCCAAAACAGTACTCAAGCCTTAACTCTAACTCCATCAGCAGTTTCACTGAAGCCTAATGTTTCTCCAAGTGCTTTGTAGACTGGGGCCAGAATATCAGTAATTTGCAAGACTAAGCCCTCAAAGAAATGATCCTGGTCAAGTGATAAGGACTGGTAATGAGCTGAACTTGTAAGAGATAGAAGGAGCTGGCTGTGGGCATATCAGTGGGTTGTAAAATGAGGATTAGTAGGGAAGTTGGAGCAAAACCCACTGAAAGAAATAGCCTTACTATTATTTAAACTTTTTCAACATCCTCTTTCTTTTTTTTTTCCTGAAAAAAAAAAAATTTCTAAATAGGTTTTGAAACAATACAATGTTTCTGAGAACTGATAATTTTTGTTGTGGCAAAATTCTTTTGTTTTTGTCCTCAAACCTTCTACCCAAATCTGTTAGGGCAGAATTTAGAATCAGAATTTAGGCATGCGTGAATGCCTCCACCTTTGTTCTCTGGAGGTAGAAGTATTTCTTCTCCAATAAATACCTCTGCTGCTCATCTGGTTATTTGATACCACTCTTCTTTTTGCACAGTTCAGTGGTACACATGTATAAATGGTGTATGTAATATATTCCCATTATTTGCTATCAGCATACTGATGCAGCCTATACCATTACCCATTCCTTGCAGATTGCTGCTCCTTAAACCAAAATCTTTACTGAACCATTTAAAATAATGTTTGTTCCATGGTTCCCACTCCTTTCAGGTAGACAAGAGAGCAGTGTTTTGGCTGTGGGTGAGAAAGGCAGTGCCTGAATGGTGAATTTCTTTCCATAAGGCAATTATGCCTGTGGCAACATCAGTGGAGATGGAGAGAGATTGTAGATAACTGCTTGGCACTGAGTGTAGGTGAGGTGAGAGCACTGAGTGCTAAGTGAGGTGGGAGAGCAGCCCAGAGCTGGCCAGCCTGCCTCCAGGGGTGACACCGGGGACACTGCTTTGGGGGATTTGCAGGTGGGTGGCCGAATCTGCCTGTGGTGTCCCCTCCCCAAGGCCAGGCTGTGTTCCAGCAAAGGGAGCAGACTCTGTTTCCCCCAGCCCCGGACAGACGTGGTGGCAGAGGCTCCTGGGCTGGAAGAGTGACCCTGCTGCCTCCTGCCAGAGCTGGGCTCTCAGTGGGTTCAAGTCCTGCAGGGCCAGTTATGTCTGGAACTCACTGCAGGGCTGCTGTGTTTTGGGTTCTGCGTGTTCCTTTTCAAACTAAATGCGACAAAAAATTACTTTATAAGGAGTGATTTGTGCAAATAACCGAGGAATCCACAGCTCATACGTGGGTCAGAGTTCAGCTTCAATTTTGAGCTCACACTTGCTGGCTTACAGCGAGCTGGTTTAGAACTCCTCACGCTTCCCAAGATTTGCATTAGCATCCAGTGTTTGTTTGTCATTTTTTTTTTTATTCTTGGGTGTTTGGATCTGGGACTGTGGTTTGTACCATTTGAGAGAGGACATTCAGATCCAGACATAGAGTTTAAACGTAGATTTAGTCTGAGCTGTCTGTAGTTATGAACACATGTAGAGGAAGAGGAATGGGGAATAAAGAAAGTGACTAAATTTCTCGGTCCTCCAAAAGTGTTTCACTTGCATTTGGACAGAGATTTGAAATAATTTTCAAATTATTTAAACAGACTGTCTCCTTATGTCTTAATCCTAACTGGACCTCTTTCTAAACAGATCTTTTAAAAAGTGCTGCTCTAAACCAATTATAAATCACTGATGTGATGCAGGAATTCCTAATTCAGAATCTATGGCTCCTGGTACTTTGCCATTTCCACTGGGTGATATACTGGCTAATCATTAAGGTGGTTAAGAGGAAGACATGAATGAAAGTAACTGCAGATGGTCCCCAAGCTGCTGGAGTGCTACTTCCAGATTTCAGAGAGACCTCCAGCTGTTGAGGTTCTCATTATGCAAAGCAAGGGTTGCCCCAGAATTAACTTTTACTGCAAGCCCCCTGCCAAGGCTTTGACCACCCAAAGAAAATTTCTACAGCGTACCACCTCATTTTCCTTTATGCCACACTTCATTATATGTGCTAAATAAGGATCAGATAACAACCAACCAACAGGAGTCCTTTTGCCTACCACCCCACATGGGAATGATCTAACCTTAATATGGAAGATGTGCTTTTGGAGTTCAGCCAAGCTGGTAGTAGTCCTTCTGCATTAGCTGGTCCTTAAGAAAATGTAGTTCATGCCCTTTCCCACTGAATAAATGGTTCTAATTATCTGAAACATTTCACATTTTTTTTTCCAGCATTTAATCACTGGCTTCCAAAAAGCCTGGACTTGGAACAGAGTCTTGAAACTCTGCATGACCACAACAGTTTAGCTCTTATCTGACTTAATCTTGCCCACCTCAGGGATAGTTTACAGCTATTTGATCTGTTGAATAAAATACACCCAAGGTTATTGACCTCTAGTCCCACTTGCTCACACAGGGTATTCCAGGGTTGCTTTAGCTCAATTGAGCAATAATATTTTCTAAAAGTAGCCCCAGTGAAACTTGTAGGGCCGGCGACTTGTTTAGGAAAGTCACGTGTGAAAGTTACCAAAGTTGAACTTGGGATAATGCTACTTCCTTGATAAAGACACTTGCCAGGGAAATTCTACAGCTGGTAAAAAAATAAAACAATAAAAAACCCCATTAGAGCCCGTATCATTAGCAGCATTCCTAAAAAAATGAAATCTACACTTACCTGAAAATCGATGGGTTTTTATAGGGCCTGGGAAGACTGAAGGATTCACACAGATCATCCTACAACTTTTGCCTGTTGTTCAGGATGGGGGAGGACCCTCAGGCAAACACTTGGGCACAGTGTTTGCCGTGGTCCAGAAGAGGCTGTCTCCCAGTACGCTGATGGCTTCAGGCAAACTGGGGTTAATCATACACTCTGCAATAAGTGGAAAAGGGGTGGCCTCTTGGGTGTCTAAGTTTGAAATGGCTACTCACTCTGCACAAGACACAAAAAGGAAAGGTGTTATCTCAGGGAGCAATCCGGTTTTTTGGTTGGTTGGGGTTTTTTTGGTTTCTTTCTGCTGTTAACTGAATGACAATGTTTTGAGAAAGTTAACTCGGATGGACTTATGAAGATGAAAGTGTAATTAGGGGTTTAATCCACCTCCACATCTGAGAAACTGTGTGAAACCAGTGAGAAGGAGCAGTACAGCCACAGTCACATGTGCTCCTTAAGCCTGATGCTGATAGTGGCTCCTTGGCTGGGACCGTGTGACCTTTTAAAGGCTCGTAATGGAAAGAGGAAGAAATGTCTCCCGACTGTAAAAGTCTAGTTTACCCTTTCAGCCTGTGATAAATTAACTGCTTTGTCAAAGTGACAGTTTACCCTGTTTGCATGCCAACAAAGGCAAAAAATGTGAGCATGCCTGCCTGGCGTGAAGCAGGGAAGTAAACCACATGCCTCCGTTCACCCCCGGCTCACTAAACCCACAGAAACGCAGGACTCGGAATATGTGTAGGAATGTGTTGGATGCAGCATCAAAGCATTGTCCTGATCACCATCATCCATTCACAGTCTTGCAGAGTGTAGTAATGCATATTTTCTTGCTTATTCTTAGATTTGTAGTTTGACCCATGAGAATTATTTTAACTCTTGCTGGGATCGGGGGAGCAGACAGGCTACAACTCCAGCTTTGATATATTAGCTGATTAGAGCTTCTGGCAGCCTCCAGGATGGAGTTTCTCAGCAGCAAGTTCTCCAGAGGATTTCTGAGGGTGGGATTAAAGTTTTTTTTCTTGATCACAGTCCTGCTGCTAGTGGAGTGTGTGAAACAAAAGTTCAAATGTTGGCATATTCTCCTGTGGGATAGCCATGCTCACAGTAGATAATTTCCATATCTGAAATAAGCTACACAACGACATTTTTTCCAGCTGCTGCACCCAGCTGAAGCATAATCAGTGATTACTAGTCTAGTTATTAATGCTTCTGTACTACTTTTCCCATGCTCATGAAAACTAATGTGAAAAGAAAAAAAAAATCATAGAAGCTATGTGATTGTTTTTATAGAAAAACAGAGTATCAAGAATTGAGAAATCAGGAATTCCTGCTCCCTCAGATGCCTGAGTTAGAAGCAGAGTAATTTTTCAGCTCGGATACAGTCTTTATAGAAAGTTTAACAGCTGAATTTCCTCCAAAAATGCTGATTCTCTCCAATGACAAGAGAAGAATCCTCCTGTACTGAGGTTCTTAAATTCGATACTTACATTTCGATGGGTTTAGTTATTCCCCTCACAACTGCTGGCACCTTTTGGGGCTTGCTTCTGTTCCTCAGGAGCTTTGAAATCTGTGACAGAAATGTAACTGTAATTTCTTTTTTCTTTCTCACTCTGTTTGGAACTGGATATGGACCTTACTGCAGTACACTGGTAAACAGGGAGACTATCAAGAAACAGGATGCCTCAGAGAGTTTAAAATAGATTCAAAATAACCAAAATACAGGAATTGCAGCCTTCTACCAGCCCCACAACATGTGCAGGATAACTGAGCAATATAAACTGATGATCTCCACTATGCATGTAATATTAGGTTTAAGGGAATTTTAAAAGGGTCTAAGAGATTTTAAAATAATCTTAAGATTTGCTCCCTGCAGTAGTTAATCACCAGCTGTAAGTGCTGGTTTTTCTCTAGTGCTTCTACTGAAGAAGGTGGGAGTTTCTTTCTCTCATCTAGCTGAGTAAGAGAGCTGGGATCCGAGCTGTGTACGATCCTTGCGGCTTCCAGAGGAGATGCTACAGCTGAGCAAAAGCTCCTTTCCCCCTCCTGGCTGTATATTCCTCATTACAACACATTGCCAAAATTTATTCTGGAATTCCCACTGTTACCATCTTCCCTTGCTGCTGTCCTCAGAGTCCCACTGAGACTTTGAGAGGACGACGAGTTTCCTTTCCACGTTCTCCCATGCCCCTTTAGCGATCAGGTCCCAGCCATGGGCATGGCTGAGGTGCCTCTGGCTGCCCTCCCCCTGCACTAACCCATGCAGCTGTCACTGCATCACCCACCCCTGCCACACCAGCGCATCACACCACACGAGGGGCTGCTGCCTCGCACTCCCAGCTACTCTTGAAACTCTGTTTTTGTGTGCTTTGGAAGGAGAAGCAGGAGTACCCCAGATAAGATGACCTCGGTGCTCCCTCTGCCTCAGAGTGTGCGGCCAAAAGGAGTCCCTGGTCTCTGCGGGATCAGCAGAAAAGGTGGGGTGAAGTGTGCACCCAGCCACGGTGCTGCATTTGCCACTTCATTTCTGCGCCTCTGACTGGCATGATGGTACAGAGGGCTAAGCCCATGTGCAGCTCATGCTACCTTATGGCTTGATAATGAGGTCTAGGGGGACTTAGCATCTGCTAGCTTCATGTCTGTGGAGAAACAAGAAAAGGAAGAGAAATGATGGGTACTCTCTCTTCCTTGTAGCAGTACTTAAAGTGTTGAGGCCCCTGGAATAAATCCTTGGCCCAAAGGAGTCTTAAATGTATTGAGTGTGGAGTGGTAATTTACACCTCCTTTGAGCCTGTCAAGGTCAGCCAAGTGTAGGCTACAGAAAGCATCAAGTAGAGAATTTAATGAAATCTAATTCTTCCATACTCCCAGAACTTTATTTCTCCACAAAACCCAGCTAGGAAACCTGTAAATTATGGAAGATTAAGCACAAGTATCAACAAATTAGAAGTGAATTCAGCACTGGAATGTATCTTACGGTGAGTGCCCAGTGTAGGATGAAAATAAACAAGAAGTGATGCATGAAATGGAAAATAGGAGCAATGAGAAGACAACTGTGCTGCATCTTCAGGCCACTCTGCATATCGCAATCCTGAAAAGCCGATCCAACATTGCCACCTGCGGGTGGCTTTGGCGAGGAGCTGGAGGGGGCACGGGCACAGACCCGAAGGAGGGTGGGGATGTGGGAATGTAGCGGCGAGCCTTTGGGAAGGGCACTGGCCAGCACAGGGGAGCGATTCCGTTCTTCAAACGCAAGATGTGGTGCTGCCGTGAGACACTGGTAATTGAAACGCTCCTCCTGTTGTAAAACACCACTTTCACTGACTTAAGAGAAGGGATTCATTAATCTTAGAGGTGTGGAATCATTGAACCAATTAGGCTGGAAAAGGCCTTTAAGGTCATTGAGTCCAACCATTAGCCCAGCACTGTCAGGCCCACCACTACACCATGTCCTCAAGTGCCACATCTACGTGGCTTTTAAATCCCTCCAGGGATGGTGACTCCATCCCTTCCCTGGGCAGCCTGTTCCAGGGCTTCACAACCTTCTCCATGAAGGAATTTTTCCTAATAGCCAACCTAAATCTCCCCTGGCACACCTTGAGGCTGTTTCCTTTTGTCTCCTGGACAAGAGGCTTGCTACTTGGGAGAAGAGACTGACCCCCACATGGCTGCAACATCCTTTAGGGTGGTTTTGGAGAACAGTAAGGTCTTCTCCGAGCGTCCTTTTCTCTTCAGTTCCCCCCTTAGGTCCAATAACAGCATTGGTGATCCAGCTAAATTTCTCTTTGTGGTTTTAACTGCGTATTTGGAGTCACGCCCCACTCTCTTTTGCAATGTGGGTTTCTCAGTAGCTCCCTCACTTCCCTGGGTTATACTTGCAGGGAATTTTGGCTTCAGTTGAGTTACACCAGGAGAGAATTTGTCAGTTATTGGCAGGTCTCTGGTTGAGTGCAGTCACTGACCATTG
This sequence comes from Lycocorax pyrrhopterus obiensis, assembly GCA_014706295.1. NCBI lineage: Eukaryota > Metazoa > Chordata > Aves > Passeriformes > Paradisaeidae > Lycocorax > Lycocorax pyrrhopterus. The sequence goes on along the minus strand of JACSVZ010000015.1, from coordinate 71,255,199 downwards.
TAAAAAATTATATTCAAGGGGAACCTTTATTTCAGCAAAGGGTGAATTTAGCTGATATATATTCATGCAATAGTGTTGTATTTAAACGCAGATTTTAAATAAATATTGCAGGTTTTTCATGGTTTCATTCACTAATCATACGTTCTGATTGTAGTATCTACATTAGTTTTTCTTAAAAATGAAATACAACAACGAACAGTGAAATGAAATTGTTATAAACCAAAAGAAAGTGCTTCACTGGTATTGGCTATAAATATATATACATATATAGGTAAAAGACTTGTTATGTTCATGCCTACAAAGAAGCCAAAGTAAGAGGATAATAATGATGCATCTAACTTCTCCAAGGAATGGGCATCACTGAATTAGCTTGTGCAGTGTTCTGTTTATGCAGGGTTCATTTAGAGAGGCACTAGAAGACGCCATGTGTAGTATCCTGCTGCTTTCCAGAAGGTTCCCTTCCCTCCACAGGGAGTGCAGAGAAATGAACAATGTGCTGATTTCCCTGGATCTGTGCCTGCTATGGAGACGGGCTGAGAGAGTTGGGAGTTGTTCAGCCCTGAGAAGAGAAGGCTCTGGGTGATCTTACAGCACCTTCCAGCATATAAAGGACCTACAGGAAAGCTGGAGAGGGCATCCAGTGATAGGGCAAGAGGGAATGGCTCTGAACTCTGAGAGGGTAGCTTTAGATTAGACGCAAGGAAGACATTCTTTGCTGTGAGGGTGGTGAGGCACTGGAACAGGTTGCCCAGAGAAGTCATGGACTCCCCATCCCTGGAAGTGTCCAAGACCAGGTCAGATGGGGCCCTGAGCAACCTGGAAAGTGTGGAAGGTATCCCTGCCCATAGCAAGGGGGTTGGAACCAGGTGACCTTTAAGGTTCCTTCCATCCCAAACCATTCTACGAGTGTATGACTTTCAACTGAAGGTCTGGAACCTGGCAGAAAAATCCATGTTGCTTGGCAAGGGTTTTACTGACCAGGTTTTTCTTCTGGAAGGACCAAATGAAGCAGATGGAAAGCTTGCAGAGCGTGTTGCCTGGATGCAGGGTGACAAGTGGTCAGCTGCAGCAGGAGAGCTGCTGGCCTGAGGAGAGCTGAGGTGGAAAGGTGACCGATGCCATCTCTGCCAGGGAGCACTACAAAAACAACCCCCAAAAGACCTTGGAGCATTACGCACACATGGCTCTTCTGGAGAAAAATGAAAGCAGAGCTTTTCATGTTCTGCCCTGTGGGTGGTACCATACTTGCCGTGTATTCCAAGGAGGGGTGGAACTCATTCTACTACACTTGTAGTTAGAACAGCACATCTCACTTCTTTCTGAATTATCTTTCACTCCTGTAAAGGTTCTGCACAACTTGCAATCCAGTATTTCTCTTAGATGAAAGTAGTATAATAACATATGACATATATCTTATGTATTTAGGTGGACTTTTTTTTTTGCTATTATTTCAGATGCAGCTAGGAATGGGAAAGGAGGGTCTGCTGTGCAAGAAGAGAATTATATTTCCAACACTATATTTTAATCTAAATGTAATACTAGATTTCTCCACCTTCAGAAGCTTGAATGTTAGGGTTTTTTTAACACATCATTGCTCACAGAACATAGAGTTTGTAGGTTATGCTAGATGAAATTACCTTGTTTAAGCTATCCATTGCAATGTGTTGTGAAAAACATGTACTTCAAGTAATTGTTCTGGAATGTAACTGCGTGGGACAAAATGAGAATGAGCTGAAAAACCTCTTTCTAAAATAACTGAGACCCTCAGAATTAATGTTCCTCCTTCTATTCTCTCTGGCTTGTTTCACAGTCATGACATTTGTAGTCTCTCTGGGACTTGACATATTTCTTGTCTAATTTCAGAGCAAAGACATCAGATTGACTTAGGCTGTATCATTTGAAAGTGTATGTTCGTATGTTCCCATCAGACTTTAGGTTTTTTTAGAATTGGGCTGAAATTTCTTACCTCTCTTGACTTTCCTCTCTGTCTTCCCCCTTGGAAGGCCCTGGTTGTGTTCATAGCCTCGTTACCCCACCACAGGCCAAGGAGGAGCAAATGGGGCCAGGCTGTTGCTTCAGGCTCTGCTTTAGGGTTTTGCTTCTTCTGCATCCTGTGAACTGTGATATGTAAACCTCTGTTGGCCAGAAATCCCCAGTCTTGTCAGAATGAATGCAGATCATAAAAGGGAAAGGAAGGGTAGGATGCATTTTAATGTTTTTAAGCTTTGCTGAGGACGTCTGGCCTGTGGTGATTTGCTTAGAAGAGGATTAATTGTAAAGCAAACTCAGGAAGAATGGGGATCCTTTAATGACAAGTGTCAAGTACACAGGAAATGTATTGTGTGTAAGAGCCAGTGGAATCAAAACAGAATTATAAAACCTTCCTAGGATCTTCCTGATGCTCCAAAATGCTCCAGAGAAATCCATTATATTTGGAGAATTTCCCCAGCAGGAATTCTTCGTGTCCGCAGTGTCTTCCATTTTAGTAAAGAACTTGTGTGAAACCCAAACTTACAGCAAATGAGGTGAAGGCGACCCTGTGTTTCCCTCATGCACAGAAGTGCTTTGCACAAATGCAAAATGCAGCAAGTGGACTGGTTTGTGTCAAATGACAGTGTTCCTGCCATGAAATTAAATCCTGACAATTGTGATGCAAACAGACATCAATATGGACCCACAACCCGATTCCTGTGGGTGAACATTTGCAGCCCTACAGCCTTCCAACCTGAGGGAGGAGTCAGAAAGCCCGGGCATCTCCTGGTGAGCTGGAGGCTGGTACAGAGATATCCAAAGTACCACAGCTTCCAGCCACTGGGAATTTCCAGCGCAGGAATCAGGTTTTCCAACACAGCTCTGAATGCAGCCCAGCCCTTTTTTGTGAGAAATGATGCCACGATGATTTTTGCCTTCTCTTTTATACCCCTTTTATATACTTTTTACAGCTTTTTGTATTCTTAGTGTTTTTTAGCCTACATTCTTAGACTTACTTTGTTAAGCTAGGAGACTCAGCATCTTAGAAACCCCAGACCCCAAGGTCCTCTCCAGAACACATTGTGTAAACTGAGATAGAACCATCCAGGGGAAGGTTCCTTGGGGAGGGGGGCTCACTTGAGCCTCTCAAATCTTTGATAGATTTGCTAATTAGTAACACCTATAATGTGATACCAGATCTTTTGGGGGGTGGGCATTGCAGTGTGCGTGGAGGTGCATTCGACCTGGGCGTGGTGCACCTAAGGATCCTTAAAATAAATACCGAGGTAAAATCCCTTTTTCCCTTCTAACCGTGTTTGACTCTTGATTTCAAGACCAGGAAAAGGCATCACTATGGTGCTCAGGCTAATAAACCTGCCCCAGGAGAGTCTTCGGCTGTGCTCCTACAGATACCCATGGGGACAGATTAATAAATAAACCAGAGGTGTAATATGTTTCCTGAAGGGTGACACTGGACCAATTGGATTTTCTAATAGCAACAGCACTCGCTGGTTTTGAAAATGAGACACTGAGAATGGGAAATTGCTACTTTCAGAATAACATGGAGGCCAACTATTACAATCTTTGTATGAAATAAATATTGGATACCCATAAATAAGTCATGTTAGACTCAGAAATGTTAGAAGGCTTTGGCTTTTTGTTCTGAGAACGTGATTTTGTAGAGCATCAGATAGGAAGGCTGTGGTGTATGTTTTAAATGAAAGCTTTATTTTTTCCCATTCCCTCTAGAAATTTTTTGAGAATCTGAGATTAAATGCCAAGGCTGTCAGGAAAGTAGCTGTGTGGTCAGGAGTACCAGGGAGAGAGAGCAACAGGAACTTGATTTTCTACAAGTCTGTGTAAGAAGGAGATTCAGCACAGCTGAGTTCCCTTTTTTTAAAATTTTTTTTCATGTCTGTAGCTAACTGCTTGTGAGACCCAGAACCACAAGCAAATAAAATTGTCAATTTCCTAAGACAAAATCCCCAAAAGGCAGGAGAGGGATAAAAATGGTTTTTACGTGGTAGTGGTACTTGTTGGATTGCTTACTGCTTCAGATGGAGGCTTGCTTTCAAACAAAACATAAATTTAACATGACAAATGGAAACAAGATTGAAATAGTAAAACATTTTCAACAACTTGAGTTTTTTTTTCAGGTAATTGCATGAATTTTCTACAAATTTGTGAATCACATCAGCTGATAAAAATGTTTACCTTTGCCAAAATGTTTTAACTGACTCTGCTGTGACCTTTCCACGTCACTTCTCCTTTTGTGTGTTCATAGAAGCAGCACAACCAGATAAAACGAGGGACACCTACAGAGTTAGTGTGTGGTAAAAGTATTTCATGCTTTGCCTGTTCTTCTGAACACTCAACTCAGCTTTTGTGAAAGTTTCTCTACAGAAGGATGCCGTTCCCATCAGATAATAATCACTTCATTCAAAACAAGCCCATCCCACTCACCCTCCGTTATGAATGTACTTTAGACTTGGTTCAGTGAAAAGACCTAAATCTCTCCTTTAAGGCACATTTTTCATCTTGCCTCTTTTAGAACTTCCCTTCGACTTCCCCAATCAGGTAATTACAGTTAAAAGTAATGGAGAGGGTCACTCTCAGCACTTGCTAACTGCAGCTGATCCATTTTACAGCAGGGGAGGTAAAGAAGTATCTCACCCAACAGGAAGAGTTAGATCATATTGTCCAGACAAGAACTTGGCTATGGTGGTGCATTTAGCACCTGTAATCCTAATGGATGAGCTGTAGAATCCTCAGTAATCACAGGAGTAGTTAGGAAATTGGGTTTATGTCTCATCCAAAAGAAGTTAAAAAGATAGAGGAAGGAAGCTGTGAGTACCTGCCTGTGCATGAGTAAATCAGTGGTGTCCACTGCAAATTTTTTCACTTTCTTAGGAGCACCTGCTCAGGATCCTTTGCATGGTCACAACTTTTCTGCTGACCAGGTGACAGAATTGTTATCAGCACGCTTGCAGGTGCTTCCTTGAAGGTGGTTGATAAATTCCAAGCAGGGTTTTAATTGGACACTTGGACAGCACAGCCTTTCTGTACATCTCCTGTATTTGTTATCTTGATTACAGCTGCGTTGAGACACTGATGCCATGATGATTTTTTGCCTTTTCTTTTATACCCCTTTATACCTTTTTACAACTTCTGTATTCTTAGTGCTTTTTGCCTACGTTCTTGGACTTGTTTGTCAAGCTGGGAGACTCAACATTTTAGAGGTTTCGTAGTTAGGGATCAGTGTGCCCCAGACCCCCAAAGTCCTCTCCAGAACACATTTTGTAAACAGATAGAACCATCCAGGGGAAGGTTCCTTGGGGAGGGTGGCTCATTTGAGCCTCTCACTGGGGAATCTTTGATAGATTTGCTAATTAGTAACACCTATAATGTGATACCAGATCTTTTGGGGGTGGGCATTGCGGTGTGCATGGGGGGGCATTCGACCTGGGCGTGCTGCACCTAAGGATCCTTAAAATAAATACCAAGGTAAAATCCCTTTTTCCCTTCTAACCGTGTTTGACTCTTGATCTTAAGACCAGGAAAAGGCATCAACACCACTTCCAAACAAGAATCTTTCGCTGGATGCAGTAGGGATTTCTGGGTGCTGCTGGATTTCTGGGTGGCAGGGAAGCAAAAAGAAGCAAAAAGCACCTGTCCTGCTGGGGGCAGCCCCTGCATAAACTATGATGCACCTTAAGCTCCCAAAGTTTGATTTCCAAAAGCAACCTGCCTCTTGCTTCCTGCGTTTGCTGCTGATTACAGGCACCAGGGGTTTTTCACTTTCCCCTAAGCTGCTTAATGTTAAAATGCATTTAGGGGGTTTTTTTAAGCATGGAAAAGCATAGCTGTTTTCTGGGAAGGGCTGAGGGAGGATCTCATCATCCTCACTGCTTGAAATCTCATGAGGTCCCTTTCTATAGCTGTGGTTTCTGTTTTCTATCCTACAGAAAGCACTACATTGTGATAATACCAAGACTGAGTGCTGATGCAGGCTGAAATCAGGAATCACTGAAGTTAAAGCTGTGTACACTGACATAATGCTGCTTCTCACTGTTTTTTGGGGGTTTTTTTTCCCTATATCATAACTGGAGCTATTTATTTTCCAGAAATCTTTCCCTTTTTAACATTATCTGCCATAAAGGTTAAAACCAGATTTTACAGCAATAGAAAACTGCTTAACTGTTCAGTGGAGAATTGAAAATCTTATACTTTGAATTGCCACAGCGTGGCAATGTTTCAGAGAATTTTATTCAAGTCTGCTGACAATATTGGTGAACCCCAGCACTGGGCTGATGGTGGAGCATTTCCCTGTAACCCTCTCTGTGCTCTGCATAATTCAGTGTGGCAGCGACAAGCTCCTGGGTAAAAGAGGGAGGAAGAATGCACTGAGATGCTGTGGTAGAGAACTGCAGTGATTGGGGTGAGGATGGGGTACAGGGATTTAATGATATATTTTTTAAATTCTCATCATGTTTTTAATTTGGGTGGGAGACACCAGCATTGCTGTTCTCCGAGGTCTCCATGTTCTCTTCCTGATATTTCCCCCCCTGCTATGTCCTACTCAATTAATTTATTTTTCTGTAGGGAAAATCAAAACTGATTTTTTGAAACTAAGCAATGGGCAGAGTGTCATACCTGCCTGCTTCTTACATGTTTGTATCCAAATATTCTGTAACGTGAAAATGGCACATTAAGATTCTGAATTGCAGTAAGGTTGTTTACCATCTTCCACACTATTGTTTTGTTTCATAAAGTACAGTAACCATGACAGTATCACACAGATACTGTTCTAACCTCTCAATGCACTGGCACTTGTGCCTTTTGGAAGCTTTACTCCAATAAATGCCTGTGAAGGAGCAAATGTCAACATAATTTCTCAAATTAGCTATATTTGACAAGGATCAGAGAGAGGACACAGCCCAAAGCCTGGACCCAGCTAGCTTCAAGCTTAGCCAGAGTCTTGTAGCTAAGGCAGCTATCTCTGTGTTGTCTCTGTGTCCGTATTTCCTTACAGAATTATTCACGTTTAAATATTTGGACGGGGAAAAAAATTAATTTGTTGGATTTTGGTTAATCCCTGGAATTACATCTTGACATTATGCCCTGTAATTGTGTAAAATCAAAGATAGCTTCTCCTTTTCCCTGGATGTGGACCCTTTTCCTTCCTCTTTTGCCTAATCTTCAGCTGGAGCCCCAGGGCTTTGCAAACACGCCTGCTCTGTCCAGACTCCACTAGGTAAAAGCACCAAACTTGTTTTCTGTGCTGTGGAAGGTTATGCTCAATGTTTAGCTTTATTTTCACCCACAAACAAGGTCCGGGGGGACATTATGGCTGCTGCTGCTGCGAGAAGAATTTCACTGTCAGTGTCAATTTGTGCAGCACTTGGTGAATGGGTTGCGCATCAATACCCTGGTGTGCCTGTGCTCCTTCTCTATCAAGTACCTCTAATGCATCTCCTTGCCCCATCCCTCTCCTTTCAGAGGTGCATCTCTGAACGTCCCTCCCAGCACAGGGAATAACCTGAGCCCTAGGAATTAAGAGCTGTGTCCCACCAGTTCACTGATGCTCTTTTTAAACCTTACCAAGTTTGGCACAGGCCTACTTTAACACCTATTAGTTCCCAATGACATTCCTGTTCCTGAGGGGATCTTAAATTCATTGAAGGGTTTTCCTCACTCACTGTAAGATATTAAGCAATAGAGTTATCTTTGATACCAATTTAATTAATTCTGCTGCAAGACACTAATGTATTCAGAAGGCTACCACGGATATTACACGCACACTGTATTGCTCATAGCTGCTCTAATTTACTGTGCTGCACTTGTATTGATTTTTGCTGTGGCAAAATCGAGTCAGACAATAATGCATGGATTTGGAAAAGCTTTATAGTTCATAAACATTGGCACATTCATATTTGACTTTGTCAGCAAAGGAAAATTAGTTCAAACAAGGTGCAACGATGCATTCACTGCTCTGGGAGCCTCTAGTTCAGAACTTGACACTGATAAACTATTATAATTAATTCTTTCCATTTAATGAGATGGCTTATACTATCAGCAAATGCGAGCTTTGATGTCAACATATTATATTGACCATCTTCCTATATTAATTAGAACACAACGTGATGGAGTCTTTTCTGATGGAAGACCAAAAGACAAATACAGTGAAATTTGTTTATGTGCCTAACTAACTACACATATTGAGGCAGCTCATGTGTGCTTACCCAGAGTCAGAGAGTGGTTTTCAGCGATAAAGCACAAGAAATTGGGAAAGTGAACTTCTTGGCTCCATTCCTGCATTTGTCATTGAGTCAGGCGAGTCATTAGACACAGTTTGAGTCCAGCTTACCTATCTGTTTAATGCAGATAATAAGACTTTCCTGTTAGGGAGAGGGATTTTAAGGCTTAATTAATTAATATTGTGGAGCTCTTTGCCGCATTAAAATGAAAGTCAAAATATTGCTTGTTGTAGGTTAAATTGTATGAAAACAAAGTGTAATCTGATAGTGCTTTCATTTTATGCATTTTTACTGAAAATTATACTAACTTGATTACAATGATGCTAACATTCAAATACTTCAGAGTTATTGGAAAGCTTGTACGAAAAATGAGTGCAGTAATAGTTTACAGATCTGCATGCAAAGGGCTAAGAATAGCTGGTTACTGATCCTGTTCTCATTTGATGATTTTATTTCGCTTTATAAGTGCAGAGAACGTGCCAGAAAAATAAAAAATTGCAGTATGTTTTGACATTAATAGACACTAATAAGTGGTACTCAGTGGAGCTGAAAAATAAAGTGATTAAGTAGGTCAGCTTACTTAAAGAACAGGGAATAAAAACAGGGCTAAAACAGGTGTAAATGGGTAGAAAGCATGAAATCCATAGAAGACAGCAAGATTTGTACAGGTGTGCCCAGGTAATGCATTGGTAGTGACAAAAGAGGTGTTTTTAATGCAGAACAGTCTGGCTAAAGAGGGTATTTGAGATCCATGTGCTGGATTCCTACAGCACTGTACATGGGAAGGAGGAGCAACAGCAAGTGCTTGAGCAGCTGATGGTGACTGATGTAGCCTCAAACTGCTCTGTGCCACGTCAGGCTATTGCAGCACAAGTGTCCTTTGAATTCTGGGGGTCTGAGTGCCTTGCCACTAGCCAAGGGCTCTGCTTACTCCTCAGGCTCTCTGCCAGACTCTTGCTTGATGATGTTTTTTGGATGAGGGCTTGCTCGGAGTAAGCATCACCTTAAATATCCACCTCCGTGTGTTCTTCATGGATGATGATCTTGGCAGGAAGTTTTCAACTGACTCCCACTCCCGTTACTATCTCCTTTCTTAAAAATGTTTTCCAACGTTATTGGTTCCATCCCAGCGATAACAACACTGCTATCTTGTGTCTCTTTGATGCCTACTCTGCTCGTGAGACTTTCGGAAGAAAACAGGTATTTTCAGGCTCACTCAAGCCTTTGTCCAGCAATGTTTGTTCCTGTCATTGCAACAATGAACTTGTTCCTAGCGTAGTAACCAGCTTCACCTTTCTGATTACTGTCATGTTGACTGCTTGAATCAATATTGCACCTTAAAATGATAAAATACCTTGCTTCAGGTTGGATGGATCAGCGCCTTGAGGATGACTGACAAAAATCTTGCAGATAAGTCTCTGAGACTTAGAATGCACTGAAAATTATCCTGAAAATCTGTGTTGTCATCGGGGTGTTGTCTGTCATTTTAGTTTCATCCTCTTTTCCACAGTAATTTCTGAGCTGACCTCAATATGTTGTGCTGGTTTTTTTTTCCTAGCACAGTCTGATTTTTGTAATAAAGTATGTTGTTATATATAACAGGATCCCATTTCTCATCTCTGTCAAATGTAATTACTTTGATGGCAATGCATTCAAATCCACCTTGATATTACAATCATAGTTGTTTCACTCAGTGATGGGACAGAAACTGAAGACTGGTTTCTTTTTTTAACAAGGGCTTTTCTGGTCAAACACTTGCAACAAGGCTACTTAAATTTGTGTCTTGGTAATCTGAACCCCAGCGTGTATGTGTGCCTTTCTGCTATTTGGGTGTGCTACTGGAATAATGGAGCCCTCTTAATTTCAAGCTGTCCAAGGTCAGCCAGCTCCTTGAGTTAGAAGCAGACCTGAGTGAAATTCCTGGGAGCAAGTATCTAATGAGACTTGGACAGTGGGGTTGTGTTGTGCTGGCCACATCAGGATGGGTTGAAAATGGGTGTGAATCCCAAAGCTGAAGTATTCTTGAGATGTATGTGAATTATTTTCAGTCTCACCCTGTGAATTTCATGGACTGAGTTCTGAAGCCTTTTACCCTGAATAAAAGGTATTTTCTCCTGTAAACTGATCCACTGACTTGAGCAGACATTTGTTACAGGAATGTGATGCTCTAACAGAGTAAGCCATTGTCAGGAAGCAGTCACAGCACTTCCCACACCTCAAATGGTGAATTCCACATTCTCACTTCCCTTGCCGAATAGAAACGTAAGATGTATCAAATCTCATGGACATCACCCATTGTTAGCTGCTTCTGGTTTCACTCAAAGTTTGGGAGTTAATGGACCCAGGTGCCTTCGGTTTTGGTGTTTTTCAGCCCTCTGCACGGATTTGGGTCACGTCAGCCAGGAGCCTACTTCAGAGGGGCTGTTGCCATGCACAGCCTGAGCAAAGCTCCACATTTAATTATTGCAGCTGAAGCTATTATGCTTGGAAACACATTACCTCTCTCAAAGTCCCCATAATGTCATTCTGATGTTCTCTACGCTATTGATCTACCTCCTGCTTTGTGCAGCTTCCCTAAGCTGACAGAGAATGTCAGAGCTGTCTTGTCCAAAAGCACTGGGCCACTCCAGCCACGCCGTAGCCGCCTCCGGTTTCACGAGGCGCTGGGCACGCGTTTGAGCAGCTCTGTAGATGCCTGTTTGATGTGTGATGTGCAGCCTCCCAGGGCCTCCAGAGTTTCACCCCAAGCTAATGCCAAGGTTCTACTCTGTGATATGGAAATGCCAAGGTAATTTCATGCTTTGTAAAGCTCTATGAATATTTTTAATTATGACAAAAATGCCATGGAAATGAAGATTGTTCTGGGTTTTATTGTTGCACGTAGTTTTGTATGACTCTAATTTCATAGCAATTTAGTTCATGTGGCACTTTGAGATTTGTGGGTTGTCTGGAAGCATAAGAAAGTGAACCCCATATTTGTCATGGGTTTGATAACCTTGGCTAAGCTAATGTAGGCACTCTTTTGCACACTGCTAGCAGTGATGGATTTTTTTTTTTTTGCCACTGATAGTCTCGAGGCTCTGACATGCCTCTGAAGTACAGTATTTCCCCACACTCTTTCAGCAGAATTCAATGCCACCCTGTAAGGAGCATGTGGGTCAGGGCAGAAGACAATCTGTTACTTAGTCTTTGTCAGCTCAAACTTTGGGTTCTCTTCAGAATCAGTGGCAGTTCTTCCTTGTAAAATCCTTTCTGCCTTGTAGTAAACTCGCAGCATCAGATGGTTTCCTTTAGGACACAGGAACTCCATAACTAAATAAAACCCCCTAGTTTACTAGGTTGATACCTGCCCTCAGTTTGGGCCATGCATGTCTTTTTATCTGTTATCCTACCTTGAGCTTTAGGTGGGCATAGCTTTTGTTGTGCTCCCGCTGGGACTGGGTAAGGACACCAGCAGGAGTGTCCTTCATGGGCAGAGGACAGGCACTTGGCTTCTCCCTCAGCTGTCCCCATCTTACCTGGGTCAATGTCACTGCCATGAGGTCTTGTCCTCTGTCCTCCTCCAGAATTAGGCGAACAGGCTGACTGAAAACACGTTTTGGTCATGGAGAAGCAACTAAGAGCCCAGGCAGAGTGAGCTGTCACCTGCTGGTGACCCTTGGTGGTGCTCAGTGGCCGGTGGTGGACACGAAGCTGCCTGGCATCCTCCTGGTGGGGCTGGGTGCAGAGTGGACACCTGTACCGGCAGGCACGGCTGGTCCAAGGGGCCAGAAGCTTGCAGATGTGCTCAGGGGACTCATGCTCACCCCATCTGGTATTTCAGCTTCTCCGTTGGAGAAGGAGGCGCTGGTGTGTCTGCCCAGGGAGGTGGTGGAGTCACCGTCCCTGGATGTGTTTAAAGAAAGACTGGACGTGGCACTCAATGCCGTGGTTTAGTTGAAGAGGAGATGTTAGATTAGGTCATAGGTTGGACTTGATGATCTCAAAGGTCTTTTCCAACCTAGTTCATTCTGTGATTCTGTGCTGGTTTCAGCTGCAGACAGCAGCTGAGGGCTCAGCTTTTGCTAACTCGCCCTGACAGCACAGCTACCTGGCTGCCTTGCTCAGGTCTGCTGGCTTTCTTCTCATTTAAGGGCTCGTTCAGGATATCAGGGTAGGCACAGCAAACCACAGTCTTGGCATATTTTCACACCCAGCTCTTTCTCTGTGGACTGTGAAGGATCATTGCTGGAGGTGAAAGTCGTGTTAGAAGACAGAGTTGGCTGATGGAGCCTATCAATCACTATTAGATTACTTTCCAAAAAAGAAGGCATCCTATGTCTGCTGGAGTACAAAATGCAAATCCTATTAGTGTGAGAGTGTGTTAGCTCATAATTGATGTATTTGGCATATTAGTGTGATAATTTATGTAAACTGGGTAGCCTGTGAAAGACGATCATGAAAAAGGAAAGCGGACTATTTTTAATTAACATCTTCCAAATAGGTGTGTAGCAGGTCTAAAAATGGAGGGGGAAGTCTATAGAGATGTTCTAACACTTATGTTTCAAAAACTTTTTTTTCCCTTTCTACTCTTGGAATGAGCCCATATATAATGTAAAGGAAGGCAGAAATGAAAAAAAAAATATCATGCATCATTCTTTTCTTTGTGTTTAACAGTCTTTTTGACCCCTGAGATTTTGAAATGCTAGATTGAAATTAAATAACAAACATTTCTGCCTTAGCTGGTAAATCTACAGATTTTCTTGCTATTCCCAGATAATAGGTAAAATTCTCTTAAATCCTGCCAACCCACTTTCCTCGGTGATTAGAATACCTGACTGTGCCAATAACATATTTGCTGAATCTTCTCTTTTCTCTTCTCTCCTTTGAATGGAATTCACCCCCTAGGAAGTAAATTGTTAGTGAATGAAATGGGATTTTTATGAATACATTTATGATTTCAAGCGATTTCCCCCATTCTCACATAGCCGCAGGCCCACTTTCCACACGGGGCTGCTTTTGAAATTGTTTACTCTGAGTGCCCAGTAAGTGGCACAATTAATCAAACGGTGTGACCGATTGCTTTAGTCGGGTGCTGTTGCCTGATTGATCAGCTGGGGTTTTCTGACACCACAGAGCACGTGAGCTACACACTTCCCTCACCTGCACAGTCAGGGGGGTAGATATTCTTATTCCTCTGAAAAATGCTTCAATACCTGTGTTTGGGAAGCAACATGTAGCAGCAAATAGTATCTTTGCATGGAAAAAAACTATTTCTAAGGTAAAAAAGGCTGCTCAGTGATGCCATTTGGGAAATGGGAGTGAAAAGGCACAGGTTTAAGGCATGCATATTTCTATTGGGATATGGGACCCCCGTACCATGGCGAGGGAGAAAAGAAAATCAGCACAGATGCCAGGGGATAAAAGGATGTTACCTGTGCAAAAATTTCAGCTCCTACTGTAAATTTCTGGGGAGAGAAATGTTTCCTGTAACTATGACTCAGATTTCTGTGAATCAATAGAGCCTCTGAGGGTCAGAGGAAGTCAATATATTTTAGAGGTGAAAGGTGCTAAAGCCTGTGGCTGACTGGAGCCCAATTTTTCTTCTGGATATTTTTCTTTTTTTTTTCTTTTTTTGATAGAAAGCCTGGATGGTTCTGTAATGTAAAGTACAGTTGAACCACTGAGGATTACACCCCCAGAAAGATATACCCATCTTAAGTAGAAAAAAAATCACTTTTTTCCCCCCTTTTTTCAACCTATATGGCTGTAAAAGTTGCTAAAGACAGTCAGAAACTCCCACCCTCCCTCTTTCCCCAGTGTGAGCGTGCCTTCGACCTGCTTAGATCATAGGCAAAAATGAAGAAGCAAGTTGCATCTGGAAGGAAACACTGAGGGTGCAATACAAAATAAGAACAGTTAGAAACTGCAGTGATTTATTTTTGTTTGTATCAACCATGTCCACTGAGACTTGAGGGAGAGCTATAAAAGAGACAGTTCTTCATAGCAGGCAGGGCTGGCCAAATACTTAATAGCTCACTGGAAAGGTAAACATATGAATATTTTTTAATATAGAAGTCTGCTCACAGAACTCGAGCTGTTTCTCAGGCATCCTGTAGCATCCAGATACAGTAAGACAGATAAATAAAAGTGGCATACACTGTTTAAATGTTAAATAATCTCATCAGCCTTGTGGGTATGTTTACTGCTTCCCTTCTGGAAAAAAAAACCCACAAAAACCAACTCAGTGCCTCTCCACACCCCATTTCAGTGAACACTGCACAGTGCTGAAGGAAAGAAATATCAGACAAAAATCTTCCCTATGCTTATTTATGAGGAAAAGAGTCAATGTCATTCTGACTACTTTAGAAAAGGAAATGACCTTTTGCAGAATAGTTCACTGCTTCTCCTGCACTGAGAGACTAATAAGCGTCTGGAAGCTGATCAGGTTGCACATCTGAAGTGTGTCAATCATTCTTGTTATGAAAAGACAGATTTTGAAAAAAACCTGACAACTTGTTTGTCAGGGGGGCTGTGGGACATACTTTTAAAAGTCACAGGGCCCGTACTTATCAGACTGAAATCGAAGATAAATTTGCACTTGAACACGTAAGTGCCAACCCATGTACATTATTCTAGCCACCCTTTGCACTTGTTTTTGTTATTGTTTTATCCATTGCTGTCATTGAAATGAAAGGGCTTTAGGTGAGAATACATTTTAAGAAGGAACCACACTTTATTTTCATAAGAGCATTTGTCACTGAAAAATAGCTTTGCTTCAAAAACTTCATGGACTAGGATGACTTTTTCTTAGGGTGGGGTTTTTTTTTTATAAACCTCCTTCCATGCCACGTTTATCCAGACTTGCTAAGGCCTGTAAAGCTTCACATAAATCTGGGTTTATACTGCAACTAGAAATAAATGCTAATTTACAGCTTTTTTCCTTCGGCCATGCAAAGTTGGTAGGTCTGACAGAATGTTGCTTAGGGGTTTTCAGGGGTAAGGGAAGAATTTACCATAAATCTTAAATCAAGTCCACGTAAGCTCCCAGCAGGAACACTCACACAAACATCTGAAACCACAAAACATCTTGATTTCTATTTTTCTCTGATAATCAGGGGTGGTACATGGTAATTAATACTGGTTTAGTTATGATGATACATTCATTAAGTCACTGATTAAAGCAACCACCAGTGTTTTAATTCATCAGGTCATTAAATAAAGGTAAAGCTCTAGCATTGTAACTAACACAAGCTTCAAGGGGTTGATGAGATACCTGAGAAGCTCTTGAAAACTGTGGGTTTGATGTGGAGTCCTCCTTGTAGGTGGTGCTCTTAAAATGCAAGAGGATTTTCTTTAAACCATTTTTGTCTTCTAGGGCTGTGTCCTATAACGCCTTGAAACACTTTATCATGCACTTCCTGCATACTGCACATCAGAAAATAATTTCTGCCCAGCTTTTACAGTAAATCTAGGGAGTAGAGACAGCACCCTGCATCATAAGACCGTGTTATGCACCTCACTGTCAGGCCCCTCTGCTCTAAATTCTCTGCTTCCCTGGGATTCTGCCAGGTGCAGAGAGAACCAAAGTCCCTTAAGCCTGCTCTGACAGGTACCCACTGCAGCCCAGAGTTTGTCATAGACCAAGAAAAAATTAAGATGCCTCCCAAGTAGATGCTTAGGGCAGATCCTGAAGGAAAAATGAGAGATATTTGTAATGCAGTGTGGTTTTGTCGTGTATCCATGCTGTAATGGAGGAGCTGGGCTTCGATGATCCTGGTGGGTCCTTTCCAACTCAGGATATTCTGTAACACCATAAATGACCTTTGATGAATTCTGGGAAAAGGTGGCAGAGATCCACACGCGTCAGTTTCATGCGTGTGAAGGGAACTTGCCGGGGGAGTGAAGGACTCCCTGGTCAGTGAGCTGCTCTGTGCTGCAGGAGCTCCACAAATGCAAAGGCCAGGGCTTTCACTTTCTCCTTGCTGTAGGGCTGGCCTAGTAGCTGGGAATATGGTTCAGCTTCTGCTGGCCCAAGAAGGGTTTTTTCAGGTTTCTGGAATGTAAGCAAGAGAGGGGGAAAAAAAAAATCGTTCAAATCACCAAAATCACAGTATCTGATTCAGAAAAAGCTGCCTTTGACTCCAGAACATGTTGCCCATTTCAGCACACTTTTGCTGATTTTTACTTTTTCAATTTTTCTCAAGTGCCTGCGTGTTTTTCATGCAAATAAATGAAACTCCAATTTGTGAGGTATTCTGCTGAATACTTCCTTCCTTTCCCCCTGGGCTCATGGAGAGGGTTACAGAGCTCTGAGGAAGCCTTTTGACTGAGGGTGTACCTTTGACCAGAGGATCAGGGCTTGAAGGATGTCTGGAGCTTCTGAAACACCCTTGCTTCAGTATCTTTCCCTAGATGACCTCTTGCAAACACAAATCACCCTGTTTCTTTTTCCATGAGTACATAAAAGATATCTCATTATCTCTAGTTTTAAAGCTTTTCTGGTTTATTAATAGACACGCTGCTTTTATTGTTTAGATTCTAGAAACAAATACAGTTATCTTTGTTTTCATAGATCCTCATCTTTTTTTTCCTCTGCTCTGTATTTTTTTTTCACTCCTATTCAGTAAAGAAAAAATTTCTTTTGCTCGCACTTCGTGTCCTACCTTCTTGTGTTCTTAAGAAATGCTTTTTATGATTGTCCAGGTTTCATCCACTGAAAAAGCCTGGAGCCAATCTTTGCTTGTTAGCTTTACTCACATTGTGCATTCTTTCCCTGGGTGGGTGTGGGCTTTCCTTGCAAGGAACTATTCTATTGCCTGTCTCTAACACACTTCTCAACAGCTGCTAGAGAACACCTTTTCCAATTTTTTTTAAACAATAATAAGACTTAATTACGATTTTCTGAAGGATTAGGTTCTATTTACAAACTGGAATCTTCCAAAGCATTGGCACTTATTGAAAAAGTTGAGTAATGCTAGAGCCCCATAACTTAAAAAGGATGCAATCCTTGAATTCTCTTGGCTTGTATTTTCCTCTGCTTCAACAGCCAGAGCAGAAAGCTTTAATATCTTGGTACTTTATTGAAGGTTTAATTCCAGAAATGTTTCTCGCTTCTTTCAGCTATTGTTCACTCTTTGATTCTGATAGTGTTGTCCTGAGGCTAAAATGCTACCAGAATTCTATACTTTTTTTTCTTTTTTTAAAATATCTTTAATCTTCAGCCTTGCTGATGCCATCCTCCTTTTAATGTCTAAATACTTGTAAATTAGTGGAATACTGGAGAAGATGCATAAAATACAGTCCTAAGAACAAAAATCATTGACTGTTTCAGTTCAATTTACTTAATAAACAAGAGGTTCCCAGCCTAAAGTTTGATCTACAGCTCTCAAATACTGGCAAAATTTTAATTTCCTGAAGAAATTCACATCTTTGTCTTTCAGATAACCTCTCTTCATCCTAAACCGGAGTACTGAAGGAAATTTAGCTATGCTTAACCCCTTGCATACCAATTTCAGACAACGCTCCAAACACTGTCAGAGTGGGGAGTACCCAAGAGAGGTCTGTGTCCTTCACTGGTAGCACTGAGTAGGTCACTAATGTCCCCAGCTTCTTATAAATGAACATATGAATAGCATTTGCCTTTTGGATTTCTAAATTTAGGATTTGTTCCAGTATCTACATGGGACCTGAATTTCTCCTTCACTTTCTGAATTAATCCCCATCAAGTGTGGCAAATCTTTGCTCAAGGGCCCATTTCAGTACAAAATAAGCACATCCCTCTCTGGCTTTGGCCACTTTGAAATCAAGCTTTTGTTGACCTGAATGTCCAAATCGTAAGAAAATCAAAAATACACCATGTATAAGCTGGGCAGGGGTCTGAAACACAGATTCATTATTGCCCAATTTAGCAGTGCTCTTAGAAAACAGCTTTGTAATTGTTCGGTTCAAAGGACATTCCCACAAGACTGTGATAGAGTTCACCTTGCCTAAATGACTTAGAAAATCTGAAAACTATCCCAGAATCTACTTTTAGCCACTACTTTATCTTTTCAAGGAAGAGTGAGATGGTGGCCCATTACTCTAGGTAATGGCACTACACCTAGATCCAGAGTTGCTCTGAAGTTTAATGCCCCAGACACAGCCTTTTTATTACACCTACAACCCTGTTTTGTTTGAATTGATCTTTGTTATAGCTCTGGTTGTGGTACTAAGGATGCATCCTAATTTACACCGGTGTGAGTGAGAGTGTGGTGTGTGACAAACCAGATTATGAGGTCATCTTCTAATTTTGGAAAGACTGTTTTCATCGTGGTGGTCGAACGGGGAAGGTGTTTAAGTACTTTGGGGTTTTGTTTTGGTTCCTCAAAGTGTTCGGGGTTTTTTTTTCTTGGGACATCATCTTAAGCTAAGGTGAATCGCTTGCGTTTGGAGATGGCCCCGATTAACTTGCAGGATTGCAGGGTGGGATGCGGAGGAAGACACAACAGGGGAGGTGACCTCAGTTTTCTCAGTGTACCCCTCGCATCCCTGGGCCTGAGTATCTTGTGGGACACGATGAGTTCTCCGTCCCTTGCAGGTTCAGCCCTGTACCTTGAACCTTTGAGGAGCTGTCCACACGCTTAACCTGACTCCTGAGAACATCCATTGGGATGTCCGCCTTGTGTCTGCTGCCGGTACCTGGGCACGGGCTCCTGCCCCTGCAGCTGTAGCTCCAGCAGCGCCGCAGCCCAGCAGCCGCCTCCCAGGGCAGCGTCTGCCCGCTCCTTTCCCGGTCCCACCGCCGGGCCCCGCGGATGCTGGCGGCATTTCTGTGCCCTGATCGCGGCGGGGCAGGAAAAAAGACATCGGGGAGGGGTTGGTGCGCTCGCCGGGGAGCGGCGGTGAGGATGCCTTTTTGCCCGCCGCCTTGTGTTCCTGCCCGCGGGGAGGAGATGCTGTGGCGAGGCGGGGGCCGGGGGTAGGGCGGTGCGGGGGCCGAGGGCGGCGGCTCCCGGCTCCCATCTCCCGGCTCCCATCCCTCGCCTTCCGCCGGGGGTGCTGCCGCCCCCGCCCAGGAGCCGGCGCTCCCGGAGCCGGCGAGCGGCGCGATCGCCCAAACTCCTGGGAGGGGAGACACCACCCGCCGTCGCCTCCTCTTCCTTCTCCACCTCCTCCTCCTCCTCCTCCTCCTCCTCCTCCTCCCCTCCCCGCCGCAAACCCCAAATAAAAGGGGCGGGGGGCGGCAGGATGCGCCGCTCGGAGGGGAGGTCGGCGCTGCCGCCGGCCGCCTGATGCTGCTGCAATTCGCCATTGCCGGGCACGGCTCGGAGCCGAGCGCAGGGAGGCGGGGGGCAGAGCCGGGGGTTCCGGGGGCAGAAGAGCAGCAGCCCCCCGTGCCCGGCCGCCCCCGCGGGCCGCGGCCGCCGTCCTCCCCGATGCCCGACCGCCGCCGGCGGGGGGCCCCGGGGGCCCGCTCCTGTCTCCTGTGGCTCTTTGTGCTGCTGAAGGTAAGTGCCGGGGAAGGGGAGGGGTGCGGGCCCCGAGCCCCCTCCGCGCCGCCTTTGTGTGCCCGCCCGGCGGGACCGCCGCGCCCGCGCACGGCCCGCTGCCCGCTCCGCCTGCGCGCCGCTGTCCCCGCTTTGTGCTCCGCGGGGACGGGCGGGTGGCTGCGGGGGAGCGGCGGGGAGCAGCCCTGTGCGCCGTGCCCCGCGGCGAGATGCGCTCCCTCCGTCTCTCGCACATCCCCCCGAAAGTGCCGGCAGCCCGAGGGAGCGCGGCCGGCGCTTACCCCCATCCTCGGCCCCTCCGAAGTTACGCGGTTGGGGTGCCGAGAGAGGGGCGAGGGGGCGCTTTGGGGAGCGCTGCCCGCGGGCCGGGGGCAGCGGGGGCGCCGCGCTGTCCTTCAGCACCGCCCGCTCCCCTCGAGCACCTCGCACCTTTCCCGCTGCCAGACAGCCGCTAATGAAGATGCCGCTAACAAAGGGGCGGCTGGTGGATCGTGTTGGGTTTATCGTGGCACAGCTGAGCAGTTCTTTTCTGATCGGCGCCGTGCTGTGTTCAGCCTCAGCCTGTCTTCTCGGCAGATTAATTTTTTCCAAGTTCTGCCTAATACCGCAAGCTTGGTTTCACATGACGTTTTTTATCTTTACACTTCCGCTCATTTAATGGTTTCTTAAGTGTATTTAATATGCTTCGTGTAACTTCTAAAAGAAAATGTATGTCCTGCCCAGGTGAATACTGCTGGCTGCAAATGTCATTGCCCTAAAGAACAGAGCTCGGCGCTACTAAAAACTTTGTTGTATATTTGTCAGTCACTGTTAAGGAGAGCTCCGCAACTAAGGACCTGACCTTTCAGAGCCTTATAAATGTAAATGTTCTATGGAAATCATCCGGGCTCCCTGTGTGAATAAGAGTTTGCAGGATCATGTCCTAGAACAGCAGTGGTGTCGCTGCTAAAATTGACATTGCATTGACAGAACTATTTAAAGGGAAGCTTTCACAGCATCTGTTCACATATAGTAGTCAACTGTCAGCTGTCTCATTTTCATAACTGCTGAAACATACATTTATGCAAGATAAAATGTTAATATACAGACAAAATTTTTTTCTGTAGAATGTGGTTTAAAAACAAAAAACATTTTAAGACAGTAAGTCTGTGGATGTTATGGCCCAGTAGAAAGGTGAAGTTTCTAGTTTGTTCACAAACATAGATGTGCACACAGTTTTAAGTAGCTGTTTTATCCCACAATCAGAGAATGTGCATTAGTATATGTCCTGTCTTTTTTGTTTGGTTTTTTTTTTTTAATTAAGGTGTTTATGTGGTGTGTTTTTTTCTTTTACTGGCACTGCTGTGGTAAAATAAGACAGAAGATAGGTAGTTTAAATTTGTATTAAATGAATAATAGATCTCAAGTAATTGGGTAAGGTTTGAAGGTAGCCAAGGGCCCAGGTTTTCATTCTGTTGGAAAATAACCATCACTTCTCAGCTGAATAAACCCAGGACTTGGAGCACAAAGAAAGCTGATGAGTATTAGCAGAATTTTGTTGTGTAGGAGAAGGTAAAGCTGCAGCTTCAGATAGAGGTGCATCAGTATCACCCTGTGTGACTGGATTATGACTTTGGCTGGATAGCAAGCCCACTGTAATTAGTTATCTTTGCGTTATTAGTGGACACTGCAATAAAAGAACTGAGACTTCAGCAGATAGTCAAAGTACATGTGGTTACAGAAGAGAAGTTGGGGAAGCAAG
This sequence comes from Lycocorax pyrrhopterus obiensis, assembly GCA_014706295.1. Taxonomy (NCBI): domain Eukaryota; kingdom Metazoa; phylum Chordata; class Aves; order Passeriformes; family Paradisaeidae; genus Lycocorax; species Lycocorax pyrrhopterus. The sequence goes on along the minus strand of JACSVZ010000015.1, from coordinate 71,233,762 downwards.
AATAGTGCTTGTTTCACATCACCACAACAGGACCATTTTCTTGAGCCTCAAATGCACTGAGTATTCTTCAAGATGTGTGTAATTTTTTCAGTGACAAATAATTGAAAAGAATTCATTTCAAAACAAGGCATTTCTCCAGTTTAGTGCTGTTTGCTTCTGCCAACTTGTTGAAGCAATGCTAAAATTAACCAGACTCAATTTATTAAATTGGTGCTTCACCTGGAAGTTAATCTCGTTGAGAAAGCAGTGGCATTGAACTGATGAATCTGAAGACAGGCAAAACTGATGTCTGTGTGCTTGCTGTTTCAGTGTTAGCAGCCCAAATGTCACTTGCTAAGCTGAATCTGCTTGATGTGGCCTTGATGCCCATCTGGCGATTTGTAAAATCATCAGCAGACTTTGCAAAGTGATAAAGCTGCTCAAAGCACATTTTCTCTTCTCTTCCAATTGTCATTATTTCACAGTGCAAATAGTGCCAACTTACTCCAACTCCTGATGCTCTCTGAGGCTGCTGGTAGGGTCAGTGACAAGAGGAGATCAAACAGGGATATTGCCCACTGTGTTTCATGTGCCTGATATGGTTGCCCACGGGCTAGTAAGATTTACTTCCCTCTTTCACAGTGTGATGTGAATGCTTTCTGTGCTCCAGGGAAGGAGCATAGTATTATTTTTGGAAATACAGCAATGTGATCTTGAACCTTTACCATTCTCCTTCTTTAGCAGTTTTCTTATGTGGTGGCTAACTTAGAAATTAGCAGGAGAAAGGCATTGTGTGTGAGCTCAGACACCAGGGTGGATTTGCAGTAGTTGTGAGAGGAGCAGGGCTGTGTGTTCTGCTTCAGAGAACGCTCCAACCATGCTGCTGTAGGAATCTCTTAAAATATTGCCATTTTGCTGTGGGTCTGCGTTCTCTGTCAGTTTGTTTCAGTCAGAATGGCTGGAAGGCAGAGTCTTCAGCAGCTTGCTCTGTAATCATCTCGTTTTGGCGTGGCAAAGGCAGGGCTGAGCACAGCCCAGAGGAAAAGCTGTACTTCAGCTAAATAAATAAGAATAAAAAGTAGACACATTCCCTCATTCCAGTGACTGATGTTATGTTTCCCATCTTTTCTACTTGCAACCCAACAACGTTCCCTTAGTCATGACTACACTGAGCTTGGCCAGCTGAAGCTCTGCTCTGGGTGATGTCCCTGATCTGTCAGATGTCCCATGCTGTTGGTAGCTTGCACCTGGGAGATTTAAGGTTGCTTTGTTGTGTTATTTCTGGGGGAGAAGGTAGAGCTTAATTAGAAGACAAAAGTATCTTGAACAAGCCAAAGCTGATGCTGAGACATTGTTTACAATGTATGACACCTCCAAGGTGTTCTGAGCAAGGCTCTCAGTAGGAAAATAATGAGAAAACTGGTTGTCACAGTGGTCCCATGTCTGGGCTAAATAGGAGCGATGACACTCTTCAGAAAAATTTTCTATAAGTGGAATAATGCGTCTCTTATTCCCAGGAGACTGAGGTCTTTGTGTATCAGTCCTACATAAGCTCTTCATTTAAGTCAGCAACACCCTCTTTCTTTTTCTTAGCAAGGACAACTTTTTGTGTCTCGCAGGGTAGGATTTTGTCCAATACTACAGCATTTTTTGTAGTTTGGCATCACAGTGAGGTCTCAATTCAGGTTTACACGGACCAAGACAGTCAAAGAGGTTGAGGTTCTATAAGACTGTACTCAACCTTACCCAACAAAGGAAATATGTTTCTACTGGTGTAATTTTCAAGAATATCAAAATCTTCAGTTAATAACATGAAGCAAAAGCCTTACCACCAGGATACTGCCTTTTTCTGTGGGAAAAACCTTTTTAAGAGAGAGGCTGATTTCACAGCTGAGAGCCCCAGTGTGTCACTGCTGTTTCCTCCTGCTGGGAAAAGCAATGAACGCATAATTTGAATTTTGTCATGGAGTCCTTTTGGCATCTCTTCTGTCTCCAAGAGATGGTGGCTGAAACTCTTATTGAGACAATTCCTCATGATCGTGTTCTACTAGTGTCAAAATAAAATAAAGAAAGACCCAAACCTGTCTTGCCAGCTCGTTTTTGTTTGCAAAACAAATGTAAGGGTTCTTCATGATGGGACAGGCCTAGAGGTAAAAGTCTTTTCTTCCTGCCACTAATCTGGCACTGTCCAGCCTGTATGGGAGAGAAAAGCAGAGACTTTTCTTTCTAAAAAAACCTATGAATAGTCACCCTTGGCCCAAAACTTCTACAAGTCATGTTCTCTCTCATTTCATCATTTTCATGGATTATATCTAGATCAGGGTGATTCTGGAGGGCAAAGCTAAAGAAGAGGCTGCTTGTGCCAAGTCATGTTTACGGAACTGCAGTAGGCACTTGCAAACCCCTCTCTGCCAGTGAAATAAGAGGCTTCTATTACCCTTTGGCAGATTTCATTGTGATGAAATGACAGTGGACCATTGAGAAAAGATCTTTCATGCCTGCAGGAGTTATGAGCCCCAGACTCAAATTGCACGAGGTCAGTGAGGCAATTTCTGGGTTGTATCACCTCGGTCAGAAGCTGCACTCAGGAGTGATCCCTCATCCAGGTTGAGATGGGCTGTGCTGAATATAGACTTACCTGTGGTGATCCCATGGCAATTCATTAAAGGGCTCTCGGGCAGGGCTGGCTGAACTTGAGAATCCCACTAATCTCTGCATTTCTGCTGTCACCACACAGAGCAATCCAGGCAGATCATGAAGTGACCTTACAGAGCTTCAGAATGAATGCTAAACTGAACAGAGTAAATCCATCTTGAGACTTATTTTACCAGACAGTCTCAGCTCTGGGGAAGGGAGCTTTTTTTACTTAGGTATATGGGTCAGGGCAATAAATGTCAAAAATAAGGCTTTGAAAACAGGTCTATTTGCTGAAGAACTTAAAAGACTCAGAGCTAACTTTGATTCTAAGTGTTCTTTAAAATTATTCATTGGAGAAGATGCATTGTCATCCTGAGCGCTCTTATCTTCTAGTAAACTAGCGATTCCATTTTTTGTTACTCAGTGTTTTAAAGATTGTATTCTTGAGACAAAACTGAATTGCTTGCAATGTGAAGAAAAAAAGAAAACTCTAATAAGTATTAAGAATATTTTGAAATTAAAATCTTCAGGCAGACTTGAGTACCTACGAGTGCAGTAATAAAAATTGAGAGACTGGTTTATTAAATGTTTTTCACATGAAAGTTGTAACTCTTTTTTTTTTTTTTTTTATTTTCTTATTAAAGTTCTATCGATGTGGAGTTGAAAAGGGGAAAATCTTTGAGACAAATGTGGCAACATACGCTAGCTGCCACATATGTCGTATAACAGATGAATAGAGAATGGGAAATACTTGAAACAGAAAGGTTACCTTGCTTTTCATAGCACTCTGTAATCTTGAATGAGTGGCAGCCAGTGAAGGGAGCAACTCCTAGGGAAGGGGTTTGCCATCTTTACGGCAAGCCAAATGTGATGCGTTCCATTTCTGGAACTCCCTCATCCTTGTGCTGGGAAATTACAGTGGCTTTTAGATGGACCTCCAGAAATAAAATGATATTATGCATCATGTCTGGCTTGCCATAAGGATAGCACATTGTATCAGGGCCGTGCTGGAATGAGCGTGGCAAGCTCTGCAGCTTCCCTTCTCGTTCTATGCATGTGTTTGGGGAAGAAATGCTTTCCAGTAAGTGTTGGTGATGGGAAAGTTGGTGACACAGCTGACAGTAACAGGGAAGAGAGTTAGCAGGAGGAGTTTTAAGGGAATTAGGGCAGTCAGCTTGAAATACGCTGGTCTTGAGGTGGTAGTGTGGACCTGAGGAGAGAATATGTGGGATAGGCACTTTGAGCAGGAAACATAATAATGGGGATGGCAAAATGTGAGCATGGTACTTAAGCACAAGCGTTGAGCACTTCAGAGGAGCTGAATGGAGATAACAGAAGTAAACAACTCGGAGCTATTATTCTATGTCAGCCAGACATTTAACGTGAGGTAGCTGTTTGGTGGACACGAACCTCTTGGGGGATAAAAATCCTGAATTCCTGTCTAAGTTCTCTGGTAAAAACAGATGAGGTTGCCTGTCAGTGTAACAGTTGTGATTTTGAAATGATTTGGCCTCAGCACTTTTCTAGGGTGTTGAGACAAGGGCCTTCTAGTCTTGTCAGAAGGGTTTGAACAACTGTAGCTCCTTTTTGTGCTGTAAACCTGCAGGTCCTCAAATTAGTTGTGTTGGTTTCCAACTATATCTGACGAAGGCCAAGTGTTTGGGATGAGAGAAGTCCCAGTCACTAAGTTGTCAATCCGATCAGCAACTCCTTCAATTTTAAGGGCTTTCAATAATTTCCTTGTCACATCCCCTAGAATCAGCCACGAAGGGGCTTTTCTTCCATGCTGAGAGGAGCCCCCAGAGCAGGCAGACAGTCCCAGTTGTCTTGTTCCCTTTGTGTAATTTGCTTTTTGTCTGTGATCTGCACCACAGCTATTCTGGATCGTCTCCTATTTGTTCATATGGAAGTCATTTGAACATGGGAAATCTTCACTCCTCACTGATCTATTAAATGAGAAGGAATGGTTTCACTCTGCTTACAAGCAGCAAAGAAATGTTAAATTTGAGCAAGGGAAAAAAGCCAACAAAACACTGGAAAAAACCCCACGTACCCAAAATCCCAACTTCTATTAAATGTGGTGAATAACAGTAGAGAGAATTGGGGAGAAAAAAAAAAAACATGGAAAGAATGCTAATTAGTGTTTTCCTAAAGTACTGCAAGGCAGATTGAGGGAAAAAAATGAACATTTTCCAAGAGCAACGAAATCAATTTATTTATTATTTGCTTAGGACTGCTGTGCCTAGCTTTGTTCTGTATGCAAAATACCTGCAGACTCTGCCTGGAGTCTGAAAGATAGACACATCAAAATAAGGATGCTCTAGATAACTTAGAAATGATTATCATATATGCCAGTTGTTGGTATTCTCCAAGGGTTGATATATCTTCCAAACAGAAGTCACAATTGTTTCCCCCAGGAGCTGAGCAGAGGGGTTTTTGTTGTTGTTGTTTGTTACTTTTTCTTTTTTTTTTTAAACTCGGTATTGATTTCTACAGGATGTTGCTCTTCAGAGCTTCTGGACATTTACATCAGCTTAAAACATCAAAAAATAATTAATAATCAATGTGACTTTAATCACTTCAAAGAGAACCCATTAACCTACAAAAAATGCTCTAGCTCACAATAGTTTCATGAAAGTAACTGTAAGCAGGGCAAGAGATGAAAGAGACAAACATCACTCAGATATTTTCCTTTTTCAAAGAGAACTTGTATTTGAAACAGAGAACATAGCTAATATTTTACTGTAGTCAACTTACTGTAAATCAGGAAGCTTGGGGTTTTTTTTAATAATTTTCTTTCTCTAACTTGCCTGCCCCTGCTTAATCTTGTACTGGTATTTTCTTGAGTCACCAGTGTCTGCTTCTGAGGAAAAGATGATGATGTCACAAAATCAATATCAGAGGATCCTGTACTGTAATCCCTTTTCAGGGAAGTCCATTAAATCAATGCCTCTCCTTCTGTGAGTAATGACTGTAGAATCAAGCCCTCTAATTTCGCTGTGTGAAGGAATAAGCAAATGGGATGGGATTTTACATAATTAGCCAGCAGTTATTAAATAAAACAAGAAAAATCACAATGTTTTCTGAAAGAGAAATGAATACATAGTGAATAGTTAAGTGTATTTCAAAATGATCTCTGCTATAAAATTACTTCTCAGCTGCATTGCAAAGTAACGTGTTAAACCAAAAATGCTTTTTTTATTTTTAAACCTTTTGAAAACTTTCTCAAGACTCCATAGACTTGGAAGCCCCACCAGGTTTCCTCAGCAGCACAGGGGAAAGTCATGAAAACTACAGAATGGCAGCACCATACGATGCCACCAGCACTGAACTGAAATTGAGGCACTCTGGGAATAGGGATAGTAACTTTGCCATCTCACCTGTTGTTTATGTGCAGCATCAATGCCTGTTAGCTGGAACCAGAACTGACGGGTTTCCTCTAATTCTGAGGAGGCTGGGAGCTATCAGAGAGACTACTGTGCTTCTGGGAACGGCTCCAAAGCCCGAGTGAAGTCAATGGATGTTTTTATGTTGCTTTAAATGGCCTTTGGAGCAAGCTGTAGTGGGCAGACCTGCAGTCTCAGCCGGGTGATGCTGTGGAGTCTGACATGCAGCACAGAGCCAGTGGTGATGGCGTGGTGGCCTTGGGCTCGCTGCAGTGCCAGCAGCACAAACTGGAGGCCATGGGATGGGTTTGGTTTCCAGAATCTGAGAGTCTGGTAGCTTAAAGAAACTCCCCATCGGATAAATCTTGGGCAACCTTCTTGTTTAGGGAGTAGCTGTATTGGCACGAGTTGGGGTGGTGTAATCCACGGCTGAACGTGAGTGCTTCTGCTCTGGGATGCTTTTCTCCAGACAGAGCCATCCATCTCCTCTTTCTCTTCCTCTGTTTATTTCAGGGCTGCTCAAATAAGAGTTCAGATTTAAGCACATTTCAACCTTTAGGTCCTGTTGCTGGCATTGCAGCATTACCACAGATACATGGATGTGTGGAAACCAAATTCTGCATCAGTATCAGATACTTGTATCTGAATCTGAAAAACCCAGCTGGTCTCTGCTTCTTTAATCATGATACCAAACCCCAATGACCGTCTGAGGCCTTTGAGTTTCAGACCATAAACTCTCATCCTGCTCAGCTCAGGGGCAATCTGAACACAGCTATTATTTCCTAGACCCTTCCACTTACACTTTTGCAGCTAACTAGAGACCAGCAGGCTGCCATAGCTGTGATAATACAGGTGGAAACAACAATTCAAAATATGCTTATCTGAAATGCAGAAATGAACCAAAATTTGAGAAGTAATTTAAGATCGGTGCCTGGAATAATTCATCTCTAAAGGGCGAATGCGCAGCCAGATTAACAGCTGGCAATGATTCCAAGTTACATATTGAGTAGGAGAGCTGCTCGTGCTTGGAGGAACTCGTGGTGGAGTCAAACCCTTTAAATCCTTTCCACGAAGAAAAGTGGATGTGTTCTTAGATGTACATGCAGAGTAATTGTAGAGATTAACTAAGCACTGTCTGTTTCTGCATGGACATGTTTCTGTTTAAAACTTAAGAATTAAAGGGCTGCATAGTCAAAAGGAATTGACAGTAGCAGTAGGTAAAAGAAGAATTTTGGCCCTCCAACTATAGTGCTTCACAACAGCTTTAAATGGGATCTATATCACCGTTTAGCACATATTGTAAATATCCTTTAAAAATATGATATTTAGGCTTCGGTGGTTTTTAAAAAATGTTTTGTCATCAATGACCTGAACTTTGCAGCATCCTTTTTGCAAAGTATTGTGGCAACCAAATACTATGCAGCCAGTGTCACCCTGACTGGTGGGATGGGGAGGAGAATCAGGAAGAAAGCATGGGTTGAGATAAGAAAGGTTAAAAATTGAAATAAAGTAGACTAAAGTAATAATAACACTAATGGCTGTCCTGGCCACAGTCCCTCCCAGACTCCTGTGCACCTGCTGCATAGCAGAGCATGAGCCACTGGAAAGTCCTTGACTTACTCTAAGCCCTACGTAGCAACAACTGAAACATCAGTGTGTTATCAACATTACTGTCATACTAAACCCAAAACATAGCTCTGTGGCAGCTACTGGGGAGAAAATGAACTCTATTACTCCTGAACCCGGGGCAGCACAGCAACGTGCCAGGGAGCAGCTGGCTGTGGCAGACCTCATGGTTGATGCAAGGGCACCGAACTCCATGCATTGAATTACAGCCTAACTATCAGACACCAGCTTTTCCTGGTAGGCATTACTGCACAAGGTGATGGACAGTCAGGATATCAGTAAGGGTCCAGGTGGAGGAAACAAATTCTGGGCTGTCTGTTGTATGATGCGTGAGTGTTCAGCTTGGAGCAGAGCCACAATGCCCCTTCCCTATGGCCTCACCAGAAGGACTGGTGTGACGGGAATAGTTGCAGGTGACATTATTTCAAGCACAAATAAAACATGTTCGTGGACATTGTGAGGTTAGGAGATAAAATGGAAAAGAAGCAGAAGCATTTTGGAACGTGCCAGAGCATATCTTGCCAGCTTTGTCTGTTCCAGTTATGTACAAGGTTATTTTTGCATCCTGCCTGCATTTGGTAGCTCATCTTTAATAAAGACGTGACCTGTTTGGAGATTGGCTTTTAGTAATGATATCTTGTAATAATTGGGTGGGATCAGCTGTTCGTTGTCAATACGTACCGTGAGTAAAAGTCATCTACTGATCGGAGCATTTTCAGTTTTACCTGAAAGATTTTCATTTCTTTCTCCCCTCCCTGGAGGGAGGGATTTATTGCCCTTACTGATGCTATGATGATTTTTTGCCTTTTCTTTTGTACCCCTTTTACCTTTTATACCTTTTACCTGTTATACGTTTTTACAACTTCTGTATTCTTAGTGCTTTTTGCCTACATTCTTGGACTTGTTTGTCAAGCTGGGAGACTCAACATTTTAGAAGCTTCGTAGTTAGGGATCAGTGTGCCCCAGGCCCCAAGGTCCTCTCCAGAACACATTTTGTAAACTGAGATAGAACCATCCAGGGGAAGGTTCCTTGGGGAGGGGGGCTCACTCGAGCCTCTCATTGGGGAATCTTTGATAGATTTGCTAATTAGTAACACCTATAATGTGATACCAGATCTTTTGGGGGTGGGCACTGCGGTGTGCATGGAAGTGCATTCGACCTGGACGTGGTGCACCTAAGGATCCTTAAAATAAATACCAAGGTAAAATTCCTTTTTCCCTTTCTAACCGTGTTTGACTCTTGATTTTAAGTCCAGGAAAAGGCATCATTATGAGTGCTGGTTATGTGATTAAAGCATATGAGAGCTACTGGACTATTGTAGGTATCTACTTGTTTATCCTTCTGGCTGGCTTTAAGCTGACAGTAAGGCTGGTATTTCTCACTCCATGGCATAGCTGGGTGTAGAGGGCAACTGGAGCACATGGGGAAAGGGGAAGGCAAGCGATTGCAGTGGGGGTGTTGAGGAAGCAGGTGCTTCAGGATTGTCCCCTGGTTGTCATCAAAAGGGCCAAGAAGGAGGGGCTCTGTGCATCCCAGAGGATCAGGGACACGTGTAACAGTTCAGGGTTGCACAGTAATTTAGGCTGGAAGGGATGTCTGGAGACCATCTGGTCTGAGCCTCTGCTCACAGTGAGGCCAAGTAGGTCAGGGGCTCAGGGCCGTGTCTGGATGGGTTTTGAGCATTTGTAAGGATGGAGATTCCACCGCCTCTCTGGACAGCTTCTTAGGACCCTGCAGGAGAGCAGTGACAGCCAATTAAATCCTTTAAAAGATCATGAATCGGGACACAAAAATGTATGAAATTTTTATTAACCTGACTGTTCTGTTGTTTCGAAAATTCATTTTAAAATAATTTGAGCTATCTTTCTTTGTAGAATTTCAAACTCTGTGTTACAGTCATAAGCTTTATGCTGAACTCTGCTTGTTTTCTTGCATTTATCAGTGCCTTGAAGCCTGAGCTTTAAATATTGTATCAAGGATAAAATTCTTAGGGGCTGCCGGTGTTATAATGTACCTTAATTATCACTTTAGCTTTCTGTAGAGTCAGGCAGGTATCTGCCATCACTGCACATTCACTTCACAGGTTCAGAATTCTCAAGGTTTTTTGATTTTTTTTTTCCCCCCCTCCATTTTTTCCTCTCCTCTTCTGAGTTACACTTCTGGGAGGAGAACTATGACTTCATATAATTTACAAGCTTAGGTCTTAGGCATGCAGGAAACCATTAAAACCTTGCTGAGGGGATACTTGTGAGCAACATGAATTAAAAGCTCTTGGTGTAGGACTGGCCTCTGTCCTGGCAGCCTTAGGGCTGGAGCAGAGGAGTCTGTCATCACTGCACCCTGTTACCGAAACTTGTATAAACCAAGGTGGAAAAATACATGGCTCAAGGGAATATGTGGAATCTTTTCTGGAAATTTCCCTTATACTTTTTGTATTGATAACCAAAGCACTGCTCCTAAAATCAATAGGAGATTACAGGGACTCAATACATTTAATGAGCTCCAGAGGAACAGTTTGGGCTGTGATTACAGCTTCTGCTGCCTGAATCTGCATCGTACTTGGATTTTATTCCTAGTGATTTACAATGTTGGAGAGGAGAATGAGTACGGGAATTGATTAGGTTTTTTTCACAGATTTTTGCCTTGAGCTTATGTTAGCTCATACTTTTAGATGTTTACTTGTCCATGCTAGAATAGAGATTTCTGGTTTTTAACTACAGGATACAGAATGAAAAAAACAAATGTCCCTCTTCCCCCTTCCCCACCTCAAAAAATAACCAAACCAAAAAAACCCCAAACCCCAACAAAACCCCCATAAAAACCCAAACAAAAAACCTCCCCCAAGTTTAAAAAGTCCCTAAGATGGTGGTTGTCTTATGGCCCTTGTATCTTCCAGTCTTCTTCCCTGAATCCTGATTTCTGAGCAATATCACCCTAAAAAAGCCTTATTCTTGTATCTTTATGAAGTCAGATCTTCCAGTGGATAACACAAAAGCCTATCTTACAGTTCAAAAAACTATTTAAAAAATCTCATCATTTCATCTTTTAGAGAAACAAAGTGATGCTTTTCCCCTGGAGACCCTACAATGCCAATTCTAATTTATTTTGGAAAGAAAGAGTAGTCTGCAGAATGTGTTTACCAGTTGTGAAGTAAAAGGTGTCAGCAGAGAGTGTGAAGATGTCTTGGGGAGCAGAGCTTACACAGAAGCAGATGAGTTTATAGAGAAAAAGGAAAAAACCTCTGGACTACTGTATATTTAAAATAAAAAGAAATGGATAGATGGGATTTGGAGATGTCATGCACGGCCTAGGGCACATCAGCTGTGCTCAGACTGTGGTTTCAGAAAGTTTGGTCCTCTAATCCCAACTCTTTTTCAAAGCCAGGCTTAGCTATGCTGAGCTCTGACCTCCCCTGCACAGGGAGGGTGGTGTGAAGGAGGAGACCTCAAGGTTCCTTCACATCCTGCTGTGCCCAGCAGAGCTCAGAGCACATGGGAAAGGGCTCCAGGCTGGAACAGCTCTGCTGCAGAGCCCCTTGCCTGCAGCACAATTTAAATGCATGATTTCAGCTGATATTAATAATTTGGAAGGCTTATAGATTATTAACACAGGAATTTCCTGACAGTTACGTGTCATGTGGATGTGGGAGCTTCATACACACTCTGCTTTTCCACAGCATGTTGGGGTTTTTTTCTAGTCTTTTACAAGTTTAAAGAACAAAGTCTGGAGGTGCCAGAGGGTGCCTGGGGTTGTTCCTTTATGTTTTTGTCCAGAACATCACACCCTTCAGTACTGTGTGAGGGATGGCTGGGAATTGCTGGATGCCCAGTGTGAATTTTTGCAGTGATAACAGAAAGCCTTTTTGTATGAGGAGATGAGCCCCAGCCTGAGTGAGAGGAAGCAGATGGACTGCAGAGATGCGCCTGCATCCTGCACCCAGGAATGCACGTGCTGTGTTAAGAAGGCTAATAGAGGGGAAGAGGAATGTCCCCTTCTGCCCCCTGATAAATCCATCTCTGTGCTGCCAGAAATGGCTGTGAAATGGGAGCTCTGTGCTTTTTCTCTGCAGAAATGGTCTAGTCACATTTAGCTCTTCTCCTCTTTGCATATTGGCATAGTCTTTCTGTGTGCGTATTTATCCAAAGTCTTTATTTGGAGTGTCGGACTAAAGGTCATATCATTTTTTTCCCTCTTTCTCTCCTTTTTTTTTTTCTCTCTAGTCCCTCTGTTTCTAAAGATGTCAAGCTAAATAACTGATGATTTCTTCTGATGCCAAAAGGCCTTCATAATATGCATATTAGGGTTTAGTGTATTTTTCTTCCCTGCATCTCAGTGCTCTCAATTTGTATGCAGAGCCATCCTCTTACCATGAGCTCCTATGCCCAGAGCTGAGGATTATGTTCTTATCCAACATATGTACTCAGCCTGAAATGCTAAATCTCAGCTACTAGAGGAACAGAAAGATGTTATGGTTAAAGGAACTGTGTCAAAGCAACCAGTCAAATCAATCTATAAATCATTTTGTTTGAGAGGCAAGATGAAGATACACTTTGAATGTCTGTGGCCCCTGACCAGTACTAATTCATAAATTTAAATATTGCCACTCTGACTGTGAGGGATTAAACAAATACGGGTTTTAATTTAAAATAATAAAAACCAGTTTTGTGACAGCGATGGAGGAGTCTTCTGTGGATGCTGTTTTATAGAGAAAGGGAGAGATTTTGGTAACCAGTAGCATGGGGACTGTGGAAACAGCATAGTGGGTTGTTCCCTCGCCCCTTCAGCCAGCCTTGCTGAGAAACCAGAAGCAGTTCCTGCAGTACTCGACCTGCTGATGTCCCTGTTCCATCCTATCCCTACTGCAGCAGTTCACGTAGGAGGGGAAGAGAGAGCAGAATAACTCACCTGGCTTTGTAGCTGCACCCATTTGTCCGTCCATGGATACACTGTAGGCTAATCTGGTTTCCAGTTAGTCAAACTGTACTTGAGGGAGAGAGGAGGAACACCTCTGAGGCAGCATCTATTTGAAGAGTTGAAAGAAATTTCCAGGAAAGTGAAAAGATGAATCTTTTCCTCTTCTTTTCCCTCAGGAATTAAATACTAGATGATTTTTTTAATGGGCAGTGTGTGGATGTTTTATTTATTAATCCTGTGCAAAAAATACTGTGGAGGTTGGGTATTCAGAAGGTTTTAAAGGCAACATAATAATTTGGATTATTGACAAACATTATTTTTATAGTTTTTGCTGTGATAGAGAAGCCTAAGAAGCTTCCCAGCAAATATTTCTATTCTCCAGAAAGGGCACTTCAGCCCCAAGCTTTCAGCCCTCTCTAAAGAAAAAAAAGAGGCAGGGGCAGTCAATCAAGGAAAATTCAACAACTAACAGCTGTTTGAAGTTATCTGCAAATAGTTGCAATTGTCTGAGATCTGTATTTTTCCAAGAATAAAATACTATCCCGTTTTTTGCATTTATCCTTTCCAATGTTTGTCCCCTTGCTATTGTTTCCTTGGCCTCTTTCCTCTCCAGCCCACTTCTTCCCTTTCTACTTCACTTGTCATCCCTGAATCTCCTCCATCTGCACTTAACCCTGCTCCAGTCCCTTTGGCTCACACCCAGCCTCTCACACACCCTCCTCACCTAAACTGTGTAACCTCATTTCTCAAGTAGTTTGCCTTTAGCTTCTGTGTGAAGTCGTATTTCTCCAGTAAACATTTTGGGATTGCGTTTTATAACAATCGAAGGAAAGGCTTCTCTGCACACACCATTTGCAGTCATTTAGCTCCATAGTTAACTTCCAGTGGAATGCTAAATAGTCACAAAAAGACTGTGATTACATGAAAAGACTATTTTAGTGAAGATAGCTGTTATTCAAATAGAGATCATATTTCTCAGGGAAAAAAGGCCCAATTACTGAGCTTTGTCACCTACACTGTGAATTCAAATGAACTCCATCTAAAGCAGTGTTGTTACACTGATTTTTACCAAACCTAACTAAACCCGACATCAGTCCCTGTGCCTTTCTGCTCAGCTGGCTGTAACTATGCTGGGTTCTGTTGGGGTGCACTGTGTGCTGGTAGAGAGATGGGCCCTGAGGTCCGGAGAGAGCCTCTTTCTTGGACCTGGAGGTGACCCTGGGAGTGCATCCAGGTCACCAGGAATGGGCTGAGAGAGGATTGTGGGTTTGTGGACAGTGTTGGACCTGTGAGATGTGATAATTGTAGTTTGTGACCTTATAGGGTATTGTTTACCTGTTACCATAATAGGCAATGTCTGTGCACTACCCCAGGTGATTGGGGGACACTGAGGTGAACATCTTTCCTGTTTATATGATGTGATACCTGTTGGGTGCTGGTATTTAGGGAATATTCACCGCGCAATAAACGCTTTGCACTTTTCCATCTTGTGTGCGGAGCCATGCCCTTGCGTGAATACTGCAGGGTTCCAGAACCTTGTCCCGGTTACAGTTCATAGAATCACCTCATGGTTGAGGTTGGAAAGGACCTCTGGAGGTCCAACACCCTGGCTCAGGCAGGGTCACCAGAGCTGGATGCCCACGGCTGTGTGCAGACAGCTTTTGAATGTCCCTTAGCAGGGATCTCCATAACCTCTTTGGGCTGGCCGTGCACCACCACCAGCTGGCTCTGGGATAGCAGCACAGAACCAACACGCATCTTGATATAGATACGCTACTGTAAAATAGAAATAGATTTATTTATTAACTTCCCCCCCCCCAAACTAAAAATTATTACTTCCTTAGAAGTACGTGGTTGATTGTCTTAAAAATATTGTGCTATAATCTTAGAAGAATGGGGGCTCCAAGCCTTTGTGAAGACCTTCAAATTGATCTTTATTCTCCCCCCACTGCCTTTACCTTTTCATGTGAAACATTTAATGCAAGTTTGTTTGGGTCTTTTTGTCTGTCTGAATTATATATGTTTCTTCCATTTATCATACTCTAAGCTTTCTGGTAGATAAATTGGTCCTCCTCTACACCTGGACAGGTTGATGGCCCATAAAATAGATTTTCTAGGACTATTGCTATGGTTATGTGATTTATACCAAGGCCCTCCCTAAGTTCTAAACCCACAATTACTAACAATAGTGGAGCTCCCACACGACATAGAGGAATTTAATCGATCCCATTATTAGCAAACAGGGATGCTTTCCCCGGAAGGTAAATGACCGTGCTTGTGAATATCACTGTTTTAAGTTCTTGCAGTTTTTGTTAGAAAACCAGTCACTCTGTCACTTTGTGAAAGCAAATAAATAGTGGACTAAAACCACAAAAGCACGTTTTGGGAAGGTTATCTTCAGAGTTGCATCCACGGATGGAAAGCCGGTGGCTAGGGGCAGGCTCTGATATCCAAGGAATTGAGTGGCAACTTGTGAGCTGCAGCTGGGGATGGTGCGAGACCCCTTTGAGAGGGGTGTCCTGCTGAGGGCACAATCCCGGTGGCTTCTGGAGTGTGGGGACCTTGAGCAGGTGGTGCAGCTGGACAGGTGGCTCTGGGAGCGTGCTGGGTGGCACGTGGGTCATGGAGCAGCAGAGAGGGGCTGAGCTGTGGAGGTGAAGCAGGGACATGTGCTAGGGGCAAATGAGCAAGCCTCAGGTGGCTCTGCAGATGTTTCCTCTTCTTCCTTGCAGAAATTCTGTTGAGACACATTTACATGACTTCAGAAGTCTTCCTCGATTTCTGGGTGTCTGATAGCCAGAGCAGGTTGGACCTACTGCTCCTAGGAGCTACTAGGCTTTGCTAAGCAGTAGGTCCAACCTTCTGAGAGTGCTGGAAATGCTGTGCAGGTGCAGAATAACTTAGAGTTAAGAGAAAAGTGTTGTCTTTATGCTTCTGAACGTGTTAGGAAGAACTGCAAATGCCTTCAGAGACATCTGCCTGTGTGTTTCTACACAGACCCAGCAGTTTGGTTTCCTTAATGTCACACTAACATAATCAGAGGTGGAGCAGCAAGGCAGGAGCCTAGAAATTTGTGAAGGAAGGATGCTGGGACTGCTGCCTTTCATGTCCTGTAAACACATTTCCTAGATGATCTTTTTTAATGGGGGACAAGGACAGACAGTAAAGAATGGCCAAAATTTTGATGAAGACCAGATCACTTTTAACCGTGGGAGTTCTGTTGCCTTCTGGCCATCTCTAGAAATGATTTGTCATTAAGTAAGACTGTACATCTCAGCTGTCACTTGAAATAGGGTCTGGAATTGAAATACATTCAAAGTATTTCCCATTATTAAGCAAATAAAGTGACCTGAAATGGAAGCATTCACTTGGTCAGCAAATCAATTACTAATGTAAAACCTTCCTTGACTTCATTGTGGTAAATTGCAGTCCTGCACTGGAAGTGGTTATTTTTAGGTTTTTACTTCAGTAAACACAGATAGGAGTTTCTGCTGAAGTGGAAGCATCTCTGCAGATCAGCATGGGACAAAGGATAATTAAATCCTGGCACCTAAAGAAGCTGAGGGGTAGAGAGTATCCACACTGGTGTTCAATACTTGCTCATGTCCATCTCATTTCCACAGGAAAATGAAAATTAACGATGCACTATTTTATATTTTGATGATTCTGTATCCGTGTTTAATTGCAGTTTGTAAACCTGCAGGTTGTAAACCTGTCATGATTATGCAATGAATATTCTGAGTTTATTTTCTGTTTTGTTGTGGTTTTTTAATTATAGATTAACATGTCCTTTTCAGATAGCTTACAGCTGGGTATCCTGCCCATGACACACCTAATGCACTTGTAGAAAGGGAAATAAGACCCAGGAGAGCAAATTGCTGCCTGTTCTGATCACAGGAATGAGCAATTTACTGAATACAGACTAAATTTCCGTCATAAGTAATGCATTAACATTGGTATTACACCATCAGCATTGCCCTTCTGCCCTTAGTAAAACTAAAGAAAGTTCACCTTTTAAATTGTATTCAGATTTATAATTGAGCACTTTGAGTGATGGGTTCATCTAATGCAAGCAAAAGGAAGTGATTTACAATGTCTGTCAGTAGAACATTGTTATGTGAGGAGAGATTAACAATCATAATTTCAGACTCAACAGTATTTAGAATTCTGAATTGTCTGTTTTAATGCAAATCCTCTGTCTTTAAGTACTGTGCTCTGTCTTAATTAGGTAAAATAACCCTTCCTTGCTTGGGTAGTCCCCTGAATTAGTGACCAGCTTAACGCCCTCGGGATCATGCTTTTGCATTGTTCAGTCTATTCCGATCACACAAAGTGAAAGAAAAAAAGAAGAAACTGGTCCCTTACACATGGAGCACAAGAGGCAAGGCTTCAAATCTAAACTCCTCTGGATTAATTTCCAGTCTTACATTTAAAGAGGAAAGTGGTAGGTGTCAGTGGGCTCAGATCAGACTTCGTCCAGCTGAGCAGCTTCTGCACCTTGCTCTTTGGGAATTTCTGCACTGCAGAGGTGGTGTCAGTGGAGAGTTAACTCATGCCATGATGATTTTTTGCCTTTTCTTTTATACCCCTGTTATAGCTTCTGAGTTCTTAGTGCTTTTAGCCTACATTCTTGGACTTGTCAAGCTGGGAGACTCAGCATTTTAGAAGCTTCGTAGTTAGGGATCAGTGTGCCCCAGACCCCAAGGTCCTCTCCAGAACACATTTTGTAAACTGAGATAGAACCATCCAGGGGAAGGTTCCTTGGGGAGGGGGGCTCACTCGAGCCTCTCATTGGGGAATCTTTGATAGATTTGCTAATTAGTAACACCTATAATGTTAGACCAGATCTTTTGGGGGTGTGCACTGCAGTGGGCATGGAGGTGCATTCGACCTGGGCATGGTGCACCTAAGGATCCTTAAAATAAATACTGAGGTAAAATCCCTTTTTCCCTTTCTAACCGTGTTTGACTCTTGATTTTAAGACCAGGAAAAGGCATCATAACCAAAGCAGCACCAGAGTGACCCAGTGCACTGCTGACACAATGAACAGGGGACACTCAAGGGAGTGAGATCTGGGACGGGTCCCCTGTGCTGGCAGCAGTAACCCACTGGCCCTTTGGCTGGATGGGCCTGCAGTGCAGTCAGGATACCTGATAACATCTCAGGTATCTGTGCATAAACTGCTTTTACTCTAATCAGGTCAGCTACCCCCAGCAGCAGAGCTGTGGGGCTGCAGCTGCCGAGTGCGCAGCCGAGGTGTGGCCTGTGCCGGTGTTCCCATGGCTCCACAGCTCGCGGGCGCAGGGCCAAGCTCCCCGCCACATGTGTAATCCTGTTAAACTGAGTGGGACCACTTCCATGAGAGCAGAGCAGCAGAATCAGACTGTGAAGCATAACTGTATTCAAATTGCTTGGCAGTGGAGTGCAGCTGCATTTGCAGGAGGAGCGCCTGGGAGCGATGGATAACCAGCCTGCGCTGGCACCGCGTCCTCCCCTCACGGAAGGACAGACTGCTTCCTGGGGCTTGGCCGCTGCAGCTGAGGCCTGGGATGAGTTATACCTCACATTACCCATTAAAAAGATGTGTATAGCCTGGGTGTGAGCTGTGTATTTTGCTGTGTGCTCAGTGGAGAGGAGTGGATTATACATCGCAGATGTTTCATTTTGGTCCTTACCCTCCAGACCCACTCATCTCTGTCCAGACAGCATGATTCCAGCTTGCTCAGACCAGGTGCCCCAATTTTGAAGAGTTTCAGCTGGGGATGAAAGAAATCCAGTGAGGAAACTCCAGGTTTTCTGGCAGCAGCCAGCCCCCATGCCCAGGAGTCTCTTCCTTCATGGCTTGGGTTGTCCTGTGATGGTTTTTCTTGTCCGTGTGACAGCACAGGCAGAGGGATTGGGAGACAACAGATACCAAATAAAATGTAGCATTGAAAATTACCTGGCATCTTTGAATATTAAGATTCAAATGAAATTTCACTTAAAAGTTGTTTGCAAATTATATGGAAAAGTGAGTGGTACAGTCTTTCTAGCAGTGCATGGCAAGATCCTTTGGGGGGGTTTTGTGCTTCAAAAAATTAGGTTTTGAGAACCAACAACTTTAAACTTTCACATATTTCAGAGCAGATATTACAAGCAGTACCTCTAATAATTATTAGACATCACAGTGAAACCTGCCTGGCCTCTGGTTCCACTATAATTTTGAAACTCCCATTAGACTCTTTGGATGCTATAACTGAAGTTCATGTCTATTAAATGCACCTTTCGGGCTGCATACGATTTTATGGTGTAAAAAGCACAGGAATTTCAGTATCTCTTGTTCATGAAAGCTCCTGGGTAATTTCAGCAGTTTTGAATGAAGTAATTTGGACTACAGTTTTCAAAGCTCTGAGAGAGATTTGGAAGACCATTAATGCGAGGTGAATATTAAAGCATCAAACCTATGTTTTAAGTCCAGAATTGATTTCAGCTGCCGTCACAGAGTTAGGATTTCACCCTGAAGTCTTAGTGATGAAACTAGCCTGAAATCTAGTCAGCTCTCTTTCCCTTTGTCATGGTGTAGGTTAAGCCAAGAAAGCATGGATGAAATAAAGAAATATTTATGAGAGACCTTCCACTTGCTGTTTTGGAGATAGAGAAGAGTTTGTCTTTTAGGGTGCATTCAAAGCCACGTGATTATTCAGCTCTGACTACAGGAAATATCTCCTGTGTTGGATCCTCAGTGCCACAGACAAATGCATAAGGCTTGGAGTATAGTCCATCATTACCTTACCAGATGAGGTAATTTATTCCATCAGCCTCCAGCTTTTGGATCTCTGCAGACTGCAGAGGTTTTCCAGATTGTTTGTGTTGGTTGTTGTATTTCTGTCTACAGACTCCTACTTTTTGTATTAACCTCCATACAGGTAGCTAAGGAAATTTCACTAATGTTGGCAAGCACTTGGTTAGATTTCTTGGAAATCTTTTAATTTGTGTTATCCAATCCATGAAAAGTGCTGCGGGAGGAAGCACAGAGATCTCATGTTAAGCTGAAGGAGAAACAATAGCATTGTTTCCTTTTACACTTAACCTGCTTATCAAAAATGGCTTGAACTCAGGCAAGATTCATTTGCAAAGCATCCTCCCCACAAGCTGAAATATTGACACCAGAAGTAAAGTCACTTAAAGTGCTTCTTTTTTGTTGATGTATCTACCTGGATGCTTCTTACAGTACACAGTGAACCCACATTGTTTCACTTCGTATACTTTGCTGGGTTCCATTTAGGAGTTTGGATTTTTTTACTTGATTCTCATGGTCTAACAGGGTGTTGTGGTTGTTCTTTTAAACAGAAGAAAAAGGTGGGGGGTTGGGGATTTCTTTGATTATTTGAGTATATTTTTTATTACTTTTTTTTCTTTTTTGTCGTATTTCTTGTGCATTCTTTAAATGTAATATTCCTGAAATATTTGTGTTCACATCAGGCTCCATAGTATTTTTCCTATTCTCTTTGTTATTGTTACTAATGTTTTTACAAAAAGCCAAATTGGTATGCACCCTTTGAAGGGCTGAAATTTGTCTTTGAAGTGCAGTGTGATATAGACTTGACAGCTCTTTGAAACAAGCAAGGCTGGAGATGTGGTTTGCAGAAATCCTCCTGGATACAACCCATTTCTGGTGCCTGAGTTTCAGGGAAGTGGGTCAGCAGATTGTGCTAGTGGATAAAATATGTGGTTAGGATTGTTCGCTTGCTTTGGTTTTTGGGGATGGATCAGATTTGTGTTTCTTCTCTCTCTTGTCACAGGCAATTCTATAATCTAGATTTTTGGTTCAGGTGTCCTGTTCCTTTTCAAATCAGGATAATACACTGCTTTTATTTCAAGTTGTTCTTACTCTATGTATTCCTATTATTCATAACATGGCGTAAGCCTTACACGTAAAATAGTATGAGTAGGGAAAACAAAAGCTCACACACTGCCTGATAATTAGGCATACATCAAGACCCATAAACTGTGGAATTTTTTAAAGTCATACCTGAATCCTATGGTAATATGATTTTAAACAAATATTTCTTGAATAAACTGGGTGGCTAGGAGTGGTTTTTCTCTTTCCAAAACTGAATAATACCAGCAGTATGTGATAATAGTTAATACCCATGGGAATATTTCCGTTTCAGCTGCCAGTCTCCCCCTTCTTTACACAAAAGTGTAAGTAGCTTTTCTCGCCGGGTTTATAGGAGGGAGTTTGCTGTGCCACACACACCTCACAGATGGTTATGATTCCTACAGCCGTCACTCAATTGAGCTTGATCGTAATTTGGCCCATGGGAATCCTTCTCACTTATGTTGCTCTTCCCTTTGTTAACATCAAAAAAAAAAAAAAAAAATCAAGCAGTGGGTAACCAACACCAAAGCCTCTTTTCTATGGAAAGGCAGAATTTCCCTCCTGCGGTGTGCCCCTCCCCCGACCATCTCCACACCTCTGTGCAGACACAGCTTTATTTGGTCACCAGCCCAGTGAAACCTGGACTTTGCCTTAGCAGGTGTGGGTGAAACACTTCCTCTGACCCTCTCACCGCGCCTCTGCTGGGGCTGCTGCTCCTGTTACACCTCCCTGGTTTTTAGGGATGAGCCTCCCAGCCAGGCTTATCTACTGCGACAAGAAGGCAGCAACATTTGCTCTCTAATGCCCTTGGAGCTGCATTAAGTAGGAACCTATAAAAGAGGCCATATATCCCTTTCCAGTACCTCGAAGCCATCTATTCCTATTAGCATAACTTTTTTGGCATCAACTTATTTTCACTCGCTAAGATCGTTATCAAAATGCAGTGAAATTAATTCAGGAAAGTATATGCAAAGGAAATAAAAATATGCTAATCCCAGGGAATTACTTTTTCATGGCTCAAATAAAAGCAGCTTCCTTCTCTTTCTTTTTCTGCCTTTCTGCTTTTTATTTCACTTTTATGACTGCAGTTTGAAATCTTGGGCCCTCGTTTTTACTGAGCGTAAGAACAGCTTACATGTTTCACTGGCACATGCAGAGGTCTTAATGTGACTATATCTTCACCTTGTCAGAGGGGTATTAAGAGACTTGTGACAGATGTTCTGGTTCTACCAGAACGAAATTTTAAGCAGGGTGCAAGTGAATATGACATGGATATTGTAACTGGTTTATGCCCGGTTTATGCCCCTTCTTTTTTTCAATTTTTTTTTTCTTCCCCTTAAACTTCTTTCCCCTCTTTCTTCAGAAATCAGAAAAGGTTTGTAATTAGCTGGGCAAGTTAGTGTTTAATCTCCTGATTTCCACCAGATGAAGGTGCTGAGGTTTGCAGATACAAGTGAAGCTGTGGACCAGTAACACTCTCTGAAATGAAAAAAAATAAAAATCAAGGAAATATCTCAGATTGTAACCTGAATAATGTATGGGAGTCCTATAAGACCTCAGAGTAGACAGTTGGAGTTTCATGACTTTTAAGACTGCTGATGTATTTAGAACACTTTATTGCTCTGTGGAGCACCAACAAAATCTGATTTCAGCTTCAAGAGAGGGGCATCTGTGATTCCTGCTCTGCAAAACCCAAACCCTGCTACTGTGAGGGACCATATTGTAAGTCAGTGCCAAATTAATTTCATTCCCCTTGTGTTTACATGTTGAGTGAGTGAGAGCAAACATTTCAGCACCTTGGAATTCTTCTAGTTACTTGCCATTTAATGCTCTTATCAGACAAACTGTAAATAAGAGTGTAATTAATTATTCTCTACTTACATGACAAGTTGGATATAAGTTCCATCCCCCTGGGAGTCTATTATTTACCAGATAGTGAGGGCAAATTACTGCAGGGTTATCTGGAGACTACCTGGAAGATGAACATGAGTTTTGTGTTCAGTTGTTTGTACATCCTTCCCAACCTGAGAGCCAGATTTCACTTAGGACCCCCACAAAGAAGGAAGAATTTAGGAGACACCAGCTCTTATAATTGCAGCTGGCTCATTTTCACTTGCCTGAAAGAATCAACATATGGCAAATTCTTTGTTCCTAACTAAATTTTCTGCACAAGAAAGCTGCCAAATTGTTAATTCTGGAGACAAAATCGCAGTGCTTATCCACACTAAAGATGCCACTGAAAGCAATGCCAGCTCCACGTGTTGCAATTCTTTCCCAGAGGCACTTTCTTGGGGTGAATCTGTGCTTTGTGTCCATGGTAAGATCCTCTGCTTCCTCCTGCTGTATCCACTGGATATGGAGTGCTCTCAGGGCCCAGGACTGCATTATGTTGCTGCATGGGGTATTCATTCATGGTGTGTATCAGAAACATCAGTAAACCTGTTTTTCTTTTCCAACAGTAGTAGAACTGCAGTCCCGTGTTTTCTGTTCCCTGGTTCTGGCTCTCTCTTCTTTCTGCTGTCTTAAAAAAAAAAAAAAATTAGGCAAAATATTTAAGTATTGCTAAGTGTGAAAAGTCCTCCAAAATGTGAGACAGGAGAGGCATGAAGACATTTGCAGAAGAAGAAAGGAGGAAAGGGTCTAATTAACCTTTTGCTTTGTCATTTTCATTCTTTTGCCTTGAAATTTTTATGCACCTTCCAGATTTCAAAGCAAAGATCTAATGCATGAATAGATAGAAAAATACCATTCCCCTCCCTGCCCCAACTGTAATCTGGGGGGAGGGAAATCATAATTTTAAGTGAATTTCTCCTGCAGTACTGTAAAGTAGAAGGGATTATATGGAGACCATAGAAACCTTAATTAGAAACCTCATTAATAACTACTGTAACGTTAACAAATGCTCCAGGATGACCCAAGTGTTGAATAAGTAAACCTTTGTACGAAACTTTTCCCGAGTGCAGTCGATGGCAGCATTAGCATTGACCTCACAAGGGGTGAGACTGAACGCTGTAGCTTCTCAGCATGCAATCAATGTAATTCAAGGTTGTGTGACATAATGATTTTTCTTATCTTCCCCCAGCTATTCTGTCTGTTTTGTAATTACCTACTGCTTCTCCAGGCACTGGAAACAAGATTGTACTTCTAATAGATATTGAGAGATTTGGGGCTTTTCTTAGCAGAATATAGAAAGACACTTAACATGTTAATAGCACACCGTGATCTGAAAACACTCCTTTTTTTAGAAATCGAGTTCACAGTTAAATCTCTTAAAGTGTTTCCACTTTGTTCAGTTGGGCTTCATTTAAAAAAAAGGAATCTTGCAAAGAGTAAGATTGGCTCCTTCGTGGAATTATCATTTTGGGTTTCATCTGTAAAGGAAGGAGATTCATTGACCACCTTACTGATATCAAATGTGCCCTGCTGGAGATGGTCTCAGACTGAAAGGCAGTTACTGTGCATCCCTCCAACTACTTCTGTCCACTTCTGCTCTTCCTGATTATCCAGAATTTACACCACAAGTATGGCTTGGTGGAGCAGGCTCTCTCAGGACCAACTGGTGTGGTAAAGACACCTTCTCCACTCCAACACTATCATTTTGTTAGCTCTTTCTCTTCACATAAATTGGATATTCATGTCAGTGTACAGAACCAATTTTCTGTGGTCTTCTGTCTGGATAAATTTTTCCTGGCTGATTGTCTCAGCACTATTGCAAATATTAGCCGTACCAAAGAAGAAAAAAAAGGACAAAAAAAGGCAAATATATAAATCTGATTGCTGCTTGAAAGGGAAGAGGTAAATGAAGTAGAAGAAAGGCTTTACAGATTAGAAATAGGCTAAAGAAAAGCAGCTTAATTCAGTAACCAATTGCCCAAAGCCAATTTTAACCATGAAGAGGTTTGTCATTTCAGCTTAGAATAAAATTGGGGGAAAAGAAACCAAAAACAAACCCAAAAATGAAATGGCTTAGCCTTTCAAGGTGAGGAGAGAGCTGTGAGACAGTAGCAAGCCAACACATTTGCACACCACCAGTAGCAGGAAGCAGCCAGAACAGCGTTTCTCATTTACCTGCGTGCCAGGGCGTGATCCTGACTACAGCTTTCCAGGTTTGTGGGAAATTGGTCCTCAAATGTCATTGCAATTCAGTTGGAGACAGCTGCCTAATTTCCTCCTCTGCAAATCTCATTTTCTATGAGAGACACAGCCAGAGAGGGCCAAAAGCAACATCCCTCAGGTGACAGCCCTGTGTTCAATGTGCTGAGCTCTGTACTCAAGAGTTTACCCTGAGAGAAATTGTGCCTTAAACCAGCAGCACCAACAGGGATGTGACAACGGCCTTTATTATTATTTAAGGATGTGATTTTGATAGTAATTCCACAAAATGAAATTTTGGAAGAGAGAAGGGAGTGTTTTACACAGGAAAGGGAAAGCTGCTGAATGGAAATGCTAAATTCCCATCAACCCTTTGGCGGTAAAAGGACATCTTAGAAGCTTCAAAGTTCTCTGTTATTGTGTATGAATTTGCATAAACCTCTCATCCCAGAAATGAAACTACCAAATGCCTCAAGCCACAAAGTACTCTGTGTATTCTTGATTTCACTGTGACAAAGAAGCGTTGGAAATCTCAAGGAGATGAGTGCTCTCCAGGGACTCCACTCTGATTTCCTTTAGAAGTTGGCACAGCATAGGTGTAAAATGGCTTCAGATAAAATGATTCATGAAGTAATTAAAAAAAAAAAAACCAAACAGCCTGGTGAATGAGGTATCTTCAAACCATAGTCCTATGATGTAGATGAGAATTTCATCAATATTCAGCAGCAAATTTTATGTCTTGCATTTTTCTGGGGTTAGCTCATGGACTCCTTGACCTTCACTCTCATACTTCAGGGACTGAGTACTCCCTTTCTCTTTACACTGCAGTTGGCTCTTTGAGTTACACCAGTTTGTCCTTTCTCAGTCCACTAAACAGCCTTCAGCTTCTTGTGAAGGTCAGGAATATGAAGAGGATTGCAATAAAATAGCATTGTTCCAAAATGTGCTTTTTTATTAGCATTAAATCTGGGAGCAGCTGCTAAGGGGAAAGGATCATAAACATTATTGGGCACTTTTAATTACAGTAAAAGACAGTTCCAGGTTGTGTTATCCTATCATCATTCGTATTCAACTTGAATCTTTTAAGGGTAAAACTATAATACTCTGTTCTGTCAGTACAGTATTCCTGAAATCAGGTGCCTATGGAAGCCAGATCCTGTTTGCTTTCAAAGCCAGGTAGACCTATCAACAGAAACATCAAGTAAGTTAAGTGAAAGGAATGTGACACTTACTTTTTTTTGGCATGAAGTGAACAATGCCAATGACTATAATTTACAGTCTATACATATTCATGAGGAAAAGCTTAGTTTCTGTGACACATGCTGGAACTGGGTTGTTTTGTTGAATTTTTGCATCAAACTCTGGGGAAATTCAGATAAGGTAAGACTAAAAAAAGAGTAAATAAACTCAGCCAAAATGGGTTTGTCTGTGATTTCTCTCAGTATGGCATCTGTTCGCATTCCTTGAGTCAGAGCCTGGGGTTTAAACACTAACTTGACTTGTGTTTAAATTGCTGAAGTGACAAGCCTGGACTCCAGTTCCACTGACCCAGTTCTCTGTTCAGAAGATCTCCTTTCTCTGCAGAGCGAGTGATATGTTTGTGACAGGGCAAGCCTGTGCTCCACGCCTTACGTGATCAGAATTAGCCAGTATGTTTCGTATGTTTTAATTTTCAAGCCACTTGCAAAGTGCTGTGGTGGGTTTTTTGGGTGTGGGGGGTTTTTTTTGTTGTTTGGTTTTTCTTCTCTGCTATGTACATTTATCTTTGACTTGTTTCTCAGCGTCGCCAGTACTTATCTACCACTGCACAGACTGATTTCTCATGCACAAAGCAAACAAAAAATAAGCTTGGTGGAGTTTCTAATGGAGTGAAATCTGGAAGCTGAAAATTAGCAGCTATATAGGATGTGAGATAGATTAAGAGAATTGACTCCTGAGTTATTCCTAAGAAGGACTGGTCCAAAACTGTGTTGGTTGCTCTGCTCCCTTGTCCCCCCCTGGCTTAATCTCTGCCCAAAGGTCAGCACTCTCTTCCTACAGCAATCAGCCAACCTGTACAGCAGCAGACACAGGTCTGTGTGGGGTATCTG
Source organism: Lycocorax pyrrhopterus obiensis (assembly GCA_014706295.1). NCBI lineage: Eukaryota > Metazoa > Chordata > Aves > Passeriformes > Paradisaeidae > Lycocorax > Lycocorax pyrrhopterus. The sequence continues at coordinate 71,207,176 of JACSVZ010000015.1, read as the reverse complement.
CACCTCACCCCAGGGATTCTGCTACAGGGTTTTATTTTCTCTTTTGGGGCCAGGCAACCTCAGATGCAGATATAACAACCTGGACACAAATGACCACACTGCCTGCTTCCATGGCCCACGTGGTGTGGGATCTGCTCTCACTGCCAGAAGTACCAAAGTGCAAATCCTGGTCCCCACCTTGGCTTCCTCTGGTCAATCCTGTATTACATCCTCTGGTCAATCCTGTATTACATGTTAATGCCTTTTTCTGATGGTTTTACTGAAGGATGCTCATGGAAAAACTGGAGCAGAGTTGGTGACTTTGACCGTGTTGCATGTAATTCTGTTTTCCTTGTAGTTAGTACCTTCCCAGTTTCAGAGAGGTGATGGAAAGGGGCCTCAGCAGTGTTAAATAACTTTCAAATTCATCTGTTTAAAGGAGTATTTTGGAAAAGATCTGGCTGCAACTTATCAGAGCTTTTTCTATATTTTGCTTAAAAGCATTTTCACGGGCAGCTATGGGGAAAGCAGAAACACTGGTTGCCTGGTACCGGTTTTAATTTATCAGAAAAAAGAGGAAAAGTCAAGTAATTAGGAAGAGAAGCCCTTGTCTAATCATGCCCATGTCCACAGAGCATTGGCACTGCTGCTTACAAGAGATCCTCTCCTGACAACCCCGTGCTGCCAAACCTGTCTGCAAGCTTTTGGATCTTTTTTATCCAGATGCTGGATCATCTCAGGTGTGCTCAATCCAGTTCCCAACTACCTGGTTATTCTGCAGCCCTGCATGTCCTGCAAGCCAGGCCACATCCCTGCTGCCCAGTGCCACTGCGTTGGTGAGGTGGGAACACTGAACTTTTATCATTTCATTATGGAATTCAGTGGGAACCCAGAGTGAACTTCTCTCCTATAAATCACCAGTGGTGTCACCAGTGGCCTGGTGCAGTTAGGATTTAAAGACACATTCTCAGTGTTTGTAGGGTGATTTGTCAAAAATCACTTACCCTTTGTTAGATTCTGGCTTTCAGAAGGGACTTGTATGGAGTCCTGGAGCAGGGACAGCTGTAGGAACTGGTGATGTGGTTGGCAAATCATAACAAGATGATCTGCAAATGATACACACTTTTTATTTCTTGACAATCATTACATCTTTATGAAACCAGCAAGAGGTTTAACTTAGAAGAGGGAATGGCTGACAGAAAATTACTCTTGGATACACCAGAAAATAGACCAACCTCGGCATTATTTGTTGGTTTCACTCCTTTTTATTTTCCATGGGTCTGGTCATATCTGCCTCACCTGTTGAGCGCAGGTGCATTTTTGTGTCAAAGTCCAGCTTTATTCACGCAGTTTATTTGCTTATGCAGAAGCACAGAGTTAGGAGGGGCCTGAGCTGAGCTCTTGTGCTCGCTGAAGGCAGAGAGCCAAACCCATCCCAGTGTAGAGCTCGAGCCACCTCTGCCTTCTGCCGGTGGGTGCAGTGGCCCAGGAGTGAAGGTGCAAGTGGGGACAAGCACTGCCTTGTGAGGGAGGCATTTTCTGAATGCCAGGCTCATCCTCTGGTCTTTCTGGAAGGGAACCTTCCCCCTCTTCTCCTCAGGTGGTCCTGATCGTCCTCTGCCAGACAAAGGGCACTGCAGTGAGGTGGGAGATGGTCATCAGGGACATGGCAGGATCTGGTAGACAGTTCTGCTTCAAATATAGGGTTTTTAGGTTATTAAATGTAAATGTTACCAGCTGTCTTCCGTGCACTCCCAAATCAGTGTTACAAATTTAAAGACAGTCTTTTAGCTCTTGTGCCTCTTGGCAAGAATTAGCTGGGGAGTTTCCTAGGGGGAGTGACACAGGGAAGGTGAGCCAGGAGGGAAACTGGATCTTCGTGCTAATCCTAAGCTAAAATCTGCTGAAGTAAATAAAAGCTCTCTGTGGACTTAAAAGTGTTCAGTCAGGAAGTGCAAGTGCATTTGTACATGCAGAAGCAAAAAAGAGGTGAACAATCTGCTTGTGTCAGCTCTGCTCATCCTGAAGATACATTCATGGCTTTGGCTTCTTCTTTTGTTTTTTTTTCTTCCCTCTAACAAGAATATATGTCCTGAGAGTGACACAAAGAAAAGATCGTTATTTTATCTGGAAATTTTTTGTTCTGGGCTTGTTTTGCTGCTCCTTAAAAAGCCCACTGAAATGTTAAAAATTCATCCATCTCATTTCATTTCTCTGTTAGCCTTCAGACTCCACGCTGAGGTCATTAGTATCTCAGGTGTATTACCTCACCACAGTCTGTTGCTATGGAAATAGCTCCAAGCATTTTCAGTGTCTTGGCTGTACACTGCCCATGCACCTTGGCAAGAAAGGCTGCATGCAAGGCAGCAAAGAGTCGTTTTAAAACGTACTGTGCAAAATTTAAATATTTACAGCTGTTTCAAAATCTTTACCTACCTGTGAATCTACCCATGCTTGGTGGGGATTTTATGCAGACATATTTCCTTCTTGCCTGCCTGATTTTTATCCCTCACTTTTGTATGAAAGTGATTTCTAAAGAAAAGAAATGGCCTCTACAGAAAATAATAATCATATAAAGCTTTTTCCTCCCATCTGTCTTTCAGTTTTTTAGGTGTTCCTAAGCACAGCTTCAAGCAATGTAACTATACAAGCCACATATGCCACTGGATTTAATAATAGATCAAGCAGCAGATAGTGTCCTGTTCTCCCAGAACTTAATGGTTTGACTTATTCTCTTCATCCTATACTGGTAATTGTTGAATGGCTTAAACACAGCTGCACAGGCTGTTTTGCACCTTTCATTTAAGGATCTTCACTGGCTTTATACAAGTTAGGACTGAACTGAGCTGCTCTTACCTCTCTGAGGGAATATGGAAGCATTATCCTGATTTTTCCTCTGTTCCAGCCTCAGGCTGTAGCTGCTGTCTCTGTGGTTTACAGCAATAACCCTTGGCTTAAAGGAGAGGGGACATTCTGTGTGTGGGCCCTGTGCGTGGTGCTGTGCCCCTGTGACAGCGAGGAAAGGTGACAGATCAGGGAGCCAATGGTCCCTGGTACTGCCAGGATTCCCCTGGAGAACTGTTTGCTGCTGCAGTCAAATTAAAGGCATTTGTGAAGGCTGATCTTAAATTTCTTGGAGAGTGAAGCGCTCTCCTTTCCTCCACAAGCTTCAGGGTTGGGAAAGCCTAAAGGTGAAATAAAGCAGAAAGAGGGAGATTTTTCTTCTTTTTTCTGTTTCTTTTTTTGTTTGTTTTATTTTCCCACCCAAGCTCCTTACTTTAACTACGAGGTAGCATACTTCTGATTAACCTTACAGTGGAGAAAGTTTCAGATGTTTTCAGTGGAGGAAATCAGCCAACCCTTGTACCTAGGAAGGAAGCTGAGGTATTAGCAGTAGCACCTCCTCTGTGGGAGACGCACAGTGAATGTCTCTTGCCTGTGTGCTGTCTTTGCTTTTCTGCTTTTGTGCCATTCCCTGCTGCCACTAAAACTTTGAAGCCCTTTTATTTCTTTTTTTTTTTCTTGTTGTCCCTCTCTAGAATGCCTTTCAGAAAACCCCAGGCAGGGCAGTGAGCAAGACTCATGTTTTTAATCTTACCTGGTTTGAGACGCACAGTGAGCAGTCCTCCTGTCACTCCTGCTCACTTGATTGTGCTGTAAGCTTATAAACTTCTGTTTGGTACAGTGCTCTGGAGGCTCGCTAGCAGCTAATAATTTCTATAATCCTATCTCCCAGACCCAGGAGTGTGGGCTATATTCTGTTTCCACCTTTTTCTCAGAGCGTAATCACTTCCAGTGGTGTCAAACAGATGTAACGGGGAGAAAATTTAATCTACACAGTTTCAGAGACGTCACAAGGTGTTCTGGAATGAAACCTGCTTATCGGTGATTATCAGTGGGTGGAATTAGTATTACAGATGGTTTCCTAGTACTCCTTCCTGGCTGCTGGTGTAGGTGATTGGCCCATTTAGATCAGCAGGCTGGCTCAAGCAGCAGCAGCCATGAAGCCTGAGACGATGCAAAACCCCCTAGAGCGCAGGTTTGTTTGAACCGTAGCAGGCAGAGTAGAAATGTTTGCAGGATTTCTTGCTAACCCTTGTTAGTGGTCGACTCAGGCTTTGAAGCGGTGAGATTTGATTACCTTGTTTCCCCCCCTCTGCACTTCATGCACCTAACACACACACACAAACACAATTTTGCTCATGTCTTCAGCATAACAGGCTTGGAGAGGGGCAGTAGGGATGAAGAGGCAGCAGTAGCACACAGTACTTTTCCTTCTGAACATGCAATTCCCAATCTTGTTGTTATCCAAGCGTGTATTTTATGCTTGCACTTGAAAGAGAAGACTTTTTCAAGCTTTAAAATTCCCTAGAGAAGATAATGCTGGGGTTTTTATTGCCTGTTCTTTCATCTTTCATTTTTAAGATGTGCAGAAAGGGAGACATCCTTGCCTGATAGTGGCTGGTAGTACTCTTAACTATGAGGAATGTCTGCCAAGTTACACCCAACATGATCAGGCTTATTTTGGAAGGTTCTGTGCAAGCAAATCATCATGGAGTGAGATGTCGGAGTTTGTGACAATACAGAATGTTGCACCTAATATTTAGCAGTGGAATTTGGCTTGATTTGCAGTGTTCTCCCTGACTATGAGCTCTGCTGTGATGGAAGCTTATGCCCATTTCATAATGTTTAAGAAAAGTATTATCAAATTAATTCTTATGGCTGCTACCTTCAATTCCTGATTTGGTTGGTGGGATGCAGAGTTTTTACTGGGATTATAAATACAAGGCATTGCTATCATGCTCTTTCACATGATGAGCTGTATGTGGCCCCAAGGGTCACTTAACCTGTATCACCTCCCAAAAAGGAGTGGAGAGGTGGGAAGAGAGCACTGCTTGCTCCCAAAATGTTGACTGTAAGCATTTGTTACAGACCAGAAGTATGCATTAATAGGAACCCCTTCTCTGAAGAAGCATATCCATCCTGGGACAGGTCTTTCCCATCCCTTCTCTGAAGAAGCATATCCATCCTGGGACAGGTCTTTCCCATCCCTTCTCTGAAGAAGTATATCCATCCTGGGACAGGTTTTTCCCATCCCTTCTCTGAAGAAGCATATCCATCCCGGGACGGGTCTTTCCCTGCCAGTATCTTGCAGTGAGGGAGGGGAACAGTGATGGAGAAGAGAGTTGCCAGGACTGAAGGAGAGCTTTTGTTTGTTGATGGAATGTTGCTTGTGAGGAGCTAAAGTGAGTGTCTGCCAGGGTGTCATGACTTCTTCCACTAACTTTTGTGTTCATGTGTAAACATCAACTCCGCCGAACATAAACTTTTCTCTTTTTTTGGAGGATTTGGAGAGGGGAAGTGCTGACTACTGCAGGTATCACTAATGCTGATTATTGGCAGTGATAGACACATGGAGCCCAAGCAGGAAAGACCAACATCTTCCTGCATCTTCATAATTGTTTCATAGAACTTTAGATAATTGTATTGCAGGAGATTGTCGTGCCAAGCTCCTGCTGCTGCTGTTGTCAGTGGAACTATACTACTGTAGGAAATAGTGGGCAGTCCTTTAAAAAATAAAGCTCTTTCATAGATATATGCTATTTGCAGACATCCTTGAAAAAAAAATTACATTTAGAACAGACTACAATGAGAAAGGCACAGTTTGCTGGTAGGAATTCATGAAGTCCATATATTACTGGTTTTATTGACAAAGACATTAAGAAGTGACAGCTGACTTCAGGCAAAATAATTGTGGATCCTCAAAAAGAGATGAGTTAAAAGCTAGTGACATTGAAGTATTAGGGACTGAACACCTTATAGTGGTGTGGGCATATATATTTTTCTGTTTATAGCTTACTGCACACTTGCCACGTTCAGTCATACAGGTCTGTGCCATGCAAACACATATCTGAGAAAAACTATGTATAAGAGAAAAAAACCCAGACTGACTGTGCTGTCTCTAATGTCAAATGCCTTGGAAAAGGATCCCACCTGATTCTATTTTAATTTCTATGTCTAAAATGTGTCACATTTATTTATAGAACTATGCTGTATTTTCCTTTTTTTTTGACACAGAAGAAAATCCAAGATCTAAACAAGAGTTTAAAGGAGGGGGAAAAAACCCTGAAAGCCACTTCCCTTCTATACCAACACTGTAAATTTCAATTACAGAAATGTAGTCAGATCAAGTGCATGGCCATTTATTTCCTTCAGCTGTCAGTTCTGCAGCTTTTTGTTTATTCTTGCTGGAGATGAAGAATGCATCCATTTTTAAAGAACTCTATATAAACCACTAGTCTATCAGTTCTGATCCTGTGGGATTGTTTTTACATTAAAATTTGTACTAAAGACATCAGGACAAAGAAGAGCCCCGAATCAGGCCCATAGCCAGAAATATGTGAAAACTTAAAAGCCAAGCAGAATAATTGGATCTTCGCTAACAAACTGACAGAAACTGTCATAGATAATCAGATTAACGTGGCAGAAAGCCCTGAAAACAGTGAGAGAGTAATGTTCATTTCTTACCCACAGGAAACTTTGAGTTTAACAAGCCAAAGAACAGGCTAGCTGTGCATAATGTCATTATCAAAGCAGGAGTGATGCTTGCTGTCACACCTGTATCTCTCTCTTAAACCTTTTGAAGAAAGGCAACACCTACAAGTGCTTTCCAGAGGAGCCTGGTTATTTCTCTCCGTGCCCCGTGCCTTTCCCAGTGCCACCCTTCACAGCCACAGCTGCCTCCTCATTTTGCACTGAGCTGGACCACCACGAGTGGCAGTGACCATCTGAACCTTCTCTCAGAGTGATGTATCCTGAAATAGCTGCAAAAACAGGGAAGTATTTTTAGCACAGCCGAGCATGTTGGAAAAGCGTTCTCCCAGAGCTGTTGTCGGCTGATAAGATACGTATGCAAAAGACCTGCGTGACTTATTTGATTGGGCCTTTCAGAGGCAAAATTAAGATAGGCTAGGGAAGAAGAAAAGGGTGAAAAAAGCAGCAAAAAGACAAACATAAGCCTGTTTCCAAATCCTTTCCCTTTAGATATCCAATATAGTGATAGCAAAATCCTAATTCTCCAGATGTGTATTTGGGGGCGCTTAATGTGTGAAGAGACTCCTTCTCTTTAAGCCTGGGCTTTGTGGAAACCTGCATTCAATTTCTTCAAACTGCGTCTGTTGTCTTAGGCAAATCGCTTTAATCTTCCCCTGCTTCAAATCTCTGTAGTGTAGCACAGATAGATTAAGTTTACTGCAGATATCCAAATTATCAATGGCACAAACCCTCCAGGAAAAGACTCCTTTGATCTCGCAGTAAGCGGAGCCCCAGTGAAGCTGATGAGACTGAGCACGCAGGATAAGTGCTGCTGTAGGTGTAATAAAGCTACCGGTGAGCTGGGAAGGAGAGTAATTCTTCCTCTGCATCAAGATTGCATTTTGTTGGTGGAGGGACAGTGGAAATCCAAGCTGGGTCCGTGTTTGTGTCTATGAAATGTCACTACATTTTTGTCAGGCTGCTTACGTACGCATTCTGCTGTCCCCGCGTTCCTCATGAGTTTCTAATCCATCCTCCTCCAGTGACCCGTCAGTGATGGATTGCCTCTCCTCCGCATCGTTTCATCGCGCTCGTATTTGACGTGGCGCAGCTGCATTGCACTTGCTGCTGCTGGAATAAAACGTGCTCCTTCTGGCTTTCCCCTCCCAGGGGCTGACCCCTCAGCGTGTTGGGAGGTGCTCTGGGTGACACCCCCCAGCTCAGCTGCCCGTCATGGGGCCAGGGCCGAAAATCAGTGGGTTGAAACCTGTGGCCTGTGTTGTGAGGGATGTTGGCTGGGGAGGTCAGAGTGCCTTGAAGATGTTCAGTCGGTGCAGCCCTGGCACTGAGGTGTTCAGGGTTGCCCAGACTGAAGCTGGAGCCCCTTTTAGCAAAGCTTGTTCCTGTGAAGTGGTACTTGAAGAGTGGAGAGCTTCACAAAGTCACAGGCTGTTATTTGATGTATTTATTTTGCTAACTCTGCTGTCACTCTGCCTACATAATTTTGATGGAGCTGTGTTAAGTGCTGCCTTTCTGTCCTTTGTCATGCTTTCTTTATATTGAGTGCTGTAGCAAAGAGACAAAGTGTTTGGCCATACCCTCTTGTGGTGGCTAGGCACGCTGTTCGAAGACAATTCCTGAGACCAGAGATCATGGAAAATACATTTATTTTCTAGTTTTCTCTGTACAGTTATTTTTATTCTTGATTGACAGGGAGATCCCTCATTATTCATCAGTGGAGTTACAGGAGCATAGAATAATTAAAACAAGAAAGGATCTCTGGTGGTCATCAGGTGCAACCCTCCATTTACAGCTGCAAATCTATTTTGTAGAAATAATGAACTTTGGTTAAAAAACAGAAGGGGAATTTTGAAGATGTGCATTGACTTTTCTTCTCTTCCTTAGGTTTCTTTCAGAAATCTCTGTATTATTATTTCTAGTACAAATCCTACAGGAATTTTATTATTTAGGTCTTTTTATACTGTTCTTGCTACTTTGCTCAGCTAATGCTTCTTTTTCCCGTGCTTTGTCTATTGGTGATAATCAAACTCCTTTATCCGTACAACACCTAGTACATACAAATTTTGATTGTGGTTAGATTATAGTAACAATACTCTTTAAAAAAGATGGCACCACCACCTGCACACAGGCTTTTCCTAGGGATGCTAGATACTAATTTTCTGTGACAGGACTGTGGTACAGGATGTCCAACATCCATCATAAAATGTTCTTTCTTGAAGCAATGAACATTGGTGATAAAGAGTCACCACTGTCTCTTGTGCGTAAAAGAAAATGAATGTTGATCATGGTAGTGAATAACGACCCCAGGTTGCATCTTATGGAAACAAATGTGTGGTATTTTGTTTGCTTCGAAAATGGTCGTTTTTGCCTCAATTACAAAACACAAAATGCTACAAAATCAGTCTGCTCTTAGAGGCTTTTCTGCTACCTGTCAGAGGTCCATTACTGTGTTGTGCTGGTGGTACGTGGAAAAAGAAGGTATACAGCATATTGGATCCCTGCCTATGTCAAACACTTAAATGAAAATTGTGTGCAACTACAGGCAGCTTGTCAGGCTGAGGCAAAGCCCCCCTTAAACATGTACAAGTTCAAACAGGCTTTTTTAATACGCAAGTGCTTCTAATTGCAGTTTTCACCAGCTGCTCACCTGGTTCCTTTGCAAAGCAGGGACTCCTGCAAATTGCTCTGTGGATCAGAGGTCTCTTGGTTTAGGCTTGTCTTCCCTCCCCTCCAGGAGAAGGAAAGACACGTCAAGGCCCCTAGGCACAAGAGGATTTGATGCTGCTGTGCTTCAGCAAGAGCATTCCAAACTTGGCAGAAACTGAGGTATCAGGGCCCTGTGGGGTCACCCTCACATCCTGAAGTTCAACTGGGCTGTTTACTGGGTCGGTCCTTCCTATACATTAAAGATTTACAGAATAAATTGACAATGCCAAGGGGGTTGCAAATGACCTTTTAAGCAGTCCTAACCATCAGAGCAGGCTGAAGGCTTAGGGTCAAGGATTATGAACTGTTTTGGTTGGTTTTGACTAGCATGGATCACTAATGTGAGCTTTTGTTTTGGTGTCGTTTCATTTCTGTTCTCTGAAATGACGTCTGCTTTGGACTACTGTGTAGCACACAAGTTAATATGTGAACTAGCTAGGCTAAGATCTTTTAAGGCTCTGCCTACAGCAGGAAAAATAGGTTTTAACTTCCTAATTTAAAAAAAAAATCACTTGGAATCTCTTTCAGTGTTTCATATTTTCAGACTTTGAGACGCTTTTACATGCATGCAGTTTGGGTGCTGGGTGCTGCTCAAACACAGACAGGCAAGTTCCACATCAGGCATCTACCTAGGAAAGACAAATCCAGGCAGCTTGATCAGCAGTCTTGCAGCTGCAGGTGGCTGAAGATGGAGTGATGCTGTGATGTGAGTTGACAGGATTAAGCAGATGTGCAGTATTGGCTTAATGACTGGATGCAGGGGGAGAACAGTACATGCCACCACCATGAACATCACTTGCAGAAAAACTGACTGGCAGCAGGAAAGGCTAGCAAAAAATAAAATATAATAGAGAAGCCAGAAACACAGAGCCACCACTGTGTGAGAGTGGGATTTGTTGAGTTTGTTTCTTGGTTCAAAGATACAGCACAGATCTTCATCCTCCTACGCAAACAGCTGTGTGTGCCTCAAATCTGGCTTTATTTTTAAGCGTAATCTCTTGGGCTAGCTTTTTGCTGATCAGTCAGAACTGTACTTGGGCATATATCGATTTCAAGCAGACTTTCACTGAAAAAAGTTACTGGATGCAAAATGACCCAAAATGATTTTAGTTTTGAAGAAACACTGATTCTGCAAGAGGTGGTATTTCAAGGACCTGAGTGTCCTTGCAAGTGTGCAGCCCTCAGGTCCTCCACCTGTTTCAGCAGGCTGCCCCTTGACAAGCAAATGTCCCAAATTATGGATGGTTTCATGATGGGGCTCTCAGCCTTTCTGGTTGGAGCTTCAGTCTGTGTTTATAATGTGCAGGGCTCCAACATAGGAGTGCCTGATGGAAATCAAGCCCTTTGTGTGGGATGCAGTGAGCAGAGGGGTCTGAACCCTAAATTTTCTACTACTCATCCTTATTCTTTTGACTATAAGCTCAGTTTCTTGTAGGCGCTGTTAACATGTGTACACACAGAAAAGGATGACTCCAGGAGATGAAACACATGAAACTTACACCAAAATAATGAGTTCAGCTGCAGTTAAAGGCAGCAAAACTTTTCAAAGGGGCATGTCTTGCCTTTCCATCTTCTTCCCTTTCTTTTACTCTAGCTTTTCCTCCTTTCCCTGCTGCTCTCCTCCCTTTTTCCCAGCTTGTGTTTCTTGTCTTCCATGGAAAATTTTGCAAGCTCTGTGTCGTCTTGGTGAAGAACAGGGAAAAAATAAATCTGTTTCTTTCTGCAAGGTGAAAGAACAATGTCCCACCACTTCAGCTGATGTTCTAGTCAGGCAAAAACTAAAGAGCCTGCATATTCAGAAAGCAAAACAGATTGTAATTATTACTCCCACTAAATACAATCATTTTTCCTGCTGCCAAGTAGATCTTAGAAAGGTGAGAGATTATTTATTAACACTTGTGAATGACAAATGTAAGGAAATAAAATATTTCTTGGCATGGTCCAGCAATTTTAATAAGAGGGGAGAGAAAACAGAGGATGAGGGAAGAAAAAGAGCACAGAAGAAAAATACTCTGTTGGGGAGGAAGATAGGATTATGCCTTTTAGCAGTGTCAGTGCTGACATAATTAAGCTGGTGCCGAGCCTGGTTTGTGAGCAGTTGCTACAGAAGCAGCAGTGTTTTCTTTGTACTGAGTCTTATTCCTTACCAGTGACTTATTATTGCTTCCACTCGCTTTGCAGAGGTGGAAGCAGCTGCACAAAGCCTCCACAGAAGAGCTGGGTGAAAAGCATGGAGAGGTGCTGGGGAACAGTGAATAGAGCTGCAGAAAGAGTGGATTTTTAAGTCAGCAAATTTTTAACACCTTATTTTAAATTGGCAGGCAGGATTTGGATAGTTCAGGGATGATTAACCTAACAGACTCTGTCCGCAAAAGCAGGGGCTTTGGCAGCCATGTACAGGCTTTTGGTTCCCCCCACTTCTCCTTTTTTCCCATCCCAGTGTCACAGTGAGACCTGACCCCACTGCTGGCCAGTCTTTGCTTTGGACAGCATCCTGGTTATCCTTTCCTTCCCAGGCTTTCCCTTCTTTTTCCCTGTGTTTTTTGCCTTGAACCCAGATCAGTTGAATGGCTGGGTTCAGAACAGGGCCTCAGAGTGGTGTTTCTTGGCAGAAGTGTGGGATGGAGAGGTGGGTGATGCTGGGAGGGAGGGCAGTGGTGCTGCAGGACCATTCAGTCACAGCACCATGGCTGTGGAGCTTCCCCACTGACTGCTTTATGTAAGGTGGGAGTTTCACAGCTTTTCCTTTGGTGCTGGTTAGAGCCACGCCAGGAAAGGAGCCACTTTTGCACCTGCTGTACCCTTCACCTGCTCATTCCTGTCTCTACCCTTCGGCCATCCTGTTCCTAGGCCAGCCTTCATTTGTGTGGCTATGCAGAGAAGGAGACTGGAGGAGAGTTTTGACTTGGAAATAACCACTCTGAGTGAAACAGTGCAATGTGTGAGCACTGTGCCTCCAAGCAATGGCACAGGCTCCTTATTTATCATTATTCCTGGTACAACTGTAATTCGTGCCACAGGAGAGAGTGTCTCATTGTTATCCAACCTCTGTCCTTCTCCAAGTGGCTGAGTAACACATCCCTAGAGCTCCCACCTGGCTCAGACTTCACAGGGCTCCATAACAAGGTTTCTAACTGAACATTTCCTCAGAGAAGAGTATTAGATTTGTTTCCAGGAGTGTCTGGCTTTATCTTACCCTGAAACCTCAGATACATGCGGTAGCTGACTATTCAGAGATTAAATTCATCATCTTTCCCACTCCCATGCAGCTGAAAGTCTCTCCTCTCCGAGGAGATGCCTCAGTGCAGAAAGGAAGCCACATGGGAAGGGGGAAGACTGAATTCTTCTCGTGCTCTGAGGATGGTGAAAGCAGTGAGAGGGTTGGCAGAGGGGCAGCAGGACCGTGGTTCCTCAGGAGGTTCCATCTACAAATGAATAACAAAGAGGGTCCCTGAAACATTAAGAGACAGAGGGACTGTCTCCTCTCTCTCCCCAAGCCAAAATCCACAGCCCCTCCTTGCCTCAGCAGCAGCTTTAGGAGCCCCCTCTCCTTCCTCCTGCCTCCCAGCGCTGCGATGCAGAGCCTGTGAGTGGCTGATGCTCTCTGCTTTCCTGAGGCGTGAAATGCAGCAGCCCAGAATGCAGGCAGTCAGGGCCAGGGCAGAAATGCCAAAATCAGTTTGCAAATGTGTCGATTCATGCATTTTTAAACAGGTGTCAGAAAGGGTGGCTGTTGTTTCAAAAGGCGTTTAATTGGCATTCCAGTTTGCCTTGTTTTAATTGCACAAAAATGCAGTGAGAAGAAAACCTGTGAGTGGGAGATTAAATAGGACAGTCTGTCTGCAATAAAATGGAGTTTCCTTAATTAAATCTGCTCAGAAGTTGCTAAAATTTTGTCACTTGTTTTATTTCACCATTTAGTTTCTGGAAAGAGGGGAGGAAGTGGGTTTGTTCACACAAAAATAATTTATTATTATTATTTTTGTAGATGTCTAACAGGCTAATGTTGCGGGGTAGAGTTCCTGGCAGGGAAATGGTTGAGTCACTAAGGCTTTAAGTTTTTTTAGGACTTCTGCACAGAAAATTCAGGAATTCTTTGGATTCTCAGCATCTGCGTGTGTCGTATCTGAATCCGTGTATGGACTTTGGAAATGCACTCGCTGTCCAGTATGAAGCAAGACTGTAAAAACTAAAGAGCATGACCCTAATCCCTGGCTGTTTCAGTGATATATTCCCTACTGTTTGCAAGGGAATGCCATGAATCTGCCAAGTCCACCGCTAAACCATGTCTGTAAGTGCCCCATCCACATATCTTTTTGAATACTTCCAGGGATGGTGGCTTAACCACTTCCTTGGGCAGCCTGTTCCAATGCTTGACAAGCCTCTCTGGGAAGACGTTTTTCAGAATATCCAGCCTAAGCCTCCCCTGGTGCAAATTGAGGTGATTACCTCTTGTTCTGTCGCTTGTTTCCTGTGAGAAGAGACTGAACCCCACCTTCCTACAACCTTCTCCTGGGTCAGCCTGTTGAGTGTTTGCCTTGGGGAGTGGGGTGGTTTTTCCCCGGTGTTTTATCCAGAATGTGGTGTTCATGCTTCCATAGAAGGAAACCAACAAATGCAGGTGAAATTTCCTCAGGCTTCACCTGACAAGCGGCACGTAATGAGTTGGGTTAATGATACCACTTCCCCAGGAGCAAACTGGGGACTTTGGCTGCTGCAGTTGGTAATTAGGGATTTCAGCTGTTCTGCACAGAACGAGGTTGAGCTGACAAGAAGGTAATTACACTGCGGTGCATTAAAAAGCAGGTACTGCATGTACAATTACTCAGGAATTTGTGTGTGTGTTTTCCTACCTTCATAGTCATCCCCTAACAACAGAACCAGGGACGGCTGGTGCAGGGTGCTTGCCAAGAAAAGCAAATTAGGAGGGTTATTACAAACCAATGTTTTCCTGTGTTCAAAGCCAAATTTAACAAATGCTCACTCCCTCTTGAGAGGGGGAGTAAGAAATGGAAAGAGAACCAGAGAGTTGAATTTCTGAAAGAAATTAAAGTACTTTGTTTATATCTGTATGGTTATCTTCTGCCTTGGCTTTACCACTACTAAGGTAACAACACAGCAGAATGGCAGTACATGGAGGAGTCTCGGAAAGCCTTTGGAATTTATTTCCATGTGGGGTTTTCTGACATGCAGTGGCTCTCTCTGTGGAGCTGGGTGGGAGCACCAGTAGCTTCTGCCTTAGTGTTCCAGACTGCAACAGCCAGGCTGTGCAGGGATGCGTGTCCCTTGCCTGGGGACTCTGCTGCAGGGCTCATCCTGTGAGGGAGACTGGGAAACACCAGCATTTCAGTGATGGATGCTCTTAGTTACCAGAAGCACTCTTGTGTCTCTTACGGCCTTTTGGTTCTGGCATTTCATCTGTTTTAAGTTTCAGCTGGATCTTACATTCTCATTTGGTAGATGCTGTGCGATGCCTTCATCTGTTACATCCCCAGCCCTTCGCCCTTTGCTTTATGGGGACAGCTCTGCTCCCGCTGCCAGCAGGGGTGATTCCCTTTTCCCTCCTCCCCTCCTTTCCATCCCCATCCCTTGGAAGGGTCAGGAGCATGACAGCAGCTCTGTTCACTCCCAAGATCATTCATACGTAGGGCATCTCTGCCCATGCAGAGCTGCTGGCACAGCTGAGAGGCGAGGCCATCTGTGTCAGCAAGGACAGTCGCTGTCTGTGAAGATTAACTTGGAAGTTCCCATTGGCAGGACCTCTTAGCTGTGGTCCTGTGTGTCCCCTGGGGTGTTTTGGTGGTGCTCTGGCAGGTCACCTCCTGGTGAGTGACTCAGGGCTCGGCTGGTGCAGTGACTCCAGGGCCAGGGCACTGGGCTGCTGTGCCACACCATTGCCCCACTTCCCTCCAGCATGGCAGTTCGGGCACAGCCTGTCTCTCTAGTGTTTAAGCTACTGGGATAGTCAAGACAGAGGATTGGTTGGATGGAGAAACTCATGGTGCTTGTGAGCATATTCAATGAATATTCCTTTTCCTGCAAAGCAAGGCAGTGTCGCCTCTCAGATCATGTGAAAAGGTGAGGAGCTTGGGCTGGGTTTTCTCACCAGCTGTGATCACTGACCTGAAGCTACCTTGTTGATGTTTTGCATGAGAAATACATAAATTCAGCAAATTAAATGCTGTTAAAGGAGACCAGCTGCTTGTGAAAGGGTCCTCAGCAAGATACCAGGCAGTGCTCTGTCTCCCCAGCCCAGAGAACAAATGCTGCTTTCCTGAGCAGGAAGGGAGGATGGAGAAACATCCCCTGCAGTTTCACAGGTTTTCAGTCTGCAAACAGAGGTGATCAGGAGTGACTGCATCTAAATCAAGAGGGAAAGTGATAATAATGTGCTGGTACCGTGACGGGTGCTTCATCCCTACCTGGGTAGATCAAATTAGCCTTGCAAGGCATCACACAGCAAAACACTTCTGGGTACAATACATAAAGAATGAATTTGTAGTTGCCTTCTGTAGATAAAGTTGAGGGCTTCAGACCCTGGAGATCACAGCTTGTACATTGTTCATCCTCTTTTATCACATAGAGGTGTAAAGGAAGAGGAGGGTTAGTCTTAAAAGGCACCACATCTGCCTGGGGACAAATTCCTAGAGGAATTAAACTGCTTCAGCATGTGCTTAAGGTATGACCAGAAAATGGAGATGCTGACATTCTACTTCTGTATCCAAAAAGCTGCTAAAGATCTTTTCATCAGGAATGCAGGGAGAGCAGCAAATACTGCTGGGATGCCCTAGAAGGGCATTTTTTCCATCTGCAGGACACATGTGAATGTAGAGAAAATAATGGACTAGTGAAATGCTTGCTTGGTGGTATCTATCAAACTTCCCCCAAAAACCTAAAATCCAACACTAAAATTTTATAGGCTCAGGGAAAGGAATGCTGATTGGCATGCTGCAACAAAGAAAAATGCAAAACTTTTTCATGACATAGATATAAGTGTAAAATAAAATTCTTTTTCTCTGTAGCCAAATAAATCAGAAAGAAAGAAATATAATAATTTATTGTTGGTACATAAACTTTTCACAGAGAGTAATTTCCACCTAAGGAAAAGTGCTGCTTTATCATGAGCAAAACAGGAGTAACAGTGAATGCAAATAAGGTCATCTTTTGCCTGATGGTCCAAATTGTGAGTCTGCTCCTGTACACATGGCAGAGATGAGCATCCTGCCTGAGCGAGGAGCCCCAGCAGCATTCTGAGAAGGTGGCACTGAGGATAAGGGAAGTCTGCTCGTGCTTCACGTCCTAAATTATTAATCTGGTTCTGCCTGCCATGTTAAAATTGTAACGTTATTTCTGAGGTCTTCAGGCAGGCAGATTTGCTCTGCCACGTGAAAAACCTTAGTTTCTTTCATGTTCTTCCACTCAAACCGCCTTTAGAAAAAAATAACAAAATAACAAAAACAAAAAACCCACAAACAAACAAAAAAAAACCCACCAAAAAAAACCCCAAAACCCAACCAACCGAACAAAAAAACTTCAGAAAACCAAACCTACAGCTCAAAACCATGGAGTTTTTTATAGCCAGCTCTAGTAAGCTATTCCCCGTTTTGTTTTCTTGGTCACAAAGCAGTTATATGGTACCCCCTGGCTTTTTTGACATAGAAAGTCTTTTCTCTACAAGTCTGCGTTGTTTCCAGTGTTGAATCTAATTTGCATGTGCTCAGGTACAAAATTGTCCAAAAGCAAAACTGCTGGAAATTGGATTCTTAAGAGAGCAAAACACTTGCAGCAGAATGCCTACGATTATATCTGCAGTTGTTGTGGTAGACTTTTTATCTTCATAATGGAGGAATCTCTGCTGATAAAACAAGAATGCAGTTCTACATTGCATGATGAAAGGCTCACGGAGATGCTGTTTACTTGAGTCTGGCACAGTTATCTGAAACTTATGGAGAATTTTTAGTGCAGTATAACATGATTCCTGTGGCATCCTGACAGTCCTGTTGTCATCCAGGGAGGATAGCAGTGGTGTGGGGGTAGGAGATGCTTTGATTAGACAGGAGGGAACAAGATGATGCTGATGAAATTCCTCCAGATCAATAGGTCCTGGGTTAAATATTGCCATGAGATTTGTCATTTCTGTGTCTCTGCAGATGCAGCTTGTACTGCACAGATTTTTTTTTTTTTTAGTAGACACATTCTCAACTATTTCCTGATCAGGAGAGTTTATAAAATATTTTTTTTCCTCTCTTTTTAGCAAAAGTTTAACTTTTAGTGCACTTATATAACAGTAGCCAACATCTTGATGTGTCCTGGGCCATAACAGCTTGCCATAGTCCATCAGCAGGTTTAGTTCAGAGGTTACAGAGGGGAAAAAGGATTTTAAACAATTGCTTTAATGAAAAAATGAAAGGTCCCATTGGATCGATTTCTTTCTTTCTTTTTCTTTCTTTTCTTTCTTTCTTTCTTTCTTTCTTTCTTTCTTTCTTTCTTTCTTTCTTTCTTTCTTTCTTTCTTTCTTTCTTTCTTTTCTTTCTTTCTTTCTTTTCTTTCTTTCTTTCTTTCTTTCTTTCTTTCTTTCTTTCTTTCTTTCTTTCTTTCTTTCTTTCTTTCTTTCTTTCTTTCTTTTCTTTCTTTCTTTCTTTCTTTCTTTCTTTCTTTCTTTCTTTCTTTCTTTCTTTCTTTCTTTCTTTCTTTCTTTCTTTCTTTCTTTCTTTCTTTCTCTTCCTTCCTTCCTTCCTTCCTTCCTTCCTTCCTTCCTTCCTTCCTTCCTTCCTTCCTTCCTTCCTTCCTTCCTTCCTTCCCTCCTTCCCTCTTTCTCTCTTTCTTTTCTCTCTTTCTCTCTTTCTTTTCTTTCTTTTCTTTCTTTTCTTTCTTTTCTTTCTTTTCTCTCTTTTCTCTCTTTTCTCTCTTTTCTCTCTTTTCTTTCTTTTCTTTCTTTTCTTTTTCTTTCTTTTCTTTCTTTTCTTTCTTTTCTTTCTTTTCTCTCTTTCTCTCTTTCTCTCTTTCTTTCTCTTTCCTATCAAATTAAGTTTTCCTGCTCCTGATACTTCCAGCTAACCAGCCTTCAATCATTCACATGAGCAAGACACATTTACATTTAGCAGTTGTATGAAAGGATGAGGGTTTCTCACCAAAGGCACTATAGAAACAGGCAATTCTCCTTCCCCAGCAAGAGCTGCTAAGTGGTTTAAACAAACTGGTTCTTGCTAATTCTGAATCCCTCTAGAGATGGATTTTCACCCTTCAGCAAAATGTGGAAAAAAGAGAATATTATGCAAAATAAACTTTCTTTTCTTAATATCTCTACATCTTTCTAGATCTCTTTCTGCTGTCTTTGGGTAGGTTAGCTTCATTTCAATCACAGATCTGCGTTAGAGGTTATAAGGTTTCTTTATCACAAACATGCAATTTCACCAATAATTTTATTTCTGGACTAAGAAGAACCAGCTTCTGCTGGATCTTGTAATGACATCCAACTGCCTTGTCTTACGACTCTGCAGGCTGCTTCTAAGCTGTGTTTTTGATGTAACTTAAAACAGAATGCCACAAGTTTGAAAAAGGCTTAGGGAAAAAGGTATGAGACTGATGCTTGGGGAACATGACTTAGAGTGGGAGATTAAAGAAGCTTGGTCTAGTTAGTTTATCCATGGGAAGGGAAGGAGTCACTTTGGTTATGGTCTAGAAGAACCAACATTGATAAGAGACTTCTGATACTCAATAGTGTTTTGATCTCCGTATTTCTTATTCTGTTAGATCTAAGGATTTGATGCTGAGTTTAATATGCAAAAAAATACATTATGGATAATTAATCTCTGTAGATACTTAGGGAAGTAGTGGATTCTTTCTCACTTCTAAGTCTTTAATTCAGCAATACCTACCTCTTTTGTACACGTTTTTCTTTTATAAGGCAGAGGAAAGTTGATACAGATGATGCCAAGAATCTGTGTAAAACTTTTATGGCTCAAGCAGAGGTTTAGGCTTTAGGCTTAGGAGAAATTAGTCAGTGTTCTCTGGCCTGAGTTGTTTAAAAGATCATAACAGAGGACAGAATGCTGCCTTCTTTCCTTACAAAAATACATCTGAGGATATGATCAGTAAGTGAAGTGAGCTGTTACAAATCAAGGGGTACTACTAAGCAAAGAAATGTACAGCAACCGCATACATTGAGAGAGAAATGACCAAATTAGGATTTTCCTGTCTTGTTTCCTTCTGTCTCAGCAAACCTTGTCAATTCCAGTGACTGCTGTTATTGAACCAATAATGGCCAGTTGTGCTTTATCGTCTCTGGTAACATCCAACGCTTGTGCAGGAGTAAAGATCCTGCTGGTTACCCTGTCAGGGAAAGGCCAGTTAGCCCAATGATTCTGCAGAGATTGATTAAGCAATGCAAAATAATCAGGCCTCTGGGAACTTTTAAGATTACCACCATAAGCCTTGGATTCCCCTGGGTGTATTTATCACGTGGGGTCCTCTCCATAGAGTGGTTATTAATAGGCAGCTGTTTGTGTTAGAAATGTTTTGCTGCTACTGATGTGGTCCCTTGGAACATTCATCTGCCCTGTTTGACTTGCTATCAAAGGAGACAGTAAAGCCACACTGCTGGCTTTAAATCTCTGCTTCTTAAGCTTGATATTGCTTTCCATCAGCACCCAGGTACAAGGAGAGGTCCCCATGTTACCCATCTCATCGAATTTACACTGGGAGTAAAAGCACTGGCTCCAGCAGCAGGGCTGTCAGTGGTCAGTGGCCCAGCACTGGCAACCCATCTCTCCCTGTAAAGCAGTCAGCTGGTGAGAAGCTCTCCTATAAATGACCTAAATAAACTGAGATGCCCTGTCAGTGACAGGTTGTTCCCCATGCTCTGCCAGAGACAAGAGTTTTACGTGACTTTGTGGTGCAAATCTCTCTTGCAAACTCAGTCCCTTTCTGGTATGGCAGAGAAGAAAGGAAAGAGCCTTCTGCACCGATGGCAGGAAGCTTTCCAGCTGCATGCCACAGCCGTGGGCTGCACGCCCCGGAGTGGGGCAAAAAGGGCTTCCTGCAGGTCTGTCATTCCTGCAGCAACGTTGCCTCTTGTGATTTCTTTACCCTTCACTTTCTGCACATACTTCATATGATCTGCCCTCTGCTCTTGTCTGACAGAAGGTGAATCTCAAGTCAGCTGCTGAAAAGTTCACGTGCTAGAATCCTGTTTCTCTGCTTATTTTTACCTTTTTAGAGCAGAAGGAAATAGAAGTGAAACCATCAGTCTTCCTGTGGGCTGATAACATGTCACATGAGGAAAGTCCTTGGCAGAGCTTGATTAGCTTAAGCATGGGGTCGTGTCACTTGTGTCTCTGTGGCTCCTGGATGAAGCAAGGCTGCACAGGCAGCCTAAAGCCTGGGCAAACCATTTTCCCATCTGTCTGCAGAAAACCTCTGTGGACGTAGCCTGAGTAACTCAAGCTCTTTCAATTAAAAAAAAATAATTGGGATTAGCAATTAGCCCGTTGTTTCAATGAGCTTTGGCTGGGGTTGAAGGCAAGTCCATGTGCAGTACCTGGGAGATACCTGAAATAGATATAAATGAGCTGCTGCTCAGCAGCACTAATGAGGCTCTGGAAAGGCTGCTCTGGCGTGCACTGCTGTATTTCCCAAGTGCCCTGCTTCCTCCTGTCTTGTGTGGGTGCCTCTTGGAGCACAGTGAAAGCCCTGCAGTCCCCATTCATGCAGACAATGCTGTTGTCACCACTAAAATGATTTGTGTGGTGTAAGGCTTGAAGTTTGATCAGTCTTTTCTCCTAATTTAGGATTTTTGTTTAGCTCTTCTAGAAGAGTTTTCAGATTATACATGAGGAGGAAAGAACAGGACAACAGACATCTGAATTTTCTAAAGGATGGAGTGAGCATCCTAGCTTAATAACTGATTACTTTTGCGTGTCAGTCTGTGTGAAATCTCCCTGATTGGATCAAGAAATCCCTGTAGACTCACACTACAAACTTTTGGCTTGTGTAGATACAGGATTTTGCACACAAAAGGTAAAAATCTTCGGAGTCAAATTTGAGAATCTTCCTCACTTCATGTACAGGATTTTTGGGGTGATGGTGGGTGGGTTTTGTTTGTTTGTTTGTTCTTTTGAAAGGTCTACAGTAAAGAAACTGAGAGGAGAACTAAGAAAACAGATTGTAGAATACAGATGATATTGGGGCCAGCTTTGTAGCTTAATCAGATTCAAATAATAGAATTTAGCAGTGTTTTTCTCAGTGTTGCATTGACTGAATTTAAGATAGTTTTACTGGAAGGGAGGGAATGTTAGAAGTGGATGATGTAATCTTAAACTGTTGGCACCCCATAAATGAGAATGGCCTTTGCAAAGCCAAGTTGAAGTGTTATCTATTGAATAATGATGCAGTGAGCAACTATTGCCTTCTTGCTCTTAGCATCCGTCAGGTTAAATAACTTCTGCATCAGTCATTCTGCATCGTGCAAAATGTCATTTTAATAGGGCAGTGACATGGGATCAATAGGACCTTCTTTGAGAATTAATTGTATTTGTCTTGTGCTGCTTGCTGGATCTTCAGGAGATCACAAATAAAGCAGAAAGTATTCAGGGTAACACAAAAGTGAATAAAGCTGTGTTTCGGTGATGCCTTTTCCTGGTCTTAAAATCAAGAGTCAAACATGGTTAGAAGGGAAAAAGGGATTTTACCTTGGTATTTATTTTAAGGATCCTTAGGTGCAGCACGCCCAGGTGGAATGCACCTCCATGCACACCGCAATGCACACCCACGATAGATCTGGTATCACATTATAGGTGTTACTAATTAGCAAATCTATCAAAGATTCCCCAATGAGAGGCTCGAGTGAGCCCCCCTCCCCAAGGAACCTTCCCCTGGATGGTTCTATCTCAGTTTACAAAATGTGTTCTGGAGAGGACCTTGGGGTCTGGGCACACTGATCCCTAACTACGTAACCTCTAAAATGTTGAGTCTCCCGGCTTAACAAACAAGTCCAAGAATGTAGGCAAAAAGCACTAAGAATACAGAAGTTGTAAGAAGATATAACAGGGGTATAAAAGAAAAGACAAAAATCATCATGGCATCATCGGTAGTGGTGTTGAAATATCCAATGTTAGGGAGTTTGCTGTCCTGAGACAGAGGCCTAATGTTCTGAGACAGGCTTAAATCTACCTAAATGAATTATTTACACGTTTGCTGGACATGCATGCATGGAGAAAACTGAAGAAGAGTTGCAGGCAGCTGTCCTGGCACAGGAACACGTGGTGAATCTCATTTCAGTGGGAAGACACTCTCACATCATAAGGGTGGAACAGGTCCAGTGAATCCATAAATCAGCTGGTTCTTGCACAGATGGTAAAAAGTTCTTTAGCCATCCACCACATTGGCACCATCGCTGCCAAGAAAGGGACTTCTTACAGTCTCCTGTCTTTTCCTAGCTGTACTCCACAGCTCAGGGGCTCCCACAGCTGAGGGCAAAGCTGCCGGTAAGGTTAATATCTGGGTTGGATGACTTAATGAAAAAAATGTGGGGAAGGATAACTTAGACTATGCAGCGGATACAGCAATATGGTAATTAAAAGAACTCACGCTTTCCCTAAATTGCTCCAAATTTATAGCTCTGCAAGCTGTAGGGAACTGGAAGCAGACATGAAGCTTGGTGAAAGGGAGCTTCAGGAAGCAGAGGAATAGCACAGGCATGAAGAAAAGAACCTGCAGGAGAAAGAGCTGAATTACTGTTATTAAAGCATAATAATCCTATTTTTTATTCATTTTTTACTGATTTTCATAATGTATAAAATTGAGTTCATTTTTATTCATCCGATGGTATAGCCTTAAATACCTAAATACGTTCTTATATCCGTACATTTCAATAATATTTCATCTTTTTATCTTTTTCTTACTGGTTATGAGCATTGATCAAGTTCAGACAGGACAGTGTATTTATTTTAACCCATGATAATATCTGTGAATGCTGCTTCAGGTCATCTTCATCATTAGATCCCATAACTTTTCCCATAAACAGAGTAAACTGGTCCATTTATTTGAAAAAGAGTAAGAAAAGGCATTGATGGTTTATGTCTTTAAAAAACGGACATGAAGTCTACAGTTTTTGAAAATTAGTAAATATTCCTGGCTGTAAGAAATAAAAATAGAGAAATAAATAGATAAATAAAAATACAACAGACAGAAGTTCAGGTGCAGATTTCCAGGAAGCCACATCAGGAACAGACATATAGATTGAAGCATGTGAAAAATGGCGCTAATTACTGAAAAATCAGGGGGTAACTTGTGCTCAGATTTGGTCAGGCTGAAACACCTTTACCAATCTGAGACTGCACACATGCCATACACAGGTGTTTGTATATATACATGTATATAGTGGCAGCTGGGCAAGGGGTGGAAAACGTGGGCATTCCTCTGAGAGCAGTGGAGAGTAGGGGACCCTGAAGTGCTATTTGTGAGTGAAAGCACTTCTGGATGTTGTTTGATTTGTTTAAAAATAGATATTCTGGTGTTGCCTTTATCTAGGCATTGCATTCAAACCAGAAACCAGCGCGCTACTGGAGATTTTTTGAACTCGGTGTTTGTTCTGAGAACCAGAATGGGAGGTTTTAGTTGTTGGGGTCACTTCTGTGTGGAATTTCTCACAGCTTTGCAGGACTGGAGGGAGAATTAATGTCTGAAAGCTACCTGAATGAGCAGAGCAAGGGTGTGCACTCAGCTTTCAGAATCAGCCTTTCTCTCCTCAGAAACTCAGCTCTAAATTGAGAAGAGGATGCCTGAAAAGGCTTCTTATGTTATTTCTGTGCTCATCATTGCTCTCAACATGTCAGCGTGATGAAAGCCACTGTAGAAATGTAAGATCATTATGATCATTCTTGTTTTCATCAGTATGGAGTGAAAAAGAGGTCATGGAGAATGATGCTAACAAAAATGACTGGAGAAAGGCGAATGAAACACAGCTATTTGACTTCCAATGGACATTTTGACGGATTAGATTGGAAACAGGATATTTCCTTGCTCTGACTGAAATCACTGCTGACCAGAACACCACAAATAGTAAGAGAGAAATGTCAATGCTGGGTCCACATGCAGCATTGTTTTCCCTTATCTTCTCTGGAAATGCGGTAATAAAACATGTTTAAAACAAAAATCGAGAGTAGAGCCATCAGTGACTTCCCCCCATCCTGTCCCACTTTCACAGCTCTCGCATGGCAGTGAGTTCCCTGGAGTCACATCTGCTTCCTGCTGCTGCCAGTGCAGAGTCTGGTGAGGGCAGCTGGCAGAAGGGGCTGTTGGTTTGGGCTCTGTCCCCTCCTCGGACCCTGGCTTGAGCCTTGACCTTGGAATAGCTGATCCTTCCCCTTTCCCGCTGTGAAAAACCTGCAGTGGAATAATTCTGAATTACCTTGCAAGGCTATCGGGGGGTCTTAATGAATATTTGCAGAGCACTTTGAGACCCTTGAATGAAGGAAGCTATAAAAATGCAAGATGTTATTATTTATTTATGAAGGTCCTTTGGGTTTTGGCCAACAGCATGAATTGTTGACATTTAATTATTGAAACAGTATGCCTATCAGACCCCTTATGGTAGGAAGAGATAAATTATGCAGAAGACTTCAGAAAACCTGGTCAATGCCCTCTTGAGATCTGAAGCAAATATACCAGACACATAGCTCTAGCCTAAAAAGAACTGAATAATTAAACCAAGGAATGAGATCAGTTGTTTGGAATGCTTTTTATAATTCGTGCACCATGTTCTACAAATTATTTATTATTAGTCCATTACTTCCAAGCAGCCTTTTCTAAATAAATACCATCCAGCTTTGCCTATGAGAGTGTCTTCATTGGGTGATTGTTTCAAGGACCACTGAAAATGGATGAGCATTTTAGGTTATTTGAGCAATTACAATGTTTCTTCCTGATACCTTGAAGTGTTAAGGGTTTTTTAAAAAAACCTTACCATAGAACCAATTAATACTTTTAAATATGCAATCAGTCATTTTCATATGAAAAGAAAAAAGGATTTAGATGCTTAGAATGCTTTTGAAGAAGTTGCTTAAAAAGAAGGAAGAGTCTGTGCAGTCACATTAATTATACAGTATACTTTAGATGATGTTTTTCATCCAAGCGTGGCAAAGTTTTTACAACTGTTGAGGCTTAATGTCACTGCAAGGCAAAGTACATAATTTACAGTACTGATGGATAAAGTGAGACACTGCTGTCTTATAAAATTGCTCAAATAACTTAAAATGCTCAAATACTTCCTCTGGTCCTTGATATGTTCACCCAATAAAGAGACCCTTAGAGGATCTCAGGTGCACAGCAAGGAAGCAACAAGAAAATTCTATTCTTCCTCTCCAGGGAATACTTCCTTCTCTCCAAACTGTAGAAAAGCAGTGGTGTTAGCATTACAGAGGATTACTAGAAGGGAGAAAGACTTCAGGAAACCAGCAAACCAACACCTTTTGCCCCACCTTCTCATTTGCTTGCTCATTTTAGCCCCTAGATTTTGGAGGCACGAAGATTTTTGAATAGGTGCAGTTGACTGACTCCAGGAAGTTCTGGTTTAGCTGATGCTCTGCTCCAGGCTGAGTGAATTTGAGATTAGAGCTCCTCCATTCCATGGCAATGCAGTGATGCGTGGACATGATGTTAAATGAAACCTCTGACTGAGCAATGGGATTGTTGCCGTGATTTGAATGGAGGGACTTTTCCTGCCAGCTTTCTTGCAAGACATTGTTTCAGGAATTTATCCATTCCAATAGATCATTGTGACTTTGACTAACTTAGAGCTGTTCATTAAATTATTATATTCTGACTGTCATTTCAAGTAGAAAGAGTACTTCTCTTTGTTTCCAGCTGTGTCAGTTGTATCACAACTGAGGGAGTAATGCCCTGTGCAGAATCATGCAAAGTGGAATTTGCTGTCCATCCATTAACCAGCATCCTCTCCATAGCATCTCGCCTCTCTCTGGCTGTCTCTTGTTCAAGTACTGCCTGTGTCTGACCCTGCCTCGGTTATCAGATATGACAAGCTCGCAGCCCTAGGTAGTGTGACTCAGAAATAGTTGGGGAAAGGGAGAACAGCCAGTTTCTGTGACAGCTGTAGAAGAGGATTAGTAAATTCCACAGATGTGAATGATTCCTTCCAGCAATGCAACTACTGAGCTAGAGAATACTGAAGGAAACTAATAATTCAGGCTGAAAATCCTCTGTCTGGGGCAAGTGGTGCTGCTGGATGTTGCTCCTTATCTGAGTGGGGACTGAAAGAATAAAAAACCACCTTCACCCTCTCTTTTCTCCTGTTCTTTCTTTCTGTTTCCTTGATCCTTAGCTGCTGTAGTTCAGGGTAACCATTATACATTTACATTTGATATTTCTAATATATTTGTAAACTTTTGGAAACAGAACTGAAGATGAGTAATTCATGTGGCACCAAAAAAAAAATAAAAGGGCAGATGATTTTCTCGGACTTTTAAAGGGGTTTCCTTTACTTTATATTATATAAAAGGCTACAATGAGCAAAAGACTTCTAAATTCTTATTGATGTGTTGTTCAGCTCAATTTTTGCAGTTAAGCATTTAAGCTTTCCAAACATTTGCTCTGATGCTGAAACAATAGGCATTTCACATGCTGCAAGTATATGGCATTTTGGAAGAGTCTAGTTTGTAGCACTAAGTGTGTGCCTTCCATTTGACTTTGTCACCAAGCACTGTGCTTAGTATGAAGTCCAGAAATTAAATTGTCCATGCCATAAACCAGGATAGTGGAATATTGAAAACAGAAACCATATCCCAAGATACATCCTGTGCTTAAAAATCCAGGGTGTTCTGGGATCACTGACAGAATGCAAAATGTTCCCATGATCACCTTTCCCTAATGATTCTGCTTAATTGTCTTAAAGATTAAAGACAGTCTGAGGTGGGGAGAAACTGGGGGAAGGGGCAGGCTTAAAACATGAATGAGGAGGTCTGGAATCAATCTGTGGCATTGACTTAGCTTAGTGATGCTCAATAAATCAGATTCTCTTCCTTTCCCTGCTGTATTCATCGAGAGGGAGGAATGAGGATGTCTGTGCTTGTCTGGGACAGGGAGCCTGTGGCCGTACAGTGCTCAGGACAGTGTTACCCCCAGCTTGAATAATGTTGTGAATTTGACACAAACTTTAGCAGTGCTGTGGTATGGGGCATGGCAGGGGAGGCACTAAGGGATTGTGGATATTAAAACTACTGCAGGTTTTGAGAAGCAAGGTCTTGTATTAATTTCTTCCTGTCATTAACTTTCCCGGTCTCACCAACATTTTCTGTAGGATGTGAAGTCATATCTGATATTGATTGCTGTGTAGTCTGAAGCCCAGCTCAGTGTCAGCTTGCATTAAGCTGTAGTTAGACCTCTCCCCTCCTCGCCAGCCCTCCCCCTTCCCCTCAGTGCTTTAATGCCGTAAGTAGGTCATTGCAAAACTGGAAGCTGTATTTTTTCCTTCTCCCCCATGTGGTTGCTGGAATACATTTAATTGCAAAGCAGAGCATCAAAGCTGGAGTAGCCGAGCTCACCTCCAAAAGATAATTAGTGCGTCTCTGTTAGTGCAGCGCGCTGCAGGGTGAGCTGCAATTGGAGATGGATAAATAAGCTGGCATTTGGAATCCTCACGTTTTTAAAAAACAATTTCTCTTTGAGGCTTCAATTGATGTGTGTTTTCCTGGGCCAGAGCAATGCTTGGATTCCCAGTTCAAATGCTCTGATGAGTATGTAGGGAAGTAACAGGGACATGGATGCCTTCAATGCTGTATTTTGGAGGCTTGGCTAAAACATAAACCAGAAGTGAAAAACTGAGGCTGAGGAGAAAGAGAGAAGTGAGGTTTTACTCAAAACTGTGTCAGGTGAAGTGCAGAGGGCCAGCTTCCAGCAGACATGTGGTGAAGCTGTAATACAGCCAGTGATGCCTGGCATGCTTTTGGCACCAGCCCCGTCACTGTGAATATATGAGGACAGCTGTTGGAAAACACTTGATTTCTGGATGTGTTTAACATAAGGGCTAGTTAAGCTTTTGGAAGGTTGAGATGGAGAATTGATCAGAGTAGGGTTTGGCTGTTAAAGTTTAGACAAACTGCTAGGTTTAAGTATACAATAAGAAATTAGGGTATTGAGAGTCTCTTCACAACTCTGCTAGGAACTTCCTAAATTAACTCCCTGTATGAATTTATACAGTAATCTAGTTCCCCAAATAAGGATTATGGTATTATTTTAAAGACTTTAGTAAATCATTCCACTTTAGTGATTATGAGATAAACTGATAAGCATTGTCATAAAAATCTTTATTTACAACCCAAATACAGACTCCGATTTTGCCATTTTAAGCATCATACCAACATATTTTGGGGGGTTTGGTTGAGCATGGGTTTGGTTTGGGTTTTTTCTGTGGGATAAACTTCCGCACCTTGGTCATATAGATTGCCTTAGTAATTGGACAGTTAAATGATAGAAGTTTTATCCGGAATTCTCCTGCGGCCATAAATGCACATGTTGTCATTCGTCACTGGCCAGGGTTGTATCTGCAGGGACAACCTGTCACACATTAATACTGCTAATTAAGCTTCATTGGCAGCTACAGCCAGAAGATTTTTAATCCAGATGGCTTCCTTTCAGGCCAGGAAAAAAACATACATAGTCCTAAAATTCAAAAAGTTAACTTTTAGCTCTGCATAGTATGTTGAGCCCTCACGTTACCATTAAATGCGAGATTACTGCGGCTTTTCTGGAGGCATCTGGGGAATTCTGAATGGTCATGACCAGGTCATGAATGGTCAGGGCTGTGACCTGTCTCAGGATGGGATGTCCAGAGGAGCTGAGGGCCCTGAGCAGAGCAGACCCAGGAAGGTGCAGCCCTGTGGCTTTGCCCACGTTCTTCATCTCACCCCATGGACTAGAGCAGAGTTTGGCTGTGCCTGTCAGAATTGAGAAGAGTGGGTCAAGTTCAGAGCCGAGGTGAATCTCCCTTGAACTTGTGCCAAGATGGAAGTGACCCTACGTGCTGTAACTCTTTGGAGCAATTACGTTAAGGATCTTTATCTGGATCTTTGTGAGGCTTTGGAAAAATGTGCCTGCTGGCTCTTGACTGCTACACTTTACCCATTTTCTGAAATAGGGTAATAATGTCGTGTGGTGGGTTTTTTCTTGTCAGGGTCTGCCTTGTCAAAAGCAAGGCTGGTTTATTCACTTGCAGCTGAATTCAGATTGTGAAAGGCAGGCAAGATTTTAGCCCAAAGGCACCCCTGCTCCACTGGAAGATGTTTAAAAATGTGTAAACTATTATCTCGTTTCACTTTCACACCAGCTTTGCTTTATTTGGACATAAGGCTCCTCAGTTCCTGAGTTTTCTGAGTCATTTTTCTGCCCTAAATCCTTGTGGGTATCTTTTTTTCTTGCCTTTTGAGACCCTGTCCTTGGATCTGCTACTATCTTTGCTGGCTACATGTTCCTTTTTGTGCCTTAATTTGTGGAACAGGGTAATGCTGCTTTCTTCCTTTGTAAACCCACTGAAGAATTGCACCTGAAGAGCGAGCTTGCTATCATTATTTTTCCTTGCTGTGTGGGGAGCTCCTTTTCTGTGGCAGAAATAGTAACATTTGTTCTTCATTTTATTTAAATTACAAGTGGAATTTGTGGCTTCTGTGCAGCTCTGGGGTGCAGCACGCAGAGTCAGGGCCTGGGCTGGTACAGCTCAGCATATTCCACTGGAGGGGATGAAGCTGTGATTTACAGCAGATAAGCATTTACAGTATCTCTGAAAGCCCTCTCCACAATCTGTCACCTGCTATTGTGGGCTCAGCAGCAGGATGAGATAATAGGAAAGATAAGGGATGACGGAAAGGCTTGTTTTCTCCTCAAAGTGGAAAAAGAACTTGGTCAGAAGAGCAAGGCGTAGGTTAGTCCATCTGTGCTGCAAGGAGCACTGGCTCCAGCTCCTGTCCAATACCTGTCAATCTGGAAAAGCAATCTGTGGTTTTCCCAAACTTTAGGGTCACATTTCCAGGCCAGCCTCCTAGGCACTGGTTAATGGCAAGAGAGTGTGTGACTAAGTGCACTAAAATGAGCTCCCTGAGTCTGGGCAGCGTGGACATCCTTACCTGTGGCCTAGGATAGCTCCAGGGTTTCCTAGGACAGCTCCTGCCTTTTCCACCCACAGCATGCAAAGCCAACCACGGCGGGGAACAGCGCTGCCGTGTCCCTGTGCTTGGCTCCGTCCCTGGGCACGTGGGCAGCTGCAGGGCGGGCAGAGGAAGCTAGCTAGAAAATCCTGCCATTTCCCTTGCTCTTTGCCTGATTGGAGCAGCTCAGAAAGAGCAGGTGGCTTTAAGTGATTTGGTCAGTGCTGGTTTTGCCATTCATTCTGCTGTAGAGCTTGCACATGAAATCCACGGTTAGACCCTTGCACATGAAATCCATGGTTAGACCCTTGCACATGGAATCCATGGTTAGACCCTTGCCCATGAAATCTGTGGTTAGACCCTTGCACATGAAATCCATGGTTAGACCCTTGCACATGGAATCCATGGTTAGACCTTTGCCCAGGAAATCCGTGGTTAGACCCTTGCCCATGAAATCCGTGGTTAGACCCTTGCACATGGAATCCATGGTTAGACCCTTGCAAACGTGAAATCCGTGGTTAGACCCTTGCACATGAAATCCGTGGTTAGACCCTTGCACATGAAATCCATGGTTAGACCCTTGCTCTGTAGATGGATTTTGAGAGGAGTTATATGCACATGGTTGCAAAAACAAACTGTTGAAGAAACAAGGTTTGTGCATTCTTGGTTGTCGTGAAGTTGGGATGTGTCACCTGCCATACTTTTAACTGAAACTTTCAAACTACTTTTTGGTGTAAATTTTTGCATTTACCACAGATACTTTTAAGGAAGAAGGTTCAACAATCAATAGCTTTTTGGTGTTCAACAATCATTTTTAGTTCAGTAGCCTTAGAAATACACAACATCAGTTTATGTAAAGACAGGGTTGTTTTTTTTAATAAAAAAGCATAAATTAAGTGCTTTACCTTTAAATGCAATTTTTTTTCCCCTGAGGTGTGAAAGCTTGCTCTTCACTTGTCTTCAAAGACAGAAAATGTTGAATGACATTATTCAGCAACCATTTTTGAAGCTGTGTTTCTTTATTTTCTATTTCTGTTGAGTGCCATGGAAAGCTTATTATTTGGTTTTACTGGTTGAAATGTGTAAGGTCTCTGACAAGAAAGTGGTGTTCCCTTTTCAGTGGGCATCAAAGAGACACTTCATCAATCTAATCTAACACCTTATCTAACTCATTTCCATCCAGATATTTTATTTCTTTAATTCAAACTGCAAAAATACCACAATTTTTCCATGTGCTTGTTCTTTCAGACATCTCCTACTCAGGTGACAGATCTCTCTTTCATAAAATTAGAGATCATATAAAAAGCTGCAGATTTCAGATCTTTCTCTTCATGGAACTGCCTCTTGGGCCATAAAGAAAAAAACCTGAAAATTATGCTTTTCCTGTGAAGTATAATTGGACCACTTTAAAGAAACTCCATTATGAAATAAGATGCTGAGTTAGTGTACAAAAGCACATCAGGTATTTCCTTGAACATCCTTAGAGAGCAAAACCAATTTTTTATTATTATTATTATTATTATTACATGGCGGTTGATGTTATAGCGTTGTTGTGTCATTACCTTTTTTCTGAGGTCCTATACTTAAGGCTGAGCTAAGCCTTTTCAAAAAAATTGAGATTTTTTTCTCTTTAGTCCTGCAAATAATCCTTTCTGCATATTAAATCGGAACTTTTTCTAGCCAGTGAATGTTTTGGCTATCTTGTTTTCCATGCCTGATATCCATTCAGCACAGGAAGTGGAAGTACCAGAGATGCAGCAGGAAAATTGGATGAAGAACTGTACCAGCAGAAAAAGTATCTGAGATCACCAGCTGAAGATTCCTTATTTACCATATTAAGCTCAAAATGGAAAAAATTGAGCCTGACTTTTGATCCTCAGCCTACTCAGTTGTACAGAAATCTGTTTGAATAGACAGAATATATAAGTGCTTGTCATACATATCTATGGCACGCTTAAAATAGATTGATGCATTTCCTTGGCTCTAGGGTTTGGGGGTTTTTTTGTGATCTTGACATAAAAAAATAATTTTTTTTAATACTAAAATTTGCGTTCCTGAGTCATCTCGAGCAGTGCATCTCAGACCTTGCCTTATGGATATTAAAAATGTTCACAAATTCACATCGTTCTTCTCCTCCCCAGAGTCTCAGGAACGTAAGCCCCTCTGAAGTCAGCAGGAGAGCTGCCAGCACATCACTGGCAACTTTCAGTGTCACCCCTGACCCTCAGAGGTGCACTGAGGTCCACTCTGAGGCACAGGGGGCTACGTGTACCAAAACTCAATAGAAAATTCTGTCTGAATTTTGTGCGTGGTCAGACTTTGCCTCCGAAATAAATGTGACCTGTTGAGGCTGTGTAGGTAAGGCTGGCACAGAGACCTGGGTTTGAAGTAGAGAGTTTTATGATCATCTGGAGAAAGTTTATTCTAAAGTTTTCTCCTCTTGGGACGTAAACCACTTAAGTGCTGCACTGATGATGCAAACTGCCTTTTGCTGTCTGTTGACTCTGCATCTTGATAGGGATGTGGGATGAGTAAGAAATGTTCCCCATCAGCATGAAAGGTAAAGCATTTAAAATGGAAACCTGCATTCTCATTCCTCCTGCTGGAGGAACTGGTGAGATACTGAGGGAACAGGTGGTCTCTTGTTTGATTTTGGGAGAGGTAACAGTTTCTCTGTGTTAATTTTTCTTCTTTGAAACTTTCTTTTGTAGCTTTATTGACTTGCTGTGAGAAAGGAGCTGGGTTTTGAGGTTGCAGTTGATGCTGGTCTCTGACTGACCTGTGGGAGCACTGCTGACCTTTGATTCACTTTGGTGCCAGGTGCTGAACCTTCTTATCAAACAAATTTTGGTTGTCTCTTTTTTTAAAGCTGTAAAAAGAAAAATAATGGACAAAATTTGCTGCAACCTGGTTGCATCTTGTTCTCCAAAGGGTTCCAGAAATTTGATATGTAGAAGAAGAGGTGAAATTGGTAGGGAGGTGCTCTTTGAAATGCCCTGAGGAGTATGAGAGGAATGCAGCAGTGCCTGGAAGCAGTGATTTATGCTAACCTCAACACAGTCAGTTAATTTAGATCTTCCTGTTTGCTCCCTGCACAGAGTATGAAATGCTGTAAGGCTCTGCATCGTGCACACTTGTTCAGGTTGCTTCATCTTCTGTTTCATTGTTGGGTGCCCTCATGATCAGAAAGGGTTTGACTGGGTTAGGTCTGTGTTCTGGGGATTTATGTTCCCTTCTGAATACTGACTCCATTGCAGGCTATTTTCCTCTGTAAATGCCTAATGAAAAATAGAGTATTCTGAAGCCTTGATGGGCAAAGCCCCTTATTTAGCTAACCAAAAGATAGGGGATCTGGAGACACACTGCTTTTTTTTGAATTTTTTTTTAAGTTGTAACGTGAGGATGTGTAAGGATCAGGAACAAAAAGGTTCAGAAAGGCTGAGAGCAGTCACCAAAGGATGGCAAAACCTGACCTAGATTGTCAGTTTATCCTTTTTCGTTTCAAAACTTACATTTTTAGCTGCTAAGACCTTCTTCTGTCAGATTTTTTGGGGCTTGGGGATTTGCATTTAATTTGAACTAGTCATCTGAATACTCTTTGTGGTTTTATGGGGATAGGCACACACACACATATATAAGATGTTCTTGGCAGATTTGCTGGGTTGTATCACATACGCTGTTCCGTGCTTTTCTTTTCCTTCTGTGGTACACGTTGTTTTGTGCTGTCTCACCCAGGGTAAATTGGAGGTGACAGTAAACAACGAGCCTGACTTAGTGCCTTGTACGTGATCTGAGGGCAATGTCGATTCCATCTTTCACGGATTTCCCTCAAGATCTGTACCTCAGCCTCAGATGTGCCAGGGCTAAAAAATGCTTCCTGTCAGAACCGAATCCCTATGCACACTAAAACTGACAGATAGGCTTGCAGCAAACTACATTAGGAATGAGTCAGTTTCCAGTGAAAGTAGAATAAATTTGATCAGTTTAGTGCAAAACTTGTTTCCAGTTGCAGAAATGCCTCCTCCCACCCTTCCTGCAGAGGGAATCGTTCCTTGCAGGTCTGAATGTTACTGCCCTGATTTACCATTGCCTTTCACCCCGGAATTATGTGCAAAAAAAACCTGTGTCCATCTTGGTGTGCCAACATACACCACACCACGTGCCATGGTAGCACTTCAGTCCTTGAATCAGGAGTCATGTTTTCAGTTTTGTTGTAAAAACCTCACTGTTGGAGTTTCTTAAAAAGGTGCTCACCTTACTGGGAATTGAATCCAGATTCAGTCCAGTCCTACATATGCAATAGTGTGAATGGGTATTAACTGAGACTGATGCATAATTATTATGTGGAGTTGACAGATAATTTCCATGGAGGAGCAGGACTGTGTGCAATTAAATTGCTGAAGGAATTACATGGACAATTATCGTATATTTTGGGTAATGAAGAAATGCCAGCTCACTAAATGGATGTCTTCTGAGTAAACAGTTATGTTCATTTCAAACCTCATTTATATAATGAATGATATGCAAACTGCATTTGGACCGTAGTAGATACAGCTCAGGTCACCAGCTAATTTAAAATACATATAAATAATATAACTCCCTTGCAGGTATAATTAGTGGAAAGTACCAAATTTGGAGCCTTGGTCTTGAAAATGGGAGCCTTAACTTCAAAAACTGGTAGATTTATTTGTCAAATGGCTGCACAGCTTCACCCAGCCTTCTGCTGGTCAAAGGAATGAGTTATCTTCCCACTGCATGAGATTTTCCACCTCCTTTCTCCACCTCCTTGACCCCAAACTGTCTTTTTCTTTCCCCCTGAAATACAGTAGGCTCCTAAAGTCATTTTTTCCCCTCCCCAAAGCTATTAGCTCTTGTGGATAGGGGCCACTTCAATTTTAACTCCATCAGGCGTTTCACAAGAACACTGATTTTTCCAAATTTTACCCTACCAGAAATGGTGATAAATCCTTTCAGAAGCCTTTTCAGGCTGTGGAAGCAGCTGTCCCCCAGACAGTCCGTGACTGACTGATCCCAGTGCACGGTAGTTTCTCTCAGGTTCTCTCTTGGTGATTCCACGTGTTTTGTCACCAATTTTTCTCTTAGCTTTTCGTGGATTGATCATCCTTAGCAAGCCAAAGGCCAGTAGGGTGAGGGCTGTGCTGTGTTGCTGCAACGTGCAAGGAGATGCACTTGAATTTCCTCACGTTCCTCCCACTGCTTCAGATGGAAATCTTGGAATGTCAGAGCATTTTCTTACTGACAAAGAAACAGAGCACATCCATGTACACTGTTTGCGGTACAGCAGACTACGCTGAGATAGAAACCTTCCAAATGGCAAAGTTCTTAATTCAGTCTTTAATTACTACAGGAAAGGCTGAAGTGCATCACTTAGATAGGTTTAGGCTTCACTGTGCTTTTGAATTGACAAAGGCAGAGAACTGAATTTTTTCCATTGAAATCAAAATTTGCAGACTTGAATTCTTAGCAATTACAGCAATTACAGAATGAAACTCTTAATGTTTATGGATAGCTTAGAGTTCAGAGGTACATTCTAGCTACAGAAGCTGCTCTTGGATTTGAATGTTGAGAAGTTTGGAGTGATTTGGCTTCAGGATAAAGAGGAACCGTTAATAAAGACAAGAAATCAGTACGGGTATCAGTGTGGGAGGAGTAGGAGCTGAGACTCCTGGGTTTAAGTGACACCTAGGAAGCTGCTCTCCTTGTTCTTCCTCCCATTTGGAGGACAGGAGGAAGCATCTTCCTCTCCACTTTCTCCTCCTTTTTTTGCTCTGAGGGAACAATGTAGTGACTGGGGGTTTCTCCTTTCCCTCCCCCCTGTCTCAGTTCTCTCACCTCTGTGAATGCTGCCGGTGAAATTTGCCTGCCTTGTTTGGGCTGAATTCCACCACGTCAATCATCCTGCATGCAGGAGAGAAAGAAATCACTATGAAATGGGTGGTTTGATCCACCTTTCTTGATTCCACTGAGACTGGGCTAAAGAAATCTAGCTGTTGTGGTTTCAGCTCTATTATTTACCCTCTGTGGGGCCTTTAACCATTTGTTTAACTTGTGCTAGTTCACAGACAGGCATTATTTTACCTTCCCATCCTCTAAGCTGGCAGGAGGAGGTTAACACTGGCTAGTGCTAACCCCATGCTAATGTACTTGACCTCTCATCAAGCTGTATGAGCACAGAGTCCTATTTATCTCAATTAAAAAGCGTCTGTCTGGCTCACAGTTCCTGTAAAGCACCAAGCAAACAAATCCTTCACGTGTCTTCATTATTGCTCTGCCTGTAGAACCTCTTAATGGGGTAATTGCCACAGGAGCAGAGTGAACACTTTGAAATTACAGAGGGCTTTTCTGGAACTCAGTGTTAATAGTTAATTAAGCTAAGTAAAAATGTCATTCAGTTAAGGGCATAGGTAAGTTTAAGAGATTAAATATTGCTTTTCCCTCCTGCTTTTTAATTAAAATCAAGTCCCATCGAGGATCTATGCCTTTTGGATCCATATTCATCCCCCAGCAAAGTTCCTGTTCTTCCTTGTAGCCTGCTGTAGACCACTGGCATAGTATGGGATGTTTAACCTAGGAGCTGTTATACATTGCTTGAGACTTTATTTTCTTATTAGAAGAATGCTCTAAATTTTTGCCAATGGAACTGTACTGGGAGGGCTGTGGTGAGCAGGGAACGTTTCTCTCAGCCTGACTCTTGCTAACTGGAGTCAGCCTTGAGGCAGATTGACCCCTGAAGACACAGGTACTGCTATTTTGGCTAAGTTCTCACTGAGGAATTTGCCTGAATGCTGCTCTGTCACTCTTGTTCAAGCAGCAGTGTAGGTGATGCAAAATTAATAAGCCACATGAGTCATATACGCATGATATTGTATTTATAGCAATCTTGTGAGGGCTCATTAACATGTACTTGTAGAAAAGTACTTTGATATTCTTCAGTGAAAGATACCATATCACAGAAATAGAGAGAATTTTCCAGTCTTGATACCAGCTTTAGTAACTTCTTCAGTTGAAATTGTCTAGATCTGAACTTCAGTTTAGGATCCTCTCCTTCGGGGTGGCAAGAGGGTTACAAGACTGAAGAGCTCCAAAACTTCCTGGAAAACTGAATGGTGGCCCAACAAGTCTATGGCTTGAGCACTTCCCACGTTACATTTGTGCCGTAAACCACACAGATTTTCTCATCTTCCCCAGTCAGCTGCAATAGCAACAGTAGAGCCACATAATTAACCAAAAATATTCCTTCATTACTATTTGTTAACATAATAGTTGGGAACGTAGGCTCAGCTAGTGAACCAAAACATACTCCTTTGCTACGGAATTTGGAGTGGGAGGAAGCGTGCTGGGGGAGAGAACATGAGTACAAATTGCCTTTTCTCCTGCACTTTCATTTGTTTTCAGAACTGAGCTGCCTTCTGAAAGGGAGAGAGACAGAGTTAAGGGAGCAAATTGGGATTAGTCACTGCAGCGATCATGCATAGAGGAATACACGATTATTTCAGGCTGACTTTCCTTGGTCTCTTGTCAAAAAGCACTGTTTCTGTGCACAAAATCAGAGGAAACTTAGCAGAAGGATTTTCTGGGCCGCCGTGACTGACATTAGAAAATAGTTCACAACTGAAGGCTTTTCAAACAAAATTATTGGTGGGGTTGTCACGTTGCTTCAGGTCAGGCTCTTGTGTGTTAAGGATGATGGCGTCCTTTGCACTGCACAGAGGAGATGCAAAGCCCTTATCCTTTTGGGGAGGAAAAAATGAAAATTAAGATAGATTTATTATCCCATAGCTGTGCTGGATGGCTGCAGTGCAGACTGAAGGAGCAGTGAGAGCTCCTGGTGGGGCTGGAAACCTATTGGGCTGGTTGCTGGGTGAGGTAACCAGCTTAGTCTCCACAGGAGCAGCATCAATCCGCATCAGTCAGGAGCAAGAAAAAAAACAACCAATGAAGAAGAGAGAGAGACTGCAGAGTGCAACACACATAAATTGGTTGGAGACACAAAACACTTATGTTCTGGTTTTTAAAAATTCATTTAAAAAGTGGGGAACATAAGAGCAAACCATATGCGAGTTTCATATGAAATATGCTCCCTATTTATATAATTTTTAAATATATACGTGGAGAAAATTGACATAAGCTGTTGAGATTTATTGCAAACCTCCGTATAAAGAAGGCATTCTTGATTATTGATGGCAGGACAGTATCATTTACAGGGAGCAGTAGGGAAAGAAGCAGGAATAGGTATTTGTGTCTCCTGCTGCTGGCAGAATAGGAGGCAGGTAATGGGAAAGAGTGGCATCAAATAGTGGTAGTGAAAGTATTGAGTGGAAAAGGATAAAACCTTAGTCTGTGCAGGATAAGCAGTGAAGGGATTCAGTATGAAAGCCGAAGTCATCAAAACACACAGGAAATGTATTTTAAATATTAAGTGTTCAATTCAACTTTTAATTATCCAGGATAACAGCAGCTGGGATAACCCAAAGTCAGGAGGAATAAAACATTTACAAACAGGGCTCTAAGAACACGAGCAGTGCGTCCGCCTTGAAAACTGACAAACAAACGAGTGCGTGGTGTGGAAGCGGAGCCAGCAGAGGAGGGCAGAGCCCGAGTGGCTGGAGCTGGTCACCTGTGCTTGTGGGTAGCCCTGGGCAGGTGGCTGAGCTGGGGGAGAGCCCCAACACCTGCCCACGCCAGCGCTGGCTGTGCTGCGTGGGTGCAGCCTCCAGCCTGATCACCCAACAGCTCGGATGAGCAGTGGCTCCAGGGGGTTATTACTCACTGCAAATAATGCTGTGTCAAGCCCCTGATGTTCCTCCTGTTTCTAGCATGACACACAGCCACTAAAATAGACCTTGCTGGTACCGACCTGGTGCTGCTCCCGCTGCAGAACAAGCCCTCCCTCTGTTAATTGAGACGCAGAGAAATGTGTTTAGCTTCTCAAATTACTGAATCAATTTTTTTTTCCCCCTCCTGCCCCAACTTCCTTGGTTTCTCCTTCTGCCAGAGATCACTGTAGCAGGAAAGAAGTCAAACAGCACTTAATGCAGATAATTACTTCCTGGATGGTATTGTTTTTTCTTTTGGATATGATGCCTGGCAGTTAAAATCTTAAGGAAAAAAAATAAAACTGAGGGATATTTAATTAAATCCCTCTTTTAAAAGTAAATCTGTCTTACCAGGACAAAATCCTTCTTATCTTTTTTTTTTTTTTGTGTATATAGAATCAAATCAGTTAATTCTCACAGTTGTAGCTTCTTCTGCCCTTTGAGGAGTTTTGTTTGAATTATAATCATTATTCTATCTGTACTCTTGGTCTTTCTTCCTAGCTCCTCATTCTTGAGCTGCTTTTGCTAAAGCATTCTGAAATTTCTAGGAATAGCTCGCATGAAATACTTACAATGAAACAAACCAAAACCAACCATGTAAGATGGGGACATCAAATATATTCATAATAAGTTTACAACATTTAAGTGTGAATAGAATAACATGCAAGTTTTTCAGCTTCAGGCAGAATACTTGAGGTCTCATAACAAACATAAATGGACATTAACAGAATGAGTTAGCCTGGTTCTGCAGGAATTGTGCTGTGGCCCATGGTATGGAAGTCATAAAGGCCAGATTTGTAGGTCCGTGAAGATACTGGTGCCAGTGGGATTTTTAAAAGCAAAACTTTTTATACTGGATCTTTAAATATCTTAAAAAATTTGAAAGTGCATTGCACTACTGCCAAAACCTCTGCCAGTACCTTGCCAAGCCACGAGGCAAGTCAAACTTTGGGGTAGTCACAGTGAGGGATGGCACATTCCTGAGCCTGCGTGCTGAGATCACAGCTTCCCTGGCGGGGCATAAGGAAGGGTGGATGATCTTACTGTTAACCTGGCACATTGGAACCTAAGGAAAACTGCCTGGATTCACAATGGAATGGAAAAGGTGGCTTTGTTTCCATCCTCACATCTACAGTGACCAAAATGCGCTGGATCTGGTGATGATGAGAACTGTGTAAGAACATTTGATTTCAAGCTATATTCAGGCCAGACTGGGCAACTGTGTTTTTCTGACCTGCATCTGGATGAGAGCTACTGGCTTTCCTAGGACATCATGGTCTTCACTTTCCAGCTTCTCTTTTACCACATGTGGACGCAGACTGCTTTTTTTCTGGCAGAGCCATCGTTCTGTGTGTTTGGAATTAATTATTTGTAACGTGAATGTGGCAGATTTCAACCAAGAACGGTGCCTCAAAGTTTTGGGGGTTTTTGGGGTTTTTTGTTTGTTTGTTTTTGTTTAAATTTTATTTTCTTTTAGTTTTCTTTTTTTTTAATTACTCAGTTTGATGTGGAAGATGGAGTTGCTCTGTAAGCCGTTAAAATTTAGAGGTAGCACAATGGCTCGTGGGCTGAAGAGGCTCCAAAGCTCTGTGCCACACTGGGCACATTACTGGGCCTCGTTTTTTTTTTTCCTTACCACTGAAAGAGGAGAAAACTTAGATTTGAGATCATACCTGTGTCACTTCATAATCATTCTTTAGATCTCAAAAATCTTCTGTTCCTCCACAAACTTCTTGTCAGGTTAGGGAATTGGTAATGAGCAGCGCCTGAGATAACAGTGCCTTGTGTCTTGGAGCGGTGTGAAGAGGAGAATTTCGAGAAGTTCAAATACATCAGTACGAGGCACAGAGCCTCATCTGAGGGAATGAAACTGTTATGTGCTCGTAAAGATC
The DNA here is from genome assembly GCA_014706295.1 of Lycocorax pyrrhopterus obiensis. Lineage (NCBI taxonomy): Eukaryota > Metazoa > Chordata > Aves > Passeriformes > Paradisaeidae > Lycocorax > Lycocorax pyrrhopterus. The sequence continues at coordinate 71,166,055 of JACSVZ010000015.1, read as the reverse complement.
TCTCTGAATTGCAAAGCCATCCAGGGCTATAAAGATGTAGCTGTTTCATTCTATTTTTGCTCTGCGTGCCTTGCGAACAATTGGTGTGGTGTGACTTTTTGATTTCACACTTGCTAATTGCTGTAGGTTCCAGGAGCATGTGCCAGTTTTGTTTCACAGCAAGAGCCCTAATCATGAATGACTCCTCGGTGCTGCTGTGCACTTTCAAATCTGTTCTAGGTTAGTGGAAAAAGTCACACGTTATGACAATGTGAGGCACTCGGAAAGAGGCCTTTTTTATGACAGAGGTTACACCAAGACAGCGTATTGAGAGAACAATAGATCTCCCAAATCTGTATTCGTCTGCACACGTTGTTTTGTACATAATGGGACTTTCATCTGGCTCAAGGAATACGGGACAAATTATTTCACAAGGATGGTATGTCCTTGTACTGTTTCTCCAGTGAATTGGACACAAATAGGTTTTCCATTACCATCAGTCATGCATGTCTCTTTTTTCCCCTCTTTCAAGTAGAGACAAATGGGGGAAAAAAAAAATCCAAGATTTCCCCAGCTTCTCTTTTTACTGTGGCCTTTACTAAGACATTGCTGCTCTTCGGAACATGGTCTCTACTCTTTGGGTCTAATTTTCTTATTTATGTAGACATTCTGCACTTGTGTGCAACTTTACGAGGATGTTGATGTTTTTCTCTGTCTGCCTTTTTGGCATGCAAAGTGTGAGAACTGAATGAAGAGCTTACAGGGCTAATAAGGCAAGAAAGAAGAATACTGTCAAACTGATTACAGTTTATTCATAAACATGCAAATACTTAGTGCAAGCATTACTGTTCACTTCCACATGCGTGCTGTAAGTGCTTGCAGCAGCAGAGATAAGGACAGCATGGCTAATTTTGCTGTCACAGGTAAATACATTTTTTGTTTATAGACTGAGCTACGCCAGCTGATTGTGTTTATGGTCCTAATCTTTGTAGTAATTTAAGTCAGTCGGTTTTGCCTGGTGGTTGAACTCAGAGGGTGCAGAGTCTATTACTGCTGGTGTTTCATGAAGCTGTGGGGAAGCTGTTGCTCGCAAATGGCTTTTGCTCCTGTGCATTGCAGAGAGCTCAGCGTGCTGTTGGGTGATGAGTTTCTCCTCTGAAGCCTGAGGGGCTGGACAGAAAACTCCATGGCTCACTAAGCCTTAGGTTTCTTCTGTGTGCTCTCCTCAGTTCTTTCATCACTTGAGAAATCGTCACAGAAACATGCCCGGAGTTGCAATACTTGGTGTAACCTGTTGTCAGCCACAAAAAAGAACCCCAAAGAAACACCAGCCTTGTTCCTTCTCCGCTGCTTTCAATTTCTAAAGGCTGATGGGAAACAGCTTGGTCAGGAGCGTGCTTCTGTCCACTGGCTCTCCTGGCACCTGAGTTAGGTGGCAAAAATTGCATCGGGAGTAAACCTGAGCTGAGAAACAGCATTGCAGACTGATGCTGATGATAAAGAGCTTTCACTGCTCTTCATGGGTGTATGAGCACACTGGAGTGGAAGAGGAGGGAAAACTGAATGATGTCAGTCGGGACCTGGCAGAGAATAAGCAAATAAAGTAATTAAAATTTAAAAAGGCTATAAATAACTAAGAGAAACCACTCATTTGGCTTGGAGATGAAGGTGCTTCTGTTACCACAGGGGCTCAGTGCTGCCAGTGTGCCTCTTCATGCATCTTTCTGTTGTACACGTACGTGAAGAACCGTGCTGTGAAGGTGGAGTGGTTTAAAGGTGCACATCTAACTTAAAGTAAAAAATATCTTTGGTGCCCAACTCTGGTTTTTTGAAGGACCTTTTAGATACTTCTCTGCATTATAGGACACTATATATTTACAGAACTTTCCTAGTGACATTTTATGGTCACGTTTAGGAAGAAAGAGCCACGTCAGTTTTGTAATTCCGAAGTGCAGGCAAGCGTCCTCCCAGGAGGATCATGAGAAATATTTTGGTTCCGTCAAAGAGCTGGGTAAGAGCTTAGGCAATGTATTTATTGCATGAATTTGAAGTGCAGGAGTTGATGAGATAAGAGAGAGTTGTATGCTTGCACTGCAGTTATTGAGGAATTACCATACTAAGACCTGCAAATGGCAGTCAGACAAGCAGGCTGATGTATTTTTGCCTGGGTTAGTATAATGCAAAATGACCAGTGCTTATGTATGGAAGCACCACTTGCTGTGAATTAAATAGAAGGCAAAAGAAAAAAAAAATCCATGTCATCATCCTTCATCCTTATCCTTCCCTTTCACTGGCAACAAAAATTCTTCATAAAATGGAAGAAGGTTATAGCATAAACAAATACATGGGTAACTCATATCTAGAAGCTAACTAGAAAAGAAAATCATTATCCTTATTATTGTTATTTTAAACTGTGCATATTCTTAAATGTCAGACTGATAGGATTACATAAAGCATTGTCTAGCAGCCTGAAAGCTTTTTATATGAGCAATGAGTTAATGCCTATGAAATAAAGCTCAGTAAATATTTACTGTGGTGTATGTCTGGGAAGGGTCATGTTGACTCATTTAAGGTCATGCTGTTTATAAATTCATCCTTTTCAGAAGACACTACAGAGGTTTAGCATCCTGAGTTAAAATGAGGAAACAGCGTTCTGAAAATTTCTATTTTTGTTTTACAGTCAATTCTGCTGTAGGGAAGGGACTTCCCGTTGCTGATGTCCACACAGCCTTTTTTCAGCTGACCTCATCTCTCAGTTTATTAAGCCTTCTCTTGCCTGGCTAGCCATTGTCATGCCTGGGGGAAAGCTCTGTCAGGTATTAAAAGAGAAATATATAAAAGAAAGCTCGTGGCTAAAGTTTAATTCTTTAAATTCTGCACTCACAGGGTACGTAGCTGCCAAACCAGACAGAAATTTAACTTGTATGCTCTCCGTACCATTACTGCTGAGCTACCTCAGCTGGAGATACTAGGCTGATGAATGTATTTGTAGTGGTTTGTCTGCATCCCTCTCGGCCACTGAGTACTGCCAAGTGTAAGAACCACATGACCACAGCAAGGAATAGTAATTTCTGTGAAGAGAGCACTAAACCTGCAGAACAGGGGTCTCAGCATCACCTGAGAGACCAAGACTTTTACTATTCTTTGAATGACTTTTTAGCAACCTCACTTCATCAAAGACTCAAAACAAATTAGAAGGAAGTTTCAGGCGGTTATTACTCTTTGGCAGCTCCAGAAAAGAGACCTTGATCTCCTGATTGATTCTTTGTACTCAGGGCCTGCCTTTGTCACAGAGGCAAAGGATTTATGGACATGCTTACATCTTTTGCTGAGTAGGACCTTCTGTGTGCTTAAAGTTATTTGCCTTGCTCAGTCCTGGCCATCATGCACTTTTATACTGCTGAAAAAGAGAATAGCTAAACAAAATTTAAACCTTGTAATATCAAGTTGGACAAAAAAGACTAGGAGCCATAATACATAAAAATGGCTTTACAAATCTGAGTTGCAGCTGCCACCATACCATACACAGCTGTTTCTGGTCTCATCTGGCTCTTGATGTTTAAATGGAAGGTGCTCAGGGAGAGACAAGCATCTGCAGAAGGCAGCTTGTTTAAGGTTAAGTGGATAAATCAAATTCTCCAGATCTGTCTCTCCCTACAGAGTACAGAGGGAACCTAGATGATAAGATTTGACTACACACCCAATTTGTATTGTGATAAAATAAAGCCAGATTAATCCCACACTAAGTACAGAAGTCTCTCCACAAAAGTTCTGACCAATGTGTCTTTAAGGTGTCCTCAGTTTGAAGGCAGCAGCATATTTAATTTTTTTATTTTAGTAATACTCACGGAAGTGTGCAGAATATTTAAGCAAGCTCTTGTGACAGCACAGAAGCAGCTGAAACATAAATGTGGTGGCTGTCGAAGCAGAAGGAATTATTACTTTCCTACTCTGGTTAAACACAGTTACAGGAGATTCTGCTCTGTGAGTTGAAGTCACTGAGCTGGTAGGAGAGGACGTCGTAGCAGGATTATGTGTTTCCTGAAGGGCATGTAACACTCAGTAACCTGGACTGACATCCCTCTGTCAGGCAACAGCTGTCATTGTCCCCTGGCCAGTCTTCCTCTGGGCAGGTGGGGTGGCACTGTTCCATCTGAAGGGACTTCCCAGCAGCTGAGGAGCCCCACTCCATTTCCCGAGCTCTTTGTATTCACTCGTCTCTTCCGCTTCCTTCAAGTCAGCCTGTGGCAGTTGTGCTAAAAACTAAATGCTGGGTACATTACGACGGAATAAATCCTGCTGGAGCTGTCCCTGCGGGGCAGGGTGGCAGTGAGGAGTTATGAGCTTTTGCAGCATTAGAGTTTGGGAGTGTTTATGGCTTCTGAGCAGCACGGTGCCAGCGCCAGTGTGACAGAGCGTTCTTCTGTGGGTATGAACTTAGCAGATCAGTACAAATGGCTGAACTGAGCCTAAAGCCACACTAGAAATGAATTGAAAATCGGGCTGTAGCCACAAATGAAATGTTCTGTGTGGATTTGCAGTTGACCCTGTGCTGTACAAAGAGTTACAGAGCTCATGTCTTGCTAGTAATCGGGGAAGTGGCACTGTCAGCTTGCTTCCCGTAGAGCACAGGTTAGAAAAAAGCAAAAAAACCCCTACCGAGCAAAACAATCAATCACACACACACACACACTTTGCCGCAGCAAATACTTTAGCAAGAAAAAATACCATTCATCTGCAGAAACTATATATAAATAACAAGAGAAAATCTCAGCAGCTTGTCTGTTCATCTCTCGCCAGTTTAGAGAACACAGGAACGCCACAAGGTAATCAAAGTGCAGAACGTCAGGCTCCACTTGGATCTGAAAACAAAATAAACCCACACCTGCACCTGAGTAAGCAAATCTTTCAGGGACAGCCATAGCCACATTGCACTTATGACTCAGGGAAGAAAGGTAGTAAGTATTTTCGAGCCTAGAATATGAAAACTGGGGATCTGGATTTAGACCTAGGTTTTCCAGACCGTGCCATGACTCCTGTGACCATTGGAGAAGGGATGGTGGGTGTTTGCAGCTTTTTTCCTGGGGAGCTGAGGGGCAGGGGTTGATAGAAGAATGACCAGCAGTAAGGCTTGTTTAAGGAGAACACCAGACCAAAGTGATGTCAGCAGACTGAGATGGGGACAAAGTCTGCCTCTGGATTCTTCATGCCACAAAACCAGATTTGGAACAGGAAGTTTTTTGGGTTTTTTTTGTTTTTTGTTTTTTATTTTGGTGAATGCATCCCAATTTCAAATTTCAAAACCTCTCTAGTAGTCTCAGAATTTTGGAAATACCTAAGAGCACTTTGGTGCCTAAACCCCTTTAAAAACACTTGCAGAGAAGGAACAAAGAGTTAGGATTCTGGAAGAGCCCCTGTCTACAAGTAAATTCATTGTGTCTAGTCTGTTCTCTTATTATAAATTAACATGGGGGAGGGACAGAAAGTCTTGTTCTCTTCCACCGTTTCCCCTTACATTGCTTTGTGATTATAAATTAATTTGATAACCACTTTGGTCTCCAATTTCTGTGACCAGTGAGAACTCTTAATTTCCTCCCAGCTGTGCTTTTTATAGATAATGCAAGTAGCAAAGCTTTGCGTTCTGCCTTTAAGAACTAGTTCACTTGTGCACGTATGCAGGGTATATATGCACCCTATGCATTCAAAATTGAGGCATTTCCACTCTTGTAGCACCCACCAGGCTCAGTCTCTACCCCTCTGTCATACTCTCTGCCAAAGCCTGTAGTATGAAGTTCAGCTGACTCCAGTCCAGTCCAATTCCTCTCAGCTGCACCACAGTGCTGGAATAGTTTTCTCATGATGCGACATCAGTCTTCCTGTTCTGTTGAACATCAGGAATTTTCTGTGTAACTTCCTAGTATCACCTTTCAGCATCAGCAGCTGTTCAGGAGCTGTTTCAGCATGAGAAGCTTCTATTACAGACTTCCATTATTGGCAGAGGTGAGTCCACAATTTTGGAGCCGAAGGACTGAGCAGCATGCATGAATTTGTCCTTCATCACCAAGACCCACATCTCCAGTATTCCTTCTCATCTCCCACTGGGCACTTTGCAGTGTAAGACACTTCAGAGATTATTTCACACCGTGGAAGGAAAGATTCCTTTCTAATAATTCAAATTCAAATTACTCTCAGTTGCTGGAGAGTGTGTCTGTTCTTAGGATAACGTGTACATTCTTAGGAGAATGTGTACATGGAGTGGATCTTTCTCTTCCTTTCCCCCTACTTGTTCTTTTTGGAGTTTAGCAGGGGATCCACGTAACACCTCCCACCTGGCATATGTTCAACTCTGGTCATTTTGCATTGGTTCAGGCAGAAATTCACTCTCATTCTTGTCCCAGAGAACAAGTATTGACTGAGAATTCCATTTTGGTACAATTAAGGGAGCTGAAGCGATGTGATATGTTTCCTGTGCCCTTACTCATCTTCTGTTACTCACATACAGGCTCAAGAGGGAAGATGCATTTTAATTAAAGCACAAGGTTCATCTGGCATGTGTTTGGCTACATCCACAAGGGATGGATAAACTTTAATTGCAGAGGCTCCATAAAGATCTTAGTTGGGGAAGAGAACCAAATTATATTTTCTTTTGGCAGAACTATGCTTTTTGACACAATTTTAGTACTAGGGAAGAGCTAAAAATCTAGAGTGGAGAGAAACCAAACTCCATCTGCCTGGATGTGAATTCCTGTTGTATTTGGGATGTACATGTGCAGTCAGGATCAAAAATAGGGAGAAATGCCATCCTAGAAGTCCTAACTTTGTTTTAAACTTCGTTAACATCAAGGTCTCTGAATTTCCTGTGCTTGGGTTTTGCCCCCTGCAGTTTGCACTGGAAAGATGGGCTAGAAGTATATATTTGGCAATAATTTATTAAGTATTGGACATGTTAGCAGTGTGATACATAAGATATTAGCTTTATTGAAATTAGCATTCTGGCGTTCTTGATGCTGTCGTAGTAACAGTTGATTGTGTGAAGAAATATTTCCTCCCAGGTTATTAACTTCAGAATGGCAGCAAAACATGGTGGGCTGTACATACCATAATGATGTTTGCTTAAAAAAAAACCCACCCTCATGTTCTGCATTTGTGGGCAGAGATGGGAAAAAATACTTGTCCCTTTAAAGCTGTCTCCCAGAGCAAAGAAATGTGGGAGCTCATTTATAAAATATGACCAGAGGATTGTTATTACTGGCTTCTTGAGACTCAGAATAGCAACAGGGCTGAGGACACTATTCGTAGAGCAGAATGCCAGAAATGATGTGTTAACCTGAATCACAAACCATAAATAATTGAGAACTGCAGCTTCTGCTATCTTTTTAACATGTTAAAATATTCCTTTTTGCATGGAAAATCTTAACTATGCGGATTTGCGTTTTTCCCATGGAGTATTTCTTCTGAAGAGTATTTATTAAGGGACGATCTTTACACAACCTGTGGAAAAGTGTAGAGAGAAACAAAAGCCCCAGAAATAAATAGGCTTTTTTTCCCAAAAGTCTTTACATTTTTGTTACAAGGCTGTAACATTTTTGTTCACGCTTTTGAAGATCCTGTCAAACAATCCTTTCCTCTTGCAGTCAGCACTCAGGTCTGTGCCTGCTCCAGAATTCACTGGAACATGTGGAAGGCTTAGGGTGTACTTCCCTAAGTTCCGTAAGGATGTCTTCACCTATTTTGTTTAGGAGCTAATAATGATAGCTAGCAACTCCAAGGAAGCATATTTTGCAATACTGTTTCTTCCTTAGGTTCTTTTCTGTGGAGGTAACACTGCAAGACTGTGGCAGAGGCCAAGATCCTGAAACCTGGATCCCAGTCCTGTCTTTTTTGTAAGGCTTGGGCTCACAGCACCGAGTGACAGAGGACTGCAGGAATATTGCCAAACCGGGACCATCAGCCCTTAGGCTGTTTAGTGCTTTTTCAAAAGTAATTCCAGCCTTAGATGAATCCACAGGTATTCTGTCTGGAAAGGTCATCCTGGCTTAGTCATTCCATTTAAGTACCTAAGATTAAGTGAGATGAATCGTGGTGGGAATGAGTCATCGTATGATTTAGAGTGAAATTAGCAGTATTGGCCACCAGGGCAAAATATATCTGAGTGTAGTAGAATCACTCACAAAATAGCCAGTATTGCATCCAGGAGGTCTGGATGTAGTGTTCAGTATTGTCTTGCACTTGCATTGAGGTTATTTTTGTCCAGCACCATACAGTAGGTGATCATAATGGTACCTAAGAAGTAGATCCTCGTAGCTTTAAAGTTTGCTCCTGCTTTGGGATTTCAGATGTGCACTTTGAAAATTCTGTGATGCTGCAGGATTTACTCTGTAAAAGCTGACAGAAGTCAGATTTGTTTGGGATTTTGTTTCCACTTGTCTAGCATTAGGTAATGAGATGCAGTTACCAGTACTTTAATTTTACAGAGCTGATGAGTGTCCACAGCTCCTCTTAAAGTCAGCAGAACTTGTAACTACTTGCACTTCTGGTAATTGGGTTCTGGCACAATATGTTTCAGAATGAGACATTCAAAAGCTAGAGTACTTAAGATTAGGAGTTGTTTTGCAACTTTGATCTCTTCCTCATGTGTAAAACTCATTCTGTTGTATGGAGATAAACCGAGGATATAAACTTCCGAAAAAGAACTCTGAGCTCTGCTGCACACCATTTATTTTCCTATTACTCCTTGAATATTGTTTATTCGACATGTTGTATATCTCCTTGCCTCCCCTTCCTTTTTGTTTTAATTGGGACCTGGTTATTGGCTGGAAATTCCACCAGCATGACTCATCCCTGTGCTGTAAATGACTGAACAGGCATCACATTGTGGGATTTACTTCCCCCTCCTTTTTTTTTTTTTCTAAGTGCTTTATCGTGGCACGAGCTTGTAATAATAAACTAGGAAGGAAGTTGGAGCTAATCATTTGGTTCTGAATGCACAAGCCCTGCCAAATTTCCCCACAGGCATGAAACAGCCGCTCAAGCTGTGACACCAGCAAATTAAATCCTGGAGGTAGCTGACCAGAAGTAATGAAATGTGTGTTTACCATACTGATGCTGTCAGTCTTAAGACACACTGGCTTTACAATCTAGTTAAGTGGGGCACGTTTGTCACTTCCAGTGGTGCTTAGAGAAAATACTCAGGTTTTTTCCTGGCCTTCTTTTCAAAATCACAAGCCCAGTGCTGGCTGGTAACCCTCGCCTTGTACAACATGAAGAAAGGATGACCAGAATGGTCTGTTCTTTTAAAACACTGCCTGAGTGAAATCCATATTCCAAAGGAGATAAACGGTTTCATCTTATGACATGTCAATTGCCAATTCCTTTTATTGATCTCTTATCTGCCACTCCAGTCTTAGAAGATGAAATTAAAGGATGAAAGTTATTTCAGGAGCCAATGGATATGAAACAGCAGATGTCTCCCACAAACCGTGCGTCCCGTGCATGCAGCAATTGAAAAGCCTGTGAGCACACAGAGGTGTGGGAGAGGGACACGTAATCCCTGGAAGGGGACCACTCAAGAGAGGGATGCATCCTGCAGATAAAGGAAGGGGTTGGATGGGGCACACGGCTGCTGAAGAGATGGCCCTCAAAAAAGTGCATCATGGCAGCAGTGGTTCCAAAGCATCTGGACACAGGTACACGGAGGAGGGAAGCTATCATTCCACAATCCCCACATGCTTAAGGTGATAGGGGACTCAGAAAAAGCTATTTACCCCAGACAGGTGTTGTCATAGGTGACAACAGCATCCATCTGAGAGGTTTATTTAGCTAGCAGAGGCATTCCATGCTGATTGTGTGAGAGCTGTTGGAGAAGGCTCATGAATCATGTGCTGGATGGTGCTTGCTATGGATTCACAAGAACATTAAGGGGAAAAAATAAAAGTACAGTCTTCATCACTGTTACTACAATACTCATGGAAGAATCAAAGAATAAAATCACAACCCATATGAGCATTCTCTGAAAGCATCTAATTATATCCTAGGAATGTCCATGACACTGCAATTATATGCTTAAATTCCAGCTGTACTTGATCAGCATAGCAAATGATTTATAGTACAACCAGCTATGAGGAGCTTGCTTTGAACTGTTTGTTGGCACGTTTAAATTGGTTTGGCCCTTCCGGCTGGTTCTTCATAGCAAGGTAGGCACGTGGAGCTGGTGCTGTGGAATTCAGTGCCAAGGCCAAGGGAAGGCCAGAATAATTCTAGAATGTGGGAGTCCAGAGTGCAGGGAATATTTCTCTGCCTGTTTTGAAGAGTGCTACTCCCCTGGACAACCCTGTCTTTGACCTTCGTCCATGGAGAAAGTTGCCTTCCCTCTGGGAAGAAGCAGAATCTACACTGGTGTGAACTAGGTGATAGAACATTATGTAAGATTGTCACAGGGTGAAAATTTAGAGGTGTTGCGTTTGTTAATACAGTAAATAGATAAAAAGCAAAAACTTCAAAATGGAGGATTGTTGTTGTTCTCCAGACCTTCTTCTTCTTCTATTACTCCATGTTCTGCAGCAAAAGTGGATTGAGAGGATTGGGTGAAAAATTCTGCAGTTCCTTCTACGTGACAGAAAGATTTATTGAACATTGGTAGAAAAGTAAAAATATGTTTCGTTTTAGGTTTTTGTTGGGTGATTTACCTTTAAAAGGCTGTGTAATCTTGATAATTCACCTTTTCTCTTGCATTCTCTGCTCTGGGTCACATCCGTGGCTCAGCTCCTCTGATAAGCTTTAATAAACAACTATCTGAAAGCAAGAAGTGTGGAAAAGTCCCGTTCGTCTTCTGGGTTCTAAAAAGGACTCTAAAATCTCCCCCATCCAGGGAGGCATAGTTAAGGCATGGAAAAGTGTCACTAGAGATAACACCATTCTTTTTCCTCTAGTGAAGCATTCAAATGCAAGTCTGTGGAAGGTTGAAACCCACAGATATCTGTGGGATTATACATGAACTTCAAGCTTATGTAGAAATAACCTTGCTGAGTCCTTGCTCGGTCTTGGAAGACAGCCATGGCTTCTGTGATAAAACAGTGCATGTGCTTTTGGAAAGCCATCTCATCTGTGCCTTCCTTCTCCTGTCTTCCCACACCAGGAGGGCTGAAGTAGGATTATTTCCACATTTTCTTAGTGAGCACAAAATAGGTAGGAAGAAGGATAAGAGAACCTCTACTTGGTTTTGACCAGATCTAAGCGTAATCCCCAGTTAAAGGTTTGAATCTGTGTGAATCCAAATGCTAGACTGGGACTTAAGGCAAAATACAACCACTTGAAATGTAGAATTTTGACCTACTCAAGGGTAAGCCTGTTGAATTCAGCTTGTTGAGGCTGAGGAAAATGCGTGGAAACTTTTATGTAGTTGTAGTCTTAAACTGTAAACCTTTTGGAACAATTGCTCTTCCATCTATGAAAAAATTACCCAGACTTCTGCACCAAAATATTCTCCCATTGATAACATTGGCAGATACAATTTTAACAACTTAAAAGTAATTTTTAAAAGACTGATTAAAGTAAGCCTCAAATCAGCAGCTGAGGTTACATTGCCTCTGTTTTTAATCTCAGGCTTGAAGCTGTCTAGACAGGTTATCCTGTTTGGGTTGGACTGATTATATGCTTTGTGCCTTGTTCTCGTGCTGGATCAGAGGAGTGGGTTTGCTTAGGGCCTTTGTCTCAAGTGTACCTTAGGTACACTGTAAATGTCAAAGCCCAGCGATAATACCATGAATCATAAAGACAAACTACTGCTGTTTTAAATCTTACACTCCTAGAACCAGTTATTTTTTCTTGGTGGGTTTAGTTTTGTTGTTGTTGTTGTTGGGAGTTTCTTTTGCTGTTGTTTTCATTGAGTTGTTTTTTTGAATGCCAGGAGTTGGCAACACCATGTGTGTGAATTTCAGATAAGGGTCCTGGTTCTTGCAGCATAAATCCCAGAAATACTGTTTTCATGGAAGAGTTCCCACTAAACAAAACCACAAGGAGATAGGAGGTAATCAGGCTGCTAGAATTAATCTCTGAAGGAGGTCTCTACCTCTCTGGTACAGGAACAACTTGATCGAATAAGTTGCAAACTAACCTTGATTTTGCACCTTTCCCTGAGAGCTCTCAGCCTGTGAAATATGAAGGAAAAAGAAACACTGTGGAGTTGGGAACTGAAAACACCAGATATTATGGTTTTCATGGGGGGGGTAAAAAAATTATAAGCTGTGTTGTGTTCTAATAAACAAAAAAGCAACTCTTAATGTAAGCTTGAACTTTTCCTTCTCATTAATTATCATGAATCTGTTTTGAAATTCCTGTAGAGAACAAGTGCTTCTCCTGACAGCTGGTTTGAAATTAATAAAAAGGAAAGTGTTTTCAGCTGGCAATGGCTTAACATGCTTATGATATATGAAAACAAGGTTAAATTGCTCCTTTCTCTCTGCTACTAATAAAAGAAATATTGAAAATTAAATGCTGTAGCTTAGGAAATGAAAAGTGCCAGCCAAAACTGTGGACATAGTGGTGAGAGCTGCTTATCACTTGGTACTTGCTGGAACGGGCATATTTGGAAAAGCTTAGGCAGTGCCAAAAATTATTCTTCAGTTGTAGGCTTTCAGAATATATTGCATTGAGGAATATGTGATCCTGTTTCTGCAAGATAAAAGAGTCTTGATTTAATCACCTCCTTTTTTGGGATTTAAATGACTTTGAGGCTTTATTGGAAATCCTCTTGCCCCTGTTACCCTTTACAATCTCATCCTTCTTCTGCTGTACTTCACCTTTCCTCCTGAAAGGATGACAGAGGCTTTATTCCTCAGGATGTAAGGAATGGAGTATCTGGAGTATCAGAAAACACACAGCAGGATCCAGCCTCTGCTGCAGAGAGACTGGCCTCTGATAATCACATACCTGTGGACTTTGGCTGACTGTGAATTGTAGCCTGAAATAATTGCTCCTGTTTGATGTTAACTCTCTTGTAGAATATAAGATGTAACTTCATTGCAAATATAGCATGAGTATCTTATGACTATCGAGGGAAATAGGTGAAAGTAAAACACCAAATTTTGCTTCAACAAACTCTTTATTCTTGTCTTGTAGAATGCAGAACCTTTCCAAGTTGCTGTCCGAGAAGACAATTGTATCGTTGTCTCCCTGGAAGCATCAGACGTGGTGAGCTCATCCTCTGTATATGTTGTGAAGATAGCTGGAGAATCCAAGAACTACTTTTTCCAGTTCGACGAATTCAATAGCACTTTACCCGCCCCTGTGGTTTTTAATGCCAAATACCATGGCCTGTATTACATAGTAACTCTGTTGGTAGTGAACTCAAATATGGTTTCCAAGTCAGCGAGATCAATCACTGTGTTAACCAGTAAGTAACACCTTATTCTTCTTTTCTTCTGTTTCTTGTCTTTGTGTGTGGCTTTTTTCCCCAGAAGTTCTTCTTGTGAAGAAGGTTGGGTGGTTGTTGGGTTTTTTCAGTGGGTCCTGCTCATGTGTAGGTTGCATCCCTGTGTGAGAGCAGTAGGGAAGGAGTCCTGACAAGGTGTGAGTGAAAATTCTCAAGGTGTGGGCAAAAAGAAAGGAAAGGCTGTAGGTTTCCCCTGGCTGACCCTTCCTGAACACTGAGGTGTAACATACTAAAATAGTGTGATGAATGATGTTCTTCCTAAACCCTTTGAACCAGGAGTTCCCAAAATCTGGTAAAGGGCATGACAGGTGTTGACTGACATTTCAGTGTAAGCACTCCTGTTACATGGGGAGTTTTATCCTGTTTTAAATGCTGTGACATTGTTCTTTGATTGCTAATATGTTGAAGCAATACTAAACTTGGAAAGCAGACACCAGTCACCAAAACCCTGTGTTTGTGCCAGTACAGCTGAAGGTGTTTGTGATGGAGAACACATTTGTAGTAGCCTGTCTCTGACTATTTCCAGGTGCATTGATCCTGGGGGAGATGTGTGATTTTGTTTGCTCTGTCACCATACAAAGTACCACAGATTTCCAGTTGTGTTTCTGGCTCTGAGGTAGATCCAGGACTGGTTCCATGTGCCAACCTGAAAACAATTTGTAGAATTATAAAATAATTTCTTCATCTGGAAGATGACAAAAATCTATTTGGACAGAGCAGGACTAATTTCCAGATTTTAGTTTTCTTTTCCCTGAATGGTACCTTGGAATGTATGGGTAGTTTCAGTTGTCTTACATCTGAGGAATGGTTATGATTTTTTGTACCTGTATTGTTGTGTCAGTGAGGAAACACCATCCACTGTAATAGCATTCAAAGCATGTTAAAGTAGGCTCATGTGTTATTGAGTGAGGTGCCTGAAATTTAGGAGTAACAAGATTTTGCATCATCTCTATCATCGTTTTGCATCATCTATATGATCTTCAGCCTTCCCTTCTGTGCTCAAGTTGTGCCCTGATGAGGAAAACCATGAAGGGCCCCATGGGAAAAGTATCATCTTATTGTGTAATGCAAGTACTGAACAATTCCAAGGTTCACAGGCAGCCTGAATTTCCTTTGCTTTGACTGCTTTAATCTTGTAAGCAAAGCAGTAATTTTAATCCAATTTTCTATTTTATGTTTGTTTTCTTCAAAGAAAATAATTGAAGCATGCGTTGTCATATACAGCTGAAAAAAAAAAAGCCTCACTATGCATTTCTGGCGGGTTTTGGATGCTGCATTTGCAGTTGTGCAGCAGGGCTCTTTGCTCTTCGATTTCCAGAGCCCATGAGAGTCTCTGGGAGCAGGGAAGGTGTGATCCAGGCTGGCAGATGGTGCACACGCTCCTGTGCAGGGAATCCCTGAAGGAAGAAAAGGAAGCCAGAGTCACTCAGCCCACCAAGGCCCGCCCCAGGCTTCCCATTTGTGGCTCAGGGGGTTTCCACAGGGTGTTCCTGAAAAAGCGTGAGGCTGATGGCTCCAAGGGCATATCCTGTATCACTGTCCCTCCTCCAAGGCTTGATGGTTTCACCACCTGTCTTATGGGGGTGTGCTGGCAGCATCTTGGGGTTTCCTGCTGCGGCCTCTTCTGCTCCCCCAGACCTTGGAAGGAGCAGTGATGGTGGCATTCAGCCAGTGCTGCCAGTGGGAAACGTGTAACAAAGAGAGAGCAGTGGATTTCTCTGGTTTTACCTCACCTGAGAGACAATGGGAGTTCATGGGAAAGAAAGGGCAGTCCTGCAGGCAGCGTTGAAGGATGTACTGAACTCTAGAAGTAGGCTGTAAATTGTGAGCTTTGGAAGGGAGAGGATCCAGTCTCCTCCGTGACATTTTCTGTCAGGCAGACGGATGAGTGCTGGCTCTCTTGTAGCAGCCTCTGCTCCTGAGTTCACCTTCTGGAGCACAGGGCTACGGAACTGAAAGGAAATTTGGAATGAAAAGCCCAGCATGGCAGCGTGGGCTTTTTAAGGCGTGTCAGTACCCTTCAGGTTTTGAGAAGAGACCTTAAAAACTCTTGTAGTGACCACTGGTTTCTCGTACAAAAATGCATGAGGTTGTACTTGGTTTGTTGTTGGAGTTTTTTTTTCCCCTTTTATTGGTATTGTCCACTGCCTCTTTTACATAATTTTATAACTATCAATTTACTTGATTGTTTTGGCAGACAATAATTAGGACAGATTTGTATTTTTCTTTTTGCCATATACTGTCTGTTTAATATTCTTGGTTTATTTAATCATGCAAAGACATGTAACTATCTAAATTATTCCATCTATATCTTACACATGAAAGAATGGCACATTGCAATTAGCTTCCAGTACCAAATTAATTCGTGTTCTAACTTCATTGGTGTCAGGAGAGCTTTACCAGTGGCAGATTGACCCCATTCATTAGGCTGCCACAAAATAAATTAAGCAGGATAGCCAGTGATGCCAATGTGGGTATTCCCAAGACAGTGCTCACAGGAATTTTCTGGGATCTCCTGGAGTTTGCAAAGGAGACTGTGCAGGGAAATGCAGCCTTTCAACGTGGCCATGTGCTGGAGATCTGAGTTCCACACAGAGGAACCAAATAGTGCTTGTCAAAACGAGACCAAGGTCCCTCAAAGGCATTGTCTGCTTAGACATTCAGTGAGAGTCCTGAAAGACCTCTGCTTTCCGATGGTGTATCCTGATGACATTTCCTTTCTCCTATTCACGTCTCCCATCGATATGCTGCATCTAAGGGAATTGGCAAGAAATGGCTATGTCTCTTCACAGGCTGAAACTTTTTAAGCAAGAGAAGAACCCATTTAAGAGAAGACTTTTGTTTTACCCCTTAAAGGTCTCTGGCCAGAAAAGCATTGCAAAGCTAACAAAATATGTATTTTATACATTATATATAGGCATATATATTTTATATATATATATGTATATGCGTAACTCTTCATATAAATACATGGGCATAAATATGTACATATAAAAATATAAAATCATGTCACATAGATACACATATAACATAGAATCATAGTATCATTTAGGTTGGAAAAGACCTCTGAGATCATCAAGTTCAACCATTAACCCAACACTGTCAAGTTCACCACCAGACCATGTCCCCAGGTGCCACCTCCACACATTCTTTGAACACTTCCAGGGTTGGCAACTCAACCACTTCCCTGGGCAGCCTATTCCAGGGCCTGACCACCTTTTCAGTGAAGAAGTTTTCCTCATATGCAGTGTAAACCTCCAGATTTCTCAGGCACAATTTGCCCTTTGTGAAGCCATGCTGTCTGTCTTGGATCACCTCCTTGTCTCACGTGTGAGCGTGTCATCCGCGCACATATTTGTGTATCCATGTTACCATTTGAGGTCCCGTTGTTAATTTGGTCCCTTTCTACAAGACTGCACAGTTCTGCTTGTCTCTGATTGGAATAATTTCATTGGAATAATTTCTCGTGTTAATCAAAACACCACAAACTATAGAATTTCCTCGTTTAGGCTCTGTGGTCCAGATTGTTGTAATGAAAAGGATGAGCTATTTGAAAACTCTTAGATAGCAAACCTGTAACATGGAATTGGAGCACAAAATAGCATTTTTTGCTCCTGATTCTGTAGCAAAGTTGTGTTCAGCAAATCAGGCTCTCACTGAAGGAGAAGAGCTGAAACCCTGACCACTTTTTAAAGATCCCTGCAATGGTTTTGAGAAGAATAGTTGTGAGAATCTCACCCTTCTGGCCGGATTCCTGTGAGTGCGATTGTGCTGTGCCTGTCAAAGTGACCTTCCTTCCCGTCTTCAGTCTGGACAATGTTAGAAGTAGTTCTGGTATCTAACACAACTATTTCAGGCCTGCTTTCCTCTGCTCTTGGAGCTTTGGCTTTTCAATGAGGAGGAAGTAACTCCAGAATTTGTGTAATTAATGTAGTGTTCTGAAATATTTGAAAAAAAGTTTCACCTTTTTACTAATTGATTTTAAAGTAGTTTATGAGCTAAATAAAGAGCACATCTGTAAAATCAGTGACTGATACTCATTCATCCTACATTTTCCCAGCTTGAAGCCTTATTTTATTCTTCCCAGGGTGAGTCATACCCATATAGCATCTTGTTCTTTTTTTTTTTTTCAAATTCACTGTCAACTTTATATTGTGAAGGAAAAAAAAAAGTTTGTACATTTGAAGGAACGGGGAAAGCAGTACATTGCAAAGCTGTTGTGTGCTGCAGGAAAAATGTGTCTCTGCTGGGAATTGGAGAAATCCAGATCTGGGGATCTCTGATGGTGATTAAGAGCAGCTCTGCCTGGCTTTTATTTTAGCTGGTGATTAGGAGTTTTGAGTGGTAAATGTCTCATTGTTTCAAGAGCTGATGATTCCTTACATACATGACTGTGAAATATATTCCCTTCAGGGAGAGTTCTGCCTCTGTGTCTCCTACAAAAAGTATTCTCCTCGAGAGGCCAACAGGCTGCTGCCTGGGACTCTGATCTCCAGCTCCTGGAGAGTAATTGGCATTAGACCCGGTTAATGCTCCGCTGTCATCGTGCCAGATGCTGCAGGAAGTGATTCAGCAGGTCCAGTCCTTTCCTCTGGCTTGTTAATGGATCAGAGCTCTTTAGCTAGGAGCTTCAGAGGGTTTTCTTCCCTAATGAAATGTGAAACTTCAGCCCTTCATGTTTTTCTTTCTTAAAGGATGATGTGAAACACCTTTAAAAAGGCTGGTTGTCTGTGGCAGCCCTAACTTTGAAATGTAGCTCAGAATAGCATCTAGGTCCATTAGTGCTCAGCTTTTCCCAGCAAATAAACCATGTTATCCTCTTTTTAGGGTGAAAAAACCTCTCCATCAGAATCAAAGAAACAGAAAGAACTGCAACCATATGATTCCCTGCTGTAATTTCCATTGTAAGGAGGATCTAAACAATTGGCCTAAATCTGTTCAAGAACAATAGCTATGCCTTTGTTCTTGTGACATTATTTTTTGGGTTGTGTCATCTTTGTATTTATCATCCTGTGGGGCCATGTAGAAATTGCACTATGTATCATCATTTCTCAGGAACTATTTTCACTTACATTCCCCCTTTGTATGCAGTAGCACAAGACCTCTATTACCTATCATAAACTTGAACATTATGTTCCCAAAGTATTAAACAACAGCTTCTTTAATCTCAAAGATGGTTTCTTTTTAACAAGAGATAAAACATCCTAAAGTTTACAGTGTAGTGGAAGCTTTACCCTGTCTGTGCCTTACTCCCAGTAATCATACAGATGCATGAACAGTGTCATCCTGGGGAGAAAATGACATAATTCACAACTTCTTCCTGTGAATAAAGGGAATTACCCATGGGGGTTGGGTCACTCCATTAATGGGGCATCTTTTTTGTAAAAGTCACAATATGGAGGTAAATAATGATCAATCTGGGTTCCAGTGTGAGAAGCAAGGGGGTTGAGCTCAGTCCCACATGTAATGCTACATCTAAGCTGCCACAATAATCAATCATTAATTCAATTTGTGGAGTGACCCAGTCTACAAATATTACAAACAAATTGATTTGGATTGAAATATGGTACTTATTTTCACAGTACTTTTTTTTTTCTCCCCTGAATTGCAAATATTAATGCGTCTGACACAAAGTGAACGCATTAATGGAGGATTTAGCATTCAGGGTTTTCCAGGACATTGAGGAACATGTTAGGCACATTTATTATGCTGTCTTGGTGCTTGTGTAATGCAAGTTATACGCTAAATGCAAAATGCTGGAAAGTGCAGGATAAACAGAGGAGTTTCCTGTTAGCAGATAAAATGGGAAAGCAGTTGCTGCAGAAGCAGTAGATTCTGAGACACCGAGAAAAATGGCAGATTTAGGACTTGATCCTGCAATCTCTCTGTGTGTAATATAATCTGCAAGTCTAAAAATAAAGAGATTGTAAGTGGTTTAAGAGGTGCCTTAAACTATTAGAGGGACATTGAAATGCTCTAAGGCTCTTCTGTAATATGACTTCAATGTAGTACAGAGCTTTTATAAAGCTCTAAGTATTATATTTCTGTGATTCCACTTTATTTAGGCTATTTCTTGACAGCCACTGAAATCTGTGGCAAGCTGCATCCTAAACACTGAAAATAGTAGAATTAAAAAGACCAGACTGTTTATGCTCTGAATTATAAATATAGGTAGTAAAGAGTGGCATTTTACATATTCTTTAATTTTAATAACCCTAGGAGCAATTAGTAAGTGAAAGACAGAACATGATGGTTATCTGCTGAGTGTTCTTTTAATTTCACAGTGTGCAAATAGCTTTTGATGTGAAGATTTGGTGCCGAAGGAAGTAAGATAATGGCAGAATCTTTAAATTGCATTATATCACTCATGCAGCTCTGCTAACATCAGCCATGAGCAAGGAGAGGCTAGTGAGCGGAAGATAGCGACACGAAAGAGAGTCTGTGGTGATTACCGCTTAATTCAATTGTTGGTTAATTAAATCAAAGCATCAGGAGGAAAAATCATTTGGATTAAAAATGAATATAACTTCCATCCCTTATTTGATTTGTTGTAGGAAGGAATAAATAGGGTAATTGAATCACTGGCATAAGAAAGTTTCAGTAATTCTTTCAGAAATGAGGAGACCTCAGATGTGAATGAGACAGCAGGAGAAAGCCCAGGGCACACCCGCTAACATGAGGGATGACTGCACATCAGCATTGTGCTATTTAGAGATTGTTATTGACATTTAAACTACTCTCTTGTGCTGTGTGAGCTGTGATATGAGCCCTCTGGTCATGTGGGGAGTCATCTCCACTATTTATTTCGGAATAAGCGACGGGAGGAGCGTCGGCAGAAAGAAGAGGGTAGGCTTTGTTTGCTGTGATCTGCTTTGCTCCTGTTTGTTTCTAGGCTATCATGAAATGTCAGCAGAATTTGCACAGATCCCATCACCGAAGTGCCTGTTGGTATCTGTGAGATGGGAGTTTCTATTTGTAAGTGGTTAATGTACAAATATACTGATATATATCTGATTAAGCTAATTGGGTGCCTTTGCCTTAGGAAGTAGTTTAATAATCCCACACCACTGCATTTCCATGCTCTGGCAAAGTTAGAAATGACAACACATTGGTCTTGGTGAGAGATTCTGTTTGCATCTGTGGTTTTGTTCCCAGTTGCTTTTTCTTCTCTGTTTCCCATCACATCTGGAAAATTACAGCTGTAGTGAAAATACTGTGCTGGTCATTGGGATTTAGTTTTCTCTTTCACTGCAGTCTTGCTTTTCCGCCTTTGATTATCCTACCCCACCTCCTGCCGGATAATTCCACTTTTGATACTGATACCGATCTTCCCTTTCATCTACTCTTTCTCTTGCCCATTGTGACTGTATGCTCTTTGGGGAAAAATATTTTATTAGTTTTTCTCCAGGGCCTACGGCAGCAGAATTTTGAACTCAAACGGGTCCTCTAAGGCCGTGCTAATCAACAGCCTGAATTTTGCACTCTGATCCCGGTAGTGTGCAAGAACTAAATCAACATGCTAATATTTATAAGGATGTAGGCCTAATTGTGTTAACTATCTCTATTAAAATATGTTACCATGACAAATTTCAACTAACAGGATAATCTTGCTTGGAGTATCTGCTTGGATCTCTCAACCACAGGATAGTTGGGTTGCTGTCAATTTTTTCTTGCTGAGGAGAGCATTGAAAAAAAAAAAGGTGTTTTTTTCTTTTAGTTTTTGTTGGTTTCTTTTATGAATAGAGAAGGCTGAATAAAAATGTGACTCTCTTATTGTCAGCAACAATCCAGACTCCCAGCTGCAGTGAACTGACATGGCTTTCCTGAGCTGATGGAGCTACACTGGTCTGGACTTCTGATCACAGGACACAGGATATTTTTCTTAGTTTTTGCAGCCTGCCTGACTCTGAGTTCAGAGCATCAGATCAGCAGTTCCTGCCTTCCCTCCTTCCTATGCACAAGCTTTCCCTGTGCCCTCCAATAAAGCACTTTACTTCTCTGTACCTCGGTTCTCCATCTGTAAAATAATGGTCATGGTACTGTTTATTTTGTAGAAGTTTGATGGGGATAAATATGTTAAAGGTGGTGGCCCTCGCACATGGCAGGAATGGGGGCTGTGTAACTACCCATGAAATAAAGAAATGTATAGATACCAAAATAGAAAATCTTCATTCATGTGGCTTCCTGTGGCCATTGCACTGATAATCTCAGCTCATCTTAAAAGCTCTACATTTATGCTGCAGTCACAGCAGTTTCAAGTGTTGCGTTGTTTTTGTCTGGGCACTTCTGCGTGATTGACAAGTATTAAAGATGAAAATCTTTCTGAGGTGACGACTGTGAGTGCTTAAATAATAACATATTTTGAATGTCAAATATGGAAATTTTTCTCTTAAAGTGTTAAGATAAATTCTTTGGGGGGAGGGGAATACTGAAGTATTGGCTTTGTCAATGTCCCAGGTAGCTTTGTCCCACGCCTCAGTGAAGCCCCAGGTATCTCCTGGTAGATTTAAGAGTGCCTGTGCCATACCTACAAAACCATTTATTTTCACTGCTATTGTATATGTGTAAAGAACTCAGTTTGCCTATTAATCTGCTCCTTTCTTCCTTTCTTCCCCCTTTTGTTTGTACATCCTTTAGAACCACTTCCTGTGAGCAATGTTTCTATCTATGATTACAAACCATCTCCAGAAACAGGAGTGTTGTTTGAAATTCAGTACCCAGAGAAGTACAATGTTTTCACCAGGGTAAATATAAGCTATTGGGAAGGAAAAGACTACCGAACAATGCTGTACAAAGGTAGGAGGAAACTGTTTCACCAAAATTCAGTACTAACTCTGCTGGAAACATTTTAAACAGTGGTCTTAGGCGGGGTTTTGACATGTGTTTATATTTCTGGTAATGTCTTTATGTAATAGCTTTTATATCGTGAAGTAAGGGATGGGTCTTTGAGTTGAGCTGGTGGTTCATTTGGGATTTTGAAATTGCTAGAATCCTGGTTCTAGGGATGTTCCCTTTATTTTGGATTTTAAAGGAAGACTTGGTGGTCTGGATTTTTGTAATCAGGCTGAAATCAACCTGGGAAGGCATCCCCAGTTGCTGATGCTTCTCTGTCGGTCCAAAGCAATACAAAACTCCCAGGCTCTTCCCTCTGACCAAGGTTTCCCCTTTGGTCTGTAGCTGATAGGAAAGCTCTGGGATGTCCCAGAGGAGGGAAACCCATTCAATAAACCTGATTTTTGGCACAGGACCAAACCTGGAGCCAAATTCTGTATCAGCATACAGTGACACGGTGCTAACAGTGTATAGTACATTACTGCAGCATTCAGTGCTGTCCCTGAGCTAATAAACCCTCCTGCATGATAGAAATGTCAGTGTTCTTAAAATAATCTAATCAAGGGCGACCAATCTAACAGTCTAGACAGTCAGCCTGAACAAACAACCAACCTAACCATCTAAATGAGCTGAAAAGAGCAAATTCTTTCTTTTCTATTTGTTCACAACTGAACCCTTTCATGTATTTGTTTACAACTTCTGCCCTGCAGTATAGCTTAAGCACAGTATCTGTCTCAGAGATATGAACGGGGCTGTCCTGTGGGAAGCACCCTGAAAGGTGAGGAAGGCTCCCACATACTCTGTGGGCCCTGAAACCCCAATGGTTTAACATTCCATAGTGTCAGTAAAATGCCTTTGGGCAATCCAGTAGGTGCTCAGTTGAATTTTAGGCACTGAATTAAGGATCCCAAAACAGAAGACTGGTCACTGTAAACTCTCTTTAAAGTCAGCAGAGGGAGATACACACCTCCAGCAAGGAGGTCAGAAAATTTGGGAGTCTCTTTGCTACAATACAAAGTGGGGCTAGAAAGCACATTTTCAATGCTGTAAAGTGCCAAAAGTTAGGAAGGGTAAAGTCTGGATCATAGCAGAAAATACAGGTGACCCCTTTCCAGAGAACAAAAGGGACACCAGCAGTAATTTTTATCTTCTACAGCTAATAGATGGTTCCAGGGGCTGTAACGCTAAAGCTGCTGATAAACAAAAGAGTCAACCTGAATTAGGAGATTCACTAATCAGCTTGCACACTCCTTCCCACAGCCAGATAGCCCTAAGCAGGTTCTCTGCAGCCCACACGTGTTGTGCTGGTGGACGTGAGCGGAGCCCTCGGCTCGTGCTCGGCTGCGGGCGGATGTTCCTTTGAACGTCTCCCCCGAGCCTCGTGCCTCAGTCAGCAAAAGACCAAAGAGGCTTTTGCGTGCAGCAGTTAAAGGTCTGCAGGAGCTGTCAGATGCTCTTTGGGATGTTCAGCGTCGTGTGGAGCAGGTTGCCAGATTCAGTTCCCTCGCCCGTGAAAAGCAGCTCGTGTTTCTTGTGCTGGGCCTTTTTTTTTTTTTTTTCCTTTTTTTTTTCCGGTAGCAAAGTGGCTTTGACAGCCAGGAAAAGTGTTGGCAAACTGAATTATTACAATTTCATGTCTCAGAGCAGGCTGAAAAAATGTTTAAACATCTAAAACATTGCCCATTCACCATGTGCACTCACATTATCAGAAAGCGAACGTTTGATGCATTATCCTCTTTTTCCTTCCCTTTCTTCTTTTCTCTTTAAACCTTCTGCAGATTTCTTTAAAGGTAAAACAGTTTTCAATCACTGGCTGCCAGGCATATGCTACAGTAACATCACATTTCAGCTGGTATCAGAAGCAACCTTCAACAAAAGCACGCTCGTGGAATACAGCGGAGTCCAGCATGAGCCCAAACAGCACAGAACAGGTGAAGAAAATCCTTACACACCATTTCTTCCAAGTCTGTATTGCTGCTTTCCTTGCTGCTCTGGGGAGGGGACTGATCCCACAGAGAGGAGGGTCTGTGTGGGAGCAGTCCTGGCAGCATGGGAGGAGGATGTTGTGACTATTCCATAGGCTTGTGTGTGCAAACTACGCAGAGGGAAATTTGTGTGGGTGTTGCTGTCATAAAAGCTTGCTTCTTAGAAAATTAACTTCTGCTTCACATGAGATATCCTGGGCCTTGTGCTAGGAATTAATTTTTAAGCCACAGGAATAGCTGCACTGAGCAGACTATTGATCTGTCTCTATTGGTCTCTCTCCTTGTGCAGTGAATCATAGCTAAACTGCTCGAGAAGGCTTTCCTCATTGTGCACTTTTCCAGCACGGAGGAGAATGTCATAGTTGCCTGACTTGGTGGCCAGTTTGTGCCCTGAAGCATGAACTTTTAATTTCCAAGACAGCAATGTTGCAAAGGCTGAAAATTGCATTTGTTCAGGGTCCAGAACTAATTTAATTTGGTCCTGGGACGGTGCCCAAAACTTTTTTGTTAATCTGTTGGACCGCAGACATTTATCAGGGTCCAAAGTGAAATGAACCAGTGATAAAATCAAAAGGCTAAATCTTCAGATGAATACACCGATGTTGGTCCATTGCCTTGGACAGAACAAAGCCAACTGATGCCAGCTCAGTTCTGTTCTGAAGATCCTAAATACAGTTATTGAGATATTGAACCATAACCAACAGCATCACTTTTTTTTTCCTGCTGCCCTCCCATGCCTCATTTTTCACATGAACTGCAATGAGAATGTAGAGTCAGGTTTTCTGTTAGTGGCTGTGACTGGGATGGGAGTTGAACAAATTAGTGTGCTGTAAAGTGCCAGCTTAAAATGTGCCAGGCAAAATTATTTGCAGAGGCTACTCACAGTTAGAGTGTGTAAGGAGAGGCAGACAAGCAATTACAGTGAGACAGACAAAATGCTGTGTGTTCACCTCCTGGCATCAGCTGAAGTAACTTCTTTGCGTGCCAGAATCTTGTCTTGTGGAGACCCAAATCTTAAGATCAAGCTTTCACAAATATTAAAATTTAAACTGATGTTTAATGCTTGTGAAAAGGTGGCTGCTAAAAGCATATGAAAAGCCCTACAGCAACGTGAAGGTTGTTTTTTTTAATATGAGCTATGCTGTATATGAGTTTTGCATATATGTTTCTATTCATTTCTACAGAGGTGGAGTTTTTTCCATGATCAAGATCTTTCTGGAAGACACAATAAAATAAATGCAGATTCACTGTTAAAAATGCACACTAGAGTAGCCTTGCTGTTATAATAGCACTCAAGTTTGATTTACTGTGACTGCACATCTACTTTACTTCCTGGCATTCTTGAATTGTGATGATTCTGTGAATTTGTACTCGTCTTGATCCCACTAGAATCACTTCTGGTGTATGTATAAGAATATGTAAGAGAAGGGAGAATCTCAGTAAGAACAAGTTATTTCAAACAATCCCTAGAAGAATGTTGTTTGTCTAGGGAATTAATACATTTAAGGGTGTACAGAACATACCTATGGAAAGACTAACCCTTGCTTCTCTTTTAGTTCCTTACCCACCTCGAAACATTTCTGTTCAGATTGTACCAATCAACAGAAACAACTGGGAAGAGCACAGTGGGAATTTTGCAGAAGAATCCTTCATGGGACCACAAGAAATCATAAGGAAGGAGAAAGTTAGCCATCCTTCTGGCAGCCCAGCTGAAATCCCAGCAGCAAACACATCTGCAGCCTGGCTGGATGGCCACTCCAACGGCACCGAGTACGAGACCACCTTGCAGCCGTCCTGGTGGTCTAACGAAGCTGAGTCATCCGAGGGGGAAGAGGAGTTTGTCAATGCAGTTTCCAGTGATTATGAAGCCAGTGAGGCCAACACGTCTGGCAGACCCACAGCAGAGCCCCCTCCCTTCCTTCCTGTGCAGATGGTGCTGACCTGGTTACCCCCGAAGCCCCCTACGGCGTTTGATGGTTTCCATATCAATATTGAAAGGGAAGGTAAAGCAGAGCCTTGTGCCCTTCTCATCCCTCTTTTCTGTAACTCCACTGGTGGATTGTCTCCTCTACAAATCATTAATTAGCTAGTACGGTGCTTCAGAGGGCTTTGTTAGAGCCCCTGTATTTCTTGAGGAGTTTCTTGCATTGAATAGCATCTACTTCTGGCTGGGCAACACAAAAGTAAGGGAGGAGGAGTAAATCGCAGTTTGCAGTTCTCTTTTGTTAAACAAGATTTATACTGCTGTACACATTGTCACGCTGTTTAAATGCAGTCCTTTTGGACCCCTTTTAATCCCACAGCTGAAACAAAATTAGCATTTCTAATGTAAATAATTTTCTTGGTGGCTGGAACCTTTCAAATTTCAATTAATCCGCACTCTTGTTTCCCCCCTGATTTAGAGAACTCAACAGAATTTTTGACAGTGAGTGAGGACACTCACAAATTCGTTGCTGAACTGAAAGAACCAGGAAAATATAAGTTGTCTGTAACAACATTTAGCTCCTCTGGCTCTTGTGAAGTTCGGGGAAGTCAATCAGCAAAAACACTTAGCTTTTACATCAGTAAGTATCTCATCAAACCCATCTTTTTCTCCCTGAGCAGCACAGCTGTAACTTGCAGAGTTTGACCACTGTGGCGTCTCTGGCGTCTGCTGATGGATCACAAGGGCCTGGTCTTCTGGAATTCCCTGTGCCAGGAGAAGGAAATACAGTGCAAATATGTTGTGTATTGCAACCTGCCTGGACGGGCCTTCGTTGTGCCATCGTGGCAGTCTTAAGAACGGAGAGCAGGTGATGTGATGGAGTCGTTGCCAGTCCTCAGAAGTGGCTCACTGGAACAAGTCACCCTTTTGCATCTCTCATAGTGAGGATTTAATTCCAAGAATTAGTTTGGTGGTTATGGAGAGTCTTGGAAATATTTAACTTCCTTACTCCTGGAGTGTGTACTGGGTCAGGGATGAAGGGCAGCTCAGGCTGGGAGTGTGGGAATTGCACAGTTAAACACTGAACTCTGAAATGGCATGGTCTCTGAGCAAATTACAGTAGATGAAGTGGTTCAGCCTGCTAAATTCAAAGGAGAAAAAGTAATTTACTATTTCCCTGTAGACTCCCAGAGTTTCTTAACTGGAAATTTAGTAAAAGACAGAGTAATAATACACTACTGTGTAAGCTAATACCATGACTGACAATTAGATCAGCAAGTGAGACAGGTGTTGGTGAATTCAGATCATTATCCTTCTAATGGCTGTGGTCACCTCTGTACCTTTTTCTGCAGAAGGAAATAGATATACCCTACAGAATGCCCAGAGAATGAGAAAGGGGGATGCTCGTAGCACTGCACAATTTTGCATGTGGGAAGAGAATGCCTTCCCAAACCGTGAATGCTGCAACAAGACACAGTAGCTAAAGCTGGCAGAAAAATTCATATTAAAAGGAAATGTACTCAAGTACTTCAGTATATTATGAATAAAAATTGTGCCTTTAATAGCCCGTAACATTTACAAATTCTAAGTATTTAGATTTAAATTAATCATAATGCTGGACTGCATGTAGCAATTCCACTATTGCTCCCGTTTTTAACAACTTTATAGTTGAAACAATCAATAATTGGGAAACAGAAAAAACAGCACATGAGAGAGAGGGTCTCTGCTGTTGTAATTTCACTGTCTTCTGTTTTTCTTTAGGAATATTTAGACAGCTTCATTATATGAAAAGCATTAAAGTAGATAAATACATATGTAGCATTGCTATTACTACCAAATGTTATTCCATTTAGCAGGGTGTGACATATTTTCATTAAGCAGTGTTTAATTCAGTGTCCTCCATGAGGTGTGCTAACTGTGGACCTGAGAGAAATGAGGACATGTTAATCCAAAGTATAGGAGTATGGATGGCTGAATTAAGGATGAATTCGAATCTCATTGTGGATAAAGTATTAAACTGTTACAGGAAGGTAACGGTATTTTAATTTTAGATGTAACACATAAGAGCCTTTGGTTTTTTGGGTTTTGTCAGTTAGTTTTGCAGGCTTATAGAACAAAATGAGGGTTCTTGGCAGTTGTCTTATATATTCTGTCAAGCACAAGGTCCTTAGTATTTTAGATATTTTTTATACGTATTTCTGGTAGAATGCCAAACTGGAGATATGCACAAATACTCTTAGGTTGAAATTGCTTTTCCATTCCTCTTCATGAGTCTGATCAAGTAGGCTTTGTGTGGGGACTACAACTCTGGGTCATGACATGAGGTATCTCTGCTCCCTTAATGCCAATGCTGAAACAGTTTCTGAACAGTGAGAGCTACCTGTACATCCACTGTCTCTAAAGACTAATCTAATGATCAAATTCCTCTTTTTCACCTGCGTGGGTGTGGGGCTGCTGCTGTGAATAAATCTTGCCCACAGCATCAGTCTTATCTTTTCCTTGTAGCACTTGGTCGGTGAATCATCCTGTCAAATTACTGGCTTATGTTACATATTTTTGTTACATCCAGATAGCAGTCAAATCTTATAGGCTGATCTTCAACCCCATTCTTGCTCTGGCATTTGTTTTATTTTATCAATAAATGTAAATTACTGCTAGAGTTGCACAGAGGAAAAATGTCAAGGAGAGAGCTGTCACAAGTATCACTTAAAAGTGACAAGAAAAACGGGCTGCTTTCATGAAATACGAAATTTTGACCAGGTCTGGCTGAAGTTATTTTCCAAGCTGTTCTTTTATCTATATATAAAGCTGTGTTCTCTACCAAGTGCTCCAAAAAGTCTGATGGAGAGTGAGATTCCTCACTGTGGCGACCTCTGTGAACTTGATTTTCATGCTTCAAGGCTGTGGTATGCTTGGAGGGCGTGTTAGTATGTGGAGAGGCGAAAAATTCTGTGTGCTTATCCTTTAATACTGGTCAATGATCTGTACATTATTGGCTGTCACTGCTTTTAAGCATTCCCTTGGAGCAAATCTGATACTGCTGGGTGGTTTCTGGTAAGCAGCAGAGAATACTGCAATCTGAGTTTTCAGACAGTCACGTTTCTCTTGTCATCGGCTCTGCTGCAGGTGAAACAGCAGCAACCTCAGGATGTTTCCCAGGGCTGCCACCTCTGCTGCCTGAGGGCTGTGGAGGTGGACAGCTGCCAGTCCAGCCTCCCTCCCCAGCAATAAATAATTCCCTGGAAGAGGGGTGTTCTAACACGAGTGCCTCAAGTGGATAGAGTGGCTTGCTCACCTGTGCTTTTGGGACGTGTCCCAGGCCCCACAGGTGAGTGGATAGAGGAGCTCACTGAGAAGCCCCAGCATGTGACCGTGACGGTGCTGAGCTCCACGACTGCCCTGACGTCCTGGACGGCCTCACACGAGAGCAGTGGCAACAGCACCATCGTGTCTGTGCTCTCCCTCACCTGCCAGAAGCAGAAGGAAAGTCAGAGGCTTGAAAAACACTACTGCACTGAGGTAAGGGGCAGAAGATGGAGCATTTTCCAGTCCAGGAAAAAGTTGTCCTGCTGTTTAGAATCCTTGTGCCCCAGGGTTCTGTCAGGCTGCAGAGGACAGTGGTAGCTGCTCCCTTCTTCAGTCCAAAGGGACAGGGCTGGTGCAGGGTGGAGGAGAGAGCACAGCAGTCGGGAATGAAAATGTGCAGTACACCACAGGATTGTTAAAGTGGTGTTTCTGCTGGGCTTGCTGTGGCCAGTCCTTCACTCAGGCATGTGCTGCAGAACGTTTGTATTAGTGAAGTGCTCACATGCACCATTATTGTCAAAGCAGCATAAATTATTTCTTAGGTGTCCCACATTTGAGTACAGAACCTGACTGTAAATTTTCTGGAAGTTTTGAGATGATCAGAAGTCAGCTTTTCTTTTCATCCATAGAAAAAAGTGTCAGCACTGGGAAATGAATAGCAGTTCAGACCACCTGTGATTTGTGTGGACAACAGTTCTTCAGGGCTGCTGGATGGGATGTGTTTATAATCATCAAGAGTCCTGAACCCCAAAACTTGACAGTTTTGTGTTACTTGAAACCCGTAGTGAGTGCAACCCCACTTCAGACTCTGTGCCTGCGATAGATCAGTGGCACGTGGCTTCAATTAGGAAGATGTTTTAGCCCCCATCTCAGGAACCTCACCAAGATGCTGATACAGCCTTTTTCTGAGCAGGGCCATGGCTTCTGTCTGGCTCCCTAAATGTGTGTGATGGAGGAGTCTGCAAAGGACTGCAGTGCTGCCCTGCTGCACCCTCAGCCCACCCCTGGGAATGGAAGGGGCCTGCTGGCGCTCCCTGTAAATCTTCCTCTCCTTCAACTTTGTGATCAGCCCTGCAAGTTAATTAATACAGAGAATTTGAGACTCTTAAAATGCCTTTTTAAATTAATCTCTGTAAAAATTCTGAGTTTTATTTCAGGAATGGCTGTGAACTTAAATGTTTGGAAGTGTCTTTTCATGACAATTTGAGAATCGTTTTTCAGAATCAGCTTGTTACTGTTATTTATATTTCTTAAAAGCGCAGTCATTTAAATGGGAAGGAAAGTACAGTAGGTGATTATAAACACAGATCACAAATACATGCATTTATGATTTAGTAAATACTACAGGACTCATCTACAAACTCAAAACCTAGTACCTAAAGTTAATCTGTGAACAAACAAGATACCTGTGAAAGTAAATGTGTATTTACTGCAAGTGGGTAGAAAGGTCTAAATACAGTCATTTGTTTCTTTCTGTCATTACATATATTTGTATCAAATTTTATCAACTTACTATACCTGGAACTGTTAATAGCTGTTGGTTTGACTTCTCCTTGATGAGCTGAAAAGAGCAAAATTCAGTGCAGAGTTCTGTACATTTCTAACATGATTTAGAAGTGATGTAGCTTTCCAGAGCAGCTGGTAAAGACAAATTCTGTTCCTCACTAAATCTGTGCTGGCACTGATACATTCGTGTGCGTTGCAGTAACCCACCAGTGCAGAGGTGGCTGTGATACAGACTTTGGAAAGGTTGTGAAGAAAATATTAGTAGGAAATACCAGCCTGCAGCTCTAGAAAGGATGTGTGAAGGCTTTTCCTCAAAGCTGCTCTGTCCCTTTGCTGTTAGTGGAGTCTTCAGGCGATGAGCCTCTCCGTGTTGTGTCAGACCAGGAACCACTTGGTCAGGAATTCTGCCTCCAGCTCTGGCTGAAACCTGGTGTGGCACAGCAAAAACGTCAGCGGTGATGTTTTCAAACTGGAAAGAAGAATCCCAGTGCCCCTTAGTCACAGTTTGTAGTGCTGTGGAGGGGAGGTGACAGAGAATATTTCCTCTGTGATTTCACTGTGGAGTCACTCAGTACCTGCACTCAGAAGACAGCTTCCCCAAAATGCTGCCTTCAGCTCACAGAGGTGCATCAGATGACGGAGGGAAAGCCTCAGGCTCTAGTTGAAAACACATGGTCTAAATACTCCAGCCTGAATAATACCTCCTGAAAATGAGTAATGTAGCCTGAATATTTTAATAAACTTTGACAGTAGGAGAGAGTGGGTCTGCAGTGAGATAGCTGGGCAAGTGCAAGTCTCTGAGTCAGATCGTTTGTCAAGTCAGTCCTGACCACTTCCACAGTTTTGCCATGTGGGGCTTAGTGAATGGAGTTCTTGCTGTCGATGCCAATGTGTTTGGATTTGTGCCTTTTGTAACTGGAATCATTCAAGTACAGTCTCAATATTCTTCTATTAACCAAGTGAATGCTTGATACCTGATGAGTTCCTCTCCTCCTAGGTGAATTCAAGCAGCAGCCTCATTGAAAATCTTGTTCCTGGTGCCCAGTACCAAGTTGTGGTTTACTTAAGGAAAGGACCATTGGTTGGACCTCCTTCTGATCCTGTCACATTTTCCATCGGTAACCCCCGAACCTACTGTTTGAAATGTGTTTGTTTCGTTTTGTTTGTTTGTTTGTTTGTTTGTTTGTTTGTTTTTAAATACGTGTAGTACGTTCGTTAAGTCCTGTAGACCATGCCTTGGTTTTCTTGAGTTGAACAGTGGATCTTGGTGTTCTCTGCTTTGGGATTTGAAAATGAGAAGAACCCTCTGAGACTGACAGTAACATTTCCAAGAATGGGGTTTTATACCCAACAGGCAGAGCTGCTGCCTGTAATTTAGGATTCCACCAGGCTCCTATAAAGGGTCATTTAGGACAGAATTCAGTGTCTTTTGGCTTCAGTGTAATTTCTTTTGTTAAATTACCACTTAAACAAAATGTGTTAAGTAGAGAGAGGGCAAAGAGAAAGAGATTCAGTGTATGGAGTTACATTTGCAGAGAAATACTCAACCCAGTATTCTCAATTCCAAATTCAATTTCAAAATATTGAAATACTCAACCCAGCTTCTCCTTTTGACAAAAGGTCTGCTCAGTGGGAGAGCAGGTGGCTGAAAGTTACAGATCTTCAGTATTTTTAGTGCTGCTTCCTCTCTGTGATTTAGGGAAGAAAGTGAAACAAAGAAATGTTAACCTGTTAAGAATTTAATCCTTAAATAAACCCAATATGTGGCCTAGTGATCATGGTGAGAGCCTTTCCATTCTAGGCAATCTCCTTATATATTTTCATAAATTTGGTCTGAATAAAAATTTTCAAAGTAGGCTATATTTCAGTAAAGGAAAAATTAGTAAGTAAATGTTTATATATACACTTTAATATTAAAATTTCTATCATTGGGCAGTTTTTACAAAAGCTTTTGGTTTTCTTTCTGACTGTAATTCAAAAATCTGAAAAATTCTACTTTTATTTGCAAAAGTAAAATCGTGTATACCCAAAGTAAATAAGTTGCTTCATTTTCTCCTCTTTTGTATGCCCTTACAATCATAAAAGTTTCTTACAAAACTCAAAATGGCAATCAGTTTCTAAACAGAACATCTCATAGCTTTCTTACAATAAAGGGACTGTTTTAATGCAGTAAAAGAACAGTCATAGGAGTTTTCATAACAGGTTATTAAATTTGATACTAAAATAATAGAACTGAACAACAAATTGTTCTGGGAACTTACCAGTGGTGGCTAACGATGAAGGAAACTCAAATAAAATGAAATGCACTTTAAAAAGTATTCAGTTCTCCCCATGTTTATCCTAAGGCTCATTTTCACAGGGTGAGCATTAGCAGTGTGGAGAAAGCAAAGCAAGGACGTGGGAAATGATTTATGAAGGTAAAGGCTAACATGGGCTGAAGTAATCTGGGTGCTGGTCCAGGTTCTGACCCAGTGTGCAATAGCTGGGGCTCTGCAACCCTGGCAAATGTCAGCACTAAGTCCTTATTTAAGTGGCCTCAGTGAAGTCAGGAAGAATAATTGCTTTCCAGACCATACAGGTTGCAGAAACCGACCCTTACGTGACATTCTTCAAATCACTTGACTCCTCTTTCTCAGTGTCACTGTCTGTGAGGCAAGAATAGCAATACATGACAGAACCTTTAGGTTCCCCAGGGAAGGAGGGCTGGAGATGAAAACTTTTCCTTTCTTACAGTGCTCTGGCTTTTGATGCTTTTGTTTTTGAGCATCTTGAAATATCTCCTAAGCATCCTGGTTTTCAAAGTAGAATGGAACCCTCCATTTATGAAAAAGCAGGCCCTGTACTTTATCTCAAGCTAAGCAGCCAACACCAAGTGGTCCATAGCCACTTCTGAAAAAGTGGTTTTAAGCTGGAGAAAAAATGCTTAAAAAATAGTATTCAACCGCTTGTGACCAGGAATTTCTTGGGAATTAAAGTTGTGAAAAAAACCAGAAATAGGTAGGACTTGATTAAGGAAAGATACCATTTTAAAGTAAAATGCAGCTGATAACACATGCACATCACTAACCATAATTTCTGGTTTATAGTGCCCACTGGAATAAAGGATCTGACGCTTTACCCTTTGGGACCTACTGCTGTGGTTCTGAGCTGGAACAGACCTTTCCTTGGGGTGTTCAGGAAATACGTGGTAGAAATGTTTTACTTCAACCCATCAACGATGACATCAGAGTGGACAACCTACTATGAAATAGCAGCAACCGTCTCCTTGACTGCCTCTGTGGTAAAGTGACCATTACTGACTTGCTTTCCCAAGCCTCTGTGGCCCTGGCACCTTGGGACACCTCTTTTCCCAGCCTTTTCCCCATTTATATATATATATATATATATATATATATATATATATATATATGCCTTTAAGCCTGGCACTTTTTACCCCAGTGAAGCAGAGAAAATGGCCGGGGTGCTGGAGGCATTTTCTGTTCTAAAGTAAGGCAGTGCCAGCTGAACCATGCTGAATTTCAAGCAGAGCAGTGAGACAGGAGATGAGCCTCTTTTTTTGTTGTTGTTCAGCAAGTCCAGAGGCAGCTTCAGTTTGTAGGTCAGTTTGTCAGGCAGGGCTTTAAAAGTTCCATCATCTCCTCAGGGGGTGCAGTCCGAAGCCTTATCTACATAATTAATATTGATGGTATGGATTTGGGGCTTGCAGGCTGGTCTCTCAGTGTGCCATCTGGAAGCCTTAGCTGTGGATAGGTTTTTGTGAAAATAGCCTTCATGTTTCTGAAGCTGCAGGATCTTAGGGCAGGGTTGTAACTAGGTGAACGCTGGTCTCTGTAAGAACACACTCACACATATACTCGCAGGCATCTTTGCAGATATAAAGTGAAATTTTCCTCCTCTTTTCCATTATTTCCTAGAGAAGGTGAACAGATTTTATTCAGACTTCACTGCAGTGCGAGACAGAAAGCAATTCCAGCTGAAATTAGTTGTTCAGAAAGTTATGAGTATGCAAAAAAGATAGCAATAACTTCTGCTGCTGGTGAGAGCCACAGTGATTTACTGTAATTGATTTGCATAATGCCATTTGTGGAGTCATTTTGGCTACAACGGCTTTCCTGTAATTGGGTATGTGACTATAAATTTAGCACATAAATCTCCAGGGAAATTAAAAACAAAAATAACTTACCAAACTAGTAATTAATATCTTGTAATCATGACTCAGCACAAATAGATGAATAGCTGAGTGATCTAAGTCGTCCAAGAAATAAAGCTGTCATCCAGAGTTAATGTGGATCATTAGAAAAGGAGATGGTGTTGTCCCTTACTGTTGCAAATCCTGCTCAGGGAAGCCAAGATGAAATTCCTTTGCCTGGATTTCAGTCTGAAATGCAACAGTGCTGTATCACAGCTAAAGTGAGCATCTCTTCAAGGCTGATTTTAAAGGGTAAGCCTGAATTAGGAGAAGAATGTTTTCCTGTTCTTCTGTTGTGGCATTTAGTGAACAGGTGGGTACTGGTGAACTTTTGGTTGGGTTCTCCAGTGGTGCTCCAGAATCCCACTGGGATCCCTATGACTACTGACATCTCTGAGTGGTGTGTTCTGAAGCAACAATGAGAAGAATCAAAAATCAATGTCTCCAACAGCATGAAATAATCAAGTATTATTTGCTGGAGGGCTAACATTTGACAAGAACCTTTGGAACTGAATTTTTCTTTTCACTCTGTTTAGTTGCCTCATTCATTTTGTGCTCTGCAACTTATGTGAAAATTGTCAAAGCGATGTTGGTATTTTCAGTATTACACCTGGGGCATGTCAGAAGAAGTCCAGGCATCTTCAAGGTTTTGGTGTCAGTGTGGATACAACTTCTTCCAAAAATCATGAAAAGAACAGATCACACCCCCTATATTTGCATTGCCTTACAGTATCTGGAGAAAAAAGGCCACTGCAAACAACAGAGATCTGTAAAAATAGCAATTTCTACATTGTTGGAGTTGTTCATTATTTTTAATTTGCTTTTATTTTGAATTTTAAAAATACCATGAGTCTTCATTTAAACATAAATATCTTAAATGTTCCGTGCTGTCAGTGGAAGAATTTGAATTTTAACTTCAATATTACACACCATATTATAAAACATACTGCTTTTTGTACTTCATTTATATCTCATTTATATTTACATATATAATTTATGTCTCATAAGCCATTTATGTTTCATTCATATTCCATTTATAATAAATGATAATAGAAAGTGAAATACACTTTGAAAATCGGAAAAAAATACATCTTTTAAAGTGACAATATCTGAGACAAAAACGTTGCTTCTGCTTTATCCTCAAACCCCATTTAATCAAACTAGAAACACCTACATTTTCCAGTTCAATATTTTTGCCTTCATCACACTGGAATTGTGATGGAAGATTGCTCTGTGTGGATGGCTCTTGCCGCCCTGGAAATCCCTTAGAGATTCCCATGGTGGGGAGAGCCTGAGACCAGGTGGATGCGGATGAGCAGCAGAGCCATCACAACTGTGTTTGCTGCCCCTGCACAGATTCTTTAGTAAATTGGAAGGCCAAATGTCAGAGATTTCCACTGAAGTAAGGAATGGGAGCTCAGAAAAATGAGCGTGGGCGCTAGATTGGTGAACACTGTTGTATTTCAGAAGTCCTGCCTCATGCTGGTGAGTTCTCTCCTGAGCTGCTCTTTGTGTTTTGTCCCTTTACAGAGAATAGCCAACCTGCTGCCTGCTTGGTATTACAATTTCCGGGTCACCATGGTGACCTGGGGGGACCCAGAGCTGAGCTGCTGTGACAGCTCCACCATCAGCTTCATAACAGGTAACCAGCCAGCTGAAAACGCTGTGGGAACGCTCCCGGGGGCAGAAGCACTGAGAAGGTCTGAGCTGGGTGTGTGTTTCACCTACAGATAGTTGCAAGTTAGGATATTTATCAGCTAAGTGGGTTTTTTTGTTTGTTTGGTTTGGTTTTGGTGTTTGGTTTTTAATAATTTTGTTTTTAAGTCTCTGAGGACTGCTTTAAGTAAACATGTATATAAAATTTTCCTGTGCCAAGCACGGTGCTTGGTTGCTCTGTTCCCGTCCTCCTTCAGCTGAATGCATGGCTCCAGTGAGGGCCCGTGGTCCTGCTCGACTTTTACCACACCGTATGTTTGACACATGGAGAAGTTAATAGGTAAATAAGTAAACCTGAATTCTTAGGTTTCTTAATATTATGAAACACTTTTTCATTAAGCTGCAACATTTCCAAATGGTTTTTTTCCTCCTCTGTCCCCCTCCCACTAATCCACAGGTCAGAGCATGACTTGTGCAGCACCGAGACAGGTGATGAGCTGATATAACCACATGGATTTCCCTCTTCCACTTGGGACCAGCCCTGGGTTTAACACACTCTGGCATCTCTTGGCAGGTTCTTTGGATATGTATCTTCAATATGTCCAACAGATCAGCCATAGAGGGACCAGCATGAAAGAGGCCCTGTTAGCCCCTGGCCACTTGTTCCCAGCATCCAGGCTGGTTAGGCCAAAGTCAGAGTTCTCCATTGAATCATTTTGCTTTTAAGTGCCGCTGTTTAATTCATCTTGCTGAAGTTTAGGTGCTTGAAAGTGGTAAATAATTCGGTTTTACTGTGAGAGGCAATGAAGTATGCCTTGCTCTTCTTTTCCATCTGTAGGAATCAAATTGCAAGGAAAATCAGGCTATAATGTCCCAGCCAACTCACTCCAAAGCAGATGCTAGCTTAGTCGCAGGTTTTGTTTGGTGAGAGTCTGAGAATGTACCTGAAAAAGCTACTGAATAAGACCCATTTCTAATGGTGATTTACACAGTGCCTGTGCCTGAGAGAGCCTCGACAGAAGACTCATCAGCAGGTTAAGTTCTAGCTCCACTGAAGTCAACAGAAACCCTCCCATGCTGAGGTACCTGATCCCAGGCTGCCCTGCTGACAAATTCTGGCACTTTTCCAGCCTATCAGAAACTCGTAACACCCACCGGAGCCTCCTGAAGGGTCTCCAGGGATATTC
This sequence comes from Lycocorax pyrrhopterus obiensis, assembly GCA_014706295.1. Lineage (NCBI taxonomy): Eukaryota > Metazoa > Chordata > Aves > Passeriformes > Paradisaeidae > Lycocorax > Lycocorax pyrrhopterus. The sequence continues at coordinate 71,128,062 of JACSVZ010000015.1, read as the reverse complement.
ATTGTCCTTTGGCATCCATCAGCTTTGCTGTAGCACTGTAAGGAAGCAATTTTCCAGCTGGTTGGTTGCTGTATGAGGGAAGAAATGTCTTTTCCAACTGATTTGGGTACCAGGTTCAGCATTTTAAGAGTGGAAATGTTCCAGTGGGATACTCACTTCAGTATTGTATCTCCAGAAGTCTGCAGCAGAAATGAGGGAGGTTAAGGGTGCTCTAAAATACAATCTGTCATCAGTACCAATCTGGATGTCTGTATGATGACAGGAAAGACTGCTACTGCTCTTAAATGAAAAATGCATCAACTTCTTAACTAGCAGATGCAGACGAAATCAGAAATGGATGAATCTCTAAATGTCACCCATTTGTGACTGGCAAAACCTCTCTTAGAGAAGGTCACCTGATCTTTAGTGAAAATATCCAATTGGAATGTTGTATCAATGGTTAATTTCTCTTATTGTCAAAGGTTTACACCCTGTGTTTCTGATCTGAATTTTTCTGGTTGTAATATCCGGTCCAAAATTCTTGTTGCACTTTTATCTTGCTGATTGAAGAGACACAAAGCTTTTTTTTTTTTCCCCTCTCTATACAGAATTTAGTTTGTTTTTTCTGTTAATAAATTGCTTCCATTGAACTCTTCAGGTGCTCTCACTTTTAGGTGTTTTCTCGTGTCAGTTTTTTTCCCCACTCTGCCTCCGTAATTTTTACTGTCTTTACTAAAGTACATAAAAACTGGTAGTGTAATGCCAGCCTGCTGAATACTCCTATAGAGGCACAATCAGCTCCCTATTCAGAGCTCTCCTGTGTGTGCATCTAGGTGATTGCATTTCCTGCATCATCACACTGGAGGTCTGTGTTGATTTACTTCTGTTTTGTGGCTCCTGACCGAATTTATCATTTGGGAAGTGTTGTCTACACGCCGTTTTCCAGCAGACCCAACTTTGCACCTGGCACTTTGAAATGCACTTTGTTTGAGCAGGCCCAGCGTCAGGGGCAGTATTTCAAAGCTCAGCCCTGTCCAAATCCTGCACTCCTGTGCCAGTTGCCATGTTGCTTGCGTGGTTCATCAACTCTGCCTTTACTTCCAGAGTATTGATGAAAACGTTGAATAGCGATGAGCTATTAAAATCACACGGTGATTTTAAGAGGAGAGTCCTAACAAAGAAAGCTGATTTGGTCAAATTGCGAGCACTTATCAATAGATGGTCACCACTGGATGGGAGCATTACATGCACTCCTGTCCCCTGATTGCCTTATTACTTGCAATCTCTTCAGCTTTGCCCAGGAACTGCAGTCAGGCTAGCTTGTGAGGAAATGCTTTGCCAGTTTGTCATGTCTGCAGGTTTGAAATGTTCATCCCCAGGAGGTGCTGCCTTTTCACGGCTTTAAGTTACCGGGGGACTGAGAGTTCTTTCTCACCCTCGGCCTCTTTCCTCCCAGAGAGGGAGCAGATGGTTTTGTGGAGCACTTGGTCCCTTTCTGCATCATTTTGAACAATGCCACCTCCCCTGCACAGGTTGCCAGGAATTAAAACAAACAAAAAAACCCATCAAGAAGCCCTAAATTTTAAGAATACTGGAGTGAAGGTTTTGTAGCCTTGACAGTACCCCATCTGTCAGTTCTTCTGTGTATAACTGGAGAGCCAACCTCTACACCTGGAGCATAAGCTTGAGTTTCAAAAACAGAGTAGAAGGATCATCTGGGAGTTGGAGAATGCAGCTTGCAGAAAGCTCAGAGCAGACAAACCATTTCCCTGACACAGGATCCCACTGCTCGTGGGGAGCCTGTGGCGAGGCTGAGGCTTGACTGAACTGCAGGACTTGGAATGATGAGACGTAGCTCTCTCCCACAGCAACTGGGGAGATGTCCCCAGGAGCATGGGGGAGATTTGGGGGGTCCAAGAGACTTACCAGAAGCAGCATTTGTTCTCTCAGCTCCTGCAGCAGCAGCTGCACGCTGCTGTTTTACTCAGGGAGAGATCGTGGCGCTGCCAGTGTTGCTGTGGTGACTAATGAGTTTTTAATGCCACCTGCTGTAAACAGCTGGATTCAAAACAATCATGAGCAAGGGCTCTTCAGACCACCAGCATTTGCTTTTTTACAATGAGGATGCTTTTATCTTTGGAGAAGCAAAAGGAGTGAGAAAGACAGACTCTTGGGTTGGCGGCTACCACCCCATGTGCTCCCTTTTGGTCCCGTGGGTGCTTCCAGCTGTCGCTTCGGAGCAGGTCAGCAGCAGGCTGTGACTTCCCACAGCCTCTCTGTGCCACTCAGCTCCCTAGCACCTTGTGCTGGGGAATGGGTCACACAAGCCCTGGCCCTTGGTCTCATTTGACATATCCTGGGCTGTCACTGTCATGGAAGCATACCATCAGTAACGAGGTACAGGGGGAAATCATTACTTGTGTATGAGACTCGTGTCAGTCATGGCCTCAAATTGCAAGGAATACCAATCCATGCACAGGGATGGACTGGGAACTCTAAAAATTAAAAGAAACACTGCTTTCAAGATTTTATACTAAATCAGGTTGCTTCTCCTCAACAGCATAAAAGGACATTTTCAAGATTAATTTGGGAGAATAGTCTTACTAAACGTTTCTAAATGGCTGTAAATTGTCTGTGCGTTGCATTTGCTGCCTTCCTCGGTGATTACTCCAGTAAATCTGTTCACTAACAAACGTCTCGATGCCAAAGTCGAAGGAGCCTTCGTGAAAGCAGCAGTGACATCTTGTGGCCCCTTCGAAGCGACCCGAGCTCCGAGGCCATCCTGCATTCCCTGTCACCCACAGCTGTGCTGGCATCCAGGGCTCTGCTCCTGGGGAGGGTCCCCTCGCCGGGCAGCTCGTCTGACCTGCCTTGGCACCGACACACTGGACACCACAGGGCTTGTGCAGAGGAAGACCAGCCAGTTCATACCATTTTCCCTGCTGTGCTCCTCAAGAATCTGCCAAGCACGGAGACTCGTACCTTTCCCCGTTGTATCCAGGTTATCCCACTCATATCTCTTTGGGAGGGGGTTGAGGTCTTCACTGATCACTGACTTTCACTTTTGGGTCTCCACTCACTATTAGACTCCTCTCTGGGGTCCTGCACCTTTGAATTAGGCAATCAAGCTGAGCTGGCCACCTATGTTCCCTCTGCATAGAATGGAGAAGCCCCTCCCAGAGGGAATCCGCAGCTTAAATACCAATTTTAGGAGGAGATGAGTTATTCTGGAGGTTGCTATCTTCCTGCAGGTCACAGCTGATGAGAGACCCAACTAGGGAAGGTGGCTGAGTCACAGTCCCTGGGGGTATTTGAAAGACTTGTGGATGTGGTGCTGAGGGACGTGGTTTGGTGGTGGGCATGGCAGTGATTGATCTCAGTCTTAAAGGTCTTTTCCAGCGTGAGTGACTCTGTGCTGCTTGGGCTGCACAGAGAGCCAAGGACTTGCTGGCAGCTCCAGAACAAAAAAAAAACCGCTTCCAACAGGTTGAAGGGGTTGTGATGGGGCCCTTTCTTCTTCCCATCCACCCTGGGAACAAAAGTGGTCATAACTTCTCACGCAAAAGTTGTCCTTTGGAAAACTGCAGGTTTTGGACTTTTCCTCCTAGAAAGATGCAAACTCAGTGAAAAGATGGTTTTTTTTCCTACGGAAAACCTATCAAAATTACTCAATGTAACAATTTATTACTTCTTTTCAGTTCAGTAACACAGTGAAGCAACATCTGAGGCTTTTAACTTGAATTTGAATTTCACTTACAAAAGATTGCAAAAAGAAGTGTATTTTTGTTCTGATTATCTCCCAGGTTAGATGGTTTTCATATATTTCAGCTAGTGCTCAAATGCAGTAGCTTTTACAGATACTTTCCTGCTAGCTTTGTGATATTCTCTTCATGACAGTATCCTTTGGCGGACGTTCATCACTGGATTTGCTAATCAGCTGTGTCAGACCCTGTCTGTAACACGCTTGCCTTCTTCCTTCAGCACCAGTGGCACCCAAAATTACCTCCGTGGAGTATTACAACCACCTTTTGTACGTCACCTGGACCTATGGAGGAGATGGTCCTGACCTTTCTCATTCCAGGATGCTGCACTGGATGGTCATTGCAGAAGGAAAGAAGAAAATCAAGAAGAGCGTAAGTATCAGTGAGGAAGGTGATGTTCGTTTCTTTGGACTTTCTGGGTTTTTTTGGTGGGTTTTTGGTTGGTTGATTTTTTTTTCTGAGTTGATAACTTTGTATTACAAAGTTTCAGCAAGTTTGGTAGGAGCCTGATTAGTTGAAAGTTATTTCACTGCATGCACTTCCAAAGACTTGAGCTCTCAAAAGAGCCAGTGGACAAATTGTTTCTGTAGTGATCCAGTGCAAGTGATGGTAATTTAGATAATTTAAATAGTGCTTAAGTGCAAGTATTGATAATTTTGATAATTTAAAAAGAGCTTAAAAACTCAGCTTCAGACAGTAAAACATAAAGAGCATTCTTACATACAGATATGGTATTTTCCATTTTTATTTATTAATAAACAGAGTAAACTACTGGCTGAGGTTTTTTTAGTTTGTTCAAGTACTGTGGCTTCCCATTTTCTGACTTAATCCTCGTAAATTCTATGTTCTTCATTTTGTGTTTGAATACAAGTTCTACTGATTGATGGGATGAGGATTTCCCCCGGAATGTGTGCTCTTAGAAAACTTGCTAGAGGCTAAGGTGTGCTGTTGGTACATCCTCTTGAACATTTTGAAAAATCGCTTAGAAAAAGAAATCTGGGAGTTCCAATCATGGATTAAAGTTAGTCCCTGGACACAGAGTGAGAAGTGTTGGGAGTAGGGGTGGAGCACTGCAGGGCAGGATGGTGTAGGGCAGCAGTAGAGCTTCATACAGCCTGTGGCCTGAGACTGACTTTACACCACTGTCATCTTTCAATCACTGACAGGGAAAAAGTGTCCGGTCTTTTTCAAGGGAGGGTTTTCCCTTCCACTTAAGGCTTAGCAGAAGATGAATTGGAAGTGTATTTTCAGCAGAAGTGCAAATTCATCAGCAATTTTCGTGTGGATTTATGTGGAGCATCGTAGCTTTCGTTGGATTCCTTGTGGCTGCAAGAGTGCACCCATTTGGAGCTTGTTGCAGCATCAATCTAATTACTTGATTAGGAGAACTGATGACCTTTCTGAGCAGCAGGGACTTTCAGGATTTGGATCTGTATTTCAAACAAGGAAGAAAACTAGATTTTAATTTTTGTTCTGCAAACAAAATATTCTATCAATTGAATTCCAAAAAAATTTCACAATGATATCCCTCTCTTCTCTTCAGGTTTTCTGTAAGGTTATTATTCTTTCAGTCAAAATCTGATTTCTCTACCATCCAACTTCACTGAATATGAAAATTGTAGATTAAATAAATATAAAATAAATGTTTAATATGAAAAATTAAATAATTTAAAAGCAAAATTGAATATATAATTTTAGATTAAACAAAATATTAAAAGTAGACGGTATCTACAATATAGTATATCTACAAATAAAACTTTAAAGCTTTGGGGATGGCTTTACAAATGTTTGTCCTTACATTCCTGGTAAGACAAGGGAATTCAGAGGGTATTCTTTAGGAAAATCCTGCAAAAACCTATTTATACCTAACTTTTATAGTTCTGTTCATACGGATAAATATGGGTACCTGCTTGTGGGCATCAGGGCATACCTGTTCTCCTATGCTCCGTTAGTCACTTTCAGAAACTGTTTCCTTTTAAAGTCATACTATATTGTAATCTCATAATATGGTTTATTATGACTGTTATAACGGTTGTTTTTCTTATGGCATTATTGAAATAAATAGGTAACACTGTCAGGCAATGTTGAGTTTTTCTTTCTGCTCCTTGTGTATTTCCCAAGACTCCACAGAAGCTGGTCAGTTTCTAGAGATGTGAAGAAAATTTTGTGCAAAGCCCTGTTAGTCTTGATTCAGAGCTGTCAGCTTCTCTTGCATCTGAAAGCTTCACCCTGAGAATTAAGTGACTATGAAAACCAGCATGAGATTCCTGAATGTGGCCTTTATAGATAGTTCTCCAGGTGCTCCGAGAGCAGTGTGTTCTGAGTTCTGCATCCTTCTCCGTGACTCTGGAGAAATGGGAAGATTACTCTTAAATAAAAGGGAGAAGTTGTTCTCAGTCTTTTGTGACTCAGCTCAGTTTTGGATCTGATTTTGAACTTGCAGATGATTGAAGTCAGACTCTGAGATGTATTGCCAAGTCAGCAGGTCTCCAAGACCTGTTAGACTTGCCCAAATGGATTTAATTTTCAGATTTGTAGGATCTATAAAGGCTTGCCTACACATGGCTTGTCTGCTCTTCTTTGAGGGTGTCTGACCTGTTTTAAATTCCTCTAAAGTTGAAATGGACTCAAGTCCAGGGCTTGCTTAGCATTTTGCACAACTAGATGCTGTCGGTGGTGTGAGGGAGATTTTCTTTTTTCCTAAAATTTTCACTGGGCACATAGAAAGCGCAGCCTAAAATTGTCTTCTTTTTGCATTGTGCTCTTCTGCTTTCATGGTTGGTATCCGTGGCAGCTGGTTGGTGTCACAGGTCTGGAGCACGCAGAAGACATCTGCTGTGATGCACAGGACTTTCTTTGTGGTATTTTGAGGGACCAGGTTGATTTTATGAGGCAGTTGTACGGTTTGCGTCGTCTTTAAGCTGGTGTCTCTCCATTGCTCAGGTGACACGCAATGTGATGACTGCGGTGCTGAGCTTGCCTCCAGGGGACATTTACAACCTCTCAGTGACTGCTTGTACTGAAAGAGGCAGCAACACTTCCGTGCCCCAACTTGTGAAATTGGGTAAGAAATGCTTGTTTGTAAACTATTAACTCGCTCCACTCGTTTGACTGTAAAGTAACTCTGTCAGCAGATGCAGCACCTTCCTTATTTCAGAGTTGTGTACCTGTGACCCCATTTCTTTTGCAAAGCTGTAATTTTCACCTCGCCTTGCTGTGCAGATTGTCTCATTCCTGTGTGTGAAGACGCTCTCCTAAAATGGTTTTGCTCAAGAGGAGTGAGAGTGGCAAAATTTGACTGTAAGTGGAAGTAGGAGAATGGAAATCACTTAGTGCCTTGCTGAGAGAACAACTCAACTCCATCGCTGCTTCCCTAAGGTCTTGAACACATGTAGGTTTTGAGAATAGCAACTCAGGCTTCACAGATGAGCTTTTCAATAAAAAGCAGAACCTTCCTTTCTTCCTTTCTGTTTCTGACAAGCCTATCTGTAGGTCTCTCTGCCACTTGGTCTGCTTTCCTGTCTCCCCTCCTTTCTCCCTGGACATCTGCAAAGTCTTCCAACACCAAAAACTTACCCTTAAATATGAATTATTGATAGCACTCTTCATAAAAACAGTCAGATTCATGAATGTGGAACCCAGCTTCATTTGAAGAGAAATATGTGTAGTATAGAAACAAAAGAAAACTCGAGAGCTTGATCCTTAATGTAAGAGTTTCAAATATAACTTTGTACCTAATATGTTTACTTGGGAGGAAGACTGGACACTGCACCATTGTACCTTAAGAAATTTTAGTTCTCTTTTGAAAGTATGTGGAATTGTTGAGCCTTAGGTACCCAAAACTCTGAAATTTCCAAGTGTGCCAAACCACTTTTACGGGCGTTAACTCCACTGAGAAGGTGGGTAAGGAAGAGTTTGTAATTTCAAACTGGATTATCCTCTCCACATGAATAATAATCCTTTTGTGAGTCACTGTGAGAGAAGTGAATTTAAAGGACTCTATAATTTCTAATTGGATTAGAGGTCTTGAAACAACCTTTGTCCATTTATGTTTCTCAGAACTCTTACTCACATCTCCCAAACAGTGCTGAGGCAAACAGTACAGATACAACAGTCTGAAGTTCTTGCAGGTCTTCTTACCAAAGGCATTGTTTGAAAGATGTAGACAAATTCCATGAATTTTCTCTTCTCTGTGCAAATCATAGCCGCTGTTTTCCCCATGCCTCGTGTCTGTGCAGTTTTTTTGTGTGTTTGTTACCGTGACTGAGTGGGTGAATGTGTGAGGGTGAGTATAACCCTCTGTTGTTACCATTGTCCAAGTATTTTAGTTTAGGGTCGTGTTTCAAAATATCAGCTAGCTTTACCTTCCAGACAGATCCACAAGCCTGATTTGTGTTGTACACCCTGCAGCATGGTTGTACCTTCCTGTTCTTTCCTTATGGACAGGCACTTTTACTGAACTCAGATGGGTATTTTGCCTTTCAGTGACAACAAAGACAAGGTGGAGTGAATCCCATTTTGATAAATCCCTTCTAAACTTCTGGGTGGGGGGCTTTTTGTTGGGTTGAGTTTGATTTTTTTTTTTTTTTCCTTTATGATGTTTGAACTTTGAATAGACAAGAGTGGGGATATTTTGCCAGAGGTTTTCCTTCTCTCTGTTTCTGAGGGGAGCAATGGGAGTTGTAATTAGCGGTAGTGGAAACTGACTCTAAGTGATAGACGACTCAGCACTTGGCAGTCACTTAAGCATTCCTGCCAAATGTTCTTCCCTCCATGATGTTTGCTTCATTCTGGCAGCTTTCCACCTGCAGAAAAATCAAGCCATTTGCTGGAGGCAAAAAGAGGATTTGCTTGGGATGCCGCCCAAATGCAAAACTCGTATTTTAATTGAGGCCGTTTTTTCACCTGGAGTGAGAGATGGAAAGTGTTTCTGAGTCCAAGAGCAGATATATGGGTGTAACTATGGGAGAGGGACGCTTTCCTATGTAGCACTGGGACAATATGTACACTGCAAGCCCCGTGACACACGTGAATGTGCCTCAGTCCCTGCCCAGCTCTTTCCATAATTCAATATGGCTTGGGCAGACTCCAGCCCCGAACACAGATCTGATTGTTTCAGGATCAGATACATCTCCAAAATATCTATAACTACTTGAGCAAGTCCCTTGTGCCAAGGTTCCTGTGACAGCATCTCACAGAGTGAGAATAACAAATTATTTGTGAAAGGAAAAAAAATAAATGCAAAATGTTCTTGTGCATCACCCATTGTATGCAGTCTGTCAGAATCCTGAAATCGGGTCATTGTTTGAGAATTACAGCTTTAATTAAACATCCACAGAATAGGAAATCTGAAAACTGCGGAACAGCTCAGAAATGTACAACCCAGACTTCACAGTGTCTGAGGGCAAAGCAGAAGAGCCCAGGAGGCCTGAGGTGTGGAAAGCTAGGGATTGCCGGTACCTGTCATGTGAAGTCATCAGGCTGAAAATCAGGTTTAAGCCTTGGTGTTTAAAAAATACTGAGGAGAAAATGTGTTTCTCATCTTAGCGCTATGCCGAGGCTGTTTGCTCCTCTCCTGGCCCCCGAGGTTTCCCCTGCTGTTCTGTGCTTTCCATTCTCCGGGCTGGTTTGGGTGTGGTTACACTGAGGGGTGACCTCCACAGGGGTCTGCTGTCGCTGTCTGCACCATGGACGGCGCGAAGAATAACAACACAAAGTCCAAGTCCATGAGCAATAACACTTAATTAATTATAAATCGGTTTATATAACTTGGGCCGCCAGCATGGCATAAGGTCATTGGTCACTGAGCATCCACCTCCTAGAATGATTGGTGGAGGCTACAAAACATTCATTTGAAAATATTTTCTTCAGTATACCATAACAACCCTGCTGCTGAATAACAGCAGGTGCAAGATAAAGTTAGTTTACAGAACCCGTAGCGATGTTTTTCATCGTTTCTGTGAGAAACACAGAGGTCTCACAAAATGCTACAGAAAGCTGGAAAATTCCTCTGCTAAAGCTTTTCAGCGTCCACAGTCCACCAGGGAGACAGCCCTGGGGGCAGCAGCCAGGCTGCTGGACATGGGGCCAGGGGTGCTGAGTGCAGACTCCCATCTGTGTTTCACAGGACTTTGATGCCATCACTCCCAGGAGGCCCTCCATCTATCACTCTTGTCACAGGGTTGTCCCCTGCTTGACAGACTCTTGTACTTGTTTGCCCATTGTCAGTTCATGCAGCACAAAAGCAATGAAAATCAAAGCAATAAATGGAGGACCTCTGGAGATCTGGACCTCTGCATTCGTACAGCTCATAGAAGTGAGCACAGCTCCAGTGGCCCTTAAATGTCAGCCAAAGGGGGAAAAAAAAGACTGCAAGTTTTTCTTTAAACTGGTAATTGGCTAAACATTTCCTCTGCTGCAATTAAATGAACCTAGGCAGCCTTTGCTTGTGGGAAGCTGCTTCTTTATAGTCTCCTGGGCAGGCCTTGTGAAGAAAAGCTTTCTCAGGCCAAATGCATTGCTAACAGGTGGACAGTCATCTTCTCTGAAGGAGTTTCTGCTAACATTGTTCTATTAATAGAATCCACTGATCATCCTCGAACAAGGGCTCTGCTGAAAAGGGGAAGTGAAGTAATTATCCATCTGTCCAAATAGAGAACGGTTTAAATAGAGAAGAAAAACCAACACACTTCATCATCTTCCCATTTCAGAGTGGTAGTTTGTCATCATGAGAGGATTTACATTGGTAGACTTTATCTGAAGGAAATGAAAGATAGAGGGGCATCAGGCATTGCTTTTGATTTTTTCATTTTTCTCGGTTGTCTGGAAACTTAAAGATAAGCTTAATGAAAGGAGATTTTTCTCTTACACCAGAACCAGCCCCTCCAAAATCACTGTTTGCCGTCAACAAGACTCAGACCTCCGTGACTCTGCTGTGGGTGGAAGAAGGAGTAGCTGATTTCTTTGAAGTCTACTGCCAGCAGGCTGGATCTGGCCAGGAAACAAAAGTCCAGGTATGTGTCTCTTCTTTGGTGTCCACTCTTCATCTCTGAACCTGAGACTGGGCCTTGCACCTTTCTGGTTTGGTGTCTGCTCCTTGGCATGTGCATTTAAAGCCCAGTGACATTTTATACCAGATGTGATCAGGTGGTTCAGAATTAAACTTTTAAAAGCTAGACTAGTAAAGCTACACTTCAAATACTAAAATATTTCGTTGTTTTGCAATATTAAGGTTGACTTGTGTCTTATTGATGAGATTATATAACTGGTTGGGAAGAAACTACGTGCATCCAGCAGTGGCAGTGTTTGGCTACACGTGGAAATGGCTCTGATACACTGTGCAAAACCTAACAGGGCACAAAACTAAGGGAATGACAATGAGCAGGAAGGGAAAAATCATCAAGTAGCTTCATAAGGAATGGGAAAAATAGACATATTTAGATGCCATGATGTCTCTTACACAGTATCTAATTATTTCTGGAATACTTTATTCGTGGGTTTGAGATCTGTTGACTGAAGTTCAGTAGGAGCTTCCTTGCTATTCACAGAGTACCTTTATGCAAATGTGGCTGCTCCTCATGCATTTTATCTCAGGGTATTTTCTTCAAGACCTACCTTCTGAGCCTCACAAATGAACCTCCTTTTCTCTCTGTCCAGTCAGGTACCTGTGCTCAGAGGCCACTTGAATATAGGAGTATTTCAATTGGTAATGCTGTTCAGTGAAAAACAGAGAGCAGTAGTAGTTTTAATTCCTTGACTTTCAATGCTGTGCAGCCTGTGAGATTTACTTTGTGCTTTAGCTGATGGTATAATGAATCACTCTGATTACATGCCACAAAACATTATTCTCTCATGTGGACTGTGACACATAATGGGGAATCATTCAGAAAGAGGTGAAAAATTACCTACTTAAAACCACTGATTACCACAAAAGACTTGCACGCTCTTTAATCCTATGGAAGATCAGTCTGAATTATTTAATATTCTTTTTAAATTGAGACAGACAATGACTAAAGGGAAAAAAGAAATGTTTAAATGCACTTTAGTCTTTTGTATAGTTTCGATTCCACATCTAGATCCCTGCTTTCTCACGCTGAATTGCAAAGGTCATGAAGTCATTATCATCACTTACCAGAGATTCAATGTAGTGATGAGATCGGGCAAGGGAAGTACCACGGGATTTGCAGCTTCAGTTCAGAGCAGATCTGTTTTAAGAACATCAGGAAAAGACTGCTTCATCTGGCAGCTGCTTCAGTGGGTGTCTCATTTGTTGACGTGAACATCTGGCAGTGGATAATGCACAGAGATCGTCAGCTCACTCCTCATTAGATTCATCACTCTCCTTTCTGCCTCCATGAAAAACCGGGAAGGGCTCCTTTCTGAGCTCTAAAAAGGGGTGCTTTCCAAGCAGACTGGTGAAAATTCTTTGTGATTTTCCATGCTAATTACATGAACATTTTTGTCCCTTTCCAGCATGTTTAAATCAGTGACATGAAAAGCAACAGCTTTCTGATTTTGAACATCTTGGATTTGAGTTGACTGATTTAAATTTCCCAGAGGGGAAAATGGAAACATCCAACCAAGTCCAATTGCCAAAGTGTGGCTCCTCCTTTCAGCTCAGGCAGTAAAAATCTCCTCCCTTAACACTCATGTGCATGTGATTTCATCTGCATAATGTACCTCAGAATTGCTCTGCGGCAGGAGCCTAGAATTAGGCCATGACTGACAACAGGCTCTTGCAAATATCCAGTGCGTGGGACTTGTTACAGCGTCTTGCATTCCCCATCTGGAGTGAGTTCATTCATAAAACTTCTCCTTCTTTCCCTTCTAAACCACTGGCTCAGTGTCTGTATTTTTCAGCTGTAACCCACCCCTGGTTCTGCTGGACAGTCCAGAAAATCGAGGGCCTTAAGGATCTCTTTCTTTAAGTCAATGCATGTGTTGTTCTTGTTGTGTTTGTTTTCTCTTGCTCTATCAGCATTTAAAATCCACAAAAGTGTTCACAAGGGTCACAGTAATTAACTCATTGTATTAGTGTGTTATATAGAGTTTCTGCCAGCTAGACAAACTGAGGTGTAGGGTGTTTGATCATAATCATTACCAAAAGGCTTTGCTCTGGCTTTGTTCTTCACCTTGGCCACTCTAAAGGGCTCACAGGCCTTCCTGTCCGGAGGAGCTGCCTCAGAGGCAGAGATGACATGCATTCAAATCAGCGTTGTGGTTTCATCCATGGCAGAGATTGTGACTGCCTTGGCTGTTCTTTGAATAGAAATAACTTTGTTTTCCTCCTGCGTGTGTGGCTTAGTAACCACGAGCTGTGCCCACCCCTGGGGGTGTCCTGGAGTTCGCAGTGCTTCGCCCCACCAAGCACGTGCCTGACCAACCCACTATGGGGCACCTGTCCCTCCCTCCCTCCCCAAAAGGCTCTGGGGTCCCTGGAGTGCTCTGGGATGTTCTTGCTGCCATATTCTGTTCCTTTTCTGCCAGACTATCTGCCTGTTGGGCAGGACCTGGTTACCTTTCCTGTGTTTCAAAGTGCTGATCTCTTTCACCAGATCTGACTTTACCTGTCAAGTACATGGAACACTGGTTTGTGCTCTTGCATTTATGGGAGAGACAAACTCCTGTGTGCTTTCCCTCATGTCTGCAGGAGCCTGTCACGGTCTCTTCACATGTTGTGACCATTTCCAGCCTAACCCCTGCCACTTCCTACAACTGCAGCGTGACCACCTTCAGCCACAACAGCCCCAGCATCCCCACTTTCATTGCAGTTTCCACCATGGGTAAGGAGCACTTCCCTGCTTTCTTCTTCCTCGTACAGCTGCATCTGTTTCCCCTTGCTTTCTAAGGCTGCACTTCGTAATGCTGGCCCCAGGGGTTGTTTGTGTCATGGAAAGGCTGCCAGATGTGGATGGGATGGGATGGGATGGGATGGGGGAGCAGCTTTGGAAGGTCCTTAGGAAAGGCCCCACTAGGGGGTTGACTTGGAGGAGTGTGAAACAGGGCCTCAGTTCTGTGCTGGGTTTTAGAAACCAGGGACGTAGTTTGTGGTGTCAATACTGAACATCAGGGTACTGCTTGATGAGATTTATGGATAAAAATGTTTTCTCAGCCCAAGCCCAAACAAGAGGAAAATCACATTCATAAGCTGTTAAGGTTTTCTGTGTTCTGCAGAGAGGTGAGAGAGAAGAAAGGCCTCTGCAGGATCTTCATCACAGCCAAAAGGCTCCTGATGGAGGATCCCTGGGCATGTCATTTTCCAGAGTAATTAAGCAATTTCAACCCAGCATGTTACAGAGCCCCAGCTTATTATTTTGCTTCTGGGTCAGAAAAAGTATTGATTATTGTTGAAGAACAACTTCAGAGCAGAAATGTGCTTTGGAGGTGAATATCTGAATTTTGTATTGCCTTCACCATTTGCTCTTGTGTTATAAATGTCAGCTAAAAAGGAAAAAAATAATAAATCAGAACATGCCAAAGTTTAGCAAAAATGCCAGAGTGAAGTCATTTCACCAAAGAAGTTTTCTAAGAGCAATAGCTACTCAAGCTCTTGCTTTATCTATAGCTACTCAAACTCTCCCTTTTTCTCCTGTGGTAGATTTTTCTCTCTCTAACACTCCAGGCTCTTTGAGACAAGTTAAAAAAAATAACATTATCAAAACTCAGGGAAAAACAGAACAAAACAAAACTGTCAGTGCTTCTGAACTGAATAACTGAGAGTCATTTTCTGTGTGCACAGTCACTGAGATGAACCCCAATGTGGTGGTAATCTCCGTGCTGGCCATCCTGAGTATCCTCCTGATTGGACTGCTGCTGGTGACTCTTGTTGTGCTCAGGAGAAAACACCTACAAATGGCCAGGTGAGTCCAGATTTATGCTAATGACCAAAAAAAAATTTAAAATTCAGACACCAACAAACACATCATGACCAAAGTTTCAGCTGGGAGTGCTTTTGTGTGTGGGTGCTACTTCAGAGACTTGTGAACAGGATGTCTTCAAAAGAGCTGTTTTGCTGCTGTTGAGGGGATCTTCACATCTTCTCCTTCTGTTTTCACTCTTGACCTGACTTACAAGCCTCAGCCTTTGTCTCATTTTGAGCTCTGCAGCACTGAGTCCATGAGGAGGGCATCACTTAGTACAAAAGGGTTGTGTCAGGAACATAAATGGTAATTAGGATCCGAGGCAGCTGGGCATGAGCAGGACATCAAGGTGCTTTGCCAGTCTTTGATATGGTTTGGAACAGGAGATTTTTCCGTATCAACAGATAACATTTTCTAGAGAGTCTCTCTCTCACCATTAGCTAGTCTACACCAATCATTTGTACCTGAATATTGAAATTCAATTTCCTTTTCTAGGCAATCTTACCTGCAACAGTTCACTTTAATGTGGGTTGCTATGGCCTATGTGAGCTGTGGAAGTTTCCCCAAACCCTAGATATTTGATTTACCTACTGGTTTTGAAGGTGTCACAGAGTCTTGGTCCTTTTATAATCTATGTAATATGTTTTATATTAATTTAGTGTACTATGTCAAGAAAGCAAATTATTTCATATAAAAAGAACTTAGGTAAAAAAATCTTGCACTTAACAACCTAGCAGATGCTGCATTTTGTGTGCTGTGTCTTGGCTACGTATTCCATGCAACAGATGACCACATCACACGCATTCTTCAGGTTATCTTTTCAAGAAAACATTCTGTGGTTTGTTCCTTTTACGTGTAACTGGCTCTGCGAAAATCCCAGCTAAATTAATTCTCTTTCCTGTTTAATTGCTGTGCAGCCAGCCCAAAGCTTTTTCTCCTCATCACTGCTTCTAGCCACAGAAGATAAACAGCCCAGAAGGAAATTTAAGAAATAAATCCAGTAAGAAGCTGCAAGCAATTGTTTGCTTAAATCAAGGAAATAGTCAAGTCAAGTTTATAATTCATAGCTGAAAATAATGGACTTGTCTCTACTAGAATGTTATTCAGGATTTTTTTTTCTTTTCCCTGCAGTTGTTTTCTTAACTCAAAATTACCTGTAATTATCCTGTAAAAAGGACACAATTAAACACCTTCTCCTTAGAGTTGGAACAGTGAATATTTAGTATAGAAAGGTAAATATTTAACATGTGTGCTGAGGCCAGAAACCATTGCTAGTGCCAGACTATGGAAAGCACAAATCTGGACAGAAGATAAGGTCTATTTGAGAATTTCATTCTTTTGAAGCATTTTTAGGTAATTGGATCTCAGGTGGTGTTGAACGTTTATTGGTTCTGTACAATCATGTTAAGGGGTTTTAGTTATGTTTATTACAGATTATCTCAGACCTAGTCATAGATGTGAGTGTTCAGGACTTCCATGCAGCTCCAAGAGTTCTCTGTAAAATCAAGCTCTTTGCAAGTGTGTGAATCCAAAAATAGTAACTTCTTCCCTAATGGTCTTCCTGGAACAGGGAGTGCGGGGCTGGAACCTTTGTGAATTTTGCATCTTTAGAGAGAGATGGAAAGCTCCCCTATAACTGGTGAGTGTTTGAAGCAAAGCTTATGTTTTTCCCCATCTCTGCTTTCTGGCAAATGTTATCTGTAATCTTAGAGTGCTTATTTTTTATGTCATTGCTGTCCCTCTTTAGGGTAAAACTGCTATGCTTGTTAATTTAGTATTTTATCCCCTGAATGTGTTTTATTCCTTAAATGATGACTGAAGACATGCATTCTGTCACCTGCTATTTTTAGCAGGCAGTGATGTACATACATGTCAGCCACGTTGCGTAGATGTGTTTTGGGAGGATATTTTTTCTTCCTTTCTCTTACAGACATATTTCCTAAAATAACACGACCGTAGAAACTTGATCTATAAACCCATTAGCACTTCCATGTATTTACATCCAGGAGTAAGCTTATTTGTAGATGACTAATTACCAACTGTCTTCATGCAGTGCCATTAATTAATATTTCCTTGCGTTACAAGACAAGGAAAAGCCAACTCAAGTATATACTGTAACTTAATGTTCAGTGCCGTTGAAAAAAATAACAAAAAACCCCTAAACATATCTTGCTAGTCTGGAAAATCACCTGCAAGAGTTGCAGGCACTGATATTGACTCGAAATCATCACTGTGACCATCAGCTGAAGAGAAGTGTTTGAACAAAGTCTGTAGGATTAGCTTTTATAGAAGTAAAAGGCTCTGAGAGCTACCTGACTGGCACCAGTGTGGTCATTTCCATTCCTGTTTTGAGAATCAGATGATTGGTAATGACAGACCCCAGGTTTACTGTTCTGTTGTTACCAATCTCTGCAAAAACTTCTCCCCTTTCAAGGCAAACACAGATACTTGAAAACATGACATCAGCCCCATTCCAGTAGGTCAGAAGAAGAAAATACGTGCCTTGGTTTTACACCCATGGTCAACTTTGCTGACAGCTGAGAAGTTGGAAAGAAAAGTTGGTGCACAGGGAACTGCTTCCATGATCTCACAGGACACAGCCTGCCAGCAAGGCTGGGATTAAATGGGTTGACACTGCACCACAACAAGCCTTTTGCTAATAAGCCTGCGAACTGAACTAACCAGCCCAGCAAATCTTGTCAATATCTCACTGTGCTGCTAATTAACTGGATATTAAACAAGATTCACTTGCTTGGTTTCGCTTTAACAGCAGCCAGCTGTATGCAGTACAAATGAAATCATCCCTCAGCTTCTCTTGCTTGGACTGTATTAATGGCAAAAAAGGCAGAAGATCAAACACTCACGTTAATTAAATATCCAAGCTTGAATGAAATTATTAAACTAGGAACAGATGTTATTAAAATCATAAAAGGCTTTTTTTTTTTTTAATGGGGAGGGAATTAATAGGTTTGGATGTGAAAGTGAAGGTTCTTGTTGCTTGATTTAGTATATATGTATGTGTGTGTATATGCATATATGTATACATACATAAATTGAGTTATAAAAACAGGAACTGAGGATAGCATTCCTGCTTAATATGTCCACAAATTTATCATAAGTGAAGGCAGTGTGTGCTTATTTTATGGTCCTTACTTCTCTGAGAGTTGTTCTGTGTGCCTCTGTTGTCTAATGTCAAGACCAGATTCACAATCCATCAAGGCAGCCAGGTGGGAAATATGGCCCTAAAGACAGGCAGGATTAAAAAACCCTTTTTGCTTGGGGTCATTCCAGGGATCTAGTAAGGGAGCTATGGGCATATCCACTAATTCCTAAGGGAAGCTCAGCTCAGCAGAGTTCTCAGGATTTGAGCAATCTCTGCATCTCTTCCTTTTAATTGAGTTATTCAGTACACCTGAGCAGGATGTGAAAGACTGCATAATTGCAGAAAAACAGTATTGTATTTATTGGTCAGTTCCAAATTTTTTCATATGTTGAACAAAATCAATTGGTTTAGCTGTCAGAGCTCCTAGTCTGAGTATAAATCAGTTTACAAGTATGTTAGCCTGTGATTTGATAGAATGTGGAAAATTCTTGTGGGGATTGACAGTGAAAGAAGCCCAGGCTTGAATAATTCCTTCTGCCTCTGTAGGCAAGAGGAAGTAAAAGCCTGACATGGAGTTTCCCAAAGGGAAGAGAAGTATTCCAGCAACATCATCATTTCTCTCTTCTGAGCCTAATGGAAACCTCTATGGCACCAGAGATCTGTTTATGGAAAACCAGATTTCATCCTCAGTCGAGCCCCATAGAAACTCAAACAACAAATGAGCCTTAAGGCTCTGATTGTGCAGTTGTTGTGGTGTAGGATTAACCAGAAAGGGCTCCTGCTTCTGGCTGACCCCACAGTCCCTGCCAATGCCTGGGGAAGGTGCCCTGCAGAAACTGCACTGCCCATTGCCTCTACCGCAGCAAAACTCACTAAAGCATGGCTTGGAGTTTTCACTGCATGGGCAGAAGATTTCCTCACTGGTTGGAGAATTGATTAGACGTGATGACATTGGGCATGACTTATTTTTCAGGGAAAACACAGTATCTACCAGTTTCATAAGAGCCAAGAGTACTGAACAAGTAAACATAACTTTGTGGTTCCTCTTTAGAACAGCTGCAGAAGGATGGTATCGCTTTTAAGGCAGCAGATTTTCTGATGGGGAAAAAACACACTGAGGGTGTATTTGGCTAAAAAAAATTCCTTCTACTGGAGCCAAGTTTGTTTAAGTTTTGTGAGTTTTTCATATTTGCAAAGTACCTGAAGCCCATTTCACCAATAGGTAGAACAGGCCTGAGTGGGTTTCCTGAATTAATGCACAGCAAAAACTGGTAAACAACTTGCAAATACAGAAGTTTAGAATGATTTTGTATTTCCTTTAGCCACAGTAAAATCTGCTGTGAGTAGTTATTCATAGAAACCACAGTTAGAAGAACTGTTCGAGCAATGTTTAGATGAAAACCTAGGTGAGAAATTAAAGCACTCTGCAAAAGGATGCCTTGAGAGATCTGGCTCAATAGAGGACATTAAGAGATATTGGAAGCATCTGAATTTATCTCTGGTACAGATCTTCTGATATCCACAGGATCACTTGCAGGAACAAACGTGGGAGATTATCGTAGCTGTATGTGATAGAAACAAACCGTGTCAGTACTGAATATCTCAGAACATCAGAAAATAGGCTTAATACCACCTATGCAATGGCTGGAAATCTGTCAATGTTATTTTCCTACCCATTTCACTCTCTGAAAATTGAGAATAACAGGCCTGAATCAATATGATAAGACATACTTATTTTGACCGTATAGAATTTTGTGTTGGATAGCTGAAAATCCTGCAGAGGGTGTCAGGTTGAGGAGTAAAAAATTCTAGGGATGCTAGTAATGTTCTTAGGAAGTAAGTAAGAAGTAGGATTTATGGCTTTAGCTGATTTTTAAAATAGAATTTGCTGATCTCCTGATTTCTGTTTGTCTTACTAACTCTCCTCACTTTTTCATCTTTATGTATGTTATTTATTAATGCTCACAGGCGTAGAAGTGTGTTTGCTTTCCTAACTCTGCTACCCTCATGCCTTTGGACTGATTATCTTTTGGCATTTTATATTAATCCTTGGTAAGTGATTTACTTGTTTTTCCATATGCAGTGTGTAAACAATGTGAATTTCTATTACATGAAAAATGTGTGATGCCTTTGTTTTCAAACGGGTCAAAGCTTTTGGACATTTAATTTCCTTGTGCTAGAACATGGGCTGGCGAGGATGTGGGTATCAAAGTATTTGCTACCCTGCTCCATCTGGTTTGTCTGTTTATGCTCCAACCCATTTTGGTATTTAAAAGCTAATCTTGCAGTGGTCATCATATCCATCTCATTGCTGTCTTTGCAATTTTTGCTGCTTCATTATAAGTCCTGGCTTCTTCTGTCCTGGTTATTTTACATGTTCATTGCCTGGCACTGACTTCTGCTGCTGCTTGATCGTGCCCCACCTGTTTGGTGTGTGATGTCAAATACATTTGTTTTTTAAAGGTGCTCTTAATGCTCTCCTGACATCAGTAAAAGTTCTGCTTTTGAAACAACCAGTTCACTGACAGTCAATACAACTAGGAGTCCCAAACAGTAAAAATAGGGTCACAGTGAGCACATCTCATTGTATATGTGTGTATATTTAATGCTTTAGTCTGTAAATAATTTATAAGGACTTAGTAAACAACTGATTGTTTTTTTGAAAATACCTGACAAAGCCACTCGTCTGCTTAGAAGCAGAACTGTTTTACAAACCATTTAACAAATAATTATGATCCAAAAATGCTTAATTCCTCTAAAGAAACTTAAGTTCCTGATGGTCTTGAGTCCAAGTTAGAGGGTTTTACAAAAAAGGTGGTACTGAGGTTAAGACTTTTCTTTCCCAAGGATTTTCCCTGGTCTTACCATGCGGCACCAAAGCCCTGGCAGGCACACATCAACATCTTCAGCACAGGGATTTTTCGAGACTGATTCTCCTTGAGTTACAGTGGGTCTGTAGAAAAACCCATGGGAATTTTCAGTGGGCCTAGAAATGAGAGTGTTTATGTAATTAAAGAAAGGTCCATTTCTTCTCTCGGGAAAACAACAGCATGTTCTCTACACACACCCCACTGAAGAGCACGTGGGAGTCCTCCCCACCTCTCAAGGTTCATGTTATATTAACCTGGAACTTGTCTGGTGCAAACTCAGCTAACTCTCGAGCTGCACAGTGGTGGAGGGCCAGGCAAGCAGGTGATCATTATTTTGGAGCTCACACTGATCTCTCTGAGCTCTCTAATGGTCAAGAAGCCCAGGGTGGCCACTGTCGATGGCACTGCTGCAAAAAGAGTTGCCATCTTCTTTTGCCCCTCTGCCTTTTTTTCTTTATTATGCATTAACTCACCTTTCCAGATGCGTATCTTTCTTCAGAGGTTTCCTCTTCTACCTATTTTAGTCTAGGTGATTAAGTTTACAGGAGCTGAAGTGGAACGAGATGAGATTAATCCCTCTCTTTGTATTTTAATCTGTAGAGTAAATGGAATAACAGATGAAACACCAGCTGATGTTTCAAATGGCTTTGTTTTGCACACAAGTTGGTTTAAAATATTTATGAGCATTCAGGAAACAATTGCAATGCTAAGAAACAAAGGCCTCTTGAGAGTATCAAAGCACAAGAAACTCTTGCTGAGAAATGTGTGTCAATCATTTGTTTAATTGCCTCTTGAAGTGTTCCTTGGAGAAGCGTTCTTAGAAGCATTCCCATCATAAAGAGCATTTAGGTATTTTTTTCCTTTTCAAATTAATTCTTATGTGCCTGACATTAAAAGGTTTACCACAGTCGCAGGGGATAGAGATGTGTTGAATAATTTAGTGGAATTAACTGTAAGATTTCATTGGAAAAAAAGTCTTTGAGGATGGAAAAATAAATACTACTAGTTTATGTGTACAGTACATATGAATGCACAGATAACATGATAGGCTGAAGAGGTTTATAATATTTAATCTCCACATTAATATAAAGCTTGTAGTGCTGTAGCTCTTGTTAATTCTGCAGGCAAAGCTCCTCATCTAAATGGAAATGTACCTTGATAAAATAAGAAAATTCCTACAGGTTGTGGCTGCTCCAGAAACTGAACATGTTGTAAAACTTAATTTTGGAAAGTAATCATTTATTGGTTTTTTTTAATATAACTTCTAAACTTAACCGGGTAGAAAAATAAAAATACTCCACTTTTTAGTATTTCTTTCTGTATATTTTCATTATTTGGAATTTAAAAGTCTTCTCCTTTCATTTACTAATTGAAGCTGTGAACCAAGTGATCTAGAAATAATTTTCATATCACCATGAAATTTAAAATAGCATCATTATAATGTGAAAAATGAACAGATATTGTGTAATGCCCAGGAATTAAAAATTGACCCTACTAAACTTCCTTCTGAGTAAGCAAGAACCTATTTGTGCTCTGTGGCTGATTGAAGAGAGGAGATCAGTATTTTTAGACCTCTAGCCAAGTTATTCCAGGGTGCTTGCTTTGTGTATTTAATCTTATTGTTTGCTTAACTTTTTTGTGGCAACAACAAAATGAACACACACTCCCCTCCAAAAAACCACGTGGTGGTAGTTGGTGTAGGGCAGTTCTTAAGTCCAGTCCTTTGGGTTTTACTGCTTAACACACTCAAAAACCTGCTCACAGCTGTCGCTAGTGAATCGTATCACTTATAAATCATTGTTTTACATGACTGGCACAATTACCTACAGCTGTTAAAAGTCAATTAAATTAGCTAAGGTTTAAGCTTGAGTCCTGCTGAGGTCAGTAGGATATTTGCCACTGTCTTCATTTATCATTACAAGCAGGTTATGAGACAGGCCTTTTCTTTTTTCCTTCCCCTTTTCTTGAATTTGCAAGTGGTGGTCTTGTCCCTTTACCCGACAGAAGCTTCTCATTCTCAGTTGCTCTCTAGTGTTGACATCAATTTCCGGGCTCAGCCCCAGCACACCCAAAGCCAATGGGTCAGGATTTACAGGGGACCCATTGCTTTTGCTGGGCACAGATTTTCCTTTTCACTGGCAGGTCATTCTCCGAGCCACAGAATGGGATCTGCATCCCATTGGAGTCAGCAGAAATTCAGCTATCAGCTTAAAATTGCCCAAGTTATTATCACCAATCTCCTCTGGACTATGATGAAAAAATACACATTCTTGTCTTTGAATGAAGGTTGTGCAATAGCTTAATGAATGAAAAACACTTCCTTTTCTTTTACAGGAGTAAAAATGGATTGAAGAAGAGAAAGCTGACCAAGTATGTAACTTCTTTGATATTTAAAGGAATAAGTCTTAGGCTAAATATGCATTTTGGATTACATGGCATAGTAGTGTTGCATTTACAGATATAGAAAACTTCTTGATAGACATATCCCAAGAGAGATACGTGAAGGCAGAAAACAAACAATAATTGGACAAAAGCAATTCTGCTCAACAGATTGTAGTAAAACATACAAAATTAGTCATCAGGGAGAAGATCAATTATCCAACTTAGTGATTTCAACAGAGTTTATCCTTAGTTAAAAATTGCAAATGGTGAAAAAACTGGGATGCATTTGTTTGTAGTGATATTTCCCTCTTGACATGGGGCTCTCATTACAGTTGTTGCTAGAACATTAGATCATTAATGCTAGCTGGTAAACAGGAGTAATTAAGTGGTGATAAGACAGGTTCCTTTGGGCATATTGCCTCAAAGTAAATGAGAAGATTGCTGTGTACATGCTTCAGTAGCTTGTAAATTAGAGTATGATAATTAGGTGAGGGAAGCTGTTTACCTGTGTTTCGTTACTCAGAGCGTCAGCCTAATTATTTCTGCGTTATGTTCAGGGGCTGTGCCTGACTAACAGATAGGTCTCACCTGGCAAAAAAAGTGTGGAAAGGTGGGAGTCACTAAATCAAGGCTAATTCATAGCTACTGAAGCTCTCCATGGTTTTGTATAGTTAGATACCACCTTTTTCAGCCACCATCTCCCTGGGAAGAGAGTTTGACTTCTAATGACAAATGTATACAGCTCTCAAAGCCAGCAGAGAAAGCAGGCAGGGCAGTGACATCCAGAGTGCTGGTTTAGGGGAAGCTTTCTAGGTGGAACTTGTTAAAAAAAATCAAAGCCCAAATATGAAATCCGTTTTGCTGCATGAGCAAAGCCCTTGGGGACGCACCCACCTGTAAAAGCAGTTCAGGGGCCAGTGATTGATCACAGGAGGGGTGCATGGGCCCCTCAGAGCAGTGGTTGCCTGTGGGTAGAACAAGCCCAGCCTCCAAACCTCCAAAGGGTGCTTCCTATCATCAGCACTGCCCCACTGAGGCACCCAGAGGGGTCAGCAGCCCCCAGCCTCTCTTTCTGGTGCCATTATGATACAAGGAATGGGCAATACACCCACCATTTGGTGACCCTGGACCACCAGGTTCATCCTTATTTCTTTCTCGCATTAACAGTTGCAAACAGGTATTTATGACTTGACGGTATTCTGGGGGAAAGAAATGAAAGGTACTAAAAAAATGGGGTTTTTAACTTAATTTCTGTGTATTTTTCTTTCAAAGCCCTGTCCAGTTGGACGATTTTGATGGATACATCAAGGATATGGCCAAAGATTCAGATTATAAATTTTCTCTGCAGTTTGAGGTAAATCTCTGAGGGTTTTGCCCCCTGCTACCTGCCACGCCCAGATGAGCTTTTTCAAGATGTTCAGTCTGCATGGTGTGCTGCTGGGTGCTCTGTGCTGGTCGATGTGTGGTGCTGCTGGGCGGGCCAGCTTCACTTCCTCTCCTGCAGAATTTAGAAGTGGAGCTTGGTGGTGTTGGCTCGGTGGTGGTGTTTGGTGGTGAAGCCTGCATTTAGTAAACTTGATTGGAGTGGCTCATCACATTCAATTTGAGTTAATTGCCAGAAAAACACAACTTGCTTTAAGTTTAGGGCATGCTGGCAACCTGAGTTAAATTTGGGATTTAAATGGCTCTGTTTTATGTATTTAATGCCCTTAATTTGTGAGGAAGCATTGAAATGAGGAAGTAGCATCAGAAATCTCGTTAAGGGCAAGGAGATTTCTCTAAGACAAGTTCAGGTGCATTTTCTTAATTACCCAGAATTTAAAGTCAGCGTAGTAGTATAAAACTAATCCCCAACCCTGTCCAAGGGCTGTTTCCCAAAGATTTAAACATGGAAAGGCAGCGGGGAGGACTCTCAGGGTTTTACCGTGATCCCTCCCTGACAGCAAATTCCTCTGATGCAACACCTATTCTATGTCACTGCTGAAGGTAATGACTAGAAGGATCTTCCAAGTGCTCCCCCAAGACTGAAAGCCACTTGAGGACTTGAAGAAGCCCCTTTAAGGGGGGCAGATGACCACCACAGAAATTAGCAAGGCCCTGATGTGGCAGTGTTTTGGCTAATTGAGCATGGGTAGAGAGCAGCAATTCTCAGTCACAGCAGGGATGGCAGCCGTGTGTTGGAACATCAGGAGGACAAACCCCAGCACTGCTCTCCAGCTGCTTGGAGCCCAACTCAGAGGCATCAAATAAGGAAAATCAGTGTAGTCCTGCTGTCAATTTATAAAGTGATTTATGAGCATTTTCTGTCTGGTACCTGCCACAAGTAATCACTTCACAAAGAATTATTCTCCGAGTGTTTTTGAGGCTGACCTTGGCATTTTCCTTTCTGTTACATCAGGAGCTAAAACTGATTGGGCTTGACATACCCCACTTTGCTGCTGATCTCCCCATGAATCGCTGTAAAAATCGCTACACAAATATCCTGCCATGTGAGTACAACACGCACTAAATCCTGCTAAAATCCCTAGAGAGGGAAAGAGGAGTTTTAATAAGAAAATTGGAGAATCAGGGGATTTTCTAAGACTGATAAAAGCCTGTTCTACAATCCTGCTCTTACAGAGAACCAGGCAAGGGATGTTTTTTGTTAGCTTTGAATAGATGTAGCTTCCTGGAAATGTTGATCATGGCAGGAGTTTGGAGGTGAGAAACATAAGGTCTTTTATGCTACTGAGTAGTGTTACTGTATTTCTCTTATGATTTTAATGAACCCTAAGGGAGCCCAAAGGGTCAGCACTTGGAGGGGGTATTTGCAGAGCAGTAGTGATGGTGTGTCCGTGTAGTGTTTGCTGAAGCAAACGTTGCTCTCTTGGTAAATACGAGAATTTTCTATTTTTTAATAGATTTTTTTAAAATTTTTTTTAAGATTTTAATAGATTTTTTTTTGCCATTCCTATAGGACTAATTTAAATTTTGCCAAGTCTCGCCTAGAGATGAGTGCCATATTTGAGAGGCAGTTTTTTTCTAATTTCTTTTTTCCTTTTACAGATGATTTTAGTCGTGTCCGGTTAGTCTCGATGAATGAAGAAGAGGGATCTGACTACATTAATGCCAACTACATCCCTGTGAGTACAGAGGTCTGGGCAGTGTGGACTTCAGTGTCCTGCACACCAGTCAGAGCGTGGCCCTTGAAAATAGCACAATATCTCCTGGAAGCTCAGTCATGTTCCCAGCATCTCCTTCAGCTTCCAAATATTTTGCCTACAGGGAACAGCCACCAAGAAAAAAAAAGACAAAAAAAAAAAAAGGGGGGGGTGGAGGGGGAAGATTTTTGGCAAAATTTTGCCACAGTAGCACTGGGTGAGCTGTGAATCTTTGTGAAGCTTTGATTGGACTGGTAGGGAAATGAGGAGGTCACTCATTAAGTTTATCATTTAACTCATTAAGGCAGTTAAATGATTCGGTGGCCTTTTAAGATAGCGAGGTAAAACCGTAGGCCTTTAAATGAGAAAATTTTCTAGATTTCTACTGCACATGGAAAAAAAGGGCTAAGCCAGACGCTCCAAATGCACAAAATGCACACACAGCCCAGATGGTGCGTGGAGAGAACTTCTGCTTTCTGCCTCGTCTCTGGTGCTTCCCCTGGGCCTCCCTCCACCTGGCAGAGAGCAGCCACTTACCGGGGGTAGCACCCACGGTTTCAGGATAATTAAAGTGCACACAGAGCTGAAGGCAAATATTTTGACACTGGGGGCTGGCTGAAACTTCATCAGCTCTCTCCACTCTCCCCTGAGCTCGTGCGGTCACTTGGGCTCATCCCTGCCACTGCCACTTGCCACAAAGGTTTGCCCCTCTGGTAGCCCCTTGTGCTGTGGCTCAGTGGGAGCTGGAGAGCAGTGTCTGCTGGGCTGCTCTGCGTGGAGAGGAGGCAGGGCACCACAGCAGCCCTGCAGGAAAAGGCCTTTCCCCTGGGGACCACAGACAAATGAGCATTTTTGCAGTCTTGCTGCAGCTAGAGCTGACCCAGCCTGTGCTGGAGAGAGCTGAGCGAGCGTTACGGATAAAGGAGGAGCCCTCGGATGAGGCAGTGGAGCCACTTCTCTGTCACTGTGGCATTGCCCACGTGTGCACCTTTGAGCCAAGTGTCTGTACTTGGCTTCTCTGTGCCCAGAGCATGAACCTGTGCACTCACACTGCGGGAGCCTGAGCTCACAGAGAAATCAGGAAAGAAAAACGCTCCAGGATTCAAAAGCACCGTGCACAACTCAGGAAACTTGTGTGATGTGGGATTGTGGCTAATAGCACCTTAAGTAGCAGTCCCTTTCAGAATTCCATTCTGCTTTGCATCTCTTCAGTTCTACTTCCAGCACAGTGCTGGCCATGGAAACTGGGATAAACATGTGATATTAATGCTGGGCTTTTCCTGGCGATCGCTTCTCCACTGAGTCCCTGCCTCCAAACACAGAGACCAGGGCTGATCTGTGTCCCTGTGCTAACAGGGGTTTGTCACTTCGGTCAGACACAGCCCACGCAGACAAACAGGCAGCAAATTCTGTGTAGTGCAAGGACTCGGACTGAGCTGATTTGCAGAGGTGTCTGGAGGAAGCCATTTGTGGGAAGTGCTCCCAAATCGCAAATAATTTTATGAGCCACATAGCGAGGTGGCACAGAAATTGCCCCATTTGCATGGGGTCATGCTGCTTGTTGGATGTATTTTTTGCTCTTGCTAGGGATATAAAACAACTTGCCAAATGCAATTTTGATGATACAGTCTCAGCAAATATGGTAATAGCAGATGTCAAAAGGGTCATTCTGTGGTCTTTTATTATAGTGTTAATAACAGTCTTTTGGTTTTGGAGAGGAGAAAGAAGTCTTTCCAACTAAAATCATGTTCATAGGGATAGGAGAGGGAATACATGGATATAAAGCATCTGAGCAGCTGTTAAGGGCGTTGACTCAGCATCTCCTCTATTATTTTAAGCAGAATTTGAATTAATATTTTATTAATTTAAGTCCTTATGACATAAACACATGCATATAATCCTGTTCCATTGACACCAGTGACTGAAAATCACCACAGGCACTGCTTGGGATGAGCAGATTGGGCATCTATAACTAAACAAAATTATCTAAAATTACATAAACTGTAAGGAGCTGGAACTTTCTTTTAGGGCTCTTATTACTTGCTTTTTTAATGTTGCCTTTTCTGCTCTCTGGGCAAATGATTTGCATGGTAGCAGCTTCATCTTCTGTCCTTCATTTTAGATTGCTTGTACTTTGGGAGCCTCAAAATCTAGCAAAAGTTGTCATCACAAATACATGCCAAAAAATAATTTCTTTGTGTTAGAAATCACTTTTAGAAGTACAAATTGAACTTGAGCAAGCTAAAAAAAATCTGAAAAATACACGTTCTGAAGCAGTAACCATGTTGGTAAGCAGGACCTATCTCTTTGTCTCTTAGGGTTATAATTCACCCCAGGAATACATTGCAACCCAAGGGCCGCTGCCAGAAACTAGGAACGATTTTTGGAAGATGGTTCTCCAGCAAAAATCACAAATTATTGTCATGCTCACTCAGTGCAATGAGAAAAGACGGGTATGTAACACAATCTTGTATGTGGTGTGAAAGAAACCCCCCTGAAAACAGCTCTTTTGTGCTGAGTGAATGTCTCTGCATTGTTTCTGATTGTGAGGCAGCATCACAACCAGCCCTGGAATGGCATCTACCTTCACATTTCAGGGCCTTCTTTGACGTTCCCTGATGTTCCCTGACCTCCTTTGACCTTCCTGGAGCTTCTTTGTCCTTTCTTGACCTTCTTGGACCTTCCCTGACTTGCTGCACCTTCTTCGACTTTTCCTGACCTTCTTTGACTTTCTTTGAACTTTTGACCTTTGATGACCTTCTTTGACCTTTTATGACCTTCCCTGACCTTCTTTGACCCCTTCTTACCTTTTCTGACCTTCTTTGATTTTCTTTGACCTGCTTTGACATTCCCTGAACTTCTTTCACATTCTTTGACTTTCCCCGACCTTCTTCAACCTTCCCTGATTTTCCTTGACCTTCCCTGACCTTCTTTGGCCTTCCCTGACCTGCTTTGACCTGCTTTGATGTTCTTTGACTTTCCCTAACTTTCTTTAACCTTCCTCAACCCTCTTTGAACTTCTTTGACAATCCTTGACCTTCTTTGACCTTTTCTGCCTTTTTACCTCCCCTGACCTTATTTTGAAGCCTCTCCTCTTACATGAGGAGAGACTGAGAGAGCTGGGACTCTTCATCCTGGAAAAGAGAAGGCTCCAGGGATCTTGTCACCTGATGGGAGGGAATGGAGACAAGGGACTCCTCTAGTGGTGACTTGCCCAGTGACAGGTCAAGAGGTGATGTGCACAAACTAAAAAAAACACATTAAATTCCTTCTGAAGTCAGGAAACATTTACTTCGCTGTGAGGGGGCCTGAGCACTGGCACAGGTTGTCCAGAGCTTGTGGAGTCTCCATCCTTGGAGATATTCCAAAGTCACCTAGACATGGTCTAGAGCTGGCTCTAGGTGACACTGCTTGAGAGGGGAGGGGGTTGGACAGGATAACCTCCAGCGGTCCCTTCCAACCTCAGGCATTCTGTGATTCTGCACTTTTAAGTTTAAATAATTTTAAAATACAAGTTTTATGCTTTGTATTTTCCCTTGATATTGTAATAGAAATATTTGGAATATAATTTGGGGGGGTTTATGTGGGCACTCTCTTTCCCAGTGTTTCGCTCCATTTAGACCTGTTACATCAGGAAAAGTAACAAAAGGCACTCTTTTTCTATTCTTCACTGCACTAAAGCTGCCCTTCTGAAAACTAATACACAGCTGATGGCCACAATTAAATAGGAATGGTCAGACTGGAAGTGACTGCAGGATAAATTACCTCTTACTGCAGCAGCAAGTGAGCAGTGGTGTGGGCATTGCTAAACCTGATGTTCTGTGTCCTTTTGCTTGTGCTTCTTTCCATATGTGCATCTTTATATAAATACAAATACGCCTGGATTTCCCTCCCTCTCAGGTGAAATGTGACCATTACTGGCCTTTCACGGAGGACCCTGTTGCGTATGGGGATATCACAGTGGAGATGCTGAGCGAGGAGGAGCACACGGACTGGGTGTACCGCGGCTTCCGAATTAGCTACGTGAGTGAAACGCTCCGCGTGGCCCTGCCGAAGGAGTGGGGGTGATTTCAGTCCAGCCTTTTCTTCCACTTCTGTCCGTTCCTGGCATTCAGTGGAAAACACCTAAGAGAGATCGATGTCCTTACTCTCGCTCCACACAGGCAAATGACCAAATCACAAAACTTTCCCCTAAAATTGTTGTCTCTGAATTTCTCACCAAAGCGCAAGGCTGAAACAAAAGTAGTAGCAGAGCTCTGGACGCTTCTGTGGTACCAAAAATTACTGACAGCAAATGTGTGAATTTCTTCTTTTCTGTATCTCAGGCACACCTCCTTGCTATAAATTACTCAAACCTTGAAAATACCACTGAAAGAATTGAAAATATTTTTCAAAAGGGCAATTCTGCAATAATCATGTCTACCTATAAAATATTGAAACACACAAGAGAGCATGTGATTTCCAAATGAAAGCTCTCCTTACTTTCAACCATTTCTTTCCACCTGTGTTTCCTGCATCAGCTGGTTGCCAGCACCATCCCATGAAGGAAAGTTTAGGGATATGGAGGGGATGTGGAAAAAGCTGTGCACTGGCAATTCACCATTGGCCCAGGATTTATGTATTGTGTTGAGGACCTTACTTTATCTAAAGCCAGTAGAATTTTTAGCATTGTAAGTGTTTTTTGTCATAATGAGTTTTTTCCTAAACGTTTCCCCTGGTAATGATTTTTCTTCCCTTTTGTTTTTTGGGGTTTTTTTTCTTTAAAACTTAAGAAGAAAATCTCTCAAGAGTCCAGGCTTGACTGTTTGCCAGCAGTGTTGTTCTTTATCTGTGGCAAAATGAGAGCAGTAGAGGGAATGGAATGAAAAGATGAAAAAAGCCCAAAGCTGAAAAATGCAGCAGTTCTTGATTCAAAAGCAAAATGAAATGGAACTACCACAGGGACAAAAGCAAAAGGCAAATCCCAGACACACAGGAAGTTCATACCCATTTGATAATGATGTCCTGATATCCCCCCCACTTTGTAATCAAATAGCCTGTTTGTTCTTCGCCAATTTTTTGGCTGGCTTCACTTTTTTAGTCTGTATGTGGGGGAAAAATGAAAACCACAAAATGACAAAAAGCCCTCAGCGTGACTGAGTGTGATTACACCATGTAAGCTTTGTGAAAACTCCGCTGTCCTGCTTCTCCCCCCAGGCTGATGAGGTGCAAGATGTGATGCATTTTAACTACACTGCCTGGCCAGACCACGGCGTCCCCACGACCAACGCTGCCGAGAGCATCCTCCAGTTTGTACAGATGGTCAGGCAGAAATCAGCAAAGACTAAAGGCCCCATGGTCATACACTGCAGGTAAATGCTTCGAGGAAAAGGAGAAGTACGAGGTGTGATGTTAAATAAGCTGGGAAACCATGAGAAGGAGAGATTTTGGGGTTCTGCTAGCCTGTTGGCAGAAGGTGGTTCTCTCTGGTGTTACGGTGTTATGCAGCTCTCCCCTGTAACCTCATGGAGAAATTCATAGAGGGATATTGTTCTCTGAGTCTTAGTATCAAGAAAGGTGCTCATAAGCCAGGGAAGAGATTTGTGTATAACATTATGAAATCAAACCCTGGATTTAGTACTTAGTTGTTCTGGGAAAGAAAAAAAGCAAGTACCAGAGAGGTGGGCAACAGCTGTAGTTTTTTATTTTTTTCAGTTAGGATGCTTCTAGCAGCGAAGAGGGATATTTTCAGATAGTATTTTTGGACTATACTGTGCATCTTAGACCACAGAGATTAAAAGTAGCAATGCTACAAAATTAGTGGGGGGGGGCAAAGAAAGAATGTATCGATCAACTCCTGCAGCAATTGTTCTCAAACCCTGAAAAAGGCACAGAATGAATTCATCAGTTAATCTGTCCAATTAACACATCAGAAGTTCCATTGTATTTGCCTTATTTGAGAAATTAACGCAACAAAAGCGAGAGACCTGTTTTGTGGCAGCTGTGTTGAGCTGTGTTGAGATGAACTGTTCAACATTATTGCAAATACTTTCAAGCCTTTTCAGGAAAAGTATGACAAAAGAGAAGAACTTTTGCTAAAACACACACTTCTACCCTCGGTAGTAGGGTGTAGGGATGCTGTGTGAAACTCTGTAAAACCTCCAATGCCACACTCAGTGAAAACAGACTTAAACATCACATGTGAAATTACAATGCAAAGAATCGTACACGCATGAGAATCTCTAAATGAAAGCAGTGTGTATTTTTTTCTAGTTGCTAAGCTTCCCTTTGGGGAAAATGAAGATTTTCAGCTGAGTGGTAGCTATTTCTGTCTCATGCTCCTAAGGCAGAAGTCCTGGAGTGCAGACTCTCCTGGGTGGTTTGTCCTTTGAGGACAAGCTGCAGTAGTGCAGCGCCTTTGCAAGCCAAGAGCTTTGCAGTGTGGAGAGCTTTGGAACTGAGCCCTGCAGGTGTGACCCCGCTGTCTCTGGGCATTCATTGCTCCTGAGCAGGTCTCTGTAGCTCTGGCTCCAGCCCCTGGAGTTAGAGGGGTCTCATGAGGTCCGTGAGGGGAGCAGTGACAGCAGGAAGAGCAGGCAGCTAAGGGTGGATGAGGGTGTGTACGCACATTCTGTGTGTGAGTGCATCCGCTGCCCGACCAACGGATGATTTTTTGGCTGTAAATCCCACAGATTAACCCGCCTGCCTGACCTCAGATTAGTTATACCTGATTATTGCAGCTGCAGGACTCCTGCTCTTCGCAGTGCCACTGACTTTGCTGTGTGTGTCCCCTGCAGAAGAGCCCGAAATGAGATGCATGTCTGTGTGTGTTGCAGTGCTGGCGTGGGGCGGACGGGGACATTCATAGCCCTGGATCGGCTCTTGCAGCACATCCGTGACCATGAGTTCGTGGATATATTGGGCCTGGTGTCGGACATGAGGTCCTACAGAATGTCCATGGTGCAGACAGAGGTAAGGTCTGCTCTCTGCAGCACTGTGGCAGTATTGTTGTGCCCGTTTCATACCCCTCTTCAGCATGTTCGTGTCCAGTGACCGCTGTTCCCCCTGAACACTTGACAAAATCGCTATGAATTGATGCAATCAGGTTTTCATCTTCGTTGTGATACTGTCACATTATTAATCTTTATTAGTTATTAATTATTAATTATTAATTATTATTAATTATAGGTGGGTTTGATAATATATCTGCCCTCTCACTGTCTTCCGGAGGAAATGAGTTATTCTCACCTTCTGTGAAATTAATATGCAAACAATGCATTAGAAGAGATTAACGTATGAAATTTTCAAACCACACCGAAAAGAGTTGGGCTTGCTGAGGGGATTAATGGCTCATGAAATGATATCAGTATCAGGCAGCCTCCCTCAAGGATCATGCTGGTATCATCCAGCCAAGCGTAGGAGCTCATGACACAGTGGAATTTCAAACAAGCAAAACAGACAAAAGGACTGTGAGTCTGCCAGACATCCTCCTCACCCCTCTCCCTACTCAAATATCTACTGGGTAGTTCTTTTTCTGTTTTTAAGACAAGAATACATAGACAATATATACTGGGGGGAAAAAATCACAAACTCTTTCTTCAAAGCAGAAGCTTTTATACATCTAAACCTTCCCAGTTTGCCTAGTAAGGAGGGAAAGATTTCATATTTCATGCCTGTTGTACTCTTCCTTGGTTAGACACAGTATAAAGTGGCAATCTCCATGCAGTTGGAAGTGCCACCATCACTGTTTTCAGGCTAGGTCTGGCAGATCGTTTGTTGCCAAGGATTGTCGAATCCAGAGCAAAGCAAAAAAATTTGTAGCGGGAAGAGGAGAGGAGGAAGA
Organism: Lycocorax pyrrhopterus obiensis; assembly: GCA_014706295.1. Taxonomy (NCBI): domain Eukaryota; kingdom Metazoa; phylum Chordata; class Aves; order Passeriformes; family Paradisaeidae; genus Lycocorax; species Lycocorax pyrrhopterus. Next base: position 71,094,146 of record JACSVZ010000015.1, on the reverse strand, counting down.
AAACCTGCAGTCACAACAACTAGCATCTGGAAATGAAAAAAAGTCATTTTCAGTCCATTCTGGATCATTGCTACCAACCTGCCTCTTTTCATCACAATTCACTGTATTGATCCAAAGGCAGATCCTTATGTAAACACCAGAGGGAAAAAATCCTGGTGGTTGATGGATTTCAGCTGCAGCTGTTACCACTCCAGAGGTGATGTGGGTTTTTGTAGGGTGTTTCGTGTTTTATTTTAATTTTATTTTTTTCATGTAGGACCTCATTGCCTGGCTGGGGCTGATGTCAAGGGCAGTTACTGAGCTCCTGCTGCCACAGGCCTCAGAGGTCACTGAGTGACACTGACACTCAGTCACAGAGGCCACCAAACAGTTTTTCCTTACAAAATCTGAAACCACTGACAGCTCACCTGAGTTCACGTTGCCTTGTATGCTGGAAACTTGGCAGTGTCTCAAGGAGCAGTTTAAAAAAAACAAATGGCACAGGCCCAAAAAGGGAGTTAGAATGGGCAATACCCTGAATTGAAACCAGTCTCTCCAAATCAGTGGGTGTGAGGAAATCCAGACATTTCTGGGGTGTGAATCATGCCTCAGACTCATACTGGTATCTCTTGGCATCAGCAAGCCATGGGGGACAGGGGAAAAGTGCAAGGATTTTGGGACTGTTGCTTTTGCTTGAGATTCACTTGGCCCCTGTGCCTCGTGCACATAAAGGTTAGTGTCAGGATTCATCAGGGATTGCCTTCTCTCTCTTTGAAATGGAAAAGTCATCAATTAAGGTTATTCTAAATTGGATTACAGTGTTTGATCTGTATGATGACAATGCTCAGAAAAGTCAGTCCGTAACCAAAGCGAAAGACAACCACGGTCTCGAGGCAAAAAAACCCATCCAGAAATACAGAGATGCATGTGATTGACCCAGCTCACAGTGTCACTTGCACAGAGGTTGATAACTAGTCTGTGAACAAAATCAGAGATTTTCTTTTCACTGATAAAGAAGTCAAACACTAAGGAACACGAACCTCATTAAAATATTTCAGGTGCGTATGTGGCATGGGTGCAATTCGTTGCACATAAAGCATTCAGATACCTTTCTTGGAATTCTTTCCTTTTTAGGCAATGTAAAGGAGATCCACTTTACCTCAGATTCAACTCTTCTGTCATCATTCAGGTTATTAATAAGTGATTGTGGTGCCAGGCGGATTTCATGCTTCCTGAGCTGCTGTCTGTAACAATTGTGGGCTATTCTTTTGGGAGCTGATAACTCACTGTGCATTGTGAGGGGCTGAGGTGGGAGACATGGAGCTGTTCAGGCTGTTACTGTGAACTATCAAACTGTTTCACTGGTTGGGTTTTTGTCATGCTTTCTGAGGTGCAAAAAATGCCCGCTTATTTGGTCTTTTCTCCTAGGAGCAGTACATTTTTATTCACCAGTGCGTGCAGCTGATGTGGCAAAAGAAGAAGCAGCAGTTCTGCATCAGTGATGTCATATATGAGAACGTCAGCAAGTCCTAGTTCAGAGTCACAGGTGGTAAGTCAGGCAAGCCTGGCCCTGTGCCATGCCCACAGCCTCACACCTCTGTTCCAGAAGCTTTGCTGGCAGTCTGGGGCTTTCCTTACTCCTTTTTCATGCTCACATGGAGAGTTAAGGGAAAATCCATCTAGCCTCTCACAGTAAATAATCCACTACCCTTTCCACAGCAGTGTGAGACTGTATGGGCTCACTCATGTTTGAAGAAAAAGAGATCCAGAACTCTGGCGAGCCATCTCACCATTCCCTGCCCGTTGTCCTTGCAAAGCTGGAAGGGAGGGACAACTTCAGTATCTTCAGTCATTCTCAAAAAAGAATTTTGCCTGGTTACCAAGGCCAGCAGAGACTTGGGGATGCTCTGCTGGAGGGTGAGCTGGTAACCAAACAGCTCTGTCATGAAACAGTGGGAAATTTTGGCATAAATCTAAAATCATAGAGCCAGGGAAGCAGCAGGCTCTCAAACTGATACCACCAGTAGCGTAAGTGAAGGGTCGGTCCTGCCTTCCCACTGACCCCCCTGCCTGAGCAAAACAAGTGGCTGTGACCACGAGGTTTGGTGGTGGGGACAAGCTGTGAGGACGCACGTCACTGCTCTTGAAGCTACTGAGCTTTGGTTCATTAGGTGGCAGCAATAACCCAGCCCTAACCTTGATACTCGCTTTTGGGTGGAGCAGGAAGCTGCAGGCTTTGCCACAAGCTGCTTCTCAGGCAGCTGGGGGAGAGCTGGGATGAGGGCAGCACCTCCAGCCGTGTCTGCTGTGTGCCTGTGGTGTTGCACGTGTGCCTTCATTAACCTCTGCGTGCATCATCCCCCTGCCTGTAAAGGAGCCCCAGTTTGCCTCGCTGTCCCTGATGTTTGGGTAGGTCACTGTCTAATCTGAGTCCCAGCACCCAGCTGCCTGTACTGATGGGCTGCAGTCCCAGCCTGTGTGGAGGGTCGGTAAAACTAATGCTTAAAACTGTATTTATTTCCTTTTCTTCTTTCTGAAGCGTTCTGTTTGCTTGGTTGCAGGTGAGACCATGAAGCACACCCATCTTCCCTTGCTTCTGATTTTTTTTCTGTTGATGGTTTGAACGGGCAGGTGCTGTGCCACGAGAGACCACTGCTTTGCAGTAGATGGACAATGAGGGAAAGAAACTTTTACCTTTCTGAAGCATTGGGGAGACAAAGCCTTAACGAGCCTGCGGTGTCTTTTGAACTGTTTCATTTCTGGACATTTTTTTTAAATACTGGACCAAATTCAACTGAACAACATGAAGGAAAAGACACTATGTGTGCATAAGATAGATTGCTCCCGAGCGTTGGGGTTTTGTTTGGTACTTTTGGTTAATTTCTTTATCATAACTTGTTTTTTTTTCTGTGCAGGTTGGGCTTAAGGTTAAAGTAAGTGCAATATTTTTTTAATGGTTGACTGGAGAGCTTTCTTCATGTGTCACTGGTCTGTGCTAACGTCCCTAGGAGAGCAGGCATTGTTAGTATCTAATAATACCTCATTAGTGAATAGCGAGGCATGAACATACATGAAGAAATCTGGAGATTGTGAACAGGGGCTGGGAGGGCAGGGGGGGTTGCTGGGTACATGGATTTGATCATTTCCTTACAGCACTGATGTACGTGGGGCCTGGGGGGAGCACAGGGCCCGAGGAACGGACTGACGAGCAGAAATGCAAGCCGTGGAGCCCGAAGCTGAAACCGGCAGCTGACACTGAGAGAAGGGGTGGGTTTGGTTCTTCACTGGGGCTGCCACTAATTAAGCAGAGGGATTGCTCTTTTTGCCGACCTTTTTCGGTAATGCCACTGATCAGGCTCTTGTTTTAGACGAATCTAATCACAGGGCGACCGAGTTTCAAGCTGGGATGTGTCTTAGCATATATACTATAGCATTTAACTCTCTGAGCAGTCTATGGTGCCTATCCCCCTCACTCATTTATTATTTTTAGTAATTATTAACCCTGTGTAAAAACGTGAAGCTGGTTCAGGTTGGAGGGGTGGGAAGAAAAACAAAAACAAAAAATGCTTTAATAGACGTAACTATTTTTCCTGAACCAGGAATTTACAATGTTACGAATACAAGGTTTTGGCATGTGAAGGGCTGGTTATCAGTTTGTTGCTACGAGGCTGCCAAAGTGTCAGTATGGATTCCTGCAGGGCCTTTGGGGGCAGGGCGGGGGGCTCTTTTCTTTTTTGCTGTCCGTTTCAGTTCTAGTCAAAATAATTAGCGATATATATATTTTTTTTTTTGGTCTTTGTATAATTCCGGTACATCATTGTGTATTGTGACATGGATGCTGTCAGAATGGATGTTTGATGGCATTTTTGTAACCTGTTGCTTTGTGTCACCTCATTGGAAGTTAGCGGCAATGGTACTCAATGTAAACAAAACAGATTTGAACTGGAAGTAAACACACTGGATTGCTTACCTGTGGAGAAGTCCCTGTCAGCAAAACACATCTGCACACACTTTTTATTTCACTCACCCCGGGTCTGCTGTCACCTGGCAGGGCACCAGGGTGTAGGTCAGGTCAGTATCAGGCTTCCAGGAGCCTGATAATCTCCTTCAGCTGATATTCCTTTTTCTTTTTCCAAAGTTATTGCATTGGCAGGTAAATAGGTGTGTACTTATTTAATTAAATAACTACTTCATCATGGTATTGGTTACAGTGGAAAACTTCCTTCAAGCTGTCCCATGTATATTATGCAAAACTGCATAGACTTCATGTAATTCCCCAGTAAAACAGGTCCTTGTGAGGGGAGCGTAAGAAACAGGACCCCACCTCTGATCACTAAATGGGGATGATTGGCATTTCCCAGTACTACTATCACTGTTTCCACTAATCCCAGTCCTAGAGCAGGGATGCTGTTTCTCCGAGGACAAGATGGATGCGAAAGGGCAGAGCACCCTGTTCCAGGGAGCCAGCTGGTAACAAAAAAGGCTTCAGTGGTGCCCGTTTCTCCCTCATTTCACTGGTGTGCCTCAGCTGGAGGGCCTGCCATGCCAGTAGCAACAGCAAAGAGCTGTCTGGCCTAAACTGAACAGAAAATAGAATTATAAATGAGACCTTGCCTCCATGCTTTTTAAAAAATGCATTTCAGAGATTCATTACATGTTTACTCAGAAAATATGTTCATATCCCTCTATAGAGAACTGGTGGGAAAAAAAAAAAGAACAACCCACAGTTTTTTCTCATCTGCTGTCTCCTCCCTCCTGCTGGCCACTGCCCATCGAGTCTACATTTATTCTGTATCACAGACCAGGGTAAGCAGGTTACTTCTAAATCGTTCATGTGTGCCCACAAAATGTCACAGTGCGAGCTGGCTGTAACAAAAGCTTGGCTGAACGTGACAGGGTACGAGATTGCTGCAGAGATGCCAAAATCACATCGTTGCAAAGGACACTGCCTGAGCAGCCTCAATGTACTATAGAGTTTTTGCATGCGTGTCAAAAATGATTCCATTTGCACAGTAGCAGGTGCGTGTTTTTCCTTTAATAGCTTCTTAATCACAAAGTCAATTACAATGCAAACTCCATCAGAATAATATCTTTTGCTGCCCAACACAGCATGCAAAACTGTGTATGTGGGGATGGCAGTGGAAACCACCTTGCCCAGCACTCAAAACATGAGTAAAGCACTAAATGAGTCTGGAAGACTCTGTGGTTAGAAGACTCATGCAGAGCCTTTTAGCCTGAATTGACACGACATACTTTTGCCTTCACCTTGTCATGCACCTTCAAAGTAAATCCAAAAGAACAATGTTTCTGGACTCATGCTTCATGTTAGTATTGTTTCCAGCATCTGTCAAAATAAAACTCTCACGTCATCACAGCAGTAAAGCTGTCTGAAGCTTCAGGTTCGGTAATAGATTTTTTGAATTACGGGCTTCATGGCCATAGCTCTGCTGCCACTACTGATGCTCTGTATTGATCTGCTGCTCTTCCAGCATCCACTGACCCAGATGCAGCTCTGTGCAGTGAGTGACCATTAACTTAAACCAGTGCAGGTTTTCTCCTTGTCTCATGCTGTGCGTGCTGCCATGGAAGCAGAAAATAAGTAAACTTAAGTGCATGAGTTATGAGGGTAAAAAGTTTTTAGAGGTGTGTGTGGAAGTTTTCTCTCTCAAGCATATCCTGTTGCAGTCAGCCCTGACATCCTTGGGTCTTCAGCACTGTTTCCTTCAAGCCTCACCAAAAGCTTAAGAGCAGGTCAGGAAGCCTTACTTGTGCTTTATTTCAGTTTAATGGTTTTTTTTCCCCTACACCTAAATAAGATGAATTTCCCCTGTCAAATAATCACCATTATCATCTTATGCTCTAAAATGGCCCTTCCCTCCCTCCATTAACCACAGTGTCACACCACCTCCCTCCCACTTCTAACTTTTTTGAGGGCTTGTGTGAAAACTGTAATTTCATTGAGGCAGGCAAAAGCTGTTATTTCAGCCACTTCTTGTGAGAGAATAATGTTGTCAATGCTCTTGACATGGATGATGGGAGCAGGGTGGGTTGAGCTTTGCTGCTGCTGTGACAGGCACCAGTGGGGGCTAGGAATCTTCTAGAAGGCTTCCTATTTTCATTCATCTCCTCTTTTAATCTGCAAATATTACCAAGGAGTAGAAGCACAGACTCATAGCCTGAAACTCATTTTGGTCTGAATACTGAGGAAGTAGTTGGAGGCCAAAGTTGCAACCGAAGCAACTCAGAGAAACTGAAAAAAAAGATAAAGGCAAGCCAAAGGCACTTACCAGCAAAATGTTGACATAGCTGCAGTAGAAATTTAAAGTCTGAAATATTTAAACACAGAACCCAATACAGATTCCCTCTCATTTGCACTTCTCATATATAATGCTGGTGCTTCTATGCAGAGGTGGGAGGTTGACCACAAAAGTATTCCCTCAAAGACTCTTGATGCATCAGAACTAATCCTTAAACAGGGCTGGCTTAGACACCAGTCTCAACTTGACAGTCGAGAAAAAACTTAATAGAAAAAAACTGGGCTCCTGTGAAATGGTAGTTTGGCCAGAAAGTTGAGTTCCCATTCATACTCATGTTTCCTTTATGCTTGAAATGCAGCCCAGGAAAATCAGTGGTGATCCCTGCTTGAACAGGGTCTGGTATTCAAGCTGTAGCTTGCTTCTGTCTATGACCTGGAAAGTCAAAATTCCTTCATTCCCATATTAAAATAAAAATTCCGTAACTTACAGGTTCCATAATTAGAAAGAATTCACATCCATCTATTCATGGATTCTTTTGTTTGTTCCCTTAAATTATCAAAATGCTGACGTTGCTGTCCAGCAAAGCCCTTCAAGAGAAATTCACAAACACTGAGAGCTCTGCACATTTCAGACTATCATTATCATTTTGGATATGATATATCTACTGCTTCATAAACCATTTATTTCTGCACACATCAGTCATGGATACATGCACTTATTTCCCAGCCCCGCTCAAAACAAAAAACAAACAGCAAACCACCAAGTTTTATCCAGTTCAATGCTTTGGAGCAGTAAAAGTACATATAAAACCTCACAGATCACAGTTTGAGCAAAGCCCTGTCTAACATTTGAATGGCTGGGTGCTAAGTAAACTGCTCCACCCATCAGTACTGTTTAGAAGTGTTCTTCCTGAATTAAATGGGAGGTTTCACAGTGGTTTGCTCTCCCCATGGTGTCCCAAGGGAACAAGCAGCCTAAAGAAGTGGGAAGAAGCGCCTTGCTGATGTTAGAAGGTTTGTGCTTTGAAAGCACAGAACTGCTGAGTGAACACGGGCTGCTAAAACTCCCTCCCTCCACCCAGTTAAAAAGGCAGATTGATGGCAGCAAAACAGTAAATTACTCCCTCTGTTACCGAATGCCTAATAAGGCACTGACTTTGGCATTTAAAAAACGGCTTTGTTTCCTTCTCAAAGACATATCACATCCTTCTAAAATATTAGTATTAAAAAAATAAGCCTTACTGCTCAAATCCTAGAGAAAACATTTGAATGAAGCACTGCATTTTACTACTGTTTTCATTTAAACCACGGAATATTTTGAAGAAAACATTTCATTTTCATTTGAGGAACTCCAAACTAGATCTACTTTTGATTTCTTACAACTGCCAGCAAAATGAAAATTCAAAAACTGCACAGCACAGGGGTGAAGCTCCCTGCAGTGCTTTAAACCACCAAGGAAATTCCAGCAAATAGGGAAATACTTGCCTCAGCAGCATTCAGATTTCACAGACTGTAACACAGAAATCATAGTGGTTAGTTCAGCCAAGTTTAAAGGGTAAATACAACTCAAGGAGTGCTTGGTTGTAAAGTCATTAGTAGTTAATTTAGAAACTGTGGAAAAAAAGACACAAACCAGCCAACCAACCCCCAAGATGATTCTGCTCATCCCTTCAGTGTATGGAAGGGGTTTCCTCTTCTCCCCCCAAGTATCTCCCAAGATGCCTCTGAGCACATTGACCACGTTCAAACTTGTCTGGCACTTTTTGAGCAACAGCTACACAGAAACCCAGCTTCAAACAACCCCAAACAGCTGTGAAGCCACTTCTTTTCCCTCAGAGGTGAAAGACGTGTTCTCCCTCCGACACCACAGAGTGCCAAACTTCACAAAGCCTGGGAAGTCCCAGAGCTGATGCCTCTTTCTGGGCAAAAGCAAACCAAATGCTGAATGCTGGAATAAGCCAGCGGAGAGGATGGATATTGGCTTCCTACTTTGGGAATTATCAGGGGACTGGAGGTGCAGCTTACCACCAGAGTGCTTTTTATGGAATCAGACATCCTTCCCACGAGAAAAGACAGTGACTCTCATTTTGGAATAGGAGTTTCAAAGACCTTTTAAAAAGTTTCCTCCTCCTGCACTTACACGTAATAGGATTTCTCACTTCTTGACCCATTTCTGAATAAGGCCATGTTTATGCAGACAGGCATAAAGGATATATATTAAATGTAAAAACATACATGGACACACACACCCGGCCACACAGAAGTAATATTTGTGAGGACATTTACAATAAATGGCACTAAACACCTTTATTAAGATTTTAATTTTTCATTTGTGAAAAATGAATAGATTTTTTTTCCCTTGTATGCAGAGGAAAAGCAAACTAATGGCAAAAATCAAGATTACTTTCTTATTTCAATACTGTCTTTGTAGCCACAACGATACAACAATTTAACAGACAAGAAATACTGTTTATTGCAGACTTTAAGCTGATTCATGTGAAAAAGGCACTATGAAACTTAATCAAACTAGATGATTAAATTTGTCTAAATTAAGTGATATTATATATTATATATAATACATATATTATATATAAAATCACGTGACCATGTGAAACAGAACATTTTGTGACAGGAATCATTGCATCTTCAAAAATAACGTTTTCTGGAAGGGATGTTTCTCTTTTCTTTTTTCCCCAGGAATCCACTTTTCCAAAAGATTACATTTATAAAGGAAATTACAAAGGCTTTTTACATAAGGAAAAACTGATGTCTGGGATCAACACACAGAGAAGTCTAGATTATACACTGTTCCTTTTCATGGGTTAAGTTACAGACAAAAAATGCAGTTATATTAAAAAAAAAATGTACTGTGAGTTGTTGCATGGCTACAGCAGATCTCATCACCTCTTTGAGCTGGGCTGTGTTACTATTTTCTAGTTACTCCTCCATGTGCAATATTATAGTTCATCACAGGTGAAATACGGATAAAATCAATGTACAGAGTATTATTTTGCTATAAACAGCATCATTAGTAATAAAACATCTTGGGAGTGATGCAAGAAAGATTCAGTCTATGCTGGGCTGCTGTTCATTCCCTAAACATTTCCTCTACATTTGCTGGAGTCGACAACTTAAGTAAACATCCTGCAGCCAAATGCCTGACAAGAAAGACTGAGCCAAAAAGACATAATTGCACACTACAGCAAGAGATGGGATTCAGAATCTTATTATTACTGAAGGGTTCAAATGCTTTTTTATTGCTGGCTCAGCTTCCCTCAGATGAATCACCAACAAAGACGTGCCCCAATTTATCTGTCATGTTAATCCCACAAAGCCAGGACTCATCTTTGGGTGTAAATGAGTCATGTACCAATATTTTCACCTGTCAGGAAGCTCCACTGCATCTCTCATCTGTTCATTTTTCATGATGAGAAGCCAGCAGCTGGTACTTCTGTGGAGACTACTGTAAATTTTCTTTATGTTGGCTAGTTACGTTTACAATACAATGAGACATTCCCCTTCACTGCTCCCTAAAGCAAAGCTGGATGGTTCAATGCTATGGACAACGGGATTAAAGAAAAGGGGAAACACATTTAGTGGCTGCTTCCTTCATCAAAGGACTCCACACCTGAATCTGTGGCAGCTGCACTGATTTTTTCTTGCCGTCTTCTCATAATTTCTTGCAGTTCTGAACTACCACTGTTCGCCTATAAACAAAAAAGAAGAGTTAACTTGCAGCTTTGACAGGTACTGAAATCCCTCTGCCAGCATTTTGTTAAGACAGTTGTTAGAACAAACACACTCACCTTGCAGCTCCAGTAGGAAAGTATTTACACTATCCTTAAACACAGACCAGAAAAAAACCTGCAGACTATTAAAAACGTGAGCTTGCCTTTCAGCACTGCTGAGCATCTTTAATTCTCACATGAGGCCCTGGAAGTGTTGGATATTTAGGGGGTGACATATGGCTTCAGTAAAAGCAGGGTTAAAGCTCAGCGAGTTTGTTAGGATTCCACACTTAAAAATCAGGGCAATACTACTTAGAAATTTAAAAAACTGAAAATAAATCCTTGGTGGCTTTAGATTTATGTAAACACAAAGCTCACACATGCAGGTGGGATTGCATAGGCAAGGCCTAAGTGAGGATTCAGTCTCAGGCTCTCACATTTACACAACTCACCATCAGGCATTTGCCGCTCAGAGACGCAGGTTTCAAACTCAGAGCACAGTAGTAGGAATTGAACCGTATTGCAATGTTAGCAACAAGGAAGTATTGTGAGGACAAGGCTTTATTTCACCTTTTAACAGTGAAAACCAGGTCTGCTGAACCAGCAGCAAACATTGCTTTGACAACATCAATGAAACTATTAGCAAGGCCAGGACACCTGTCCACCAGAGCAGAACTTCCCAAAGTGTGCATGACTTTGAATAAAACCAGGGGATTATAAACCAAGAGCCATATCTGCTACTGTACTATTTGGCCATGACATGACCTTCAAAACTTCAAAATCAGCTTCCAAAATAGCCTCTGAATAAGGAAGCAGAAACTGGTTTTCAAATTTCTAAAACAAAATTCAGGACTGCTAAGGGAAAAATCCTGCAGTTGATTCTGGACTCTGAAAATGTATCCTACCAATTTCAGAAAATTTAATATAGATTTATCCCATTATATCCATTACAATGCAGTACCTGATGCCACAAGGAGTGAGAAAATGTCTAAATTAACTGCGATGCTCCTCCTACTTAAAATATCATTGCTCTCTTCTCCCATAGTGGAGGGGCAAAGCAGGGGGCCTAGAAGTGACTCTCTGAAAGTGAGGGAGCAGCTTTATTTGTCTTAATTAATCTTGTCCTTGCCCTCTTGGTTTCAGATACAGAACAAGTTCAGCACCCCTTACTGGAGTCATGCACAAAGAACCATCAGCAGACACCCAACAATGTGCTTTATCAGAGGTCATGTAGAAATATTTGAGAATAACTGAGCAGCCCAAGCTGAAAGAATTTGCCTTCCTGGTAACATCAGTGACAGCATGACAGATGAGCTTGAAATGCTGCTCAGCTAAACCCACTGCAGCACACATGTGGCACAGCACAACATCCTACTCAAAGGTGAGGGAGAGCAGAGTTCTTAGGGAGATGATCCTTGGAACAGACTGATAGACCTTGGCCAGAGTGATTTACACAGCTGACTCATGATGAGGCAACAGGAATCCCATCAGTCAGTCCCACTTCTGTGCCTGGGTCTTGCCTTTCTCCAAGGTGTCAAAGAGAATAAGCTGTTCTTCCAGGCAACTTGATACATGTGGTAGTCAGAAACCATTTTCACTTCTAAAGCAATGTGTGCCTGTGCTTCCTACTGATGGAGCAGGAAGAGGTTTAGAATGTGAGCCTCAAGTGGTCCCTTCTGGAGAAAAGTGTTCAGGATATTGTGTCTTATCTTCTGCAGCACTTCTGCAGAGCCTGAAGTGCTCAACAGCATTATATTATTATAGGGAGAGAAAGGACAATGCAACTTCCTTTGATGATACAATTCAGCAAACAACAGGCTAAAGCCATCAGGAATTGCATAAATTCTGAAGTTCAACTTCATAACCAAGGCAGAAATAAATATTTCAATTACCTTTTCCCCAACATAAAACCAATGACCTTGTTAGACTCTCAGTACCTGTTAATTAACTCTGGTAGGGCATTTATTAGACAAGTTTGGACTTTTCGGTTTCCTGCAGAGCAAGACCTAACTGGGGCAAGCAGAGTAAGAGCAGGGAGGGGAAAAGACCCCTCCCACCCAGTGCATCTCTGCTTTTCAAACCAACTCCCACTGCAAAGCTACTTCCATCTCAGTACACTGAAATAAGATGGCTGACATGCAAAAAAGTTGAAGAATACAAATATATCTTCACTAGGAAATGATGGATTGCTCTGGACTGTAGTGCCTTATATTCCTAAGAGTAAAGGGGAAATATTTCTCCTCTCCTCTAACAGGAAAATAGGGCTCGAATAAGGGAATAAAACCATTTTGACAGTGTTAGAAAATGATGCTCTCTGATCCACACTGATCAGGTAAAGTGTAAAATATGCATCTTCATAAACCTGTCTTTAAAAATATGCCTGGCAGGTAATGCTTAAAATCATTTAAGTGAGACAGTCCCAGCTTAACGAGAAGATAGAAAAGTATTTTAAATCTCTTCAAGATTTTCTTCTAAATAGGATGTGGAGAATATAACTTCTCAGTTGGGTTAATCTCACCTCTAGATCATTTCTCCACTTGCCACAGCAAGTTTTTAAAAGAAAAAAAAGTAGGTGCATCTCCAATTCTACTGGTTTAAACTTGGCAAGAATTGTCCCTAGCACGGCTCTGGATACAAGCTTAAGGTGTTTAAGAAACAATACTTTAATTTCATTTATTTATTTCAATGTAATTAAAGCAAACTGCTGCAGAGCAATAAATACAGAGACACAACACTTTATCCTTGGCTCAGAAGCTCTGCTAGCCCAGTGCCCAGTGTGTTTTCCCTTCAGAGCAGGTGCCCCAGCATTTGATCTGAAAGGCCAGCAGCAGTGGGCTCACCCTACCAATTCCTCATGCCTAATAAATCAAATCTCCTCTACAAAGATACAGCAAAACTCACTTATCACCACCACAATTATCGGGAGTACCTGTTTGTCCAAGTACCAGGCAAAGCAAGAAGCAAGGAAAGGGGCATTTTACTCCCTCATTTTTTTCCCCAAAGCTCTTTTTGGCTGATTTTGTTTTCTTGCAGTCTGATTATGGCACAAAATGTCTTAAACTTGAGTGCTATTTCTAATGCTTTTTGGACCCCTTTAGAAGTGGGGAGAGATCTCACCTGGTGTTTTGATGAATTCTGTTCCAATGAATTAATACCAAATAACTCGTTTATCAATGTGATGGGAACTGAGGGAAAACCACCTGCCTCACAGAAAGAGTCATCTAATTCCACAGGTTCAAAACTGGTGACCCAGACTGGGTGAGCAAGAAAAGCTGTCCATACCTCCAAGGCAGATTTCTGTACCGTAATTTGGCTGTAGACTCTCGGGCCTTCTGGGCAAACAGTCCTCAGTTCCTCTTTATTGAGGGAGAAAAGCTGAGCCCCCGTCAGCACACCGAGGCTGTTCACAGTCCTGGGGACACGCCAAGGGAACAAACAGGAAATCAGCAACACCACACTGGCCAAGGGAGAGAAACAGGTTGTCTTCATCCCACATTGCCTCGGGTAGGGCTACCAAATTAAGAACAAACTTTATGCAGCAGGACTGCTGAAGTCAATTTAGCATCTAAGCACCATTTTTTGGTAGACCCTAAAATATATATACACACACACTTCTGTAGAGCTATAACCACACTGACGTATTTTGATATATGTATTGGGTACACTTATACACATAAAAATATACGTATATGTAAAAACAAATTATTTTTTCCAAGACTGCAGCTGACATCTCTTGATTTACAGGAGGCTGCTTGATTTTAAAAAGCGGCCAGACCACATCCTTCTTCCTGACAGGAGAACAATTTAAAGACGTTTTCCTACGTTTGCCCTCGAACTTACACAGGGTTGAATCCTTTGGACTGCAACCAGGCTTTCACATCCTCAGGAGAGGAATCGTAAGTGATGTTCACTACCGGGATGTTTGGCCGTGGCACGTGGAATTTCCTCTGGGCAGCGCTCCGGCCGATGGTGAGCCGGTGAACAAGTTCATCCTGCACCTCCTCCATCTGGGATTTCCTGCCTAGAGAGAGAGAGATCCCACAAGAGTCATTCTCAAGTTTGCTTTACCAAAGCCAAGTCATTTCTTACCTGCCACTTTAAATCGTAAACTTTTTTTTCTTTAAAGATTCACTCACTAGAGCTGACTGAATTCTTATTGTCCTTTTCCCCCAGAGAATATTTCAATATTCCCAATCCTCTCTTTGCAAAAAAAACCCCAAAAATAAACAAACAGAAAAACCCCAAACGAAATTCAGCTAAGACCCCAGAAAGGAGAGATGAGCTGGATGTCACAGACAGGCATAGATGAGTGTGACAGCACCCAAGCTGTGGAATAAAATGGGAATGGGGGTTATTCCACTGTCATTGTCTGCCTTTTTTAAAATAGATTTGAGGGTTTAAAAAAGAAAACAAGAAAAATATGAGGATGGTTTGCTCACACTGTGGGAAGGCAGTACTTTCCACAAACAGTTTTTTAATTGAAAGTTCAACTTTTTAGTACAAATCAACGTAGGCAAAAAAATTTCACAGCTGCTGACACATATCAACTTACATCTAATGAGCTATTGTAGCAATCGCATTTTTGACAGGATTTTGAGAAATTTGAATTCACTCCAAGCCTGGAGTGGCTGCTTAGCTGAAACACTGTCACATTTTGCATTAAAAAAGGAATTTAAAAAAAAAAAAGGTAGCTGCTCTCATCAGAGACTACTCAAGAACTGGGCAAGACTTGTTTATTTATTTATTCATTTTAAACAAAACTGTAAGAATTCATCATCCCCCAGAACCCATTTGTCTGAAACATTTAGTTCAGTTGCTGTTCATTAGCAGGCAACAAACTTAAATGCTTTTCAGTCATTTCAACATGATCAGTGACAGTGAGAATTGTTTAAAATGATTATAAAAATTTCTATGGAGAACTTCACAAAAATAGGTAGAATTCAAAAGGGTGTAAGTGACCTTTTGGGCTGAGAGAAGATACTGATTTTGCACAGTTAAACTCTCTGTGCCATAACATTGGAACAACTATAAAAATCCTCTGACAAACAACTCAAATTATCTCAAAAATTCTCAGGATTTCCTTGCCAAGGTATTTTTAGTGATCTTTATTCAACCTTCTCACTTTGATACACAAACAGTAACGACACCACCCTCTCAATGCACTCAGATGGCAAAACCTATTCCTTTTCTCCCATAACACTGATAGGAACAGACGAAAACAACACAACTCCACTATGAACAAAACCTGTAAGATGGAAACATTTTTGCTTTCTCTACCTTCCTTTTATATTCTCTCAAAACCTCTCCAGGGGTTCTCTCAAAACCTCTCCAGGGATCAATATCTCTGGCCAGTTAAACAAATAAAAACAAGCTTTACACAGGCCTCTAGGATTATTTCTTTAATCACCATGGCAAAAAGAAGAAGACACTTTGGTTTAACCATTTCCTTTTTTCTTTTACAAAATAGCCTCAGGTTGAAAGCGGAAAAAAATATCTCTACTATAATATTTGAGGCACTCAGGCCCTGTTGTGTAGGGTTTCCCCCTCTCCCCCCACCCCGAGTGTGAATCAGAAGCCCAAGGACATGAGCTCAGTGATTTGTGCAGATCTGACAGGGGTTATACGAGGAAAGCCTTCAGGCAGTGTTATCAAAGCTTGGATAACATCCCGCTATTCTCCCAAGCAGGAAGAGAGACAGAACATTGCTATCTTCCTTCTATTTACACAGATTTTGAGAGACTTACGTTTAATCTAGACCAAGACTGTATCAAGAGACAAATATTTAGCTGTTAGGTAAGAGATTCTTCCTGTTGTTAGATGTGTTATCAGAAATAAGCAGGATGCCCCGGGCGTGGGGCAGGTTCTGCAGGGTTCAGGTGGGTACTTGGCCAGCAGGTTTCCCATCACCTTTGCAGAGGCAGCTGTTCTGTGAGGGTTTTTGCCTGAAGCCCATTAATTGGGCTTGAGGGAGAGCTCCAGCAGGGAACAGGAGCTCCTCTGTGTGACCCAGGGCCTCAGTGTAGGCTGGGAGATGCCTTGTAACCACTCAGCCTACAGCAACTCTTCACACCTCACACCCTGTACCTAAAGCCAGGAGGGTCTTCTCATTTTCCATCTAGAATGGATAGAAAAGGCCATCGTGGATTCAAGGACACAGCCATGCTATAGCAAAGTCCTTACACGGAAACAAAATTATCATTTTGGTGCATGTGTGTGTGTGGGAAATTCGCCCTCACTTTCCACATCCTTTGTAACTGTTTAGTTTTCTGATTTTATTTAGGTAACAAACTCTGTCTTTGGGAAGCAGCAGTGAAGCCTGTTCCTCCAACCAGGCCGTTCCCCATTAATAATTTCCAGCCAGAGAGTCCATTAGGTGAATACACAGAAAAGTTCCCAGAGCCTTCCTGAGTTCAGAGCTCAGGCAAGAGCTTGTCCTCCACCAGGCAACGTCAACACAGACTCCACCAGGATTATCCACACAGGCACACTTCCATCCACTGGGGACAGGGGGCAAAGAAGCCCTTCCTCAGAAAGGATTATGCTCAATGCCACTTTCTGACCTCAGGTGGAAGCAGGATTTTCTGGTGAGGCAGAGGATACAAAAAGCTGTCAACTCTTGAACTACAAAAAGGCTCATTATTTTTACAACTATCACTTTAAAAGCCATAGCAAATGCCTGCCTGCATGTTTCAGTTGTTTCAAAGCCAAGCAATCACATTGTTTAAAGTGCATTTAGGACAGAAATTACTGACTAAACCAGCTCTTCTAACCCTGCCTGCTTTTCAGTCAATACAGAGTAGCAGCCTCAGCATGCCTCAATTGGCATATTTACAAGGTGGCCTTAACCAGAACTTCTCAAGACAGCCACACACTGCTGGAAGCACATAACCAAATTTTTCCAGCTATAGAGGTATGGAGTACATTCCTGTGTCCGGCTGGGACAAGGACACCAAAGTCCACACCATGGCCCCCAGCTGCTGCTGCTTTGACCAAGCCAGGGGGCCCCGACTGTAAGAGAAGCCTCCAACACTTTACAATGTGGTTCCTGTGCAGCAGCCAGACCTTTAAGTGTTCTTGAAGCCCTGGAAGCACGTTTCAGAAGGGTGCAAATGACCTAGAAATATGGGTGATCATGAATTGAAACACAAAAGCAACGTAACTGATTTTAAAAGCAATTTAGGTTGTAACGTGGCAGTGAGTTCAGGTGGAAAATGTGCATTTGCTGGCATATCAGCATGGGCATTTCCAGTGCTGAAAACCACTGACTGGAGATCCCAGACACTCGTAAGAGGACAGGATTTGGGATGGGACAAGAGTAAAGTGTTTTTTCCCTGATTACCATTATGGTAATTACAGCGAGGGTCAGAACACACATCCATAGCAAACCTGTATTTTAAACACAAGGTCAAAACTAACCTTCTCACGAAGATTTATCTGAAACGCAACTTCAAGGGACTTTGGAATGAAGCAGAACACACAGGAAAGGGAGGAAAGCTTTCTATCTTGCTTCTTAGGGCAGACTTACGATCCACAGGAATCTGCTTCTGCCGCTGGGCGTCGCGGGCAACGCTGCCGCCGCTGTCGCTGGAGGTGCTGCTCTGGCGGCTGACGGCTGCGGGCGCCTTGGGCACGGGGACGGGGATGGGTGCTGGGGCACTGGGAGGCAGCGGGACGGCCACGGGCACAGGGGCGGGTGTGGGAGGCGGCGAGGGCGTAGCGGGAACCGGATCCGGTTGTTTCGCTCCGTAGTCCGTCCTTTGTTTCTGAAAGGATGCAGAGAGGCTCAGTCAGACAGCAAAATTTGGGCAAGACGTCGGCCAAACCCAGACTTTGCACCAAATGGCGTCATTTACTCCACAGAGGCGTCTTACTTGCCAGATACAGTTCCAAAATTTGCCAAAACTTGATCTGGCAT
Source organism: Lycocorax pyrrhopterus obiensis (assembly GCA_014706295.1). Lineage (NCBI taxonomy): Eukaryota > Metazoa > Chordata > Aves > Passeriformes > Paradisaeidae > Lycocorax > Lycocorax pyrrhopterus. Next base: position 71,076,268 of record JACSVZ010000015.1, on the reverse strand, counting down.
CAATGTTTGGCGTCAATTTCCTTCTCTGCCAGACACGAGACTCAAAGCAATGGAATCATCTGAAAAACATTTCTTTCTTTTCAAGCAGACGAATTCCATAAATGAGATTGTTTTTAAATCCCAAACTTCTATTAACTGGCACTTCTGTAACAGCTTTCAAAATTTTTGACTTGTTGAACTTTATCAGTGTAAAAATGTATCTTTTAGAGATGTCATGGGAAAAAAAAACCTGTGAAAAATGAACATATTCAGCCACACTTAAACTCAACTAACACTTTAACTTATAAATGCCACTGAGGTTAGGATAACACATTGTTTCTTGAACTGCAGACAGCATTTAAGAGGTTCCTGCTCCTCCTTTCCATTCCTCTGTGCCTTTTCATCTATGTGATCACTACAAGCCACCTCAAGGCAATAATCTGATTAAAAAACAAGCCCCAAATCTCACAATTCTTGGATTAGGGCTGTTATTTCTTTCTCCCCCACTTCATGCAATGTTTCTAACAACATGTGAGTTATCTTGCTGCTAATAACTAACTAGCAGGTGTCTCAAGAATAATTTTGGAAAGTAATTTCCTTGTCTTTAGAATGGCACCCAGTACAGGAAGAACACCTGTATTTTGCCAAAGCAGCCATAAAGACAGACAAATCCATAAGCAACCTATGCTACCCCTCTCTTTCAAGCAGTTCAAACTCCGTATCTCACTGTTTAACAATGCTCCCTCTCCACAGTTTTGGACCAACACAGCTTGAAAGTTCAATATTAGAGTTTGTTTGCTCAATAGGGATGCCTCATTTCGTAGTTATGAGAAGTCTGCTTACTTTGGGATGAAGAGAGATGAACACATTCCCCAGATTCATTGCTCCTTCCTGCAATACCTTTCCCCATTTCCTTGGAGGCAGAGGGTTTACAGCAGATCAAGTAGGGAAATATTTGCAGGAGTCACATGCTAGAATTTGAGCAGCAGATCACTGCCCTGACAACAATCAAACTTTCATTAAATGTCAGCAACTGCCCTTGCACAGGAATCCCCAGCTCAGTGAAGTCCAGCTGATGCACAAGGAATTTAGTAGTGAGTGTAAACCATTACAGCAATGCTGATTTACACCAGCAGAAAATTTATCCCATCGGCTTCTCCGGCCAAACAATTAAGCCTGAGAAATAAGCCTGACTTCCCTTGGATGATTTTTCACTTAAACCATAACAGTCAGTTACTAAATCAAACATACATCCCTGCAAAACATTTCCCATTCAACATTTTTGTTTGTTCATTTGGTTTTTATCTCAGCATTTAGTTGCTCAAAGGCATCCGTCTCAACTGCTTTGTGCAATGTGAGGAGATTTAAAAAATAACCATGATGGAATTTTCTGTATTTTACTGCTTCGATGTCAAGACAATAAATGCTTTTCTAATTGTCGTATGACAGGAAAAGTGAAATGCATAATATAAAAGTGAACAAGCAGAATAAATACATTTATGAAGCTCACCCTTTGGGGGAAAGAGAGTGCTCTACTAGGTGTAAAGCAAACATACCATAATTTATATTATATATAGATGTACTGTGAAAGACTCAAAATCTTGTCAATGAATTAAAAAATGTCACAGATACTAAAACATTCCAATGATATTCACATCTTTTTGTCTTGTTCACAGATTTCAATTACTGGATTGTCATCCCCACAACATCCCTTCTTCATGTGTGTTTTGACCTTCTTAAAAAAAAAACACAAAGAAGAAGTAGGACTTTTTTATGATAGAGAGGATTCATTACAAACCAAGGCATCCACTGCACGTTGCCACAATCATAATCCAGAAAAAGCCATAGCTAAAAACTACATGTAACTCTCCATGGGTGCTACTGGAGGAGCTGCAAAAACATGTTGTACTGCAATCATAAGCCTCATCAAAACAACGTGCTGCAGTGAAAACAAAAATTAATCTGGAAGCATCACTCAAATTCTAAATTTACAAATGCAACCACATTAAAATACACTTTGCATTTTGCTGAACAGTGCCCAAAAGCCAATTACATATTTGAATCCCATTTAACATTTCTTTTTTTAACACTTCCTTTTTAATTCCAGATCTTCTGAGGACATCCCCACTTTCATCCCATCACTTCTATTCATTGCTATAAAAAGAACCAAGCATGCACTATGGAATTTGGTGACTACATAGCCCAAAAGAGGGATTTTTGAGATTCAATATCAGAAGAGTAATTCAGTTACCTCTGAAAGCTCTCCCAGTAATTGCTGTGAGGAAAATGGAGCAAATCACATCGAATAGTATCGTTAGAAAGGTAAAAAGTAACTGTCTCACACATCACTCCTGAAATTTCATACACATTAGCAATTTAAACTAAAGGAACATTCAGCCTTAGTAATTACCTCTTCTTACTCACTAGGAAACTAACAGTGAGTTATTCTAATATTCTTGTTTTGAATAGGGAACAGTGCTGCCTACAAAACATACTCATGTGATACCATATAAGCAATCAGCTCTTTCCAAAGCACCTACCCAAACAGAAACTTAGAAACAGGTTTAATAGAAAACAAAACCCAAGCAAAAGACTGCCAATGGATTGAAGATCACCAGGTGAATGTAAAGAACACTTGCAACTGCAGAACAGTAAGAGTTAAGTCACAGCAGGCATTAAAAAAGTGCTTGTTTGCTCTAGCTCAAGAAATGCTGGCTAGCTCAGCAAATGAGATAAAGGTCGCTGCTCTCAGACATGTACTCATAGAATGGTTTGGGTTGGGAGGCACCTGAAGGTTCCACCTAATTCCAACACCCCTGACATAAGCAGGGACACCTTCCACCAGACCAGGTGGCTCAAACACCCATCCAACCTGTCCTTGAACACTTCCAGGGATGGGGCATCCAAAGCTTCTCTGGGCAGCCTGTTCCAGGGCCTCACCACCCTCACGGTGAAGAATTTCTTCCTGATATCCCATCTAAACCTGTCCTCTTTAAGATTAAAGCCATTACCCCCTGTTCTATCACTCCATGCCCTTGGAAAAGTCCCTCTCCAGCTCTCTTGCTGGCCCTGTTTAGGTACTGACAGGCCTTTAGAAAGCCTCCCCAGAGTCTTCTCCAGGCTGAGCAATCCCAGCTCTCTCAGCCTTTCCTCACAGGAGAGATGTTTCATCCCTCCAGTCATCCTGGTGCCTCCTCTGGACTCTCTCCAGGTGCTCCCTGCCCTTCCCGTGCTGGGTCCCAGGGCTGGAGGCAGCTCTGCAGGTGGGGCAGAATCCCCTCCCTGGACAATCCAACTAAGCTACTCACTGATTTCTTCACAGCAAGAAGAACAACGAACAATTCTGGGGTTTATTTTTCCTCCTTCCTCATATTTTTATTTCTTTTAAGAACGAACTTAGCCTCCTCAATTCCCGTTAATTGGAACAAATGCTCTAAATTATTTGGAATGGTGGTGATACACACATTAAAAATCTGGATGTATCATAAAAGCTTACTGGCGCTAAATTTTATTTCCTTATTTCTTGCCAGAAAATCTTTGTTTGTACAGGAAAAAAATTAAGTCCCAAAGCTGTTTTCAACACACTACAGGCTGCATCTGGTTAAAAAAACAAGATGCAGTGTGATTCAATCTATTTTTAATGGAAGCAAAATAATAAGTTTGAGTAAAAATGCTCATGGTATCAACCCTAGTCCTTGATCAGTGTAAAAGACTGGGAACAATATATTTTCAAATACATTTTAGCACTAAAAAAGGGAATATACATATTCAAACTACGGGAAAAACAGACAGCATTAAAGGGGCATTGGAAACAACCAAAACCAGTGTCAGTGCTGGGAAATGTTCTCATTGAGTTAACACAGACACAGAGCTTTCCATTTACTGTCCTTCTGAAGGTTTCAGTGCCACACTCGTGTTTGCACAGTGACACGAGCCCACCAGGAGGGCTGCAGAGCATTCAGCCTCAGCTCTGCCAACAGCACCGTGGCCTGGATCTTATTCCTGAGACTCATTTGAAGGGACAAGAGAGAGCCAACCACTCATCTTCAGCCAAAAGAGCCAATGAGGTACCCAAGACTGGGAGAGAAAATTTCTTTCAAAAGGCTCTTCTGCCAGAGTTTCCTTTGGTGGGCTCAGCTATTATGCAAACAGCTGCTCATTAAAATCCCATTAAAAACCACCTAAGCGATGCTTTGTGGGGTATACCACATTTGTGGTTTTACCGAATTTACAGGAAATTTAGGCAGAATTTACTTATTCAAATTGCTATTAGCTAGGATTAGTCCCCATTTCTAAAAAAAAAAAAAAAAATAAAAAAGAGAGAAAAAAAAGAAAATATGGACAAACTGGGGACTTTTAAGCCCTATCACTAATCAAATCATTTTTCAACTACTCCGTACATTTTTGTGTAATCAGTGGCATCCCATAATTTGAGATTGGATCAATGTTGAACTGGACAGGAAACAGCATTTTTTTTTTTTTTAAAGCCCTCAAAAAGTCTTGGTCATGTGAAAATTTGGTATGAAATGAGATAAGAGAGATGCTGGCCCTCGGTCAAAAATGATGACATCTCTTTGGCTATCGCCAGATGAACACCTGGCACCTGCATCTCTTCATTATCAAACGCTTCATGATCTGCAGGAAGGGCACCAGTGGGCAAAAGCTGACACCACGACACTGACTTGGAGCACAGAAGCTGTGCTTGAGGGGAAATAACTTCCCACAGAGGTGTTTGGAGGGAGCTGATAAAACAGAGAGACTTGAAAGAAAGCTTTTGACAGCACATCACCAAGACAGGCAAAGGACACTCATCCCAAATGAGGTGGGGACTTTTTGCCTTGGTGTTTCTCTGCCACAGACTTGATTTTTACCCACACACTCACACTCCTGTGGACAGTCATGTTTTTTTAAAAATAAGACTGCAGGACTGCATCTTATTAAACATTTATTCTCTGCCTAAGGATTTCATACACATCGCTGATAATATAACTGTCTCACCTCACAAAGGGTGTCGGCAGATTAATTAACAAGCCCACCAAGATACACAATTCTATCCTAATTATGTTCTTCAAATTTCACTTTCAAGAGCATTAAAAAAAAGTGAATAAGATGCACAGAAAATAAGAAATACTATGATGAATTGTCCCATAGGTTCAGCACCAATACTTTTACAAATTAAGAAATCAGAGTGCTTGGGAAACTCTTTTTGTTCATATATAATAGGATGGTGAAATACCAATGCTGGCTCACAATAAAAAAAGCAGATTAAATGACCAACACCACAGAGAACTCTGACAAACAATAATTAACATTAGTAGAAAATAGAAGAATTCAAGAGCAAAATGCTCTCCTAAAAATATGAAAGCACCAAACAAGAAAAATACTGTTTCCTGGAATTAATTCAACTGACCAGAACTCAAACAATGTTACAGCCTGTGACTCACACAGATAATTAAATAACTGGGGTATTGCTGGCAATGTTCTGCAAGTATCACCTCAGTGCTTTCAAGTGACTGTCTGGAACCTGGATCCTGAAAGCAACTGAGTGAAAAATCAGGATTTAAAGTAATGTGTGGCCTTAGGGGTCACTAGGCAGGGGAACAGAGTGAGAGCAAAATCAACTTCGCAGCTCTGACAATAATTGTGATAATGAGGTATCCATCCCTCAGAGAAGGGGTGTCTGTAGCATAATCAGGTGAAAAAAAATCCTCTCTTTCAATGGGATTCTTGATCCTTCCTAATAATCTGTAAACACCCTTCGGTGAGCAGTGCACTGGAGGTTATGAGTCTGTAAAGGAAGCCACTACCCTTGCACACAACACTTATCTGCAGGTGGGCACAGCAGACAGGCCACTTTGAAAGCAGTTTTTTGAAAGCTGAAGGCAACTTAGGAGAGCAGCAAAAGCTGCACAGCACCAGGCACTGAGCCTGCTCCTGTTCAGGGTCTGGCAAAGGCACTGATAGGAACCGCCTCGATTTCCTGCTCTACCCACAAGTTCTCCTGTCTGACTTTGGGCAAGGCTTTCATCCCTTCAAGGCCTCATTTCTCTCTGAAATGGCAGCAAAGTCTCATAGGGCTGCTGTGAAAACAAACGGAGTTATGCAAACACTTCCCAAATGAACCATGTGTCCATCACAGGAAAACAGACAAACGAGCATGTTCAGGAGGGCTAAAATTATGACAATCACCACGAAGTTAAGAACAGCATTACTGACATGTCTTGGTAAAGGCTTCATTTATCCTGTGCAATTCATTATATTCATAAATAATTTTTCACAGTATTTCAAGCTCACATTTGAATATGATCAGGCTGTAGAACAACCTGCCAGAGGGCAAAGTAACAAACTTATCTTAAACGTTGTTCCCTGACCCTAATTTTCACAGGTCCATGGAGAATGCTTTGTGGAAATTATTATTTTATTCAATGCCATGTCCTGCCATTATTTCAAGCAGAAAATTTCAAACCCTGCAGGGCATTATAAAAGAAGAGCGTGAGAAAACCTCTACTCAAAACTGTACTCAGCCTGCTCAGGACGTGGTGGCAAATTCCAACCACACAAAATGACATGCACAGGAAGGAAAAAAAACAAGCCAGATCTTTAAATCAGGGTTTGAAAAGCACTCCAGAAGCATGCTTCACTTCCCAGACAGGCAAATCCACAGCCAGTGCAGAATGAGCCAATACGTTACAGGCAAACAATTTGGGACAGGAAAGCTCAGAAATGGTCTGCTTCAAGCCCACCAAGACCAAGACAGGTCTACTGCATTATTTTGCAAAACATTGGGGCATTTCTTGGTTTTCAGCCATCAGCTGGAAGGTGCAGACACAAAGAATGAATATTAGATTAGATTAAATTGTTAAACTTCAAGTTTCAACAGAAGTTTGGTTTAAAAGTCTGATTCAGAAGCAGGCGCGAAATTTCTGCTTAAGCCAAATTTGTTTGCCTAAACTTTCAAGATCATTAGAAAAAAAAAGGAAGGAAAGAGGTCTTAGAAAATATAACTTCTTCTTTTAGCAGCCTCTGACCCCCTTAAATTTTGTCTAAAAATACATGCTACAACTTTATCCTGTATATCCTTACTTGGGTGGATAATTGCACTGATGTAAGAATTTTTTTTAAGTAATTTACCCTCTAATTCTGTTCAACATATAAAAGAAATAACAACAACAAAAAATACATTAATTCCACACCACTACATGAAAGAAAGAAAATTAAAATTAGGTCAGGATAATAGAGTGCTATTGATGCACAGACACAGTAATTGAAAAATACCTGCTTTGTGAATTCAAAAGCAAATATACCTCCTTTTTATGACTCCAAAATTACAATAATTAAATAAATTCAAGACTGCGATAGAGACACACAAAGACAGAAAAGAAAAAGAAAAGCTGGAGTTCACTCTTCTAGGAAAAACAAAGATGACCCTACCTTAAATAATTCAAACTCCTTCTTTGGCATCAACAGCTATCAATTCACAAAGGATATTTGCAATTAAAATAAATGCATACACATCCACTAGGACTGAAATTACCACCTCTAAGCAAATAAGCAGGTAAAAAACACTCAGGTAAAACATTTTGCTGTATCTCTGTCAACTACATTCTGAAGTTAGACTCTCTGAAATACAGACATCACCTTGGGCCTCCATAATAAATGTAAATTGTTTGTGACGTATCAGTGGGACACGCAGCTACTTCAGCCTTGCTGTGACCCTCCTCGTCCTCCTCACGCACACACTGACACTTCCAAAGCAGGTTTTGCTCCCAGGATGGACAGTACCTGGATGGTGCGGGTATAGGCAGGCTCCGGCCATCCCTGGCCGCCTTCTGCATTCCTCAGAGGGTCCAAAATGTTGTTTGGCACAAAGCCTGTGCTGCCACTCTTGTTCTGAACCTTCCACCACTGCTTTCTGTCATCCAGAATCTGAAATAATTTGGTAAATTAATTACATGTTTTTTCTGACTTTCCTCCCGCCAGTACTTAGGCTGTGCATCATTTCAAAACAAAACCACCACTTCGCCAGGTTCTGCCTCTGCCAACAGATCTTGCACAGATGTGTCCCTGAGAAACCCCTGCATCTTCCCTCATTCTCACCATCACTAATTCGACATGGTTCTACTGTGCTTTTCAAAATGGGGCTCTCAAGAAGGAATATATAAGTGTGTAATGAAGTTCAGTGAACTCAGGCATGTGCTGGATGAAAATCAAGTGGAACGAAAATCAAGTACTTGCACAGAGATGCCACCATCTCTACAAGGCAAAAGGAATAAATAATTACTAATAACCCAAGTAAAGGCATTGCTCTGGGAGAGCACAAATTTGGAGACAGGGCACTTCTTAGTAAGCAGGGAACGGGAGCAGGATGGCCGGCAGCAGTCAGAAGTCCGACTACCTGCCCCACATCCTCATACTCAGCATTTTCTCTCTTTGTTGCTCCCTCCCTTCTAAATGCATCTCACTTTTATGATGCCAAATCCTCTTGGAAAGAACAGCCCTTCACTATACCCTATGTGTACACAGATAGTTATTTAAACACCACTTAATGTTTAAAAGCAACACTGGAGAAGATGGAAGGAGCACAGAAATGTATTTCTAGCACGGCTCTCCGCAGCAGCCTTCCTAAGTCAGCAAAACTGATGCAAAACAAATTAACTGAACTTTCCATACTAAGGCAGACGAGTCAAACACATTGAAGCAAACATTAAGGAAAGCCACACTGTCCACAGGAAAGGTGTCCTCAGCTTTGAGCAGCACCAGAAATTTGTGTGTTGTCTTTGCAAACAAAATTACCTCCACAATCTCTTCTTTCATGACAGAAAGCTCACTGTTGTTTCTTGCCACGAATTCATACTTGCATTTGGCGTACTTCTTGCCCTGTGCTTTATTGTGTGCTTCATAGTTTCTGCAAAGCAAAGAGCAGACTATTGTTCAGCGAGACAGTCAAGCCAATAAAAACACAAAGTGCCCTCTTCGAACAACCCACAAAACATTTCTTAAACAAAAACCTCTCAACCATAATATGACGCTGCCGTAGAACGACCTGTTCATAACGCACTGGTTTAAGTGCCAAAAAAAGAAGTAAAAATAAAACAAAATAAAGAGGTGGCTGAAATACACAGACCTCAAGAACTGCTAATCTTTATCAGCTCACTGCTTGCAAGATGTATGATAACAGCCTAGATTAGCAGGTGCTATTGTTTTAAAATAAACATGTACTCTATATTTAGTTTGTTTTCCTACAGAAGGTTAAACAGTCATTTGCCATATAAACAAATGACTATACTTAGGATATAATTGATAGCTTGTGCTTTGTATGAAATTGTATTTCTAGTGTTCATCACAGATTGTTTCAAATACATAATAGATGAATAAATTTCTGCCATCAACACTAATGGAGTTAAACTCTAAAAGATGTTCTCCTATTGTAGATCAGCTTTCTTAATCGACCATAAGATGCCATCACCTTTAACAACTTCAAGTTCCTTTATCAATTAAAAATGAGAAATAACTTCTTGCCAGTTACACACAGGATTCATTGTAGAGCAAGGCATATCACAGTAGGCTCTGTATCCTTCTGTTTCCATGAGGAAAGACCTGTCCAGAATGCCTTGGGTTATGGAGCTACTACTTTCTTTGACACAATACTTTTTTCAATTGAGAAGTCCCCAGCCCACTCCAAACAGGTCCACAAAACCCCCCAGTAACTTTATTCACTTGTTGCAAATTACACCCAACGACACAAACCCATACTGGGCAGTAAAGAAAGCAAACAAACAAAAAACCCCCACATGAATAAGTAAGTAAGTAAATAAATAAATAAATAAATAAATCCAAACAGCTAATGAAAACATCCATGGCTTGAAATGCTGGGTTCACGGTCACAGCCCACGGATATGAACACAAGATGTTGCTGCTGCTGCTGCCGCTGGTGCTCTGTAACTCTGGGTTCCTGGTGTGCCTGAGCAATCCAGCAGCTACCCGGCTATTGCATGGCTGTGGAGAACTGTCTCACTTGACTTGAAGAGCAGAACCAAGGAAAATCGTATTTGGATTGAAAGATCATTTTGAAAGAAAGACAAAACGCTAACAGTATTTAAGGAGAGAGTGAAAAGCAGGGGATGACCCCCGGCCTGCAGAAGAGCTGTTACAAGGCTGAACAATGTGTGAGTAATACCAATTTTTCCTGTCACCCACTTAAAATTCATATAATTTTGAATTTCTTTCTTCCTGTCTCAGAAGCTCTGACAGTGCTTTCACTTTTAGGCTGCCTTTCCAAAATCATTTCAATAACTGTGTCTTCCTGTTCTGTCCACACCTAACTATCCTGATTCCTTCAAACATATAACTCAGGAAGAATTTTTAAACATTTCTACATTTTAGTTTTACTCCACTCAGCAACGTGCACATGACCAGTCAATGGCTGCATACTTCTGAAGAGACCCTAATTCTTCAAGCCCAGGCTAATCAGCCAGTTTACTCTGGGCACAAATATTGTGAACGCTTCCCTCCATCCATCCTTCACTGTGTTTCTTAATGCCTATCAGATACACCACAATTCCAGGCCTCAGCTCTTCACAGCACACTGCTTGAGAGCCCAGAGGGTTGCACAGGCTTTCAGAGAGCTTTTCTTCAAATGACAGTGAAAACCAAACTACACAGCAAAAACCGCTGCTTTGAAACACCACAAAACTTGCTGAAAATCGTTCAGTACTCTTGTGGCATCAGAGCTCCTGAAATACCTAATACCCACTGAAAGTCTAAGATTCCGACACTTCATTTGCATCACCCAAGGGAAGCATGTCTTACATCAGTGGTGAGAAACAGGCACCACCACAGCAGGTCTCATCCCACAGCTTTCCAAGGACTGATTTCACCTTTCATGAACTGCTTCTTAGAAACACCCATTTCACTTCACCCACCACAAAGGAGGCTTGGATAACTCTTTCAGTTCCTGACAGACACCCTGATATCATCAATAGTTCAATGGCAGTGAGACTCACTCTCTGAAACTGGAGGCAAAAACATTTGCATGGAATATTCTTACTCTGAAAGGACAAAACAGCTCTTACATTACAGGTAAGGGAAAAGGAATTTAGAGTACAGATCATCCAGATTTCAAGCTGACTGGTCCTGAGACAAGAATGCAACAGGCAATCAAGTTTGAGAAAGCAATTAAGAGATGACTACTCTGCTGTTGTTGCTATGAAGAATAAATCCAAAGTTCAGGGAAATAATTGAGTCTTCAACCTGCACATCACATGGGAATTTGCTTGCATGCAGATGAACAACAGGATCTTTCAGCACACGGCTCAAAACTAGGAATTCTGAAAGGGTTTTCACCAAAAGAGTTTTATCAATGATGCTTTAAACAGCAATTTGATCCCCAAAACTTAGCTTAAACATCTTCCATGGCTCACAAGACAAAATACTTTTCATATAGTGTATATGGAATATGGTTTAGCAGAGGAGAGCAGTTCCAACGCTTCTTTACTGATCTGCTTCCACAGCTTGTGCTGCTATAAATTCTCCCCAGAGACAAGGCCAAGGATCACTGCATTTCATCTTGTCAAGTTATTCAGTTTTAGGATAAAATGAAGGGGGTGAGAGAGGATGTGCAAAAAGACACTGCTTGCTATGCAAACATTTCAGAGCATTTTCTGTAACGTTTGAAAGAGGATGGAAGAGACATGGTGTCACTGTTCTGAAAGTGGGTATTTATACACCAGCCCAGAAAACAAAAAGCAGGAGACGACAGAGCACTAAGTGAGCAGCTAAGAAAATCAAACAATCAATCAAAACAAGGACAGGTGAATCTCAGAGCAGACTTGTCATTCTTTGTAATTCTGAAAAGAGCAAAGAGTGTAGTTAAAACCACGAAACAAATCAGAACGAAAATCTGAACCCAAGTGGGAGGATTCTGTGCTTGCGACTGGGTCAGAATTCCACCGCATCATTTTTGACAAAAGCAGCAATTTGACATCATCGATAAACAGGGTATTTCATAGAAATTATATGAAAAGATCTTAAGGACACATCTTAGAGAAGCAAAAGCAGAATACCCACTGCTGAACAGAATCAGTACAGATAATGACCCTCTCCAGACCCAACCAGAGGCAGCCACAGACCCCGCCACCCCAAGAGCAGTAAGTGGGGACAGTTTTCCACAGTACCACGGCCGCTGACGAGTCAGGGTTACCTATCTACATGCCGGCTAACAGTTTGCTTAAAGGCAGCCACAGCTGCCCCCTGGTCCAGCAGAGGCCCTCTCTTGTACACTGTGTTACTGAATGCATACCCATCCGCCGGGGGGTAGTCGGGAACACCGGGAGGCTGCAAGACAAAAAGGGAACAAAGCCACAAACTGGATTAGTGTCATCCGCCCCTGCGCTGCACCCAGCACCCCCAGGGGCCCTGTCAGCATTCCCCCATCCTCAGGTGCCCACGGTTCTGCCATGAAAAGTTAATAACTTCTGCGTTTCAAGTGCATAAATGCAGAGATCAAAAGGATAAGAACAAAAGAATTTCTATCCCGAGCCATCCCACTGCATTAATATTGCAGCGGACGTTCTTTAGGAAAACAGTTCTCTGGGGCAAGGGCTGTGCCATCTCCCAGATATCACCACAGCAACACAACTTATAAACAATGGCTGAGCTGCTTTAAAAGAAACTGCATGGTACAACTGCTCTGAGCTTCTGTTCTGGATGCACACCTCAAGCCACAAACCTCTAGCCAGCCAACAGTAAGGCTGTGTAAGAAATAAAGTAAAATTATCACTCTATTGCAGGATCATAGTATGAAGGAGTTCATTCATGTCACACTCTCACTGAATATGGCTATGGCCCATGAAGAAATGCAAAAAGGAGTGTGATAGTTGGTATAATTATGGGTTTTAATTAAGGAAAATAATCATACTTTATCATAAGCACATATGTAAGAACATTCAAAGCTTTAGGAACTTTTTTTTAACAAAAAAACTCCACCTTAAATTCAGCATGGACACTCCCCTTCTAGGCAAGAATGATTTTAATCACCATTTCCAAAAACAAGACCAAGCTTAACAGTTCATTTTGGGTATTATCATATTGAAATAGCTCATTTTATATCCTTTCCTTGTACCATCCAGCTGCACAAGTTAGACCGGCTGAGATTCACCAGAATTTGCCAAATCTTTAAGCCTGGTTTGTTGGGGTTTTTTTTAGTTTTCTCCTGCACTGTTTTTGCTTTTGGCTTATTTTTTTTCTTATCTCTGTTAATGTGGCTACAGAAGAGTTACTCACCCAATCTCTACCTCCAGGTGTCTGACTTGGCACCCAGAGACACTCGCTTAGGGGACTGAGGGTTTATGAAAAGCAATTAAAACCACACGCAGAACTCCCCATGCACACAGAATATTCTTTTAAACTGCTTCATTAAGACCTCTTTGGGAAAAATCTCCAGTGCGACCTGGCTTATGCCTTACACCAAAAGACACCCAGGAAGCAGGAATTCCTTTTACTTCACACACAAATTATTTGCATCCCTTTAGCCTCACTGGACACTCTCTGGTGGTTTGTTCCACCACCATTTGAAGTCCTCGTTGCTGAACTGCCTCCACCTTGAAACCCCTCTGCTGGGAGCTGTATGTGTGGCTGGATCCTAAGGTTCAGGAATTTGGGAACAGAAAGAAAAAAAGAGGTTTTCAGCGGTGGGAACCTCCAGTGCACTTTTCCTGGTGCTAGAGCCCTGCCCAGCAGGGAGAACAGGGCCAGGCACCCCCTCTCCACTCCCAGCACAGCTCTCCCCAGGCAGCCTTGGTTCTGGGGAGATGAATTCCACACCGACACACGAGGCCAGTTAGCGGCAAGAGACCAACACTTCCATTCTCATCTTATTCTTCCAGCGCTCCTCATTGAACAAACTGTTAGAGCAGACTTAGGAAAGAATAATTATCCCGGCATCACCCACTCCAGGGCGGTGCTTTTGCTGCAAACAAGCAGCATTTTGCACTCGGGCAGCTCTTTCCAGCTGAGCACCTGCAGCATTTCACAGCTATTAAGCAGCTCAGTGCCTTTTCCCCCAGGGATGTGCTAGGGAGGCACAGGCACAGGGAGCCAAGGTGCCAAGGTTAAAGCACTTGCCCAGAACCTCGTGGGAATCAGTGACAGTCATGAAACCAATGCCTGACATCCCAGGAACCAGGCACATAAACTGCTTCAATGAACTGGGATATATACATTTTTTTTTTCTTTTTTTGTATGTGTGTGTGTCTTTTGAAGGTTAAGACAAAGGAGTTAAGTTGGCACGAACAAATACCAGTGCATGAAAAAGACTGAAGTGAAATCAACTCCCTGAAACACAAGCAACTGAAATACCTCAATATAGTCTCCCCCTTCAGATTTGTTTTAGGCTGTTACATATATAAATAACATGAAATTCTTAGAATCATCAGAAGAGAAAAATTAATGACTTTTTTTCAATAGCATTGAAAAAGTTTCAATATTGTTGTCTGCTGTTGTTGTAGTTGTTATTATTATTATTATTATTATTGTTATTATTTAGAAGGAACACTATATAAACAAAAGCCCACATGGAAATGTAGACCAGTAACGAAAAATGAGGCAATGTTTGATGTTTTTTGGGAGGTCACTAGGGAAGGGGGGGTGACAGCAATGGCAAAAGCTACACTTCACATTACTGTGCCCGTTGACTTTACTAAATGCTTTTATTTTCAAAATGAGTCACTGGCAATAACTTAGTTTTTGTCACATTTATTCTTGTATACCTTGTTAGGCATGAGGCCAAACAGTGCTTTAAGTAATCAAATGTGTATCACGTTATCCTTGCTTTGCTTGGCAGGCTTTTCACCAATTTTATTTGTCTCCATAGCTGAGCAGACTTTTTTTTTTTGACTAACAGAGATTTTCATGAAAGTAAAGTTTTAATGTGACTGGGAAGTTTTGAAAAGTTTTTGCTGGGGAGGCTTTGATATCTCCAGTTAGAGAATTGATCTGCAAGAAAACAACATCCCATAATAGCCAATAAAAATTCCCCAAGATAGAAAAGACTCTTAAGTGAACCTAATAAATTCTTAGGTGCATTTCCATCTCACAGCTGCTAACAGGGTACCTTGGATTAGCTAACACTTGATTTAAACTAAAACCAGCATAGAAAAATAAATTAAAAATTTAAATTAAATCTTGTGTCCTCCCAACAAAAGACAAAACCTTCCAAAAGGAAAACTTTTGGATGTTTAAAAAGGATATAGTCTTTTTTTTTGTTAATTGAAAAGCAACAAAATCCACATATATTCTTAAAATTTTCACAAAAATCAAAGTTCATTTTCTGACAAGTTCTGTTGAAAATAGGATAGAACAGAATCTTGAGAAAAAAGGGGCTGGCTATAAAGTTGGTCAGAAAATGCACCCTGGTTTCTCTAAAGGCTTTAGATGGGGATGCATACTTCCATTCGTTAAAGAGAATAACCTAACTTTTGCTAAATTCATTACATTCCTTTGAAGAAAACTTTGGGAAAATGTTTTATACAGTAATTTTCCTTATCAGCAGGGTTTTTTTAGAAGCAGGCCTAATCTACCTGATATGGTATTGCCCTGAGAGCACCTCTGAACACTTACAGGCAATACAGTGAAAGTATCAATAGATTAGTGAAAGGAATATTAAATTCCACACTTATGAAGAAGCAGTTGAAGCCCAAAATTCCACCAAAAAAGGGTGGTTTCTTTCTTTTAGACTGTGTGCCTGTGATTGAAAGCACTTTGGTTCAAACACTGCCCGAAGTATTTATGATCAAAATCGATGGGATCTGATAGCAGAGCTCAATCAAACTGAACCTTAGGGCTTGGACTGTCCTCCCAGCTGAGGCAGGGAAGTGCACAAGTTCAAGGAGAGCAGTAGGAGAAAAAAACTTGTATTTTCCTAATTGTATTTTTGGTGGCTGAACAGGTATTTGGTTTCCTGTAACTCCAACGCTGAGTGTAAAGAGCTCGCACTGACAGAGCAGGTGCCAGAGCAGGGTTTCTCCAGGCATGTCCCAGAATATTGTCCTTAGGGAGGCAGTGGTTGGTGCTGCCCTCAGCTAATTAACTGAATTTTTGCAGGAACTTACCTCACTCGACAGTCTTTTCATCTCTTGCTTCCGCTGTTGCTCTGCAACGTTTGCCACAGACTCAGCCAAGTGGTTGAGCTCTTGCTCCTTTGGAGCTCCCATGAAGTTCAGCAAAGGAGGCTCCCAACCATTTCGGAAACGGGGGACGTAGGGGGGAATAAAATGGTCCTTTGGCCATTCAGCTCTGTGTGAAAAGCAAATTAGAAACCTGTGTCAAGGGCCACACAACTGCTGGTTTAATAGGGTTCCTAGAAATTGAAATACTTTAGAATTTTTATCAGTATGGAGTAGAGGCTGGGATTACAGTAGAGGCAGAATCACGCTAGAACAGAGAAAATCAGCAGAACACATTTATTTACCACAACTATCCTCCCTGCAGTGCCCTGCAGAAAGAATTTGCTCCTTCTGTAAGGACATGTCCGTGCTAAAACACAACGAACTTCTGCCTTATAGCAAAGGATGGGTAATGGAAGAATCAGCCAAAACAAATCTAGGACTTGTTTTAACAGTGAGACATGGGGAAAAATACTGCAATGCTCTATTTGTGTGAAAGCACCAACAAAAGACTCTAAAGAAAGAGCCAGCTTTGTAAGAACACCTGAAAGCAGGCATGAAGCACGGAAGCTACACCTAAAATGAAAAAATAAACAATAGCTTTTACAGACATAAACCCCACCTAACTCTACATGCTCCAAGACACAAGAATTATCATCACATTTGCTCTTTTATAGTCCAGATTGATCTTTATAAAATACTGTACTACTTTTCAGACTTCCTCTAGCATTCTCTATTGTAATACCAAACACCTGAATTAATGCTTTCCTGCTCTGCCTTTGCACTACACATAGCACTCTGCCCCACAACATAAATTACTGTGTCCTCACAGTGGAAGCAGAAACAAGTCTTTTAACAGGCTCATTGCTGACACTGCTCAAAATCAAGGGACAAATGCTGCCAGTCAGGAGCAGTCAGCAGTTCCCAGCCTGTCAGCAGGCCTGGGCTTGGTCAGTAATCCCTGATTTTATCATTCCCCTCCCCTGCTACATCCCACCCCAGGGTACCTCTGGATACTGACATCAATCACACCATCAATTCTAATCTGCATGGGTCAGCCAACCACATTTTAAGTCCTTCATTCTTTGCCACCAAACACGAGCTATTTCTCTTTCCATCACCCTCTTTTCAGGATGGACTGAACAAATGGAGCAGTTCCCAAGACAAGGAGCCCATTATTTTGCCCAGTGATCCATTTTCCCTGCACGGGGCTCTGATGCTGTGAGGGCATTTCCACTCCTTCCATGCAGCCTTCCTTACACTCTACAGCTTTCAATCAACCAAATAATTAATAAAAACAAAAATCCATGTGGTGGACATCTGTGTTCCAGTCTGAGACCTAAGAGCAAGGATGAATAAGCACAAAAACCATGCTGCATTTCCAGCCCAAGTGATTGCGTACGTCATCATCATCAAAGGTACTCATCTACCACAGATTACGGAGTCAAAATGCACTTTGTTAATTTAAGATTTTTCTTTTGCATGTTCAATTCCCCTAATTCCAAGCTACAGAATTACCTCAAACCCAACAAATGCATAAAGAAGTTAACTTTCAGCTAAGCTAAATCATAACAGTGAATCCATAAAATGCAATGTTTAAGGTATGCACATGTGGCACAGTTCAGTCAATTAACTTTTTTTTATAATTATAAACATTTTTATAGCATTACGATGCTTGTAAAGAAGTAAATACATTGTAAATTTTTAACTTTTAATAATCATTGGAAATTTAAACCAGACATTTGTAGCTATTATTTAATGTTTTGTCACTTTTTATTGTGTCTTCAAATTGTTTTTTTAATGAAGTCCAGATAGATGGGCTGGGAAAATAATGCTGAAAAACAACTAGAAACATGCAAAGGACAGTTCAGAAAAAGGTACTCCAGAAGATTATGTCAAGACGTTCTGGATATCACTGACAAAAAAATAAAAAATTCTCTCTGCATTTTCTCTCTCCTTGAGATCCCAAATCCCAGTGAAGCTAAAGAGCTCCTTCCCAAAACCTTCAAAGAACAGCTCCGAAGAGTCCAAATCCTAACAAAGTGATATTGATTTTATTGGGAGCTGGATAACCTGGCTAAGATCATGTCAATAAACCTGATTTTAGAGACTTTTGCTCACCTGGCTTTGGTCCACGAATCTCCCAGGGACATCCACAGCTGTCCCTCCTCACTGGTGACAGTGTATCGCAGGAAGTCTATGGTGTCTTTTGTCAGGAGGGGGCTGAGCACTGTGCTAGCAAGCTCTGGACCTCCTGTTGTCTGCACCACCTAAACACAAGGATTAAAATAATGTCAAGAACACATACACAGGTCCTTGTCAGCAAGGAAGTGGCTGTGAATTTATGTTATGCTATGTTAGCTGCTAAGAAAGAGTCATTACTCATAAGAACACCACTCCCCCCAGAAATAAAAACCCCTCTGAGAATCTAACAGTGTGTCTTGATGTCCTACAAATTAACTGAACTATTTATTGCTGAAGAACTGTTGTTCTGGTCACCAACCATTTTTTATTTAGACCCACTCTGGGCAGTGTTATTTTTGCTTTACTGATCAAAGCCACACATACTTCCATTAAATATGCTTTCAACTCTCCTCCTGCATTATGTAGAGAATCTCAATTTTTTATTGCTAGTTAAAAATTATAATGGCACAGTGTAACACAAGGCTAAAGATGATTTAAATAAATACATTTAATAGATGGGAAAATATGCGGAAAAGGATATAAATTATTTTCTAAAGAAAACCTCATCCTGAGATAGAAACATTTCTCCGTAGTTATTGTCCAGGGACACAACATTTCAATCTTGTTTTCACTGAAAAGGTTACAGAGCTTTTAAATACAAGAGTTCTGAAGGTAAACACTTGGAAAACTGCAAAACCTTACCATATGTAGTGGGGTAAAGAGAAAATGAACCAGATCAGCTGCACTAGGATTTTGGATATGGAACTTCAACTTGGCCTGAAGGAATAAAACAAATGATACATTTTAAGAAACATTTAACTACTAAGGCAATAAATGCTTCACTTAAGAATGGCCATCCCTGCTCAGGTCCACCTAGGCCCAGTGCTTTGCCTGCAACACTCACTAAGTGCAAGTGCTCATCCATCCCACTGCTCTTGAATCCATGTGTATTTTAGCACCTATCGTGCAAAACAAGATGTTCCACAACCAAATTATATTACGAAGAAGCATCTCCTTTGGAAATTTGACACAGCTTTCTTTCATTAGTGTTTTGTTCTCCAAATAAAATTAAATTGTCCTTCTCAACTCAGTTTTTCTAGCAATGCCCATAACCATTTACGGATTTATTAGATTATTCCTAAGTCTGGCCTTTTCCAAGTTGAAGTAATTCCTTTGAGCATTCTTGTCCACCCTGCACCTTCTTCAATTTTGCTACACTGGAGAAAAATCAGGCCAGGTAACATAATGGCATATTGATGCTCTTTGTTAATGTTCTGTTGCCTTTTTTTCCCTGACGGCTTTTACCATTTGCTTGGATGATCAACACTGAGCACAGATGTCTTTCTCCCAGGAATCTCTGTTACATCAATATTTTGTTCTGATTTGTTATACATACGAGATTTTTCCTCACCAGTCCATGACTATTATATCTATCAACCCTGAATGTCATCTATCACTTTATCTGTTATAATAAGATATTTCTACAAAAGACCCCTGAGATATCAAGTCCAACCTATGACCAAACACCACCATAAAAAAAAGTATTCTAAAACCCCAAACCATTAAAATTCACTGATATAGCTCCTCGGAGGATTTCTTTTGTCTACTGATCACCCATTGGCTTTGCAGGCTCCAGAAAGAAGAAGCCCAAATGTGCTTTAAAGAGTTATAGTAGTTTCTATTGCGTCTTGCCATCTGTTCCTCAAACTGCTTTTGGCTTCCCTTGTTCTGCTCTCACATCCAACTGCCCCTCCAAATGAAGAAAGGAGGAGGATTTTACTTCTAATAACTTCCTATACATTGTTCCTCAGTCACAACAACCCAGTCTCAGTCTAGCTGAAGTTTTCTGACAGATGGTAGGCATTTCTAGAAGCTTCCAGCATGGGGTTTTAAAACAATTTCCATTCTACTTGAAGATTTTATTCTTCTAGCTACTCCTTTTATTTTTAAACCAGATTCTTCATTTAACACAGTTCTTCTTGCCTGACATAAAGCACAAACTTCAGGTTTTTGTTGCTCCTGCAAAGGTGCTGAAGTAAAGCATTGTTACAGTACAACTCCTCAAAAGCAACACTAGAACCAGGTCCCAGGTGCTGCTGAGCATCAAAACAAGAGCTGTGACTTCTCCTGCACAGAAGATAAAGATTCAAAGATGCACAGGTTGTTCTTGGGTAAAAAATTAATGTAAATGCAGAATGCAGTAAAGAGAATGGAAAGAGCCCTGGACATTACATCTTTTACTGAGAAGGATAAGCATGTTCCAAGACATTCATCCTCCCTCAAAACAGCAATCCCTTAAGCTCAGAATCACAACACTTGATGTAGCTTTTCTTTCTTTTTTTTTTTTAAGATATTTTTAACATGTCTAAATATTCCCTACAGCCCTGCAATCAGAATGCATTCCCCATGAGGAAGAAAGAAGCTGATTTGACTCAGTGAATTCAGGAACAGTTGTCCCCATTGGCATAGCCTCCCCAGCAACTGGAAGGGACAGTCAGTGTCTGACAGCAAATGCTTTGAAGGTGTCCCACTTGCTGCCTCCCTTGAATAGGAGATTCCCACTTGCAAAAGAGGAGATGCCAGGAAAGGCCCTTGAATTATCATCTCTGCTTATTGAGAACCTATAAAGAGACAGCAATTTGTTGGATGGAGCATTCTGAGGCCAGAAGGTCCTGGGTAATGATGGCAACAAGCAAAGGGAGTCTGATGGGCATGGCTGAATAAAACTAAATCAAGGCCACAGCTGGTGATGCTGGCAAACACACAACAGAGCTGCGATCCCCACAGACCTTCCTAGGAATCCTCTTATGACTCAAAATCCAATTTCCCAAGTAAAAGGCTTTAAAGAACCAGGAAAGGAAGAAACACAACGATACTGAAAACCAAATACGCTCATCTAGTCATTGTGTAGAGAACCTGAGGAGCAGCATCCCACAGCTGAGAGGCCAACTTAGGCCAGAGGTGGCCAGCCCTGGCCTGGCCACACATCTCATATCCACTAGCAGTCACTTACCAGAAGGTTGAAGCCATGCTTGAATTTTTGGAAGCAGTCAACAAATTCATCTGGAGGTGGTGGCTTTGCACGGAGAGTAAGAACACCCTCTGGTGAACAAAATGAGGCTTTTATACATCCATTTATATGTGTATAACTGCCATAAATATTCCAGATAGAGTAAACATGTAAATGTATAATAAATTTACCGTCTTACAGAATTTTGTAAATAAAGAACCAAGGCAGGAGCATATTCTGTGGTCACATCTCTAATTAATCACTCCCCACTGACTTCAAGCAAATGATTTTCATAGGTTTCCCTCTGAGAATATACTGCACAGGAACTTTTCTGCTCAAATTGAGAGAAACTTACTACACTGATGAAAAAAAAAAAAAACAAAACAAACCCCAAACAACACAAAAAGCCATTCCTGGCTCCTTCAATTATCCTTAGAGAAACAGAATTGTGCATAGAAAGAACTCCTACCTCCAGGTCCTTTCTTTTTACTTTTCTTACTTTTCTTCCTCTTTGAAAGCTCAGCAAATGCTTCAGCAGCTTTTTGCAGTTTGGTAACAAAATACTCTATGTCATCCAAAATATGGTTCAGAATTTGCTATGGGAGAAAAGAAAAGTAACTGTTTCTCTACAGAATCTATAGCAGAAATACTCCAGAAATTGAACTGTCCAGACTCTCAGCCACCAATAGCTTCCTTGGAACAAATTCCATGCTGGAACATTCTATACTTAGATTCCTTGTGTTTTTAAATTTACATACCTGTAAAGTATTTCAAACTTTAATTTTTTAAAAACGTAGGGCCGCTGGAAATTTTTAAAATATGTGTAACAAGATTGCCAAGCTCAGATTGCAGTTCCACAATTTGCTTCCACATTACATTTTTGCTGAGAGCACATGAAAAAAATTCTAATTACTTGGATGGACAGCATTTTATTAAAGAGTATAACTTCATAATCTCCTTTAGTACTAAGTATTAAGCTATTTGGTGAAGCTCTCTCCAAATTAAGCTGTTTGTAGAGAAGTGCTCTTTGAAGAATTGATTTCAAAGAGTAACTGGAGAAGAATGAACAAACCCCGGGGGAAAACACAAATACACCAATCCAGCAGGTCCCAACATGCTTTTCTCAAGACCCTCTGGTGGTGCTGAGGGCAACAGCAGAGTGGAGAAGTAGAAAGTTACAAATGGCACATGGGGCAACATTTGATCTGCCATATGCCATAGAACATGCCCAATGTTGCTGCTTATGATTCCTTAGGTTTTAACTTCCATATTTTTCAAATCCTGCACTGCCCAGTGTGTAACTCTGGAATTTCTTGTAGCCTGTTCACTTCTGCTCTCTCGTGCCAGGCAGACATAACAAAGCCTCTCCAGGCCTGCTCTCCAAGGACACCCAGACCGTCCTAGGCCCAAAAAGTGTAAACCAAAAGCCTCTAAAGGGGAGCAAGCTTGAGGAAATTACATCATTAACTGAAGCTTTAATTGGAGAATTAACCCTGACACGCAAATGAACCAAACCTATAAAAGTGTGAAGAACTCGTGACCCTCAGTCCACGTTGGGGGTCCATCTTGGCAGCAGCCTCTGGCTCCCCAGGGGTACCTTTGAAGGCCTTTCAAATAAATACTGACCTTTATTCCCTTACTCCTGTCTAGTCTCTGTTTCTAAGTGGCCTCTCAAGGCATCACTTGTAGGCAAGAACGCTTTCAGTTATAAATAAACATGGGTCCACCTGTCTTCAGAAATGATCATGCTTATTTTCCAGGTGTTACACATATCCAAGCCCTGCTAAATTGATGGAATTTTTTATCCTTACATAGTTTGCTGAAATCGGTCCACTGAAAAAACTACGATTTATATTTCTAGCTCTTCACAGCAGAAAACTTGCCGTCAACATTCAGTGTGTTTTTCTTTCTTTTTAAAAAAGAAAATTAAGAAAAGAAACTACCACCTGTTCATTTCTAGATCTACCACACAAGCAGAGGCTGCTTGGAAAGCTTTTCTCCAGCACTGAACTTCCCACGTGGAGAAAGTCTCCCCACAGAGGAGAGCTGCAAAATTTCACAGACACGAAGCAACATCATTTGTAGCTTCTCACTTACAACATCTCTGTCAATCCTGGCTGCTATCATCTCTGCTGTTTCTTCCTGCTCATGGTATTGTCTCTGCTTTTCATCTGCAAAGAGGGAAGAAGAGAATAAGACATGCATATAACTGGAATTAGTATACTAATATACAGCAATTTCTACACAGTTTATGCTTTAAAGTAAGAAAAGGATGGACAAAACTCTACCATTCCCTTTGCAAGGACTCCACACAAGCTGAAAATCTTGCACCTTAATGCCTGATTCTGTCAAGTCTCACAAAAAAAGCTTCTGTACATGCTTTCAGTCAACTTAACTGCATAAATGAAGATAACTGCAGAAGTGTGGTACCAGGCCTTAAATAAAAATAAAATTCAGCACCAAATGGCAGATTATAAATACAACGTAATTAGAATCACCCCATTTTGCAAAACATGCTGAAAGCTACTCCAGTAGAAGCAAGCAAGGAAGAGTGCAGCCATGGCTTTGAAGACAATTCTGATGTAAAAAGTTATTGCCAAAAGCCAAGTCTGGAAACAGAGAAAGAAGAGAGGATGATGTGACAGAACTGATATTTACAAATAGCAATGGCCAGAGTCAGTGACTTGTTTGAAAACAAGGGTGAATTTTTTGAGGAGTTATAAGTTTTTGCATTTTAAACCCACATTAACTACTGCACTGTGTTTGTGAACAGGTGGGATTTCAGTAAATACATTTTAGAAAAGATCCACGTGAGTGGAATAAAAGAAACTGCAGGAAATCAGATCCACTACTGGTCTGACAAGACACTAAACTAATGAAACTTTTCTGATGGGAGAACTCAAGCAGAAGAACAAGATAGCCTTTACTCAAAACAGATGTAATACTGTAGGGACATAGATTAAATAATTCTTAACATTTCAGATTTCCCTTAACATTTGTAGCTGTTTTCTTTGCATAGTTGTGTACTTTGTTAAGTGATATAGATGTAATTGAATTAAACAAAAATGATAAGGAATCCAAGGTTTTTTAATGGTACAGTCTTAATATCTACTATTAAAAGAACCCAAGCAAACAAACTAAAAAAGGCCTCATCTTATCCTTTTTAGTCTGTTTTATAGAAAGAGCTTTATTCTTTTAAAGAAATCTGATCAAAATGTATTTCCCTTAGGCATGTAAAAAACCCACAAGCAACCATTAAACAGAAAAATCCAAACCCATTAGAAATGTGACAGTTACAGCATTTCCTATTTAAGGCTTAAAAAAAGAAAAACCTAATCAGCCATACCAGCCATTATAAAGATAAATACAATACAAATAAATAACGCTGATCTCAAGTCACCCTTGAATCCATGATTATATTTTTTAATTGTCCAAAATATCTGGCCCTACTACTGAGGAGAGCATCATTAGATAACATTACTGTGTTACTGTTACCACCCTGACAAAAAAAGCCCAGGTCCAAACCTGTGACCCACAGCCTCACCCAGCCAGGCACAAGTGAAAGCAGCTCCCAACAGGAATCCAGAAAATGGGTAAATGCAAGTACATGACAAGTCAGATTATGACAGGCAGATCTCACTCCCCAGATCGGGCAACAGTGGCTTGGGGCATTCCAAACGAGACTGGGAGAATCATCATATCCGCTGCCAGCGAGGGCAGAGGGCTGACCTTGTGCGACCATTTCTGCATCCAGCTACTGTCACCATCATGAAAGTGGTCTTTCCAAATTATTTCTTGCAGTAATCACACAAGGGCATGGACTTTGCACACAAGATGGAAAAGTGCAAAGCCGTTTATTGCGCAGTGAATATTCCCCTAAATACCAGCTCACAAACAGGATATCACATCATATAAACAGGAAAGATGTTCACCTCAGTGTCCCCCAATCACCTGGGGTAGGGCACAGACATTGCCTATTATGGTAACAGGTAAACAATACCCTATAAGGTCACAAACTACAATTATCACTTCCCATAGGTCCAACACTGTCCACAAACCCACAATCCTCTCTCAGCCCATCCCTGGTGACCTGGATGCACTCCCAGGGTCACCTCCGGGTCCAAGAAAGAGGCTCTCTCTCCGGCCCTCAGGGCCTCATCTCTCTTCCAGCACACAGTGCACCCCAACATTTCTGTTGCTCCTGAGCACCATAAAGCCCCCCTCTTTGGCAGCCCTGAGCGTGGCAGCAGGCCCCCAGCAATACTCACAGTCCCCCTGCTCTGAGGCCCACGCCGACCACGCTGCCACGCGGCTCCGCACGTCCACCTGGGTGACGGTCCCCGGGGGCACGGGGGCAGGGGCCCGCGGGGGCGGTGGGATGGCACTGTCGGCTTTGGATATCATTCTGGAGGAAGAGGAGAAGGCCCACAAGTGACACTCGAAGGAAAAACGTTCTGCTCTCTAGTGCTTAATCAGAGAAGACGAGGAGGCTTCACAAGGGCCTCTTCGACTGCAGACCGCACTACGGGCTTGCCAAGCAAGCGGCACTCAAGACCATGACGTGTAAATATGTTAAACACAGCAGGAAACCCACTCCATGAGGGAGTTAGCAAATCTTTGTCACCTGGGAAATCCCCAAGCAGTGCCAAAGAACATGACGAGACCTGCCAGTTTACACAGATAAATTCAGTGCCTTGGGTTTAGCAGGTGGCATTTTTACCACCACATGCAGTTGTAAGGGCGGGACTTGCCTTTTGTATGAGAGCAAATTAGAAGACTTGAAGCTACCTTTCAGCCATCACAAACTAAGTATCTAGTCCCCTAAGTCTGGCCAGTTTTCAGCCACCTTTTTCTTAAAACCCTACCAACAAAACCAAGTTCACTGGTTGATTTGTTTTGTAACTGGGGCCTGTTCATCCTGTCTTGATACAAACATACAGGTGTTGCCACCTGCAATTTTCCAGTTCTTAGTGTAGTTTTAAATACTGCAAGGAAAGAGGTCTTTGAATTAATTCTGCAGCTTGATACCAACAGACAAAAAAAAAATCACAGTAACTCCTGTCATACATACCCCCCCTTCCTTCCCCAGAACTCTATTTAAAAACTAGATCTTCCCCTTAAATTCATCTTTTATAAACCCATCTCATTCACAGCATTCAACAACAAGGCCACAAAATATCAAATCTTGTTTGGTCTTTCAACAGCAAATAACAAAAAAAAAATTATTTCCTTTGCCTTTCCTTCCTCCAGTCCCCTTTCACTCGTCAATGACCCTGCAGCACCTCAACAATGCCTCAGAACCTCAGTGAGGCAGGAGGGTCTCTCCCTGTGACCCAATGCCAGCAGGCACATGATCCAGCAGGGAGTAACCAGCCCTCAGCTGCCACCCACGTTTGACCTCTGGGCCTCACAGCCCTCGGAGAGTGATATCTCAGATTATTTGTCCCAACACATGTATTGACCTACATTCTTTTCCCAATTAAATCTCATTAGTTTCCCAGCACATCCAATGTGCTCGAGTCCCTGTGGATTGCCTCTTTGTGCTTCTACCTGGTTTCAACAGTCCCACAAATGGTAAAGTCTATTTATTTCATTTTAAACCCGCAAGTAAAGTTAGACACAGTTCAGGTTCTGTTTTGTTTTTCTAGGAGTGCCCCTGACTCTAGGAAATCTTTGTAAGTGGCACATCAGAATTTAACAGGTATCCAGAACCATTATAAATTCATTCTAAGTTTTGTCCAGCAGAGACTTCTCTATCTGAGCACAATTATTATTGAGAGATGCTATCAGCGTGCAGCTACACAGTGAATTTCTAACAAGTTACTCCCATCACCATTCAGTATCTAACATATTTGTGCCCCTGTTTCTGTGCCTCTGTTTGCTACCTCTCATTCCTGTATTAATCTTCTCTGAACCCAACACATTCTTTCCCCCACAGTTTCCAACCGGCAGAGAAGATTTTGCTACCAGGGAAACAAGAAGTCTCCAGCATCATTAAACAGGCAGGCAGGAAGATTATTCAATCTTCAGTTGCTGTTTTATTTAACATCTTCAGATCCCAAAACCTTTTAGCATAATCTTATTTACTTGGAGTTATGGGGAATTTGTGTTTTCAATTTAAATTCTGAACTCCTTGACTCATATGCAGAACTGAGACATGCAACGCCATTCTCTTGGAAGTGGAATGGATCTCAGCTGTTCCCATCACTAAGGTGGACTTGGGAAAGGTAAGGCTGACACCATAAATTGACAGAACACGAGAAAATTATTAAAGCAAGATAGGGCTTTAATACATATGGCTTTGGAAGGATATTATTAGCTAGAAGAAAAAAAGCTCAAGCCCCCCAAAAAACCCAAAGGACAGCAGGCAGACCTGCAGAGCTTCTGAAGGCTGTCACACTGTTATGATCCTATACACTGCCAAGAAGTTGGATTTTTACCTCAGTGTTTCAAGCCTCTTCTTTTGTTTCCCACTTTTGCTGTCACTGATTGCACTTTCAATATCTTCATGAATAAGGGTAGCCTAAGGAGACAGGAGCAGAAAATATCAGGTACCAGCTACTGTATCCAGATATATGAAACAAATATCTCACCTTTAGATAGGGAATACCTTATCAAATCCCATTTATTTAAAAGCACTGGGACAAATTATGTTACACGTAAACAGAACAAAGAACAGAACAAAATCTGGGAGGTGATATTTTTGTCACTACTCCAACCTCAAGCATTATCATCACACAAGTACGTAATCTAGATACCAAATTTGTCTGAACAGCTGTAATTATCTCAAGTCAACCACTGTTGCATAAGCCACTTTTTCCCTCTGCATACGTAATTTTTGGTTGTCTCAAGTATTTTGTTTGCCTCACACTATAAAAAGAAAACCTGCTACACATGGAAGCAGCAAAACTACCATAGATGGCAGCAGCATAAGCATTAAGAATGTAACTCGTAATGAAACAACTTCCTTTCAGAAATAATGACAGCCTCCAATTTCTCTTTGATGCAAAAGAAGATGAATTTTTCAGAAGATTCCCTAATCTGTACATTCCTGCCACTCCACAAGTGCAGCCTGCCTCCACCAGTGGCCCCACAAGTGAAATTTTGATGCACGTCTCAAGCATTATTTTAAATAGATCTTGCATTAAATAGGTCATGGCTTCTCACAGGATTTAGAATGCGCTGTTACATGTCTTCAGCTGACAAATTAATTTCCTACAAAGGCTGTCAAAGCCCAGATCTGTCAGTGTCTGGCTCACTCTGCAAGGACCATGTCTTTCCAAGTACCCTCACAATGCAGAAGTATGTACCTTTTTGGGAGGAATATGTAACTTCTGCTAGGACCAGAAGACACTGTTGAATTTAGGATTCAAGGGGATTACAGAACTTTTCAGGCTATAATGGATTGCACCACAGAATAGTTATGAGGGATACCTTAAGTTTACAGAAGTAATAGAAAAAACTTTAGGGGATCAGAGGAACTCAAACCCAGAAGAACTCCTTTAATCCAATACTCTTGGTATTTACTATTTAAATTTTTTATTGTTTATGAAATGTTAGAATGCCCCAAATAGTATTAATTCAAACTATTTTTTATTGCAGAGGCTCCTGGGGTTGCTTGTAACTTCCAACAAAAGCAGGGAAAAGCCAACAGAGAAAGACCCAAACTTTCAAAACCAGAAAAGTTTCACAGGTAAGGAAAAAAACCCAGGGTATGGCCACAGAATCAAACAATACCTCAGAACAAAAGGAGATTCTGGACTCCCAAGTCATGCTTATGTACTCTACATTTTCATGGGTACACACAGGAACAACCTCAAAAATGAAATTAAGAGACCAACCCTACACGTTGAGAAGCTGGGTCCAAACACACTTCAAAAGGGATCCCTGCATTATTTAATAGAATAACCCCTGAACTTCTGACAGGATCCCACTTTGCTTTAAAACAGCAAGTTCTGTGCAGCAAATCACAGAATAACTAATCATCCTCGCTACTCTCACCACACTAATTCCAAAAGTGATGCACAGTGTGATTAACAATCTGTTGTTTCAAGACGATGATACAAACTACTACAAAGGAATTAAGAAATCCCCATGAAATTATCAATTGGAATTACAGAGAACAACTGACAAAATTAAAATTTATAACCTCAGAAGTAAAGATTTCAGAATACATTAGGAAAATAATTTACACTTGAAGGTAATATTCTAATCAGAGACTAGCAATCTCTTTCCTTGTTTTGCCCCTCCTGCAAGGAATATTTTCCCTTTCAAGATCTCTCCAGCAGAGCAGAGATGCAGAGAGGTGAGAATGTAGAGAATGTTTAATTGTTCAGTGACAAGGAGAGCAGAAAGAGTAGGTAAGACTCAGGGCTCAGATGAGCTCTTTGCAGATCATAAAACAAATTTGAGACAACTCCAATTACTTTACACCACTTTTTTCAGAAGTGTGAAGGCAAACCATAGATATTTTTATACATTTGCAAACCTGAATCAGCAGCTACAGAGCCCAGGAACCAATATTTAGACTAGGGACATATTTGAACATGCACCAAGGATTCAGCTTAAATACTGGATTACTCCTTTGCAATACACACTACACTACACATACTAACATACTGTCAGTAGTGCTGATATCATAAGTGCATTATCTTATAGCACATTTATCAGAATAACAGTAAAGAATTATTTTCTATGAATCAGCTCATTTGTCTTTATCCACTGCACTGGTCAATTCTTACAGTCTCCCCTATGCAAATAAGTCACAGCAGATCTCCATTATTGTCTTACCTTAATTTCATCACACTGGAAAAGATGCAAATCAGGCTTGTTTTGGGTTGGTTCTTTACATATTAATGCAAGAATTGAATTGTAGTTGCATGCATTCATCACAGCTTGGCAATGCTGAATTGTGCTTAAAGGAAAATTCTCCAGTTCATTCTGTCAGAAGAGAGGGGGAAAAAAAAGGAAACACAAAATACCACCTTACTACACAGTGTCCTGATCTCAGAAAAACTGCATGAGCTAAAAAGGGAAAGTGATAATAAGCTAATTAAAATCCTCAATCTCACATACATCGTTTTTCTGCTCGCTCCCTTTTTCTCTCTCTCTGAAAATGAGACTGTCACTCACAGATCTTACCTTTGATTCCAAGTCCACCAAACTGACAGCTTTGTCATCCACTTGAAGAATCATGTCTTGAGTCCACACTTTGCCTTTGGCATCCAACAATTTCAGCTTCCTTATTCCATCATCTACTGTAATCATTGCCTCTTTTCGGTCCAGGACAAAGGTGGTCAAGTGCTGGTGAATAAGACATACATTTAAAAGAAATTATGATTGCAATTTTCCCTATTGTTCAGGAGTGCCAGTATTCAAATTGACAGGAAGTAGCAATGCAAATTATTCATGAGTAAAAGCGCCTTTGTATATGACAGAGCCCACCTCTAAGACATGAGACAGGCTGTTTAGTCCATAATGTCATTTTAAGTCAACTTATTTTTGTAGCTTGCTTTTCGACTCCCACTGTCATTTCCTCACTACTGTAAGCAGTTAGACTTGAAGGCACATTCTGACATCCTTCAGGTATCAAAGCTAGAATTAAACCATGAGTTTTAATTAGCTTTCCTGAGGAGTGAAAACCTGTCTCTCTCTCTTAGCAAACCGAATTCAGGAGGTGCCAGCAGAAGCTTCCCAGAAGCTCACTGCCAATGCAGCTCCACCACCACCCTGACCTGGAGTGTCCTCATCTCTTCCAGAGCTGCCAGGTAGCCTGCTGGTGGCAACCAGGATCGGCTTGCATCTGACTGGGACACCTTATGGACAGGCTGGTCACTTTTATGTGCAACACAGGAGAAAAGAGTAACTACTTTTGCTCACCATCAGCTTGGAATTATTCTCCAGATTCAATTAATGGCCTGGAAAATAAATAGTACCTAACAAACATCACCTCAGCTAGCTTCCCTGTCATTATGGTTGTGGCAATTTCTCCTTCAGCATGCCAACTGTGCAAGAAAACCCACAAAACTGTTTCCTTTTGTTCAGGCATAAATCCACCTTCACATTCTTGCTGAAGACCTGGTAACACTCATTCAAGCTGAACCACATTTAATATATGCCTGCATATCTGTCTTCTAAATAACTTTAAAAAATAAAAATAATAAAAAAGAATTAACTGTGCTTTCTTCTATTACAGGATAACAGCACTTGGCAATTACAGAGAAGAAAGTAGGTGTAAGCTGCATATAATCAAAGTATTTAAAAGAAGTAAATAGTGAAACAAACTCTGTACTGGCTGCTTACCCAGGAGTGCTTAGATTCCAAATGCAAGCACTAATTGTAATGTCAGAACAGGACCAAAACCGTTATGAAGAAACCACACAAAAATAGACAGGCAATTAGAACCAACACAGGTACTTATTTACAAGCTGATCACAGTACTGAAGCACTTGAAATTAGGAGTCTTCTGCATATGATCTCACAATTCACAGATGATTTAAAACCCAGCAAAAAGGAGCTGAGAATCCGTGGTATTTGCAAGACTTGGCTTAACCCATGACAGTGGTCTGATGGCAGCAGGAGAAAGTTTGAGCCAAAGTAAGGCTACAAAAGGAGGCACTGCATTCAAAAGTGCTTAACAGGTTACATACAGGCACTCAGGCTTACCCTGCTGAATGTCTTAAATATGAGAGCAGCATGCAGTAATTCTGCAAAGCAGCTTAAGACAGCAAGTCACACACTTTGCTCTTCACACTGGGGAAGAATCTGAGCAGGCAGAACACATTTAACTGCTCCATATTCCATTCACTGGGGCTTTGAGGGGTTAGTGCTCAGCACTTTATGAATATTCTAATACCTCTGCTGATTATATCTGATCAGAGTATTAGTTTTAAATATCACCCAGTGTGCCTTGCCAGCAGCGCAGCGTTACTCAGCTCTGCCTCATCTTAGCAAGGAGCCAGGTTCGGAGACAGGGCAGCACAAGACGTCGTCTTGATGCCCCGTTGAGAAGTCCCGGCTGTTTGCCAAGCTACACACAACTTTGCTTACATTCTTCTACACCCAAGTTTCAGCCCATTACAGCAAAGCTATGGAATTTGAGACATTTCAGTGTAATCTGTTCCGAAGTGACCCCAGGCTGGCAGGATATTTTGGAAGATGCACGTGCCTTCAAGCTCGTATATCCTCAGAAAACATGTAGGCAAAAATAATTGCACGTAACTGAAAGCTGTAATTGGTGTACCACTCTCATCTCACCTCCACGTGATACTGTGACGTTTCGGATATGCTGCTGACACTGTCTCGTGCATAATTCTTTCTTTGTTCTAGAGATGGGAGGAAAAGAAAGAATAATTACTCATTCAGTGTCTTATCCTGGCGTCTTGACTGTTCCTCAGAGATACTTTGGACAAGTTGTATATATGAGAAGAGGAGATAAGCTGTGGTTACTTTCTGTATTTCAGCAGAAAACACCTCCACCCCCACACGGTCCAGCACAAGGACCATTCTTACATCAGCAGTGTTAACAGAGAGCTGGTGGGTGCACACAACAGCAGTTATCTCATCCAGTGAGTCAGGACACCGGAGGACTGGAAACACTTCCTTGGGAAGCCTGATTATTAAAATCTTTGGCTTGCCACTCTAGTAGCAGTGTGATAAACTAGCACTGGGCTCGCTGTGTTTGTATGAACGCCCTTGAAAGCAAAAGTATTTTCTGACAGATACAAATATTTCTCACGTTAAATCTGCAAGACAACAAAGCCACACACACAAAAAAAGACCTGACTCATCCTCTACTTCTTCATTAAGTATGCAATTAATTGAATTGCTAATGTAGAAACAGGCATGGAAATATATATACACACACCAAAATATCTCTAAACAGGAATGCTTTTCAGCTAACAGAACACAATGCTGCAAAAACAGAAATGTCATACGTCTTTTACTCTCTACAATAGATGCACATTAAACCAGGAGAGGAAGGAAGGGGAAAAGCAAGATGAAGACACAACACACACCCACACCTCAAAATAATGAATTTAGATGAATACTGAGGAACACTTTTCAACTCTAGTGGAAAAGAATGGAATGCAACATTTGGAAATTTGGGTTTTTTTTCACGACAATCACTTAAGTGCCTGATCTGGAACTTCAGGAGCTTTGTTGTGAAAAAGTCACTAGGGGACGTGGTTGAGAGAGGTCCAAGGAAACTCTGGAAGTAGGTAATTTTTTTTTCTATATTTCATTAAAAATCTTGATTTCTGATCTTCAAGTAAAATAGGTGGTTTGATTTTTTTCGTATGATGAAAATTCAAAATGTAAATACAAAATACATCAATTTCATCACACCTGGAGTAGTTGGAGGTAAAAAAAAGTGATTTTGTTGACAGGAGGGTTAGGATACTTTTTGTAAAATAAAAAAAAACTCTAAATACTACCAAGCTTATGATCTGTGACATACAGAGATCTGCAGTGAGGACACCATAAAAGCCCCCCTGCAAAGGTCTCTTCTGTGACCAGGGGCTCCTTCACACAGGAATTCCAGGTGCAGAAACAGCAGTGCCCTCATTTGCAGACGTCACTTGTGGCAGCATTTTTCACATTTTATAAACACACCATTATCTCTCCCCTTCGCAGTGATTTTCACGAAAAACAAGTTTCTGAAATACATCACTGGCTTGAAGCCCCCCTCCCACGGTGACAAATGCCACTCAGAGAAGAGAGCCATCCTAATCCTGTACAGCAGCTGCTCAGTTCGCTTTAGCAAGAGAAGTGCGCAAACAGTCAAATTTAAGAACACCACAGATTATCAGAATTTTTAGCCAGGTGTGTGAATATTTCAAAATAGATACCTTACTTTCATTATGCATTATCCTGAAATCCCAGGGCAGAGGATCAACATTGATTATTCCATCTGTATTTCTGCTATTTCTGCTTTTGCAGCATGTCACTTAAACTATTTTTTCAGTTGATTGTCTTTGTAACCACAACACACACACATGCACACCCCAAAAACATAGTCAGTAAAGCAGTACTGCCTGATTTGCTACCTTTCTTTTTTTGTTTGGACGATGATCTGAAGAAGTAAAGTCCATCTGTTCCTAAAGAACAAGGGGATTAAAAAGCAGTATCTAGTTTAATCCCACAGAATTATTCACATCTCTGAGGGGATCAGTTAGCAGTCTTCTGCTGTGGACTGTAAATGATACTTAAATACTGTTCAGCAAGAAAGAATATATGCTTTGGAAAAAAAAATTTACTTGTTTCAATTAACAATGCACCAGACACTCAGTTTTGAGTGTTATCTTCTTTTAGGTGAACAAAAATCTAAGTTTTATGCTACCAAATTAAACAAGCATAAGAAAGTTCACATCCACTGTAAAATTTATAAATGCTGCAAACAGTAACAGTTGGAGTTGCTTTAAATAAACAAAGAAAGTCTGGCATATGTAGAGGCTCCAAAGGAATTAAAAAGCAGAGAGTAATTTTGCAGGAGATTCCTTACTCTTCCTCACATAAGTGTTGTCCTGTGTTAAGACAGGAATTTCAAAACCATTTGTAGCACTGATTAAGTCATCCCCTTCCACAGAGCAGGACAACACTCCCAGTCAGACACGATGGAAAGGAAGGTGCTCAGCACACACTGTTCATGGTGAGAACAAGAGTGTTTATAGAAGATACAGAGCCTTCTGAGTGCTAATCAAATCTGTGGCTGCCTACTCCTGAGAGCCAAGGACAGCCCCTCAAGTCCTGCGTTGTTAATTACAACGTAATAGTAACGAGAACTTCAATAAAATTTACATTTCGCAAAAGTCAATCGGTGTTTGCGTTAATAAGCAAAAAGTACAGACACGACAACTGAGAGTCTGCACTGAGAGCAATTAATATT
The DNA here is from genome assembly GCA_014706295.1 of Lycocorax pyrrhopterus obiensis. Lineage (NCBI taxonomy): Eukaryota > Metazoa > Chordata > Aves > Passeriformes > Paradisaeidae > Lycocorax > Lycocorax pyrrhopterus. The sequence goes on along the minus strand of JACSVZ010000015.1, from coordinate 71,041,047 downwards.
TACCAATTTATCTCTTTAACGTGGGTAGAATGAGAATTAGAACCTGCTAGAGACCCAAGTTACCTTCTAGAGCAGAACAGAACATTTCAGCTGAAACTGAAACACTGCTGTAGAGGATCTGGAGGTGGATACTACAGCTGCACCCTGAAATTATTCACCCTTCAAAGTACATCTTCTAAGAGGCACCCTGGCATCACGCAAAATTCTTCCATTGTGGAAGGGTTTGTCTTCAGCCTTTGTTTTTCAAACCTTTTACAATCCAATGGTTCATAAGGGGGTCTCCTTTCCCTTACAGCTGCTCACCACCCAGGCTCCCTGAGACATGGTTTTCTTGGCTGCCCGGCATGAACCACACTGAAGGAAGACTAGCCCCCCATGATAATACAAACATGGCACAAAGAAAGAGGAAGAAAAAAAATTAAAAAACAAAAAGGAAAGGAAATAAAGGAAAAAGACTGGCAGCTAGAATGCATGCCTTGTCCCATGGTTTTTACCAGTAGCTCAAAATGAAATTTCAACCTCTGCTTTCTCCTAGTGCTTGGCTCCTGCCCCACATTCTACCCACAACCCTCCAAAAGTTCTCACCTTGCCATCAGAAAGGACACAAACCCTTTTGCACCCCTCCTGCTGAAGCACTCCACTGCCTTGAGCGGCTACAAAACCTGATATAAGCCTGCAAACCTGTTCTCTGTCCTCTACCCAGGTGACACAAGCGACTGCTGCTCCTTCCTCCAGCACTTCTGCATTTCCACTTCCAAGTCAGAGAGATCTCAGCACATGACTCCCACAGGTGTTTTCATCTGTCTACAACTTTTTCTTTCCCTGCAGAGCTGCCCATTGCCATTCTCCTGGAAATGCAGCTTCCAGCTCTCAACTCTTTCACGTATCAAAGTGACGGATTATTACCTATGAATATTAATCTGACTGCTTTTGGAGAAACCTTAAAACATCTCTTGACTTATTACACGATCTTCAAATGCAAGTAATACATTTGAAAGTATTATTGAAAATATAATAGCAACACAATTTGCTGATGTGCTGAATGCAGTGGGTCTGGCTAAGATGGAGATGATTTTAGATCTGATAACACTGGGATATTTTAGCTGTTGCACAGTGTCAAAGTCTTCTCCATTTCTTATTCTGCTGCCCCAGTGAGTGGGCTGGGGGTGCACAAGAGGTTGAGAGGGGACACAGCTGGGACAGCTGACCCCAGGTGACCAAAAGGATATTCCATACCGTTTAATACCCTGCTCAGCAATAAAATTGGCAGGTAGTCTTTCCAAAGCCTCCTTGCCCAGATAGCCTGGGCATTGCTCTGCTTATGGGAGGTTGTGAGTAAATGCCTTTGTGTTACTCAGGTGTTTTTCCTCCCTGCTCTTTCCTTCACCTGTTAAGCCATCTTTATCTTGATCCATCAGGTTTTTTTCTTGCTTTTGCTCTTCCAATTCTCCCTCCTGTTCTGCTGCAGAGAGGAGACAGGGGGAATGAGCAAGCAAATGGGGAGGTCCTCAGTTGCTGGCTGGGGTCAACCCCTGACACTGAAAACAAAACAATGTTTTGTATGCTCTGTTTCACTCTCCTAATCTTCCCAATCAATCTCAGCCTCTCACAGGTCCCTTCATGCATGAAGAAGATATTGAAGCTGAAGGGAAATACTACAACAGAGACTCCCAGATATGATGCATAAACTATCAAAAGATGAATTAAACTATCAAAATTACTGAGTTTTTTTCCTATATGCTCTACTCATTGCAGCTCCTACATCCAGCACTTAAAGTACAGTGCAGCCTTAATACCAGGTTGGCTCAAACTCTGCCGATACACTGCACACCATTTACATAAAGGATTTTCCCTCTGGTGAAATAAAAAAAAATAAAAGAGGATCATGGCAGAAGACATTCAAGTCAAATTCTTAACCACAATCTATAGCAAATGCAAGCCAGAAGAATTTGATTAAAATAAAATCTCTCACGACACAAAGGCAATAAAGTGAAAAGCAGCACAGCATTTCACTTACAGGTCTTGAATGTAAGATCTACTAGCTACTAAAGGCTCCAGAGGAACAGGAACATCGAGCCACAGAAACTAGTACTCTTCCTGATGCCTGGTGTGGACGGATGTTACCGCAATTCATGTTTTGTGGAATTATTGAATTCACCAATCATCAGGAACAGACCATGTTTCTGTTTTCAAACAGATGTTGAAAGCTACTGATTTTACTTTCATTTTTGAAAGCATCCAAAACACTAGAAAACAAAAAGCAACCTCTTAACCAAAGACTTTTGGCCAAGTCGAAAACACTACCAGACAGTACATGACACAGATAAACAGGACAGTAGATTGCTCTGAAATTTGATGGCAATCCACATGGACATGGACTGAGAGTTTGCTCCACAACGTGTCCTAAGAATCCTGGAGTGACAGTGTAAAATATTTCCACACATCATCAAGCAGAAAAGCCCAATACTTCATTTACTACCATTTATCTGCATTGGACTGATTGCTGATACCCTGAATTGCCGCATAAATTGCAGCCCAGCCAGAAAAAAAATCTGCTTGAGGCAGAGCAAAGTGCAGGAGACGTGACCTAAACATCCGGGGACAAAGGTCAAAACTCAAGCTCAAAACAAAACTCCTTTTGAGGGGAGCAAACACTATCACTTTCAGAGATTTATGCCACAAGCTTGGCTGTGTGGAACTAGCTGTCAAAGGAAGTGTGTCGCTTAGAAGTCAATTGTCAACTTAATTTGAGAATCAAAACACTACAAGCGTGTTACGTGGATGGCTTCTTTCAATGCACTCATTTACCCGCCTGCGAGCTGCTTGAGAATTCCTCGAACCTGCTGCACTGCAGTTCTTGCTCTGAATGAGGCATGTGAGCAATGCAAAAACACACAGGCAATTCCACTTCCAGCTCCAAACCACAGCCGTGAGAGCATAAACTCTGTGTACAAAACACTCAGTCTTTTCTAACGCGCTGTGTGAAGACAATTTCAGCATCATCTTTCAGTTCTATGCCACACAATAATCTGACAATCTGGATTGAGCTCCTGGTTCATTCCTTCTGAGGAATCAGGCTGCTCCACACCGTGTCACTGCCTGGCAAAGCCCCAGTACAGCCCTGAGACTGCTGCACCTCTCCCCACAGGCAGAACTGCTCAAGACAGATGGAGAAGCCAATGCTAGAACAACAGATGACAGTAGGAGCCAAAACCCATTTCAGTTGGAAAGATCAGGAAGCAAGTGATGAAATGAACCCCACAAAAATGTGCAGAGGGCACCTTCCCTGGTGGTTCAGAGCGAGATTTGTCATGCAAACAGAAAACAGTTCATTTCAGGAAGGAAATGAGTGAAAACAAAGGGATTATTTGACACAGGAAAAAAGGCAATCACAGGGAAGTTTTCACTATCAGACAGGCACAGTAGAGATAGCGATGGCTCCGGTCTGGTTTTTAGCTGAACTGTTGGCAACACCAACAATATTCCAGCCTCCTTTCCCACAGCACTGTGGCCAACCTTCTGACTGATGACTGAAGGGCTGAACAGTCATGAATCACCTCAGCAAAAGGATCTAAGACATAAACTTCATGCCAGGTCACAAACATGCCTGTGTATATACATAAACAAACATACATACAACAATAAGCAATAATAGGTAGTAAAAATAATAACGATGATGATAATTGTAACAATAATTATAATGGTAATGGTAATAATAATAATTATAATTATAATGGTAATAATAATAATGTTTATTTTAGTCTTTACAGAGCTTGGAAAAAATTGAGTTCAAGATCGAGTGGTCACTTAGGAGCCCAGGTACCATTTTCACTTGTTGGTAATCAGGAACAGGTGGCTTAGTCCAATTGATTCTAAAGTTTTCCAAGAAAAGGAACATTTTGATGGGGAAAGTTTGCTGCTAACGTCACATTATCACTTTTTAGTAAAACAAAAAAACCCACAGTCCATTTTACTTTTACAGTAAAATTATACATACTTTTTCCAGTATAAGTGACTCTATTAAACACATGAGCTTTCTGAATTAACCTAAATAATATAAAACATACATTTAAAATATATGTACACAGCAAAATATAAAAAGAAAGCTAAGACAGATTCCTCCTGCTGATAGGATTTCAGTCTCATGAATCTCAAATAAAATACTTTAGTTAGTTATTAATTATAAATAAAACACTTTGTAATGAGTGTTTTCAACACATTTTAACATTTCCAATATCACTCAGCTGCTTCCCACCCCGTTTGGGACAGCATGCACAGAAAATTTAACATCACAAAGGAAGAAGAGGCACATGTGGGATGCAGCAGAATAGCAACTTGGTTGCTAAAAATTAGAAAAAATGCCCTGAATTTGAGAAAGATTGTAGGTGTTTTCCTTGTTTTCTCCAGCTCATGTATGTGATGGTAGCAACAGCCTAGTTCTTTATGTGTGTAAACCAGAGCAGAAGTAGTAAAATGTGCAAACTCCACTCTAAAAGCTGTGCCAACGCATAGCTACTTGGAGCTCCAGAATAACTGATCCTTCTGTTTCACTCAGCTCCTGGCAGCTGCAGCTACACTTTTGTGATACATCTACCAGCTACGGAAGTGAACCGAGGACAACGATTCATTTTACAGGAGCCACCACACAGCAGCTTCAATTAGTACCTGAATTCAGTTAAGTACTTTGGAAGTAAAAAAATACCATTCTATACATCAAAGTTACTCACTTGTCCCCATCTTCTCCTGACACATGACCATCCCATCATGTTTGATATGAAAAAGCTCAGAGAGACATTTTAAAAGCCCACAAAGATTAAAGGACATAGTTAAGACACTGATACTGCCACGCTGTTCAAACCATGTACTCCTGAAAAATTATGATGATGACATAAAATGAAAAAGGAATCACAACACTCTCAGAAAGACATAATCTGCTAAGAGTTTTTTGCAATGTCTCTTGCTGGTTTCTGTTACCACCTGCTTTTTCTGTCAACACTTGCAATCAGTTTGTTGAGTGAACCCATACAGGATGCAGAAATCACTCTTTAAGATGATCAGCTCAGAATTTTCCTCAGTTGCAGTTCCTGCCTTCAGCACTACGTCAAGTACCTGACTTTTGCAGCACAGCACTGAAACAGAGTAAACTTGAACTTGGAATGGCTCACATGCAGTACCACGTTTAAGCTGAGTATTAGGGAAAATGTTTTCACCAAAAGGGTTGTCAAGCACTGGAACAGGCTGCCCAGGGAAATGGCTGGGCCATGATTCCTGGAGGTATTTTGAAGACGTGTACATGAAGCACTTGGGGTCATGGTTTGGTGGTGGGCATGGCAGTGCTGGGTTAATGGCTGGACTCGATCTTAATGGTCTTTTGCAACCTAAAATGATTCTAAGGTTCTAAAGCATGCTGCCATCACTCCCCTAACCTCTGAGGAGTTAGGGAGCTCTGAGCTCACTCCCAGCCACCACTCCACCCAAAACAGGAGGGAGAAAAGATTACTGCTTGGGATGTTGCAGTTATTAGCCACTCTCTTTGAGCTTTCCAGCTGGTTAACCTGCAGAAGAGTGGCAGATGCACAGAGGGAGAGCTGGCTGATATCTGAGGGGTCCAGCACAGGACCAGGTTCCCAGGGGAAGCCTTGTCCTTCCAGTCTCATCAGTCATACTGACTTTCAAAAGAGCATTTAGCAACAGGCACAGATTTACAAAGCAGAACTCACAGCCTCACTGCTGCTTCTATTCCCATTACCAGCACAGCTATCAGTGGGATGTGTTCACAGTGGAGGAGGATGACCTGAAAATGGTGCAATTTGGCTGGCAAGGAACATGACTACATTTCTCCTCCACAATGATTTGGCATTAGGCTGGAGAGTAGTGTGTACAGCCAAGACAAATACTAGCATTTGTAGCTGGTGAGTGCAACCACGTTTAGGCATTCGTAAGCAACATCACATCTGACAGTCACAGAGCCTGCTGAAAACAGCACGCCAAATAGGACTCCAAATCTGTTACACCAGCTCTAACTTCCATTAAATCCTTGTGCCAAAGAATAATAATATTGTAAGTGCCTTTTGTGACAGGAGGGGATGAAGTTGGGGAGGCAGAGGGAGGTACAGGTCAAATCAAACCCACAGCCCAGCTAAACCCCTGCATGCCTTCTCCCTGGTGCATACCTTAGCTATAGGATCACTGAGGTTTGTGATGAATGCTTTGCACATTGCTGCCTGAAAAATGAGCAGGCGGGAGCTCTCTACTTAGTACACTGAGCATTTTCTAGTTAGCTTTAGCAGGAATAAAATCACTTTGCTTTTTAATTTAGTTGACAGACACACCCATGTGTATGCACACTCACTTTCAGACTAATCTGTGTAAAATATTTCCACCACGACATCACAATCAGTATTTAAACAGCAATTTAGCACACAAGTTTAGAGACTTTCTGCTGGCTTACCATAGAGAGCTTTCGCACTTGTCCTTGAATTCTGCTCCCTCTCCGCCTGAGCAAACGTTGGGGAGCCATAGCCACTGGAAGAAAACATTTCTGATTATCTTCTGTGTAGATGTATTTGGCAGGCACTGAAAAAAACCCCTCCCCTTCTATAGGGCTACACATACGTACAGCATTAGTAAGAGGGGGAATGATACTGGATATTTGTTCCACGCCATAAATACGAGGAAGAATGTTTCACTTGGGCTGCAGACCTTTCTGAGCTCTCTTTTGTTGCGTTAACACATCATGCACAACTGGGATGTGGTATACAAACAAATACCACTTTAATTCAAGTAACAAAACTCACTGCGTAGTTATAATAGTGATAATAACATCAACAATAATAACAGCTATGCCAAAGAATTGGGTAGGATTTGGAGTATTTTTTCTTGTGTCCACAAGTGTTGACAGTTTCTAACAACTTTAACTGCTTTTAATGTAAAACTTAAAAAGACTGTCACTGTCTTACACAAACAAAAAGGCAATATGACCACAAGTGTTTCAAGAATGCATCATACACAAGTTCACCTTAAAGGAACAGAGAGATGAGAAGCAAGAGACAGCACAGACACCCTGCTCCATACAGGAACACGTGTTCCTTGGTGTCAGACAGGTAAATTCTCACCAGTGGTGTGAGTAAGTCTGGTGCCATGCTCCTGATACGGGGATCATCCTCTTATCTTAGGCAAGGTAACACTCCCAGGTAGCAATTGCTCGGTTCGGTTTACTGGGAAACAGCCTGTTCTCACAGATGGGAGAGGCAGCCCTCATCTTTTATGCATAAAAATGCGCTCACTCAGAGCTAACCTTAAACATCCCAGGCACACAAAGAGCTCTCCGAGTAACATAATAAGGATGTTATGGCTATAGCAATTTATCTTCCTGTTCCAGATGAGTCCATGCAGTAACATAGCTTTCCCTTACACTAATACAGAAACCAGTCCGACGGTATCTGTCACTTTGGTTCCAAAACTTGCAAACCCCTCACTCTTTTAAAGAAAATGCCTTTGAATAAATCCAGTGGGATCTACTAATTATAGCTCTAGCTGAAATGAAAGCCTGAAGAAGGAAGTATAACACTATTTTGTCCATAAAAGGAAAGTCAAAGGCATAACCTTACTTCATTTGAGGAAAGTAACTTCCATATCCACCGGGAGGGGTGTTTGAAATATGTCCATTCATTCTTACCGTCCCTCACTGGGAGAAACGACCTGGGAAAAGAAACAACAGCACATGAACTTAAGTCTCTTAAAAGACAAAGGTTTAATACAGATGTAATACAAACCTAATGAGAAAATTATGGTTGAAATGGGAACAAAGTTGCATCAACAAGCCCAATTGTTATTAACTGCATCCCGGTGATGCCTCAAAGACCCGCCATGGAACTTGTCCCAGTAGCAATTTGATAGTTATTGCTTCAAATAATTTATAATTTAGTGAACAAAGCTATTATTTTTGATACAATGGTCTTTAGGAATAGCTGTAGAAATAAAAGGCTCACTAAACAAAGAACAACATCTACTGCGAAAGTGAACAAGATGTTCCGAATGGCAACTTTATTAGTCGAGCGTGCTTGATTTCAGTTCATTTCTTTCAAATGAAACTTCTGAAATGACCTTTTGATGCATATTCTATGAAACATATCAGCTGAATTGTTAGAAAGATGCACTATCAAAATAAAACACAATTGTTAGCACAAAAGGAAACTTGGGTAGCTATTTTGGTACTTAAGAAAACTGGTTTTTTTTTTTTTTGTTTTGTTTTTTTTTTGTTAAGCAGCACTTGACATCCTGAAAGTTTGGCATGCCAAATGAAACCTTTCGTATAAAGGCACTGCTGAAAAGGTCATGATAAAGCAGTTTAAAAAAATGTTTTCTCCCTTTAATAACATGTCCATTGAAGTTAAAACTGACTCTGGAAAGTGACTTTCATAATCCTTTCATATTCAAATTTACCATGGGCAAATATTCTTTCATTTACATATATACATGAATAATATAAATTTGAATATTTCTCTACATTTCAGTCACACTGGAGAACAGTTAAAACCATATCAGATAAAAATTGTACCTACAAAAGCTCCCTTTCCAAAGTAAGCACAACCTGCTCTGTCTGCACTAGAGGTGCCCTACAGCAGCTGATCTCCTGAGCCCCTAAGGCAGCTCACTGCCCCCCATTAACTGTTCTCTTCCTGCTTCACAATGAAGCAGCAGCTGTTTGACCTGCCAGCACCTACTGAGTGTCCACATCTATTCTGCTGCTTTCTTCCTCCATGCAAAAAGTCAATCCAGATCTGTGCTAAACTCTGAATTCTGTCAGCTCAAGAGACATACAAGCTGCTGGACTTCTGTGCTGAGGACACAGGTTTTATACCTTCCTGAGGAATACCTGGCATCTCCTGCCTCAGATGCAGTTAGCAAAACTACCTGGAACAGAGGTGTATTTGACATGCCAAGTGAAATCACGTGGAAGGGTGGTGTTGCTTTTAGTGGCTACATACGTGCTATAATTTGGCTTAGTGCATCTTTTTTTTTAGTTTATTTTATTTTCTTTGAAATCTTTGGTTGCTCCTTACAAAACCTCTGTAGTGACACAAGCACATTTTGCTTTCATTCCCCCCCAAACATATCACATATCCAACCTGGTAGCCTGCTGGGCTGCTCTAAGACTCTTTTTATGGAGTGCAGTCCTCAGCAGCTGTCTCCAATAAATTACTACCCGTGCTGAGTGCTGCTCAATTCATTAGCAATTGCAGCCTTTGGGAAGCATCCTGAAATCGTCCCATGACTTGAAAGGATACAACTATCCATTTTCTCAGCAGAATTTGCCAGCTCGCTGTGCACTCCCTGTTCCGTTCCAGCGACTGCCCGGACCAGAGCTGCTCGGAGTGCTCCTCTCCAGCTCAGGCTGCACTGAGCTCTTCCACACTTCCTATCAGCTATTAATTCTTATCATCTGCAACCACGCTCAATTTGCTGCCCTGCTTACCAGTTTACCCCGTGATTAGCTTCCAAAGAGTGACCAGATCCAAAACACACAAATTATCCCCACTGCTGTTTGGTATCCCCACTTTACTTCTCATCCACACATTGTTTAAGATAGCACTTCTTTAAAAATTCTGTTTGTCATAATCTTTTATGACTTGTAGTCTTTTTCATAGCCCTATTTATAACAAATTTTGCAACTATCTGCCTTAAAGTAAAATCTGGGGGAAAAAAAAAAACCCTTGGTTTAAAAATCTCTCAGAATAATTCCACTGCTCTGACATCTTAATCTGACAAATACTTGGTTCGTATTTGTATTCACTCAATTTTATGGAGGTGGTGAAAGAGATATTTTAAGTAGAAGGAATGTATATTAGGAAATATATTAGAATTTCAAGCTTCAGCCTTTGAAGTCAGCATGACACACTGAGTTTTAAAGCAGCAAGGAGGCTGAGCAGCAGATTTTCACACTGGGGAAAGAAAACATCTCTCATGACTAAATACTTGCCCACTGTAAGGCATAACACCACTGAAATACAAAAAAACTTCAGAATATTTTGAATGAAGAGATACTGAAAATCTGAAGTCAAAAATTTTGACTATTTAAAAAAAAAAAAGCAAGCAGCTTGTTCTGCCAAGCAAACACAAAACTTTTAGTCAGCTTTAGCTAATATGCAAACAAAACACCACTTGCTATTAGATAGCTGAGTAAAGCCAACAATATTTCCTGTCCCTCATGCAATCTTCCAGTGCTTTTGAAATGCCAGGACAGCTACCTTGGCATGACAATTCCAATGCTATTGCAATTTCATGCAATGCTTCTGTCACTTGGTTCAAGAAAACTCCTGAATGTGAATACAAACAAACCCTTTACCATAATTATTTATAATTAGTTCAAATATTTATAACAGCATCAAAAAGCTGCTTGTGATTCCCCAAAATTACCAGACAATTTGATCACATTAAACTTAAATGTTTCAGGAAAACAAACATTTTAGGAAAACTCTTTGATTTTTTTTTTAATTAAGTGAATGATGAAGAAAAGTGAAAAACCACAAAAGGGTAACAGTATGTGCAGGGCTTTATTATTCACTTGTGCAGCTTTCTCTGCTGTGTTTCTCATCTCAAATGCTCTTTCATCTCTTATAACCAGTCAGTCCTGTAGCAAAAGTCAACCCCTGCACACTGCAAAGCCATTGTCAACCAGGAGTCTATTAATAAACTCCACTTCCTCTTTAATCTTCCCTTTCACCTCAGCCCAGCAACTCACAGCAACCTCCGCTGGTGTCCTAGACCTTAAAATAAACAGCCTCCACAATTAACTGTGCGATCCCTCTTTAATTAGGCCTGAAGTATCAACAGTTTACTTGTGAATATGACCAAAAATGGTCATGTCTCAGGATCCTGCAAAAAAAATCATCATGCCTGCTCTGAAAAAGAAATATTTTAAACCAGGAAAGCTAAGTAAGGTTTCAAGAAGAAAAGAATAATAAGAAAATAGATTCAATAATAATTAATAATAAGACAAATACCAAGGTGTTTATCTTTAAGTTTGTTAAAATAATATATAATTAAAACCAGTAAAAAATAGTTATAAATATTATATTTTGAAAAACAATAAAAATCCACTAAATTGTCTCAACACCAACAAAAAAATCCACCTGGGGACCTCCCTGCTGCCATCAGCCTTATTTTTGATGGGATATTGATAGTGAGCAGCTCTATAAATGACAAGGGCCCAGCCTTTATAACAGACAACCCATTTCTGAGACAGATGTACGCAGGTCCTTCAGTGGTCAGCAGTTACAGGTGGTAATCTCCAGCACGGGGAGAATCACGCCAGTATACAATATGATGATATCACTCACAAATACTCTTTTTTAAAAATGCCAAAATGCAAAGATACTCTTTGTCTTCCCCATCCTGCAGCATGGCAGCCTCGTGAGAACAATAAAATTTATGTGGTACATCAACAACTCGCACGTCCTGCCATTTCATTTCCTAATAGGAGTCTGAAAGTAACGAAATCCCCCAGTTTATTAAAAAAAACCAAACAACCCAAACACCTTTTCTAGAAAGGCAGAGCTGTATCATTAGAGAAAATCAGATATTCTAGAGCCGGGTGCTCTTTTCCACTCAATCTGAAGCGATCAGTCCCACCCAGTGGCAGATCACATCATCATATGGAAACCAAAAGAGAAACAACTTAATGATGTGCATGTCTTAGAAATTATGGAGGACGAAGGGCTACGGAGAAAAGGATGTACAGGAAGGAACAGAAAAGCCAATAATGGCTGGAATGATAATTGTCTACTGGTTAAGAAAATATCATTGTTATCACACACCCACAAAACCCCCCAAAAATCTCCCCCAGCCAAGGCACAGGCACAGGCTGTAACTCCAGCCTAAACAAAAAGCAGTGGACTATTACAAGGTAACACTATTCCCCAGAGGATTTAGGAACGCAGCAATGTCAGATAAGGACACTCTCCCTCCACCCTTCCCCTTTTAAAAGTATTACAGAAGAACAAAACAACAGCAAAAAAAAAAAAAAATCCATGTACTCATAGGTCACTGTGCATTCAATAAAAATGCCTCTTCTGCTGTCCCACAGCATTGAGCACTGCTGACCTACAGAATGTACAAAAACTGTTTAACTTGCTGCATGACTTGCCATTTTTCATCTGTTTCTTCTCCAACCTCATCCCATTCACCCCCGCACACTTTCCCTACTAATTTTTAAACAGCATCTCCTCGTGTCTACCTTGTTGTTCTGACCCATCACTCTCCTATTTGTATCTTCTCTCCAGCCACAGATTTTACAAATGGGAAAACCCTGACAGAAATACATCCTGTGGAGCCAGATGAAATGTTGCTGCTGCCCTCTGCTTCAGGACTTGTTTCAGAGCACAACCAAGAGCAAACACGAGTTCTGCTGGTTGTTCGACATCTTGCCTTGAGATAAACACCAAAATGCACATGAGTGCATAAGTAAGTAATACTTCTGAAATGATCCCTGGGGATTTTCCATCCTCTGTGCACTGATACCAGAATTTCTCTGAGAAAAACTGCTATCGTTTGAGCTGGTAGCAGCTTTGCTCTGTAACATTTTCAGTTCCCTATTAAGCAGATTCAGAGCTGGTAGAAAAGATGATGGCAAAAATCAATGCAGAAAATTGAAAGCCAGGCCCTACAAGTGCTGCAATTTCAACACGAAATAGATGAACTTGATTCACCACCACTATGACTGTTGTCCCCTTTGCCTCTCTCAAGCCACTCCATATTTATGAGGGGAGTTTTGAAGCTTTCTGAGCTGTACAGACTCCAGTATTCACTCCTGCGTCCAAGCACCAGGAAACATGTTAATACAATAGCCACAATAAAATAATTTTGAAAATGCTGGTTGTTTTCAGGTCCTCTCTGTATTCAGAGCAGTTGTCCAGCATGGCCATTAGCACTAATTACACTGCATTTCAGTTTATGCAAATCTGCACTGAGTTGCATCCTATTTTTAGTGCTGGATGCAGTGTTAGCTGACTGGGGTTCCTGCTAAAGAAACCTGGGGGTGGGGAGGAAAGGACTGGACGTGTCTCCCTCTCCTCCACAAATTCTACTCCTTATAGAAAGCTGAACTTAACACCGGAATATTATCTGCCTGTTTGGGTAAGGGGTCACAGGGGTAGAAGCATTTCAAGCAACTGACAGTGACAGACAAAAAAAACCAACTCTGGCCAGGCAGGGCACAATGACAAGGCACAGAGTGCCCAGGAGGGATTTGTAAGTGTATTCACATCCTTCTCCACAGTGCAGTGCAGCACACAAGCTCAGTCAATGCTGGTTTTGCCAGTTTCAGAAAGTGTTTTGATTTTCACTGACGCTTTGTGAAATCTAATACTCTTCCCTCAGTCCTTCACTAAGGAGGAGGATGCTAAGTTCATTAGCAGCATCCCTTTCAGCAGGAGCGACAGGATAAATTTATTAAGAAAATTTGTTGTCCTAAGTATCAACCGAAGCAGAAGACTTAATATTTTAATGCAAGACCTGTCTTCAGAACAGTAATTGTTAGCTAAAAGAGAAGGTTTGCATTGGAAAAAACCAACAAGATAAAAAGTGCTCTGGAAGTCTTCTTTTTCCTACTATGACATTTTCCACTGGTTCATTGTTAAAGAAATATTCTAACAATACAATTAAGATAGCTATCTTTTATTTTGACAAAGGGGAGAAATATGAAGAGCAACAGGAAGAACTAAATGAATAAACTTCACATAGATCATGTTCATAGACTAGTCTTTATTATTGCCACACTAATAAAGACCCTGCTTGAAAACAGGTCCTTATTCTGGCATGGCAACCTACTTCCATCCCTTTCACTCAGGTCTGGGCCATGATTTATAATTAACCATATTGAAAGAAAATAAAACAGCTTTACAGATACAAAAGCTTCAAAGACTTAAAATCCCCATTGCAACAAAGGAACGTTAATAAATATGCCAAGCACTGAAGCCACCACTCACTAGTATTTTTAATTAGAGAATTAACCACCTCATCTAAAGCAACATGAGTATTAATTACCAAGATCAAGATCATTATGCAGTCCCCTTGCAGAATGTATCACCACAGCTGGAATATCTTGTGTAAAAGAAAAAAGAAAGGATAAAAAAGCCAACCCAAAACCCCAAACACAAAACCTTCCACACATAGAGAGCAGTCTAAAGAGGAAGGTGTCTGTGGCATATGAAGGAATTTGCAGAGGAAAGCAGAAAAAAAGGGATCATAATGTACCACATAAATCAGTATTTTTGGTGAGTCTACCTCAAGCAGAGTACTGAGCTGGCAAAAGATACTATTTTTACTCATAAATCCCAATTCCAACATGGCTACAACAACACACTCAGTGTCTCCACTTGAAGAGAGATGTACAAAAACTTGTCCTGGTTTGGGTTTTTGGTGGGTTCGTTGTTTGCCTTTTTTTTTCTTTAATTTTAATTTTTTTTTAATAAAACCAAAACCAGACAAACCAAAACTGCCTTGGTACCACTGACTGGTGAATTCTGCTGACCCAGTACAGAAACCACAGTTGTATTTCCCTTCTTCCTACTCTCTGACTTTTTTTTCCTTTATTTTCTTTCATTCTTTGATACATCATAGTTCAAACGAGATCATTAGATTTCAAAAGAGGGCACTCCAGACACTAATTTAAAATCAGTTTGCAGCGTACAGCCAACAAGCCACCACTTTAGAAATGCAAACTTCTAAAAACTTCCAAAGTATATAAAGATTAGTAAAACAATGTCTTTAGGTGTTTATTGTTTTAGATAAAAGTTTTCCTCTCATTCTGGCAAAAAAATGAAAGAACTTCCAACAGAGTTAAAATACTGCTGCAAGTTGCCCAAATGAAACTGGCTTAACCACCTCTCCACATTTATTTGCAAGCTAATAACTGTGCCATGACAGAGGGACAATATTAAAGTTGGCGTGGTACAGATCATAACGAAAGCTGAACTGAAACCATATAATGACATACTCCAACCAGACCATAAAAATTAACATGGAGGAGGAGGAGGGGGAAGAAAAAAAGACAGGAACACTCATCAATACCTCTCTAATTTAGTTTAATAGAAATGTGGCAAGATTTAATTCCTGTTTTCACAGACTTGCTTTCTTCAGTTTTGGTGAAGTTATTGAAGTCCCTCAGCTGCTCACATAGAGAACCAATTTCTATGTCAGTAGTAGGTTACAACCCTGAATTAAACAAGACAAAGCTGAGCAGGAGCTGGCTTCCTGATCATCTTAAACACCTAGGCTCCAAACCATTGTGGACCACCCACTGCTGGCATTCCTTGATGATTTAGCTTTGTGCATGCAAAATGAATGCAAACGCTCGTGTATCTGAAAGGCCTCAAACTTTACTGTGGCAAGGGTTCATACTCGCTGTCTTACTGTAAGAAAGGTACCAAAAGAATAAATAAAAAAGGCAGTTTCCATGCAGCTCAGTGAAAACAGAAAAGGCTCTGTTCAATAAAGGTGAGCAAATACGTACGACTGAGGAGTTATTGACCAGACCACGACAAATCAGCAACGCTGAGCAGAAGGGTAAGCTCACAGTGGAGCTCAATAGCAAATCTAAAAGTTTAATTTTAAAACTTAATAAATGAGCACTTACTATTCTAATAACGCTGACTAACTCTCCAAACTTCCCTAACTCAAATAATATGCAAACAAGGCTTCACAAGACTGATATGCAAAACCCCATGACTTTAGGTAACACAATCTAAACCAAACACCACCAATACAGGTTTTGGGGATTAAACAAGCTTCTAATGCCAGAAATGTTAGCAGAGTATTCATATTCTCAGAAGTATTTAAAATATTTCCCTAATATTGTCAGTGTACTTGCACCATCATGCGTATATGAAAGTAAATTAACACATGATTCTTGGAAAGGATTTGAATGAATTCCAAATCTAGCCAGCAAGCCTCCTAAAAGGGACCAGGTTTTCACTTGTCATACACACATAAAACACATAAGAAGTAGAATTTGTCATCAAAGACATGTGGTTATGAAGCTGTAGTGTATAGCAGCAACAATGGCAATTCCTGTGAGTCAAACCCGTGCCCGAATTCAGCACAGACATTTGACTCTGAAGCTGGTTCACAGACACTCTCAGCAGAGAACCGCGTGTTTTCTTTAAAACTTACCCTGTGTTACAGGAATCTTATTTCTTTCAAACTCTGGGGCCTACAAAAACTACTTTGTCTTGAATCCATGGGGGAAACTGCTGCTCCTGAGTTCCCATCCAGATCACTACCCCTTGTATTTTTCATTACTAGTAGGAGACATCAGGAGAAGGAGCCTAGATACACAGTGTCCACATGGTAAGGTAACAACAAACCCATAGAGACTCTGATAATGAGGTAGAAGAGAGAAAGGCAGGGAAAGCAACTTAATTTTCAAATAAAATTGGAGGATAAGTTGAACTATAAGCTATTTTAAATCCTAGCAGCAGCAGTCACTGACTTTTACAAACAACAAATTTGTTCAATTTTCCCATCTATGAAAAAAAAAAGAACCCATAAGAAGAACCCAAAGAACCATCACTGAACCCAACTGAGATATTCAGTTTAATACTGTCCAAAAATACAATTATTTTGTTTTCACTGAAAAATATGCGCTGGAAAAAAATATTTTTCAAGGGAACACTAGTTTTTATTTTTCTCCCTTCTGCTTGAAATACCTCCTTGACACCAATCAGGAAACCCAAAATCGTTTCCTACTCCACAGCAGAGTGGAGTAAAGCAGAGACACGAGAAGAGCTGTGTGACTTTGCTTGCACAGAAGAGTGAAGTCAAACAGTCTCTATCATACATTTCCCTGATGGTTTTTCCATCTGAAGCATGGATCTGAAACAATAAACTTCAAGGACAGCTCCCGCTCACTTGAGGTTAAAAACAGGCATGTGACTGCAATAGGATGCACGACCTTGACTGTGGTCCGCGCGGCTCTCAGCACTTTCAGACACGCGGTAACTCACCTGCATCCCAGCAGCACCTGGAGACGTTTGTTGGGGTCACCAAAAAACTTGAGAATCAGTTTTTGTTGGCATTAACGCGCACATAACCCAAAGAGAGTGTACTGAAATTCAGCAAGTAAACAAAAGGCGCTATCTTAAACATCTGAGCCGAAGTGATCAGTCCACATTGGGGCCACAATTACTCAGCACAAAGTGAGTCAAGTGTAAAAGAACTCACCGAACTGAGGTCACAGCTGACTGAAGTCACACCCTGCCACAGTATTTACACTGCACTTATGTAACTCAGCAATTGTTTCCTGGAAGCAAATAGGCTGAACAATAGCAGATTCCACAATTTGTGGGAAGAAAATAGATTTAAGCTTTTGGTGCTTTACCTCTCTGGTTTTCTAGTTGCAATCATTTATGTTTCGCTGTACAGATACAATTTTCTCATTCATTAATCTGGGCCAAGTCCTTCCTTATGGGTATTTCCATTCCAGGAATGTATATCCAGCAAATGTCATATTTTTGAGGTTTTGTTTTGTTTTAAATTACCTGAACCAAATGCATAAACGTGATTCTTTTCCAAATCAACTCACAGATTCACATTTTCAGAAGCAGTCTCTGCTGTGAATGCCCAGGCTTGGCAAGTTTACAGGCTTGACTTTCAGAAGTAAAAGTATATATACTTTTTAAAATGTTAATGCCTTTACAATCACATACTAGGTTTCCAGCAAACATCCAGTGATTAAGGATGACAAAATTAGAAACCTTTATAAAAGATAAATTATAATCACTGCAAAATGGCTTTGGCTGCAATTAACTCAAACTACAGAGTTTGAATTTTCATATTATCACAAGGAAATTTTTCCCAGGAATTTGTCACTGATGGTTACCAAGCCAAATTTAACAAACTATCACTAGAAAGGGATTCTGAAATGCTACAACAGGTATTTTATTGCAATTTGCTCATTCATTCAACTGAAAACGTTTGCTCAGGCATTTTTAATGTCAAATTTTCTTAAAACTAATGTCAGATAGTCTGGGACATAAGCCCAAGATACCATGCCCCCAGGAAACCTCAGAGGAGCTACACTTTTTGGAAAGCTCCCGCAGGTTTTGAAGGAAGCTAATTTTCAAAAATCTTTCTGAACATGAATTTACTGTTCTTCAACTGGTGCTTTCATTAGAAATAAATGTGTGTGAAATAGGTGTGGGTGGGAAGGTGCAAAGGAGACAGGGAAGGAGCTAAAAAGCCAAATGAGGTAATGCTTTTTGATCCTTTCCTGGTTGGGGGAGTGACAGGTGAGGCTGAGGGAATTTGACTGCGCCATTCACCTCCAACCTCTACAAGAATTGCTCTAGACGTGATTCTTGCGATCTTAACATTACTTAAGAAGCACTCATCTAAAATCTTCCTTCAGGTTACCCTCCTACAGGCCTCAGAAAGATTAAATAATTAGGCTTTTAAGTTTCAAGTCGAGTCACCAATTGATGGGGATCTTGCACAAATGACCCTCACTGGAGACCCTGCTGCTACAGGGGACTTCAGGGGCTGCCCGACTTTGAACGGCAATGACACGACAACAAAGCGAGCTCCAGAATTACCCATGGAGACAATCCTTAGAGCAATGAATGTTATCTTAAAAACTATTTTCCATAACGCCCTTATCCTCCTGGCTACGCCCATGTGGCCAGAAAACGTTAGAGCCCTGTGAAAGATGCTGGAGGGAAGGAATCCATAGAAAATATTTGAGGGACAGCTACAAACAACATAAACAGAGCTTCCTCCCACATTCTAGGCAACTAAGAAATGATGCTGTTTATTATAAAATTATACCAGTTCCTCCAATGATTAAATTTTGTTTATAGAGCTCTGAGCTGCCTAAACTGGAATACATTTTCTATTCTGTGAGACTGAGAAGTGTATTTTTCCCTTTTCCAGAAGGCACACTAGATAAACTTTAAACTCGTACCCAGTTTCAAAGGAAAAATATTTGTCCTACACAAAGCTTCTATTCAGCGTCCCTGTTTTTACTACAGTAAGAAAAATAGCTGTGCCCTGGGTAATTTGTTCATGTATGCCAATAAAAGCACATTGGACTAGAGCCAGCACTTCCAGCAAGCTCCCAAAGACTTCTGAAGTCCTATGAAAAGCAGAACTTTTTTTTCTCTACTTATCCTTTTTCTATTTGCCATTCCCAGAACTTAGTAGTTGTTTCCATTACATTTGCCTTTATGTTGCTGTGAGAAGCGACTGAAAGAAAAAAATAAGACCAAAGAATAAACCCAAAGCTTTTAAAGAAGCCGTTTTATGAAAAAGAGCTTTCAGATATCTTCATACAATGTTTCAAATGTTAAGCATGTACTGTTTTGAACTCCACGCTATTTAAAAGTGATAAAAGAGGCTGAAGTATATTCATATTTCAGACATGAAACATACAAAGAATTAAGGAATACACTGACATAAATACTTATATTTCTATGCTTTCATGAAGGAATCTGATCAAGAAACTTGCTGCTGAACTAGGGCATGTCTGTGACGGACCCAGAGTAAAAAAGGGCTTGTACCAAATTACGGGAAGTCATTCAGAACAAAGCAATTGCCTGATCATATGTGCTTCCCCAAAACTCAGTGTTTTTTGAAACAGTTTCCCAAACAATCACAGAAATGGGGCTGAGAAGGAAGGAAGGCATCTCACATCCTTGAAGTAGGAGCAACTGTGCCAAGGTAATTCCCAAAAAGTAGTACTTCCCAACCTCTTCCTTGGGCCTCTAATGAGGCAGGCCATCATCCGAGCCTGGGGAAACCCAGGGGATCATTAACCATACGCTGAACAAGTTTTTCTCAATAAATAATCTAAATCCGTGTTACAATTTAAACTCACTTGATACCGCTTCCATCCACAACACACCCAAAAAATACACAAGATTCTTAATTTTAGAAAGAAGGAAACAACACGCATCAAATCAGTGGTAAACCGGGCTCATAAAAGCATCCTATTCCTCTGTCTTGTATGACCAAGAATAGCTGGCTTGCTGCTACCTCCTCTCTCTTCTATAACTTATCACTCACATCAACACTGCAGTAGGCCCACAAGGATGGCGTCTCATGCGTATCATCTCATATGTTTTTCCAGCTAGGCAATCCAAAGTAAGCAGATGTCAACCCCTATTTTCCCTCAGGAGCCCACAAGGCAAGTTTCAGGGGGAACAATATTGCAGTTACTTCATCTATATATTATCTTTCATTATCTCAGTGTTTTTCTAAACCATATCCCTTTGCTTCTTGAACTTTGCATAACCTCTACTCTTTCCTCATATTGTTTAAAAAAGCCTTATGCTTTTCTCCTCCTTTTCCTTTTTTTCATGCACATCTACAGCAGACTTTCTGGGGAAAAAAAAAAAGTTATTCAAGGAAAAATAATTCAAGTGTAGACTCAAAAATAGTTCCTGACATTGTTCAAAGTCTTTAAGATGGGGACTCAGTTTGCCATCCACACTCTGACTGCCCTTCATCTGTTTGATTGGGTTGGATGATCACTGAGAAAATTAACACTGACAATTGTAAATATTGCCTTTCCCAACAGAGACACCAAAAGAATTAAGAGGTAGGATTTTTTTTTTTTTTTGGTGGTAATTTATGGTTCCCAGCTATTGCACTAAGCTTTCTGAAAACTCATTCACAGACAGGTTTAGGTGAAATGGCAGAAGCAATTACTGCTCTAATTGGCTGTGCCCTCTTTCTGCCTTTCCAAGGACACAAAAACGTGAGGCAGAAATCTCAACTTCTTTGTAGGTGCCAGTTTGAAACCCAGGGAAGAGCAGCAAGCTGAAACTTGCAGCAGTTGAGGGTATGGCCCAAATAAGATTTAGCACAAAAATAAGGTATTTTAGTAGGACAGCAGGAAGGTTGTCACCTTTGCCCACTCACAAAGAGCTTAAACAGTCCCCAGACTACCCACATGTGTGGGCCTGGCCTGGGTCACACTGAGCCACCTCCTCCAGGAATGGCCTCGTGGGCCAACCGTGTCCTGCGCTCCAGGGATGCTGCGGCTGTTTCCTCATCAGCCACACAGGAGGGCTGGTGGGAGCACAGCCACAAACTGGGACGTGGCACTGCCTGGTGGCAACAGAGCGCTCACCAAATCACTCCCTGCCCGTGCACAAGGTCAATACTCCTTGCCAAAGGCATCAGCACAATTAATATCTAGTCAGGCTGGCCAAGCCACCTTCATGCCCTCTGTTGAAGGGAAAACAGCACAGCTGCAGTCCAGAGCACTGAAGGTGACATTTAGGCAAACTACAAAAAAATTTGCTTCCTTTGCCATTATTCAGCTTTGTGACTCAGAACACCTCAGCCAGTGCCAGGCTCTCAGGTGTTGTTAATGGGAGATATTCCCATCCATTTTCTCTGAACGAAGGTAGAAATATGAAATAAGATCACAGCTCTAATCACACTGGTGGGTCAAGGATTATAGAAATCAGAACGAGAGAAAACCACAGGATTCAGCCCTTCTCCTGCTACAAGACCATCCTCCTCGACAGAAGCTTTCCTGTTTTACTGCTGGAGCAGCGCCTCTTGAAAAATCTTACAGCCAAACGAAAAAACATGCAGGTGAGACACAGGATTTCTTCTGCCGGCAGAAATGTAGTGCTGAGGGCACAACCACACTGCACTTCCCCTCCTGTCATGCTTGCACAGCTATCCTGTCACCCAGGAGTTTCTCTGGAACTTTAGGAGGGGCCCTCACAACTGGATTCTCACACCCAGCCAAACGAAAGAGAGGTTTCAGCTGACAGTTTTGAGACTTGCCAAAACCCACGCTTATTTGGAATATACTGAGAGCTTGTTATCTCTGGATGGGAAGAAAGCTCACACAGCTTTAGGTTCCAAAAAGGGCACTTGTGGTCAATCGTCTCAAAACGCCTTATTGTTTCTGAAAGGTCAAGCCCTGTTGCCCCCATTTTCCTCATCGGCTCTTTCCCCAGTGAAGGACATGTACAGCTCTTTTTCGAAAAGTTCCCAGATTATTTGAGTGCTTCTGCTTGGAACATTATTAGAAAACCATAGATTTTTCTAAGGGAGGGGTTCCATTACTCTACAAGCAGGGAAATCCCAACAGATGTCCTAACATTCTTTCCCGCTGCCCAGATCGATCGGCGAGCACCAGGGGCTCCTCTGTAGCTCACTCCTGCCAAATTTTAGCACTACTTAGCAGATGGCTACTTCTCACTGTGCCCAGGGCTTTCCCCTCCCTGGCACTGGATGGTTTCACACCAGAAGCACAGGCGCTGCTTTCCCAGGCTTCACCACCAGCTCCCTTCACTCCTGCACCAGCAACAGCGTGGCCTCCCTCTCCTGCTCAGGCTAGGTACAGTCTGGAAGCTCAGGAGATGCTAAACATCCCCTTTCCTTTTAATCGTGAGCAGAAGAGGCATTGCAGCCCTAACACAGCGATCAGACAGCTCTGGCAGGTGACAAGAAGGATGAGGTGCTCGGGTAACACAAAACCAGCAGCAGCTCCTTCAAAATTTGGGGCATATATTGTACAGCATGCTCATTCCCAATAATTAGTCTAACACAAAGAACTGCAGCAGGTGGCACTTGCTTTCAGTGGTTAACAAACAAGTCTTTAACCACTGCAAATTGTCCTGAGTACATAAATTAGTAACACATCTCTAATGATGGAGGAGATGATACTCTCTTGGATTGCTCCTGAAAAGGAAATATGTAAACTGTGATGTCATGTAATTTGCATTTCCCTAACAGTAGGTTGCTCTTATGTAGTGTTCCTCTCCCTCTCATGTTTTAGTGTACTCCAGGGGGATATTATCCAAGAGGATAATTCAGAAGATGCAGAAAACAAGCCACATGCAGTACAAAAACTAATGCCAAACTGACCACAAATGCTTTTCCAGAGATTTCCAAACCTGCCTGAGTGGAGGCAAGGAGTGGAAGAACTCTCTCACTCCTGACTCACGCTGCTGGCCTGAACACGAGAGGGTTTGTTACTCAGAAATGGAATTTGGACACCCCCCTCCCCAGGAGTAAAGTACAGCAGAGGAGGGAGGAAGCATCCACAGCTCCAGATTTATGGAAGAAAAAAAGATTGCACAAAACTTGAGGAATCTGGGATACGTTTCAAGCCACAAGAGTAACAAAGGAAATTGTAAGCAGCATAATGATTTTTTTGTGTATTTTTGAATTATCCAGAGGGAACTGTATCTCCACAATATACGTTGCCTACTGTCCACATCCCACAGAGTTCACGTCAGCTGTGTTGTTTCTCTCACAAACACACGAATAAGGACAGGAATAAGACCTTGCTTCCACTTCATTTTTCATTCTCGCTTTTTTTTTTTAATCCCTGCTGAATTTTAATCCCCATTCGTTGCACACAGAAAACAGACACTTGGAAAGTGATTGCCAACACAAGAAGTATTTGGACCAACAGGTCTACATTTAAAATCAAATTACGAAAGCAGAAAAAGAAGTCCATAGGATTTGCAGGAGTAACAGAACCCTGTCAGGAGATGGAAACGACTTTTAAGAACTATTTGGAGGAAGGGTGGAAGGGATAAAGTCACAACAGCGTACTGAGAATGGAACTGCCTCGACACTGAAATAGTTACCCAGCACAGATAATTATTACAAGTCAACCATGAGATAAGCTAACAGACAGCATGGATTAGAAGGAAAAGAAACCTCTAAAAGAGCGTCATGAGATGCAAACCAGTCTTTCTCCAAATGAAAAGTACAATTTCCCTTTTTTTTTTTTGTTCTGTTCCAGAGACTTTCAGGGGAAGGGGTTCAAGGAACCACAGAGCAGTCAATTGCCCGGCTTCCATTAGTCTTTTTTAAGTACTGATTTTGAAAAATCCTATGTCCTGAAAATCAAGGTTCTCCCATGCACCTAGATGATTCTCAGAAGAAAAAGTAACATTTGGGTGTGCAGTAGTGCACTCAGCTGGATATTTTTGTCATCTTTAACACTCACTTCCAAATGCCTCATTCAATAATTTATTTCACCACAATATGCTCGCAGGACTAAATCTCACACAGTAATTTGAGCATTGCTGTTCATAGATCAGCCTACTCAGAATGCCCCAAAATATTAATTAACCTTGCCTGACTAAAAACCTAAACCATCAGAGGCATCTGTCACTTTTTGAAGTGCCCAAACTTAAAAAAAAAAAATTAAAAAGGATATTTAATCTTTTCAGAAATTTACAATCCTCTACTTCATCAGCTAATACTGAAAAATTGCATCCCTCTCTGTTTCCTTCACATTCCCTTTTATTTGGATATGAAGTAAAAAAGATCTCAATTGCCAATATCAGGTTAGTCAAGAACAAAACTCAGATGCCCAAAGATCATCGTTTGATAGACTTGAAAAATAAACAGGGAATCAATGATCTTGAGAGCCTGCTCCTGTTTGGAATTGTAATTGTTTGGAATTGGAATTTGGAACTAACACATGGCTGCTCTGCAGTTACATCACTTTTTGGGTTTTTGACTGCACAGCGTTTACTATCTCATGCACATAAAAAAGGTGTGCATAGCTTTTAATTTTTGGGGGTTTTTATTTGACCATGCTACATGACCACAGGGTCTGGGAAAGAAATTAAAAGTTAACTGTTATAAAATTACAGCTAAAACCAGCCTGGGTTGAGTGAGGGTTCTGCAGAGGTTAAGCTTAATTATTTACAGTTTAGGTCCTAAGAGACCAGGTCCCAAGGTCATTTATTACCAAGAACGAACATAAATCACTGGTTTCTATTTTTGCAGTGCAATCACCAGCACTCAGTAAGAGCTGTAAGGTGAATAAGAGGAGATATTCACCCTTAAATAACTATACAGGACAGACTTTATGAGTGAAAAATAAGACACGGAGTAAATATATCTCCTTAAGAAGTAGGGAAGAACAGGAAGAGCACACACCCCATGAGCCAAGCAAATACAAGGGTTTCAGAAACAACACACCTGGGAGCAAGCACAGCAACATGGGCTGGCAGCAGCTTTTAGACCAACAAAACAATCCCCAGAACTGGGAGGGACCTTGGCCACAGCTGGAGAGTGCACCCAGCAGTGCAGAAGGACCTCTGTGCCTTGGGAACCCAAAAATGATGGTTACACTCTACATCTTGGATTAGATGTCATCCCAGGTACCTCCACACCTGCATCCTTATTGCAGCAACCACCGTGGCCCTCAAGGTAACTCTCACTGCACACAGGAGGCATGGCATGGGGCCAGCACTCTCACAAACTCCCAAGGCTGATGGTGGCTGGAATAACTTGCAAAGAGGATCCCGAAAAACCTCAGGGGATTTTGGAGGCTGTAACTTTGCAGTACAGTTATTAACCATACAAGCCAAAAGAGCATCATTTTCAGTACCTGCCTTCTGTAAATAAAGGCAGTTTCAAATAACTAAGACTGAAGATCACAAGATCTAAAACATGCATTAATTCCTGTGTTGATCTGACTTCCAAGCAGGTATTGGTACCATTTAAGACCATTTATTGTTCCAAAAGCATATGATTCTTCTACTTCAAGGAAAAAAATGCCACACTATGCACTAGGATTTAAAGTACATTGGAGCACAAATCACCAGCTGTAGAATAAACACCTTAGGAGGGCACATATCATTATAGCTCAGCAATGGTGTTTATACTTGTGTGAATGCTTGCAGCAGCAAATCAAATGCTTAGTTATATGAGGAATGAAAGTTCAATGATTCAGTAATGTAACAAGTCATCTGCAAAATTAACATATACGAATGCACCGCTAATAAAGCCTATTGTTGTAGAAAGTTTTATTTTGGTGAACAACTGGGATCGCCCTGCTGTTACTGAGCTATGTTCAACGGGGTATAGATGAATAAAAGTGTGTTAATGACCTATCAGAGGTGAAAAAATCTTCAAGTTAAGCCTTCTTTTAGAAGCTGTTTCCCCTGCCACACACATGCTACGTGTGTAGCCTTAGTAGTAAACATTTTGTGTCCAGCTCTCTTTTAAGGAGAGTTAAGAATAAGACTTTTAAACATACATAACAAATATATGCCAGACCTTTATTTCTGTGACCTATCAATTGGATAGTGGATTATCAAGACCAGCCAATATTTGAATACCAGCCCATGGAAATATATTGAGCTGCAAAAGAGAGATATAAGCTTGACTCTTCTTTATCTTTTAGCCCATGAATCACCTTTTGTTTCTGAATTCCGTGCTATGCTCACCAGTTCTTTTACTGTACCATCTGCTCCTTATCTGCACTATGTTCAAGTAACAGTATAAATTGCAGAATCATTTAGGTTGGGAGTGAACTCTGGAGGTCATCTGATCAAAACAAGACTAACTTGGAAGTTAGACCGAGACGGAATCTATAATCCTGTACAATAATCACAACAACTTCTCAAGCCACCAGAAATACAGCAAGCAATCCACAAACAGCTCCTGACCACAGGTAAAACAAATTGTCCCATTTTGGTCCCATTTTGAGCACAGCTGCCAACCTGTGACTCAAATGCAGCTCAGCAGCACCTTAAGAAACCTGGTGTTGAGACAACCAGGCTAAGGAGGAGGCAGCATGTCAAGGACAGAAAGCTGCTGGAACCCAGAGGAGCAAGGTGGACAGCCAGGGTTGGGGGAAGGACTGTGGGTGGAAAGCAGCAGAGCATTCCTCTGGAGGAAAGAAGCACAGCTCAGCTGGCTAACCCATGGAGAGGGACCCTGAAACCCATTTAGTATGGCTTGCATGGTGCCTGGTGGGGTGGTTTAACTCCAGGAGACAACTAAGTACCACAGAGCTGCTCACTCCCTCCCTCTCCCTGCCCTGGTGGGATGGGGAGCACCAGAAAAAGTGTAAAACACATAGATTGAGGTTTAATAACTGAAACAAAGTAAAACAGTAGTAGTAGTAATAAAAATGATAATAATAATAATGATATTTTTGTAATGAAAAGTTAAGAGACAAAGAAATAAAGCTCAAGAAAGACAAGCGATGCACAATGCGGTTGCTCACCCACTGCTGACAGATGCTCAGCCCGTCCCCGAGCAGCCATGGGCACCTCCCAGCCAGCTCCCCCCAGTTTATATACTGGCCATGACGTTCTATGGCATGGAATATCCCTTTGGCCAGTTCTTGTCAGCTGCCCTGGCCACGGTCCCTCCCAGTTTCTGCTGCCTCTCCTCGCTGGCAGAGCATGAGACACTGCAAAGTCCTTGACTCAGGGTAAGCACTACTCAGCAACAGCCAAAACATCAGTGTGTTATCAACATTATGCTCAACCCGAGTCCAAAACACAGCTCTGTACTGGCTACTAGGAGGAAAATGAGCCCTGTCCCAGCCGAAACCAGGACACCTGGTGACCCAGAGACCTCACTGCAGGAAGACACATCCGTACTCAGAGCAGCCTTGCTGCAGCTGTTTATACATCCCCCTTAACCGAGGCCTCACTACGGGGCCACAGGGAGCAGAGCGATTGAGTTACGAGAGCAGAGAATTAACATTTCCTACCCAGCACAGACAATCTGTCAAGCTGTGAATTGATATGATTGCTTGGCATTAGCATCATTCATACACACATACGTACAGATACAGATGTAAATAAGAACTGTAGCACCTCAGTGTGCCCCAATGAGTCTGGCTTTGCCAGACACTTGCAGTCTCCAATAAGGAGCTATGCCAAGTGCAACAGGCTGGACATTGTTTAATGGCTTGACCATCCTCCACTATAGCTTGTCATGGTTCCCACATGCAGAAACAAGCCCTCTTAAGTTAACAAGCTTGAAAATGGTCACTCTGGATAGTGCTGAAAGCAGTCTGCACTCCCAAGTGTGCCCAAAAGAGAGGAACAAATTTTGCTGATTACACTTCGACCATACTGGAAAATTGAAAAACTGCTTCTCTACCAGCAACAGAATGTTCTGAACAAATTCCAGGTACTTTAACAAATCACGGTTCTTAAAATGACCCATGGCTCAAAATCCCTTGAGGTTGTGGTGGTTCCTGGCAAACTGAAAACATTTTTCCTTCCACACTTCCTCTCTGCAGTACAGCTGAGTGACCTTGGTGGTGGGAGAAGGTCAGAGTAGATGAGAAAAGAGTCTTTAAAAACACTATTTGATTTTAAGTACTAAATTCCCATTTTGAAGACAAAGCCAACTTAATTAAAAACATTTAAGTCTTGCAACTTAAAAGGAGTTGCAATGGTTCCAAGAACAACTATTTAAGACTCCCTGGCCCCCCAACAATCCCTTCCTGCAAGTCAAGGAAGCAACAGCATGAACAACCTCAAAATCATCAAACTACTGGAACAAAAAGCAAACAAACAAACCAACCAACCCACAAAAGGAAAGGGGAAAGGAATGGGATGAGGGGGTTCTAAATTCACATACCCCTCACCTTGTCCCGTATATTGCAAACTGACATAAATCACTTCAAACTTTCGCAGATCACTCTTAGAATTTACTTTATTTGTATTTTTGCTCTTTCCCAGTCTCTTTTTGTCTCCTGTGCTCCATGAAGAAGTAAAAACTGTCAATAGTATGGAAGTGAGCTCAGACAGCTTCTCCATGCCCTGGAGAGGTGACTCACAAACTTCTGCACAGCCAGGTCTCAGCATTCTTTTTGGTTTTTTTTACAGACAAACATCAGTACCTTTGCACTGATCGCTTTACCACTAAGAGAAACAATCTCAAATTAATTTCAAGCAAAAGTTTACTGTAGGCCACACGTGCCATCTAGACCGAGGGTGTCTCAAATTTAAAATGAGGAGCTGGGCCAGAAGCCACAGGATACACATTAAATAACACAAAGGAATAGTTGCCCCAGACACTGCAATCTCAGTACTCAGTGTGGCTGCAGCAGCCTCCCAGGAACCTCTGCAATAAGCCATGCCCACCTCAGCTCCCCTCACTACTCTTGAACCTGTTTCTCCCTCCCTCTGCCCCCACAGCTATCCTCGTGTTGAAACATGTATTTAGAAACTGGTAGCAATTATTCTTTCCAACAATTAACCTCAAATCCCGGACCTCTTACAGCATCCAGACAAAATACTACTCTAATGTAATTAATTCCCTCTATTTCCTCTTTCTGTCATAACTCACTGCCTGTTTACAGCCAAGTTGCATCTTCTCATGTGCTTGCCAACAGTACAGTAGCAGCCTTCTTGTACCTCTGGCCACCAGCTAAATGATAAAAATAAAGTCAAGAAAATTAGCATGCACAAAAAATAGCAAAGCTAGGAATAAATGAAGTATTTGAAAACCCTCTGCTGGTCTTGCGCTACACTCCAGCTCTCCTCACTTCTATGCAGGCTGATGGGGATTTTACCACAGGTGCTTTATGAACAGCTCTAGGGTGGCATAAAGGTGACTTAAACAGTAAGTTTCTCTGAATATTTGATAAATATTGAAATAATGGAGGAAATAAAGGAAGTAACTTCTAAAAGCAGACTTGAAGCACTTTTCCCAGATGCTGATTCTCCTCAAATAGGCTTTATTTTTCTCCTGGAAGAGTACCAATCTCCAAAATAAATAAAGTAAATGCTTAGAGAGTAAAGTCAGTAGTTCTGGTCTGATAAATAGCACCATAAAAATGGCACCTTTGCACTCAGCAGATCTGCCTCTGGTGTGCAGTCAGGAGTGATTGCTGCTGACTGGTGAGATAAACAAGGCTCTACTACTTTCATGCTTGTTTGAGACAGGATATCAGCGCTATTGTTGTGCAGCAAACTGAATGCTAGTGTCTTCCGTAAAAAGCTAAGTTCTTCATTAATTTCCAGACATATCTGGACACTTCTTGCTGCACCACTCAGTAACAGGCAATGGGATGCAGAGACAATGGCAGAGCACGCCTCGCTCTGCACAAACTTTATGGTGCGAAAACACTCAGGAAGGGAGATGGGTCTGCGAGATTGGGAAATGCTTCACTCTGAGCCAAACAGAAATTCCTGCCTCTTAAAGCTACTTTTAAACAAGCCCTTTCCAGATTCAAGAGCTGCAGTTTTTCTTTGTAGAATGCTACGACGAAATCAAACAAAAAAAGCAGTGAGTTGGTGTAAAAGATCTATCAAGCAATTTTCACTGCCAAAGTTCAGTGTCACGTGTGTAGGCTGCAGGTATAGTACATAAAATAAACAAGATTTGTACGTATGCATAAATACCAGCTCATCATTTCAAGGAAGAACACAGGCCAGAAAAACCTATTTGAATTTATGATACTACCAGAATATGACTAAATTTTAATTTGCAGGAGTGGTTGGTAAGGGATAGAAAAGAAGCAAATTCTCAGCATTCAAACTTGCAAACTACCACTTTTTAGAAATTATTAGGAAACATATGCTTGAAAGTGAGGATCTAAAATATTTTGGAGTATATTTTGACTATACTTAAACAGTAATAGTGCTTGCTCTTTAGAACTTCAAAGTCACGGAGATAAGGATGCTTCTGAAAGAAGAAACAGACAGGAAAACAAGACCTGCTCTCAGAGCCGCCTCTCAGACTCATAGAAAAATACATCACCACAATTTTTTTACTATTATCTGACTTGGAGCTCCTGAAAACTAACTACTTCTCTTAAATCAAATACAGCACACATTGTATTTCCATCTGGAAGTGCTTGAATCTTTCTCAGCATCTCAGTAAGCATGATGTAAGACGCTATTTCATGTCACACTGGCCTTTTTTCCCACTAAGTCCTCACAGAAGCCCTTATACCAAGCCTGAAAATTCTTATTAAGAAGCCAAGCAGTATTTTTCTCTTCTAGCTAAGAAGTTCTGCCTCAATGAAGTAGTAAAGGCTTTAATAAACTGCTCATCTTAATGAATAGATAGAGACTGAATTAGTAGGCAATATCTCTTCTAAATGAAGCATTACTGAAACCCCTCCATTTGTGCCAGTAACTCTGTACGTGCTGTTGGTATGTCAGAGACATTTCATTTCATGACACGAAAGAACAAGTCAAGAACTTAGGTCAGGGAAGAGAAACAAATCCACTAAAAGTTTCATGTTGTTACTGATAATCAAGAGCTTTTCGTTCCTTGCATATTTCAGATTTAAGAGGATGGCAGACATCAACAAAATATTTTCCTTACATTGAAAGAGCCTGAAAATGGAGCCAAAGAAGATCAGAGGAACTTCCTTTTTTTGTTGCATCTTGAGGTCAGACAATTTAAATAGAGGTTTTGGCACACAATAAAATAAACTAAATCAACTTCTCTCAAATTCCTGGCTGTTTATAACTCAAGCCGCCAAGCCTTTTAGTTATGCCAAGCTTCTGCATGAATTAAATACCGCTCAGGTTAACCTGGCATAAAGGGCTGAGTCGTTATCAGGTGAGCATCAGCACAGCTGTCAGCTCAGGAGCTCCACGGCCTGAGTCTCACAGGAGCTGTCTCTGGGCCAGGACTGAATCCTGCCAGTGCTCACCTGCAAGCCAAGGCAGCTCTGGGGACCAGAGGGAGGGCTTCTCCCACTGGTCCACCTTCCTGCACTTATTTACCACTAGTGCTGCATTCTTCTTTACCCTGATAACACCCTGAGCTGTCTGAGCTGCTCAGAGACGTGCAGGGTGAGGCTGTGCCCCAGGGAAGGCACTAAGGGGCAGGGGGTACGACTGCAGGCTCGCAAAGCATCCTGATCCCATCACAGGCCTGGGATGAACCACGTCGGTACGGGAGGAATTCTGGGCTTTTGTGGAATATTTGCTTACATATATTCCAAACATTCGCACAGCAGAAACAGTTATAGCAACTTATTTCCATGCACTTCCTATGGTGATGCTTGGTTCAAAAATAAATGCGCGTTTTGGTGCGAAACTGCCGTGGATGCAAAATGTGTCATTATTCTAGGATTTCAAAGGTGAGAAAATTAATTCTAGCTATCCCTCCCAAGGCAGGCTTGGGGTTATCCCGACCCTCACACCAACTGCAGCTTTGTTAGTCCAGGCTGCCACATCCTCCCCTTCTGAAACATTTCACATCTGGCTTCTTTTACACCTCCTCAGTCAGGAAGTGCAGCACATCTTTCACCACAGGAGATAGGCTATTTCTCTCCGTGCTTTGCTTTCTCTCACACAAGACTTTGCAAGCACGTGCTCTCAGCCAGCAGGCAAGCATCAGGCTGGTATCAGGAAAATGTCCCTTTGTATCCCTGACAGTCCTGGAGTAGCATGCTGTGCTCTCTTGTTTCACAAGGAATCACCAAGGTGTATTTTTGGTGCCAGTTCTTATCACTCAAGGGGGGAGACAGGGCCAAACTTGCAGAGTTTGTCAGCAGATGTTCCCTCAAATTTATGAACTGTTTCCTTGTTTGGGCTTGAGGAGCAAAAGCTGGTAAGTGCTGGCGTTTCTCTACCTGCTCAACCGAGCTACTGTACAATCAGCTCTCATATTTGTGCATGGCCCTCATCTGGATCACAGGCACGTGATGTAATGAAGAAATACACTGGAAATCTCTCACATAAGCCTGTCCATCCACACAGCAGCACAGCGAGGTTTTTTTGGCCCAGTCCTAAAAGCAGCAATGCCTGGGCACTGCTGTGTTGCTGCTGGTGCTGGCGAGAGCTCTGACCCTGTGGCTACACACATTGTTTTGGCAAATGCAACAGAGAGCCCCCTTGCAAAGGGACCTGCCTTCAACTCTGCAAATACCACACGCTGCAGGAGCAGATGGGATTCTCACTGGACAGGTGCTTACCAGAGGGCAATGGTGCCAAACCTTTCGTTACAGAAGAGATTACATAGAAATCACAGATCAAGAAATCAAATCATTGGAGAAACCTAGCATACAGCTGATCCAGCTTGTTAAAAAACATTAAGGACATTGGCACTTCTGTTTCCACACTCCCTTCTACCTCCTGGCCAGCATCTCCTGTACCACTCTCCTAAGGAGCTTCCTCTGTCATCACCGTTCTCTGCACTTGCCATGGGCAATCAGGTGACGAAGCCAGGCATTACACATGTGGTAAGTATCCCTTCAATGCCACCTCTCTGGACTTTAAAAGTTGTTCAGCCACCTGCATTTCCAACCCTCAGCTGAATTGTGCTCTCTGAAATCACTTCACAAGGCTCTACAGAGCTCTGTGTTTGTTAAAACACTTCAGAAGCTTTGCCCTTTGCTACTCTACACAATCCTTTAGTGAGAATTTGGGTACTGTTTTGGAGAAGTGATTGCTGAATACATACAGGCCCCCTCAGCCCACACCCCTGCAAACAGATTCTCCAGGAGCTTTGGCTCTGGATAGGCAGCTTCTCCATTTATCACACCCACTGATATGCTACAATGTTCTCATTTTGTATTTCTGCTTAAAAAGCTTAAAAAACTGTCTGTTCTAATTCATAAGCAGAGTGATAGCTTTGGATTTTTCGAGCATTTTTTACTACAAACAGACTTAAACCACATTTAAGCTCAGCTGTAAACAGAGATTTCAGTAGACACTAACAACTCAGGTAGCAAAATAAACAGCAATATTTTTTCTAGGCTAACCCTGATGTTTGGACAGTTGTCTGGGATTTATATGACATGATGGTTACTAAAGTATTCACATCTGTGCATTTAAACTGTCACCAGCCTACAATGCTTTTCCCTCCCTCCTGATTTGGATAAAAACAGAAACCAAACAGTGCCTCGCAGTTCTCAGAGTTATCTCCTTGGCTGATCACAGAAGTGAATAACCAGACTGATTTTCTATTTCCAGCTGAAAATGTGTAAGTGATTAACAGCGCCCTGCACTTTGATACAGTGCTGAAAGAACTTCTGAAGCAAAGACAGATCTTCTGTTTCTTTTTACAAGCAAAGGGAAAAAAAACCAAAAAAAAAAAACCAAAAACCCCAAGGAAAAAGAGATGGGAGGAGAAAGGGTGCTTGCAGTTTTGTTTCTGCATGCCTCTTTCATCACAACTCAAATTTGCATACCCATCTCTTCCTGAGAAGTGGTGACTGGAAAACCACTACTCTGTTATATATATTAAAAAAAATTAAAAGGTCAAAAACATTTTCCTAGACTGTCCACCCAACCCTACTCCTACAGAGGCTGCCACAAGTCAGACTTCCTCAGAGCTCTTCTTCATGGCTGTAGTCCTGCACTTTCATTTACGTGGTTTCCACTCACATCACTCTCCTTCAATTATGAGTAAAACTGAAAAACTGAAGGACAAGAGAGGAGGGCTTATGAACACCAAAGGAAAGAGTGCAGCCTGGCCCCAGCTGGGAGTGCTGGCTCCCGGGGAAGAGGCAGAGACTCATTTCATTGCTTTGCATCCCTTGGGATTGAAAAAGAAAAATAAAACTCAAAGCGATGAAATTTTTAAATCTAGCCTTTGCTGTTTCGCCCTCTTTAATTACTCATTGAAAGCAATTCAGACTGGATGAGTTTGATGCAAGTGCCAAATATCAGTGTAAATCCCAGCATACAAAGCAAGGTAACGAGAGGGGAAAAAAAAAATAACCTTCAGAAAGAGGGGGAGGGGAAAAAAAAAAGGAAAAAAAAAGAGAAAAGAGTGCAGTTATCCCACATGTTGAGCTCCTTAATTATTATTCAGCTACTTGAAAGCATCCACTTAGCTCATGTTCAGAACTTGTCTTTGGAAGCTCAGCAAGAGCTTCAGCAGCGCGCAGTAAATAAACACGCAAACGGAAATAAACGGCAGCTCTCTTTCTAAAGCAAAATAATTACCAACAGCACTGTAAAAAGACTGATGAACTCTTAGGTACCATTATCCCTTTGCTCTAAAGGAATGTATACAATATTTTTTTTTAATATAGAGGAGCTGACGCTGTCTTTTTCAGGGGAGGAGGAGAGGGAGGCTGGGTGCTGTGGAGAAGGCAATTGAGGGGTAGAATAAACCCAAAAGTAGGACAGGCATCAGTGCTGCATCTGAAGCAGCCATCAGTGCTCACCAGGGCTGCTGGAGCCCGGGCACCGCTCGTAACTGAGATCATACCAAAAGGCACTCAGAGCCAGGCAAGCTGCACCAGGGAATCCTTTAACGTGACTCAACACGCACAGCACAAAGCTCTCCCAGATTCAGGGCCTTTTAAAAATACACAGAAAAATTCTAAAAATCCTGTCACGCGCATCAGGTAGGGTTGTTTGCAATTTCATGGTTTTGCTGATGACAAAATATTAGTCTATTTAGCACAAATAATGTAAAATAAAGTATTAAAGTATCAATATTAAACACATTGAACTGTGAAAAATAAATCAAAAGTAACAATATCAAGGTAGGGTGACTAAGAACAGTTTTCTCTCCAAAATTTGGGAGGACATTCAGGCCAACTTAAAAATTTTAAGAAGAACTCCAAGTTAAATCTTACTATAACTTATTGCACCCTTAAGTGGAAAGCAAAATTTGTAATTTAAAAACATTTCCTACTGCTATCAACTTCACCTCTTCTACCAAAATCCCAAATTCAGTATCTACCAAAACCCCAAACCACTGGGTTTTTAATTCAGAATTCAAACTTTAGTAATATTGTCCAAATGCCAATATGGGGTCTCCTGAGGAAATCACTCTATGGCAATATTTTTTGAAATACCACATCAGTATTAAAAAAAAAACAACACAGACCATGAAAAGTAGACTGTGAAATAAATGGGAGGAGGCATCTCAAGTGCAGTTTGAACCAGGGTGTAGGTATAAGGAGTTCAAGCAAAAAGCCACTTATGCTGAATCCCACTGCTCATCCGTGGAGCTGCCTGAACATGGGAGAGGAAAAAACTTGCAGTTGCTTCTGCAAGCACCGGGATTTCAAGTGGTCCATATTTAGCATCATTAGCATTCACAGTAATTTCTTAGCAATTTGGTCAAACACAGGCTACACGGGTCAGCCCACTCCATAATTAGATGACTAATTCTGAAGGTCAAACACGAAAGAACAGGATACTGACATCCAAAGGGTGCTTCTAGCAAATGAACTGAGAAGCCAAGCTGGTCAAAGGGCAGGACCTTGTGCCTGGGAAAAAAAGTATTTCTAAAAAAAAAAAAAAACCCAGTGCAATTAAAAGTGCTAATGCCAAAGCAGTGGAGTAATACTGCAGCTCAGCTCAGTGTGGCTCCACTAATTTCCAGTGGGCTGATTCCAGACGGTGGGAAGTTCCTACCCTCTTTGCCACCTTCTCTCCCAGGAAATGGGGAGCGGGTGCTCTGTCCCACCTCCCTAGAGCCCCCTTTCCCAAGCAAACAGCCTGGCACTCGGATCCAGCTTGCACCTCTCTTCATCCCCAGCAGGACCAAAGCTGACAGGTGACAATACAGGTGTGGCCTGACATTTCCAGCCTTGAGTCACCGCCCTGTGACAGTAACCACAGAGCACAAAGGGACTCTCAAAGCCATAATCTCTGGACTGCCCAAACAGTTACTGAACCCAACCCCTTCTTGCTCAAAAGTACAAAAAAAAAAAACAAAGTGTGATTTTCTACCGTCCTGTGGCACCCTTTTTTTTGCTGTCCTCTCAGGCAATTTAGTTGTGTGAGGAAAGAAGCAACGGTGCATAGCTTTATCAAATTAACCCCCGTGTTTCCTCCACTGCAAACAGTAAAGGATATACTGCGAGAGACAATCCTCAAAGTTCAGTTCGGTAAGAGCGGTTTAAAAATCAAAACAAAATCAAAATAACCAAAATTTTCAGCTTCTTCATTATGAAAATGACCAAGCCAAACACAGCATGGGTACAGATAGGTGAACGACCCGTAACCTTGTCTCTGCCATTCGCAAGATCAGAGTTCAAAGTGTTCCATACGTTCTGGGAAGAGTTTGTGTTATTGGAATACATCAAGATACAGGATGAACAAGGTGTCATAAGTTACCTTGGACTCAGGCCACTCATACTGCTCAATAAAGTATGGATAAGCACTTTAATCCAACCATTTCCAGTTGGAGAAGAAAAAAAAAAAAAAGGCAAAGATTACGATAGAAACGTAAGATTTCTTAGCAACAATTAATGTGGTTTGAAAAGATCAAATAATATCTACATATGTAAAACACATGTTCTAATAACAGTTAGAAATAATGAATAAAATTTAAACAGGTCATTTTTAGGAACTTAGGATCCAATAGGAGACAGACCTCTTCAGAAGTGCTTGAGAAAATATAATTAGAAGCATTTGCGCTCTTTATGAAAAGCATCCATATCAAAGATGCAAAAAATTAGAATGGGACCTTATACAACACTTTAATTTTCAGATCTTTGTTTTGTCAGCCCTTGATTAGTAAATGGCATGGGAATATGTTAACGTTGGAATAATTAGCACAGCACAGCCATGACCGTGAGTAACAGGGCAGCTACGAATGTTCTGAGGGCAGAGCTGGGGTTTTTCCTCTTGTCCTGACTGTGACGGCTTGAGTAGCCAACAACTGATTCCCAGTACGGAATGGAGCCTACAGAATAATGGAAAGAACCAGCTTGAACCAGTTTGCACTCATTGGATACGGTTTGAACTGGCATGAACTGGTCACAACAAGCCGGAACTGGTTTGAACCAGTCAAAGCCAGCCGGAACCAGTTGGAACTGGTTTGAACTAGTTTGAATGGGATGGGACCAGTCTAATCCATTTTGAACTAGTTTGAACCATTCAAAATAGGCCAGAACCAGTCAAAACTGGTTTGAACCTGTCAGAACTAGGTTGAACTGGTCAGAACAGGTTTGAACCAGTTGGAACCAGTTTTAACTGGTCAGAAATTGTTTGAATCAGTCGGAGATGGCCAGAACTGGTTTGAACCAGTTGGAACAGGTCTGGACCGGTTTGAAGGGATCAGAACTGCTCTGGACTGGTTTGAAGCAGTCAGACCCAGTCAGTGGCTGGAACCAGTCAGAACTGTTCTGAACCTGATTGAACTGGTCAGAACCAGTTTGAATCAGTCAGAACCGGCCAGAACCAAGTCTGAACAATTCAGGCCGTGTTGTAACAGTTTTGGACTAGTTAGAACCAGTTTGATCCAGTTTCAAGCTGATGGATCCGGTTTGTATCCTTTCTTTTCCTGCAAGAGAAGTCCTCCCTCCCGCTTTCCCTCCCAGCCCCCTGTGTAGGACGTGCATCCTGCTGGGAGTGCAGGAACCCGCAGCCATTGTGGAGAGGCTGGGAAGGACGGCTGTGCACAGAGAGCCACTGCCTCTGGAACAGAGCCCAGCCCGGCCCCACGCTCATCCAGAGTCATGGTGTGCTCCTTTCCAAAGGACACGGCCCTCCCTCCCTCCTTCCCAGTCCCCCCCGGGCCATGGCTCCACATCACCTCCTCAGAGCTCCTCTTCCCTCCTCCTGACCTCACGGCTGTCCTCGGGACCTTAAGTCCTACTTAAAGGCTCCAGCTGAAACCAGGGACTGCGCTACGCCATCAGGAAAACACTGGAATCATCTTTCAGACGAAAGAAATACCCTCCGAGCACAGGCCCCGCACGTTCCTCTGGAAGTTCCACCGAGACTGGATTTGCTCCGAGCAGAAACAGAGGCTGCTCCTACAACCACAGCGTCCCACATGCCGTGGGCACAGCTCAACAAAAGTGCAGGCAGAACTCCAGGACATTTAAGCCAGTCACCTTGGAGATGTCCCAGACCCACCTGCACACATCACCCCTAAAACAGATTATCTTCCGTAAACGAAATAATCTCCCAAAAGAGACACGTCTCATTCTCCCCCTTAACCAGATTCACCATGGATTCTCACTAATTCACATCTCGATAACTCTTTTTCCCAACCTCTGAAACTAGGAACAGGCTTGTCTGCTCTCATCACATCCTCTCTCAATGGTTAGGACAATTCAGTGTGAAATTAGCACAGAAACATAATTTTATTTTAGAACAGCACTCAAAACAAGTGATTCTTCACTATCTGAAAATAGTTTCAGTTCGATTACAAATTATATATCCATCACCAAAAAAAAAAAAATCTAGATTGCATTTAAGACAAGTTTTTTTACTTAAATACAAAATTTAGTTGTTCTACTGCAGCATCTGCTTCCAAGTCTACACTGTCCCTAAGCCTTAACCATATGCTGAAGGGAGTTAGAATCAACACCCTTCATGACTTCTGGCACAAATTCCTAACTTTTAGAAAGGAAATCCTTGGGATTAAGATTGTGTTGTCACAGCTTAAGATCAACCTGAGCTGGACTCTATTAACAAATTGAAACAGAAGCGTGTAAACTTTGTAGTTCAGTATCAGGAAAATAACTTCAAATGAAGTCCAGGACTGTTGTGATAATCATACTTTTATCATCCCAGAGCTATCAGATTCCAGTCTACCCTGCACTAACTTCATTACCTACTTTGACAAATGACAATTAAAATAATTAAAATTCTCAAACAGCAAACAACACATTC
Organism: Lycocorax pyrrhopterus obiensis; assembly: GCA_014706295.1. NCBI lineage: Eukaryota > Metazoa > Chordata > Aves > Passeriformes > Paradisaeidae > Lycocorax > Lycocorax pyrrhopterus. Next base: position 71,001,736 of record JACSVZ010000015.1, on the reverse strand, counting down.
TTTTCATAGTTAATAACACATTCTTTCAAACCTCCACCTCAAAAAAAAAAAAAAGCTTTAAGACACAGTCAGGCAATACTGACACTGGAGATGCTGCCTTACCTCTTCCCCAAAATGACAAATGACTTTGCATATCAGCAAGGAGACGTCATCTTCTTGGTGAGTAAAGTACTGTCTGACATTCCTTGCTGAGTTTTCCAAGGGCGTTAATCAAGATTTCTTTCCTTTATGAAGTCAATGGTTACCTTGTTTCTGTGCAACACCCATCCTTTGCACCAGCACTTTACAGGGGTGGACACCATCGTAAAAAGGACAAGGAGCATCAATGCCCGGCTACTCAGAGTGGTTTAACTGAAGGCATCATGAATTCACTATCAACAAAGCACTAAATCACTGTACATTTCAAAGCAGAAAAGGCAGTTTTACAAGGTAAACAACTACACTTTTACTGCAGTCTTTTCAAAGCCCCCAGGACCAAGGTCAATTTTATTGTGCCATCAAACCACAAGAGATAAGGAGTTTTCAAAGGTGTAGTTGTCTACTTATTCTAATTTTTAAAGGATGTAACGTGAAAGAAAAATCATTTTCTAAATTTATAAAGCAGCACAGAAACAGCGAGGATTTCTAGCAACACAAATGCTACTTGCAGGGTTACGCTTTCCAATCCAAACCTCACTGAACACATTTTGAAACACTGTTTATAATGAAAACCAAGCACACAAAATCATTAAACACGTCTCATTTGCCAGAACCCCATAGCATTTCAACCACACCTATTCAATCCCTACCAAACTTGTTGAAAGGGCTGGAATCTGGAGCGATCTACAGGAGCAGTGCATAATGTCATGCTCTGTTATTTCAACAGCAAATGTAGCACCTTACACCTGAGCATGGAGCAATTCAGAGCACCAGGTGACAGGCTGGGTGTATTCTGGATGCAAGACAACGTCAGCCAGGACACATTCTCCCAAAGCTTTGCTTTGCCAGGTCACCCAGGTCTTGGGTACCAAAGCAGGAGACTAAAGGGCTGGTTAAAAATCACCTGGGAATTGAGCTCACCTGCATAATTTTGAGGAAAAGCCCAGAGCAGAGCACAGCTGCTCAAACCGAAGCTGGAATGTCAGAATAGCAACAGGTTTCAGCGACTCCTCCCACTTACAATCACCTAATCTCTACAGTAAATGACACATAGCACCTGAAAGGTTTTGCTGTTTCAATAGCAAGGGTTTGTTTGCCAGTAAGGAATGGACATAAGCCCCGTGAAAAGAGAGCAGAGAAAGCAATTCCCACTCACACATGCACAAGGAAGTGCAGAAAGTAGGAACTGTCTGGGGAAAGAGAGTAGGGGAAAACGGGCTGTGGCTTACAGCTGCTTGATTAATTGTATTTTTTGTATCGATAATGAACTTTAAAAGCATGCTGAACTCTAAATATTTAAGTGAGACACTGCTTTTCTAAATGGTCACATGGTAGAAAGATTTGGAGGTTTGGATTTTTTTGGGGGGTTTTTTTTAAGATAAGTAATGATGATAAAGACATGGAAAGAGTTCTGGTCTGAATTCACTCCTCCAAACAAGAGGAAGAAGCATGAGAAACAACCTAGAACCTGTAGAAGAAATATTCTACTTTTTTCTTCTTAAGCATCCCGAAAAGATTTGTAAGAACTGTAAGAATAATTCATTTACTCAAGAAGGAAAAGCCAACAGTTTTATTTGAATGAGAAAAAATATGGGAAACAAGGAAAAAATGAGTCCATCTTTGCAATACACAACCATAATGACACGTTTTATCCATTTGCTTTATCATTTTGCATTTGTTAACAGCCAGTTCTCCACAGTCAACCACAACATAAAGCAGATCTTTGTGATCTTTGCTGAGAATTTTAGACAGATAAAGTCCGTTCCTCTTGCTGAAGAGGGCCCAGCATGAAAACCAAAGTAATACCTTCCTCTTTAAAATACCTTGCTCTTTAAAAATGGGGTAGAAGAAGAAGAAGAACAGTAATAAACATAATAGCAGGGTTAAAATACCATTCCTCTTTGAAACCTTGAAGTGGTGCTTGCAGCTGAATGTTATGAAACTGTACAGATGCATCGACGCCTTGCCAGTATCCTGAACTTTACTCTTCCTTTTCACCAACGGAACGTGCATTTCCTTCTTTGCTGTACAGTGTCTGTTTCTGCACTTCACCTCTGTTACAGGAATTATTAGCTGCAACCAGCTGCACCTTCCTCCAAACAGGCCAAAGCTCCTGGTTTCCTGAAGCTCTTTGGGGAGCACACCATCCTACCCAACACAAGTTCAGAGGAACATGTCAGTACTCTGTAAGCTGAATCAGATCCCTGTTTATCAGCAATTAAGCCTACCAAGAAATGAGCACAGCAGCCTCCTCCTTGCCCAAAATAATCAGCTTCTCTGCTTACAGCACACAGTGGTGCCCAAACTCCTCATTTTTTACAACCAGTTGTGAAAGCCAAAGGAAGAGAACTTGGATTTAAAAACTCACAATTTCATCCTCAATGATCAGTACCATCTAGACTGTCAGAATAGCAACCTAGAGATCTAGCAGGGATGAGAACCAAGCGGTTTTCAGAGGTCTGAGCATTCCCAGAGAGGAGGGACACGTTTGTCCCTGGGTTTGCAGAACACGGTGGTTCCACACATGCCACTGGTGCACAGCTTTTACTGCTTGTTGGGTTAAATGGTGAAGGACTGAACACTTACTCTGTGTAGTGGGTTTAGTTTTCTTTTTCTCAAGCTCAGTTTAACGGCACAGAAAAGGCACAAAATTACTTTTTAGGCATACAGCTTGATAGGGGATACACATGACAGAGTCACCCCAAGACACTCTGCATCTGCAGCTCATTTACAAATGCTGCATGTTTATAATCCATATCCCCAAGTGGGCGCTCAAATGAGTGCCAGACCTTAATAACTGTATTTTAACACTCTGAAGTATTTTAAAGGAAGATAACCAGATACTGTCAGCTATTAAGCCATGGCATTCCCCCACAAAGTTCCCTCATTAAACACATGCAGGAAAAACAATGTACTCTACAGGAAAAAAATGTGAAAAGAGCATGTATTTACTCCTTCTGTTAGCCATATTTTCTTAATACAAGCCAACATCAATCAATCAATCTCTTCACTCAAAGTGCAATTCTCACCTCTCCATGTAGAACACGTTAATTAGTTTCCAACAAAAAAAAAAGGATCATCTACATTTACCAGGTACACAGAAATAACAGGCTTCAGTGTTGCTTTCGCTGTGTAAAGGAAAAGCTAAGGGTTCTTCTCTTACCATGGGATACCAGACACCATTTCGACTGACACAAAATACAAGCTCACAAAGCCAGTGTGGGTGTTCTGTTTTGGTGTATTACTTGCTTTCTTTTTTACCCTCTCTGTGCTTCTGCCAGCAGTGAATTTAGTGTTAATTAAAAAGTGCTGGCTCGGCCCTGCACCAGGAATGCAGCAGCAGTGCAGCTGCACTGTTGAGCTGCAGTGCTTGCAGGCTGCCACAGGAAAAAGTGAGACGGAGAAACTTCTTGCAGGGTGTCGTGGTTTGACGCAGCTAAGCGTCAAGCACACGAAATCTGTTCTTTTTCATAAGGGAAAAATAAGAAAATATTGAGGAAAACTAGAGAGCTGCGAGGCAAAACAGGTTCAAACTTAAACAGTTGCTGTACAAAGGAAAAATCATTTATTACTAGCAGAATCAAAAGTGAAAAGAAATAACAAGAAATTAAAGCAAACCTCCCCTCTCTTCCAGCACCCCCTCTTTTTACTCAACTCGCACAAAGGATAACAGAACATGGGGTTTTAGCCAGTGTTGTAGTTCTGGAAAAGTCTCTTTCTTATGCTTAAGAAAAAAAAAAAGGGTTTCTTCTGCTGCTGCAGGTGATGAGAGATGTGATCACCAGCAAAGCGTGGTCTCTGCAGCTCTGGAGACCATGAGAGAGCCTAGGAATAAAATATGGCCCTCCTGCTACTTTAATAAAAGTTTTACAGTGGCAAAGGAGGCTCTGCTCTGCTCCTCCAAGAACAGTTGCCTTTCCTGAAATGAAATGATACAGTGAAGATTACATGCTTGGGTGAATAAGCTTCTGGTAACAAGGAATGCTTTTCCCTAGAGCTATACACACAACCCAGCACGAACACAGTCCTCACCACAGAAATCCTGGTGAGGAGCAAACTGGGAGAAGGAAACCAAGAGAAGAGACCCCTGGATAAGATCAACGTATTTCAGGCCATGAATCAGCTGGCTTCCGTATCCAGTATGACATTTACAGAGAATATTACAGACTGAAGATTTCACTTAGGAGAACAATTATTGCAATCAGGAAACAACCACTTGTTGCACTGAAACGCTGCCTTAAATGCAGTTTGCAAAACAGCTTCAGGAGATACATTTCACCTTCCTTTGCTTGCAAATGAATATAAAAAATGATGCATGCATATTGGGGGGGAGGGGAACGAAAAAGCTGTGCTGTCTCCTTTCACTGGTTTGAATAAAACGTGTCTTCTCCTCTTCAGCTCATCCTCTGAAGAAAAACTCTACAACTATGGATGCTGAAAAAGCTCCAGCAGAGAATTTCTTCAGCTCTCTGCAGCATTTTTGTGAGAGCTCTGTCTTTCCCATGCAAGTAACTCAAAACAATGTTACAGTTTTGTAAACTTCTTGCAGCTGCAGGTTGTTTTGCAGAATTGTTATGGTTCTAACTAGAAAAACATTCAGAGATGAGTGTCTTAGAACTTGACCAATCCCCTTAAGGGGTGGATGGCAAAAAACCAATTACCTTATGCCATTTAATACACTTTTGCAAACTAACATATAAAAGCCTTCTGAGAGATCATTAAATCCCTTCCATTTATCCCTGAGCCTGGACTTCGTGTTGTTTCTCTACTCATCCGTGAGGAAAACAGTGACATACAACCAAAAAGTGTAAAGAACTGGTGGTGAGGCCGAAGGGTCAGGATCAAAAACCAAGCAGCAACCACCACACGTGAGTTCTACAAAGCTTACTGCAAGTCATCTCCTAATTTCAGCCTACATCTGAACAACTCTCTGCATGCCAGTGCACAAGTGCTGCTTGTAACCACTTTGCTCTCATCTCAGCAGGCGAAATCACAGCTCTGCAGATGAGGCTGCAGGGGCATCCCAGAGCCCATTCCAGCACACTTCGTTTGGATTTGTTCTTTTCTTTTTGGCAGACAGCACCCAGATACTGCTCTGGTGTAATCAGGTCTCCTGACAATGTGAAACTCACACTTTAAAGAGCCCACTGACAGATGGATTCAATTTAATGCATGACTATGAACAGCTGCTCCTGATCACCGGCTTGTACAGCGCACTCATTCATCACAAAATGTTTCAAAAGGCTGAGCTGAAATGGAACAAATGAATTTGAAGGAGTATGGGAGGTACCATGCTAGCCTGGGAGAATGTGTCAGATGTAAAAAGCACAGCTATGGGACTGCCATTAATTTATTCCTGTAAATGCTGCCTCCACTCTATTAGCAGCATTCTCCAGATTCTCAAAAATCCAGGAGGGCAGCCTGAATAAGGTATTAGAAGATGTAATTAAATACTCCTTACTGAAGGTGATTTTAACTAAGTCACTAAAAGGAGCTGACAGCATGTTTAAATTGTGCTGGGGAAAACTTCAAGATGACAAGCCTCAAAAAAACTGCTGAAGGGAGAGTTGGTTATTTCCCCAAATGCTCTAACTCAGAAAGAAGATCCATCAGCCATGCAATGGAGGGCCACAGACCTGCCTTTGCCACCTTCATCTTAAATACTGTGAGAGGCCTTACTGCTTTTGAAAAGTTTTCATCTTCCTCTTTGGTCCTTCAGTGTGGCTGCAGCCAAGAACAAGGCACAGCCTCACAAATGAAACCACCCATTTTGATGGTCTGTGAAGAGATGGAGAGCTGATGCAGAGCTGAGTAATTCATATTCTTTTTTTTTTTTAGTTTCAGGAATTATGCAGCAAAAATAGACATTTTAAACATCACAGTGTTTGTCATGGCCACTGGATCATCTCTGAGTGACTCAATTTTTCACAGAGCACTTCCTACAAGTTGTGCACAGGGCAGCTTCACAGATGTTGGGAAAGAGGGTAATATGCAGGAAGGAAGGAAAATTCTCCTTGAGTTGCCTCAGGTGGGAATTCATTCTTGCCAACCCCTTACTTGGGTTTTCTAGGAAGGGGGAAACAAGTTCCCAAGACTTTTTTAAAGGCAATTCTTATCTAGAAGTGATATTTATAGCATCTTTAGACACCTGTATCATCAAAGTATAGTCATACTTGGGTGAATTCATGAGGAAAGCACGTAATGCTTGTGCAGAATTCCAAATTTCACACACTTTTCTATCACTACGCAGTTGTTAGATCAGATCTTTGTATCTTAGTATGAAAAGCATACTTATCTATTTCGAGCTGCAGTAAATTTAACAATGATTTGTTGTAACGCATTGATAGATGGGAAGTAAAAACAAAAAAGAAAATTTCCTCAGTACAGAAAATGTAATCTTTGCAATGGTAGCGGGGAAAAAAAAATTGGGTAATATTTCACCCTTTCCTTCTACAGATCACCTTTGCCAGTCTCGTGCTCTACCTACTCTCCTTCCTCAAGGCCAGGTAAGGAGACAAAGCTCAGGTGCCATAAGCTGGCACAAATGAGGCCCTGCAGCTCCCCTTCCACGCAATGGAAAAAAGCCACTGCTTGCCATCACCCAGCCCCCTGCTAGGAAAGCCACGAGGGGAACTGATAAGTGGATCTCTACCATGTCAATAACCAGCTCTGAGACAACAGTTCTAACTCATTTTGGGAGCCCAGCCCGCTGCCAGGGTGCACGCTCCGACGCGGGGGTGAGAAGCCGTGGGCTCAGCAGCGTTGTTTTATCTGCCAGAGCCGAGGCAGGAGAACACAGTCGCTCACACACCCTCTGCAAAGGTTATTCATCACCACAGCAACCTCCAAACAAAGGTGGGAGCCAAGTCAAACAGCCCCGTCCCTCTGATGACAGAGGGTGAAGGTGCTCTCCGCTTGCACCCCGCGGGGGACTTGATTGCTTGGGTTTGTTTTTATGCCACTGGATCTCACAACTGCACTTCCAGCATCCCAGCATGCATGCCCAGGGCAGAGAATGGCCACACTGATGCGTTAAACACTAGAATTCTTCTACAGCCCCAATTAAAAGGAGAGAGAAGAACTGGCTGATACACAATTCCTTCTTGCCACACGGCGAGCAAGTGCCGTGTTCTGTGACACACCACTGTCACCCCGCCTCCTCCACGCGCTCCCCCAGGTACCAGGAACAGCTGCTGTAAAATAAACACCCCACCTAAACCCAAGAAAACCCCAATCTGTTTAACCACCACTCTGGCCTTCCTGTCCCTTCACCACTTCTTTTCTTCACATCCTCTTTCACTCTTTCATGAAAATCCAACCGAGACGATAAAATAACTGTAAACTCAGCACAAATGAAAAGCAGAGCGTCTTTTTTCCCCTAAACCCGGAAAGAATAAACCCCGATGCTTCCCGAGTCACTCGAGGAAAGAGATAATGATCATTTCTAAACCTTTTCAGCTACAAGCCAGGAGGAAAAAACGCTGTTTGTAATGACAAGCTGTCAACACTCGGCGAGCAGCACGGCTCTCATTTGTGACACCGAGCTTCTGCCTGCAGAGCCGGGCACGTGGGCACCAGCAGCCAACACCACATGCAGTGACAACCCTGAAAATGCCCAGATTTCTCTACTTCTCCTAAAGCACATCCCCCACCTGAGCAGCCACGTCTCAGGATTTAAAAGGTAGGGTAACCATTTGTTTTGAATCATGAGATTTAAAAAAAAAAAAAACAAAAAACCCAATGGTTCCTAGGAATTTTATTTTTTAAATCAAAGCCACAGGTGAGTGCAGCAGATAACAAAATCTCATCATCTCTCATTTACTCCTGTCAAGAAATAGAAATAAGTTCAATTTTGCTGTAGTAAAATGACCAGAAATACCCATCTAGCTTCAGTGCTTCTTGGATCTAAGCAGAATGTATGTTAACAAAAGGGTGGTTTGATTTATACCAATGGCTCAAGCTATCATTTTTCTTGAGTTTCCAGTCATTGGTAGCTAACCATTAATCTTTTGCAGGCTTATGATGGTTCAGAGTTTCTGTCTGTGTGTTTCAGCACCCAACCACCTGAGGCAGGAGCTTCATTTACCTGATTCTGAAATATTTGTATGAGCCAATCACTTCCGTGATTTGGTACTTCAAGGGAGCCTACAGGAAAGATGAGGACAGACTTTTTATCAGGGCCCACAGGAACAGGACAAGGGATAATGGTTTTAAAGTAAAAGAAGTTGGAATTAGAATGGGTATAAGGAAGTTTTTTACCATGAAGGTGGTAAACTGGTTGCCTAGAGGGGTGGTGGATGCCCCATCCCTGGAAACATTCACGGCCAGGTTGGATGGGGCTCTGAGAAACCTGGTCTAGTTGAACATGTCCCTTCCCATTGCAGGTGGGCTGTGCTCGATGGTCTGTAAAGATCCCCCCAATGCAAAAGATTTTATGATTCTATAACACTGCTCTGACACTATAAATAAGAAGAACTGGAAAATGAAAAAAACCCCCCAATTTAAAAAAAAAAAAAGTGTAAGAAAATTCAGCTTCCAGACGAAGGTTCAAACTGCAGTTTCAAAAGTTCACACTGTACTTGCGGGTAGCAAGCAGAAATCGAGCAGAATTGCAAGCAAAGTGCAAAACACCACTCAACCCCAAGGGCAGGACACTCTCCAGATCCCCTGCACTTAAAGTTCTATCCTCTATAGTGCTCCCAGAAATAGAAAAAATAAAAACAATAAACAAAAAAAAAACCCAAACAACACAACAAAAAAGCCAAATAAAAGCCAAAAAACCCAACAACCAGAAACCTGCATGTGAGCTCACACACATTTCTTAAGTGCAGCCATAGGCAAACCCACGAAACTGGATGCACTCAGAGCACGTAGTGATTTATGTCACAGCATAATCACCACCCGACGTGATAAGCAGGCGCTGGCTTGACTCAATCTTTATTTGTGCAGTGAATTTTCAACGCACCTTCCTGGTGATCTGGAGTTTCAAAAGAAACCTCTCCACAGGCAGATGGTTTCCCACCCATGTTACATAGGTGTCCTCCTTGACCAAGACACAGGTGTGCTTCCACTGAAATTATTTGGCTTCTCGAAAAATCTGTGGTCTCTAACTTCTAGTAATTGAAAATATTTACGAGCAGAAAATAAAGTGCACCTACCCAAGTGATAATGATTTTAAATAAAAAAAGACTGCTTCAATTACTACCTTGTTTTCTCTATTTCTACACAGCCTGAAAATCAATTGCAACAATTTTAAAATCTTTCTCCTCCAAAGCTGCTGCCTTTAAGCACTAAAGTTGCTGTATTATTTAAGTGCTGGAGTTCAGAGTTGTCCAGCAGCAGAAAGGAACTGCATCTACCTTCAGTGGTTCCCAAGACAGCAGCTGTTCCGCTTGAACTGAAGCAGGAAGAGCAGCAGCAATAAAAAGGAAAGGAACTTAAGGACAGGTATGTTCCAGCTTGCAAAAATACAATGGTTACGTGACAATAGCACCAAATTTGTTTTCCTAAACTTTCCATTAATTAAAGCCTACTTGTTTTAGTCTGGCTTAACAGGCTACTGCACCTTGAAATAATGTACTCGTATTCCTTGCTCTGCCTCTGCCTCCTCCAGCATAAAGCAGAATTACCCTCATAATTTTTCAGGTCAGAGTAATTTTCCAGCTCTGTTGGAATGTATAGCTCAGGACAGCACTGACCTTCAGGTTTTTGTCCAAATATTCCAACAAACCTTTTGAACAATATGGCAAGAACCTGAAAGAGTCAGACAAGTGCCCTGGATGCATACTTTGCCCTTCCTGCAGCCATCCTTACAGGGGACTCTTCCCACCTGCTCCAGAAGAGACCTTCAGGGAGTTCTGCCTAAAGCACAAACCATCTACCCTGATATTCACAGGACAAATTCAGCACCTGGTGCTGAGCTGTGTCATGCTGATGCTTTAATGGGACGCTATCCATGTACTACCTCCCCCAAATTCCACAGAGATTTTTAAATGATTAGCTACAGCTAAGGGCACATATGTTGTTTTCAATAGCAAACGTGTGTTTTACAGACCAGGCTGCATCTCATCACTAATTCCTTGGTGCCACACTCCCAGGAAGACAGCAGTCAGCCCAGCATGACAGAGTCTTAAATACAGCAGGGTGTTACAAGGTGTAAGGCAGCACTCCACACATTTGCTGTCAAAGAATCACAGCATTTCAGCTGCTGGAAGAAGCAGATTGCCATTGTTTTATCAAGGAAAATCACAGACTGGAAAAACTGACTAGAAACCGCCTTCCCCTAAAAAAAAATTAATTGTTAGCTATTGTCTTTTGTAGAGAGGTTATGTCTAGTATTGAAATGGAAACAGGATCATGCCACAGAGGTCAGAACAAGCTCACTCTTTTCTTTACACAGCATCTAGTAAAAGGAAGCTGGGGATGAAGTTGGTCTGCACACAGCCACACAGGCACACAGAGCTTTAAACAGGAAAAAAACCTCAAATCCATGCACTTACATAAAAGGCTTTGGGTAGTTTCATTTTCTATTCAGCTGGAAAGGGAGTGAACCAGCACGCACACACACATTTTTAATCACCCTCGTGCTGACAGCAGCCAGTCACTACTTCTGTTATCAGAACCCCACAGCTTGCATGTCCAAGGCTATGAAGAGCTAAGGAAGAGGGTATAAAATCTCCTCTGATTAAAAAAGCACAGTGATATCATCTAGCATAACACACCAGTGCTACAGATTTGAAGTTTCGCCTCACCAGGACATAACTCATTCAGTGGAGGGTGAGGGGAAAATAATCCATAAACATACAAACAAATAGTAAGGATTTCCTAAGATTAGCTGGTAACCTCGATCACTCTCATTTTCTCTAAGCCCATCAGTCACTCTCTGGGAAAAACAAGCAAGGCAGGCCAGTCTGTGCATCCAGAAACTTAGAGTTTGCAACAGATGCCAGTTGTTAAAGAGACAGAGAGAAAAGAGAGAAGCCGTGCTTACGCCCAACTCACCAGTGATCACTTGTGCAAATGCCACGTGCCTGGGCTTAAAACTTCAGCTCGGGTAGATGCTGTTCCTGCCACTGCTTAATTCAGCTGGCTGGCATCTCTCCAGAGGCGCTCAGAAGGCAGCTGCCCAACAGGACAAATCACTGAAAACCAGAAAAGAAACGGGTTCAGCTTTGCAATTCCACTGCACATTATACAATGAATTCAACTTGCTAATCCCTGACTTCTTAAAATATGATTTCCCTCAGTGCATGACAGGGAGAAATACAGTTCTGGTTAGAGTTCATCCACTACTGTCAGCGTGAATTTCCTAAATGCCAGTAATACCAAAAAGAATTCCTCTGTACAGCTAACAGGAACCTCATGGTCAGGAAAACTGGACAGCTTCCACCTTAAGACCCTTCAAATTTTGTCACCCCTCAGTTTTGAATCTGACATTCAAGAGTCAGTCCTTTTCTATTTCACTTCTTTATTCATATCCAAGACTTTATTCTAACTTAGTTGTAATACAAGTCACTTCCAGCTTCATAGCTGCACTATTCCAGGCACTGAGCAGTTCTTCAAATTTTAGCAAACCTGACCAATTTACAGTGGAATTTTCTTATGAGTGACCCTCTTTAGGCCTTCATTTTGACATTTTCCCAATTCTGTGACTTCTGTGAGAGGTTCCACTTCCTCTCCGTTACAGGGCCAGCCCCCCAGTGATGTTTTCCATTTTACAATAAATCCAATTAAAAATAATTTAAAAGTACAGATCAATTTGATATAACAACAGAACTAGAAAGAAGCAGTAACAAGCTCAGTAACAGGGCAAGTGACAATAGGTCAGTCCAGGCAATCTGAATTGATCCCATAGTTGAACATTAATACAGAAAGGAAATAGTATACTGAGCTAGTTTTTGTACTAAGCCTTATCAAGCTGCTTATCAATATGACCAGACTCTAGTGGTGGTTTATCTGTTAATCACCTATTTCTGTCAAAAACGTAACATTTTCATATCTGAAGGGGAGACAGACAATTAATGTTTTTTTTCTGACCAGGAAACCCTCACAGAAGAAAGGACAACACACGGGCACAACACTTTAAGGCAGGTTGCCATTCATGAGCCTCAGCCTCTCCCAGCTCAGTGACCTTGGGCAAGACTCTCTACCCTTCCATGCCCATTTCATTCCCTTCAAAACAAGGATAAAGTTCAAGAAAGACAAGGAGCTACTGGAGAGGGTCCAGCAGAGGGACATAAAAAATGATGAGGGGTCTGGATTGTCTCTCTCTCAAGAGGAGACTGCGGGAGCTGGGCCTGGTTAGTCCAGGGAAGGTAAGACTGAGGGGGATCACATTAATACATATAAATATCTCAAAGGGGTGCCAAGAGGATGCTGCCAGGCTCTTTGCAGTGGTGCCCAGCGACAGGACATGGAGCAGTGGCCATAAACTAAAAGACAGAAGTTCTACCTTAACATAAGGAAGAACTTCTTTACACTGAGGGTGGAAGGGCACTGGAACAGCTGCCCAGGGAGGGTGTGGAATCTCTCCCTTTCCTGGGGATTCCACAACCCAGCTGTTCTTGTGTAACCTGCTCTAGGTGACCCTGCCTTGGCAGGAGGGTTGGATGAGATGATCTCCAGAGGTCCCTTCCAACTCTAAGTAATGATTATGTGTGATTTGGTAAGAAAGGACAAAAAAAAGGACAGACTACTCCTCTTTTCTTTTCCAGTAGTAACTTATGACCTCAGTAGCTTCTTACATAGAAATTAATTCTTCTCAGTAGAATGGAAGACTAAAGAATTCTGCTAAGAAAAGGAAGTAGCAAACATTAGCACACTCATTGTTTCCAAGCTCCTTATCTCTGAAATTTGTTACAGGTTTTGGGATTCTCATCTGAAAGCCAATGTAAAACAGAAAAGGACAAAACAGATTTCACTGGTGAGTTTCTGAGCTCCTCCTTGCTAATGTGATTCCTCTGTTTGCTGCCCTGGACATGAACACAGTTAATGAATAATGACTGTGCAAACAAAAAAATCACACAATGATGGGAGGGGGAGGGAAGGGTGAAATGATTGTGTGGGAGGCTTGGATGGGATTTGGCAACAATTAGAAAAACTGATGCCCTTTTCAATATAGGAAAAGGCTTTTTTGGTCAGATAAGACAGACATGACATTAAAAATACTTTAGTCTTTGGATTTAAATGTATGGAAAGAGAAAGTTCAAAAGGTTGGGGTTCTTCATTGTGTTTTCCTTTTATGTTAAAAAACGTAGCTCTCAGAACTTACATCCAAATGCGTGTGTAAACCTTCAGCTCCCTTCAAAGCTGTTACAGGACAGATTTGTTTTGCCTTTCTCACTCTCTGGGAATATTGCTTACTACATGTAGCACTGCCTCCTACAAGGTACAAGACATCTTTGATTTCCCTTCTAGTAAGAGCCCCAGCCAGCAGAAGTTACAGTCACTTGAAGAATCAGTCCAATAACCTACTAACATCACTTAAGATCCTCCCCTAACTGGTTCCACCGAATATATTATCAAAAGAGGGCACCAGAGATTGCTCACTGTTTGCTTAAGGTTGCACAGTGCACATTTCCTTCTCTGCAGTTATTCGCAATTCCGGCAGCTCCTGCCAGATTCTCCAATGTGAGAAATGCCTGCTACGAGCACATGAAATGCATTATCCCAGTACTCCTTTAGTAGCACAGAGTAGCTCGGTAATGTCTTTCAAAAACTTAAAAGGGAAAAGGACATTTCTCTACAAAACTCACATGCACAATTCCTCAACTACAAAATAAATAAAAACCTCTTGCAGTTTTACTCTGCGCCTCTACAGCTCTTTTTCCTTAACATCATATTTACATGATCATTTATACAGTGAGATATAGCCACTTCTAAATTAAGTGCTATTTCATAAACCACATTTACTACCTTAACATTTATAATCACCTTTTCCATTGTTGAGTACCTTTTATCAGCAGATCTCAATAAGTGTTTAGAAGACTTGATCATGTTGAACTACCAACTACCACTGCAGATGTGACTTACAAACTGAAAGCACAATTATATAAGGCAGGATTTATCCAGGAAATATGGACTGTGATACTTAATCTTGCAAAATAACAGAGAGATAATTTTAAGTAAGGTATCTACAAAGAATAGTGTCTGTGCCAAGAGACTGTTTGTATTGGTTTTGCAAAGAGCAGACAGAATGTTCTTTTCCAAAGAACCACAAAACAAACTTCCTGAACCAATGTGAGTTTTCTTTTTGCTTGTATTTAATCCAAGTAAATGTGGCCCAGCCAAACTTACTTAATAAGAAAGGGAAAAAAGAACCAATTAATTTGGCATAACCTTGTCTTGAAAAAGTACAGTCACACGCTTCAAAGCGAGTGGAAGTGGTCACCTGAACAGATCTAGAACCACTGCTACTCTGTGAAATTGGTAATAATAGTAGGGAAGGGGCTTTTGGACTATTTTTTTAAACCATTTCTTCCACGGCATTATAAGCAGCTGTAATTAACTCTCTTCCTTTTTGTTTTCTTCTGGTTTTAATGCCAGCCTCTTGATGCACACCAGCAGGGTTTGAGGATGTGGGGAAAAGAGAGGCAGTGTGTTGAGATGGTAACGCAGCACACAGGAAAAAGAACTTGAAAGTATCGCACACCAGTTTATTTAACCTAATATTTTGTTCCTAAATCAGTCATTTATGCCATCTAAAAAAAACCCAAAAACAACTAAAGATATCCAAAACCCACAAAAAAACCCCCTCCAAGTTCTGCTCAGCTTTTACCTCCTTTGGCCTTTCAGGAGCTGATGGGTAAGTCCACAGGGAAAAGCCTCTTTGCAAGGCAAAGATAAAAGCATTACTGGTAAAGTTAAAAGAGACAACATATCCTTTAGCGTGCTACATTTGTAATCCCCGTTTTAGAAGTAGTGATGAATTTAAAATTAAAAGACATAATACACATCCTCTACCCTACAGGGAGATACTGAGGCCCCCAAAAAACACATCCACATCTCACTCCGCAGCAGGTCTGTTTACATGGACATTTGTGAAAGTTTCTTGAGTACCAAAAATGCTCATTTCACAAGATACACAATGCAAGACTACTTCCAGCATCCCTAGAAGTCAGTTATTCCCTGTACCACGGACAGATCTGTCACGTTTGCCACACAAATGCCCATCTCTTCTCTCTGATGGGCTAAGATGCTGCATCATTTTGTCAGACTGCCAGAAGGAAAGGAGGCCTCCACACAACTCATGTACAAGTAAAACACTTAAAAGATTATATTCAACAATATAATTTCAAAATGCTGCATGACAATTCCACTATATTTGTCCTAAAGTGATAAATAAAATACCACCCAAGAGTGGGACGGATATAGAGACAGAAATCTGATGGGAAGACAACAGAACTGCAAAATGAATTTCACGTTACTTATATTGATGCAAAGTTTTGAAAATCCAATTTGATGTCTAAAAGTTGTCCATCTTCATTGCCACAGGAGTACAAAATTCCTGTAGATAGTTATTATTATTATTGCCACCTTTTGAGTGTTTATACTTTCCTTGGTTCCACACATTAATGCCAGACTTGGTTTATGAACAGCCAGATATTAGATTTCAGTGCCTATTGTCACAAGCTGTTCCCTTGTTTACTTCTGCATCTTTTCCAGCTTCAGCTTCTTACAGGGTAGACAATGAAACCTGTTTTTACTTTTAGATTCCTCCTGCCGCAATCTTTGGTTTTCAAACTCTGCAAGGATCAGGTTTAATAAATTGAAAATCAATCAGTACTATTTTCCATTTTGAAATAGGAGACAAATTATATTAGTCTCAGTTTATTATAAAAGTTCTTTTCATATATTCAGCTTGGATCCACTTCTGAACCTGAGTGCATTAAAGATACACTGTCAAATATATTCATATGTAAACCCTTATTCTACCTGCCAGAGGCATATCTTGGTAGGATTCCTACAATTGTTATTTTTTCAATTGAAGCAAAGAGAGATTATTAATAAAAAAAAAAAAAATCCTCCAGAGGTTAAGTTTCTGCCTTCCTGAAGTCAATACACAGCTGGTCTTACATTTCAACAGACCTGGGATTTCTTGCTAGCGCTACAAAAGACAAATCTGTCTCTTCAGATACTTGCATGGGGCAAGCAAACAAAACTGAGAACAGGATATTATTTAGGAAGATCAGATTATTGTCTTCAAATACCACTGCAGACTCTGAAAGGATGAGCATAGAGAGCATTGCAATGGGGAACAGACATGGGGTGTCAGTGGCTCCAGATTAAATACACCACCCACTCCCACAAAGGGACATCCCAAGATTGGGAAGGCTCTTAAAAACTACATCAATTCCCAGACCTCTGACAAGGACTGATGTAGCTTAAAAGACGTGTGGGAAACATCACATGTGGTTACAGAAAAAGCAGTGAGAAAAATAATTTGGGGTTTGGGAAGGAGTAGGAAGGTGCAAGAAGGGGTTGGTTTCCTACCAGTCACTCTGAAAGGTGAGCAGAAATGCTCAGCCCTTGATTCTCAGGCTTAGCACATCCGATGGGACTTGAAGAACATTCTAAACACCAATTTCCAGATACTGCCTTGTGGCAAAAACACCCATCATATCCCTGCTCACCCTTTGCATTCCCTCCGCGCCACCCAAAGACATTGCATTTATTTCAGGGGTTTTTTTCCATCCCACCACTGGCTTCACAGGGGAGGTTGTTTGCCACAGGTGCTCAGAGCCGTAGAAACCAAGCTGTGAAAACTAACTGTACTAGCTCTTCTAGTTGACCTTTTTTGTTCAATTTTCCTGTTCAGCAAAGGGGAAAAAAACCCCAAAAAACACATGACATTCCACAGAAACAGGGAAACAGAGAACGCGGACAGACTAGTGCAAAACAACATCCACTCTTTGCATACCTCAGCACTAGAGATTATCAAAATGTCCACTGCGCTCAGTAGCAAAGTAACTTAATTTCCCAGCTGCCTGCTATCAAGCCCTTCCTTTGCTGGCCCTCTTGTAAGATGAGAGCTGAAATAATCCAGGGAACTGTCCTGCTGTAGCCTGAAAAGTCAGGCTCTCTTACTCTTTCAGAGAGGCAAAGCACACTATTAAAAACGCCCAGTATTCACGTGAAACTTTAACAAATAAAGAAGCTTGTTTAAAAAATTTGCAAATTTTGCCTTGTGTAAATTTATAATAGCTCATTAGTTGTGTGAGACTTCTCAAGATGTGGAAGAAGGAAGCCACAAAACAGGGATCTCTTTAAAAAGAAGGATGGGGGAGCAGCACAAAGGAACAGTCACTAACCCCAGAGTTAAGAAAGTGCAGGGCCAAAAGGTGAATAACAGAACATTTGGCTCAGGCTGGTATAAATTTAATACTCTGCACTTACTAGTGCACAGATTAGGAACCTGGCCCTTCCTAACACTGGAAAACTCTGTCCTCAGGAAGATCTTGAATCTTTTCTGTCTATTAGGGAAAGCACAAATTCAAGCAGCCCTTGGAAATCACTTCCTCAAAGTAAAGCACAGGGGTTTTCACATCAGTACACCTACAGACTTCCACCACATTATGGCCACTGTGGTCATAAAAGTTATTTTAAGCATGGCCTGTAGCAATAAATTAGTTTTAGTGCCAATAATTTTCTCTTTGTAGCTGGGGAGCAGGAGGAGTTTCCCCATCATGATGTAATCAGAAGTTACTTTGAAGCTATATTGAAACTTGGATTCATTAAATTTTAATCCCAAGAGGAGGCAGAGCACACCATAGACACAGCCTCTGAAACACCTAAAACTTGTATCAATCTCTTGATGTTTTCCCCCATACTCACACACATCAAATCCCACTGTTTATAGCCAATCATAAAACCAGATACTCTTTCAGCAGTGCATGCTGTCCTTTCCCTGGGAATCACAAAAGAGCCACAGCATCGAGACATCTGGATGCCAGAATCTTCAGTCCACCTCCCCATCTTCTCAAATGTCATTTCTTACCTATGCCTTTACACTTGCCCCCAGTTAGAATCACTGACTAGCTCACCTAGTCCCCTGGGATCAAAGCACTGCACTCTTGGTGATGTTTTCCAGTCTCTTCTGATATCGCCCATCAAGGTCAGAAACCTTCTGCTCTAACTCAAAGCAACTTGTCACACAATTCAGCAACTTTGACCTTTTTTCTTCTACTCCATCATTGGTACTGACCACAGTCCTGGAACCCCTCATTATTGACCTCTACTTCACGAATTAATGGTTTATTACAGTACAATGAAGCACATTAAATCACATGCCAAGTTAAATCTACCTAAAAAAAAAAAAATCAATGCAATTATGAAAAGCAAGGTTTGTAATAGCCTTTATTAGTTAGTAATGCATGTATGGAAAAAGGAAAAAAAAAAAGAGAGCAAACCTGTTTTCAGGCCAGCCATCAGGTCTAACAAAAAAAGTGACATGTTATTTTGAAAAGAAGCATCAAGCACCTAATAGCCTGCCTAGTCTGCAGCAGGACAAGGTGGCAGCTTCCTCAGGGCCACTCTGGTCCTTCAAAAGAATCTGCAACGCTCCCAATAGAGTATAACCACTAATTCCTATTTAAATATACAAAAAAAAACCCAAGAAAACAACCAAAACAACCTCCCCACCCAAAAAACCAGATTCAAACAATAAAACACATTTTTATAGCACTGGTCACTACCACCTTACTACCACTTTTCTTGTGATTTATTCCCATTGCACTCATGCACATCACCATGGGCAATCCAGTCTGGAGCAGGACTCTGGCCAGGACAGAGCTCAGGACAGTCTGAAAGGCAAGGATTTCTGGAGACCTTGGCCTAGGTATTCTCCTCAGATCCTACATGAGAATAACAAACACGACAGTTCCTTTGCTGTAGGGCAAGGTCCCTCCCTCAGTTTCCTGTAGGTGATGAAGGGTACCAATGATGGCCAAGTACTCACCAGGAGCCCTACTACAAAATAATGTTTAATCAATTTCTACCCAGCTACTCCCAAGCCTGAGCTAGGAATCAACTTTCTAAAAGGTTCCACTTCTTTAAAAAAACCCAAAGAACAACAAAATCCACCACTTAACGTCTATAAAGGTCTTCCTGCTAATGTTTCTTTTATTGAAGTCTATTAAAAAGTAATGCTTTCAATAATGCCTCACAGTAATGCCCTTCTGAAAGTTAAGGGTGTACAAAAAGGAAATCCTCATGCTTAAATACCTTCCAACTTTGCTAATTATCTCTCTTCCTCTGTTTCATAATTTTGGAGCAAGGGTGTTTGCCCTTGATCTGATCCCAGATTCTCTTTGACTTCCTTGTATCACCTCATCTGTGCTTTTATTTGACTTACTAATAAGGAGCTGATTCTGCAACATGGCACACGTAAGTACAGAAGTTAATTAATATTCATTGTAGGCCAAGAGCAGGATTTACACCACAAACAAAAGAGCCTAATCCTGGGCTAACAAATCATACAGAGAAACAAACACGAAACGCTCAACCTCCCTGCAAACTGGAAAAAAACCCAAAAAATCCCCCCAAAACCCCACCATGGTTACATGGATACTTTTCCTTGGCTCTGTATTAACCATTCTCCATATCTCTCATATTCCCACACTATTTTTGCCTGGCAATTATGATCAAACCAGAGTAACTTCAATCAACATTGCTAGACAACAAAATGAGGACATTAAAAATCTTCATGACCAGAAGGGACTTTTGTGCATCCCATCCAGAAAAAAAAAAAAAAAAAAAAAAAAAGGTAAAAGCCTTTAAGTTTACCAAGAATGCCTAAAATTTTGTCTTGCTACTAGCAACAAAGCGTTTCAATTGTGTTTGGTTTTGTTCACTGCATAGAGTCATTACCAATGCTGAACACACTCAAACATAAAATCCCTCTGAACAAACAATTCCTAATCCAATGTTTCATCATTTTAATCATACCACCAGAATTTTTCTGGGAAAAACAAATAAAATCAGAAATCTGCTCTAACCATTTAAAACAACATTCATTACATTGTTATTTTATGCATTCAAAGCTACTTTCAGGCTTGCAATTGTGGCCACAAAATACCAATTCATGGTGATGAATGAAAAGATAAAACCTCAAATTGGTAAACAAATTCAAGAAAACTGTGAATTCAAGAAAAATGTGAATAAAATGTGAAATACTGTTCATCATAGGCTGAAAGAGGCTATTCCACATCTTTGCATGGAGGAATAAACCTGGGGCCAAATCACAAAACTCAAGATACGAGGTTATGATGGAAAAGCAAAATACATCTTACAAACCAGGCTTAGGAAAAAAAATGGAGAAAGCTTTTGCTGTGTTCAAAGCAGGTTTAATGCAAACCCGTGAAGCTCTTAAAAACACTTCTCCTTTCTTCTCTTCCTCACCATTTCTCTCCTTCACAGAGCAGAAATCTGGCAGTATTCCCCACAGAGTAAGACAATTCTGCGGCCTCAGGATCTGCAGAGGACAACAAATGCACCCTAAACTGAAGCCGCCCATTTGGCAGGAAGGAAACCAAATTTTTCTGCTACTAGAAACTAGAACTCAGCCCAGCTGAAGTGGGTGAAGCTGGGACCAAGCCAGCAGGTGCCCAGTCTTAAACTCTCACTAAACACACAGACGTGTGAACACAGAATGTCCGCGCATGTTGTGGCTTTACCTAAAAGCTTCAACATTCGTATCACTGCAATTTATTTGACAATCTATTAAAGCACAGCATAAGAAACTGGGGACAACACCATTTAAGCCTTTTGATAAAGCAACAGTTACCAGCCTAACTGGAAGCTGACCTTTTCCAATTGTTTGCGGGGGATGTGATGAGGTGAGAAACTCTAGAAGTGTCTCCAGCCTGCCAGGTAACCCACTGCATTATTTACATCGCCCAAGCAGTGTCATTTGTCTTGAACTTCAAAACAATTTGTGCACCCTTATTAGAGTTTAATAATAAATCCACAGTTTCCCCTCTGTTTGCTTGGATGAAATAAAGACTGCTAAAATAAAGGAAGGACGTACACGGCAGACACACAGGAAAAAGAAGAGAGAGAAAACTTTTGATGCATCAAAATCACACTCCAGAGGAAATATTTTCACTTCCCAGGAGGCTCAAAACGCTGCTGTCAGTGTCTTGCCATGCCAAAAACACCCCCAAACATAAACCAGCTACTTCAGGTTGCCCACCTTATAAAAAAACTTAGAAAATTTATCAATTATGTCAGTGGATTACACCAAGCACATCCTGTGCAAAACTCCCTGCAAGCTTCTAGGAATTGTTTTAAAACAAGGCGGATGAAAAAACGGGCCAAAGGAAGAAGTAAATGACAGCTCTTAACAAGAATGTTTCTAGAAGACCAAAGCTAATACTGTCTTTCACAGCCCTAAAACACTGAAAACTCATATAAAGCAAAAAAACCCCAAAATATGCTGGTGATGTCTATTTGTACAGGAATTTTCTTATGAGGTAAGAGATAAAGAACATTAAACACACTCTTCAGAATAAGAAATGGAGAGATGTTTTGTTGCTTTACAAGAGGGCGATATTACCCCGATGAAGACGAGTGTTTAAAAAAAACCTTCTGTTGGATTTAAATCAAAAGAAAAATCTTCCTCAGAAACAAGAAATAGACCTCAAGATGCAAAACTGACATCTGTTTTATTAAAATGCAGACATCCTCGGGAGATTAAGTAATTCTGCATGGTCTCACACATCTAAGGATTCCTAGAGCAGGATTTGAATGGAAGATTTAAGTCAACTCAGGAACACAAATAGAGGTGGCTTCCATCTTCATCACTTTGAGCTTTTCCTCTGTTGAGTATATGGAAACATCCACTATAGAAATTTTGTTTCTAGTATTAATATTACTATTAGAGTTGCAAATTTCATCAAAATAATTTACAGGCTTAACATGACAAGATGGGCTTTATCAAAAGAGCTTTCAAGATGTTGGTCTGAAAAACAATCTTCCCATGAAGACAAAAGCACAGCAGTCACCGTGTTACTGAAGGTCTATCTCCAGCCTAAAAATGAGTAAGTTAAAATGTACTTACAGAAATCTAAATTTAAAATGTATTTACATTTTAGCCAGAAAAAGAAACAGTCTGCTTGTCCAAAGACCCTTTCAAGCTTTAAACTACAATATTATCTTTTTCTTTTTTTTTTTTTTTCCCTCCTATCACAGGCTTAAATTTAATTAAGATTAATTTGATTTACTGGTCCTCTAGGAATTGGACAAACATAATTAATACATTAGGCCGAAAATTCAAACTTTTATTAATGGGCTCAGGCAACTCCACAGGGACCCTCAAGTCTTTCAAAAAGTTAATCCTCATGTAAGTGTTGTGGCTTCAAACACTGGGCTTTTCAGTGAGAACATGCAAAACTCTCTCCCTGCCCAAAGGAAAACAAAGATGTGGTAATTCTCCACAAAGAATTAACAGAATAATAGCTGGACATATAGTGAAAAGGTTCTTTGTCTGGGGCGGCATAAATGCATCTCCCTGCATAAGAGATGACTGTGTTAACTGGAGCACTGCTTATTCTGTTACACTAAATATTGCCTCAGGACCTCAACCAGCCATGACATGGCAAGGCTACGTGCCAGTTTATCAAGTCACTTCAGAAGAATGACACTCAGGCCGGCATCCCGAAGTTGTAAGCCTTTCCTCGCAGGAATTTAATGTAGATGCAGGATGACCTCGAGTACAGCAGCAGAACCAGGGCAAAGCATTCAGTTTGTGCCCGTCACCTCCTGCTCCAGACTAAGGCAGCCCTTCCCTGAGAGAGGACACAGCCCCACTTACAACGCAAAAACTTGTCCGCAGTAGCTCTAAGTTTTACCATCCACAGCATCCATAAATTAAGTCAGTAAACATTTGCTCAGCAGTGATGCCGGGCCAGTGGCCTCACGAGATCCCCCTGATACTCCCTTGTGAAAGCAGGGAGACTAACACACTCCCCAGTCTCTAGGACAAACAACACTGGGACAAATTCCCTCGGGAAAATTAGGCAGGAAGACGTTGTATTTATAGAAAGGGGAGTTAAAGTCACTTGGTGCCTTTTTTTTTAGCCACTCATTATTTATACTGATACCAGCAATCACGGGATGGCTGCAGAAGGGACCAAGAAAGAAAGTTGTCCTCACGGTGCTGTCAACATGAAACTGGGAATTTAAATACCTCCTGCTGCAGTGAGTTGCAATCCGTGGCAAAGCTTTGTCCCCAGAATGCTTCAGATTTTCATGAAACTGCCAGAAATGAAGACTGCATGCAGTGGGCAAAACCAAACACAGTGGGCACAGATGGATTAGAAAAAGAAATACCTATCACCAACTGCAGAAATGCTGCAGTCCCAGGAAAATGAGAATATTATGTTTAATGTTCCTGAGAGAAGTAAAAATGTTTTGCATACAAGGCTTACTCAGAGACATAACAATTCACAGAATTAAAAACATGACATATTTTTCAGCCTAATTCTTTTCTAGGTACTCGAAGTGCATTTTTCTTTGCACTGCAACCACTCAATGCTGATACAACAAAGAGCCTGTCAGTCCTGTAAATCATATCTTTAAGTTCCAGTGAGACATGATTATGTGTTATTCAGGTTACACGTGCATTCTTCTTGACAATATGAAAGCTGGCAGTCCTCTAGCCAGGCAAGAAAATAATTATTTCCCCATATATCAATGCTTAGACAGTTCCTAAAACCCTAACTTCAGCTTGGCATATTTTTTTTTTCAGAAATCTGCAAATCCTTTGTGATTTGACAGCTTCCAGTAGTATTTTCACAGTGAACTTCCTTGCAAAACCAGTGCTGAAAATTACATTCCTCTGTCACAACCTAAAGGAGAACTTTTTGCCCCAGATGAGCACTTCCCAGGGCAAGCACTGGGACACAGCAGCAGACGCAGGAGCGCTCTGGTTAGCTTGTGCCCAACGAGGAAGAAAAGATTGATATCAAAGTGTCTGTAGTTGTCATTTTTCCTCCTGGAAAGCTGTTCCAAGCTGTAAAAAGCCCCACATTTCACCGTGTTATGTTCCAGCTTAAGCAAAACAGCAGGACAAGGAGGGAGCTTGGGCAGACGTTTCCCAAGGCGGATTATCTGTGGCCTTGCACAGTCATCCTCAGTCGCTGTCCTGGGGGTATAAACTATACCTGCTCTACCAAACTGCATGGTTATTTGTATTCCAGTCAGGACGGATATGCAAAGCACCAACAACAGATTTCTAATTATAACTACGTAAAACACCACCCCACTCCCAAGTATCAAACATCTCAAAAGAGAAGAAAAAAAGAACTGTGGTTGTGCACAATAGCTCTCTCCTCCACCTCCAGGAAAGGCAGAAAGTTGACTACAAGCTTTGTGTTTTTAAATACTTTACACTTGCCTCCTCTCCGGGGAGATTTACAGAGGAAACAAATTACCTATGACTTGCAAGCTGGTAACAGAGCTGCTCTGCAAAAATGTCTCAGCTCAGGTCACCACCCTAAATTTCTTTGCATCTCTAGCCTTCTGCAAGTTCAACTTGTTTACCAAAACCGGCTCAAAAAACCCCCACCAAACCCACGACAACAACCAAAAATAACCCCCAAAATCTAGAGAGGAATATTCTCCAAGGGCAAAGAAGAATTGGCAGGATTAGTTGAGAACTAGATTCCCTCCCGTGCTTCTTGGGGAGGGAGGGTGGGGGGTCAGGGGGGGAAGAATCCTCACCTCACAATATCCTGGCAAATGGAAGATACGGAGTTTTCTACCTCCTGAAATGGGAAAATGGTCCTTTACTTATCAAAAAGTCAAGGAAACCACCATGAGCAGAGCCCAAAGAAAGATCCACCTGGTCTTTATTTTTTACCCCAAAGGCGCCAGAGCCATCACTCAATGCCACAAACCAACTGACGACGAGAAGCAGGCAATAGGAAGCCAACGGCTGGAACTGAATAAGTAGCAAAAAAAAAAAAAATATCACCAAAAAAAGCCTACAAAAGTTGAATGCAGCAAGCTACCAGGATTTGGCCATGGTGAGAAAGACCCTTTGAAGGTTTTTTGGCGATCAGTCCAGGCACATCTCAACCACACACGCACATGAAGTACACCAACAACAGGGGTTGCCATCCCTCCCAGCCCCTCTCCAGAACGTGAGGCTGGCTGCTGTCTACAAACAGCTCACAGATGGTGCTAAACCCCTCAGCCAGACTGAAAAGAAACCCAAACATAATTCAATCCAGCTGCAAGCTCAGGGAGGCACTCAGCCTGTGCTCTGCTCCATTGAGGGCTTGGGGGCACCAACAGGGTTGGCTCACTGTCCTGCCACAGAATGACTGGTAAAAGATCACCCAAAATAAGAGAGAATCTCTTACACAGAAGGAGAAAGAGAGGAGCCATCACATTCTTGCGTGTGGGAGATGCTGGCTTCCTAAAAAATCTCTTTGGATTAGAGTTTGGCAAAAAAAATGAATAAAAATCAAAGAGAAGGGTATTATTCTTACTATATAATGTAAAAATATTTACACAGTGGTTCCTTAGACTTCATCCCCCTGAAGATTTCCTTCTTTCCTTTAAGTCCACCTGCAGCCCCTTCTACTCCTGTCATATTCTTAGGAAGGGGGCCATCACAAAAGGAGATGTTTGAACTGCCCTGGACAAGGCCCAGCCTCCAGAGCACCAGCTCTGAAGGTGAGCTCTTACCTGTGTGGTGCTTCAGAAGGAAACAATGCCCAGGCAGGGCACAGGATGCCAGCTGCTTTATGGGTAAGAGAAAGTGATTTCCAGGAGCCCAAACCCAGCTGTGCAGAGAGCACCAGCACCTGCAGTGACACATCTGGGTGTCCACGTGTCACGCTCAGCTCCTGAAGTGTCCCCTTCCCACAGCCAGGGCACTGATGGAGACCAACAGCTTGGACCAGACCCTCCATCGGTGCCCATCAGCACATGGGAAGCTCTGGAGCAGCATCTTCTTAAGCTCACTCAACACAGAAGGAAATCACGGACAAACAGGCTGCAGCAAAGGGAGGCAGAGACAGAAGGAGGGATTCCTTTTCCTCAGTACACCAGAGACGGTGTTTTAATGGAGTTCACAGCCCCAACACATTTGCAGAGAACTACTAGGAAGTTAAATGAAGTGTGCACACCTTACTCAAGTCCCCGGTGGGATGTACAGTTACCATAGCAACTTTCAAGGTCCAGGACAAACCAGATTTCTGATGCTCCACACCACTACAACTGTGGGAACAACATGGACAAAGAGAACTATTGATACATTGCTATTTTAAGTACCTGAAAAAAACCAAAAAAAAAGTAAGCAAAAATATTTCACTTAGGATTGTAAACCCAGTATTTTTTTCTAGGAAGTCAAGAGAAAACCTTGTGCACAACAGACATTCAGAAGCAAGAACACAATGAGATGTGAGGGGAAAAAAAAGTCATCAAGGAGAACAAGTCCCCACGAGCTTAAAACTGGACATTCAGCACACTTCCATTATACGAAAGCACATCCTTCAGTAATGTTATCTAGCATGAGAGTTGTAAAACTGTAATGCCTAGTGCAATACCTCAAAGGCTGATAGGATAAAAGCCTTCCTTAAAATTGGGTCATTAGTTCGTACAGGAAATGTGACTTTACTTGGAAGAGATCCTTCATTCACTAATTAGCATTAGTACTTTAGTAAGAGAACAGTTCAGTTTTAGTCTGAGCCAGTCTCACCACTGTGCTATAGAAATCAGTTTTGTTGATTGAAGCAGCATTCTCTTGCACAAACACTGAGCTGCAGCCTAATTGCTACAATGGGAATGGCTTTCCTTTATAAGCATTGCTGCAAATGTCCAACTTCATTATTTATACCTTTTCTGTTAGAAATTTCTCATACTTCTATTCAACTGATTCCTCGTTTCCTTTTATTCAACATTCAAACCTGATGTGAAGAGTTCCTATTAATAATTCAGAAGCATCCTCGTTTTACTGATGGATGAACTTGGATACTATTTCTTTAAATATGATTGCAGTACTAAGTATAACACCAGCAAAAAAGCTGGCAAAATCTGCCTTCCTTTGGGATAAATGGAAAAAAATTATGTCTTGTTACCATCACAGAAAACTGATGTTCCTGTAAATTATGACTCATTGAATATTTTGTTGTGTTTTTAATTTTTTTTTTTTCAAGGAATCGTTAACAGCACTTTTTTCTTCAGGAAGTTTAAGGGTTGCAAAACTTCCTTTTCCTCACAGTATCATTATCTGTCAAGGAAAAGCCTCCAAGCTGTTGCATGGGAGGTTGAGAGAACCTTGCTTTAAAAAAGCTGGTCTTTAGGCAGACAGCAACAAGTCTTAGTTTGTTTCAGAGAAATAAATGGGTTATTCAGAGGCAGCATGGAAGTCACAAATCCATTAGTAAAATCCGGTCTGTCCTAACCATTCCCATCACCTTGAAAGTCACCTTTGCACTCTCTATTGGGTTCAGACTGCTGAATTGCTGCTGCAAACTGAACTCTATTTAAGAAAAAAGCTTAATTGAGATTAATTTGTAATTATGCTGTTTCAATTCTATTTATGAATTTCAGGGTGTATCGATTTCAGTGTTCTATAGTTCTCCACAGCTTGCAGAAACGTTAACCAGCGACACAACTACGTGGCAGATCAGAACCAAGACACATCTACAACCTGCTGAGAGAAGAGGAGAGTTAAAAAAAAAGAAAAAAAAAAAAATTGAAAATCACACTTTGTCAGGTCAGTTTCACAGTTTCTGAAATGCCAGTTGTACATTTTAGCACACCACTAGTCTCCAATGGTGAAGGCACTGCCAATCAAAGACTCCCATCACAAGCAAGCTCTGGGCTTGTGTTGAGGCATGGGAGGGGGAGAAGAGGGCGAATAATCTGTGTACTGGGAACACACTTAGACACAATGAAGTGGAAAACCAATGAAGAAATTACAACATGCAGGATCACCCACTCCAGCCTGGTAAAACAAGCAGCATCAGTGCTGCGCTGAGGGCCAGCTACAGCTCCAGGCAGCCAGGGACTCCTCCTGTCTTTCTGCTCTTTTGGCTCACAGCCCTTTCAGATGAGAAAAGTGACAACGTGTCAGCAGTGCCCACGTGTCCTGAAGGCTTCAGGTCCTTTAAAGATAGATGGAGGGTCACGGCCTTCATTCCCCAGGTCTGTACTTTTAAGAATCATTTTGCACACCTTCGGTGTACGTGTGGACCCTCAAGAGCCATTACAGAAGCTTGGCTTTGAGTCAAGCTTTGCAACTGCTCTCTTAAAAGCCTAATTTCTCAAGAGCTCATTCCCCCTCCCCAAAAGGAGGATTCCCAACTTTGGTTCCTCTTGAGAGAAAAATGTAGTGTCTTCTGCAGTATAATCCTCAGCTAAAGCGTCGGATCCTCCCATTAAACTTTGATCTTAAAGCACAGTATTTTCCTGAATCATCAAAAAATGCCACAACCTGTAGGCAAAGCTCCCAAAGCCTCTCCGAGCTGCAAGGCAGCTCTCAGCCCTCACTGTCCAAGCTCTCCTCACTACAGTTCCCTCTCCCTTTCCCCATGGGAACAACATTTAAATTCGAATGCTGGTGCCTCATGTTTCATCCCCGGCAGATGAAGCAGCATATCCATTTCCAGCACTAATAAGTTTAAATGAGTAGTGACAGTTTCCAGTCATGCAGAAACATAGGCAGACTCAGATGTCATTCTCAAAATGGTAACTGATTTGAGAGGGAGCATCACAGCCAAATTGCCAAAATAGACCTTTGCTTTTAAATGACTCATTAAAATCCAGGGCAAATCAAAGGTCCTGATAGCACAAGGATTATTAGAAAAAAAACCAACCCCACCATATTTAATGTGTTAGCTAAGATGTTAGAATCCTCAAGAAGATAAAGCAATTTTTGTTTCAAACAAAAGTACTTATCTTTGTGAGAAAAGACAACTTATTATTAATTCAAGATAAAATCACAGTACTGGAGGTGAGCCAGTTTATTGTTTTCACAAGACTTAGCAGACTGAACCAAGATAAAAGAAGAATCCCAGGGCTTTAAGCTAAAAGCTCCGATTTCCTGAGTGGCAGCACTGATATTCCCCACTTCAGACCTCTGCTTGGTACCACTGTCTTAGGCTCACCAGGCACCATCACCGGGGATTGAATTATCAGGGGTTGTTGGGGTAGTAGTTTTGGCTTTTTTAGCTGGCAGTGAGGTCTGCAGCCGGCACATAAGATCTGAAGACTGTAAAAATATATAGAAACAAACCCTCCATCCATACAGTGGATGCTACGAAAAACACAGGGGCCATCAGGAAGAAAATGAGAGATGTTAATTAAATTTCCCATTTAGCTGTTAGCCTTTGCAGGGCTAAGTCCAGCTGAAGAATTGAGTGCAAACAAACTGAAGAGCCTCATGGCTGGACACCCTGGAAGCTGTCCTAGCTCTCAACAGTCAGATCCTGATGTTTTCAGTGGAGATGAAGCGAGCCTCCCACATCACCATTCTGCTCATTTCCCAGTCTGCAGCCCCCACTTCTCCATCTCCACTGCACTTAGCGCTGCTAACACACCCACCTCTACAATGCCAGTACTCAATTGTGTGACAGCTCCTTCGACAGCCTTGCAAGTGACAGGAAACTGGGACAGATTTCAACAGAGAAGAGCTCAGACAAGTTTACAGTAAGCTTGCTTAGCTTTGTTTGAGGCAATAGCAAGTAGCAAAATCGAGGATGAGCTGTCAAATTTAATTAATTAGAAATCCCAAACAGCCAACTTTGCACACAAGAGATCTCAGCTACATGTAAGATTAGCAGCCCCAAAATAAAGGTCCAAGTCCTCAGGTTCACTTCACTGGGGTGCAGGGAGCATCCAAAAGATGTTATACATCATTAAGCACTCACATCAATTCTGAATTTCCATCTGTCACCTGAAACCTACGGCTGAACAGAATAAAATCAGAATCAGCCCAGATCAAACAGGACTTCCTGCCTCTCTTCACTGTACAGTCCAAAGACAGTAGCATTTTGAGATTTCTTTGTAGTGCTACCCCAGTGACATACCAATGAGATAATGCAATTCCTGAGGACTGCAGAAGAACATTAAGGAACATAAAGAGAGACAAAAGAGCCCATTAAGTTGGTTTAGATCCTCTCCCTCTCCTTTTCCTAAAAATGTCCTCTCATCTCAGATAAACAGAGGATTTTTCTTGGTTTATTTGCTTTTATGTCTGGAGTTAGACATTGCCTAGCAGAGTTTACATGAAAACATAATTCTTGTTTAAAATAGTACACACTTCAAACAAAAGATGTGTCTCACAGGAAGATGAGGACAGAAAAAAAATAACAAGAATGGTGACAAAATTCTTTTAAATTGTTTCCAAATGATCTAAGTTTCCATTAAGAAAACAAGAACACAAATTATCTTGGGGTTTGCTTTTTTTTTTGTTGTCGTGGGTTGTTGTTTTTTTAATTTGAGATTTTTGAGCCTCAACCTCAAAAATCATTAAAGTGAAACAGGCAGACAGACAACTTGTTCTATTAATACCAGTGGAACAAACAAGTACTTAGAGATCAAGGTTGTGAAGCTGTAGAAACCCTCTCACCCACAGCTGAACAACTCATGAACATCGCTACCAATCTTTATCCCTGGGCTGAAAAATACCTTCAAACTCATAAAGGTAAGTTTCAGGCAATTATTGGTTCGTTTTCCTGGTTTTTTTCTTTCTGTCAGAGCAACAGCTCAGTGCATTTCTGGGAGCTCTAGGGGGAATGTGTGCCCAGAGTGGAGAGCGCACACTTGGATCAAGAATACTGATCACACACGGTTTCTAATCAGTGAGTGCAGTATCACCATCCCAATGCCTATTAAAAACAAAAATAAATTCTGTACAACAAAAATGACCCCAAGCTCCAGATATGCATCATTTTTAAGGTCAGTTGGTCCCTGAAGGCACATGTCTCTTACAGGGTAAGAACAGGGGAATAACTGGAAGTCTCTGTTGTTTTATGTCATCGTGGCAAGAACACTGCCCCAGAACATTTCCTCATTACTGGAAGCAAGAGTTCCATGCAGTGAGAGTATAAAAAGCAAGGTCATCTGTAAAATTACCACGTATTTTTCTTTACAACCCAAAGAAGTCACTGCACTAAAGCCCTGTGAAGAAGGTTTTAAGACCAAAGAGGACTTACATGGCTTGTGACACATTCCCACAGAAATCTAATTTTTGGACTCAATTTACTAAATTGCCTGAAGTGACATCTGTAAATCTTGTTTGATAGAAGCCATGAGCAAGACGTGACAATACTGAAAAAAAACGTTATTGCTGGCATTACTGGAAATACTAGCACAGCATGCATCTGGACATCTCAGAGTCTGTACAACACCAATTCCACGCTCTAGGAGACAGGAAGGCCACAAATCTCTCAAAAATCAAAGTAAACCTATACAAGGACCTCCCCAACACTTCCATGGATTCCCCACACAGGGTAATACGGCCTTTAACTCTTAGAAACTGCTGTGCAAACAAGTGCCTCAGTCTGCCACGTGAGCAAAAAATGATTACACAGACAAGTACACAGTGGTTCAGAAAGTGATGTGAGTTTACACAATTTATCCAGTGAGGCATGAAGGATAGAAGCAGAGACTCCAGGATCAGCTGCTTTTAGCCTATGAAGCTTCTGGGGAAAAGGTGTGTGTCTAGAGGAGGAAACCTGGATTGCATCTGCTATGTGCCAAAAAAAAAATATATATGTATAAAATTGTATATATAGGTACATACAAACAACAGCATCTAGAGGGTGGCACTACATTCTGGCATTCACATGATTCACACACAGAATCACCAAAAATTCACTCATGTACTTAGTGAAAAATGCCAATGTTTGCCAGGGGCAGGTATTTTAAATTACTCTGTCTATCTTCCTCCAAGGGGAAAGCCAAGGAAACTTGATTAATATTTTTCTGCTAGAAACAGAAGGGCAGAAACTCTCCTCCTTCATACACTCTGGAGGTCGAACTAGATGATGTAATGATCTCTTGTGGCTTTAAACAGGTTTTATAGATTATTTGACTTAAAAATAGACACAATGTTTAAATAATAACATTCTCCTGAAATTGAGTGCCTGGTACAACAAGCCTCCAGTCACTGGCTAAGATCTGGAGGGACTATGACCATACAGAGAGATTTGTAACAAACCAAAGGGAAAATCCTGGGTAGATATTCCAAAACCGAATACTTGACTCTCTCCAGCTGAAAAGCAAATGATACATGATACATAATTCTGATGTATGATATATATCTTCTGTGTAGCCTGCCTCAGCTAGGTGCAGATCTCCATAAAATCGTGCAGATGGAGGATGTATCTACAGTGCAGAACCATTCCCAGGTTTGGGTACCGCCACAGCAGCAAGAACCTCCACCCTCAGCCAAGAGGCACAGAAGCCACGGTGTCCCATGAAATTGGAGCTTGTTTCTGGCACTGGGACAGTGCCATTAAAATCAGCTTCTGCGTGCCTGCACTGTCCTGACACCTCTGCTGTAGGCACTGCCCTGATAATTCAGGTCAAAGCCTGTCACCATACCACGGCTGCCAGAGGTCACACCGTCATGGCTCAGGTGAGGACCCAAATCCATTAAGTGAATCAATATGCGTTGCCTTTTTGCTCCTTTTTCAAGCACAAGGCCAGAGGAGGAAGTACAGGGGAGAGGTGTTGCCATCTCCTCAACGGAATTGTTCCTTGTTGGCCACACCACTATTCAACTTGTCAGAGGCAAAACAGCAACACAGCAAACCTCACCAACTTGCATGAACTGCCTGCAAGTCCACTGGGTCTCACTTAATTCCACAAGCCACTGAGTACACGAACAATGGGAATTGGATTACTTGGCTCGTATGCTTTGACAACAGCAATTTCATCTTATTTATTATGATAATTCATAAGGCACCACCAAACGCAGTGCAGAATCTCTTATGAAAATAATTACAGTCTCGTAATGCAGGATCTCATTGAGGCACACCATAAATTCCTTGACAGTTAGGGAACAAGCCAAAGACTTTGTGCAAATGAAGGATTAGCAAGGTCTCAACACACACATTTCCTTGCACTTAAAATGTGCAAGGAGCAGACCTTATCAAATCAGCATTTCATATGATGCTTTAAAATGATAGCCCCTGAGGCAGATTCTTTTGTACTTCAAAAGATAGTTGTTACCATGCTACTTATAAGCTACAGTCTAGGATAACAGAAAAATAAATTCCTATCTAATTGTTCTACCACTGTATACGGGGAGCATAAAATAGTGGCTCTTTCCCACAGCTGTCAAAAATCCCCAGACTTTTATTCACAATGAGGTGTCACCAGTCTCACACAACGAAGTGAGAACAGCTCCAATACAATGCTATGAATTGTCTTCCACTTGGCCACTGAAAATATTTTGAGCAGTAACCTTTTCTGAACCTACCATTCAGCATTTGGGCTGTTTCCACATGTGCCTCAGGGTTATCTTGCCTGCCCCTGTGTGTTTAAAGTGCTTCTATTTCTATGCAGAACAACTTTGTGGTTGTACATTTTATGGTTGTTTTTAAAGTAAGATTTGCCTAAAACTGAAAAAAAAAAAAAAAAAGAAAAAAAAAAAGGGCTGGGGCCTTTTCTTCTTGGTGTTTAATAATGTTCAAAGTTGTCTGAAAATCTGCTTACACATAATCATGAAGGACTGAGTAAGTTCCCTGCTTTGCATCCTCTCTGTTTTCAAAGTCCCTGCAGTACAGCTGCCATGAAATCATGACATCCATGATCCAGATTTGTGTGATCTCTCAAACACTTTAACTAACTCAGGTCTTCATAAGTGGAACTGATCCAGAAGCTGTTAGGAAACATCCCTTGAAACTAAAACCCTCATTTTACTAACTATAAAAATATGATTAGAGACAGATCACTTGCTATAGGTAGTCTGACAGCCCAACTCAATAAATTAGAACCCCCTAAAACCCACCAGAAATATCTGCCAATGTTCAAATGAAGATCTCATAACAATTAAGAATGCTCAAAGAACTCGCAGAAGATGTTGCATTCTTCCAAACTTTTCCATCTTATCTCAAATGTTTACAGTAAAAAGAACAGAGATGTTTTCTTCAAACCACAGTTTTTATCAATCCTCTCCAACATTCAAGCAGCAAAATATTCTTCTTTTAATGCAACCAAGTAACCCCCTCTGAACCTCAGGAGGTGTTTGCAAAATAATTGTTCCCCCTCACTGCTCCTTTGTTATTACTTTATTTTTTCCACACTCTTATTACTTCAGGCAGAAATAACTCAGAGATATTATCATCAATTCACCAAAACAGAATTCCCCTGAATTTATTTTCTCTTAAGTTAGACTTTTACAATTAAATTGTACATTAGAGCTAAATCTAATGGCTTTCAACCTGGCTGAAACTGATTGGCTCACTAAGTCTACAGCTGAATTCCTCCCCCTCTCGTTTTGCTAACTAGAAGAGAAATGAATCTACCTTCAAGCCTGTTGGAATCAATCTTCTTTTCTCTTTCTCACAATTTATAAGCCAGAGGCTTAAAAAGTGTTCATATCCGCTTTTAACAAGCTGGTTATGTGAGATAAGCACACGAACATTCATAAAAATAGCTCAGCTTTAAGTCATGAATGTTTTACAAAAGTAGACCTTAAAATAAAAACCATAAAGGCTAACTGTGATTTATACCATGTTACTTTTCCTATACTACCAATTATCAATCACCCCTGAAAGAGCCCTTCTTTTACACGCCAGTGTCAAATGCTGCCAGCTCATTCCTAACCAGGGAGACACTGCACAGCACAGCCCCCACTCAGTCCTGGGACCTCTAAACACTGGACTTCTAAATACTGCAGAAGAGGGTTTATTCTTCTCCAGTTAGGGACTTCTACTTTATTATTATTATTATTATTAAATTTTTTTAAGTCCTTCACAAAGATCTCATAGCTGTCCCACACACTTTAGTTCAGTATGGTCTACACCATCACTTTGCCACCACCCTCAACGTCTCCTGAGTTCACAAAAACTGTATTAAGACAATGGCAATACAACCACTGCCACTGAAAGTTTTATTACTTCAATAACAACAAAGCAGCTGGTGGTAATAATAACACTACTTAGCATTTATATGCTGCTTTATATCTTCAAAAGCCTGTATAAATATTTGTTAATTAAGCCTCACAAAACTCCTGAGAGTCAGATATGTTTGTTGTTTATAAATACGAAAACTGAGACAGAGACAAAACAGCTGTTTCCAAAATCGAGAATTTTAGATTATTTTTAAAAAAGGAAATGGAGATGTCTGGACAATAACTTCCAGAGTTATAAAAGGACAGCTTAAAATACTCAAAGAACCCAATGGGACATAAACTCTCATGCTCTAAGCATCCACCTCCTCCAAAAACATCAGTGCTGTCCCTGGGAAGACACAGCTCCCTGCTGCCAGCTGCCCTAAGCCACTCACCACTGTGGAGCACAGAACCCTGGACTGCACAGGCCAGTAGGACCATTCCATCTGCCAAACCCTCAGCCTGGAGCTCCGAGTCCCTCTGGAGAAGCCAAACCTTTGATAAGCTGCACCAAATTGTGATTTCAACTGGTCACCACCAAAACTTGGCCTCAAGAGCAACTTGCCTCTCGCCCAGGGCAGGATTCTGCTCTGTCACTGCTTAAGGAACATAGGAACCCTTCTTTTTCTTGCATGTCAACGTTTAGCTTTCATATAAAAAGTGAGAAAAACTGTAAATTCTAAGTAGAAAAGAACTAATTCCACCACATACCGAAGGCACTTCTGAGAATATCTTGCATTCATATTCAGTAAGACTATTTACTGAACAGACTTCTTTGATGTGTATCAGACACCTCACTCACATAGGGAAAACAAATGCCTACACACACTGCAACATCTCCCAGTCGGGTCTTGAGCTCTAGAACTGCATGAAGAGAGCTTAAAATTATTGCCTTGACAAAGTACACAGAATTGTAGGGAAGACATGACTTAGCCCACAAAGACTTGACTACCCATATAATTTCACATACAACATTTCCCACTGAGAACAGTGGATCTGAAATGCTTTAGAGAAGGCATTGGAACGAAGACTAATGACACAAAAGGAGAAAAATAATTGGGTTTTGAGTATGCAAAAGCTTTACTGCAAGAAGTGTCACAAAGCTGAACACGGAGCTCTATGTGCAATTAAAGAGTGATGTAAAACAAAAAGGGAAGGGAAAACTTAGGGGTTAAATAAAGAAACAGAAGAAAAATACCAAAAACAACAGGAGACTAAAGTCATATCAAGACTCAAGAGTAGGATGGACCAGAATATGGAAGATGGCGAAGAAACATGGCTCAGGCAAGCGGAGAAGGAAGGAAAACATGAAGAGGTCACCCAGGGGCCAGGCTGAGCAGGGAGAGGTGAGACCACAGCTGAGGGCAAGGCCCACAAGGAAGCAGTACTTTAGCACAGAAGCAACCAGGAGAAGGGACACTGCGACTGCAGTGGAGAAGCTGTGTCTGTTTCTCGGCAGAGGCGGGACATTCGTCACCCAGGGGTGACTTACCTGAGAGACACGAAGGTACAAAGTGCAGGTTCGTCACACTGTCCTGCCCTCTCCATGTCAGATAGCACCAAGAGGCTAATTACCAGTTAGCCCCGATTTATTAGCCTTAACGAAGTTTGCTGCTAAACCAGAAACAGATCCCATTCTCTGCCTCCCAGCCCTCTGCCCCGGACAAGTCTTTATCCTTGAATACAGGAAGAGAGGGAAACAGAAAGATGAAACATCACACTGAGGGTTGTGAGAGCACAGAAAGAATTGCAAAGCAATAAATAATGCTGAAAGTGGAGCAGAGAGTAAGTAATTCCACTCTGGGAAAAGTGAGTCTGAGATGACATTGAAGGGAAGGAAGAAAACGTGTATTTAATGCACACCCTGCCACCCAATTCTGAACGTGAA
Organism: Lycocorax pyrrhopterus obiensis; assembly: GCA_014706295.1. Lineage (NCBI taxonomy): Eukaryota > Metazoa > Chordata > Aves > Passeriformes > Paradisaeidae > Lycocorax > Lycocorax pyrrhopterus. The sequence continues at coordinate 70,964,633 of JACSVZ010000015.1, read as the reverse complement.
ACACAAATGGATATTTTCATCTCCAGCTGAAGGCAGTACAGCGCACTCACTGGCTTCTCAAGACACGTTGTGCAAAGCTGAAAATTACTTTAGAGGCACAGGTATAAATGGTTGACTTCCCCATGCCATTTTTAAAATGGCACAGAAGATCATCAAGCTAAATTTTATTACCACATGATATCACAAACTCCCGATGATGTAACTCAATTTCCTTGCATCATCCTTGCTAGATCATTGAGTTCTCCATGTATCTCAGTGCCTAAGACAACGTACAAGACGAATGTCTCACTCCTTGTACAAAGGTCTCGCATTCACATGCTCTGAGTAATAGAACTGCACACTCAAAAATATTTTTATGATGTACACCGGGATTCTCCCAGGCACTGAACTCTTAGCAAATCCCTGCATTAACCAGACACTCAGAAACACCAAGTGTCTTTCTAACCCCTTATAGAGTAGGAAAAAAAAAAAAAAGCTTTCTCCAGGCTAATTACTTCAAATTATATTTTACACTGGAAACAAAGAGATCTTTGTCTCAGGAAATAGAGAAGACTACACCTCAGACACAATGTGGAAACAAATAAAAAGATCAGTGGCATCGGAAGAAGGTAGAGTACATTAGAAGGAAGAGCAAAGTCCTCAGTTTTCATGAAAGGAGCATTCAGAGGGATGAATTAAGCCCTCTCAACCACCCCAGAATGAAAGAACACCCTCATTAACCAAAGTTCACGTTTCAGGTGAAAGACAATCCACTAGGACCTCTAACGGAACAAATCACAGCAACATCAAAGTCTACCTAAAGTCACAACACTGATAAAGCTGAGATAATCTTGTATCTCACCAGGTACCTGCAAGTACTGAGGAGCAAATACACGTGCTCACAGACTTTCATTTCTCATGTTTTTTAGAACAAGTTTTATGCAGCTGTCCTGGGGAGGGGGTGTTAAATCCCATTCCCTAATGGGTGTGGGGCTGTCTAATGAACACCAAGCAGGTACTGCTAACATCTCACTCCCAGCGTCTCTTTGCACTCCAGACAATTTCTGGAAGGTGAGGGGGAGGAGAAGGCAGTACTGATGGGACAAGCAGCAAGCCTCATGCCTGATTTTCTACTTGGTCAAATATTTAAAAATGCTTTTACGTGCAGGAGCAGAAATCAAAGTAATAAATACAAACCCCCCAGGAGTCACTTCTTTATTTTCCAGTTACAAACATTCCTGAGCTACAGACAATAAGAGAAACTCTTGGAGCAGATTTAGGCTGAAGCATCCAGCAGCTACAGCAAACTCCAGCCCCGAGAACCAGCTCTGGCAGCTTCACAATTAAGTCAGCTGAGCACAGCTCCCCTGCACTCATGGAGAGCTTGAAAGAAATCAGGTGTTCCCTTACCTGCAGGGGTAATCTATAAAATCCAGAAAATCCACAAACTGTAACATTTTGGATTATTCAAAGCCAAATCCTCTATCTCATGTAAAACCAACGCATTCTTGAAAAGAAAAAGAAAACAAACAAAAAACCCAAAATAAAATCAATAATGAAACAAAACAACAAAAAGACCAAAAAACCCCAACCAACCATGTTATCTGTATGAAACCTTTTTTAAGTTACTGGACGTTCATAACACCTACCTTCACTCAACAGATACCATTCTTAAAATTATTAATTTTTACTAAACATTCTGTTGAAATACTCAAAGTTTTCACAGTATTCCAGAAGAACGGGCTCATCATTTTTATGTTTATTCTGGGTTTTTTTGGTCTTTTTCTTTTCCCCTGTAGCTCTATAGAGAACCTAGCAATTTCCATGGTTGGTCAAAATGACAACATGAGTGAGGCTTTAAGAACAAAGGCAAGTAGAATCCCCTGTCACACCACCACAGTAATGAAGACGCCTGTCATGCATCAGAAAACTACACAACAGAGAATCCCACAGAAATGGATAACTTCCCGGAAAATACCAACTCTGCACCTTTGAGGCTAGAGACATCTGCTAACTCTGTCTATTCAGGATGCACAAGGTTGCTGGAGTCTATTCATAAAAAGACAAAGGTAATAAATGCAGAGAAAGTAATTTGTAATTTGCTATTTCCATGTCAGATCTTAACCCTGTGGAGATTCACAGCATGCCTAACTTTAATTACCGAGACAGTGGCACAGAGAGGGAAGGGAAGAAAGGACTGGAAGCGTTCAACTAGTAGCAATTCAAGGCCCTGAGTAGGCTAATATTTAAAAATGTTACTAAAAGTGACGTTACAATCACAGGCACGTCTTAGTGATTGCAGGCTCATGGCCACAGCTCAAAATGAAACAGATCTCAAAAAGCTAGTGCTAACAACAATTCCATTTGTGATTCATTTTTTATCCCCCAGTGTCAATGACACGAAATTAGAAGGAAAAAAAGAAAGAAAGAAAAGAGTCTCTCGTCACAAAACAGATGTGGAGGTTGCTTCTTCCCACACCATCATGGTCTTTCCAAGAAGGCTGTGACTAACCTTGCCAGGGAACAAGAAGAATTACACGGGATCTCCGAGTATCAATAGCTGTAAAAGACACCTTGTCTCAACATTCCCTTTCCGTGACTGCAGAGCATTGTTTTATAAACAGCTTTGCACATGTTTTCTCCACACACCCAAAACAGTCTCACTGACTTCGATGAAACTTTCAGTGACTTTATACCTAAATTCCTCTATGGGCGCAACAGGGAGAAATGCCGCGGTCGTTCAGGACTGCACTAACAGCTGAAGTTCATGGCAAAACAAAGTTCAGATGACAGCCACCACCTAACTTGGAATTCAGGGTGGAAAACTGAAATTCCTAGGTACCAGAGTTAAATCAAAAGCCGTACAAAACAGAATGTCATTGTTCTGGATGAATAAATTGGCGGACAAATCAGAGTCCACCTCTGGAGTCAAGATAAAATGGCACCAGTTACAGCCCGCCCCAAAAGCAGGAATTCTAGTTTCTGGCGATGTGAAGCATTTAATAGCGGAAAAACTAGAAAACTAGCACTGAAAACAAGAAATGAGCCTCTTATAGATTGAATTTTCACATTGAAAAATATACTTTGAATGGAGATACAAGGATCAGGCCACGCACGCTGCATCACAAACAACACAGCTCCAAGGTGTTAAATATCTATTCCTTCTGACCACCAGTCCCAGAGTAGAGAGAGGAGTCTGGAGGGGTCACAGACCAAAGGGCCTCCTTTTTCTGTCTGGCATAGCCAAAAGCTGTTTCTTTTACAAAATCTCATGCCATTGACCAGTCATTCACTGTATAAGAAGAGACGCAGGAACTGTAACCAGGAGCAGAAGAGCAACAAGTGGTAGACACTGAAACCAAAGTCAGCAAGCGCTTTACTAGAGCGGTCTTTGTCACATGGACTTCAAGTCTTCTCTTATCTCCCCACAGTAACTGAAGTGTTCTTACAGATTTCATCTATTTTGACCCTTGGGGCTTCAATTATTTGACCTCAGATGTCAGATTTTAATAAGCTGCCACCCACAGGGGAAAAAATGCAGTAGTTAATGCGACTGATTTGCCATCTACAGCTGGATTATGGACAGAGAAAAATCAACCATATTTCAAGAGTTTAGTTGTCACCAAGCGGAAAACTTCAGTACTTTTTTCCATCTGGGCATGTCACAGCAGAAGTAAGTAACTTCAGATTAATCTTGCCCTGTCTATTACTGCTGTATATAACTAGCACCTAATCATCACTGGGTGTTGTCGCTCGTGGGGTGTTACCTCCCTCCAAATAAATCTAATGGGATGCTTTGTCTGCTTTCAGAATTACAGAATCACTCAGAAACATGCATTTGGAGCTACGAGAAGGCATAACTCAACACTGCAGCCTCTCTGAGTGTGTGACAGCACAAGCCAGCTGGACAACTCAAGTCCAAAGCCACTTCCACTTCCACAGCCTCCCCAGTAAAAGCAAGCAGCAGCCACAAGATGCTCCCGTGGAGCCTTGAGCACAGTATCTCGTTACCTGACCATACCTGTATGCTAATGATGCTACACTCCCCGTGAACTGTGAATCAAGAGGAGATGTGGGACGTCTCCCTTACGCCTTGGAAACTCTGTAAGCTCTTTGCAGTCCTCTTGCTTGCTGAGAGGAAAGCACCAACTCACGGCAAGCCCAGCCTAGGGGAGATTTCTTCTCCTCAGAGGGCAGGGGTTGCAACATTTCCATGGGTATTCCAAGGAAAGGAGACCAGCCACACAATGCTGATTAAGTATTTCCAGTTGCTAAGAACAAAAAAGGTCATTTTTATGTTCTCCCATGTAAGCAAATTTGTAGCTGACATATAGACATTGCACAATCACAAACGAGAAGAAAGATGGTCAATAGGAAGGGAGGAGGACCACATTTTTGACGATGAAGGAGAGGCGTAATTAAAATATGATCTATGCTGCAAAGGCACGCGAGATCCATCATTTGGTTAATGTTTCAGCAGACACAATGCAGAGGAGCAATACTTTTACCTTCAGTACTTCACCTCAAGTAAACAAAGCAGACTCCACCAAAGGTCACACCACTCTGGAGGGTACAAGATTCACGAGCCGAGGCAAAGCACAATTTCTGAGTGGGAGGACTGGTTCTCAAACAACATCCTTAAGAAAAACCTGTTCCACCTTTCTTCTATTGCCTGCTATTCGCTGGCTTGAAACTACGGTTTAGTGGAAGCTGCAACACCTCGCTTTTCGTGGATGCAGTGCAGCCCTACTGAGGCTACAGGGGGACAGGAGCACCTTAGATTATTCCTCAAAATGCCACGAACCTGTTTTCCAAGGTGTGCCCAGGTCACTTGCACACAGGCAATGCTTAAGGGAGTGCGTGTCATGGTGATGAGAGGGGAAAAAACGCCAGGGAAAGTTACCAGAGAGAATGAAAGGGCTGAGCAGCGAGGGAGATGAAAGACAGCAGGGGAGAGCACCAAACAAACGCGGGCACGCAACAAGATTATCCCACCCGAAAGCTGCCCTTTGCCCGCTACCAGCAATAGAGATGGAAAAGCCAGCTGAACCAGCGGGGAAAGAAACACCACAGGAAGGACAGAAAGACGAGTCACCTGGTAGAAGGTGAGGCAGGAGGAGGAGAGCAGCCGCACGGACGGTGCCCTCCGCGGGCAGCGGCGGGGATGCCCAGCCCGCCGCCCCCGCGGCCGCCGCCGGGAGCCCGGCGGGCAAGGTGCGAGCAGGTGTGGCGGTACCGCAGCGGGAGGCGGAGAGCACACGCACACCTACACGGACACACACACACACACGTACACACACGGAGGGCTTCGTGGGTGTAAAGCCAGGCGGCGGAACGGCTGCAGCAGCGAGCGCCGTCCCCGGCGGCCGAGCCGCGCTCAGCCCGGGGAGCCCGGCAGGGACTTCTCAGCCCCCCTGTCCGAGCGCAGGGCGACGGCGGCAGCGCTCACGGGACCGGGGACAGGCCCGGGGCAGCGCCCCGTAATCCGCCGTGTCGCGGCTGCCCGGGCGGCTTTTGAGGTCGCGGAACAAGCCGGGGGCTCGACGCCCGGAGGAAATCCCATCCCGCCCCGCCAGCTCCTTACCTTCCCCGGAGTGCTCCTCCCGGCCGGGCGGCGGCGGTGGCCACGGGGCTCCGCGCAGGGCTGCGGGCAGGGGCGGGCGCGGGGGCTCCGCTCCGCGCCGCCAACAAAGTGCGGGAGCGGGGCGGGCGCCGGGCAGCGGAGCAGCCGCGGCGAGCGGAGCGGAGCGGAGCCGAGCTCCCTCTGCCGGGCGCCCGCCCCGCCCCGGCCCCAGCCCCAGCCCCAGCCCGCGGCCGGGGCGGGCCCGCGGAGGGGCAGCGCGGAGCTCCCGCGCCGGCGGAGCGGCCGCACGGCGCCCCGCGGGCTCTGCGCGCTGCGGAGCCGCCTCCCCTCCTCCCGCTCCCTGCACGGCTCACCGGGCGCTCACGCCATGCAAAGGTGCTGAGAGCAGCGCCCCGGAGCCGGGCTAAAACGTGGGAGTTTAAAGTCATCGGCAGCGTTTACAAAAAAAAAAAAAAAAAAAATAAAAGGCCACACACGAAACCTACCGCGACTCCAAAGCAATATTCATCCCCGAAGAAGTAGGTGTAGCTAAACCACCTTTGGAACGACTGGGCTACGAGAACAAAAGTCTCCCGTCTTCGCTTGAAATCCCGGATGAAATCTCCCAGCTGTTTATGTTGTTTCCATCTGGCACCACATTCCTCCCCACTCTGACAACTTACACGTGGCTTTCACTCAGCGCAGGGGAATGGTCCCTATAGGCACGCTTGCAGGTAGCCAAAGTCCTCACGCTACACTGTTAGCACAGCCGAGATTGCTATAATGAGCCACTTCCCCTCCTAAAACCGGGCTGTTCCACGAGAATCTGTTGTCACTGATTTCTCTTTCAAATAAGTTTTTGCCTTATGTGACTCCAGAGAAAAGCTCGAAATCATAAATCTTTTGACAGCATCACACATATGAACAGAACCTCTATTCAGGTAGTGTGTAGGAGAGCTAATCTGATTTTTGAGGTTCTGTTCCTGATTTTTGACAGGATTCAATTGCCAATCCAGAAAGACTTACACACCTGCTTAATTACCTTCCCGAGGCTCCTTCCAGGCTTCACCAAGATCACTTACGAAAATCAGAATCATATCTGGACCAAACAGCTATTTCCACTGAGCCACGGTTATCCAAACGGAGCAACAAGTCCTTTATGCTACAGAGTTTCTGTGATTCCAGGCCCTCCCCAAGAAACCTGCAGAGGAAAAGTATAAACTAATGAAAGAGCAGCTGCTTGCTGAAATTTCCACTCAGTTCCAAGAAATGAGACTTGGCACGTCCTTGCTTTTTATAACACTCCGTGACTCATTTGCAGAAGCAGGTGAAGTCAGAGCCATCACTGCCAGAGTCCTGCCCCTGACGGCTTCTCCAGGGAGGACACGGATTTTCCCCAGTTTTGAAAAAAAAAAAAAAAAAGATGAAAGGACAACGTTGCTCAGCTACTGTTTGCAGCAGTTTGGTTGCTGAATCTCTTCTCAAGTGGTGCTATTCCCTCCTTGACCTGGTGTTTGCCAGCAAATCTTCCTGAAATAAGGTCTGAACTCTACAAATGGTGTTATTTTGCCAGGCTCTGGGAGGTTCGGGCTGAAGACAAGAGGCAGCAGGCAGGCGTGAAGCTCACTGTGGGCTCCTGTGAACCAGACAGGGGAGAGTAACCCGAGCCTGCAGACCAGGCTGGGAGAGGTGGGGCCTCTCTCCACAATTGCTTAGGAGTTCACCTTAACCCTGCTTAAAAGAAAAAAAAGAGAGAGCGAGAGAGAAAGAAAAGCAGTTCAGCCAACTTCCCCTTCCTGGCTCGGAGCTGGCAGAGCCCCTCGTCGCGCTGCATCTTCCACCAGTTCTGTCTTTGCTATTTTTTCTGGTCCAGAAAGCCCTCCACAAAACAGGAAAGCACAAAAAAAAAGTGAAATAAATCCATTTCTGTGTACCCAAAAAAGCACTGAAATATGCAGATACCATACACTTCCCGAGTTTGTTTCCAACAAACGTTCAAATCTTAATCAGAGTGTGGAGAGGCTACCTAGGTAATTCCTGTGAATGAGACTTACAGGAACACTGACATTTCCAAACTATCCATGCCAGATGCCATACACACACTCCTTAGGTAAACAATAACAGTAATTGGTACTTAAAAGTGCTCACCCCATGAGAAGTAGAAGGAAATACGAGAGATTCTCGTAAAGAAAAGATTGGGGACTGCTTCAGTCCTTGGCAGTGATAAACAGTGCCTCTCTTCCCCCTTTTTTCCTGGATAGCAGCCCAAGCCCACCCCCTGCTCCAATTCCCCTTAACAAAGGACAGAACACAAATGCAGAAGACCACTGTGGGCCGACAATTCTGTTTGGTTTCACTTGGAAAGAAAACATTTTAAAGGAACAGAGACAATAAAGAGGAAAGAAAATGGGATGTGAGAATTGCAGAAGGGAAACCAGAAGGATAAATAGGAGAGAGAAAGCGTTGGGGAAGAATAAATTCTGTTTCTGTTCTCTATGACTTTTCTTTGAGATGTGTACAGCAGGTGTGGACATTTGTAAAATTATTTTATGAGTATGAAGTTAAATTGCCACAGACAGGAAGCCAGAACATTGTAACACAGGGGATGAAGAAGGCATTCCATCGATGTTTGTCTGTTTGGGGAAAAGACAAAATACGCCAAAGAATTTCCTTCAGTTGGAGATCAGCCTAAAGATACTTTCTGGGCTGGGAACCTGCAGGATGGTTTACACGCCACAGATGACTTGCACAAGGGTCTGGCGGGCCCATCAGAGCCTGTTTGCCGACAACCCCCTTCTTTCCTGCCTGGAATGCAGCCAGGCTCCGCGGCCCCAGCCAGGCGCAATCTCCTCTGCAGGTGCACGCGCGATGGAAGGCGCAGCGTGGGGAACAAACCTGCGGCTTCCTGGCGAGCGCCTTTGTCCAGCCCCTGTTGAAAATAGACAGGCAAGGGTTCAATTTGTACAGTACTAGCTGCAGCAAGCCCAGGGATTTGAGACTAGCTGCTGATACTGGAATTTCCACTCTCACTGAAAGCAGACACCGCTGTATCCATAGAGTTTTCAGAAGAAAAATATACAGAGCAAGCCTGATTCTTCTATTGATTTTAAGGCACGTGCAGCTCAGTGAGAAACAGCAGAATTGTTCCTGATTTAGGTCATAAAAATGCAAGATAAACCCAGAGGAAACCACAGCAAATGAGAGAAACAAAAGAGACTGGCTGTTGGTCCATGCTACTCCATTCTTTATGCTATGAAAAATTAAAAAAAAAATTGCAAATACAGAAAATATTTATTTTCTCCTTAAGTAAAATTATAGAATACATTTTGTATCGTGGCTAAACATGGTACTATCTATAAAACTATGCAGATAAGAGAATTTAAAGAATAACCATAGAGATTCTTCTAGTCCCGAACTAATTTGTACTTTGATTGGTAGTTTCTTTTGGGTGGGTCTGGTTTTAAAATATTCTGCTTAAATATGTCAACCTTTATGTCATAAATATATATGTATATATATATTTAGACCATTTTTAGAAAACACTAGGTGAATGTGATTAATTGTTCTAAATTCAGATTTACTATTTGAGTAACAAATCTATGAATAACATAATTACCTCAAAATTTGTGAGGTCTAAAATTATTCAGGACATTCTATAAACTTCTGCATTAATTAAGAAGCTGGGGTCTGCTAAAAATTACCTTTGGGCAAACCTTCTAATGTGTTTGGGTTTGATTCCTCTGCCCAGAAGAAAGAAAAAGGAATATAAAAAGATTATTAAAAGACCTTCTCTCTCCTCATTAGTTGATTCCTTTATTGAAAACTCGTGCTTAGTTGATTAATAGGATATTACAGAAGCTACTTGCAGTTTCTTGAATCACCTTTCTAAGGCAGGTTGGTTCAGGCAAACAAAGTGAAGCAGACCAGAGAGCTACCCACAATCTAACTGTGAAAAAGAAGGAGGAACTCAGTGTGTCTGTAATCCTCTCCTCGCAAAAGCTGAACTCCAGGCTCAGTTCTGAACCAGAGGGAAAATGTCTGGACTGCTCCTGGCTGACTCATACACTCTATCCCGGGTATGGAGCCAAAGCAGCACAAAGAATTCCCAGAAGTCTCATTTCCATGCAAGAAATGACTCTTCAGAAGAGCTCGAGGATATGGCAGAGAATATATCAGGTGAGAGTGAGGTGTCTGTCATGGCATGGAACTCCATGGAGGCTCCCAGTGACTGTGACAGGTAAAACTGCCTCAAAGAGCTGTCCTGAATCACTTTGCCCAAGTTATAATGAGGGACCACTCAGTACAGCAGAAAAGTTTGGTGTTGCTGAAGAAAGAAAACGCTCATCTGTTTGCTCATGGTCCCTGTGATGCCTGCATTCCCAAGTCAGAGAACATGGAGTTACATCTCCTGGGTGCTCTGGTCTTCGTTTTACATTATTTGGAGTTTGCATCAGTAAGTGTACACCTTCCATATTTGTCCCTTAGTCTAGCTGCAAGGGGCTTACAGATTTTTATTCCTTGTTCCTAATTATTGTTACAGCCGTGAGGGAGATTATTTGACTGAGCTGACTGAGATAAATGAACCAACTCTTCCTCCTGGGCACAAAACTCTTCAGCCTGAAGCTGTCTCCACTGATGAGTTAAAAACTTGCCATCCAGCTGTTCCAGCTACTAATGCATCAATTGCAAACCATGTAATTTATGACTAGGGCTGAAGCTGAATGCGTGATGATAAAAAGCCTTGCAGTAAGACAAGGGCTCCGTGACGTTATGAATTATCTGGCAGTTCTTTCTGCACAATCCTGTGTGGATTGCAATCAGCCAGTGAAGCAAGGCAGAGGACCTTTCTCCCTCTGGAGCCATGGGGAGCGTTGCCACTTATTTCAGAAGGAATAGAATCAGACCCAAACCCTTAATTTGCGCATTACTTAATCTCTGGTCTGAGAGCTGGTTGGCTGACACTTGGATTTGGAAGTCAAAGACTCTCTCCTGAAAGAAACCTGAGGCACAAGAAACCTTTGCATAATTTGGGCAAAGCTCAGCACGTTTGTGATTGCTGGAGTTTGATCCGTCACCCCTCAAGAGCTACACTGTGTTTGATGGATGAGACTCTAATTGAATTTAAGCAAATAAATTGCAGGTTACAAAGCAAACTGAAATGTTCTTATGCATTTTGATGCTTCCATGTTCGTATCTTACAGAGACAAAAAAGAAACAAGACACAGACAATCAGTCATTTTATATCCACGCTCTGCTTTTTACAAGGAAGCATGACAGGCATGTTTTATTACAATTTTATGTTTATTGATATAGAGATAGAGCATTAAACCTCAGATATTTCTTTTTCCTTATATCTCATATTCATAAGAAAAGAAGGAGGGCGGGCACAAAAAATATATATGTAACTACTAGGAAAAAAAATCATTTGTTTTGCCAGAATTTATAGGAATTTCTGGTTTTTCATTTCTCTTCTAGGGTTTTGAGCTATACTTCTCTGTTGGAGGGGGAACAGTCTTGACTATATGACTCACCTTAAAGCCTTCAGAGGTCTTGAGTCAAGCATCTAAGATCAATACATTTCTTTAATAATCACGAGGAGTTGATAAAAAAGATGCTGACATTTTTATTTGGATTTGGGGTTCATAGATTTCATGTTTCCTAGCAGAAATGTCAGAGGGAGAGGCTTTCTTCTTGTAACAAATGACAAGGATTTGAGGCATTCACAAGATGGAGTTAAGCTTCTGAGAAACATATCAAATATCATTACCACAACAAAAAAAATCATGAGATTGAACAGAATTACTTTGTAAACTGTTTTTTTATTGTTAATTGTGCTGAACTTTATTTTTGAAAACAGTTGTCCTGGTTCCTGTTTTTAAAGACAGAAGGGCCTTGTTCAACTGTCCAAGCTGATCAGAGAATGTGTTGGTCACCTGAAATCCTGCATTTCAATATACTTGCTTAGTTCTGATTGAATAATTATTTCATTAGCTGAGGGAACTAATTAATAATGCTGATATCAATTTTTTGGTGACATAGTTCTTGCCACAGACCTCAGAATTGCCTAGCAGCATTAATGAATCTGAAGAGACAGCCTTCATTGTACAGAGGGGACTACCAAAGCTCAGCTGATGCTGAAGAACCTCACAGTTATACCCTGAAACTTGGATTATGTTGTGTTTTTTATTACAGCCTAAAATTATAGAATTTGAAAGATTCTGAGAGATCAGAAATGAAAATAACAGTAAATGCATATAAAATAACTCTGTGTGTGTGCACATGTGTAGTTCTAGGCACATTTTGCGTGAATCTCATGTGTTTTGGGTGGAAGAACACGAATCATTATTTTTGATCACAGCACACTGGCAAAGCTGAAGTGACTCCATTATGCTGGGAAGGTGCATCCAATGACCATGGAAGCAGAGCTCTAGTGGGACCCAGCCTGGTGCTCTGATCATGACAGTGCCTCGTACAAAAATGGGACAATGTCTCTGAGTTTGATTTCACACAGGGTCAGTCTCAGGTGCGGTCCTGGGAATTGTGACTGAGAAGGTTGAGGCTGCGGGTATAATCACAAACTCAATCAGACTCAACAAGCTTTTCTTTCCTAGAGAAGGTGCCCATGAGATAGATTAATTTCCATACAGTTTTCAGATAAACATATGTAATGTCCAAGTTCATAATGGCTTCAGTCTGTGATAGATGTGGCAGGTCTACAGCTGCATAACTTGATCTTGCCTTAAGGCACCCCAGTCCCCATGGCAATATCAGCATTTGAAACAGACACACTACCAAATCAAAGAGGGCCTTCCCTGAGCTTGTTACAAGTAAGAAACAGCTAATAATAATTAAAAGGGAGACTAAACCCTATGGTTATTATGATCATTAGTCAGCCAGTGATGGATTTCATACTGAGGTGGTCACAACTATTTGCTCAGATATTCTAGGGGAAAAGGAGAAGTCACCTACCACAGCATACTTTCTGCTTTCTTCAACAGAAATGGCTGGGGCATGGAAAAAGTACTCAGGAAAACTCCTCTTTGGAGGTCACTGCCTTTTACCAGAGCTGGATGATTGAGAGGTCTTTGGGAGCACCGTGCCCTCAGGGCTATCCTACCATCAGCTTGTTTAGCTGAACTTAATTTTCCCTCAGTTCTAGAGCTGAGCAAAATCACGTGGCAGAATCATATGTTACAGCCATATGGCATAGTAATTTTTATACAGATAGCAGCAACAAGCTGATACTCTGTGTATTCTGACATATTTATAGCACTGGTGTAATGATGCAGGAGGGGTGCAGTAGCCTCCAGAGCGGAGACATGAGATGCAGTCCAGTGAAGTACAGGCACAAGATGATACTACAGATTTCAGGGTGATTAACCATTCACCCCAGTGAATGAGCCAGGCAGAGCTTATTTTATATTCATTAGATAATTTGGAGTGTGAATATTTGTGTGTTGTCACTGTAGTACAACTAATTTACTGTGTGTTGTGTATTAGTTAACATGTTAAGATTTTAATTAGGCTAAAAAAATCCTTGTCTTGTGTGTTCCTCCTTTGTCAATAACAAGATTTTGCACAGAAAACTCTCTCCATTAGTCCTCCATGTTCTTCCTTTCCTTTATATTGCCCCAAAACTTTTCCTACTCCTTTGTAATTAAGTGCACTCACTGACACAGTGATGGGCCCAAATAATTTTTGTCCTTTCTAGGGGCAGTAAGAGGTCAGCCATTTGACCCCCTCCATGCCAGAGGCCCAAAAATCAGAGGTGTGTTCATCAAGACAGACAGCCCCTGCCCTCGATATGCCCAGCACTGGCACACTGTGCGTGTGAGATTTGCAGAGCTCAGCTCCCCTCCATTCCCCTACGAATCCAGGGAGCACCAGGACTTCTCCTTCCCTCCACAACCCTACACACAAGGGGGTGATGAGGGGAAGGGGTACCGGGTGCGGAAAAGCCACCATGCCACACGGCAGGTGACAGGCACATCAGCAGAAAAGGTCCCATGAGGCATCTCCTGCATCCTGCTCCATCCCCGCCTCTGCACCCAACCACCACGGAAAACTGGAGAAACCTGAGCTGCCCTCCCCTCCTGACCCCTGCCAGGGGTGCTTTTCAATGAGCTGAAGGAAGAAATTGAGCTTAAGCACAATGATGGTCACCCTGTTTGTTTACAGAAACATTTTCCCACATCTTCTGTTGTTTCAGTTTTTAAAAGGGTGAGATTTTCAAGGCTGGGACTTGTCCTCAGACATATATAGGTATCCAGTGCCTAGCACAGCCAGGGCTCTGTGCTGACAAAAGTCTCTGTATCCTCCCAAATCAGGCAAAACTGTGACAAAAATAATGCCAGTCCTTCCTCTTTACATGGGCCTATGTTAAAAGAATAAGCAAGTACTTGGCCAAGAGAAGAATTTCTTCTTCCTCTGGAGTGGTGTCAGCCAGCAGAATTCACCACTCCAAAGAGCACCCGGACTGCTGTTGAATTTAAAAAAGGGGGGTTGAATGGTCTTAATCAGGCGATGCTTGTGGCTGGTGCAGCTGTATGGAGACAAAAGGAAAAACTGAGAAGGACTGAAACTCTTATAGAATGACACGGATGATTTAACCCCTAGAATGAACAAGCTAAGCACTGGGAACACACTCATGACGCACATATTTCTGTGCTGTAAGAAAAGTAGGAAGAGAAGGAATTGAGTTAATCCCTAAGTCAAATAAACAAACTAACAGTTACTGGAAATAACAGAATAGATAATCTGGGAAATTCCCTGCGAGGACCGAAGAGCTTTCGGATTCCCAACTGTAAGACAGCGATACATGCCAGGGGTGCACACAGCAGGCATTGATAGCCTACCTGATCTAACAAGAGCATAATTCAAGGATCTGTAAATCCGCAGTACGTGTAGATTTCTGGGATCTGAAGAAAATGTTGCAGGTTTGTGACTGTTTTTTCCCTGCATTTAAAACTTGGGGGGTGTATTTCTTTTGTTTTGATGGAGGTGAGAAAAGTGAATCTGAGATGTCTGGAACATCCCTCCTCCTCAGTCTGAAAACAAAAGCAAAGCAAACACAAATGAGATTTAGCACATGCACCCACTAGAGAGGAGTATGGCCAGCTTTGCATTCCTCTCTTATTCTCTGCCTCCAAATTCTACCCTCCCCTCTGGAGAAGTGAATTGTTACTTACAGGAGAATGAGACACGGTGGAGATTTATTTAGGCATAATTACAAAACACTCTGAGATCCCGAGATGAGAAGTGTGATAAAACTGAATCCAAAGTCCTCTGAAGCCCAAAAGGATATCTTTAATTTACGGGACAATGGAGCAGGCCCATATATACTGCAAAATTACTTCTGAACTTTACAGAGTAAATGGCTGTGGCAAAGGATAAGTCAGGATGTGCACAGTACTATGAAACCAGAATTAATTATCCTTTCATGTGCCTTTGCCTTGTATTATTTCAAAGATATGTTCTTGTTATCCTCGTCTAAGTTATAGGCTGTTACATTATCAGCACGAAGACTGCAACAACTGAAAACAAACCACGAACAATGGTCTGAGCTTCCCTGTCTGTGAGAACAGGGCAAATGGCAAAGGCTATTTTTCAGCGCTGAGTTGAACATAACATATATAACATGTGACAGCAGCCCCAATCAAATCACTGTAGCACAGAGACAACACTCCCCCGGTGTCGGGCTCTCTGTGCTGAAAGCAATTTTCAATTAATTTTCCTCATTTATGAGGTAGATGCTGGAGCAGTCCAGAAGCTTAGTGGTAAATGAAAAATTCTCTGGTGTGCTTCATTCAACGTGCTTCTCCCAGGAAGCACAGGCAGAGACAGTTTGAGAGCTTATTTCTTTAGGGGAAAGACAGACACACACGTTCTGTTCCTCAGTGTTGTCAGCGTTCTCCATTTACTCGCAATCGAACACACACAATAGGTCAGGTTGTCCTAACAGGGACACAGAAATTGTCATGCAGCTCCGTGTACAGCTCCCTCGAGGAGCTACTGGCCAGGAAAGTGGAAAGTTTTCAAGAAAATGTTGTGGTTATGAGTGAATTTTCTCCGTATGGGGTTAACTCCCATTGGCCACTGATGTGGCAAGCACTGGCACACCCTCTGTACACGAGCTGAGTGAGCTTTCCTGTTCCGAGCAGACATGAACTTCTGCAGCTCAGACCGTGGCTCTTTCCTCCAGACAGCAGCTTGCCCAGGGCAGTGACTCCAGCTGATGGCTACCCATGGCCAAAGCTGAGATTTGATGGACCTGGTTCTTGTTTACTCTGCTATAGCAGTGTACTTTAACCATTACATTTACTTGTATGGGTATTTTGTTTATTTGTTTACACGTACTTGAAAGCCCTGAAAAACTGCAAGAATTGGGGTAAAAGAGATTGTACCATAAGTGACAACTAGCAAACTTAAGTTAGCTCAGGTTGCTAAATGACTCCTCCAGTTGAGTTTTGAGTATCTCCAAGAAATGAAAACTCCACAACCGATCTGTGTCCGTGTCCCTGTGATGACTAACTTCATGGTAATTTTATTTTTCCTTTTATTCACTTGGAATTTCCCATGTTCCAACGTGGCTGCCCATCACTTCCCATCCTTTCCTTGTGCACCTCTGAGCCATTCCTGACTCTGTCTCTTCCACACACTTTTCTTACGTAGCTACAGAGAGCAATAAGGTCTCCCCCAGACTTTCTCTTCTTAAGGCTGAAGAAATCCAGCTTTGCCAGACTCTCTTTGTTCATCATAGCACCCAAATAAATCATCCTAATGACCTTTCACTAGATTCACTTCAGTTTGGCCATTCTGCTCTTGTATTCAGTGGCCCAAAACCAGACACCCTGCTCCAGACACAGCTTCACAAGCACTGCTGGAGAAATGGAATCACTCCTAGTGATGAGCAGGTACCTTCTCCCGGTCAGCCCCAGCTTTGTCCCCAGCCCTGTATCCCTACAACCATTTCATGTTGAGTTTAGTGTTTTCCAAGCATTTGTACATTAAATTCAGCTGCTGTTTTGCATTTTGCATTAGATTTCAAGGAACCTTGACGTGTGGTCAATGTGTGCCCACTGCCACAGTGCGGCTCCTGCATAACCTTGGTTTGAGTGTGCTCCAGCATTTCTGTTCCACCAAAGAATAACACGGTAATGTCTACAAAATGTGAGAGTGAATAAAGGAAAAATAATGAGAAAAAGACAATACATGACATATTCTTCTTAATAACATGTAATAATAATACATCTTAACAACATGATTATTGATTTTACAGTGTGCTATTATTATAGTAGCCCTAAAATCCTGATAAAGAGCCCAGCAGTGTAAGAAATGAGGTCACAGAAATCTGGGGGAAATGAAAGGATTCATATCAATGTAAGCTGTTTTGGACTTGGGTTTCACTGACTGTTGCATCCATTTAACTGCAACCACTCCAGCTCTTCTATCTGTGAGAGTGTCACTGTCTTCTTAGGGAAAATGAAAGATTAATTGGATAGTTTAGAAAGATTCTCGGGGTATGAATAAAATTCCTTTGTTGCCCAACACAGAAATATTGTTCGAAGTGTGTTTATTGTAGCCAAAAAAATACCCAAATTTCTGAGTAACAGCTAAAACAGAATGATAATCTCCTTTAGCAGGAGATCTGTTCTTCAACAGGAAGGCTTTCCTCTTATCAACATCTTTTCATAAAGTTCTATTTTCATATTAGGAAGATTTCATTGCTGCTATTAAACAAGACTTTATGGGCTAAGGGTTGGAGTAAAGTAAGACAGAACTTGATTAACTGATGGCAAGATTGAAGTTTTTGATGTGGATTTCACAATACATTGGAAATAAATAGCTCACAGTCCCCTATCATCATTTGTCAGCAAGTGATTTCTTATATTTTACATCCTTATTGATGTATTTCATTGAGTTTACAATGTTATATTGACCTTATCCTGGTTCTAGTCATCAATTTCTATCTTTAGGATATTTAAGGATAATAAATCTTTAAAGTTATTGCAGTAGACCTTTCTCTTCAGAGGATTTATTATTTCCTACTAGAGGAATGAGATTTTTAATGACCCACATTTTAAATTATTTCTCACTTACAGGCAGTTTTGACCGTATAGGAATAAAAATGAAGTACAGGTCTCCTCCTGGGTCCCACGAGGAGAGCAATAACACCGAACTCCTTATAGCATTACTGTTTTAATTAACTTAAACTGTGTGAATATGCCAAAGAAATTGCATTTGTAAGTTGCATCAATTTTAGTATGCTTTATTTCACCTTATTGGAACTCATTCTCAGGTTTGGTTTTGGTTTGTTTTATTTGCAGCTCTGTATTGATGTTTGGGAATAGAAAGAGTTGGCTGTCAGATATGTTTTTATAGGTCACAACAGGGGGTAATTTGGAATGACCTTTTTTACCAATGAGACATCTTTTGGGTTCATATGAAGAGCTGCAGATACCTTCTCATTTTCACCAACATTCAACACTTCATTAGCTCAAGAGTTGCTCTTGCATTCTGTGGATTCTAGGCCTGTGTTGCCACAGCTGCACTTACTACAAAAGGAAGTTTGTCATTAAGTTCGAGACATAAAACAGAAAAGGATTTATTTAGCTTACAGAGTTCCAAAGCCAGAAAGTATCAGGCTTCTAAACTGAAATATCATCTGTACTTTTAGGGCACTATAAGCACAGGGCAGTGAAGCATTGAGGAATTTGGACATTGAACCATCCAGAGGATGCTCTCACAGGAGCTCAGCTGTTTTGTATTTTTCAAAGCTGCCCTTTTCAGTTCCAGTACTATATAGATAATGTATAGCTGCTTTTGTGGCCACTACAGTGAGGCTTCTGAGGCTGCCTGTCCTATCTATCGACATCAGCATTACAGCCCTGGACAGGGGATTTCTCTTCCAACCTCTTTAAGTGCTTTTTTTGGGCATCTTTCAACGAGGGGCTTAGGAGGAGAGCAGCACCTCTGCAGCAGAGTCCTGTCAGTGTCAGAAAGTTTTCCTGACTGCTGACACACTTCCCTGTGCAGCAGCAGAGAGTCTTGAAAATACGATACAGAATCAAGAAACACAGGCACTAGTATTATGCACTCACAAGTCAAGATTTATTTTTTCATTTTAAAAATGGTGGCGAATTTTACTCATAGTGCTTTTTCCAGTTGGCTTTTTATGGAACTTCATAAGCATAAGAGGGATGTGTATTAGCTCTCAGTGGGTGTAAGTAAGGGTATAAATACCGCTCACTGGATCAGTTTCTCAAAGATGTGAGCATTTAAACTCAAGCTCGCTCAAGACCAAAACCCAAACTTTAACTCCCACAGCACTCAGCGTGCAGTAGCCAAAACATGAAAACTTAACTGTTGAGCTTTTGATGGGATACTCTCCCTTTTCAGACGAGGGTGAAAGAGCAGAGGAGGCTGCTGTCCTGCTAAAGTTCTTTATTTCACAGTCTCATAGTCTTCTGAAGGTAGAGTTCGAAGGGGTTACATGATAGGGCCAAGCAGTAACAGCAGCAGCAGCAGGCAAACAGCAGGCAGAAAACAGCTTCTTCTTCTTCTTCTCTAAACTTACAGAAGTGTGCATTATATTTGTTAATTGACCAATAAGATTAACACACAATTCTAGTTTTTCTTTTCTTAACCTATCCTGGTCTAATTCTAATAGTCGTAAGTCTTACACAAGTATTACATAGGTGTTACACAGATTTGTGTATATAGTTTCTATCAGCTCTTATTGTTTATGTGAACACTCTATCTAAAAAATGTGAACAGTACAGTTCCATCTACGTTTTGTCTAAAGTAAAAGAAATTCTGTAAAAGGTAACATTGCTGCAGTAAGAACTGTGTTTTAAGGTCTCTTTGCTGCAGCTTTTCAATTTTTAAGGCACTTAGCATATATTTCTACTAAAAATTAAAAATCTATATTTCTCTTTCACTTTGGTGTGACTTCATGTATCTCAGCTTATCCAAAGGTTTTAATTCAACCCCTGTGCTTTGGCTTTCCTCTGGGCCTGGGTCCAGAGGAGCTCTCCCTCCAACACTTAACCAGTGAGTTTAGAACATTTGTGTTTTGCAATTGAATGGTGCAATGCAATTTCCCAGTTAACTTTGAAAACCTACTAATACATGTTTAATATTTGGATCCTACACCTGAGACAGGGGAGAAGCCAAACGACTGTAGCTACAAAAGGACAGACAAGCCACTCTAAGTCCCACCACTCTCCTATGGCTGTTACCACCACCTTCTGTGCAGTTCGGGAACCCCAGCTGTTCAGAGGAACGAATCCTTGTGCATCCCTGACCTTACTCATGGCCACTTTGGGATCTGTAAGAGCTCCTCCTTATCAGCTTCCTACAGCCTAACCCCTGTGTCCCAGGCAGACCTTCAGCTCCTGCTGAGGGCAGCAGTTGGGCAGGTGGAGAGCAGGCAGCTGAGGATGGGATGGGATAAGAGGGTGGAGGCACCTTCCTAGGGCTTAAACAGATGTGAGGGTTAAAAAGGATACACAGAAATTAACCAAAGACACGAACATTTGAGGTTGGAGAGGAGCCTATTTGTTTTGAACACACCAGAGAAATAGCTGAAGCACGGAACAGCCACATGTGAAATATGAAGTTTGCTTGCAGAGCTGACCTTGGCAGCAAAGCCTGAGAGATGATAGCAGTTCTGCATCCAATCACTGTGAGACTGAAAACAAAAGCAAAGCAATGCTACAAGAAAGCTGTCCTCTTTCTCTGCACTTGCAAGGATTTGGAACAGCCCTCCTTTGAAATCAATCTGCAAACGTATATTCTTACCCGTATTAGAAACATCACACATTTTTGCAAACAGGATTTATCATCTTGGACCACGTTGAGTGTGAATCAAAACAGTCTCCAAAACAAAATTACAGATTCAATCTAGAGATACTTTAGACCATATTATTTAAATTGTTCCATCTAAAAAATTTCTGGAAAAATAAGGATCCCATCAAGAATATTAAAATTCATTTGGCCACATATTGAAACAATAAAAAAATGTTTCAAAACAACCAAAATAGCATAGATAGGTAAGGTATGGCTCTGTTCTCTTGACTAGACAAAAATCGAATGTATTTGCAATAAATGTAGATTAAAAAAAATAAAACAACCCTATGTTGTTCTCATATAATACACCTTGCAGTGTCTTACAAATACCATTTAATTATACTCAAAACTATATTCATTGTAGGAAATAGAGGGACAGATAACACACTTCCCTAAGATACTTATTCCTGCTATAAAAATAAATGAAAAGACCATATGCAAAATTCCTGTCTGCTCTGGTGTCTACACTTCAGGTACTTGCTAAGACAGATTTTGGGGTTAAATTCGTCTATTAACTTTATAACCTCCTTTGCCAAAACACAGCGTGAACATCAATATACATTGCCACGTTTTCCTCATTAATCCTTCAGCACAAGCAAGCCATTGATGAGACACAGTGAGAACCTAACCCAACGTAGCACAAGCTGGTAGCTCCCGAGCACAGTATGTGATCTGTCTGGAACGGGCAGGGCCATTTGATACCAAACTCCAGGGAGATAACACTGAGCCAGAAGCCTGAACACGAGGGCAGCATTTTCAGTTGCAGACCAAGGAGCTGGAGGTTCAGAGTGGCCTTGCAGCACTCTGGGATGCCGTGGCACGGGCGGCAGCTCCACCAGAACATCTTCTTCCAGCAGCTGGCCCAAGCACGCCGAGCCCAGGGGGGAGGAGGTACAGGGGGACATTCAATTGCCCAATGTTCAGGCACATTGGTACTGCCTTTGCTGTTCTTTTGAAATGTTAGTTATTTTTCTGTATCAGTTTAGTATGAGATGTTCCAAGAAATTGATGTCCTTAATTTAACCACAAACCAGAAACAGACTGGACACAGAGTCTGCCTGAAGTGAGGAAAATGTGCTGGAGGGATAGGGATTTCTCTTTCTACATGCTCTGAGTAGCTGAGAAACCACCAGCTAGTGTGCTAATCAAACTGTCCTGCAGTATCTAGAATTTGCACACTGGATAAGCCTCCACATCATTTGAAAGTTTTATCACTTTATTAATAAATTTATTCATTATATGCAGATAAATGAATACATCTACAGGCTTCAAAATCAGGCTCCCCTTGTGATAAACACTCAATATTCATTCTCACTCCTATTATTTTCCTTTGTGAAGTGCTCTGCTACAAGGGCAGAGATGACAGAATTTGTCCCACTGTAACAATCTGTTTATGGTCCAATAGAAGGAAATCTAAAGGATCCCATTTTACAGATACTGTATGAAGCAGAGAGAGTATGTCATTTGACAAATTGTACAGAAAGCATAAGAAAAAAGGTGAAAATAAATGGCAGTTCTGCTGACATCTGGCTGAGTCTACGCAGCCTTCCCCAACTGATAACAGTTGGGTTTGTACTGGTAGCTGGAAACAAAACCTCCTACCCACTAAGAAATTATCAGGAGTCATGAGTTGATTTCTTATCATAAATTCAAAATGGATAAACCATTTGTTATTGTTAATGTTATTTGTGTCATCATGGCTCCCAGAGAACAAAAATCCCATGACACTGAGATCATGGGAAAGGTTGAAAATAACTCCCTTCACAAGTGAATCACAAAACTGGAATCTGCAAAATGTCTTTGAGGGGACACCATTTCATATTGAAATTAAAAAAGTTCTCTCAGAAAAATTTGATATCTAGAAAACAATCTTCGGCAAAATTGTTAGTTGTAAATATCACAAATTATGCAACCTAGCTAGGAAATATTACATTAAGACATTTTAGTTTCTCTGTAACTTTGAGCCCTTAAGGTTCACTTGGGTTCATCTTTTATTTTTTTATCAGTGAGACCTAATAACTTTGCAAAAGTGAAGATTGAGTTTCTTCAGGATCTGAAGTATCAAACAAAACCATGAAATCCTGAAAGTTTGAAAATGGAGCTGCAGCAATCAGTAGTGTTATTTCAGTGTTTCTGGCCAAACAGGAGGGTGGATATGAAAGCAAGCACCACTGGTGGAAAGACAGTCTGCTTTCTCTCCTAAACAATCATAGAAATATCAACAGGCAAAGTTCTCCTGTTGGCCTACTACAGGGCAGAAAAATAACTGCAAAATAAATGCAACAATAGTTGTGGGGTCAGTATTTGGTTGTTTTTGCTTAACATTTCCCCTTCATTTGCTCCTCCCCATTAAAAAAATGGAGCAGATTGTAGGCTGCTGTATGGATCAGGTGATCTTCAGGCTGGTACCTGACTCCCAGCATTGCCTCAGCGCTTGGAACACTGCTGATTGCTTATAAAGGAAAAATAAATCTATTTTTCTGCAAGAGTCCCTTCACACAATGTAGGCACTCTACTGCAAATGTAAATCTTGCATCAAACCCTTGCTTGAGCAATCTCAGCATGAATCACCAGCTGCAGGGGATTATCTCCATCAGAATACGTGGAAGGGAAGAAGAGGCCATTTCTTAAGGGAGCTGAATATGTAGCATAAATCTTTGTCTGTAATGAAAGATTTACTTTATAATTCAAATCAACTCAGTTCTACTGGAAAAGAAGCTTTTCACAAGAAAGGTCTGCAGGTGTATCAAAAATCACTTAAATCTGGGAACTTTTAATAACAGCATTTATTTCCATCATGTCTGTCAAAAGTATCTCAAAATAAGCAACATATTTTTTTAAATTATTGTGCAAGTACTTTTTAATGACTGAAGGTTTGCTCATTCAAGATTGTAAATAAATCTGAGTAATCTTAACTCACAGGTCTAAGTTTCTGATACCAAAAAAAAAAAAAATTGTAGCAGAAAGATGAAGGGAACATTCCACAGGGAAAGCAGGTAACTTTGGAAAGGATACAAGGTTTTATGGCTCAGGACTGCTGAGTGTGTGACCTCCTTGAGGAGATTACCCAGTAGTGAAGTCCCTCTGCCAAAACCACCTGTCTTCAGCCTTAGTGGACTTTGTCCTGGACACTCTGAGCTGCTTTTCTGAGAGGATGCAGCTCTTTAGCTACAGTGCAGATAGCAAAGCTCTGCCAATACGAAGAGATTAAAACTTGCTGATGGCTTTGAAGATTAGGATCTGACCCTCAAACTGGGAGACAGAGTAGACCTGAAGCCAAAAAGATCTGCAGCTCTTAATCCCCTTGAAAATAAGACA
The DNA here is from genome assembly GCA_014706295.1 of Lycocorax pyrrhopterus obiensis. Lineage (NCBI taxonomy): Eukaryota > Metazoa > Chordata > Aves > Passeriformes > Paradisaeidae > Lycocorax > Lycocorax pyrrhopterus. The sequence continues at coordinate 70,940,923 of JACSVZ010000015.1, read as the reverse complement.
TGGCATTCTTCAGCAGCAAGCCCTGGTGTTGTCTTTACCTTTGGACAACCTCGGGAACTGATGGGCTACTGTAGTCAGGATCTCTTCTGGCAGGATACTGGGGAATGGGATGGAGATTAAGGATGAGCTTTTACCATGCTGCTTCTGAACTTAATAAATTGGCTGATATTTCTGATCACATTAACATCTGGCTGGAAGGAAGAAAATATATTCTAACTGCACGGATAGCTCTGGGAGGCAGCTACTGTTATTTTGGCACGGCACACCATTAATCTGAATAACTGGTTCTTCATTCGAGCATTAAATACTGTGGAATTTTTGATGCTGAATCCTTCTGTGGAAAATTACATATCCAAACAATTTTCCTTGATGTATAGTTGGTATCACTCCATTTTCCCCAAGCGGTATCATGTAACTACTGAAGCAGGATTTCTGTCCAGGGCAACTTGGCAGAAAAGGAATCCTTGCTCCTTACTGATCTCACAATGCTTTAGATACGGCATGCTGGTTTTGGCTGGGGTAGAGTTAATTTTCTTCACAGTAGCTGGTATGGGGCTGTGTTTTGGATTTGTGCTGGAAACAGAGTTGATAATGTAGAGATGTTTTTGTTACTGCTGAGCAGGGCTAGCACAGAGCCAAGGACGAGCGAGCGGCTGCGTGGTGCTTGGTGCCTGCCTGGGTATAAACCACGACAGAGGGAATGACTGACTCCCATGTAGCACTGAGTGGCCAAATTGTTCATTACCCTGTTCCACTTTGTGATGTAAACAGGTTTTCTGCATCAGTGGTTAGAAATTCCATCAAAATGCCATCAAAATTTTGAATAGTCACACACAGTTTCTATCCTGTGCCACAGGAAAGTCTTGCCCTTTCTTTGCACCATTGCTTTCTGTATCTGACTAATATCCAGTTAATCCAGCAGCAGAAATATTTGCAAGCCTTACTATTTCCTGAGAAGGATTTTTGCCTAAAAACAGGAGGACGAAATAGTGTGATAAATGGGGAGGCTTCCAGTGTACACTGTTACCTTTAGGCTCCTATTGCTTCCATGAAATTCATGGTGGACTTCTTTCTCTGAAGGAAGCTTGTAATTTCCACTAATAAATATATGCTTCTCTGGCAGTCAGAAGCCACGCCAGGATAGTTTTGCAGATTGTCCTGTTCTGGAGCCCAAATGTGACAGGTTTGTTGTATGTTGTCACTGTTTTCCCCACGGACGAGTAGAGAAACTACACGAAATCCAGGCTCAGGGATAATGGAAGCGCTTTAATGATCTCTCAGAAGGCTTTTATATGTTAGTTCACAAAGTGTATTGAGTGGCATAAGGTAATTGGTTTTTTGCCATCCACCCGTTAAGGGGCTTGGTCAAGTTCTAAGACACCCATCTCTGAATGTTTTTCTAGTTAGAACCATAACAATCCTGCAAAACAACCTGCAGGTGCAAGAAGTTTACAGAACTGTAACATTGTTTTGAGTTACTTGCATGGGAAAGACAGAACTCTCACAAAAATGCTGCGGAGAGCTGAAGACACTCTCTGCTGGAGCTTTTTCAGCATCCATAGTTTGTGTAAAAGTAATTCAGAGAGGTGGGAATCCCCTGTCCCTGGGAGCGGCATTCTTACTTGGTAGATATTGTCTGTAAAACAGGATGCACAGTCAACCCAGATATCACTGCTGGGGTTGGATTACAGCAGGTTTGGTTTTATTGCACCATCTTTTCTTCAATTAACTAAGTTTTATGTAGTGTTTAAATCTACCTAATAAAGACTGTGGAAATAGAAGCAAGTGTCCAATCTACTTTCACTAAAATATCACTATACAAATGCCCAGTGGGTCAACTGGAAACAAGTGGGGACACATTTCACTTACCACTAGAAATAGGCTTGGTTTTTGGAGTCACTGCTCAAGAATCTTATCTGAGCTTATTGGAAAAGACTCATATTTCTTTTACAAGTTGTTTAAAAATCTGGAATACCATGCGTTTTCCAAATTATTTTGAATTACTTTAATTCAGGGCCTAGAAATCCCTTAACTGTCAGGACCAGCTACATGTCTTTTGGGAAGCAGCTAATGCACATGGAATTTCTGTAGAAGGGATAATAGTATAGAAACTTTCTTCAATCCTGGATGGAGTATAATACAATAACGTTTTTTGGTGGAGTAATGCATTTGTGATGAAATTACAAACATTGCTGTCAAGTCTCTGCTCAGAGGAGGTATGAGAGCAGCAAGAACAGGACTGCAAGACCCCACATTCCCCACAGTGCCCCAGCAATGACTTTGGTCCTGTTTCTTTGCCTTTCTTTCTTAACTCTCAGCTGAGATTGCCCACAAAACACCTAGATAAAAGTACTTTTCTTCATCAGCAGACACCTGAAGGAGGTGAACAAAAGAAAGGCTCGCTGACTCACTGAGTAAATGCCACCCTATCAAAGTGGTCATGTTGGGTAATCACTGCTAATGGCCCGTTCTTCTCAGTCCATTCGCTTCCTTCTTGAAGTTGATGGAAGATGCTTCTGGCAGGTTTTTGGAGGGTGCTTCAGAACCCTGAGCTTACAGACGCCTTTGGTCATTTCCAACAGTCTAATGCAAGATAAGCGGCGCCGTGTGAAATGCAAAGCCAACAGAAGAGAAGAAAGGACCTGATGGAAGACAAAATTTTTATCCTGACTTTTCCCAGTCTCTGCTCTTTGGGAGTGTGTCTGTGTTGGTGGTTCGGGTAAAGCTGTTTAGGAAGTGTGAGAGTAAGCAGGTCGCAAACACAGTGCTGGGAAAGCCACTGAATGACCGGAATGAAATTTTTCGTATGATAATGCTGAAATGATGAAGAAAAGTAGGCAAATGACATTTGAGATGACCCTGTATATGAAAACATCACAGGAACATCAGAAATATCCATGAAGACACACATACATTGCATCATTTGTGACACAAAAGCTGGCCTCACCTTTCAGAGAAAGTGACTTTTATTGCCTCCTTCTGATGACTATACTAACACTTGGATACCTGGTGGTGGTACAAATCAGTCCAAGTCTGACCTCGGTCAGAGGGTATGGCAAAAACCAGGAAAAAATAGCATTCACATCTTGTCTTAACTCCAGAGTTGTTCTTCCTGCAGAGTACTAAAAAAGGGATCTGCAAACTTTTCTTCATCAGTCTTAACAGTGGCTGCTAATGGCAGTGCCAGATCTCATTTCATTTTGCATTTGTGTGGCACAAATGTCCTACACTTCAAGAACTTTCACACTACCCTTGCAAAACATGGGCTGAAAAATCACTTTCCCCATCCTGCCCCATAATAGTTAGAAAAATCTGCTGTTTAACCAGAGAAAAAATTCCACTGCTGATTGATTCCTAGGTCTGTTTGGCTGATTATAATTCCCCAACCTACCCTTATGTGATTCACACCCATACATCTGCTCTAGCTTCAGCATATAATTGTTATTCCATACAGACAGCCCAGTATTTATTCAAACAAGGGTGCTCTTGTGCATTTCTTCTTTTTTAGCTTCTCTAAAAAGAGTAAATCGGTCACGATACATTACATTGTATGTGTGTGTTTGTGTGTGGGAATAAAAACTGATTTTATCATCCTCTCAAAGGCAGCAGTTGATTACCAAGGCAGAATAAATAAAAGAAGTACGTTAAATGGAGTACTGTACATTTACACTAGACACAGGGCATTCCAGCCTTCTCTAAAATACTGTGGCTAGTTAAAAAAAGATGATGGCTTCTGTTCTTTTCCAACATTGTTTTCTATATTATAAAACAAGTATCTGCTCTCTTGCAGATCTGTTGCTACAGTACAAAAAATCTAGGCCGTGACTCTGTGACACTGCAAGTCTTTGACTCCAATGTTATCATTTTGTCCTGGGAGAAGCAAAGAAGATGCTTCTAGAAAAAGCAAGTTGGTACTGCTTGGATTATCTTCATAAAAGAAGCTGAAATGAGTTTAAAAACATTTGTGCTCAGCCAGAGTCAGCTGATTTGGCTCTCGGGAGTTTGTATGAACTGTTGGTTCATGGGTTTTTTGGCTTGTGCCTGTGTTAGGACTTGGGAGAGTTCAATGAACCTGATCTCAAAGCAAAAGTATTTAACCTTCATTTTCTAGTGGAAAGGAGGTTTAAAAGCTAACTTTAGTTTTCTGGAAAATATTTTTGAAGTAATCTTAGACCCATTTAACTTGTTTTGTGAAAACAAGCCAAATATAGACTTGAAGAGTTGGAAGTTTGGCTTTTGGTTTAATGCATTATACAAGCAGGGATCGACTTGCAAAACATTTTGCAACTACAAGCTTAATGCCAATCATGTGGTATCTGCATGTGGAATCCAAGCTACTTTCAGTAACATCCATTAAGATAAAAGCACAGCACTGTTTTTTTGTAGAAGTATGAAGATTCTCAGCAAAGGAATTAATAGAGGTTTCATCTTGAAACCTTTGTGCTTCCTATCACTGTTTTCCACGGTGTTTGCAGTCAGATCAAGAGCCTATGAAAGCATTATGTTTGTTTTTATCTACTCAATCTCATTATAGCTCTGAACAAACATCCAATAACTGTGTTTCACCTCAAACTCACTTCCCTTTGAGTACTCCGAGTTTCACAAACGGAATCAAACCAGCAGCTGGCACTCCTGAGACCAAGAGACTCGTAAGCAGTGAACTGAAAGCTTGCACAGAAAGCCAAGAAACAGCTTTCATCTGAGTCTTCTGCACTGTCATCATTTTCTGCGGTAGAAAAGGAGTGAAGGGAACACATGAATTTAGTTAGCAAAGCATTTGCGAAGCAATAAGGATAATGTCCAGCAAAGCAGCTGCGGCTTTCACGGAGGGGCTGATAAGAGGCAGGAAAGACAGGTAACAGAAAAAGCTAAGAGAGGTATCAAAGCCGGCTTAGGAGCCCCAGAGCAAAAGCCTGAAGTCCTTCTGGAAGGTAGGGGTTACCGCAGTTACTACAGCGACCAAAATATTTCACTTCCAGCAATCCGTTCGCACTCAGCTGCAGTCAGCAGTGGCTGCAAGCGCTGGTGATCTGACAGATAAGACGGTGATCTGACAGCTGTTTAATGGAATATGTAGAATAAATCCATTCGTTTCAGTAGAATGAAATGGATGTACTAATACATAACTTCAAACCTTTCTGCCAATGTATTTTAACTCTCTCAAGAAGAAGGAAGGTTGTGCAGAGGATGGGATTCAACCGCGTTTGGCCTCTCCTGTGATGCTGTCAATAGGAGGGCTTTCTCATACTTTTGATTTTTTTTTTTTTTTAGGATGACAAAGTAACTGATAGCAGGTTTTGGTCTTTCAAGTTGGCACGTATTTGACTAATGATCTACAGATGGAAATCTCTGTAGCTCTTGCCAGCTGTAGTAACAGCCCATTCCCAGGTGCTGGGCCGAATTTTAATGGATATTTTCTTTTCTTGACTGTTACACTACAATGTAACATGCAGTTAAATTACTCATATCATTTCGGTAGGTTACCAGCCTTTACTTTCCAAACTCTGCTCCCATTTCCCACTTCACATATGATTGTTTGTTCAGTGCCTCGAATAAGTCAGATACAAGAAGCATATTTTTGATTATAGTGCTATATTCACATTAATTATTTTTAGGGCTATTATTAATATAAAACCACCAGCTGAAAATCCCAGATATGCTACTGTGATACGGAGCTTTGCCTGTAATCTGTTTGCAGCAGTCAACTCTTAGGTGGTCACAATGTTCAAGGGATTTGCAGGAGCTGTAGAGTGTTACTGGCTCTGTAAAATGACTTTTTTTCTTTGCCAGAAAAATTCCTTCCCAAAAGCCTGCACTCGATAAAATTTCCACACAGATCCTCTGTACTTTAGTAAATCAGGAATGCCCCAACTGTCTCGGGGGATGTCTCTGAGATGCCTGAATACACTGCTTCCTTTGGGTTTACTGTCCCCACAAAGATGTAAATCACGAGGACAAAAATCGAGGTAAAGGATTAGTTATAAAACCGGGGTGGGGACACGGGGGGAGAGAGATGACAAGACGACAAGCAGAACTAGAGAATGTTATCCTAGCTGACACATAACTGGATATCTCTGCTCCAATACTCTTACAATGAATTCCTATGATACGCTCCGGTGTTCAGAGCCAAGTACTCAGTTTCCATAGAAATGGAGTACTTTGAGATAAGGCCTAACATTAACTGCTTAATGACTTTTCCTTACATGGCCCAATACTTATGCCCTTAGAGTCAGGCTTTGTAGTTAAACTTCAAAGGCTCTTGATGGGTGTGAAGCTGTTGGGAACTTGATTTCTCCCTGCTTCATGCTCAGCCAGCTGATGAACCTCTAACTATAAGCAAAGATGGTATTTGCACCTGGAATCAAGCAGTAGGGGTGTCCAAAGACTTTCTTCTATTTTTACCTGGTCTGAGAGCCAGCCACTTCTAGCCCAAACCTAAACTGCTCTGTCATATGAAGCTATTTATATATCTATATTAAATGCTATATAAAACCTGGGTCACACCGGCATTCACATGCAAATAAGATTCTGGTTTTTAGCATCCGAAATGGCAGTGACCCATCACTAGTACAGACTGGATTGGCCTGACAGCGAGATGAAGGACACGGCTGTGAGATGAACTAAAGCCTCCCTCCACCTTGTCAAGCTGTTCCTGTGTCACCATCAAGAGACAAAAGGAAAGAAACATAAAACACACTTTTGGGAATCCTAGTCTGCATTTTACATGTCCCAATGACACGGGTGTGCAGCACCAAATGTGAAAGGCTCACAGAAACCCAACTGGCAAATAACTTAATTGCACTAATGAATTTCCAAATATTTGTATAAGCCTCGTGAGCAAAGTTCTACTCAAGAGTAATGAGGGTACTTCCTATCTGTTTGACTCACTCCACCATTAAATATTTTCAGTTCCTTGCAGTTATAGGATTGTTATGCATCTTGGGACAATAATCTTTGTTCCCCAGAATCTCAATAATAATTTAAAAAACCCTTTGCAAACGTCTGCTTTCTGTCTCCTATGTGTAAAAGCACGGCCATCGTCTTCTACCATCAGTGCTATTCATTTCTTTCAAAGTTTGATCATGGCAAAAGACCAAAAGCCCACAACTGTAGTTACTCCAAGCATAATACCATGAGCCAAATTAATCCATGATCTAATAGTGATGACATTGGTGGATTCAGTCCAGAGACAAATGTAGCTTAAAGTTGTTTTGAAATGGAACATATTCCCAAATCTCGGAAGAGCAACAATATTTCTTTAAAAGCTGACATTTTTATGGCCAGAGGATGGAGAGAATAATATGAATTGCTGTCTGTGCAAAGAAATTTTATATAATCTAGTATTTTTTCTAAATAACACAAATATGTGTCTCATATGAGTAGTCTTTCTTATCTTTTCCTGGCTATCCTCTATTTTCAAGCTCACCTATTTTTCTGGTGTGTCCTAAAAGGGACAGACAGTCTAGTTCATAGTTATATCCATTAGAAAAAAAAAAAAGTTTCAACTTTTTCAAAACTAAATTATTGTGCAAGTAGTAGCAGAATAACATTGCTGTTCTCCTGTTCTCTCCAGAGCACAACCTGCTCTCATAAATCAGCCAATATCACGTTGCCTGGTGAAGACAGGCTCACAGTCATGTTACGAACTAAATCTTATTTATCAGAAACTAGAATATTTTACACCACTAATATTAATGGTACAAAAACTGCACTTGCAAGTGACTGCTAAAAAACAGAATCTGAAGAAAATCTGCAGGATTGTTCAAAAAGTGATTAGAAAAGGCTTATCAGCAAGCCTGACTGATGTTACCTGGATTAGCTTCTGTCTTTTCAGCAAAGCTTTTACCCTGGAAACGAGGAAAAAACCCAACGTGCTTTCTATGTCAGATCAGTTCAAGTGTTCCTAGGATAGCAGGACTAAGACTGTCTGCTATGGCTGATGTTCAGAGGCTGATGTTTGAATTAGTCTTTCAGAACAGCGAGTATAAACATCTTGCATTGTGAAAAACATCTTCCAAGCGAAAACATCAAAGCAGCCTTCATTTATGAACCAGCTCAGCTAAAGCTCGTTCCTGGAAATTTGTCTTGCTGTTTCTTACAGTACAGTAAGCTCACAGAGAGGTATTACAGTTGTGATGATCCTTAGAGAATAAGAATTTTGCTAAGCTGTTTCCTGGAAAGCGAGTAAACTGACAGGCAATTTCAATTCTCCTTTAGCAAAGCTTTACAATTGGATCTGGTTTTATTATGAATTGACATTCTTTTTGCAGAGGTAAATATTTATTTAGCTAGGGTTATCAAGTGGGTCCAATATGAGGCTTGAAAAGAAGCAGCAAAATAATATTACATATATTTTTACTTTACATTCCTTTATTTCCTGAGGATTGGCTTTAGCAACACTATGTTCTGAAGACATTTGGATAGAAACTGGGGAATCATTTCCTTTTGATATCACCCTCCTCTCTATCTGGCCAAAACTACCAACTTTTACCTCTCAGAAGACAGAAAGGGATCTGAACACAGAGGAACAGAAAAGCTATTATGGCAGAGATAAAACAATTTTAGATATTCCTTATAGGTTTTATCATTCTGTGGTTAGTGCATGCTCTGAATGTGCTGGATCCCTGCCTTCCAGACAGACAGAAAGGCTCCTGACAATGTTAGGAACAATATTGTTCTCATAAGAGCAAATCGTTTTGAGAGCCTGGCATTAACATGGTGGTTAAAGAAGTGATCTTATATGTGACCTCACCAGAAGAGACAGGAAAAAAGGTACAAATGCAACTGTGAGGGACACAATTGATAAGCCTCCCCTTTCCCCTCCTGTCCAGCTTCCACGCATTACATTTCTCCTGCTAAACCACTTCTCTTCCTTGCTGCTGTCTCAAACTCTTCTGCACACTCTTCCCTATTCCTCTACATCCCATTTCCCTGCCCAGTCCCCTTGGCCTCTATTCGCACACATAAACTGTACTACCAGACTTGCGCTATCCAAGAAGGGGAAATGGATCCCCAGTTTCCACCCAAATGTTCTCGGAATACACTGCAGGAGACTGTCCTGCCACGGGCACCCACCAGAACAGCGTCTGTGCTCCAGCACTCACATTCCCTAGATGAACATTAAAAGAAGCTGTAGGAAACTAGAAAAAATATGGGCACTTGCTGTGAAAGGCTTATGTAGAAAGGACTCCTTGACTAGAGGCACACTGATGTATTATTTGTGAAATATGATTACATCTGCCTTTTATCTTTCATCTTGTTACTCAGTGATAATTGACTGCTCAAGGCTGGCACTCATTTTTAATTATTCCCCTGGTGGAAACCCAGCAACATGCTCTGCAATTGCTCTCAAATATCTGCATGCAGCATCTGTAACACATCATCCTTCAGCAAACAGCTAGCCCTTTTCTTTTTCTTTCTTTCTTTTTATTCCCCCTAAAGAAGCTGCACAAATTAGTGCAGGGCACTCCCCAGAAAAAAAAAAAAATTAACAGAGGTAGATAACATCAGTGTGCCCACAGACTACACTGAATGTTTCACCATTCATTAAAATAACTCATATTTGAGGTCTACTATCAAAGGGTCTGCCCTGCTGCTGTGTCTTGGAGATTTCCATTTACCTATTTAGCTAATTAATTTTAGACAATTAAGCATTTAGGAACTTCTTGAGGGCTGGGTCCACACAGCTGCCAGGCACAAGCTGAAATAACCATCACTAGGTCACTTCAGAGTAGAAACTCTGTTAGAGCGTCAGTGTACTAATAAATACGTAAGGAGCTCCACTCAGTGGCGAGACAATGTATTTCCAACTGTGGTATCTACGAAAGGAGTCTTTGGAAATGTAAATACGTATCACAAACGCCTCTACTTAATGGGGTCTCTGCATTATTCATTGTAATCACAGCACTAGAATCATAATGTTTCACTAGGATAGCTTTATTTATTGTCAGCGACATTTCTGAGAGAATTCAAGCACTGTCTGTAGAAAGATATTGGTTAATGGAGCAGACACTGAATTACAAATGTTGAGTAAAAGAGAGTCTTGCCCGGGTGCTTTATCATCTGTGATTGGCACACTTGTTATTCCATGCAGTAATGGGGTGAATTACTCTGTGTGATTACAAGGCCCTGATTACTTCCTGACAAGTTGGGGTTGGTGGATATTTAACATTACAAGACAGTTGTTTTCACAATAAATAGACAAATACGAAACTTTGAATAAAAGGTTTCTAATGACATTTCTTTTATTCATAATATTACTGGAACGTGATACATAATCACCCTGTTTGAAACAATAAAACTCAGTATTACCTCATTTTTAAAAATTATTTTAAGCTCGCTAAACTTTCTTTAGTAAATAATAACTTTTTTTCATCTTTCCTTCTTTTTCTTGGACTGTGTCTAGACTTTCTTGTAAAACTGAAGCCTATTTCACAGCTCCTACCTTCTCTAAAACATTCTGTATTAAGTAAAGCAGCCACGGAGGGTTGTGCCCTCTGAGGGCACAGAATTAGTGTATTTTTAAAGCAAACATTTTCAGACTGCAAGGAATAAACTATTTCAGTGGAGGTGCTACCAGAGAGAAAGTCCAAGACCGCTGCTAAAGAAACAGTCTGACTGAATTATGTAGGACATATCCAGACTCAGGCCTAGCACCAACTTTGGAGACTTGAAGAAAAAACATAGATAGGTTTCTTTTCAGTATTAATTCCATCTGTCCTTAGTGGTATTTTCCAATACCCTGTAGTTCTGCTTGGTCTAGTGGGATGTCTAGATTTCATAGGCTTCACATCTCCATCATTTTTCTCCTTTTCTGATTTTCAGCTACTTACTGGCAAATTTGAAATATTTTTGCCTTTCTCTGCCCGTTATGGATTTTGTGTCTTCCTAAGTGGATGTCATAAGCTTTGTGCAGGTGGAAAATCATGCTCCATTTAACAGAAGACAAAATCAATCAAAGCTATGAAATCATTAAAAGTAAACTTCCCCAAACAGACTCTTCCCATTCTTTCTGTTTCTCAACCTTGAATTCTAAGCAGGTAATTTAGACGTAATTTTTTTCTTTGTACTGACCCTTAGGATCCCTTTTTTTTTTTTACTGAAAAAGTTGACAACATCAGTTACCAGAAGAGCTTTTTAAAATGTAAACCCAAGCAGCATTTCTAGCAAGGACACATAGCCCTATGCTTAGATAAGATTTTGAAAAAGGTAAATGCAGAAGTAATAAATTTTTGTTTGGAAAAAATCCAGAAAATCTTAAAGACACTGGAAAGGTCTACGTGGCAACCTGTGGCCCTGAACGGAAAAACCGTTGATTTAAGATACGGTGTCAGTATGCCTGAAAATGAGTCATTAAGTTACAAAGTCTTTAGGAGTTACTTCTGAGAACTCTGGGGTGAGAAACGAAATACTAGAAGAACGTGAAACATGGTGCCTATCTTTTAAATGGAAAAGCTGTGGAAGTCCGCAGTTAGCTTCAACTTCAATTATCTGTTAATGATTTAAATACTTTTCCCAGTTGTAAGGCTTAAGAGAAAAAGATTATTAAGTGTCAATCATTCTGATTCTTAGTTAAGAGGAACACCACTCCCCTCATCTTTGAGTAAGGGTGGTGACACATTTTCAAGTGCCATCCTTAGACGCTTCTGCGGGCAAGTACAGACACCACCAGCAGCTTGCCTTTGGCATAAAAATGCCCAAACAGGCGGGTGCTGCTCTGTATCCCTGAAATCCCCACATCCTTCAGGGCTTTCCCACCCCCTTCCCGGCTGATCAGGCCCCGCAGTGAGCCGTGAGAGGAGCTGGCCCTGCAGAAAAAGGGAAGGGCTGCCTTCTTTGTAAACTGCTGGTTTAGGAGCGAGCCAGGCACTGAGGAACCTTGGCCGCAGCCCCGAGGCCGGCTGCGGATGGATGGGACGGCGAGGATGTCGCTGTTCCCTCGGGAAGCGGGATGAGGGGATGAACGGGACAGCGATGAAGTCGCTATTCCCTCAGGGAGCGGGATGAGGGGATAAATGGGACGGCGGAAAGCTCGCTGTTCCCTCAGGGAGCGGGATGAGGGGATGAACGGGACGACGACGAGCCCGCACCCCTCTCAAAGGAGCGGGATGAGGGGATGAATGGGACGGCGGAGAGCTCGCAATACCCTCAGGGAGCGGGATGAGGGGACGAACGGGACGGCAATGAACGGGACGGCGTTGAGTTCGCCATTCCCTCGGGGAGCGGGATGAGGGGATGAAGGGGACGGCGGAAAGCTCTCTGTTCCCTCAGGAAGCGGGATGAAGGGATGAACGGGACAACGCCGACGAGCCCACAGCCCTCTCAGGGAGCGGGACGAGGGACGGCAGCGCGCGCCCATCCCACCGGCGGGGCGGTGCCGTGGCGGCCGCGCCCCCGCGCGTGACGCGCGTCCGGCGCGAAGCGCTTCCTGCCCGTCACTTCCCCCGCTGCCGCCGCCGCTCCCGCCGGGCCGCCGGACTCGTGCCCCTGCCCAGGCCCCTGCTCCCGCCGCCATGGCCATGAGGCAGACCCCGCTCACTTGCTCCGGCCACACGCGGCCCGTGGTGGACCTGGCCTTCAGCGGCGTCACCCCCTACGGATATTTCCTCATCAGCGCCTGCAAGGGTGAGCGGGACGGGCCGCTTTGTTCGGGGTCCCCCGCCCCGGGGGTGGGCGTGCGGGAGCCCCGCCGCTCGTAGGCCGCGCATCGCCGTCCCGAGGGGTGTCGGTGGGGCGGGAGGGGTCCCGGGGGGGTGTCCCGGCCAGCCAGGGCGGTGACAGCGGTGTTGTGGAATGACGAAGGGAGCGGACAGCCGGTTTTCTTTCCTGGGGCTTCATTGCCGGGTTAGCCGGGGGGTATGGGAGCCCGCATGCGCCCGGGTGGCATCCAGGCTGTTGAGGGGGTGGGAGGCCTTCGAGATGGTTTGTTTGTAAAACTTCCCCTTTCCACCGCCTGTGCACGTGGGCTGTAGATTTAAAGCGAGCTCCGGTTTGATCAGGGCAGCTGCCTTGCCTTGCTGGACGCAGCATGGTGAGAACTCTTTGCTCAGTGTGGGAATAGCATTTCCTTTTCATACATGTACATGTTAATGTTTTGCATGCATAAGTTTTAAAGGGCATTCCTTTCTGCCTTGAAGTGCTTCCAGTTCAGCTACACATCTTGTGTGAACAACTCTTTGATAGCCTTCCAGAAAAAACTAATGATAGGAAAGGCTTTCTATTACTACTTCATTTTTGTATCGCTGGATGTTTTGATCATATCTCATTGCAAACATGAGACTTGTTTGTACATACTGATGGCCTCATAATATTGTTCCAAAGTAAAAACAAAAAGCAAACCAAATCTATCTTGCCTGAAGAAAACTTCAGTAAAAATAAAACCTAAATGAAATGTTCCTTTCTACCTTCCTTCTGTCTTAACACAAAGCTAAAGACTTTTACCAGAAAAAATTATCTTATTTGCAGTAGTATTTGAATATCTGTGTAGTTTAGGTGCATGCAGCAAGTACAGCTGCACATCTAAGCTCTCCAGCTAAACCCTTCTGCAAAGAATGGCTTTGTAAAGTGTGGGGTATTTCCACATGCTGGTGCAGGAGAATATTTTTTCTTTTAGAAAACTTCTTCCTTCTTTTATCATGTTATGTGAATACTGGTTTTGTTTCTGTGAAGATGGCAAGCCTATGCTGCGCCAGGGAGACACGGGAGACTGGATTGGCACATTTCTGGGTCATAAAGGTGCTGTTTGGGGTGCCACCCTTAACACGGATGCCACTAAAGCAGCTACAGCAGCAGCAGATTTTACAGCGTAAGTGATGAAACTGTCTTCGTGGTCTGTATTTTGATTTTAGTCTGTAGTGCTCTCTGGTGACAGCATAGCTGTACTAAATCACTGATTCATTTGTTTCTCTTTAGTAATTGCTAGCTTATTTTTGGCTAGCCAAATTAAAACCTACACTTTTACCTTCTTGAAAGCAGCTACAGTTGATTTCATCATGATGCACGACTGTGATTGCTTCCTGATGTGCCTAATTACCATATTGGTTTGCTAGAATAACTTTCCTATGCAGCTCTAATCTCTGGCACCGTAGTTATAGCAGAGTTGAAAGAGTGATTTTTATTTTTCTTCTAGCAGTTAACCTCTTTTTATTACGAGAAACTTCTAATGAATTAGTTCTTTGATGTTTTTTGTTGTTTGTTTGTGCTGTTTGCAGTATAAATGAATATTCTACAAGTTGAATCTTGTTAGTAGAGGGCAAATTCTATTAATGAAGTTGCAGAGAAGAGCCACCTTTGTCTTAAAACTGTTAATTAGTTTGCATGGTCCTGAAGAAGAGCATGAAGGAAAGAGGTGGGATAGTCAAAAAAAAGCTCTAGTAAAAACATATAAAGTATTCTTATTTACTATACAACTTATAAGAATGTAGCACTTGTGATAAAATGTTGTGATGGCATCAGGAAAGACTGCGTACAAATTTGTGTGACTGTCCAGGTTGATTTGTCCTGATGCCTCTAAAATACGATTGTTTCCTCTTGCTGTTTAGCAAAGTGTGGGATGCTGTGTCAGGCGATGAACTCATCACATTGGCTCACAAACACATTGTCAAAAGTGTGGATTTTACACAGGTATGAGAAACCTTTATACCTTATTCACCAGGGAAATAAGCACTTGAGTATGTTCTGCTATTAGTTACTTTTTTGCTTTTTATGTGTATATCTAATAAGGAAAATAATCTAAAATACTACTGCTCATTTTTAAGATTGTAGGGTAAATGTAGCAAGTGTGTTAGAGGCTGTCTGAGAGAAAAAGTGTGATTTTAACTCTCAGATGAAGGCTGTGTTTTGATTCAAAATAGAGTTGACTCTCTAACTTCTGTTTCAGGATAGCAATTATCTGTTAACAGGTGGACAAGATAAGCTCTTGCGTATCTATGACTTGAGCAAGCCAGAAGCAGGTGAGTCTGCTTTTAAAACTGATTCTTGGGGAATTTTTTAAAGTAAAACAAAAATTCTGAAATTAAGGGGCTACTTTCTGTTATGAATCACAAAAAACAAAGTTGAGGATTGTTTTACAAATGTACTGTCTATAACCTTTTGGTATATAAGGGTCACAGAATTGCTTGGGTTGGAGAGGCCCTTAAAGATCATCCGGTTCCAGACTCTCTTCTGTGGACTGCTAGTCCAGGTTGATTAAAGCCCCATCCAGCCTGGTCTTGAACACTTCCAGGAATGGGACATTGGAGAAAGCAGAGCATGTTTCAGTTCAGTGCAGACTCACTAGAAATTGGTCTAATTAATTAAAATTTAGTCATCTGAAAAAAAAAAGACTCCACATATTTAAATGTGTTTAAATTCATGTTGATACTGAACTATTGATGGTTGATAGGAAGCTGGAGGACATTCATTGATGTTCACCTGGTGAAGTTTCTGAAAGCTAGCCAATCAAATACCCAGTTTACATTTATCCTGTTCCTGGAAAAAGATCTACAAATAAAGTCATAAGTGCTTGAAGTAATTCTACAGTCTCTAGTAGATGGAAATCCATGTAGCTTAAGGAAGCCCCCAAACTACTGCATGACATTATTTAATTTTATGACATGTATTAAAATACTTGGCTTTTTTTTAAGAACCTGATGTTGTCAGTGGACATACTTCTGGCATTAAAAAGGCCTTATGGAGCAGTGATGACAAACAGATTCTTTCAGCTGATGATAAAACTGTCCGGTAAGAAAAAGTAACTTTCAGTTTCCTTTATTGTCATACTCTTATGTGAGGATACAGTTACGTTATTTTGGTAAAGGATGTAAGTAACACAAGTTATCTGATCCTAGGTTATGTAGCTGCATGTCTGATACAGCTCTGTTCTGCTGTCAGAGGTCATTTTGCTAATAGTGCTAATTTACCCCATAAATACGTGCTCCTCATAGATGTGTTCTCCCTGATAAGAAGAGGTGGTCTTTGAGAAGTGCATAGAATAAATTTATGCCTTTTGTAATCCTAAAGAAGATGAAATTATAGATGAGGTCTCTTGCATGCATACTGTCCTGAGCTATTGTTGCTTTGTCTTCTTCAGTTTCCTAGTGTTCAAGATAGGCAAGAGCCTAGTCCTGTTTGTTCTTCAACAAATTGTAGGAATAGAAATGCAGCAGTCAGCTAATGAACAAAGATTCCTACTTGTCATAGCAGAACAATTTAATTTCTGTTTAGATACTCCTTGCACTGCTAGATAGAAAACTATCTTATCCTTAATGAACCTCAGTAGATTGGGATTAGTACCTCTTTGTCTTTTGAGGCAAAAAGGAAGAGTGGACTCTTCAAGCCTTGCTTCTAGAAAGATCTGTTGCTTAGGAGACTTAAACCAAGATTTTTGATCTTCAAGAGAATCACTGAGTAGTTAAATGGTGTGTATATACCATTTAATATTGTGGCATTAAGCTGCAAAGGTAAAAGTATTTAAAAAAAAAAGAATGTGTCTTAAGCTTGGCCTAGATGAGGATGCAGATAAAGCCACTGAAGATCTGAAGTACCTGTAGAATCAAACCATGTTCCGTGATGGGTGCCTTTTTTGATCCAGGTCTTGCCATGGATGTGAGGTGGAAATTGTTTGATTTGCAGAAGTAGTCTGAGAGTCTTTTTTTCTCTTTTTGTTTCCTTTTAAGCCTCTGGGACCGGAGTACCATGACTGAAGTGAAGTCACTAAATGTGGCAATGTCAGTGAGCAGCATGGAGTATGTTCCAGAAGGACAGATACTGGTGATAACCTACGGGAAGACTATTGCTTTTCATAGTGCAGAAACGTGAGTCCACAACTCCAACTTTCACAGGTTGAGTCATGGGCTCCTTGTGGGTAAAAACTGGCTGTACAAGGCCAGAATCACCAAGCTGTCAAAACCGGCATCTCTGTGATGTCTTAAGAAGGCAAGTTACACACTTAAACATATTCCAGAAAGGAGTTCTGTACGTGTGAGCTTTTGTTGTGCTTACTCTAAACTCATTTCTAACTTGACAAGCATGATTTACAAGTATTAAAACTTGTTTCAGAAACTCTGTGGGGGTGTATTCTACTTCTGGTAAAAACAGCAGATTAGTAGAATCACAGTTTCTTTGCTCTCAGGATTTTTTTTTTAATATGAACTTTATTAACAAACTTTTCTCCCTCAGTCTAGAGCAGATTAAATCATTTGAAGCACCTGCTACAATCAATTCTGCGTCACTTCACCCTGCGAAAGAATGTTTGGTTGCAGGTGGTGAAGATTTTAAACTCTATAAATATGACTATAATTCAGGAGAAGAATTAGGTATGTTTGTCTCCTATAATCATAAAGGAGTTCTGAAATAGGTATTAATAACCAATAAATGAAACTCTTGTACTCAAATAAGGTCTTAGCATAGCAGGCTGTGCAAGAGGATGATAGAAAGGTATATTATCAGTTAAACATTTTTTGCTCTCTCAGTATACCTCATATTATTCTAGAACTAATTAAAATGTCCATTCAACAATTCTGCACCTATTTAAAAAAAATTCTCATTCTGTATTGCTGTAATAGCTGTATGTTAACTTAAATGTCATACTATTCATTAGATGTGTCAGTTACAAGATTTTATGAAAAATATGATGTGTTGGCCAAATTGGTTTCAAAAAAGGCATATTTCTAAGGTTTTCTTACTGATCCAGTCCTCATTTAAAATGGTTTGTTTGTGGAAGGAGTGGTTGAAGGAACAGAGCAGGGTACTCTGTGCTGCTGGCTTGCTTTGTAGTTTTGTCTAGAATAACTAAGCACCCTTTTTCTTGCAGTTCCTGAAACATTAATATCTTGCCTAAAGTAGACATTGCTGACATACCCATTCATGGAAACTCTGTTTTGTATCAGAAACTGATCGGTTTGTACTTAAATTTCAGTTGTTGGCTGAAATTTGAAATTGACAGTCTTGCCATGTTCCCTTCAGAATCTTACAAAGGGCACTTTGGTCCCATTCACTGCGTGAGATTTAGCCCTGATGGAGAGTTATATGCAAGTGGCTCTGAAGATGGTACACTAAGGCTGTGGCAGACAACAGTAGGGAAAACCTATGGCCTTTGGAAGTGTGTAGTTCCTGGTAAGTGTGTGCTTGGTCCTGGTGAAACTTGGCTACTCCATGTGCACTTTTGAAGTAATATCTATCATGAGTGGTAAACACTTGAGTTTCATACAGTAACTCCTGTCTTCTGAGGGTTCCTGATCTACTTGTATCTGTTAGATTTAAGGATGTATTTTTGTAGCTGTCATGTAAGCAATTAACATCATACCCATAAGCTTTTCGAATATTGACACTTGGTGGATATTTAAGCCAAGAGTCTGATGTATTTTTATGTTAAAGAGTGAGAAATATGCGATACCACTTCTATAATTCTGAAAGACAATCTCTAGAAAGAAGTGTGGATGGTTGTTTTATTTTCTATTGTGCTTTGGTTGTTTCAGCTTGGGGAGAGGGAAGCAATAACTACAAGTGAATGTTCATTAGTAGAATTGCTTGCTCAGGTGTTTCTCCTCAGCACTGAATTACATGGAAATTCCTTTTTTTTTTTTTTTTTTTTTTTTAATTAAGGTGGGTGGGTGGAACTGAAGGTATTGACTGTTTTCTCCTCTTTCTCTACAGAAGAGGAGAATGCAGAAGCAGCAAAAGCAAGGCCTACCCTTCCAGGAACTGCAGAGGAGGAAATAGGTAATGAACTGAACTGTCAGCTTCAACTGCCTAAGTGTTAAAAGATCAGTCAAGATGATAGCATTCCTTAGTGTGGAAGAAGTAGTTTCCCTCAAGTGCTTTCTGGTATTTTTGACTCTTTTCAAAAGATCTTTGAATGCATTTGCCTGACATTGATCATGTGGTAAGTGTCAGACTGGTGACTGGAGCTGTGCAGGCAGAACAGATGAGGTAGAATAGCTGGATCAGGTTGAATGGGAAAACAAACTGAACTGGTCTCTTTAAGCAATCCCTGCAACGTTTCTATGGTTTATATATCTAAAGTGAAGTTAAATAACATCCTTTTTATTTAGTTGCAGAAGAGATTGCCT
Organism: Lycocorax pyrrhopterus obiensis; assembly: GCA_014706295.1. NCBI lineage: Eukaryota > Metazoa > Chordata > Aves > Passeriformes > Paradisaeidae > Lycocorax > Lycocorax pyrrhopterus. The sequence continues at coordinate 70,921,874 of JACSVZ010000015.1, read as the reverse complement.
CTGAAAACTCAGATACAGTGTACAGCTCAACTCCTGAAGTGAAAGCCTGATTACTGCAGCTGTTACGTGACACATGAACATGCGAGACTAAATCAAGTGAGCAGTGACAGACAGCAGCCTTCCAGAGTGCGCTCTCTCCGTGGGGCAAAGATGGGCAGTAATTGATGAGAATGCAGTGGAACTGGCTAGGTGTTGTCTGTAAGAGAACTGAGCATCCAAATAAAAACCCAAAAGACAAGTAGTAGAGTTTTGCTGGCTTTTTGGCATAACTGCCTACTGTCTTTTCAAAGAAGTGTGCAAGCCAAGATCCAGTCTCTCCAATCTCAATTAGACTCATTGTAGTGTGTTTTCATTATTACGAAGAAGAGATACAATGGCTTTTACCTTTTTTTTTTTTTTCTTGAAAGTTGGAAAAATTGGCTCTAGTTGAAAAGAAGGGATTATGTACTTAAAAGTATTTGGTTCGGGTTTTGTTTCATTGTATGCTGCTTTTGAATGTTTAACTGTTTTCAGTTGTCTAAATAAAATGCCTCTCCAAACTCGTACGTTACTTTTGAGCGTTGGGTTCATGAAATGGAAAAGCAACCACATTAATCACGTAATCCTTGGCATCTTGGGTTTGTACTATACAGAGAGAAAGCAAAAGAATGTTTTAGTGTTGGTACAGAGGGTGGCAAGTTCTTTGATCTGTAAGCTTTGTATCTTTTTTATTCTTTAAAGTTTGAATGTAAACATGAGTCTCTAAAAAGAAAAACAGTGAAAATTCCTAAATTAAACGTGCTGCCTATTTGGTTGTACATGAAAATATCAGAGGCTGGCTGCAAATCTGTGTAAAGCTTGGGTTTAGTCTTCCAGACTGGATAAAACAGTTACTCTTTCAAAGTTACAAATCATATTTTCTTCATTAAAGAAAATAATTGCCATTCTTCCACTTGTCATTTCCTTTAATGTTATGCTGAAAGCTTTACATAATGCATTCTGTGTGGAAAGAAGTTAGACAGGTGTATTTATTCACACACCTTTTTCTTTTTTCATATTCATACTTGTTCTTACTGCCTGTTTTCACAGACTATACCTACTTGTAATTACCAATGTGACTTTTATTCTACAACCAAGCAACTCTCATTTACAGCTAAATGGTTCAGTCTTGCTAATTCCACTAAGGCTTATGAGGGTTCCATATCTAGTACTTCAGCATAAAAGCTTCATTTTACAAATTGAAGGATGCATTTAAGACAAGGAACTTGGACCACCTTGCCCCATGGTGAAACTTCTTGCATGCTGTGAGTTTTATTCCACGTTTGCAGTAGGCTCTAGCATTTCATAGAGAGGTCTGGAATAGAATCTCAGAATCATTTAGCTGGGGAAAAAAACCTTTAACATAAAGTTCAGCTGTTAACCCAGTGTTCCCAAGTTCACCAGAAAACCATATCCCACATTCTGCATTTACAGCTTGCTCCAGGATGCATAAAAATGAAACTGAGCTAACAGTCATAAAAACCCAATACTTAGTAACAGCTACTAAAGTACGGGAAGAAATGAAAAAAACCCCAACAAAACTGAAGTACTGCTATGAAATGTTTAAAAAATCACCAGCAAGGGTATCAGCAAAAGCCAGATTTAATATTAAGCAACAGGACACCAAAGTTCATTGGCAAGATTCACTCTACTACTTACGGGGCAGTTAAGGCACACCAATGAAAAACAAGCAACAACACAACCAAACCAAAATCCAGGCAATCAAAACAGAAATGAACCGAGAACTGTCTAGAGGGGTGTGTGTGTGACAAAAGGATAGCAAGGGCAAGGATAAAAAGGAATAAGGCCTAAAAGCTTAACAGCACTCAACAGTAATGTTAACTTCTACCTTAAACCTTTAACAGGAACAACACTTACACCTAACTTACCTTATAACCTTACCGTAACAATTTAAAAGAGGAATAACACTTAACAGCATTTAACCTAACTTACGACTTCACCTTACTTCCAAGCCTAACTTACTTAGATAGCTAAGGTACTTAAACATCTAAGAAAGTAGCATTTCTCCCAGATTTGCTATAGCATGTCTGCACATGCAAACACACACACATATAATCAGTGTAAGTTACCTGTGAAAAATTCCCCTCAGAGGTCAGTGAGATACTCCCTCTGCAGGCCTTTGCATCTCCCCAGTGGGCAAAGTGAGGGTATTGACCGAGGACTTGTTGTTCCTCCAGGTATAGAGAAGTGAGAGTTCTCTGGATCTGAGAGGCCTCACTCACAGGAAGGTTGCTGGTCACGGCCAGTGGGCTGGTCCTGGAGAGCTCAAAGGGTCTCTTTTTGGACTGCTGTTTTTAGGGTTGCAGGAGAGTGGGTTTTGATCATAACAGTGTTTCATTCCAGACACAGTTTGGGTTGGCACTTTGTTTGAAAATGTGGAAACAGGGATGTTATGCCATTCGAGCACGAAAAATAATTTCCAAGGCTGTTCCTAAAGAAAACAGGAGCTCGCTAGATAGCAGCAGTTCCTGGGAGCAGACAGTGTTTCTGATGAGCTCAAGAGGAGCTGAGCCCAGGTGCTGTTTGTCAAGGCAGAGGCATCACAAGCATTTCTTAGATGACAGTGTGGCCTGGAAAAGGGGTAGGAGGAGGATGCACCACCACAAGTACATGAAAGCTTGTAATTTTTGGACTGCTTTGACGTGTCCTGAAGTACACAGTGCAAATGGTACATACTTCTAGAGTGACTGCTGTCTTTCAAACCACTGCTTCTCAAAGCACACACACAGTTTTGGTATGGGAAAAGCAAAAAGAGAAGTGTCCCCAGGTTTCAGAGCTTTACCCGATGCTGTTGAGTTTGGGGTTTCTTTGTTAGCACTGAGCAAATAGGACTAAAGTTGGAAAATATTTTTTTTTATCTAAACGTGAATATTAAGAATGTACAATATATTTTTTCATGAGACTTTGTGGTTTTTTCCCAGATCTGGAAAAGAAGTAAAGGCCATGAAGTTTTCGGTGGCTTTGTTACCAGAACTTAACTTTGCAGGTATCACTAGAAGGTTTACAGGTTGGTCGGTTTATTGACCCCGTGTGTACATGTGCCCCTAGTCCCTCCTTGAGGAGTCAACATGAAGACACTGGACAGTGCCTTGACTCATCACCACCCGAACGGCAGGTTCAGCGTCACGCATCGCCAAAGGAACCGAATATCCATGTACCTCCAAGGGAAAGGAACGTTCCCGCAGCAGGGCCGAGCTCTCGCCCTGCGGAGGCCGAGGGCTGGCTGCGAGCCTTGCCCGGCTCGCTCCCCACGTGGCGGCGGAGCTCCGCGCCGGGCCGGCCCCGCCGCTTCCTGCCCGTGCGGGGCGGGGCCGGCGGGGCCGAAGTCTGCCCGCCCCGGCCGGGCCGGGGGTGGAGAGCGCGGGCCATGGTGGGGCGGAACCCGGGCACCGAGCTGGGTAAGCGGCGGCGGCGAGGCCCGGCCGTGCGTCCCCGGTGGGCGCTGCGGGGCCGCGGCGGGCGGGGGCTCCGGAGCGGGCGGGGCGGGGCAGGCGCCCGCCCCCGGCTCTCCGCGCCCGGCTGAGCCTCCTCCGGGGGCTGTGCAGCCGTGTTCCTCTGAAAAGCCGAAACAGGGACGGCCCTAGGGTTCTTGTAGGTGTTCTAACACATTCCCGTGACGTGTAACCGGGAGGCCGGCAGGAGGCTTTGGTGCTGCAGGGTACACGGAAGTTTCCGTGTCACATGTGGCTGTGGCTCGAGGGGCTCCGAGCAGGGCGAGAGGCTGTAGGGCACTCGGAGCTGCAGGGCTCCGGCAGCCCTGGTCTTGTCACGAAGCTAGACCTGGTTGTCTCTCGCACGCCATTCTGGGTCTCACGGGATAGTCCTTCCTCCGCTCTTCCTCACCAAGAGATTCAAAACACTCAACCGGGCTCTGATTTGCGAGCTCGGGACTCCACCTCTTTTGATCATTCTCCTTGTTGCTTGCTCTCTGGGGAGTGGTAGGGGTTTTCCAGGTGTTTGCAGGTGGTCTCCGGGCCCGAAAGGTGGCTGTGCCTCAGATAAGGCAGAGAGCAGCCACGAAAGGGCTTCTCTGCCTTTCCCTGGCTGGAGCTCCTCTTCTGCTCATTGCTGGGGAAGGGAAAGTGCTACAGCTTCCTCAGCAAAACCCAGCTGCAGCAGTGGAATGAATTAAAGCGATGAGCCTTCCTAGAGCCTGCCTCTAAGGTGTGATAATTTGGTCAGCATTAGTAGGTGGACAGTGAAGATGAGACACGGGGTGGCCTCCTGGAAGAGGGGAAGCAAAGGAGAGCTGGTGTGGAACAGGTGGGTCTCAAAGGTGGCAAGAGCAGAGTTCAGGAGGCTGTGCCGCACGTGGTGCCACGTGCCTGTCATGAGAGCCAGCACAGGCACTTTTTACAGAGCCAGCATGCAGTTCAAATGATTAGCCCGTGGATGGACAAGTGAGAGCTGTGTTTTCATTCACTGAAATCGTGGACATGTTGCAGCTTTCAAAAGTGAGCTGTCTAATTGCTCTCTGACGTCCTTGTTCACTGACTGCTTGTAGGGACAGGTGAGTTTCAACTGCAGCCGTGTGAAGAGCTGAAACAAACATTAATAATACAGTGACAAGACTTCACAGTGTGTTAGGAAAAAAAGCTAGCAGAAAAGTTTGCAAATGCACTCCAGTTCCTTTAAACTAGGTGTGCGTCATGATTTTTCTTAGTAAATTCAATCTTAAAATTAGTTGATGTGTGGGGAATCCAGAAGCTTGGAGGTGAAGTCGGCTCAGTTCTCATGGTTGTTGCCATCCCTTCCAAGCGATCTTTGTTTAAACAAATTAAACTTTTTTTGGTTTTTTTGTTAAACTTTGTGGTCAAAGTGAGCTGGGTTAGATGTTCAGGACAGGTGTAGAAGGGGAATGGTGTGGTTGTGACCGTGTTTCAGTGGCAGCTTCTAGCATCTGCCTTATGCTGGCTGCTTTAAAGGGAGAACTGCACTTCCCTGCTGTTTGCTCTCCCACTAAATACGTATCTGAAATACAGCAGTGTACTTAATACAGCACTTAACATACCTTAGTGGTACCTTAGCTGCTAGCAGCACTCAAAAAGAACAGGGTAAACCCTTACTTTTATCTGCCATGGTTGCTAACAATACTCACTGCTTCTGTGACTTAGGCACTTCAGCTTTTGAAGGTTTTACAAGCCTGTGCCAGCATCTTTAACACTAATTCGGATGGTTTGCCCTGTTTCCCACACAGCTTTGTGTAGAATTATAGTTTTCTAACAGGGACATCTAGTGGTAAAATATTTTTTACTTAAAAATATGTTGTTTGAGTCCTTTTCTGTGTCTGCTGTTTCTGTGCTTGCTATGTAATGACATTATTGAAGCAGTAGATTTCTGATGTTGCCATTAGAGAGGATCTATTTGTGTATCACTGATGAGCCAAACTCTTCACAAATCGTGGCATGTAGTGCTTTCCTGAGTGATTTTTTAAAAAACAAATACATTTTTAAAAATTCCTTGGTCCTTCCCTCCTTATCCTTCCCTTGTACCATCACTGTGCCTTAGTAGAAGAAGGTGTTTCCCTGGAATAAAAGCAGGTGCATGTTACACAGATGAAAAGACACTGATGTGCACAGTCAGAGGCTCACTAGCCTAATACACTGGTGCATTTGCCATCCGAGAGTCATGCAAAGGAGCTGGATAAAGAGTTTTACAAGCTTTTTGTTCCACAAGGACTGTCTGCAGAGCTTGTGTGCTCGGGTTCACCACGATGCCTGCAGGGAGGGAAGGGAGTCTGCCTCTCCTGCTCTGCTCTCCAAGCCACTGGGTTTTAATAGCCCAGGTATTTAATGTTTTGTCATGCTTCAGAAAAGTATCAGATGCAACTTCTAATCTCACTTCACAATGAAATGGTGGAACGTGTCAACGAGTATCTGTTTTGGAAGTGTAAGCTGGGAGCACACTGCTTTGGTTTAACTGTGGGGATGCAGACACAGGGGGACACAGGGACCATCCCCTCTGCCCAGCACCTGTTGGAGTGTATGTGGAAGATTGGGTCCAGTTTCTCTTTCCGATAGGAAACAGGGATTGATAAAATTGTCACAGCTTCAGCAGAGGGACAGCACAGTGGGGCTGAGGCTGGAGCACTTGCCCTGTGAGGAAAGGCTGAAAGAGTTGGGCTGGTTTAGCCCAGGGAAATGGGCTTTAGGGGTTCTGAGGCAGAGAAGTTCATACTGGATATAAGGGAAAACTTGGTGCAGAACAGTCAGGTGCTGGGACAGGTTGGGCCCAGAGAGGCTGTGCAGTCTCCATCCTTGGGGACTCTCAAAATCCACGTGAGTAAAGCTCCCAGCAGCCTGGTCTGACCTCAGAGCTGATGCTGCATTGCACAGCAGGTTGCACAAATGATCTTCAGAGCTCTTCCAACCCAAACTATTCCATGATTATATGTTTTATCACCTCTGTGTGTCTATGTATGTCTGAATATATATACACACACACACACATATGTGTGTATTCTGAGTAATGAGTAATTAGTTGCAGTTGTTTTGCAATGTTCTTGGATTCTAAAAAAAACCCATTATCTATGTGTTACTCAGACTCTCCAGTTGAAGGGCCAAAAATACGTTCATTATGTTTCAATTGATATTTTTAATTATAGTTGGTATTTCTGAGCCATCTACATGTGAGAGCTAGCCTGTTGGTAAGTGGCATTTAGATAATGAAGTGTTACATCCCTTTTCAAGACAGCATAATTCTGTTCTAATATATTAGTAGCAGTTTTTAGCCTGTACTGTGGCTCTGGTTCTTCACTGTTCTAACACCTTTTGAATCTGCTGGGTAATTTTAATCAAAATTGAAGGACAGGTAGATGCCATGGAAATAAGTAAGGCACTGGGTGGAGTGACCAAATCAGTTCTTTTGGTGAGGGAAAGGCAGGTACAGATCAGCAATTACATGAATTTTCATTGCAACTGTTTTATTTTGGCCTTTATGTAGGTAACTGAGTCCTGTTTTACTCGTGGTTGTGAGGACCATATCAGGGCAGCTGGGTTTTTGGGATGAGGACATCTCTCAAGCCAGGGAAGAAGAGGGGGAACAACAGGGGACTTGGACCTGCAGGAAGCCAGGTGCTGATATTTTGCATCTCACTTTCTGAGGAAAGGCTTGTCAGTGGTTTCCAGAGTGCTTTGGAGGAGGATCCCATGATCCATTTTGTGTGGTCCATGGACAACACTGTGTGATTTCACTGATGTCACAGGACAGCAGAGCTGGTTTCTAGTTCAGGGCTCATGCTTTGATGTCCTGCTTCGAGTATCTGAATGCTGCTGACTTGGAGGCTGAACTTCTGTCAGGTAAAAGAAGACCCACATGAAAATATGGATCTGTTGGTCCATATCAAATGTCACTATGGAAAACTAACTACAGCTTCTGTCTTGACAAAACTGAATAACCCCCATGGTAAAACAGCTGTAACAAGAGCTGATCCCAAAGCCTTTTCTCTCCCCTCGGTGGCTTTGCTCAGCTCTGCATGGCCAGCTGGGGTCAGCCTGTGTCCAGCTGAACTCCTCATTTCTCCAGGGAAGGCTCAGGATGCAGTTTCAGTCTCTTCTCCCGAAATAACAGCTTTCATCACTTCCCTTCCCCGTTTTATCATGTGCTCATGGTAAGAGCAGGAGCACACATGCTGTCTCTGGCACACAAAATGAAATAACCAGTTGAGGGGGGCAGCTTCTTTTGGGAATGGTGCTGCCTTAAAATGCTTGTGAAACTGCCGCCTCAGGCATTCTTGAGCTTTCTGGTTCACCATCTGAAGGGATGCCATCAACACGTTTTTTTTAAAGCTTCTGTAAAGCTTAGTCTGTTTTATGAGGAATGTGTTAGGAACCGTAGATATTTATGTAATTATCCTAATGAAGTGGTTTTATTTATTGTTTTCTGAGGAAATGCTCGATATTTTTGGATTCGTCTTCTTCAAAGAGAGGAGCTGAATTTCCTGTTAAGGAATGGAATATGATTTTTTCAAATGTCTTCAGAGAAAAAAGTAAACTAGAAGAGTGATTACAGAATATTGGCTAATTAGCTGTAGTGTAACTGCTTTAATTACTTTTATCCCTGAAGCCACATGACTGTGCAGATGACTAGCAGATGACTTATTTAAAAAAAAAAAAAAAGACGTGTTCACACTGCAAGGTTAATGAGCCTAATTAAATATAGTTTTCCTTAGCCAGATACTAAATCATAAAGCCTGGGGGAGCGAGGGAGGGGGAGAATCCAAAGGCAGTCAGTTCTATTTCAAAAAAGGGTTTTATTCTGATTTTTAATGAAAAAAAAAGAGAAAAGCTGGAATTGTGAGTGATTTTTCTGAATAAAGGCACTTAGATCTAAAGATTTGGTGAGACTTCACGTGGCAAACTTTGAAAGTCTATTTAGAGACAATTATGCTGAGACATATTTGTTTTCACTTACCCATTGCTTTAATTAATGTAGGAATGGGCTTGAATAAAAGGTCTGTGTTATATGGAAGTCTCCATCTGCTGCTGCATATTACCAGAACCTTTGTCCTTCCTTGCCGTGCCACTTTTATTGCACCATTTTATTTCCTGTAGTTAGCTGCATCATGCCTCACATTAAGTTGTACAGAAAGGATGGAGCTCTGATTTTTTATTAAATTATTTCATTTTTTAAAAATCCCCTGCCTGTGCTGTGCACTGTGATTTGAGTTCCCACACTCAAAAAAGTACTTGGAGATCCAAATTCTGTGGTCTTTCGGGGAATCTCACATCCCATGCACAAAAATTAGCTACTAGACATTACTGAGTTGCCATGTGTCAGCTACCTTTGTGACTAGTGTTGAGTTACGGATAACAGAGGGTAAAATGTGTTAGTGAAAAGGGCTTAAATCAATGGATTTTGTCATATTTGCAAAGAACATGCAGTCAGCTATTGCTGGTCAGCTGATGCTCGGCGACTTTCACAGGGGACTTTGGGCAAAGCAAAAGTAGTAGCTCATTTCCACTTCCACTCTCCTTCCGCACCTTTTCTCCCATTATGAATTTTTCTTTTTTTTTTTTTTTCCTTTCTCCAGATGACTTTATAGTTGACTGTTTCCTTTAAGCTGATCTAGCGTGCAGGGCTCTACACCCTAAAAAGATTGCTTAGACCTGAGTCAGGATGCTCAGGAGTCAGCTGGGGTAGATCCATCAGCTGTATCAGATTGAATCCTCTACAAACAATGGCTAATGAAGAATTAACCTACTCATGGGTGAAATTTATGTCCTTTCGTTTAAATTTTCATCTCCAACTTGAATTTTCCCTATCTAACAAGCTGGATGCTGTCTTCATATTCTCCCAAAGAGCAGTTTTTATAAATCAATTATTAGTTGGTTTTCTTGGTTGTCTTCAAAAGTGTAGAAGGAATGGGTTAGAGCAGACCAGCTGAAAGGATCCTTAATGGAGAGGGAGAAGCTGAGTCCCTCATCTGAACTTATTCCTTTGGTTTTATCACATTTTCCAAAGGGGCTGAAAGGTCACCGTGCACCCAGTAGGGTTCAAAAGTTATTATAATAGATGGGATTATGGTTAAATGGTGCTACCTCAGCACTTGGCACGTAGTAGAAGAATCGTAACGCAGGGTTTGTGTGTCCTCCCTCTATTTGTTTATTTATTTATTTATGTGTGTTTTACTCCCACGTGAACTTTGTCAAATATATCCTATGTGCCTGCTGATAGGCAAAAAAGGAGGAAAGTTGTAGCCACAGTTTTTGTAGCAACAGCTTTTCTCACTTGCTTTGTACAAGTCAGCTGAGCTTCCTGCTTTGGGGGCAGAATGGATAAACCTGCGGCTTTGAAAGTGGAAAAAAGTAACGAGGGTTTGTTGTTTGGTCTGCAGCTTTCCGAGCTCCCCCTTGTCCTTGTTGCCATACAGTGAGTCTGATGCTGAACTCTCAAAGAAACCCATACATTCTTCAGGATCCCTTTGAATTTCCTTCACTGGTTTATTTTTCCTGCTTTTAGCCAACACTTTGCCCTTGTGGGTACCACTCACTAATAGCTTGTGTGTGGTGGTGGGACAGTGGTAGCACAGTAGCTCACTGTGCTCAGAACAAGATTTTGTTCCTCTGTTTCATGTTGTCCTGCATTTCCACTGAGTCATCTTTACCCTAAATTGGTTTCTCTGCAAGTCTAGGAAAATAAGCTTTTATTTGCACATGCTTTGGCTAGTATATTAGTTTTCTACTTTTTTTTTTTTTTTGGCTATTAAAGCTATCCAGTAGGAAGAAAAAAAATTAAGTATAAGATTTCTGCACAAAATTAGTGATTTTGTCTACCAGCTTTTTTTTTTTTTAAAGTTTTAAACGTTTTTTTTAATCAATATGCTTGAGGGAAATGCAATTTAACAGCATAGTAAAGAAGATTCATCGAGTGACATGCTCTTAATAAATTCTGTCACCCAGAATTATTATCTCCTAGTATCTGTCTGTGCCCATGTCCAAATTCTGACCTTAACTGATGATATTTGATGATTGATGGTGGTGATTTGCTGATGATTGGTGGTTAATGATTGTTGGTGTTATTTTTCAGACTATTTTCATGGAATGCTTGTATGATTAGTATGTAAAAGAATTTTTTATGTTTTGGGATGTGAGAGATTTTAAAGACATTCCAATTTCTTTCTCCTGTGTGCTCTCATGAGCAATTTGTGTATATTAATATTAAAAAATTACACTCTGGATTTATCATCCTAAGCAGAAATGTAAAGATTCAAGAGCCTGAACCCTCGGTTCTCCTTTACCAGTCAGTTAGCCTTTGTTAAGCAGTGGCCAATATTTGGTTCTTCTGGCTCTAGACAGTTTCATTGTTATAGTGCATGTTGAGCATCTTCTACTCTTTGGGAATTCTGGAATCTTGAAGTAAGTCTTCAAGCAATGGCAGAAGGCTGTTTGGAGGTTTTTGGGTTTTTTTCATGCTACCTGTATAATAAACTTCTCAGTCCAGGGCTGGCAACAGGGTGTCTCTCTCCCATCAGCACTCAGTTAATTGACTTGTGATGGCACACAAAACATGCTGTGTGAAGTACCCAGCTCACAGATCATCCCCTAACAGAAGTTAAGGCTATTTTGGGCTGGTGATTAGTACACAAGCCCTTAGAAGGACATGAAAGCACAACATGCTCTTCAGAGGTTCCAAACTTTCTACAACTTTCTTCTGAAGTACCACACTGTATATTAAAACACAGAAATACTTGAGAGAGACTTTTTTTCTTTGTTTCTCCCCCCAGAACTTGGCTGGATCTCAAAAGTGTATGTGAATCGACCTGCAGTGGTGAGGCATGCAGAACAAATTAAAAAATGGAAAACTGTGAAAGGTAATTGGCAAGTAAGTGCTCTTCTTATACATTCTGTTCCTGCATTTTTAAAGCAGTCACTCTCCCTCTCCAGGCTGTAATATTGAATTTTTTTCAAGATACATGTAAACTTAAAGGATGTGCTTGTCCATGTCTTATTTTAGTAATTTGTATTTGATGATGATGGGATGGAATAAGGTGACGCATTTATCCAAACAAGTTAAAAACCTTATAACTCATGACTGGCAAAACCGCAAATGGATTTAAGTCATCTTTATTCATGAGTGGATTAAATTGTATATTACTATCCCTCCACATTTATTCTGTCTCCCAGACAGACTTCTCTGCATGCTGCCTTCTTATTTTTTAATTTTAAAGCTGTAAGATATGATCATGGTCCCTGTCAAGTTTGACCTACCTGGATGATTTTTCTTTGCTTGAACGTTCTCAGCGTGTGTGATTTCATTGCTTAACTAGTTTTTACCTAAAATTCAAAAATCCTGACTGGCTATGGCATTTGGCAGGGGGAAGGAGCCCACTGATGTTAGGAGGACTGACTTTTCAGCTGCTGAGATAAGGCAAATGGTTGGTTATTGTCCATCTCACTATAAAAAGACAAACTGTTTCTTCATTCACCAAGCAGCTGTTCTGGAAACAATGCTTGGGATGCTGCCCCTCTGCACACTGAACAAGTCATTTATGTGCAGCAGTAGCTGAAAACCTGGGAGCAGGAGGAAGGAGATGATGAAGGATCAATCTTAAGAGTGGGATGTAACAGAACAGAGCAAGAATAATTTAATTATACTTTAAAAAGTTGTTCAAAGTAGTTGACATCATGCAACCATTCTGGAGTGGCTGAAGCTGTGCTCACAATGAGCACCAATCTTGGGATTACAGTTTGAGGATATAGGTGTAAGATCCTGCTGGAAGATGATAGAAAAAAGTTTCCTGCCCATTTTTCCTTCCTGAGAATTTGTGCTTTGTGTGTTATGATTCAATTTAACAAATGGAGATGAACGGAGGAAATTTAGACTCCAGCTCAGCATTGTTCTGGAGTTTCTTATGCATAAAAAGTTACTTGATACCAGGTTTATCAGTCCGGAGGCTCTGAGCTGGGAAATAGCATCAGTGAGAAGGTCCAGGTGGTGTTCCATAACCTTGGCTATCCTCAGACACTGCAGGTGCAGTAATGTAAAAAGTAACTCTTGTGTTTTGACCGAGGTTACCATATAAATAACAAAGACACAGCCACAGACTTTGATTGCAGAGAATCATTGGGAGGAAGGGGCTTTAGTGTCACTCCCACAACACAGCTGGAGGACAGATGTTTATTCCTAACACTTCTCCCCTCTCCTGTGTAGAAACACCAGTACTCGAGCAAGGTTTTGCTTTGAAAGGTGTCAGAAGCATCTCTCCTGTGTTTGAACACTGTCACTGCAGGGCAGTCCTGTGCTGTTTACTTAACAGAGATGATGTTGAACCTGTACGTGTTTGAATGCAAGGAGCATCACAGATTCAAGTTCTGCAGCCAGTTTCCCAGAATACACATTAGAAAAACCTTTTCTGAAAACCTGAATTTTATAGCAGTTCTTGAAACCCCCTGACTACATCTGTCTTGATGACTTTATGATTCATGTCATAAGAGAGGAGACAAAAATTCCCTCGAACAGAGGATAAAAAAAATCCAAATAAAAGTAACATAAAACCATTTCAAGGGAAAAACCTTTTCAAAGCATTATAGGATGAAAGGAGAAACCAGGAACAATCAGTCAGGCTGAGACTAACAGAGGCCAGTGATGGTTCATTGCCCCATTCAGTCACCCCCAAACAGGTTTCCGTGTAGCATTTACTGCAGGTTCCAGAAGGAGACTCCCATCAGCAAGGTGTGAAAGCTGTGTAGGCTGGCCAGCTGTGGAAGATGTGCAGAGTTAACACCTCCATGTGGAAACAAGCTCTGCTGCCTATGCTGACAAACCGTGTCAGAGAGGGGCTTTATGGACTCAGCTGGGCTTTGCCATTGCAAACTCTCGCCCTGTACAAGGGCCCTGTAAGAGAAGTCAGCTTTGAGTGAAGCCACCGCTGTAAATGAGCGTTTTCTGGAAGACCTTCAACAAGTATTTCAAAATAATGTCTTAGGCTCAATTTTTGTTCAGCAGAAAAAGCTCATAAAATTTTTAGTTACGCTTCTGCTCCATTCTTTGATTAATAAGTCTTTTAAAATTCTGTAGCATTTCCATCTAAAGAGTGCTTTAACCTTGGCACTTACCTCTTGCTTTTGGGGGGTTTTTTTGCACCAAAATTACAGATGTTTTTTATTCCTGGTTCACACAAAAGAAAGTGGTTCCTTTCTGTATCATTAGATACTGCTGAAGACATGAACAAAAATACCTGCCAACCCTGTCTATCCTAAGCCATTATTTGCTTATCGTCCGTGTTACATCCTATACATGTCCCCATTGTCAGAGTGAGAGCCAGGCTTCTGATTCCTGCATCTTCTAAGACAGTTTGGCTTTGGAAATGTAAACAGAACTGCTCCATTCCTTGCTTTGTTCCCTTTGCAGGCGGCTTGGCTGCTGAAAGCTGTCACCTGCATAGACCTCACCACGCTCTCAGGCGATGATACTCCTTCGAATGTTCAAAGGCTGTGCTTTAAAGCAAAGCACCCTATCAGAGAGGATCTGCTCAAAGCCTTGGACATGCATGATAAAGGTATGGTAGCTTTTGGTGTGTGTTTTTTGTAGAGAAAATGTCTGCATTTCCTCATTATTTTCGCACTTTTTGGAGAGGGCGTTGGTCCGCTGATTGAAGTCGTGTGGACCAAAGGGGAATCAGGGCTCTGATTGAAGCCACATACATAAAGTATCAAAGATCAGTCTTTTTTTAAAACTCGGATTTGTGGACTCTTCAGACAGCTGAAGTGTAAAATATGAGGTCAATTATCTGAGAGTTTGAGAGGAGAGCATTTTAGCTAGAAGTGCGGTAGGGCTGCATGAACGTGAAGACTGCTCAGTTGCTGCTGGGCTCAGTCTGGCTCCACAAGTAAGAACAGAGCTTGGCAGTGCAGTTTCTCTTGCAGCAATTCGCTGATCAAGCATGTCTTAGCTGTGTGTGTTGGCATTAAACTGTGGGTCTGTCAGTAGAAATCTTGCAGTTTTAACTCCTGCTAACGCAGGCTTGCTCCCAGGGTCAGGTGAAGGAACATGAGGGAGGAAACAGTCCGAGAATTACCTGAACCATTTGAGCAGTGTGACAGACATTCCTGGCGTGGTGCTTAAGGCCCTTGTGAGAACACAGGAGCGGGAGGTGAGGACAGTGCTCATGGTATGGATTGCACTGGAGAAGGTGGAAGTCTCTGTATGAAAAAGGGAACTGTGGCTTTTGCAGGTATCACTGTTGGAGCAGTTTGTGTGTATCCTGCGAGAGTCACTGATGCTGTGAACACCCTAAAGGCTGCTGGCTGTAACATACCAGTAGCTTCAGGTAAGCTTTATTTGAAAATATCCTGTTAAATAATTTGATGTTATAAAATATGGAGAAAAATCCAGAAGTTTGGAGTTGCTTTTGTGTCAGGGAGTGAGGTGAAAAGGGAGTAAGGTGCAAAGGTAGCAGGTGGAAGGAAGGGAATGGAAGGAGGATTTTCTTCTGGTACAATCTTTTGTTGTCTTTCAACTTCAAGCTTATCAGGAATGCCAAGTCTGTTTTGCTGGAAGCTCTTCAAAGAGGTCTTTAAAATATATCAGTGTTTTTCTCACCTGGACAGAAGAAATTGAGATAGAGTGCTGGACAAGTATCAGTATACACTATGCACATGATGATGATGGTAGGAGTTCTAACAAAGGTTTATTTTCCCTATCATGTTAGGCTTTTAAGTGTGATACAGTGTCAAGGTTTAGCCCAGGCTAGCAACTGTGTACCACACAGCCACTGGCTCATACACCCACTTCCAGGATGGGGGGCAAAAGACAACTGGAAGAGTAAAAGTGAGAAAATTAGTGGTAAGAGCAGCTTTTTTGTGCACTCCCAGCCCACTCGCCAAGAAAAGGCCTTGACTCTGTGCTGGCACTACTCTGCAGTTACCAAAACATCGCTGTGGAACCAGCACTGCTCCCTGCACAAATCCAAAACACAGCCCCACACCAGCTCCTGTGAGGATAACTCTGTCCCAGCCAAAACCAGCACATCCTACAGGCTGACTTCAGGGAGGCTGTGTGCAGAGCCAGGGCTTGTTGCCTGCTGAGCAGCCCACAGGCTCAGGGCTTTCACTTCCAAATCCAGCGGTGCCAGCTCTTCTCCCGCCACCGCACGTGGCAGACAAGTCCTGAATGTACAGTGAGCAAGAAGCAGAATCAAAGAATTGCTCATCTGGGAAAGGGAGCCCTGGATATCATCTGGTCCAACCTCCTGCTCAAAGCAGGGGCAGACTTTGAAGTTAGATCAGGTGTTTAATGCTAATGTGAGTTTTTTTGTTCGTTTCGTTGTGTAGGGTAAAAATACATACTAAATGCATTTATGTGTCAGAGAGAAAGACAATCTCTGACAAAGCCATTATTTTTTCCGTTTCCAAAGTTACTTTTGGGTTTTGTACTCAGACATCATAAATATAATCTAAAACAGAACTCATTGAAAGCAATTTTTCCTATACTGTGATTTAACTGTTAAACAATATTATTATGATTTAACTCGAGGTACTACTTAAAAGAATTGGATAAAATTAAAAATGTATGTATTGCTTCCTGTCTGAATTCACTCCTTGTTTGCTCAATTCTTCTGGAAAATATCAAGGCACGTGAAAGATCTTTTCACAAGATGCACTTACCTTGCTGGACATTGGTTTTTGAGGTTTTTAATGCTTCTTGTGGATGAAGAGAGGGTAGGATGAGGTGCCTTTAGATTGTTTGAATCATGGCAGGGATTAAAAAAAAGAATAATGTTCAAACTTTTTGGTGTATTAGAGCTATTTTCAATTTTATGGTCAATTTATAAAACTTTAACACATTTATAAAAGATTTCTTCTGCCTGCCTGCACCTGTTTCATTCCAGTGGCTGCTGGGTTTCCATCTGGACAAACTCCTTTAGAGGCCAAACTGACTGAAGTAAGGCTGGCAGTGGAGTATGGTGCCCGAGAGATTGACATTGTCATTAGCAGGAGTCTGGTGCTGACTGGCCAGTGGGAAGGTGAGTAAAAAGTTCCTTTGGCAAGGGCCCTGGACCTTTCTATGTGAATTTGCAGGGTCTGTCTTTGTCTCTTCCCCAAATCTTTCCATCAGTCCTTGAAGAATTTGGTCCCTTCCCTCGTTGTAACTGATAATCTGGGGCTCTGACCTAAATAAAAACTGTTTAATTAATTTGTGACAAAGGACTGTATTTTCTGAGAGGAATGTGCTGTTGGAAGTTGTCTCAGACTGGGCAGGCAGAATGACTTTGTGGTTTGAAAATTCAGGTCTATTCCCTCCGTGCCTTTAGAGGATTTTGTGTACAGCATTAAAAAAAAAAACCTCCAGCAAGTAAAAGCCTAATTATTTGAACAGTTTTGTTAGAAAGCCCAAGGGACTGCTAATGTAGATGATACCTTGTTAAATATACATGTTTCAATTCTTGATGAAAATACGTGTTTTAGTTGTTTTCTTTTTCCTGAAAACTGAGGGTACAAATCGACTGTTCGTATTATTATTGATGTTCTGGTGTCTGTAGACTACTACTAATTAGTAAGAACAATAATGCTGAAGATGGTTTTTGCTCTAATTGCCTCCTTAATGTACTGTGAATGGTTTGCCTTAAGTGCTGACACTGCTCCTATAACTAATCTCCATGTGAAGGTAGAGACATCGTTGTCTTGGAATGAATTTTCCATTTAGCTGTGTAATGCAGTGCCATAATATCCTATTTGCTTGGAAGAGTTTTTAATGGACCCCTGGTACCTGCCTTTATTTAAGGAAATAACAGTCATCCTGGTAACAGATCATGATTTCTGATTTTGGTCTTCTTTCAAGTAGCAGTTACAATTGAACCAAAAACCCCGCATATTTCTGCATCTGTGTCTTCAGGACTGGTTTCCTTGCTGCAATATCTTGACCTCTTTTGTAGCATTTGCAATCTCCATACTTTTGCTCTTAGTTACATTGCTTGAAGGATTATAAGAAGGAGAGCTCAGAGGAGAAATACAGGGCTTGGATTCAGAGAGAGAGTTTGTATCGTGACTGAAATGAACTGGACATACATTGTTAGCTTTCTCTGCATGGGAGATGAATGACTTTTTGTGGCCACAAATTACAAGGGAGGAGTACACAGACATAGCCATGATGGATGTGATATAAAGCTGTCAGTTTACTAAATAAGTAAATTAGGGATGGCTTTTAATTTGGTGTGCATATTCTTTTATCCAGAGCTGAAGTCATGACAAGGTTGAAAGCCATCCTTATTTTGGCATGTCTTATATATTTTTTTTCACCGATGGCAGCATTCAAATTATTTCCAAATGATTTCTCTAAGTTCATTCATGAATGTGAATCTGTTTGTGGCACACGTTTACACGATCTTGAAAAAAAGCTACTTCAGGTACAGAATTTACTTGCCATAGAGACAGTGATGCCACAAGGTGAAAAATTACAATATTTAACTTTCCTATTAAAAAAAAAAAGTACTTCATTAAATGATCTGAATATTTTGATGAAAATCTAGTGTTCTGTCTTCCTGTTTAGCTATAGATATGTTACCTGTGTGATTAGGGATAGTACAGAATAATCTATAAAGTACATTTAAGGAACTTAGAAGAAGGGATGAAGAAGTTTTTTTGGGGCTAAATCCCTATATTACCTAAAATTAAGAAGTCTAGTGCAGTACCTGCGCCTGTGTTCAAGGTGCTTCATCAACTAAAACTGCCTTGCAGTTCTATTATAACTTATGCTAACAGTAGTAATAATAATAATAATAATAATAATATACTTTTATGGGTATTTTCTTATGCTGACAGTCTTCACAACTTAAGAAGTTATTGAAAAAAACCCCCATGTGTGGTAGAGTGCTTTATCTTACTGTTCATTTTTAGCTTCTCTTGTAGCCTGTGCAGTAATTGGGGTCACCACAGCAGAACAGTGTTGCTTTGTGATTTGCTTCAAAGGCTTGTTTGGTTATTAAATATTTTAGTGTATGTCCAATTACGTCAAGTTATTTTAAAGCAGTTCTTGAATATTGCTGGAGCTCTCTATGGCACTCAGAATGTATTTTCCAGATCTTTGTGAAGTAATTGTTAAGACCTTTTAAATAATGCTGAATTTGAAAGCAGCTTTATTGGACAGCTAGATTACATCAGAAAATAACATTAAATGAGATGTAAGTTTATGAATATGCATACCTTTTATAACCTTTTAGCTTTCAAAGCAATACTACTTTAAAGTAGTTTACTCAGCTATCGTCTTGTATTACTTGACAACGTATGGGTTAAGCTTAAAATTATCAGTTTGGATACTTCCTTTAGACACAGAATGTGGCGTCTTTATGTGAGGAGTGATCAAGTGAACCAACAAATTGTTGAAAGAAACTGGATCTATTTATTCTTTTTTTTCCCCCTGTTGTCAATATTTGCTGTACCCCCTGAAGTTGTGTGGGGTGCAGTAATGTTGGTGCTAATTTCACAGTTTTTAGCAAACACCTGGGCATGCTGCACTGTCAGTGGCTTCAGGAGCATTGTTAATCCATCATTTGCTCCATGGCAGTTGAATTTTCCCGTAAGAAGAGGGAAAATGTTATATTTTAAGAAATTTGAGCATGGCTGCATCCATGATATACATTAGGTGTAACCTCATAGTGAAAACTGCTTTTCACTTCTGCTGATTTTTCAGATGTGACTTTAGAGGCTTTGATCAGGGATTGGGACCTTATTTTGCGCTCCGTACTTCATCAACAGCGCGGGCAAAACACACTCCCCGCTCCAGAGGCTTGGAGAAGACTCCACGCGTTGTTCAGGAGCGCTGCAGTTGGATTTGCCATTCCTAGACGTGCCTTGGGATCTCAGAGCCTGGCTGCACAACTCCTGTCTCGTGTTGTCAGCAGCGCCTCAGGCTCCTGAAGCCAGGCTCTGTTTCCAGCCCCGTGTGAATCGCTGGAGCCTGGAGTTGCACATACGTGGCTGAGAGCAGAACTGAGGGAGCAGCGTTGTGCTGGTAGCCTTGTGCTTGTCATTTTGGTAACAAACCTGCCATTAGCGTGCCAGACAGAGGGGGCTCCAGCTCAGTTTCCAGTTTCCCATCACAATTACCTTGATCTTTTGGGCTAACAGAAACCGAAACATCTTCTCGTCTCAGTTCCTACCCCGAACATCAGTCACTGTGACTGACTAGATAAAAACACCAAAAAAATGATTTTTTTTTTTAAAAAGTGATTTTATCACCACAGTTTTGAAGAAGAGCTATTTCATAAAAAATTAAGCAGTGTGCTTGTTTCCTCCTTTAATATTTTCATTTCCTTTGTAGGAGATACAGATTATCCCCTTTGTTTTGTGATTTTTAGCACTAATGTTTTACACTGAAGTAACAGACCATCTAGACAATCTAGTCCAGATTATGTCCAGCAGAAATTTTCAGGGATGTTTGCTTGGGAAATGGATATGGAAAGGAACCTTTTCTTTGTTGTATTTAATAGCTGCTAAAATTCAATATAATGTACTAAATATTTACAGTGTTAGGAAAGCTACAATGAAAGCTTCCGACTCTTGTGTTTTATAACAGTGAAATTAAAACCACAGCTATGAAAGCATTTTTTTTTCCCTGCAGAATCTGAATTTTTCTGACTTCTGTAAATGCATACAGTAAAAGCAGATCTAAAGTTCATTAAAGCTGTCAGGTATCTCAAGTGGTGTGAAGTAGAAGAGTTCTTATGTCACATCCATTTTAACAACTAAGTCAGTAGAGCTATTGCAGACTATATTAGTGAGCTCCAAGTCTATTCTGTGTAGGTTGGCTTGCTTTGGGGGTTGTTTTGTGGGTTTATTGGTTTGGGTTTTCTTGGGGTTTTTTGCTTTTTTGTTTTTTTTCCCCTGGGTTAAGATTCGCCTGCTTTTAGAATGGGTAATATTGGTGCTTTGTTCGAGACGCTGCAGAGTACTGGCCATTTGCTTTGAGAGCTTTTGCTTTTTTTTTCTGTGTTTTTACGAGTCGAAAAGAAAGTCTCTTGCAACCTCTTCATGGTGTTCTTAGCTCCCAGTTGAAAATATACCTGCAGGGTTTCCTGTGATAGAGTTTTTTGACCAAAATGTTTGTGCTGCCAACCAGAGAAGCTGTGTCTGCTGTGGCAGTTGCTGGTGTTCTGCACAGGTCACAGATATTCCTGGATTTGTAGCATCCAGCTTTGATCCTGTTGCTGTTCAGCTTGATGGAACTGACTTGTTAAGTGTTGGGCTTCCTGGCAGCACAGACTGTCCCACAGTAAGCCCAGGACTCCTTGAAACGCTGAGTACATTTTCAACTGTGATTAACTCCACCCATACTACAGACATTTGCCCAAGAGTTTCAGGATAATGCCATTATTTGTGCCTTGATTGAAACCTGACCGAGGACTGAAACTTCTCTTTTTATTTTTGAGTAGGAGTAGGAGTTTTTACACTTGTTCTGTATCAAAGCAGTTCCAGCCTGCACTGGGAATGGGATGCTTTGCTTAGTTTGCTCTGTCCCAGACATAGCTGCATTTCTATCTGCACTTTTACTGTGGGCTTGAAAATGCCCCATGAATGTCAGCTATTGTCTGCAATAATTGGTCTCTGATTAAAGAACAGCATTTCTTACCTACACACCTGCCCCACTAAAGTGTGCCCACTTCTCCTCCACCTCGGCTACCCCGACAGACACAGCTGATTGAGGATCCTGAGTCGTTCCTGTCCATGGGATGAGGTGTGCTGGCGGGTAGTGAGCCTGTTCAAACCAGCTTGACGCTAATTGCATGTAAAAGTACCTTCCAACTACAGGCAGGGTGCTGGAGCTGCAGTGCCAGGGAACAACAGCTGTGAGGATGTAATTTCTTTTCGTGGAATCCAACCTAAATGTACGTTTTGTTGATTTTATTTTGACACTTTTGGTGGCGTATCTCAAAGGCAGGGAAAACTTTTTCCTCTTGTTACCGAAACTAGAAGAACAAGAGAGCTGCTTTCTCTGGGTTTTCAAAAGCTTCAGGAAAGAGTCGCTCCACAAAAAGAGATTTCGTTTGGATCTAACATGAGCAGGGTTATTAAATGCACAAAAAAATAGCACAGGTCCTTTGTGTTTCCTTTTTGAGCCTCGACTTGAGGTAGGTTTCTGGAGCATCATCAATTGATCAATAAAACATGTTAGACTGCATGCTAGTACTGATTAATTCACACCTTTGGTACACAGCAAGAAACAAGGTGAAGCCTGGTGCCTATAAAGGGACTTGCTAAGTGCATTAGGCAGTTGTCTGCTAATGTGTGCAGCATGTCTCAGAAGCACCATGCTCACGCCAGCAATTCCAGCCCTGGACACCCTGGTGTGCCGATGGCATCAGTCGGATGCGGGCCCTACCACAGCCGGCAAACCCTGCTCGATGCTTCCAGGTCTCACTTAAGGGCAGAGAGGAAAAGAAGTCCCATATTGCTGAAAAAAATGAGTCTTTGTAGCCTGGGCTGTTTTAGCAGGACCTATTTAAAGCTGTATTCTAGCCTTCTGTCAAAGAATTTTGATTATGTGTTTGAAGATTGAGTACAGTTTGTGAAAAGGACCCTCTTGCAAAGCATCCTGTTTGTTTATTTTGCGACTTTGTTTTTTAAATTCACAATCCAGAAATGGTGACTGTGCGCTGTAAGAGCTGCTTTTCTCCCCATGCTGGAGCAATCTTAAGCATCCCCAAGTGGCCGACTTCTGACAGCAGTGCTTCATTAATTTCTAGCTCTTTTAGTCTCCCTGCTTTTAAACTTTTGTGGGAGCTCTGCTGAATTTTACCAGGAAGGGTGGGAGGTTTTCGCTGGCCAGGTGCACAGGAAAACATAACTGTCTCCGAGTACTGATTCAATGTGCTACCATATTTACTGCTGGAAAAGCTGTTTTAAAATCAATCTTTACTATCATAGCATTTTTTTACTCCTGATGTATTCATGGGTATTTGCTACAGTGCTCACATTTGTAGTTCTGAGAGAACAGACATTAATAGGTATTAGGTAAAGTCTGAAACTGCACGGCATTGTTAATTACCTCCAGTCATGTAATTTACTGAACTTACAAAACTTAAGTTCTTGAGTGCTACGACTAATTATAAGATTGGAAATTAATCCAGAAGTGGAAATTACAGCCATACTTGAAAATATCTCTCAGGCAACTTTGATCACTTCCACATGCTTTTATCCCCAGGTCTCTACGAGGAGATCCGTCTGTGCCGTGCTGCCTGCGGAGAGGCTCACATGAAAACAATCTTGGCTACGGGTGAACTGGGGTCCCTTGCTAATGTCTACAAAGCCAGTATGATAGCTATGATGGCAGGTAAATAACACTTGGTTTTCCTTTTAAGCTAAGAATGCCTTTGCTGTATCATTTATGAGGCTTAGAAATTTCTCCTCGTGGAAGTTTGGTTTTGTCGATAGAAGAAAAAACTTGCGTATCAATTACTGGAGTTGCAGGTGGAGTGATGAAGTGTCAGTCGTTTTGCATAACCTACAAAAACTGCATGAAACATTGAGTAACAAACTGCTGGATGGCAAGGGTTGTAGGAACAAGTAAAATTTGTTGTCAAACATCTGATCTGAGTATTTAATAAAGAGGTTTGGGGCAGACACACTTGTGGAGGCAGTTGTGGTACCCTACAGAAATGATGTAGGTACATGGCTCACAAGCTTGTTTTAAATGCAAGGGGCACTTCCCTGTGAAGATTAATGCTAACAGCTCTCATTTTTGGTTTGTGAGAGGGCAGCTCAGGGAACCAACCTTCCAGTGAACAGGATGGAGTTTCAAGGGGCTCTGTATGCTTTGTAGGTGTGACTTTTTTCCATAGCTTAGCACCCGTTTGAGCCCCGATTTTCAGCAGTATGTTCTCTCTCTGCAGCTTTGGGTCTGTGCTGGTACAATTTTTCCTAGTTTAACCAGGATTTTAGTTCCGTGTTTTAGTGCTGTGTTGGAGATGCAGAACTGGGAGTTGGCTTCCAGGCACTTGCTTTTCCTGCTGTGCTTGAAAGAAGAGGGCTCCTCAAGTTTATTTCTAGAAGTGTAAAGACATACTAAGAACCACTTGGGTTAGTCTGTCTTCTAAACTTCCCCTCACTTTTTGTGTTGATTTTTTTTTTTTGACTTTTTTTCTTCAGACTTGAAACACTTACTTTAAAGCAAGAAAAACGTAATCAAGTGTCTTGGCAGTATTTAAATAAATATTCAGCTTGCTGCTGACCTGCTGTCACTGTACACAATTCTGTGCTTATCTGATTCAAGTGGAATGGAGAGCATTCCAGGCTTGTAACAAGCCCACCCACAATGTCAATTAGTATCATTAGACACAGGGGATCAGTATTGTGCCACTAAATATTGCTTTTAAGTAGAAGAGGTGTAAGAAATACACACTTTACATTATTTAAACTGATGCACTAATCGTTATGATCACTTTTTGTAACACTGAGTAGTGAAAAATTCAGCTTGTA
Organism: Lycocorax pyrrhopterus obiensis; assembly: GCA_014706295.1. NCBI lineage: Eukaryota > Metazoa > Chordata > Aves > Passeriformes > Paradisaeidae > Lycocorax > Lycocorax pyrrhopterus. The sequence continues at coordinate 70,897,923 of JACSVZ010000015.1, read as the reverse complement.
AAGCATTTTACCGTTTTCAGAATTTTGCTGGTGTAGTTTTTTTGAAATACAGCAGATGGCTCTATTGTTAATGATTTTCCTTGCCTAGTTATTCATTTTACAAGATACTTATCCATCTGAATATATCCAGTAATTTCCTTATTTCAGTCTTTTGCTTTTTCTTTGTGGGTAGGCATAAAAATAAGAATTTATTTGTGCTCTACATACATGCAGTGAGGGCCAGGTTTTCAGACTCCAACTTGTCAGAACTGCTGAGAGCCTCGAATTCCAGTTGAATTTTGTTTTATTTGGATATTTGTATCGTTTTTGGGAGAAAGTCAATCCATAGAATAGTGGATTCAATGCAAAACTGGCTTTAGAAGTTGTTGCTGCCTCTGACCTGCTCCTATCCTTTACAGCAACATACAGCTCCTTCAGCTGTGCTGTTAGAAGTGCTTCTCATGCTTCATTGTAAGCTGAGTTTTCAAAGAATTACGGTTGAAAATTATTCCAAAAAAAGGGTTAACTAGTTTGCTGTGTGGTTTTTGATTGGTTGGCAATGTTTTAGGGTTTTTTTTTTCAAATGGTCACAACCTCAATAATCTGGTTTCCAGCCTTGCTTTGCATGCAGTTGTATCGGTGCAGGTGAGGATGTGGTGTGCAGTCCTGAAACTGCTCTCACGTCACTGTCCATGCTGTCAGCCACGTGGGGAGCACAGAATCCTGGGGTTACAGATGTTTGCACTGCCTTGCTGAGCATGCACACGTTCACCAGGGTCCTGAGGCACAAGGCCACCAGAGGTGTTGCAGCTGATATATTATATATATCATTTGCCTCTATTTGAGTTGGTGGCTCCTGGCTGCTGTTGTCTCTGAAATAATTCTCCATGGCTACTTTTTCTTCCTTCTCTAGCAAAGTCCATAAGGACAACAACATCATAATGGGAGGAGGCACACAGTTACCTTAAATTCTTTTAACTGTGCCTTTACCAACTTGACTGACATGCCATAAATTCTTCTGGAATATTTAAGAAGCTATTTCTGAGTGAAAGAGCTTCTTAACATCTGACATCCCTCTAAGGACAGTGACTCACCTGGCAAGAATAATCTCTGCAGTGCTGAGGAGGACATGCTGGCAGGGAGCATTGCACAGCAGTGCCTCTGTCCCTCTGCCAAAGGAGCACGTTGTTTTTGGAAAGCTGCCCGAGACAAATGCCTAGCACTGAATCAGGCAATTTTGGGTCATTGGTTTAGAGCATCCACTGCCATTTCTTGTGCTTCTTCAAGTCCTCATGGTGGTTTGAGTGCATGAGCTTCTCAAGAAAACTGACTGCATTTTTGACTCTGCTTTGGGACAGAGAGTGCAGTAATTAGTGGTGTTCGGTGTCTGGTGTATCCTTGTGTGAGTCGCGTCCATTTCTACAGGAGACACTCAAGTCTGTGCCCAAGTAGTCTCTTGGAATAAACAGTCCTGAGGAACAGAGATGGGTGCCTGGCTCCCCCATGCTAGTTGTAACTATTGTGGATTTCTTCATCATGGTGTCTTTAAACAGTTCTTGTACATAGTGTGAAAGGTGGCCATTTTTTAACTTGTATTTCTTGACAGAAACATCAGAAACAGCCAAAGAAGGCAGACCAGGAAGGGAAAGATGAATTTGCAGTGGGAAAGGAATACTTCAGTAAAGCTGTTGATGACTTAATTGCATACTTCGCTCATATATAAGATTTTTATTCTAGAAAACCATATTACCTAATTACAAAGTCTTTACTGTACTGTGTAACAATTCATAATCATGAAGATATGCAGACTAGGAAAGAGATGGAGGAAGTGATTAAGTAAAAGTACTTTAAAAGTGAAAACTTGATCTGTGTCATTTTGGCTGTGAAAACCGCTCCTTTTATGCCACACTTTGGGAAGCTAAGGGAGCACAGCAGTGACATGTGAAAGATACTTGTTGTCTTTGTATATATCTAAACAAGGACCCGGGTAAAGAACAGGAAGAAGTGATGTGTGTTCTTCTGCAGCTCTACTTAATGTATGGGTTTCAAAAATTTTTTTCATAGGTCATTAAACAATTAGTCAAATAAATTGTGTGTCGAGATACTGACTAATGTGAACATTGAATTTAGAAAGGGAACGAGTTAGTGCTAAAACAAACCAACTTCTAAATTCTCTAGCACAAAAAATCCTGCAAGAAGTAGCAGAAGATGGTGGAAGCAGTAAGGTCTCTGATGAGGATAGTCCGGCAGGGGAAGATTAAAGCACATTAAATAAGTGAGCAGAAATGGTTTTAGATCCTTTGATGCTGTTGATCCCAAAGTGAGCAGAAATAACATAGCCAAGCAGTGAGGAAAAGCTTTTTGTTGCAGCTCACAGGAGAGAGAGATGGTTTGGGACATTGCAAAATAATGCCTGTCTACACAAAGCTTTTCCCTCAGCTCTAAATAATGTTTTTACACTGGGGTTAGTATTAGGGAAGACAAACTCTAAGATGCCAATAGCTGTTGCTGTTCTGAGCGCTTTTTTGCAAAGATTGGTTCCGAGCAGGGTTGTGTGGTGTGGCTGTAAACATGCTAGCACTCATCTGAGGGCAAGGGCTGACTTCCTCCTGGTGCATGTGCACCACCATGAACCAAAACTTCTGCCAAGTGACTCTTCCATGAAAAATGAGAGACCACAGAAACCAAACTAGCAACACTGACTGAAAAGCAAGGCATGCTTTGCTCACATGCAGCTAACGTAGGAAACTAGGCTACTGAATAAGTAATAATACTTGGCACTTGGTACTTTATGTCTTCAAAGCACATACTGACCTTAGCAGAGTAAATCTTACAATTGCCTTGTGAAATGTGAGACAAAGATAGTAACAGATAAGTCAAAAGTCAAACTGAGACCAGTTGTGAATTTCTGGCTTTAAGTCTCGTGCTCAGCCCAAAAGTTCAGGGCTCCCCCTCAGTAGCATATGAGTTGTATAATGTGTTGGTTTAATTATGTGTCTACAAGTTCAGCTGTAATTTGATACTAAGTCAGTCAGTTATTAGAGCCCAGAGCATTTCCAAATGAAAAGCAAGCCAGGGGAGGGGGCTTGGTAACACGTGAAAAACAAAATTTCAATTTGTTTTGGTAACACATAAAAACCAAAATTTCGATTTGTGTCTTGTTTTACTTGCCTGAAATACAACCAACTGTACTGAGTTGACAGTGCTTCTGTAAAGGGTGCGCTCTACCTGTAAAACATCCATCAGAAATCAGGGGCAATACGTGTCTGTCTTCTTCTGGAAGCAGCTCCTTTCTGCCAGTGTGATCTGTCTCTGAATGCTCTCCAGGGTGACAGACCATGTTAAACTCTGGTCTGCAGGTCCAGTATGGGGCTGGGGGCAAGTCAGTGAGTCCTTACTCTTAGAAGTGTGTGGGTAGAGTACTTAGCACTGACTGGTGACTAAGGCTTTCTTGGTCGCTGTCTTGGATGCAGAAGTGGTTGCAGTTGGCTGCTTAAGGGGCTTATCAGGACGGTGACTATTGCTGTGGAATTATGTTGGGAGTTGATCCCTTCCCTGTCTGCTGCAGCAGATGTCCTGCATTCTGCAAAGTCTGTGGTTGTTCTGTGTCTTCAAAGCTCTAGTTAACATCACTGAAAGTTCAGTGCAAAGAGCAAGCTCAGAACACACTGTGGAAAACCGAGATGCAGTGTGACAGTCTGTCTCAAAGGTTTGAGTGATATCATGGACTAAGAAAGTTTTTGAATTAGGAGTAGGATCAAAAGATGGAGTATCTTTAAATGCAATCAGCCCAAAAGAGGTTGGTACGGGAACCAAGTGACTTCATTTGTTCTGGTACAGAATGGGGAGCAATGAAAAAGCCGGCAGTGTGAAAATGCAGATAACAGCGTGTTCAGTAAGGCACTACAAGGATGCTCCCTTAAATGAGGTAATTGCCTACAAGCTTAACAGTGATACTGCAGCTAATCACCAGAAATAATGTAGGCGTGATAGATAAGCTTGGAGTTGAAAAGTTCCAACAATGCAATCACAATATCCTCAGGTTTGAATTACTGATGAGAGGCCGTACAAAGACTAGTAGCAAAAAAAAAAAAAAAAAAAAAGTGGGGCTTGAGTAAAGCAGACCTTGAAGGAATGTGAAATGAGACTTAAAAAATCTGTCTGGAACTCGGTAATATATGTGTAGGGAATCAGAAGTGAAGGAATGGAAAGTGGTTGAGACAGGCTAGGGCAGGGTCTCATGAAAAGTCTTTCCAGTTGAGTCAGCAGAACCCTGCATGGGTAAGGAGAGGGCAGAAGAAGTACTTAAGAGAAACAAAGATGTTGGGGGAAAAATAAAGACACAAAGAGTCTGTGAAGTGAGAACAGAGTTAGAGTGCATACAGTGAAGCCTCATTTGTTTGCAGTTTGTTAAAAACCCAGACGTGCATGCAATGGCACATTTTGTTATGCATTTATTTATGTGCTCACTGAACTGTGTGCCTGCCTACACAGCCATATCTGAGGGGAGATCTTTATCTGGGGCCATTCACATTTGTCAGAGCAGGATGCCTGGCAACTCTGCTAATTTTGTGCAAGGCCTGTTCTATTAATGGTATTCTCCTGTAATCAGAAAACAAGAATACACACCCTCCAACGAAGTCAAAGAAGAAATGCCAGTGTAAAACAGATGACTTGTCAGCTCTGTACCTGTTTGTTTGGTTTTGTGTCACCCACACCACCACTTGGCTTTCTCCCTCCACCATCCCCACTTACAAATAGAAACTCTGCTATTTCCAAGCACTTCTCACCAGAAGAACACCAAATCAGGAAGCCAGAAGATGGGTTTGAGGTTGCAGAATGACTTCCATCGTATCATCAGTTTTGATGGCTCTCCTTGCCTCTCTGGTTTTCTGTGTGTAAAATTAACATTTGCATGTTTTATAGAGCCTCTGTGAGGCTTAGTAAATTAAGATATAAACAGAAATGCATTCCTCTCGATAGCAGGTAGAAATTTTTTTGTGCCTGAAGATGGAATACCCTTGGTCACGATTCAGATTGGAAAATGGAGCAGGAGAAGGTCTGGAAATTTTCTGGTGGGAGCTGCTGGCTGTGATTTCCTGTACAGCCAACCCTGGGAGTGACAGTGAGGGTGGGAGCCAGCAGAGCTCCAGGCTGATGCTTTGTGCACTGCAGGAGACAGGAGCAGCAGGGAGGTCCCCTTCCTTCAGCTGTTCTCATTGCACCCTTCCCAAAATGTTCTTCCAAATGGGAGGGTTTTGCCGTGTTTCCCGTACGCCTGTTCTGTCCTGCTTTGGTGTTCTCCCTGCACTGCTCAGAGTGGAACTGTGGAGGGGCAGGAGCGTGACAGCTCCTTGGAAATCCCAGGCTTGTCCTCCTCTGTGAGGAGAAGGGTTTGAACGCTGATTTCTGCTCCTTGACCTTTAAGAAAGTGGCTATTCTTTATGCTTCAGCCTTTGGGACTGGTTGTGAAAGAGCAGCTTGCGGGGAGCAGGCAGGTACTGACAGAGTAGCACGCTGTTGAGAGGGGTCAACCTTCTATTAGCAAATTATCCTCAGTGCCTGAACAGCGCTTTGCTTTTGCTGGTATTCGAGATCCTTCCAAAACATGTTAATTAAGGAATATCTAAATGGTATGCTTTCAATTTATAGCAAGTGATGCAGAGAGGTGAGAAAGCACCCCTGTTGGGTTAATTTTCCCCATGAATGGAACCTTGTTTCTATGTTAAATAACTTGTTAGGATTGGCGTTAAAACTTCTGGAGTTTCATATCACCTCAGACTCAGAAATTGTTGCACAGTGAATAGTTCTAGTCAAACATGCCAGCGAAATAACAGGGCTTCCTGGCAAAAAACTTTGCATCTCTGGTATTGAAGGTAATGGTTTGAGAGAATGCAATTTTAAAACATGGAAATATTATGTAAAATCAATAGATGTACTGGGTACTATTTATTTCTCTGATATTTCAGGTTGGGTTTTTTTTATTCTGTCAGCAGCAGGTGTTAAATTCTACTAAACCAGTGAAAAATAGAAATAAATATTTAATTTACTGTATCTATCAATTATATAAAATTGGCTTATGAAATATTTAAGTATCTTTTAAGAGATTTCAAGTAGGAACACTAGTTAGAAATCCAGTCCCTTAACAGAAGCTTAATATAAATGTGGAAATAAACTAAGCATGATTTTAGGGTTGCAGGTCCTGGATACTTTTTTGTTGCTTTTTACAGTATCAAGGCCTAGTGGTTGTGCCTGTCTAATGTGAAGATACATGCCCATGGCAGCAGCAATGTGGATTTAGACTTCTAAAGAGAAATGTGGAAAAATACACCACGAATATGTGAACTTGAACATCATTAGGTTATTTTAAAAAACTATGGATCCTCGCTTGAATATACCCATTTAATCATAAGGACACAGTGAAAACAAAGAGGCATAACAAGAGATGAGCACAAATATAAGAGAAATATCTGTTGAGCCATTAACGTGGGACAGAATCTAGTCATTATGAAACAAGAAGTTTCCTGTGAGGAGGGCATGGATTGTTTCTTTACCTGAATGTTAAAGCTGTGTGTTGAAACACACTGATACCAATATAAAGACATTCATGAGCTTTTAACAAATCATGTCCTAATGGTGCTGATGCTGCATTTTGAAGTGTTACGTGATGAAGTGCAGAGAAACAGCCTGAATACCCCAGCTGGCTGCTGGGCTGCATGAACACGTTCCTCACTGAGCTACACAGGACTGGTCAAACGCAAATGCATTTATCACAGAATCAGAATATACTGCGTTGGAAGGGACCCATCAGCATCATTGAGTGCAGCTCCTGGCCCTGCACAGGACACCCCAAGAGTCACACCATGTGCCTGAGAGCATTGTCCAAATGCTTCCTGAACTCTGTCAGGCTGGTGCTGTGACCACTGCGCTGGGGAGCCTGTTCCAGTGCCCAACCACCCTCTGGGTGAAAAACCTTTTCCTGATATCCAACCTAAACCTCCCCTGACTCAGCTTCGTGCTGTTTCTTCAGATCTTGTCACTGGTCACGAGAGTGAAAAGATCAGTGCCTGCCTCTGCTCTGCCCCTCATGAGGAATCTGTAACTGCAGTGAGGTCTCCCCTTAGTCTCCTCCAGGCTGAACAAAGTGACCTCAGCTGCTCCTCACCAGGCTTCCCCTCAAGGCCCTTCGCCATCCTCGTGGCCTCCTTTGGGTGCTCTCTAATAGTTTCATGTCTTTTTTATATTGTGGCATGCCAGGCTGCCCCCAGGACTCGAGGTGAGGCCGCCCCAGTGCAGAGCAGAGCAGGACAATCCTGTCCCTTGCCTGGCTGGTGATGCTGTGCCTGATGCCCCCCCGGACATGGTTGGTCCTCCTGGCTGCTTGTGTTTGACATGGTTCCTTCCTTATAAATGTAAAGCATTCCAAAGGCTTCCCTGACAGACTTTGTCAGTCTATTTGAGTCATTTTCTCAAAGGAAAAGATTTCTGTCAGAACATGAACATGGACATAGCAATATTCAGGAGTATGCTCATTACAATGGTGTTTGGAAAGAGACTCTTCCAGCTTGCCTCTGTGGTTGCTTGCAGTGTTTTTGATGAGTTACACAAGGAACTTGAATTTCCTTGGTGGGTACTTGGGTTACTTGGAGTCTGTCTCCCAACCCTTCTGTGTTCCTCTGATTCTTGTTGTTATAGGTCAGATTATGTTGGGAGGATGTTGGAAAGAAGGGAAGATATTCCCTTCTTTGATACTATACTTTGGAATTTCATCCTCTGGGAATGTTCCTGATTTGGTTTTGTTGTTTTTTTTTTTTAATTCTTTTTCAGAAATTGTAGTTTTAAAATTCAGCATCTCTCAGGTAAGACAAATTAAGATTTCTGCCTGCGCTTACTTTACAGTTACTAGAGACAATAGCTTTACCAGAGGTGTCTGTAGTAGTCCTCCTTCTGAGGGAATTTTTCAAAGACAAAATTGACAGCAAAGGCCATAGTCTTCATGGCAAGTCAACAGGGATCTGACAGCTGATTGTCTTTTGTACCTTTGATGTTTCTTTCCCGCTAGCATTCGGGCTATAAAGTGATTTCCCTGCAGTGTACAACTGCAGCTGATTTCTAAAATTGAGTTCTCCCTAAATCTGAGATGTAGAAAAGATTCCTCCTTGGTGATACCAGGACCTCTTCTTGAGTAGAACATCTTCTTTCCATCACCTTTGTAGTCATGTTGCAAATCCAATGTCCAGTTTACCAATTGGCCAATCCAATGTTTGGCCTATCCCAAACATCACAGGAGTGGAGGAGTGAAGTCTTGTAGTTTGTCACGAAGATCTGTTAATTCACCTCCTATGGACCAAAAAGGAAACAGGGGATGATGTTCCATGTTCCGTGCATCACGTTGCACTTAAATTACGGAATACAAAATTGTGAGTCACGTGTATTCAAAAGCCTCCTTCCCACCAGTCCTGGAAAGTGAACCTGTGGAGAACTCAAAGGAAGCACAAAGCCTTACTCATAAACGGAGCTTTGGAACAAAGCTGACCCCCAGGATGAGGAAGCAGCTTGGTGGGGTATGATGGAAAGGGATGCTGTGTTTCTCGGGTCTCCTAGTCCCCAGGAAGAGGAGGGGTGGCATTTCTCAGCTGGTTCTCTGTTACCATGATACTATAAATAATGTTGATAGCTAACTAGTTAGGTTTATGTTGTAATCAGGCACTGTGTTTGCAGCTGCTCTGGATCTCAGCAAATTCAGCTTCCCAGCAGCTTGCTTGGTTGCCAGTTGCAGCACGGTTGTGGCTTCAAGGCAGACTCCTCGGGAACTGCAGCTGGATGGACCGTGTGCCATTGTAACAATGCCATTTCCAGTGCCTGGGTTAGAATTACAGCTCAGCTTTGAACTAACTGTCTCCAGAGAGCACTGCAGAAACGCTTGGTTTTTCCCTTGAAGTAAAACAAAAATATCCTAGTAAAGTAAACAGAGCTACTCCGTGCCCTTGGACAACTTCTTGGTGAGTTCATTTGCAGGGACTTGCTTGTATTACGAAGTAAGAACTGAAGCTGGGAGAGGAACTCAGGAGGAAAGTAATATATTTTTCTTCTAAAATGTTGAAGAGATTAAGTAAAAAAAAAAAGTTAGTCAGAGGTAAAGAGAAGCTTTTAGGTTTGAAGTGTTCCTGTGCCTTTTTTTACTGTCTTAAGAACAGTTTTGGAGTGAAACACGGGAACATGCAGGGCACTTTGTCATCTAAGTATAAAAGTGCTGCAGATGAGAACAAATAATTATTAATAACACCGCTGTATTTTGTTGCTCCTTCCTGTCTAATGAATGTCTTGTTCACGAAAGACAGAAGCAGGAGAGATCTGGGATTATTTGAGGGGAATTTTTATGCAGCAGAAGGCAAAGGAAAGGTAAGAACGGAATCAGTTGAAGTCAGAAGGAGGCAACTAATATGGCTTTTGAGGTATCAGTGATGCATTTTGTAGTATTCATGGCTGTGACTCCTGTATGGCTTGCAAGTTCTCTACGTTTTCATTTGCTAAATTAGGTGAGACATCCCATAAAGAGTAAAATAGTCAGTGAAATGTAGAAAGGTTGAGATCATCACGATCTTGCAAAGCTTGCAGATGCCTTTCCACAAAATGTGGTTAGCGACAGCGCTGATTTTTATGTTAATTTACTAGTGAATAATTTAAAAAGACCTGTTTACTTTTTAATAAAAAGGAAAGATATAAACTGACTGAGTGTTCTTAATGTTACTTACAGCTGCCATTGAGCAGATGTTAGGGATTCTTAGTGGTAGGCTAGACCAAAATAAGTTTTATGAATAAACAAACAATTTCTTTCTACTACTGACTCTTTCAGGCTGATTCTCTCCCAAATTCACTATGAATGGCTTTTTAAAGTCTCCTCATAAATAATTACCTTTCTCGTGGCACTTTTTTCTAGGCACTTGGATTTTAATTACAATGATGAACTGTTTTAATAAGTTGTTAAATAATTTTATCTTTTTAGGACTGAATCCATTTTCTATTTCTCTTTGACTTCATTGGTTCCTGGGACTTTAATCCTTTTAATTCTTGCTAATGCACTTTATAAATTCCTACTGGAGAGGTAAACAGCATGCAGCAGCATCGTTTTCTTTTGAACTCTGTGCACGTACGCCCACCTCAGCTTGCTGGTTATCAATGGTCTCCTGTTACTAGTAACCATTTTGTTTAACTCAGTCATTTGGATCACAGTCAGTATGAAAAGATAGGTAATTAAACGGAGACAATGTGGTTTTGCTTTGGGCTAATGTCTGGGGGCCTTAAAGCCCTCCAAGGGAGTGAGTACAGTGCTTAGTTGGTAGATAAGGGATATGTAACACTGCTGTGCTTCACCCCAGAACAGCATTTTCCAACGTAAATACTTCCCAGGTACCTTTGCATGCGATTTGACGTTGGGAGACGCTGAGCACGGAATTCCTCGCCGCTTTTTTTGCTGTTTGTGCCGGAAGGAGAGGTACAGACAGGGTGGTCGCGCTTCCTGGCGCGACACTGACACCGTCCCTTGCAGCTTGGCGCGCGACAACTCAGGAGGGCACAGGGGGTGTTCTGCTCGGCCACCTCTATTTCTGAACGTGTGGGCGAAGAAGTCATTGATAGCAGAGTGAGGCTCTGAAATACTGCTGCAAATTTCACGTAGATGGGGGTTTTTTGGCTGTAAGAAAGACATAAAATGTGCTGTCTCAATGAATAGTGACATTTAATAACTTGCCACTAAATACCTGTGAGGATATATATAGACATCTAACACAAAGAGAGTTTGGTATTCAATTTCTTTGATTCACAGTATTTCAGTAAAAAGAATGGAATGCCAAAGTTCAAAATGGTAATATATATTTCGTGTAAGTTTTTAAATATGTAAAACCTTTATATAAAATGTGGATTTGAAGACTAGAATATTGCCTTTGTTTTGCCAGTGGTGTGGTGAGATCAGCATTTCTCTATCAGTTTCAATTATTTTTTAACCAAACCCATGCAGTTGTTTAATCAGGTTGTTGGTGCTTTTGGTTTGAGATGCTCACCGTAATTGCAGTCTGTGGTAAGATCAGCACACAGGCTGTTGACAAATGGAGGTGGAAAAACAATGTCCTGGCATATTAAATACCTTTTTATGAGTTGCTGCCTATTTTTGGTGGTGCTTACTGGTCTTTTTTAATTTCCTTCATTCAAGTAGAGCTCAGTAGATGTTATGCCAGAAAACTCTGACTGAATTTATCAGCAGCTCACCTTCATAAAGCATCCCTTTGAAATAAAAATTGTTAGTTTTGCCATGTAAGCATTGTTAATAATGCAATGGGAGGAAAAAAGGATTTCTTAAAAAACCAGAAGTGTCTTTCCCTGACCGCCAGCAGAGAGGTGCCTCCTGCTTGGAGTGTGGCTGCACAGTCAGGGGTTTGGGTTGTTTTTTTCATTGAAGGGAGCTGGCAGGTTTTTTGGTATTCAGGCTGCCTGAAGAGTTAGAAACATTGCAAAACAACCCTACTGACAGCGGTGAAAACGTCTGTCTGTACCTGGAAGTTCTCACCTACACTGCAGCCTACACGCGGGGGCTTTTGCAGTTTTTCCAGACGCCAAATTATCGAGGTGGAGAAAAGAAAGGAAACGCTCTGAGGGGCAAAATCTTCTGGAAAGTAGGAGCTTTAAGTAAGACTGATGCCCTTTCAAAACAAGCATTGTGATGCCTTGTGTATGGGTAAGGCCATCCAGGGTGTTACCCTTTGGGTGTTTGTTGCATCAGGAGAATCCAGGAAGTCCATGATAAAATCTGTGTGTTTGCAGCTTGCTGGTGTTGAAGACGTTCGAGTGTCATAAAAAATAAACTAAAAGTGCCTCACAGTTTCCTAGTAATCCCATGATTGCCGAACTGGAATATTCATCCCTCTGTGCAAGCCCCCAAGGAATGTGTTCTACCTAATTTGTAAAAGCCAGGTGGAAACAAACAGGTCACAGATCGGTCTGGTGAGATCTGGCACCTTATATTTTTTGATTTTCAGGCAAAGCCAAAAGCCAAAACATTGACCATTCCAATTGCTCCAGGAAAATACCTTTGATCCTGGAAATCCCCCTAGTACTGGAGCCTTAACCTGTGCCAGCTGCCTTTGATTGTAGGGAGCAGTGTGGAAGAGGGGCTGGTGCTGCTATCTGTCCTCTGCACGACGAAGGGGCTGCGTGCTGGACAGATTCTGACTGCAGCATTAAGACATAGACTTTTAAAGCTCAAAAATCAATCCTGCCTTTCTCTGGGTTAGAGTAGGAGCAGAATCTTAAACTGCTTTTAGCATCGAGTGTTGAAAAACACTCAAAATGACATTGAAGTGCCATGATTTTGGCTGTATTATGTGTGGTGGATTTTTTTAAATCTTTAAAATTCGTAGCACCTTCTTGATAAAGTAGACTGATTTTCTACTTGCTTTATTCAGCGTGGAGTATTTCCAAATTGATTTTCAACAGCTATTTCTTCAATTTGAGTAATTTTGTTACAAGCTAATAGACAATACGTAAGTGTACCTGAGATTTAATGTTAACATATTTGTTTCAGAGTTGTTACCAACGTTAAAAAGCACACAGCTAAATGTGGTTGCTAAAACATGGAATGCAATATGCCATGTAGTGCTGTGAGTCTAAGCCATCATGCATATTTATTATTTTCTTCCAAATTGCAGTGCTATTACTGGTAGATATGTCAGGGTTTCAGCCTCAGTCTGTAATATGTCATGTGCTGGACAACATTTTGAGAGGCTGAGATGTATTGATCCAAAACCAAGAATGCCAAGAGGGTAAAAGCCTGACCTAGACCAGTGCTGTTTTAATTATATCACAGTTTAAGATAGTTTATCATTGTTTAGGTTAATTTAAGTGTGAACAAGGAAAGTGATGCAATGCATTTCAGTGTTTGCAAAGGAAGCTTTAAAGGGGGAGATTTTCAAATCAAGTCCAGTTTCTCCACCCATCCTAGCCAGAGCACGTGGCTCAGTGCTGAGAACCAGAGTGCTTGCACTCAGTCTGAAAGGAGAGGCCAATCTTTGTGTTGCTTCATCAGTAAGTGCTGAAGGAGGCCATGGGTTTGGGAATCCGGGACCAGAGCTGTGCCACCAGCACTGCCTCCTGCCCTGGGTGCACCATGCTGCGCTCCCAAGCTGAGCCTGTGCTAGGGAGGAGGTTTCTGCTGATGTCTCTTGTATTTTGCATCTTGCTCAAAATCAGGAGCATGGCAAAAAGTAGCCCACAGAATGGCTCGTAGAGGAAATCAGCATTGCAAGTGGGTGAGCTGAGAGAAAGGTCTGTTTTTTCCCAGTGATAGTAAGGTTGGGATTAGGTGTTGGGATGCCTTGATTTATTTCTTCTTTCTGCCTTTGGCTTGCCATGTGTCATTAGGCAGAGTGCTTCAGCGGTTCCAGTAATGCCATCTGCAAAAAGAAGTAAGGTTAATGTAGGTCGCACACTGTAACACCCCTGAGCGTAGTACGTGGTACACCCTTTTAAAGAAGAAAAATGAGGTCATGGTAAAGAAACGTGAAATTTCACAAGCGGATAACAATACGGGAATTCGTTAAACTTCCATGTTGTCCCACAGCTCACTCCTGGGAGGATGTACTGCTGCTTCCTCTTTGGACAGGAAGAGGAGTGGCTGTTCCAGCAGCGCATAATTGCCTGAACTCCTGCACCCTGGCGTCTCCCGACGCTGCTTCTGCATGGCAATGCGGGGAGGTGACTGGGAGCGTGTTTCCTTCTGTGCTTCAGGGTGGCTCCAAGCCAGGTGCCACCGGTGACAGCGATTGCAGCTGTGGTCTTTGGACCCGGAGCACATGTCAATTATTTATCTTCTATTCCTCCGTGCCGCGCAGGGATTGGATTGGAAGGAATGCTCTAAAAATAGCAAGTGCCTGTGCTATGTAGCCGAGCAACAGAAGGTGGTATGGCTCTTCCTGCTGAACCTTCTAAAGAAACATTTTAAATGAACACGCAAGAAACTAATACTAATTAAGTAATAGTATTCTGTGGAGACCTGTGGTAGACCCTGTAACAGTGCATTAGCAAGCTATGCATAATTCAGCAACGCTGAATTCTTTCAGACATCATCTACAGGGAATTTTGCATAAGTATGGACTTAATAATTTGTCCCTTTGTGTGCATGTGTAAGTGTTCCTGAGGGCATCGTTTGGCCTGCAGAACCCCTGCTGCTGGAGGTGCTGTACAAGAAAGGCAGCATCCATTCTGAGTCTTGGAAACCAAGCTGGGATGATAGGATGGGTTTTCAAAAGGTTGTCTTGCTTGTAAACAGACATTAAATGTGGAGCCCTGTGATGGGATTTTTACTTTTTTCCCCTCTGCGCAGGTACTTTTCTGAAAAGAGTTGCAAAAAAAGTGGGCAGTTCTCAACAGACCAAGTTATAAACCAGCATTTTTCAATGGTAGCTGGGACACAGGCGTGTGAAAATGCGCACAGGCACCTAACCGAGTGGTCTGGCAGTGTAGCCTCGTGTCATGGAGCTAAAGCTACCTGGTGAGCTACTGCTAAAGTGAGTTACCACAGCTTTGTATTCTGTCCTCCTGCATGGCAAAGTTAAGCTGACGGGGAATGTATTTTATCTTGCTGCTGGAGCAGGATAAGGACGTGTAAGTGGGACAATTAGGATGACTCAACTGACAAGAATTAGCTGCTACATTAGCCTTTTATATCTTGCCCTGCCTCTTATTTTCAGAGGGTTGTTAACCTGGTCACCCTTAGTAAGGCTAATTGTGTATGAATCTGAAGACCCTTCGTTTAGGTGCTCATAAAATAGAAAGATGACTTGCTAATGGGACTTCATGCACATTTGATACGGTACTATTTTGTCATTGCTACCTTGTCAGCAGAAACAGCAGGTGGCTTTGCAGGTCCTCTGAGCAGAGTGCCACTTTTTGCCACCAGTTCTGGAAGTCTTGGAAGGATATGTGTTCTCTCTATGTCACTGCATGTTGTTACATCTCAGCTGCAGCAATGAAGATACATTTGTGCTCATTGCAAATACTTATGAAGTAGCACGGCATAATTGTCCCTCTGCAAGCATCTCTCTCTAAACTATTGTTTAAAACTGCCAGCCACATCTTTGTTCTTTATTAAGACTAAGGCAGCAGTACAGAATCTGTAGTTATCAGGAGATAATCATTCCCCAAGGGCATTTGAAACACTTCACAACCAAAAGGTTGTGATTACTCCACGATTGCTATACTGCTTATTATTCCTTATTGCTTAATTATGGAATCAGAGTGTGCTTCCTGGATGCTGTCATCTAAATAAGATTCGCCACTTCTCATGCTCTGCTTCAATGTTACGTGGGCTGGAAAGCTTCGTAGAGCTTCCAGTTGATGTACAGGACAGCAATGGGGCAGGCCAGTTCTGGAAGCTCTTGTGACCTTCTGGGAGAGCCGAGCATTCGATCCATGCCCTGCCAAATGGTTGCTGAGAGACCTTGGGCAAGTCCCTCACTCAGCTTCTGGGTACCTCAGCTCTGCAACTTTGTTCAGGTGCCACCGTAAATGAGGCTGTGTATCTAGAAGAGAAATAATGTAGTGGACTTCCTCTGAAGTAAGTGGCCTGTTTGTGTTGAACCCACAACCTTGGTGTTACTGGCACCATGTCCTAGCCAGAGCTCATCCCATCTCCCTGCTTCAGTGGGTCTTACATGACCTGCTGCCTTGAAAGGAAATGTACTGGTGTGGCTTCACATTGGAAAATAAAAGTAGGAAGTGTGGTCTTTTCCAGGCTCACTGGGCCTAGAAATCTACCCTGAATAGCTAATTTTGTGAAATCTTGGATTTAATGCTTCACTGAATCATGTAATCTACTCTAAGGAAGGGGAGAGCCATCCAGCGTGTATTTTAGCCTTAGCCTTGATTTTTTGAGTGTATCCATTCACAGGAAGATGAGAAGATGGGTTGATAAAACTCAGGTTTCTAAATCATCACCTAAATTTCCAGGTGAAACTCCTTCTGAACTTATTCCTTAGACTTGTTTTTGAAAACTTGAATAAGAAATAGACTGGGTGAAGCTCCCTTATTATTACCAGGTTGGCACAGAGTCTGCTTAATGAGGTGCCTTTTATGGCGGTGCTTGATTTTAAATCCCCCTTTTCGTTGCTGAAATCCAAAAGATAACAGCACCTTCCATCGTGGCTCTCTGTGCTGGTGTGGGTCTTCTGTCTTCTGCAAGGGGCTGCCTGCAGTCCTGCTAGCAAGCTCTTGTGTCATAAAAAGAATTTGTTCGGGAAAGAAAAATGTATTGTTTTCATTGTTAGAGGATGCTACTAAATTGGCTGTATGTTTGTCTAATAATCACATCTAAAGCTGATTATTCTGGTAATAGCCTTAAGATATTATTTAAAAATAAATATATAAATGCACAACTTTTGTACTAATACTAGTTTTTAATCTCTTCTTGTTTCTATGAAGTCTGAATGAGATTTTCAAAATTGAATAATAATTTGATCCGTTAATCTTTTGAAGCTAGTAATTTTATTTTCCCCTCTTTGCAGTCTCTGAGGCTCGCAAATGAATAGAGCTTCATTACTGGAGTCTGCATTTAATAACCATTATCCATTATCTTGTAATTAAGACTCCCTGTAACGAATCATGAGGACAATGCAAAAATACATAGTACATTTCTTTAATGAACTGGAAAATGTTCATCTTGTTCTATTTAGTAATGAGTTGCTGAATAGTCGTTAAATCCACTGGAGAATAGAACTAGATGGATTTTGAAGACTATCTTGAGTTTGTGGTTAATCTATTAGAATTAAAATTTCATCTTCTATTTTTATCAACAGCTGATTAGAAGTCATTCTGTTTGACCAAATTGATTAGAAGACCATATACAAGGGCAGCTGTTGTTTAATGAAAGTTTTTAATGAAACTGTACTGTAGAGACTTGTAATTATAAGACTTACAAAAGCTTTGACTTACCTTATAGTAGAAAAAATGTGAAGTATTGCACTGAAGGACTTTAAGTGCTACATTTCGAAAGGGAAATTAAAAGTGTAATTTGGTGATGTTGAAGTTTCACTTCCACCGCTCCTTGTTTTAATGTGACTATCAGATGTCCGTAGTGTCTCTCTGGAAGGGAGCAGCTCTGAAATGTGCAACTCAATTGTCTCTCCTGTGTGCTCCGTGCTTTGCAAAGCTCTATCAACTATTAATTGCCTCTTTTGCACATTGCACTTTCTCTGGAGCTGGAATCTTTCTTGCAAATAGCTGTTTCTCTCCAGAGTGGAACTTGTCACAGGAGGGTGCAATTGAATCACCACTGGGCTGAGCTGCTGCCTAGTCAGGAAGCCTACAGCAAAAACTGTGGTCTTAGAAACCCCAAAGTTCGTGATACCATTTGATTGTGTTTAAATCAGCCGCAGGGACACGCCTGGCTTTGTGTTGCCTCGCCATCAGGCCGAGACCCAGCTGTGTGCCAGTCAGCTGTGCCGTCAGGAGACGCTCTCTGGAGTGTGCTGCAGCCCACAGAATGGAGCCAAGGCAGCTCCTTAGCTGGAGCCAGTGCTGAAACTTCCCTTCCCTACTCTAGGGGATGTTGTAGAGGCATCATCATTCACATAAGAGACAAAATGGACCCTAAGCCAAATTTGAAGTGGAAGCAGATGCAGTTCCAATTGACTTAAGTGGATGATGCACTACTACATGATGTTTGAATTATCCCTCTTCTTCTCCCAATTACTTTTGATAATTAATGATCCCACAGTACACCTTTTCTAAGAAGTAGGTTCCTAGGGATGAAGTGCGTCCTAATGAAATTAAAGAAGTTTTGTCATTGTATTCTGTCAATGCTGGATCATGCACTGCAAGGCTCATTATTTTTTTGTTAGTTTCTTAGCTTTTTCTTACACTGTGCTTCAGGATTTCTTTCAAGCCAAGGCAGAACAGCAAGAATGCCCAAGAATGTTACACAAGTATTAAGACAGGCAGTGGAGAATATTATTCACAAGTGAGAAAACAGAAAAGAATAAGCCAAGGCTAACTCTCGTTCTTTAAATAACGTAGATGTTTTGACCTTGTTACTGCATGAAATCAGAACATGGCTTTAAGTGTAGTAACTTGCAATGTTACAATTGCAAAATGCATAAAAGGGAAGTTTTCCCTTGGTTTACAGTATTACACAGCTGGTTTAATAAACACATCTGAGATATCTTTCCCTTCTCTTAAAAACAGCTGCAGGAGATAAAATACCAGACTGTCAAATGTGAGACTAAGTAGATGCAAAGTTAAATTTAAAAAAAAAAACTGATGAAAATAATTTCTATTCTCAGAGATCCTTGTGGAAATACTAAAATGTTGATTTATATACACCACAGGGACATATGTGTAAAGGAGTGCTTCAGAATTGCTGTGAAGCAGGAGGATGTCACAGGAGGCTGTGAACTTGTATATGCAGAGGGGCTCTTGTTCTAAAACTGCTATAAAACATTTTACTTCCTTTCAGGTTCTGATTTTATAAAGACATCTACAGGAAAGGAGGTGGAAAATGCGACCTTTCCCGTTGGCATAGTCATGATGCGAGCCATTAAGGAATACTACTGGCAAACTGGCTACAAGGTAGTTCTCATTTCCTTTGTACAAGTTAACCAAACAGGCTCACTCAGAAAGAAACAAGAATGTAATAGGATTGATTTGCTAATATTCCTTTTTTTTTTTTCTTGCTTTTGTCTGTTCTCCCTTGAAGAGCTGTTACTTCCTTCCATAAAAGCTCGTGCAAACAAAGCCTTCCCTGCTGCATTTGGATTTGAATTTTGTTTCACCATTTAAGTGGTCATGTCCACTAATATCAGAGCAAATCTCAGGCTGACAGTGGCTGACGTGCTCCCATAAACCTCAGGAGAGCTGTACAAATTTAGAGCCATCGTGTCTCTCCAGTGTACACACCTGGATTTTCTGACTTCATTCTGGCATCCCAGGGGATCCATTTTGCTCTTTCTTCCCTTGCCAGAGAGGCTTTCCAAGGGGACAAGGAGACAGATCCAGTTGTATCCCATTGCCTGGGATGGAAGGAAGGAGAGAGGGGCCAGGGGCTGGAAGAACACTGTGTCCTGGTACTTAATGTTTATCGATCAGGTCACTGTCAAGTGACATCAGTGGAGAAAAGGGGAATGTACAGCAAAGCCAGCGATGAACTGTCTGTACATTCATCCTTGTGCTGAAATACTGAGAAAGGAGGAGGTTCCCAGGAGGGCTTCAGCCACCTCTCACTTCCTTTATCCATGGGCAGGTGGGGGCTGCCAGTTAGATCTGGAGCTGGTGGTCAGCAGTGGGCTTTGTCCTCACCTCCAGCGCCAGGGGAGGAAGCCACTTCTCTAGCTAAGAGCCTCTCCCCATTTCTGGCCACCCTTCCCTCCTCTCCAGCTTGTCCTTCTGTCCCTTCTGCAGGAGGCCTTCCAAGGTACAATGTCAGGACATGGGATGAGCAGTGGGATGGGGGCTGAGATGCCTTCAGGGGCTGTTGGAGCTCGAGCAACGTGTGACACCAGGTTAGAGGTGTGTCCATCTACTCTCTGTAGCCGTCTAGATGAGGCCAGCATGGATCCCTGGGCTGTCCTCACTCCTCCTTTCCCCAGCCTGCCTCCCCTCTGCCACACAACAACTGGAGCAGCTCCAATAGTCTTGTTTCTGTGGGAGCACCACCACTGCCCCAGTGTGAGGCAGCTCCCTGGGGCCAGTGACTCCCCCGGGCACCGGTGCTGCTTGCACGAGCTGCGTGCCACGAGTTGGTCCCTGCTGCATTAACACAGCTTTGTCCCCATAATTGGATATAAATGTTGAATTCACCTTTTGCTTTCCAAGGACGCATTCGTGGTATGAAATGTGTTGTTAAGAATAAGTGCTCGTGTCCGTGTGCATGTGTGTGCCAGTGAATTAGATGTAAACTGACTTTATGTACTTTTATTAACTGAAGACAATATTATCAGTGGCAAGAAATTTCTAAATAGTTTCTTTAACAAACTAATTTTGCTGCTGTAGGGATGCTTTCTGGCAAGGCGTTGCCTGGGAAAAACAGGTTAATACAGAAATTAAACTTCTTCAAGGAAAGGAACAAGTTGCAGAGTAACATTTATTGACTGATAAGCTGTGGTGGTGATATGAAAAGTGTGCAATATAATGGGAAATAATCTTTTCCTGTCATTATTGAAGGACATACATAAATTGGTTTTTCTGTTGGGAAAACCCCCAATCCAGAAAAACTTATTACTTTTAATAATGTGAGGTGAAGAGAAAATTCTTGAGGAGATGAACTTATTAAGCAAAATAATGAAATGCTGTGAAACAGCAGGAAAGTGGTAGCTGGACTTTGTACTGCTCTTGAATTAAATTCCAACCCCCCCTTCCTTTTTACGTTTTTATGGCAGTCAGATGTGCTGTTTGGAAAGCTGGTAAATGGAGGAGAGGACAGGCTTGTCTTTGTCAGCTTTTTTTGCAAAGAAAAGAGCTTTCAGAATCTCCTAAAAGGGGAAGGAATTCTGAATGATGGTTTCAATTCTCCTATTAACTCTGTTTTACTTGTTTTTGCCACAGATTATCTCAAAGAGACATAGTATTTCTAGGAAGGAATCTAAATTCAAATTTCATTAGAATTTCTCTTCCTGAGGGAAAACACATTCCGACTTTTTTTGCTTATTGTCTAGAAGATGCTTTTCCAGTTGCTGTGCTTTAAATTCTTTTTGGAAATCTAATGTTAACAGATGTTTGCATGCACTCACACATCTATTTGTCCATCCACAAAAACACAGTCTTCGTGGTTTGGATTTATCAAGCTTTTCCTGCTTTTGTTCCTTTTAATCTTATTGGAAATATGCCATTATCACAATGCTCCAGCATGAGAGAAGGATTTATTCTGTGTTTGTTGGTCCTGAAATCACTATATAAAAAAGATTACCAAACACATTTAAAAACAGATACTTTCTGATTCCACTATTATATCCATAAGGCACAAAGAAATCCTTGATGCAGTGAGGTTCAGGAGCTTACATAAAAAACCGAAATGATAATTCTTGCAGAATGTAAAGGTTAATGGCAGGAGGAAACATAGGAAGAATCACTGTGTGCTACGTGTTTTTCAGATTGACTTTTATTTTTATGCGGAAAGAATTTTTCCTGATTTCTCCTTGTTTTTCAAGAGTTTAGGTATCTGCTCCAGGCCAACATTTTGGCATTTTTGATGCGGGATTTGATAGCTGCGTGTCGCATGCTCTGTCTCGGGGTGAGACGTGTTTAAATGGCACACAACCAAAGGCCTGGCATTAGGGGTGTATGCCAAGCGCACAGCAGGTCCATCACGGGATTCAAGGCATGCTTTACCTCAAAGATAAGTTTTCCTTGGTGTTTATGCCTTTACAGACGTGGCAGTTCACATCTCACACCGAGCGATTGAAGGCATATCCAGCCTGTGGTGGGGGGCAGAAGTTTTGCAGTTCCTGTGAAGCACAAAGCTTTCAATTTTTGATAAAGGCAGACCTAATTTAATTCCCGTTTGGAAAATTTTGGTGAAAATAAGACCTCTGGTGGGTTTCAATGTACAGCCAAATCATGTGTAACTGTGCTGCACAGGCTTTTTATAAAATACAACCGGCTCTCACTGCTGTCCACAAGTCAGCTGCCTCACAGGCAGCATCTTTGGTGTTATTGTTGTGTATTTGTTGCTCTGTATTTGGAATTAGATTGGCAGTAGGTGGTTATGACATGGGCACTGTGTGGTTATGCAGATATCCCAGTCCTGCCTAAATCCCTTGCGCTGTAGGCAAAGTACTCCCGTAAGACCTCAAGCCCAGCTCCTGAGAAAGTGCACAGGGGTCGAAAGTATTGCTCCCTCAGGATGCAAATGTTATCCTTGGCAGTGATGGCTGAGGCTTGATAGCTCCCAGTGCTGGTCCAGATCTTGTCCTGTTTGCAGTCAGGCCCTTACCAGGTAGAGCTGTTACATCACAGGCACTTTGAGACTGCAGGTGTACAAACACTGCTCTTCTAGGCTTGCTGATGGATGAAAATGGGTATTGCACTTCTTTTTTTGTTTTTTTTTTTCTCTCTGAAGGTTGGGTTTAAACCTGCTGGGGGCATTCGGACAGCCAAAGAGGCTATTACTTGGCTTATGCTGGTGAAGGAGGAGCTGGGAGTGGAGTGGCTGACACCAGAGCTCTTCCGCCTGGGCGCCAGCAGCTTGCTGGGGGACATTGAGCAACAGGTTGGTTGTTGGCAGCTTACAACTTGTGGAGAACAAAAGTAGTCTTTCTAAATGTGCTGGCTTGCTGCTTTTGCAGAAGTGGAATGTCCATCTAATTCATTATTAATGACAGGTTGCCTTCCAGCTCAGTATTTCTTTAGGTTTGAGCTGTCGTTACAGGCATCTGGAACGCTGATGTTGGAGCAGCTGACGATGGTCTAGGCCATGTTTGCAGTGTAAAATTTTGCAAAATTTGGGCAAAAAGGGCTCAGTTTGTGCATGTACAGAGTCTTTTGCAAATGCTCACGTCTCATCATACATATGGTGGTGCTGACAGAGCGTTTTTTACATGTTGGTTGTTTCCTGGGGAAGAAACTGGCACAGAGTACCCACCCTGAAGGATGCAGTGTAATTGGGAGCAGTGTAGTGTCACAGGAATTACCAAAACATGGAGGCTTCTGGACTTGGCTCCCTTGTTCATTAATCCCAGGAGAAGAGGTGATATTACCTTTAACCAAGAAAAATATCTGAGTGTCATTATCCTGCTGGGAAAACATGAGGTATAGGGGATTTGGGGGAGGACAAAACCACCAGTCATTTCCTTTTCCTTACTTTTCCTAGCAGTTGAAATATTGACATGTTTTAAGAAATACAGAACAGCTGAGAGGTGTCAGGTGAATATTCATGACCGCTGAAAACCCCTGGCTCAGTCCTGCAATGAGGATAATACTGACTTGCTCCCTCTGCCTCACTCTTGACCTAAAATTATGTCCCTGGTTATGACAGAGCAGCATGAGCTTTCTCCTTGCCACTGCCATCACTGCTGGGAGTTAGAACACAGCCAGTGATTGTGTTGCACCATTTGTTCTGATTTCTTAAGGGTTGTATCTTCTATCTGCCAGGGGTTGCACAAATGCCCCAGCCATGACCAAAGCTCTGCTGTACTATGCTGCCTAAAAACATGGAAGATAAAATGTCCCAGTCATTATGTTCAATAAAACAAACATACTGAAGAAGTCAAAACCAGATGACAGAGGAAAGCATTGACTCCTACGTGGCTCTTTTTGAAATCTTAGTTAGGAGCAACAAGAGTCTTTGCTTTTTACTTTTTCTTTCCAACCACAGCAGCAAGAGCCCTTAGTTCATATCCTACAAACAAATATATTAAGGGATATTACATCATATTTTATGTACACACACAAACAAACAAATATCTGTCATCTTCATCTGGCATGCCTTTAATTTGTTGCTTCCTTGACACTTGCAGCTTTACAGTCATATATAATTCCATCATAAATTCTCTTTTTTTTCTTGCAGATTTTCTATCATGTGACTGGCTCTTATGCACTTCAGCATGAACTGGCAATGGCTTAGACACAAAACCAACTCAGGATTACTTTTGCAAAAGAGGTCTTTAAGCAAACAGCACTCAGAAGTCTTCTGACAACCAAGTGCATATGACAGAATTAAAGGCCCAATTCTCCCTTCTTCGTAGTTTATGGTATTTAAAAATATGCTCAAGTCTGCTGGTTGTACTTGATCCAAAAGCAGAAAAAAAGTGGCATTTCTGAAATAGTTAAATAGTTAATACTTACAGATTTGCAAAGTTAATCTTGCAAAGTTCCTCAGACCAGCCTGAAAAGCTTATTAATGGCAACACTGTGATACTATGAAAAAGATTTAGGTGGCCTGGTAACACTTTGCAGTCGCAGAATATGAAATATCTATGGAATGTTTCAGATTGCTAATTAAGAGCTACTGATCTTGGAATAGATTTCCATTCACCTCAGACAAAATCTTCTGGCACAGATGTGTTGCGCTATTAATTGTTCTGTTGATTCAGTTTCAAGCATTGTAAGGGGAAAGAAGAATGAAACTTGGCTGTTACTTCTCTTTTATAAAATGTCTTCTGTAGGAAAAAAAAAAAAACCCAGCCAGACCTCTTTTTTATTTTTTGTATTATTCCCCCCAAACTTGGGCGCAGACATCCATATTTAGACCCTTGAATAAAAGTGGCTTGATTTCTAGAACAGCTGAGTATCCACAGTTGCTCCTGAAGTTAATGGGAGCTCTGGGTGATCAGAACAACTGAAAATCAAGCAGTCTCTATATAGGTGCCTAACTATGCATTCAGAGGCCTATTTTTAGGCATTTCACTCTTAAAATTTTAGTCTAACTTGCTTAGAAGCTCCAATTCCTGTCTCCTGTCATTTTAAAACACATTCATGCAAATCTTTCCATTTTAATGTAGGGGGGTTTGACTGTCAGTTTGCAGGTGTCACTGCTAGGCTGGCTGAACTTCAACTTTGCCATTCCAAAAGAAATACTTTAATTCAAAAGGTGATCTGAATTGTGTCCTATATGGGGTTTAATGCTTTAATGTAAAAAATGTGCCCTTTTTCAGAGCACATTAAGAATAATACCCAAATCACCAACACCTTTTGAATATCAGACTGGAGCTAGTAGATTGATTATATCAGAACTGCATTCTGCTCACTAACCAGGATTGTACTAAAAACTTAATTATCTTATCATCATGACTAGTCTCACTGACTTAAGTAGGTCTCATCATGGAAGTAAGAGGAGGAGGAGGAGGATTTTGCTGTAAATCAAGCTACAAGGTGCATTTATTACAAAGAGATTTATTATAAAGATAATAACTCAGTTATTTATCTGGCTATACCACCTGAATCACTAGGGTGCTACAAAACACCTTGGACAGATAGGAAAGCTGATTAGGGGGAAAAAAAGTCCAGAAAAACGACATACACAGAAAGCAAAATCCTCTATGTAGTGCTCAGGATTAAAGATGGGCCTTAATTTTTCGGGAAGTAGTTCATCCAAGGCTTTCAGTCTTTTTCTGCTTTAGGTCTCAACACAGAAGGTGAGGCTGAGCTGTGACTCTATTTTCACGTTTGTTTTCCTGAGAAGTGGCCCTTTTTACCATGAATTTTCCTTCTGATTTCATTGCCAATCGCCTCAAGGGAAAATCCAAGTGCCTGTCTGCATATTGAGAGGAGAATTCTGCTGCTGAGCTTTCAGGAATAGAGAGCCTCTTACATGAAGTCGGCTCCCACCAGGTGCTTGCCAGGCTGACCCTCTGCCGTGCCCTCCCAGCCACCACACACTGGATTTTGCTGCTGTTTAGCTCTATAAATGTTATTCGATGTTATAAACGTCCATACTTCCATAGCGGGAAGTAATGCCACTTGCAAACCACATTTTTTTTTTGTTGTTGGTTGTCTTTTGGACAATTAGGGTGACGACAGAAACTGTTTTTTGGAGACGCTTTAGTTTCTAGGTGGAGGACTCTGTGTAGTTCCTTAAAATTAATGGAGGTCCAACTTTGCCCCCTCACTGTGTAAGGTGAGTCTCTGAGAACAACCTCCACTGTCTCCACGGGAGCTGTGTTGATGAAAGGAGTTGCCAGGAGGAATTCTGTCAACGGTTTTGACGTGCACATGGGCTGCTGCTGGTCACTTCAGGGGTGACAGGCTCCCTTTGCAGAGGGAGAGGTTCCTGAAAAGTCGAGGATAGCCACTTCCCTTTTCCATGAACATTAAAAACACACCTCTGTGAAATACTGTGCAACTCCAAGCCGACCAGTGTTTTCAGAGCAGCTGGATTGGAAAGTGGTTTATACATTTTTTTTCTGTTGAAACCTTTATATTTTCATCAAAAAAGAAAGAAAGTAGCAGAGTCTGTAAACACATCCAAATAAAGATGGTTCTGGTTTGGGGGTTGTTCTTTTTCGAGGAATGAGCAGAAGGCTCAGTGTTTCAGAGCAACTGGTTGTCTTTGTTCAGCTCCGTGGTGATTCAAGTTATATCCACGTTGTCTCTGTCTGTGGGCCACCAGCGTGCCCCAGAGCCTCGTCTCTCAGCCCTCCTGCAGAAGCTGCTGCTGCCAGCCAACAATTCCTCTGCTGACAGCCCTGAGGGATGTGAGGGGTTGAACCTGGGCCAAGGATCCCATCAGGAGCAGCGAGGGACCGGGCTCGAGGTGGGGAATGAGGCTTATCCAAGGGGCCTGCACCACCTTAGCAGGTATGGGATCCATCACAGGATGAGGCAGAGGCAGGGCTGGAGGGCAGCTGAGCTGAGTGGGGCTCCTGCTCTGGTTGGAAGAAGGTTGGGCAGGGCCAGAAGCATTCCTGGGCTTGTGCCAGCACTATGAGAGAGCCAGATACAGGGACTGCCATAATTCTGAGCTGAGGTCGGAGGCTGGCGTGGCAGGTTCTACGCTCCCACCCACAGGGAGCTGGGAGTGCTCACGGCATGGGCACCTAGGCTTGCTGCCCTTCCCCCTAACCAGCACCTCCACTGCCCCTTTTTTCCACCTTTCCCATCATTTTCCTGCTGGCCATTTGCTGCTCTTCAGTTGCTATGGTCAGCTGAGGTTTGTGGGGGCTGCGGGCAGCACATGAGGGGCAGAGGACCTGGACTCCTGGGAAGTGTGGAGGGGGCAGCGCTCCGTTGCTGCACAGGCTGTGGGAAAAGTTCAGATTTAGTTCTGTGCTTCAGGCCATTAGAAAGGGAACAGGCAATTATGCACTCACGTCTAAATATATTTCAGAGCGTAACATATGTTTTGTGCAAGTCAGTCTTGTATACTAATTTATTATTTTTATAACACTTATTCATTTAGGATTTTAAATAGCTTCATTTTGTAGACCACATTACTTTGCAAAAGAAGAGAATAAATTCAAGAAGAAAGTCAAGAAGAAACTGCAAATCTGGAATATTCTGCATCAGCTTATTTACTAGAAGAGGGAATTGGGAGAGAGGGTAAGCTTTTTTCCTGGTTTGTAGGAAACAAAGATATTAAATAGTAATTATATGTGAAGTGCACATATCAGCTGGGGCAAGTAATACTTTGATATCTTTATTTCATCAGTCATCTAAGTTCATTCTTTCATTTCCTTTGTGAAGCAGGGAACATACATTATATACCATAGCACTTGCCACTGAGACAGAAAAAACTGATCTACTTTTAATTTTATTTTGCTCAGTTGGAACTTTGGCTCCTCGCCTCTCTTGGGGAGAAAAAAACCCCGCGAACAGCAACAGCAAGTTTTATCCAAATCTTGGTGAGCTTTTGCTCAAATCACAGCTGGATGATATGTATTGTGTGGGGTAGGAGTAAAAGGAGGGAACTGCTTTTATTTAGATGTAACTTGCCCAGGAGAGAAAGAAAATTGTCCTTCTGGTCAGTCCTTACATAACAGGGCAACCAGAGAGAAGAGTATTCTTCTTATGTAAAGACACCATTGGTAAAATTACTGATACCCTGTTTTTATTAAAGTCCCAGAGAGTCAGAACTGTGCTAAATTAAGAGGTGATAAGACTTAGAAAGAAGCACCAAGAAAGTTAGCAGCCCTTGCACTCCCTAAAAGCAGGAGTGAGTGGGTGGTGGGTGCAGAAAAATATGGCAAAGCTTTCTTGAGGCATAAAAGTTTCAGATCTCTGAGATCACAGGCAGTGTTTGAAAACACTGAATTGTGAAAGCATAAATTTAAAATTGCTTCTTTAGCTGAGATGAAAACAAAGGGCTTTTTAAACAATGTTAACAAACTGAGGAAGCCATACTGGAATTGACTACACTTGTTTTTTCAAGCCTTGCTTTCTGTATGGAAGGAGTAGAGGAATCACAGAATCACAGAATGGGTCGGGTTGGAAGGGACCACAGCTGGTCCCACCTCCCTGCTCCAGCAGGGCCATCCCAGAGCACAGGGCACAGGATTGTGTCCAGGTGTTCTGGAATATTTCCAGTGAGGGAGGCTCCACAGCCTCTCTGGACACTCTGTTCAGTGCTCGGGCACTGCACAGGAAAGAAGTTGTTCCTCGTGTTCATGTAGAACTTCCAGAGCATCAATTTCTGCCTGTTGCCTCTTGTCCCATTGCTGGGCACCACTGAGCAGAGCCTGGTCCATCCTCCTGACACCTTCCCTGCAGATACTGGTAGACATTGACAAGGTCTCCTCTCAGTCACCTCTTCCTGAGGCTGAACAGGCCCTTTGCAGGCTCAGCTGATGGGGGTGAGCATCCTCTCTATACACCACTGTGTCCTTATGTAACCAAACCCTAAGATGGGTGATGATTTACCCAGAAAGATGAAGGAAAGCTTCATAGCCTGATTTTTCCATTTCAGCAATAGCATGAGCTCTGCTTTTATTCAAAGACTTATATGAGTTCTTGCAGTATTCACGCAAGGGCATGGACTTCGCACACAAGATGGAAAAGTGCAAAGCCATTTATTGCACAGTGAATCTTCCCTAAAAACCAGCACCTAACAGGATATCACATCATATAAACAGGAAAGATGTTCACCTCAGTGTCCCCCAATCACCTAGGGTATTGCACAGATGTTACCTATTATGGTAACAGGCAAACAATACCCTGTAAGGTCACAAACTACAATTATCACATCTCACAGGTCCAACACTGTCCAGAAACCCACAATCCTCTCTCAGCCCATCCCCGGTGACCTGGATGCACTCCCAGGGTCACCTCCAGGTCCAGGAAAGAGGCTCTCTCTCTGGCCCTCAGGGCCTATCTCTCTTCCAGCACATAGTGCACCCCAACAAGTTCTCACCTATTTACTGCTTAACAAGACAAGCAAATGAACAAAGCAGCCAGCCGGTTCCCTTCCTATGTCTGGGCCAAGCCAGTGACAAGGCTGGTTTGGTAATCCCATGGGTTAGGGGTCCCTGCCACTGTCACAGCCTCAGGCTTCGCTGCTGAGCCTGCCAGCTGCACCAACCAGCCCAAACTCTCTCACTGCCTGAGAGGCGTCCCTGGGGCTGGAAAGTGCTAAAACTCCTTGTGGTGATTACTGGTCCATCGAGAACTCCTTTTTTTTCCACCCTAACCCTCAGTCCTGAGCAACCAGCTTCTTAGGGGAAGCTGGAGAATGCGTATGCTCCATGATTTAATTTAATTACACGTAAGATGATTAAGGATGTTATCTTCATTTCCAGGGGAAATGAAACATTCAGCCGGCATCATGTCAGAAGTCTGGCTGAAGGCTGGCACGTCTCAGTGCTGGCTGCTTTCTGCTGCCTTCAGCAGAGTCTGGGGCTTTCTTCAAAGCACAGGCACCAGCTGACCCAGAGCGTGATTTCTTGGTGGAACTTTTTTAAAGGCATGAGCTGAAACAGAGCAAAGAGCGACCATCGGGGCTCTGAACAAGAAGGGCTTTGTGTTCTAGTTAGCACATATCTGTCCGATTCCAAAAAAACCCCATGAATGCCTCCACCCCGTGTGATAGCAGCTGTAACGAGGCCTCTGGGATGGCGGCGATGGGAAGATGTGGATAAAGGAAAAACAGAGGGGTAAAAAGAAAAGTTGTGAGAAGTAAGAGAGATCATTGCCACCGCTGTTATTGCTTCACTGAAGTGTAATCTTTTGTGATCTCTTTGGAACAGGAGGTAAATAATAAAACACAAGGGAGGGAAAAAATTAAAATAAATGTGGTGTGTGAATGCATGTTAAAACAGATGTCAGATTAAAAATAACTGAAAAAGAAATTCTACTGTAGGGGGAAAACTGCTTTTTCCTTCAACATTTTATATTCCACCTTCATTAGGCGAAAAGTGAAAGGGCTGTGAAGGAAAAGGGGAACTTTTGTTGTTTCCCTCTGAATGTTAAGAAAAGCCTAATGCGGGCACAGAGGGGTTGCTCTGTGGCTCATGGTGCTGGAGCAATTCTCAGGCTGAAGCCCAGAAGCTGCAAGGATGCTAAAGAGATGCTGTGTGTGCCGAGCCCTGGGATTTGGAGCTTTAAACCTGCAGTGCTGCACATCCAGGTGGTTTCATCCTCTCCATCCTCCCTCCCTTAGTCCCTTCAGGGTTGACGAGTCCTCTAATGTTGGAAAGAAATAAACCCTGCAGTCTGGTAGGATCACATCGTCCAGTAATGCCCCTCTAACTGTAGATCCAGGCACCAGGGACTGACTTCCAGTTCCTTCAGCACTTTTAAATGGGTTATTTTGGTGTTTGATGATGGCAGAGTGGGGAACATCTACACAAACACTTATTTTTCCCCACGCGGCAGCCAGACCGCACCCATCCTTAGAGACAGCACTCCCAAAGTGCCTGTGCTGGTCTGTAAAACAGTGTCATCCCGGGTCTCTTCTGCTAAATGTGCTTCAGAATGGCCCCTAAAAACTCGTAGTCTGAAAAGTGACCTGCCCTGCTCCTGTTGAAAGCTCAAGGATCTTTAAATAAATACCTGAAGATGTACTGAGGCTGGACAGGGAGCCACTACCTTTATTGGAGAGCTGGCATGGGCTGCTTGGCTTGTCTGGGTCAGCTAATGAAACAGGAACAATCTTTACATGGTTTCCTTCTGTATTTCTGAGTGTGGAATGCAGGTTTAAATGAAAAAGGCACAGCTCTGTGACTGATGCCTCAGCTTACAGGAAGAGTCAGAAATGAGAGATATCTTTGGCTGCTGTTATGGTGTGGATGTCCAACACATTCAAACAACTTGATGGGATCCAGAGCGAGTACAATCCTACAGCAACTGAGAAAAATGTCTTTACTTTTCTCTACCATTACCCTGAGCAAATTCCCACAACTTCTATTTCTTTAAGACACTTAAGATGAAGAGGTGAGGAGGAGGCAGCTGAGACAGAAGAAAAAGGTATCCCCAGCGGACTGAAGGCAAAGCTGTTTCTTAGTTTCTGAAACATTTCTTAAGCTTGTTCTGACAATGCCAGGTAAGATGCCAATGCAAGATCCCTACGAAGAGCTGCTGATGAGCTGGAGCATCTTGGCATTATGCTGGCTTAGGATTTGCCAGAGAGGAAGGAGCAGATGTGGCCCAAAGCAGCTCCACACAGCCAGTCAGGGTGAAAGAGGTGTGTTAGCAGCACTGGAGGGTACAGAGCTGCTTAAATGTGTTGTGTTAGACTGCAGGCAAATTAGACATAGCATTTCCAGAGAGGTGGCCACTCACTGGACCACCTCTGCCCACAGGCTGTCCTTGGAGACACAGCAGGGACATCCCCAGTAGCAGTGACCTCCCCAGCAAAGTTGTGCAGGCAGAGGTTTCCAGGAGGTCTCACCGGTACTCTTCCCTCTGGTCTAATTTCATTCACTCCCCACTCCTGCTGCCCTAAAAAAAAACCCAAACCTCTTGACCTTCTGCTCTGAATAAACAAATAAATACATAAATAAAAGTCACTTCGACTGCAGAGAAGTATCTATCCACTCCTCACTGAGTATGTGTTCCCTGAGCTGCCTCCTCCAGTGGAAATTTCTTTGTTTAGTGTTAATTCCATTTCATTTTGCTGATCGTGGCTGCCATTGTCTCCATTAGAGGGCCTCAGAGCAGTGTGTTACAGTGTTTTAGGATCAGATTTAAACCTCTATATGTACTTTGGGCCTAATTTCCTGCTGTATAGCTCTCCTGAACTCAATGGGGTGTAAAACTGGTGCAACACACGGAGAGAGCAAAAAAAAAAAAAAAGTGCTGTGCCTAAGAATACATCAGTGCTTTGGGTTTTGCTGATGAGATTAAGAAATGCTGAGGTGCTAAGAGAGAATTTTGAATACACGTGTGACAGGTGAGGCAGATGAGCACGTTAATTGCTGCTCGTGTGTTTGAACACAGCGTAATTGGTCAATAGGGTATGTTTCCAGAGAACAGTGGTGAAGTGCATGAGCAAAGCACAAATAGAGCTTTAAATCCTTCCTTAGAAATTACACTTATTCCAGGCAGAAGCTGGAGCCTCAAACACTTGTAAGAAAGGGTCATAAACATTTTGTTCTCCATTATGCTCCAATTGTGGCACTGGCGAGCTAATTGCTTTTACTGAAATTTTCCAGGTAGGTGTCTTCCTTGACTGAACTTTCTTATAAAAAGAGTGTTAGAAGATAAAGCTGAATAAAAACAGGGAGTGGGCTGGGAGTTTTCAGCCCACACCTAGAAACTGGGGCAGTTGAGTTCTATGAAATTCCATTATTTTGGAGCATGAACTGTGGCAAGGGGGAAAATGGTCCTGATGCTTGGGACCTGCCTTTGTGGTGTTAGTGTGGCACATGGTGCCAGCCAGAGTGTGATTCCATCAGCAGGCAAGAGCTAGACTGGAGGGGGAGAAAGGCACAGGTTAGAGGAATAAAGGAAACAGGGAGTGCCAGAGGGAGCAGGGAAAGTGGAAGGAAAGGCATGGGAGGGAAATGACTCAGAAGCCCAGATGCAGAGCAAGAGTGAGGTGATCCAGGCAAGAAGAGTGGAAGCGAACCTGCCAGAAACATGGTTCCTCATCTGGAGGGAAGGAATGCTAGGACCAAAAGAAAATGGTTCACAGATGCAATCTCGCATCAGTTTAATTTTGGGAATGGCTGGGAGACAGACAGATGGGCCAGGAAACAGCATTGCCACTGAAAGTGGCGTTTGCAAAGGTCGAGAGATGATTGCATGGGCAACTTAGTCTTTTATAACTTGGAAATGTTTTGCCCTCCAGACCTCAGTGTTTATTCCTCGTTTCCTGTCATGTGCTGTGAATTTAATTCATCTGAGCAATTAACTCATTGAGGCAGGGATTGATTTTTTGGTCCTGTTTTCACACAGCCCTTGCTGCGATGTGTTGTGGTTCTCGGCTGGTGCCTTTGCACGTCACGGATGCAAAAGTGTGGATGGAGGTAAATGTGAATTCCAGCAATGGAGGAGAATGGTTTGATACGAAATGCTGGGTTTGTATCAGGGGCACCAGGCAAAAATAACAAGGAGGAGTTTAGGATGAGTGCCAGCGAGTTTTTCTGTAAGTCATTCTCTAAGATTGTTTGGCAGCCCAGCAGGGAGGCAGCAGGAGCCCCTCAGCTGGACCCCAACCCAATACAAGAGGGCCAGAAAGCACAAGCCTGCACGGGGGGCAGATGGGTCTTGTGGGTCCACTCCATCTTTGACTTCTCAGATCCTGCACAGCCTTCCCCAAAAGCCGGCACAAAGGAGTGTCAAAAGGCATGAATACATATTCATGGCCGTTCCTGGAGCTGCAAACTATGAAAAGAAATCAAGTCGTTCTCATCCATGGACTGAAATTGAGAGTACACTCTAATCCAAAAGGATCCCAGCTCACAGAGTGGTGTATGAAAATCTTATAAAGCACTGCAACACTCCATAAATAATTTTCAAACAAGAAGCTTTTTGTTTCAGTGATGGCAATACTAAAAAGGGAGAATGGCAAATAGCCGTCAAGAAGAGGCTGAAACACTGAAGCACTCTGTGCTGATGTTAACTTTAATCACTGCAAGAGTTACACCCAGAGTTATCAGTCATTTATTAGAAGCTGCAGATGATCATTGCAGAGGTTTAGATTAACACGGACTGGAGCCTGGTGCTGTGCCAGTGGGGTGCCACGTGACGGGCAGCCCATGGAATAAACATTCTGGCACATCAGAGTGCTATAAATCCTCCAAATGAAAGAAATTAAAAAGCCAGGAGCAATTTTGAAAATGATTTATGATTGGAAGTGCACTTAGGAATGCTTTTATTGTCACGGGAGCATCTCCTTTCACATCCTTAAGGTGACAGACCCGCTCTGCTTCCCTCTGGATTTCTTGGGCTACCCTGTGGGTGCGAGCACCACGGAAGCGTGCTGGGGGTTGGGGGGCATATGGGCACTTCAGCAGCATCCCCTGCGTTGTGAGGGTTGGCTCTGCACAGCCCGAGGGTGAAAGAACTGCAAATCCGTTCTGACATTTTAAGTATGAGGAAAGACACCAGTTGTGGGGTGGTTTTTTTTCCCCTTTTACATCTATACCATAACCATGTTCCTAAGTGCACGTATAAACATTTTATAACATGGATTTGGAATAACACTTGAAAAATAAACTTAAGAATAGTTCCTAAGCAGAAGGTATTCTTATCAAAATAGCAGTCTGTTGCAAGTCAGCCCTTTGCTCCATACGTAGAAGATGCAGCGCTATCTGTTAGTGTTCTGCTGGTGTAAATATTGCTGAATGTTTCGCTAAAATACAATTCTAGTGCTGATATGGATATGTTTTCTTAAACAAAAAGTGCTTTCTCTACAAGCTGAAAGGCGAAACACTGTGGTTTGCAGGCAGAGCGCTCACTTGCTTATCCAGGGAAGAGCAGTGGCGATGGGAGTGAAAGCGGGGATATCTGGTACATCCAAGATCCGGGCATGTTGGGTGATCCTGCCCCGAGCCAGGGATACCCTGGGCCATGGACACAAACCTCCCTGCAGCTTTGCTGCCTTCCTGGCTTCTGCTCTGGGCACGGCTTCCCCGCTTGGCCTCGTGCCTCTTGTTCTTCTGGGGTGTCCCAGCGGGGGTGCCATGCACAGGTACCCAGTGTTGGAACACATTTGGATTAGCAAACCCGCGTGGTCATTACTGTCCTCAGATGGATCAAAACTTTAAAAAAGTCAGCGTGGGTGTTGGTTTCAGGTGAAGGCTTGCACATCTCCCAGTGTTGCCTGTCTTCTTTAGTGATTGTGGATACCTGTATCGATCTACAAACGTTTCCTCCACATGCTCTCACAGCTGACTCCTTAGAAAGGGTTAATTTTGCATCCGTCTCCTGATCTTTTTGATGTTCCCATCCTGGGGCAGTGCAGCAAAACAACTTTTGTAACTTGGTTGGAGGTCGGCTCTTCAAAGCCCAGCAGCTCAGGAGCTGCCTTATAAAACTCTGCGTGTGTTTGCTGAACGTGACTTTTCCTGTGCTGGCCATTCAGCTCCTGCAAGGTTCTCTCACCCTTTTGGGGGGAGCCCCTCACATCCCCAGCCCAGCAAGGCAAGGAGTGCTCCCTCCCTGTGGACACCCTGAGTGGACTGACAGTCCAGGGAACCTGCACTGCCTCTGCAGCCTTGTAGGGT
Source organism: Lycocorax pyrrhopterus obiensis (assembly GCA_014706295.1). Lineage (NCBI taxonomy): Eukaryota > Metazoa > Chordata > Aves > Passeriformes > Paradisaeidae > Lycocorax > Lycocorax pyrrhopterus. The sequence goes on along the minus strand of JACSVZ010000015.1, from coordinate 70,862,866 downwards.
CCCTCTTCACCCTCATGTTGGGCAAATGTGGTGGGAGCCCTTTGGGGATTACCTGTGGAAGGCTCTTTCTGAATTTTCCAGCATTTATTTACATTTTGAAAGCACCTCGTGTTGTGGTTTATCTGTTGCGGTGCTGGTATTGACCCTGGATTTATAGTTCACTGATTGCCAGTTAATTACATGCCATTAATAAATCAATAACTTGCTTTGATCCTGATTTGCTCTAAAACATACGAATTGAGCAGCTTTTCCCTGCAACAACACAAATCTTTCTCTGTCCATTTCTGAGAAATAAACCAATGAAATTGCAAAGCAGCTCCCCTCTGCCATCCACCAAATTGAGGCATCGCTTTGCACCTATCAGGCCTCATCCACCACCATGAACAGAACGGGCAGAATGGGAAAAAAAGGAGCTGGACACTAAGGGAGAAGCTCCCCATGGAAATGAAGGGTACAGCTGAGTGTTTCCCAGGGCAGCAGTAGCTCTGGGTGGGGGAAAAGACCAGCAAGTTCTTGGAACACAGGGAGCGTCCTGTGAGTTGTACAGGTTGTGCCAAGGGATGCTGGAGGGAGTGCAGTCGCCTCAAAGCGAGCGAGCACAAAGAGGGCTTGAAGCCATTCAGGATTACTCTGTGCAAAGCCTGAGCTGAGGCACTGCACACTCGTGGCTCCCCTGGCTCTGTGCAGACCAGGTGTTTGCTCTGTGCATTGCTCAGTCTTGATCTCTCTTCCCACTTTACTGACAAGGCTGCCGAGCAGTGGCTGCTATGGCAGTAGTAGATCCCTATCTAAGGGTAGATAACTTGGGAGAAATTCTCTGTCTGCATAGTAGGTTAATGTTCCTCCTTTTTTTTGGTAATTTGGATTTGATTTAAAAATGCTAGGCCATAATTTTAGCAGGGCAGATGCTGCCAGAAATGCAAGGTGCAAGAAAAAGTGATTTAATCCTCGTGTTGCATTTAAAGCAGCAATGTGAGTAGGTGCAGTGAAGGACATTTTAGCGTGGATCAGCTCCACAAGACGTTCTCCATCCTAAGTGGAAGAGCATGTCTGAACCCTGCAGGCCTGGGAGCCAGAGGGGCTGTGATCCCACCCTGCACACCCCCAGCTTGTATTTCAGCGCTGGGGGCAGCACTGCTGGCGTGGGAAGTGCCTGTGGGTTTGTCAGAGGGTCTGCCTGCCCCCTGCCCCGTGGAACCTGCCCCCAGCCTCCCTGTGGAGGCACGGACGGGTCTCCATTCTCGGAGACAGACCTGTGGGGACGTGTGCCTTGTCTCCCTGCCTCTGTCCCCAGCCCGTGGACACTCCAGCAGGAGCAGGGGATGCCATCAGGCGCGGTTATTAATGCACGATGCGAGTGCCGCGTGCGATTGTCTGCGAGTGCCCCAGCGCTTTACGGAACGCAGATTTAGAGATTTCGTTGTAAAGTCGTTTTAAACTCTGAACTAATGGGTAGTTTGGCAACAGCTTCTACGTATGAAATCATTATTAATTCCTTTAGTACCATAATAACATTGATTTAGATGAACTCTTATAACATAGAAATTGTATAGTATTTAGCTGTAATTAACGTCCCCTAATTAGGAAGTGTTGCCAAGTAGTTTTCTCTGCTGGCTCTGTTGTACTTAAGTGCAGCTGGATGAAAATTAACCACAAAGGGAACAGCTTGTGTTTTATGTGAAGTTTGCCTTTGATTGATTAAAAAACTATTCCTTAGTACTTTATTTTATTATCAAAGTGGGATTATCAGCACTGGATTATCAGGGTTACAAAGAGCCACAAAGTCCACATGCCGTAAACTACGCACACATTTGGGTAATATTTAAGCCCAGTGACTTATCTGCACATTCAGAAAATCCACAGATTTATTTTGTCTCAATACCACAAGTTACCATAATAAAAGCAAATTGATTTTAATGTGTCTGTCATTAATAAAGCCTGTAGAAATTCAAGCAGAATTAGCACAATTTAATGTCCACTCAGAGGAAAGAGCCATGCACTGCAAGCTGAGAGGCATTTGTTGATGTGAAAAATGCTGACATTTTTGGAAATTCAAATTATAAATGAAATACTGCTGTCAGTTTACTGTGCAACTTTGTAGCATATGGTGCTTCTGCTGGTGGGTGTTATTTCAAAGTTTGCAAATCACACTATGAGAGTGTCCCTCTGGTGAGCTTTTGCAACGCTTAGCAACTGTGAATCAAAAGTGACAGTACAGAGGAAGAGGGACTAAAAAAAAAAAAAATTTCTCTCTCCCTAAGTCGGTAGAACAAAATACACAATAAGTTAATACATTTTTACAGGGGGAAAAAAGGAGGCCAACATGCCAAAGCTAAAGGAGACCAGTGCCTCCATTCCTGCAGAATAATGCACAAAGTCTTCTGAATTGTTAAAATAAAAATATGGTTTGTGTCTCCCAGCCTCTCTGACTTTGCTATGACAAGAGAATTAAAGCAACTGGCAGGTACAACATATAATGATTCACTTTTAGAATTAGGAGAGTTGCTGCAAGACATAATGCAATCCCCTCAGATGCTCCAGATGTTTCTTTTATCCATATCTGAAAAAAGTTCCTACGACCACATAATAGCATTTGCCTTTTGAAAACCATTGTCCACCCAAGGCTGGCAACACAGAGGGAAAAACCAGAAAAAAATTGGGCTCTGTAGTAGCCCATCAGTGTGGATTTCAGCTAGGCTGACAGAAGGCACAGGCAGGGTAAATTTAAATAACTGAAATATGAGAGCATCGTTCAGCATGGTTTTCAAGAATCTGCTGCCCAGTGACCCCTTTAATGTGCTTTTGCACTGTCAAGGAGTGAACATAAAACTTGGATTCACTGTGGTTTGATCTGACCGTAGTTGCTACTTGTTGTTCTGCTCCAGGTAGTGACTTTTGGCACCAAGGTGGAACTGTGGCTCTGTGGTACAGACCTCATCAATTTGCCAATCAAGCTGGCTGAGAATAGAAAGTGATGGGGCTGTCAGTAGCAGTTCAAGCATAAGCAATTCTAAACTAAGCAATTTGGGAATTTAAATAGTTATAATGACCAAGATTCTCTACGTTGGCCCTTAATTACTGCAATGTCAATTCAGCTGAAAATTGCCTTTCCCAGGTAATGATAATTCTTAGAAAAGTCTTTGCTTATACACCCACCCATAGCACTCATTAAGTCAAGCTTCTTCCTTTTGTCTGAAGAGCTGTCAATTCTATGTGACATCACCAATCATCTGCCGTCTAAAACATCTCTAGGCTGTCTAGCTGAAGGCAGATTTATTCTGCCTCAGCTGCAGTGCTCTGCATGGCAGCCCAGCCTGCTGTTAGGAGCAGTGTTGCACCAAATGGGTGTGATGAGCTGCTCCACTGAACAACGAGTGACTCAAATTTGGTTGTTGGCATCTGGGGTCCATGAGATAGCGGCGTGTGTTTTACACGTGAAGGGACCCCTCTCTGTCCCTCACACCATATTTCTTACCTTTCTTTCGCAGCAATCTGCGATTTCCCATTCAGCATTATCACATTACAGCTGTCTGTGTCCATCTACACTGGTGGACATCACTACTGGATTTCTTTTTCCGAGAAAAAACATGAAAAGGAAGCAAAACCATCTCCATCACCTGAATGTGTCATCAATGGTCCACTGTTATTGTAACCCATGTTAGAGATTTTTTTATTTCCCAGAGAAGGCCAGCAGCACCTGGCAGTTGTGGGTGCAGAACAGCCATGCTTGATTTTCCTCTTCCAGTCAAACTGGAGCAGGCTTTGCCTTCTGCCTTCATATGAGTGATATGGAATTCCAGGGAAACCAGGAAAAAGTACAAGCAGCTGCAGCACATAGTGCAGTTCTTGGGGTGTCCTGTGCAGGGCCAGGAGCTGGACTCGGGGATCTGATGGGTCCCTTTCAACTCAGCATATTCTATTCTATTCTATTCTATTCTATTCTATTCTATTCTATTCTATTCTATTCTATTCTATTCTATTCTATTCTATTCTAAAGAGGAAATGGACTCCATTTTTGATTTGAAAAGGGAAGAGGGTTTCTTACATGCTGCTTTCTTGACCACTACCCCTCTCACCAGCCCTGCACGCTGAACGTGCCATTCTGCCACACCTGTAACAGCTGCATGAGGGCTGCAATCAAATTCTTGCAGTCAGAACAGTTTCTTACTAGTTTTGATGCAACTTGCTCACTTTTTCACCCTGCTCCTGATTCTTGGCTTGCACACAATGAAATAGGAGGGGCCTTAGGCACTTTAAAAAAAAAAAACCCAGCCCTCAATAAATCCCCTTAAGGGCCCATTTTAATTCTGCTTATGCTCTTGATGTGCAAGTTCTTACCCTGCTATTCCCCTAGAAGCAGTTTATTTCTGTCTGCCAGCACTGCCAAAGTGACAAAATCCCCTTTCCCACCCACCACGTAATTGCTCTGTTGATGCCCTTCCCACACATGCCTGTAGAAAGAAAGCTCTCGCTTTCTTTGCACTGCTGAAGTGAATAGCATCTCTTTCCTCCCTCCCTCCATGTGGCTTTCAAGTAGTCACACTCTCATTAGTTATTTCTATTCTGGAGCAGCACCCCATCTGAGAAGGGAGCATATTCCAAGGGAAGGGAAGCAAAGGCCTGATCTGCCAGCTCTCATGTGCCCACAGTTCCCAGAGCTGAGGAATTTGGGGGTTGTGAGAAAGGCAGAAGCAAGCATTACAAATAGGGGTCGTTCAGAGAAAGGGAGTAAAGTAAGAAAATCAAAGGCTGCGTTTTAAAATTGCTTTTTTCTTAATGCAAAGGCTATGGGATAAAGTAGCTCCCTCTGTTCTGTGCTTGCACAGTGCCCTGTTGTTAATTTAGATTATGACAGGAAAGCTATCCATTGGAATTAGGCTATTTTAACTTTTCCAGTGCCTCTCACTCTCACTCTTCTTCATGTAAACCTGCATTGTATGCAGAAAACAAAAGTAGTTCCAGAATCAGTCCAAAGTTATGTTTTTCTTTTTATTACTTTTGGGTTTATTTATCCATCTACTTTAAAGGTGCACCACAGATTAATTTCCCCACCTCATTCCGGCTGCCTGGTGTATGATTACAGAAGACCACACCACCACTGCTAACTAAATCACCAGAATTAATTTCTTCAGCTTGCCTAAGGAAACTGACCCCAAACTCTTGTTAAAACTTCAAAATTTACTGAAGCATGGTTACGTGGAAACAAGAAATAGAGTTTCAGAACCACTCACCTCTAAGGCAAACAATGCTCAATAAATTTATTTCTTAATAAAATTTTAAAATATAATAACATGGCCTGAGATAGAACAAATTTTTGCTTTAGACGTGCTAAGTTTTTCACATAGTTTTGTTCCTCTGTGGTTTGCCAATCTAAGATTGGTAAATAACCATAGTTATATTGTTAAATAATAGGAGAGCATGGCTGTAACGTATTTTGCAGTCAGCATCCTATTATATGCAGCTTTACAATTTTGCAATGTGTCAACTCTCTTTGGGGGAAAAAGTCCTTTAACAATGGCCTAAATCACACATTTGTTCTTCCTCTGAGCACTGGTGGTTGTCAAAACCTGTTGCACTCTAGCAGGGGAGCCTTTTAGACGTATTCCAGGGCTGGCTTCATGCAGATAAAATGCATTAAAGGCCACTCAAATGCCACATCTGAAGGATCACAGAAACCTGCTCATGCCCATGCCGTCCCAGGCAGCCCTGTGTGCCACACGCCGTGGTCAGCTCTCCTCCTCCTCTGCCAGCCTCAGCAAACACCAGGGCCTGGCAGCAACCAGTCTGTATTACTTCCCTAAATGTGTTTAGGATATCAAAGAGGGTGTTATCAAAAATGATGCAAATACTGAAGTTAGGGGAAAAATGGGAAGAGTCATTTTAGTAAGAGCATGATGGACTTAAACCTGTCCCTCTCTGGATATCCAGACTTTTCTCTGTGCTGCTTTACCATCTTCCTCCACTCTAGTTACTTCCTCTTAAGGCAGACTATTTTTATTTGAACTTCTGTTTATTTAGTTAATTTTTGAAGCAGCCAAAATGTATCTGTGAAGGAGCTGTATTGACTCCCATTCTCTCCCTGGGCTAACTCATGGAAACCTCTTCTAGGGGAGAACCTTATCATGTGGCTCAAAATGCTCTTCTGATGGTGCTGCCTTGCTAGACACTGTCTGGGCACTTTTAGGCTTGGCTTCCAGTCCTTCACTCTGCTTTTTTGTCCCCAACAGGACCTTCTGTCTCCAGTTCAGGTGTTATCATATCTCCATAGCTGCGTCTGATTACAACATTTTATAATCAGCTCTAAATTTTTCCATTTAAACCACAGCAGCATGGATTTGTTAATGGCAGCGTGGAAATAACAGCCTTCGTCATAAAGCCCTACATTAAAATTTTATCTTTATGGAAATATTTCTATTTGGGGTTGGATAAACAGAAACCAGTTCTGCTGTGAGTACAAATCAGTGCTCCTGCTGTGCAAATTGAGGGGATGAAAAACGTGAGTGGAGATGAGACTCTGCAGTATGCTCCCCAATGATCTGCAGAATGCCCCCAAACCCTCTTATTTATTCCTAGACAGTGATTCCAAAGCTGAAATGAAAACATGTTCCTCAGAGTGGTTTTCGATTGGTTCAAAGGTGATATTTCCATCAGCAGTGATTTACTATTCTCAGCAGTCCCGCCGATCCAGCCCTTCTGAGAAACTCAGTGGGGAAAATTTGGCTCCCCCTCACTTGCCACCACCATCCACAGGGTTTTGGAGTGTTACAGCCCTTAATGAGGCTCAGCACATCCAGACATGTCTTTTTTCACCGTGAGAGGGCTCAGATCTGCATGTCCTTCCCTCAGCACCATGGGACAGCCCAGTAGTGACACCGTGCCCCTACAGGTGTGGGAGTGCACTCCTGTGTGCCATAACACAGCTGGGAGTGCAGGTGGGAGCTCTTCTGGAAAGCCAAGGAGCTTCTGTGTGAATTGAGCTGCGAAGAGAGGAAGAAGAGGGTGCATGAGCAAGAAATACATAATCCAGGCAAGAGTATTTGGTCCCAGTGCACGCTCCTTGGAAGTGATCTATTTTACATCGCATGGCTCTCACACAGATAAAAACCAGAAAGAGCTGGGACTGGAACTCAGCATCTTTTAAGCAAAATGCCACAAGCACACGGCTGGCTGTGGTCTCCCTCTCTCCCTCCCTCCCTCTCGCCCATTAAATCTCTCCTGTGCCATGGTACAGCTTCCCAAAGGGAGGTTGGAAAATGCAGCCCCATCCTGGCCAGTGCTGACACACACCTGCAGAGGAGAGGGGAGGAAACAGGTCCAGGGCTCCTCCTCTCTGGCCAAATGTCCTGACACCAAGCCACTCACAGGACCTGAAAATCTCCAGTCTAAAAAAGAACTTATATGAAAGCGAACACTTCCACCGTATTTTATCCAAATTGGTCAGCATTCCCAAAATTTTTAGACTCCTCTGGGGGACGCAAATGTATTGTTTGGAGATCTTGATCAGGCTTAGGTGTAAAGACAGGCAAAGAGCTGTTGAGCCATTTCAAGGCTAGGAAGCTGCTCTCTGTGCGTTAAAATCAATCATGTGGTTTTTGGGAAGCACAGAAGGGGAAAGCTGCCCGTAAAAGATTACGAGTCACAAGCTGGGGGTCCAAATAAACGGTGCTTAGCAGGACTGCAGTTTAGGATATACTTGACATTTAATGGAAATAACACTTAGGCATCCCGGTTCTTTTTCTGTGTTCCCCTTTGGAGGCTGATACACGTCCCTGAGAGGTCCTGGAACCTCGTTCAACTGACAAGGTCACAAAGTTTCAGCACCGGCTCCACGCCGGCTTTGATTCCCTCCTGTTTGGAGCGCCCGTACGTGGAATGAAAGACAAGCACACATTTCTCAGGCAGAGGCATTTAACTTTTGGCTGTGTGACACAGGATGAGAGACGTACCCCACCTCCCAACTTCTCGCCTGAACTCACGCTTCCTTCACGGCTGACATTTCTCCTTCTGCCAAGTCAAATCAAACCCCTCTCTCACTCACAGCCATCCCTGAAAACTGCATTTACAACCAGTCCAAGGCTCCCGAGCCCGTGCCAGCTCTTCGCACGTGTCAGAGTGTTTGGTGGGGAGGAGAAGGGCCTTATGAAACACACCTGCTTTGCTTTGCTGGGCAAGAGCCTATTCTCATTTACGAGCCAGGCATAACGCTTGGGAAGGCACAGGAATTATTCTAACGCTAACTACAAGAGCAAAATGCATCCCCCTCCACTCATGCAAAATGTAACCCCTTTCTTTTGCCTTTAGGATATGCTACCGTTGGCTCCAAACTTGCTCTGTTGTGATTTAAATCACAGCTCTGTAGGGTAAAATTTGGCTCATGGTGCCCTGTGCTAATTTAGGAGGAAAAGAGGGGCCTTGCTCATGAAATGTTTCAGGTATAATCAGGAAATTTTGGTTACAGATGCAATCCAGGAGCGTTTTGGGTTGGTAACCAAGGCAACACTTCTTGCTTCAAGACACACTTTTCTGTTGATAATCTATTGTAATGCCAGTAATTGCAGCTGACAAGGCTCTGTTTGTTGTGAGAGATAATTAGCACTTGAAATAAAGTAACAGATTTAAATAAATTGGGGGGAACTGAGTGGTGTGACCTGATCGCTTTAGAAACAAACAAGAGCTTTGGGGGCCTACACGCTGTGTGATGTTAGTGGTGGCCTCCACGGTGACTGAACAATACCAACATTTATTAGGAGTTGTTTAATTGGGAATTACAGTTGCTTTCATGATGAAAACAATTTTTCTCTTTCTCATCCAGGTTGTATTTACATTATAAAACACGTTCTAAAAAAACGCACACAAACACCTCTACCTGCCTTACCAAATGAAACTACTGATGTTTTCGTATGCTTGTTATTTTGCCTAGAATTTGATTTAAAGGCAATGTTTTAAAATGAGTAGGTGGGTTTTTTTGACAATTGCAGAGTTTAAAGACCCCATGGTGACTGTGCCCAAGGGAAGCGGAGGGAGCGTTGTTCGTTCAGCATGTCCCAGGTATGTCCCTAGGGACAGCTTCAGCTCGCTGCCAGTTTATCCAAGCCCTGTGTTCATGGCTGGGGTTGTTAACATGGCCCCTGCTGGTGTCTGTCTGTGTGCCTGGTGGTGTATCCAGAGCTGGACAGGCAAACTAGGGCTGCTGCCTGATGCCCTGTGGGATCCCGTGTCCTGCAGAGGATGTGTTAGGTGGGGGGCAGCTGCACTAGGAAAGCCAGCCTAGGTATTGTATTTTTCTTTCTGTGAGACACAACTGCTTGGCTCAGTGGATAGCAAGAAGAGCACAGTGCTAGTAAGTTTTGCTGCCATGGGGAATGGAAGTGTTTTACATAAACTTGTGGCTGTTGAAATGATGATGCTTCTGTGATGGAGCGACACAACGTGTGGCTGCGTGCAGCCAAAACTAACCTGGTTATGTGATCCCCTTTTCCACAGTGCCTGAGCATCATTTCCACAGATAAAGAGAAAATGAGATTTCCTAACAATATGAAATCAGCTTGTTTACAAGACAGGAATGAAGGCTCAGGCTGCACAGCCTTATCCAGGCTCCCAGGCAGACACCAGGCAGGTTTACTGTGAGGGTGGTGAGACCCTGGCACAGGCTGCCCAGAGAAGCTGTGGATGTCCCATCTCTGGAAGTGTCCAAGGCCAGGTTGGATGGGGCTTTTGAGCAACCTGACCTAGTGAAAGGTTTCCCTGCCCATGGCACGGGGGTTGGAAGTGGATAAACTTTAAGGTCCCTCCCAAACCAAATCATTCTATGATTCTGTGATCGGTTAACTGGGCCCAGGTCCCACAAAGTCAACAGGAGCAGCTGAACCTGGAGGCCACATTTGCCTTCTGAAAGCCAGTCTAGTTTTGGGCTGGAAAGATTCAGCTCCTTCACAGAATGTCACCAAATCTGCGAAACCTTCTGGCCAGGACATGATATCATATCTAGTGTCAAAACAGAGACTGTCGTACAAATGCATTCATCTCAGGGCTGGCCAGAAGGCAAAATCAGTCCCCTCTTGAAATTTAGTCATGTAAGATATTAAATGCCTAACCCTGGCTAGTAATATAATTTCTTTCTCTAATACTTCATGAAAAAGACAGCATCTCTGTTATCCTCAAGACAACAGCTGCATTATTCCTGCAGCAAACATTAATCAACAATTCACATCAGAATCACACGTCTGTTGTACATTACTATTCACAGCCCACATCAGACAGGATAGGGATATCCTCAGGAGTCCAAAACTGCATTATTACTTCCTTTCTACAAGTGAGGTCCGTGGTTAAAGATACCCGAATTGAGTTTTCTGCTGTTTGCTGACTTCTGCTGCAGTTACAAACATGGCTAGCAGAGGAGACCACACTGAAGCCCACGGCACTTCATGCTTCCAGGGTGGTTGGGCTCTCCCACAGCAGCTCCCCCGCTCCCTGTTTTCCTTACGAGTTCTCCAGAAGCAATCAGAGAAGGGTGCTGTGGTAAAACTCCAAGTTTGGCCCATGGATTGCAGTCATCTTCTTTCTTTAGTAGCCAGGAATTTAGTTCCACCAGGCAATGATTTTGCCTTCTAAATGATCTGAAACACGCAAAAATGTTGCATTTATAAGTTATTTAAAAACCCACAAGAAATAATGATCTGCAGCAGTTCCCCAGGAACTCAGAATTGCTTGCTATTTGTAGTGTGTGCAGGACCTCACCACAAATCCCATCCCAGCCCCGGTTCTAAGTAGCTCATAAAAGCGGCCTGTTTATTTTCTAAAGCGATCTGCATAAAAAGATTAAGCTTATTTATTGTGAAAATTAGCATCTTGCTGGAGCGGTAATGACTGTATCATGGAGGAATGCTCTTCCCCTGGATGCCTCCCTCGGCAGTGCCGTGCAAGGAGACCTGCATTTACGGCCTCCTGGAGCAAAGTTAACGCTCACAAGACTCCGCTCTTGTACGCCCACAGCTAAATCGTGGGATCTAGCAGATGGCGTGTGTGTGTTTCCTAATGCACTGCCTTGTGTGTGTGTAGTTGTCATAATTAAATAATAACTCCCAACACCAGCTCGTGTAACGGGAGAGCCACGGCCATGTTTCCCCTCGGAGGGAAGCCGCCAAGCCCAGCCTGTGGGTAGATGCAGGAGGCTGGAAGGAAATAACGCACACGGCACACACAGCGCCCCATCCCCTCCGCTCACGGGGGAAACAGGTTCTGCTGCACGCGGCCAGCCCTTTTTTAAAAGGTAAATAAAAGCCTCTCTGCCCCAAAACTGGCGGATAATAGGGTCCCAACACATGTCTGAGGTTAAGTAATCTACTATTGTGGGAGAGGAGTCTGGCCTTATGTATTTGGGATCTTCCCTGCTTTTCCTGGTCATCCTCTTGTTGGAGGAATTATGGACATCTGCAGGAGAAGTGCCTGTGAGACAAGGCAATTTACAGCTATCGTCTTCTTAAGATAAATGCAACAGCTGCTTGTTATATTCCTTTATGGATGGAAGACAGAATGATAGGTCTCTGCAGATACTCATTCTTTCCTTGGCTTAGGGAGAGAATTAAGTTGTTGATTACGCCCAGCAAGAAACATCACTGCTCAAACTGAGGACAAATGTGACTTATTTTAAGGGTACGAGTTTAACAATTCCACTATTATCCTTCACTTTGCTGTAAAAAAGTCCTTTTGCTAAGGATACTATAAATGACTCGAACAGATGAAAGGCATTTAGCCTTTATTTCAGACTAAGAATTAGAATGTGAAATCCAGAGAAGCACCTTTGAAATTGGAGTGAGCAAGTTAAACAGGAGGAAGTTGGAGCTATTTGTGTCTTTTGTGTGAAAAAATACAAGAACTCTCTGGCTCCTGTTTCCTGTGGCCAGGCAGTGCTCTGCCCCCAGATCAGCCTCCTCCTCTTCCTGCCCCAGCAAGTCACACTTCCCAATCAAGAGGCTATTTCTTGGGAGTGGAGGAGCCGTGTACAACACTTCCCTGCGTCTTCCTCTTCTGTAAGATGGGATAATAATTGATCATCTTTTCATTCTCTTCTCTTTCAACTTCAGAGAACTTAGAATTAAAAACAGGAGTCAGTTTAAACTTTGCAAAGGGCCTCCACCTCTTAACAAACAAACCACTCCTCTTCTAGCTTCAGGATGCTAAAATCCTTCTTTTGGCTTGAAAAATGGAAGACATCATTTTCTAGAACACATGGATGACTCACTGAGTATTTTATTTCATGCTATGATCATTTTGCTTTACATATGTGAGAAAAAAAGAAAACTTCCACCTTTAAATTTCACATCATATCCTCTAATTAAAAGGCAAGGTGAGCTATTGCCACAGGAAGCTCATAAAGACAACAAACTCACTTTAAATTTTTTTTTCCCAAAGTTTACATTATCATAAATATTCATGCCATACTCCCTTCACAGTGTAACTGCTAGAGAACACAGTGTAATCTGTTTAAGAAGAACATGAATCAGACTGATAAAAATAATTGGTTGGATTTTTCTTTTAATTTTTTTTAATGTTTTAAATAAAGCTGTCAAAGGTTCCTGTGGTAATGAAGAGCTTTGTTGTTATGACAACTGCTTATTCCTTTTCCTTTGAAGAAGTCTGCAATTTGATAGGTAAAAACATCAGGAATAATTAAAAAAAAAAGATAAGTGAAGAAAAACATCTGTTAGGCCAAATCCCCACCCAAAATCTTAGCAATCATCTCATTAGTGAAGTGACAATCTTCAGGTGGAGTGTCTTCACATCAGCAAGCACAGGGGTGTTCAGCAGCTGCTGGGGTTTGGGTAACCCCCCGTCAGAGAGCTCCTGTCTTTGTCAGGGGCACACATGTTATCCATGTGACTCTTTCTCTTCCTCTCCAAAGTCTATTGTTATCAAAAAAGGGCCCTTTCAGAAGTTAATTCTGCTTCTTCCAATAATTCATTCTGCCGATCCATTTCAAAAGCAGCCCTCGTTCGAAACACGGCCCCTGTTGTTTCGGCAAACCGCGCCAGTGCCTCCTGCAACACATCCCCCTCTCCCTGCAACTGGTGGGGTGTAGCAGGGCAGGAAGCAGGGCTTCCCTTTGGGATGGAAGGACGTCGATAAGAGCCCTCTGGAGAAGGTGGAGCAGTGGTCAGAGCAGTGGCTGCGGCCGGAGCGAGGGTCCCTGCGGCTGTGCTGACCCTTCGTGTGGGCAGCTGGGGCTGTCCCACGCCAGGGGGTGCGAGCAGGCAGCCACACACACACAGTGGTCCTTGAGACACATCCATCAGCAGTGTTTCTGCTGCCTGGGATTTCTGTGAGACTCTAGGGGAAGCACACCATCACAACTACTGAAAACTTGGGGAAGTTTTCCCTGAAGTGATTTTTTTTTTGCCCCTCGTTGATATCTCCTGGGTTGTCCTTCCCAGGAGACATGTGACTGTCAGATTTTAGTCATTTCTTATGGATGATAATTAGTCTGCTCCACTTTGCAAACTGCGAGACTTAACCCCATGGATGCAATACGACAGAAGGGATGCAAACGCACGCTCCTGGCTCCGCAGTGCTAATAAACCAAGAGTTTGGCAATAAGTTAATGATGATACAAGCTGCTTGGAGGCTGGAATTGGGAGTGCCAACATTCCTGCTGTGCTTCTGACTTCATGAGAAATAGGACACTTTGCAGTAATTTCAGTTTCTTTTCACGCCAGCTCGGATTGCCAGGCACACCATGGTCTCGTTTTGCTGTTCTTTGAGGCACTCTCTGCTCTCCATTTCTCCATCCTCTTCGAAACAATCCAGCGCTTTCAAGCAGCAAAATTTTAACCACTGGCTTGCCTTGCCACTGACATTGAAGAACCTGCATCTTTCATGAAGCCCCTTCTTAATACCTCTGTGTTCCTCATTTATTCAGCCAAGATGCCCCTTCTGAAAGTGAAAATTTCAACATCCCTATCAGGAAAGGTTCTTGATTGCTGCCCTTTTCTGTGCAGAGGGATTTCAGACATTCGAGAGAAGACAGTCATGCTAAGTAATGGCAGGATTTAGAAATAAAAGCTTTATTTCTGATGTTACAACTGTAGACTTTTCTGAAGGTGCTGTTGGAGTCTATGTTAGCTTAAAAAACCCAAGAAGATCCCCCCGAATTTTCTTCTTTAGGCCGCAAATGGCTGGAATTCCCGCGTTAAGGACTTCCGAATTGCCAGGCTGGACACTAGGTGGTGCTAGGACAGTGGTTTGCCAGGAAATTAAGCAGGAAAATTTTGGGTGGAAGAGCACAGCAGGTTGTAAATGGTTACTTGCCAATAAAGCATTTGCTCTGGTACAGCTAATCCATTACTATCTGTCTGTTGGGCTAACCCACCTGACTGGACACCATTAGCTGGCAGCGGGAACACCTAATGCTGCCTTTTGCCAACCTTGTTTCCCATGCATCTGCAAGCTGTCAGCGTCATAGCGCTCCTCTCACCGATCTGTCATCCTTCCCCTCCTTCTCCCATCTCCTCATGGGAGGAAAACAGCCTGGCTGCCTCTGGAATGCCAGAGAAAGATGCTCAGGAAGTTTCCCTGGGCTGGCCGTGATGCTCAGCTGGGAGGGAGGCAAGTGAGCGGGGTTGCTCTGTGGTCACCTCGGCACCTCCGGGCTCATCCCATTCCCTGTCAGAGCTGTTTGGGTGTCTGTGCAGCTGGGCACGTCTGGGGCCTGATTTGGTTTTAAAACAACAATTTCCCACCATGTGCCAGAGTGGTTTTTTCAGCTGGGCTGGGTCCCCCACCCAATCCAGCACAGGATTACTGCAGCTGGCCAGGAATGCGCAGCCGAAGTCACCTTGGCAATCTCTGCTGGTAGTGAAGGTGCCAGAAACCACACAATCATAGACTAGTTTGGGTTGGAAGGGAGCCTTAAAAGTCATGTGGTCCAACCTGCCTGCCATGGGCAGGGACATCTTCAACCAGATCAGGTTGCTCAGAGCTGCATCCAACCTGACCTTGGATGTTTCCAGGGATGGCTGTTTGCTGGGAGTGGACAGGACTCAGCTCTACTCCCTGCTCTCCTGAGCATCCCCCCACTGCAGGGCAGCAAGGCTCAGTGCCCCACAAGCTCCCCACTCCCCTGAGAGCCCTGATTCCTTCACAGACGTGGCACACATCCTCCTGCACCTGCGTGAGGGGGGTTTGGTGCTCCAGAGCTCAGGGCAGCTACCACACCCCACAGACCACGACAGCGTGTGAAGAAATCCGACCAAGTCACATCCAGGAGTGCTGTGCTCCCAGAGGTGTGAGTGAATCTGGTGACAGGAGGGATAAATAGCACTCAGAAACCAATTAGTGGGAAAGGCTCGCTTCCTCTGAGCTGGTTTTGACACCCAACTAAAGTGTTTCTCCTCACTTACGTGGGTGAGAGACCCCTCATCACACGTCTGCTCACCCCTCTCCCCCAGCCTCCAGGCAAACTTCACCCCCTTATTTATAGACAGCAAATTAGATTAATTCCCTGGGGTCAGTCAGGTGCAAACTGGACATAGCTTGGCCTTTTAATAAATACGGTCGGGGAAAAAGAAGAGTTTGAAGGAATAACATCATGTAGTCTTAATGGATTGGTTGAAAAATTCAGGGACTAATTTGTTTTTTGTGTGTAAATTTACTTCCAAATTACAACAATTAGGTTGTCTCTGCTTCAGCCTAAATCCTTTTACCCAAACCATTAGGAAAGCAAATGGGGCCCTGCATTTGGTGCCTTCTATTGTCAGAGTCTATTTGGAAAATCAGGACCAGTTTAAGGCAAATGTAAAAAAACCAACCCCAAAATGCCGTCAAAAAAGCAAAGCAAGCCTTAAAGAATAAAATGCAATTTCAGAATGGCTAACAGCAAACAGCAAATAAACACTCTTGTGAGAAGTGCATTAAACCTAGAGCTGATAGCTGGCTTAAGGTACCAGTACAAGGCCTGTTCCCATCCACAAGAAATGCATTACAGTGTGTGATACACAAAGCAAGGAGTTGGTTATTTTCTTCTTCTTGTTCTTTTGGTTTTTTTTAATGACAAAGCACCACTTCATGGCAACCAGAAAGGTTTGGGTAAGAATTCTCCCATTTCTATATCTATCTGGAATGAAATAACGGGTCTGGAGCAAGCAAGCAAAGATTTGAAAGCGCATTTCTAGGTAAGTGTCTGAGGGTTGTAAACATAAGACTGCTCTGGACACACTTTTGAGTCCAAGATTTTCCTCAAAACACTTTCTACGTAGCCTACAGATGTCTTGGGGCAGAGTGGAAAGACCTGAAACCTCAGAATTGCAGAATAATGCTGTCACCCAGGAAAGGCAAACAACAAATTTAGCATTTTGGCCTTTTGTTACGCACAACATGACACCCATCGCATCCTCATCCATCAGGTGCCTGTGGCAAGACAAACATCCTTCGGCAGATAGGGCAGGGACTGGGATTTGGCATCAGGCTGAGTCCATCCTGTCCCAGTTAACCAGTAACTGAGTGTGGGGTGGGTATTTACAATGGCCTTGTGAGCAGCTTTCTATGGATTTCTTGCCTCTCCCTACTCCACTCTTGCTCTGTATTCAGGGATCTTTCAAGACAATAGTTTATACACATTAAAAGTGAATTAAAAAAAAAAAGGCAACAGTGACTTTGTGGCTATTTTATTATCTAAATAAGCAGTCCCTGATGACCGTCTTGTTAACGCACACTATAAAATATATCACCCCTGCTTGGTGGATGTAAAATTAACACAGAGATTTGTGGGTTCTGGCAGTTGCTTCTTGCTCAGCAATGCTCATGCATCTTGTCACAAATATAAAATGTAGATTTTTTCCTTTTCTTATAAATGTATAAATATTTCCCGCTTGGCAAAGTGATTAAAGACAGAGTATATCCATCTTCAACTATCCAAAGGTATAAAAATGAAAAAGGGAAAATATTAGCAATAATTCACAAGAGGATGGGTCAGAAGACCCAGATATGATTATGGTTTTTAGCCTTTGGAAAAAAAAAAAAGTGTCTAGCCTGAAAAGTACTGGTCACCTGTGACTTCAGGAGCAAGCAGTGAGGACTCTGACCTCTTCTGGCAGTGAACCAGAGCATTCTAAGTGCGCTCATGAGGCAGACATGACCCATGGAGCAGCTCCCCCTCCGTGCTGCCCAGCCCTGTCCCGCTGCCTGAGAAGCTCCACTATGGATGCTGAAAAAGCTCCAGCAGAGAATTTCTTCAGCTTCTCTGCAGTGTTTTTGTGAGAGTTCTGTCTTTCCCATGCAAGTAACTCAAAACAATGTTACAGTTTTGTAAACTTCTTGCAGCTGCAGGTTGTTTTGCAGAATTGTTATGGTTCTAACTAGAAAAACATTCAGAGATGGGTGTCTTAGAACTTGACCAATCCCCTTAAGGGGTGGATGGCAAAAAACCAATTACCTTATGCCATTTAACACACTTTGTGAACTAACATATAAAAGCCTTCTGAGAGAAATCATTAAAGTGCATTCATTCATCCCTGAGCCTGGACTTTGTGTTGTTTCTCTACTCGTCCGTGAGGAAAACAGCGCCGCTCCACGCTGAGGTCCAGCTAAGCAGTACCCCTGAGGCCACTGCTGCTGCACAGTCACACAGATTCCAGGGGCTTCCACAAAGCCCAGCGTGCTGCAGGAGCACTGATGGCTCCCTGCTGCTCTCCAGGAAAACGTGCTGCAGGACCTCCCAAGCCACTGATGGAGGAGAGCAGCCCTCGAGTAGCAGGGGGAACAGAACACACACCCAAGAGCAGGCTGGTGCTTCAGGCTGGGGGGAAATGCTGCTGTGAGGAGAGAATTGCGTATCATCCCTCAAATTGGTCCGAGAGAGAGAGAATAAAGATAATTACACAAAACATTAATAAGATTTGAAGTCCTTCTGGTAATAACCAGTGAAATCAATGCAACCACGGCTGATGAACGTCAGCGTGGAGTTGCTGAGCAAAACTTCAGGGCACAAGGTGAGGATCCTCAGGCCCCAAATGAGTCACTGAGAATGGACTTATTGCTGATACCCAGCCTGCTGTGTGCATTTACTGCAAAGCATGTGCTTGCAGCAGGTGGCTCTGGCCTTGGCAGGGAGGGAAAAGAGTGTCCCTGAACAACTCCTTGGAGAGCCTCTCTTAAACGCCTGCAGTTCCTGCTTGTTCTCTGCCTCCCCTTCGAGTAAAAGAGCACAACTGTGCTGTCATTCCGTGGGATATTTATTAGACAACGGACAGCAAATCACTTTCATTACAGCAACCAAAGGCAAAGCCTCGAATGATGCAAAGACCTTTCAAGTTTACCGGCAGCACTTCCAGAGAAAGAGAAAGCGAGTGTGAATTTAGTTTTGTTCTTTGCATCCTGTCATCCCTCAACATCCAAGGGCTTCAAGCTTGCTGCAGTCGGACTGTTGAGGACCCCCACAGGTTAACACGAAGCCAGGAGACGGCAAGAGATGATCAGACGGCAGCGGCAGAAACAGCTGCTTAAAGGATCTTTTCATTTCACCGGGTGACAGGCCCAAAATGCTAATTGAAACAATGTCTGCCTTTGCTCCCACCATTTCAAACCACCAAAGCTTCGTTTTCGACGCAGGCACAACAAAAATAAAGTCCCCTTCAAAAGAGTAGCAGTGACCTCATTCAGACACGTTCGTTTTCGTGGGAGGTAAATGCGGCAGACAGAGCGGCGGTGTGAGTGGTTTGTTCCCGGGAAGTGAGGAAGGGGGGAAGAAAAATCATCACGTAGTTTGTCTTTCCACCAGGCCGATTTCCTTTAGCAGCCTGAATAAGCAATTGGCCGCTAGCCAGCTGTGGTGAATTTGTCCCATGTTTGCAAGATCAGTCAGTGAGCAAAGCTGTTTTCGGTTAATAAATATTTGATTTACAAGGTGCAGTAAGTAATAAAAAGGGAAGGGAGTTTAGCTGCTGGGAGATTTGTTTAGCACTTTAGTGGGGATAACTAACAACCAGCTTTGGTTGTTTTTTCTCCTTCACATGGCCAGTAGGCAACCAACTTTATCAGTCTTGCTGCATTACAACTGGTAGTAAGCAGAACTAACACACTGAGCAAAACAAGTGGACTGGGACATACACCGTGCCTTGACAGAAACACAGCTGAAGGGAACACTCTTAGATTCTCCTTTCTTCTTCTCTGCAAGTAACCTGTGATAAATATTGCATTTCTCAGTATCGCTGGGAAAAATCAAAACTGTTTGATCCTTTCCATATGATATAGGTAGCTATATATGAGAGGGGGAAAGATATAAAGTAGCAGGTACAGAAGAGCCAGCAGCATTTTATCAAAGGAGAAAAGACCCCAGAAGACACCAATCAGCCAACTACACAGTCCTGGGTATTTTGGATAGAGCTGGAAAACAAAGTGGGCACACTCACAGAAAATAAGGAGAAGAAAAAAAAAAAAAAAGAAAATGAAAGGGCAGTGTTTAAAAAAGAAGCCCGAACCAGCTATGATAGAAGAGGTAGCATTTTTGTTTTCACATTTTAATTTCTTCCTAGAGTACTGAACCTCTAGGTGGGGATGTGGTAATGTGGGCAAGGCAGGGAAGAGAGCATCAGGAGGCCTGGGGTGCGGTGCTGAGCACAGGTGAGCTCTGCATGCTGAAGGAGCCGACGCTTCTGTTCTCAGTCTCTGGTGCACAGCAGCCCTCCCTCCCTCCCGTGTGACACTGGGCACATCACCAAGTCTGTCAGATCTCCAGTTCCCCCAGCTGGAAAAGCACTGACTATCCTACCCACTGCTCAGGCACATCAGGTTGTTTCGTGCAGGCTCTGAAAGGGAATTTTGAGTTGTGTAGCAGTAACTAAAGAAGTGCAGAATGTTATTGTCAGAGTTGTGGCTGTTCATCGCAGATCAAGGACTCCACCAGAAGAGTAACAGCCTCCTTCTAGAGGCTCAGAACAGCAGAAAGGGCGTCCACACAGCCTCACCAGAAATGCCACGCATAGCCAGAGCTACTGATTTCCAGGATGCTGTCAGCAGTTTCTTCCCAGTAACTACCAGCAGGACAGAACAAAGAGCTTTCTCTGTCAAGTAAAAAACTCCTCAGAGTTCCAACTTCTCAGTCTGTACAACTTTGCACTCTTTTGTACTGCTTTGCATTGGACTCCAGAGATGTTCCTGGTATTTGCCTAGCAAGAACACAAAGCCAGGCCTGGACAGCCTGCAGGGGAGGGACAGACCGCAGGTCTTTCGAAGCAGGCTCTGGAAAATCAGCCCTTTCGCCATTCTCTGTCCCACTGAGAGGTCTCAGCACCTGGAGAGGACAGCAAAAGGCATCCCTGGATACCCCCACATTGCTGTGGAGGACACAGACACTCTGGACAGCCCAGCTGAGTGACCCAGGGCCCCTCACAGCCACGGAGGAAAGTCCGTGTTCACTTTTCTGCCAGCACAGAAATTCTGCCTTTAAATTCTGTCCCACGCTTCAGGAAAACTTCATGCCAGGAGTTTCATCAAAGCATATGCTTCTGCAAAAGAGCTTTAATGAATCAATGTTTCCTGACAGAAAATAGCTTTTGCCAGAAATCCCGTCCAGCTCCCCTATTCAGTTATCTATCTCTAAAGACCGCAGTCCTCCGCCTGCAAAACAAGGATGAGAATTTTACCTTATTTTTATGAAGCACATTAGGATCTTGGGGCGAGCAGCTCACAAAATAAGGAGCTATTAAAAAACTGGTGCTTTCACAAATGGATCTGAGAGCTGCCTCACTCTGATATTGGACAATGGTATTCAAATGGGCCAGACAAAGCAGCAATTTTGGCATGAACAAACCCACATTACATTATTTTAAGGTATGCAGGCATTCCCCTGCAATTGGAGTCCAAGGGTGATGCCAAGTGCTTTGGGGAAAGCAGGGAGCAGGAGGAGGCTGTATTTCTTTCATATGTGCTTTACTTTTTAATAGCTGTTGGGATGCCTGTTAAACTAAACTGCAATAGCTGTTTATTGTAATAACAGCGACATTCTAAAACTGATCATCTCCATTCCTCACAAACAGGCTGTGCCTCTGTTTGTTTTTCTGTTGAGAAGGGACGTGTCCCAGAGGATCTCCCTTTGGGAACCCCTGTCTCAGCATGAAATGAGTAACACGATTTATGTAGACACTGCCAGCTTCTTTCCCTCCTCAGACAGAAAATGGCTTTATCTAGTCAGGTAATGTCACAATAAAGTAGTACAGTAGAAATTTCATCACTGAATGGTCTAAAAGAGACAGATCACCCAATCTATATTTCCACAGGCAAACAACGTGCTGCGCTCAAATGGCAGCAAGCAGCAAAGGGGGGGGGGGGAACCCCAAACAACCACAATACCAAACTCCTGATGCTAAAACACAGATTTTAAGCCAAGTATTTTCATGAGGGACTGATTGTAGCATTATCAAAGTTGGATAAACAGGAATGAGGACAATGCAATGTGCTGATCAGATTTAGAGGATCTATTAGTCTTGCTTTTGGTGAGTTTTTCAAAACTTGATTTATTCTTGATTTATTGTCTGTGTAACCAGGCAGTTAAACAGACGTGTTCAGAGGACAGGGCTGACAAGCCCCTGCTAACAGCATTCAGTAGGATGCTAACACCTCTCCAGCACACCTGCACACATCCCACCTTTCCTCTCCAGCTCGGACTGGGCCTTGTCCAGCTGTATTTGCACATGCAGAGATTATTATGGGGATTATTAATAGCTGTTTTTTTAATAAAGAGGGAAACATGGCAAAGTGGGGTTTTTTTGCTACACTTCTTACTTTAATCACATTTTTCCTGAGTCAGAGCCTGATGGTGGGTACAAAGTTCCCTGCCCAGGCACTGTCCAGCAGTGTCACTAATGCTCACCACTTGGGTCTAACCTGGCACATCTCTCTCATCTCTGTGACTAAACAAAACACTGTCACTTTGATGTCTTCTTCTCTTTGAATACCTGAATACAGAGCCTTAACAAACAACCTGCAGCCACAATAAGTACATAATGCTATTGTCACGTCAGTGTCCTGAGGCTCCACTCATGATTTCAGCACAACAAGGTTTCTCAGCCTAAGAAAAGCCCCAATGGATGCAGTTTTAGAGAAAAGAACACCATGTACGACGCAGTTGGTTTGAGCCACTTTTGCTCTGTCAAGAAAAGACCAATTAGTGCCTCAGAAAATAAGTTCCTTCCAAAAAATCCAGACTTTTCTTGCAGCTCATATCAGTAGCTCTGTACCACGTTGTCAGTGCCAAAGAGGGAGGGGAATGTGGGAGCTGGTGATGGGATTTAGTAAATGAAGGGAAAGGAGGTGTGTCACCACCTACAGAGATTTTTACTTGTTTTCAGAGGTGCGAGTGTTTACAAGCTCCCTGCCCTCAAAAGTAAAAGCAGATATAAAACAAAACTATGTAAGTCACTACTGTCTCAACTGATTTAGGCAGCTGTTGTTGCTGATGGTATTTTTGCATCTCAACATTCATGAATAAATTCCTTCATCTTAAACCTTATAAACATATAAGTTCATGAAAGAAACCCACATGACTCCTTTTATTTTTAGGAGACTGAATAAAATATTTATCTCCCTCTGTGTCCCAAATATCAATTACTTCCTCCACCAAAAAAGTACACATGCAATGTGATTAAAAATTTACCCTACTACACAACAATATACAGTTAACTCATACATTTCCAACTTTCCTTGACAGACACGAGCTGTACACATCCACATCCATCCTGTTTAAACCACACACACCATCAATTCAGCCTTTCAAATCTGACAGGCAAGTAAAAAATACAGCTATTATCAGACAATGCATCCACATGATCTCCTGACAGCGACAAGCACACACAGCAGCTACCACTGGAAGAAGCCAGCATCCACTAATGTGCGTTGGATACCAGTCTGATTTTCCTACAATTATAAGATTCCTAAGGTACTTCAGTTTCAGATTTAATTTTTAGAGAAATTTAGACAAACGCAGATTCTGAAATGTCCATCTATTTCCTTCTTTCTTGTGACAGCTTCCATCTTCCAAAAAAGAATATCCAGCAAAACCCCTTAAACTTTATCCCAGTAAAGCTTTCAATTTTTTTCTCTTCTTCTGGAAGAAAGAACACGAAACTCAATAGCAACGTTTGCTTTCATCACTGCAGTTTACATGAGAGAGATGAGGAAATTAAAATCTTACTTAGAAATGGTTTTTAAATGCCTCTGCAATAATCTCACAATAACAGCCACGAAAATCAGTGGTATTAAAAAAAAATCCATAAAAAATACCTAGTTAAAAAACTCAATCCAATCAACAAATCCAACCAGGAAATCAATGCTCACAACGCAGAAGCAGCCCTGAAAAGCTGTGTTGTTGTTTTTTTTAATCCTACATCATCCTCAAAATGTTTCTCTTTAGAAAGTGTCCTGAATTGCTCTAAAAATTAACTCTAGTGATATGTTGATATTGAGACCTTAGGAACCAAGAAAGGCAGAAAAGAATAATGAAATATGCACTGAAATGCCGTTTCTGAAGACCAGATCCTGCAGCAAAATACAACAGCTTGCCAAAATTTGATTTGCAGCACAGAAAGCTGAGGGTATATTTCAATTATTTTTTAAAATTAAATAGCTCTGATACAATCAAGCATCAACTGGTCACTCTTAAATCAACATAAACTAATGTAGATCTTCTTGCAGTGTGGAAAACCTTTTATAGCAGCAGCAGATTTTTGTTTGTACCAATAGGAAAGGGATCCTACGGCTTTCATATGAGACATACTGAAAGAGCTACACATTCTTGCCTTCAAAAAGTGCTCCAACTTCATAAAAGCAAAGGTTTTGGGGGTTTTTTTCAGACATTTAGTGACATCACCTCGCTAAGCAGAGCCTCCAGGAAAGCCCCCATACTGCTGCTGTCACTTCTGCTGCCCCCTAAGATGTAACTTTTGCAGTTAATAAGGGCTCAGGCCAACCTTAGAGGAACCACAGGGTTCTCAAGCAGAGGAAAAGAGAAAAAACAAGGGAAAAGGAGAAAAGATTTTTTTGAGAAACTCCCCAAGTCTCCCCGTTGATCTGCATCCCTACAACCACGCACACCAGCAGGGTGTTGTGCATTGAATTCCTGAGTTTTCTCAGCTGTGGATCTGATGTGGCCATCATTTCCAAGATGAGAGGATCTGCCTGACCTGTTGGATACTCCCCCTGCAATGGAGAAAATAAACACTAAAAAGTGGATCAAGGCTCACAGTAGAATGCCTCTACAGATAGAACTGAGCTCCTGCTGAAGTCAGGAAGCAGTAAAACTTCTCAAGTTCTCCGGGGACGTTGATTACATTCCTCTTGTATTCAGTTTTAGAAGATAGCAAGACTGTCTCCACTTCCCTATTTCTGGCTTCCTACAGCCTCTGCTAATATAAAATAGAAGGACTTCCCATCTGGATGGGTCTTCTGACAAGCAATAACAGCATATGACTTGATGATTTCCAGCAGGAGCATGGAAGAATGCACAGTGGGAAAATGTATCTTTGAATTCAGCATTTTGGAAGTGTTTTTCATTCTCATTCTATGAAAAATTCATTTGTGCTATTAAAAACTGTTATGGCGGAAACCCAAAAACCCAAGCCAATTTCATAATGGAAGGCAATTAAGTTGATTGCTGAATGATAAACACCACATCTTTCTTCAATGGGATACTGTTTTTGAGTAAGCAAACTGCTTTTCTGTTCATGATTTTAAGAGAATGCATCACAAATCTCTCTCTCAAAAGTTCAATGGGAAGCAAACATTCATTAGAGTGTTCTTTAAAATCTCAGCCAATTAAAAAGCTTATATACCAATAGTGGAGGCAGGGAAAAGGCAAAGTTACTCTCCTGCAAAAGTATTAGAATTAGAAAAAGCACGTCTGTGAATCCTGACCTATATTTTTGCTTTCCAGGTGTCTAGCAATTTTTAAAACCTCTTCCTCTAGATTCTGTAGGTTGATTTGAGACTGGAATGAGGGAGTTACTACAGAAGTAGTAATTATTTCTTTGCATGTACTTAAATGGCAAATTTTGTTTCTTAATCAGGACCACAAATACGCAATAGAAGATGGCAAGGCTATCTCCACTTCCCTATTGATTTATCGATTTATTCCCTCGGTCTAACCTATGTGAACTGTATAGGTTAAGATCCTTTACTCTGAAAATCAAACCAACCCTCATCAAGAATTGACTCTACCAAGCTAGGAGTTCATAAAGAACACTGATAAATTTAGTGCTAGGCAAACCTGAAAAGAAAAATACAAGATTAAATCTGCAGTAGAGATCAGTTTTGAAAGCAAAGTCAGGTAAGAGTTGGGGGCAATAATTATAATTTGCTTCCTAGACTTCAGGATTTTTCTGCTGCAGTAAAATCATCAAAGACAAAACTCCAGACCTTATTTTGGTTTGATCATAAAAATCTAAGTTTAGCTCCTGTGTTCTGTAAACCATATACCTTGCAGGTAAAATGTAGGAAATGCAAAAAACCCAGACCCAATAACAGTAATAAACAAAAACTTATAGCAATGTTAGGACTTTATATGGCTGAAAAACTCCAGAGACCATACCAGATAGGTTGGAAAAGACCTCTTAGACCATCAAGTCTGACCTTCAGGCACACCCAGATGCTCATAAATGACTGAGTCAAGCCAGGCAGCAGAATGAAACCAGGTATTAAACCCTGAACAAGGGCCCAGTGCAGTCATGGTTCTCATGACCTAGAACAGACAGCATTCACCGACAGCTGAGGGGAAACTCAGATCACATGGAGTGATGTTATCAAATGGCATTAGCTGGAGAAAAATTTTAATTGGTTGGGCTACGTGAGATTTGTCTCTTGTTTCTCAACAATAAATCTGTTTCTCAACCAGAATTCTGGTTTTATTGTTTCCTAAGGCACCGACAAGTTCCTGACGTTAGAGATTCTCCATCTGCGGTATTTGAACAATACCCAGAGAAGCCAGCCCTGCACGTAATCTGAACCTTTGGACACACTCAGGAAAGTAACAGTGACACTAAAAGAAGGTGAATATTCTCAGCAAGCAGCTCCTCCCTTCAACTCTCTTCTGTACAGGTGAGGCTAAATGTTGGCTAAAAATAATACACTATTAAAAAAAAGTATTTTACAGTTCCATTGGGAAAACCCAAGGTTTTTGATGCTTTGCAGTGTCAAGAGAGAGGAGCAGCTCATGGAATTATGCATTTAAAAAGAGAATAAATAAGAAATATTTTGTGAAGCCATAAATGTGGATGGAACGTGGTAAGCAGTAAACAGTGCAAGCTACAGAAAGGCTACAGTGTGCAGAAATGCTGGATGACTAAGCACAGCAGATTGCTAGGAAGGTATTCCAAGTCAGGAGCCCCAAAGCCTGCATGAGGATATGATCATTTTTAACACCAAGCAATCTGAAAATGTTTTGTGGGAAATGCTGGCCTATAGTGAGCTGTCAAATGGGGTCTGGGTGTTCCAGATGATGTTTCACCAGAGCTCGATTTTCACGGGGTGCTGGTGACTCCTGTAGATCACACCTCCTAAAGGGCAGCCCAAATGGGCATTTTGACTGCAAGGTCCTGCCAGAGCCATGGAAGTGATCCTAGGCCTTCCCCTCTTGTTGCAGCAGTCAGCTGGCTGCGGCGAACTTGAGGAACATCGGTACCTTCTGCAGTTCAACTCAGTCTCTGAGATCTCTCTTTCAAAAGACATGCTTCAGTTGCATTTATTTTAACCAACCGCAATCCTCTGCAAGCTGCAGCTCCTCCCTCATCAGGTCTCTATTTGGGCAAAGACTGAGCTTAAGTAATTTGTGAAGCTCTTAAAAGACATGCAGTCAGATAATTAAAAAAATAAAAAAGTGGCAGCCTGACATGACTCAGCAGTCAAATATTTTCATTCAGAGATATTTAGCATTAAAATTCAAACAGACTCAGGTGCCATTAGTTATTTATGAGGGAAAGAATCTCAATTAAGTATCCTTGATTTGTTCAGAATTCAAGTTACAATGAAGCTTTTATTTCCTTTTAATTGTAAGCAAACAATATTATTAGTACTCAAGGCAGACAAAACAGCAGTATTATCATTATTCATTTCTCACTATTACCAAAAAGTACAAGAAAAAGCAACAGAAGCCCCCCAACCTCAATCTCTTCCTCCACCCCTCAAGATATCCTTTCTAATCCTATAAAAGCATCTGTCTTTGATTTCAAGTGGAGTACCTGCTGTGCAGGATGCAATGCCAACCCAATTTGTGCGCAGCAAAACCAAATGGGTTGAAATGAACTCTGCATTTTAAGGATGTTTTTGTTTAATCATTACCGTCGCTCCTCTTTAATGAATACATTAATCAAGCGAAACTTCAAGCGCGAACGGAAAGGCTCATCTCGAGAAACGGAAAAAAACAAACAAAAAACCCACCCAATCCTCACGATATCCGCTGCTGCTGTCAAACCCCGCTACGCTTCCCTTTGGCAGAACTTCAAATGCATCTTGCTGGGGGTTGTTGGGAGGCACCGAGCAGGAGCAGCAGCTCCCTCCAGAAGGAAGTGGAGGAGGAAACAGGTGAGATGCCACGCGGGCCCCGCTCCCGAGCTGATTAATGGCCTGCTGCACAGGATGTACAGCCCAGAGCTTTCCTGACAACCCCCAAAAATGGCCAGAATTCCACTTTATTTTAAGGAGATAATGACAGCCTCCACTGCAGCGCCAGCGACACGGAAAGGCCACGCACATAACGTTTATTCAGACCTTCGAAACGCATCTCTTTCGAAACTTGGTATCGGTAGGAGCAATTCAACATTCAAAAGATTTCCAGCAGACAGTAAAAGGCACAAGACTTTGGCCCATAGACAAAGTTGTTTTTAAAAATTAGACTTTGTAAACGCTCACTTCTGACATAAATTCAGTCACACCCATTGTTTAGCTTATGATGTTCATCCACATTTTTGAAGCAGGGGTTGAAGATGATTTTGCATGGGAAAATACCAGCACAGAAGAGGAGAAAATGAGAGAACACCACGGCTTTTCCAGTCTGGTATTCCCACCATCTCCAACACCTGGGAAAAATTAACGATTTGTTGAAATTTAACCATCCTGGTACACTGGAAAAAGCCAGTTATTTCACAAATAAAGTAGAGGTAATTCAATATAATTTGCTTAAAAGACAAATGCATTTTAGATAATTATTTTTCCTTTATATGAGTTTGCCTTGTTGAAATTACCATCCTCTTCCACCAAGGTAAAATTTAAAATCCATTACTTCTTTCTTGCTCTATTTGTGCATCGTATTTTTTCCAAATGATTGAAGCATTTTGGCTGGTCACTGCCACCATGCCAACCTGGGGAAAAGAATTGCTGTACCAAAGTTGCAGTGTTCCTTTGAAAGGCTTCCTTCCAGAGCTAGATCTTTTCCAGGAGGAATTATCATACTGCACTCCATTAAAATATCATAAAACTTTTAAAGACATTTTATGATTAGGCCAGTGACCTTTGCTAGAATTTCTCCCATGGCCTCCACAAATTTTATCTCAACGTGGGAACAGTAAACAGCGGAGGAACAATCGTGTTGTTTAAATTAATTTGTAATTTGACAACAAAATAAAGGCAGTGTTTCCACTATCAGATGGACTAAAAGAAATGTAGTATTACACAAGATTGCAATAAATTAATTTTAAAATAAGTTAAGATTTCTATGTGTTCTCTCAATCCCTGGAGGGTTCATACTCTTTTTTTTTAACATTTCTGAAAAAAATTAAGGAGCAGATTTGACCACACTGATGCACAGAAGAAAGACATTTTGCTATTCTGATGCTAAGATCAGCTTGTGCCATTTTTGGAGTTATCGAGAGAGCAAAGGACAGTTGGATCCTCTGCATGGCTATACAACAAATTAAATTTATATATTCAATTAATTTAAATTGATTAAACTCAATTTAACAAATTAAATATATATATATATACACACATACAGTACAAATTTAGCAGGACAGGATAAGAAGCATTTTCCATCCTCTGATGGAAAGGTCTGGAATTCACAGTTATGCTATATTGTGACAACCACAGAACAGGTCTATTTTTATTTGTATATTTTAAAATCTATCTTGTTCAGAATCATTCCAGAAAAAAACCCCTCAGTCGGGAAAATGGGAGGCTCTGCTTCCGCAACGAGCAGGGACTGAATCTGATCACTGCCAAGTTCAGAAAAGGGAAGGAGACAGCTCCTCTCAGCCTCATTACAGACGCCAGATGAACCAAGGTGCACATGCATTATGCATGAGGTAATTTGAAAAAGTTGTATGAAAAGTTAAAGTTGTGATTATTTGTCATCACTTTAAAAAAAAAATAATCCCTGTCACCACTAGCAATAACATTTATTTACCAGTTATTCCAGTGTTATGCATTCAAAAGAATAGCTATATTTTCTTTACTCTTTCTTCCAAGCCCTCAATTTGAAAAGCAATTAAAAGATATCCCCAGGTATTTGTCTGCTAGAGACTCGACTTCCTGATTTCTGTTGCTGATAGATATGAAGCAACATCACATAGGGGGAAGGAAAAGACGAGAGAAAACAAGTCATCCCAACCTTCTGTCAGACGCTTTACAGCATAATGAGCTATGATGAAAAACAAGTCAAACGCTGAGAAAACAAGAAAGCTTGGAAATCTGATCTCCCTGACGGGATCGGGAGTAATTAATTATAACCCATGTGACCACTGGATGTCCCCACTGTTCCTGGAATGCAGCACAGACGCCAATTCCCTGGCAGCCCCAAAACCCAGGGACCTGACACAGAGCAGTGAGTGTGCAAGCACGCGGGCACCGATGGTTCCTGCAGAAATGAAATTCCCAGCGCACAGAGATGCACTCGTGGGAGCAAGGCAGAGACCAGGGGAACAGCAGGTCACACACACACACAGAAAAGCTCTTGGAATACAGTTTCCACCGGGTTCACTTAGTGTCTGCTCGATGGTTAATAATGCAACACCGAGTGAGGCTGGGTGACAGATCCTCGGAGGGAGCCAGGAGAGCAGAATTGCTTCTGAGGAGATGTGAAGGAAGCCTGGGTTAGAGCACCGTGTGCCACGGGGCAGACAAAAAGGACCCTTGTGCTGTAACAGGTGAGAGGAAAGGTGAGCAGGAGCAGGGATGCCAGCACGAGGCCACCGAGAGCTGCCTGTCAAAAGCAGCCAAAAGAGCTGAAAAAACAAGGAGAACATCTGTAACACCGTGGGATGCTCCTCATATCAAAGCTTTGAGGGCACTGGTGGATGAAAGCTGGGGAAGGCAAAGCAAAACAAAAACAACCCCCCAAATACACCAGGAAGACTACTTGTACATATCCTTCTTTTGAGGTCAGGTCACAAGGAGCTTAAGTTCATGTGAAGGAATAGAAGCCAAGGTGTTATCATCAACTCATTTTTATTTATTTTCCTATGTGACAAAAAGCTAGACCTAATTCTTCCATCAAAGAAGACCCAAGCGCCTTGCTCACTATGATACAAAGGAAAGATCTCATCCTATTTTTAAAGGAAGGAATTTCCTACAAATGTATTATAAACCTAACTTCAAATCAGCCATGTGTCTATTTTGTGGACTTAGAAATCTCAAGCTCCGATAACTTACGACTTATTTCACTCTTGTAATGAGAGGTTACCCCGCAAAAAGCACCAGATCTGTCCCCAGCTCCTTTCATTAGCACAGCTCCCTGATGTCAGATGTTGAACTACAAAGCTATGGGAAGGGCAGCAGAGGCTCAGGCAAAATCATATTTGAAGGGTGTGCACTCTGTGAAGGTGATGTGCAAGTTCATTCTCTCTCCTCCATCCGAAATCCCCTTCCTACTACTTGTAGAAGCCTGATCTGTGAAGTGTCTGGCCCACAGCTGGTTTCACCTTGGACTTCAAAATGCAAGGCATAAAAACCTCAAGAGCAAAAGCACTAGCAGACAGATACTAAAAACAGATGAAAACTGAAAACAAGCACCTGAATTGCACATTAAACTAGATCACGCCAAACTTGCAGTTAGCATTATGTTTAGCTATTGTTTGGATTCTCATTAGTTATAGAAGCTATTGGGACAAGCAGAAACACAGAAGTAAAGGTATCTCCTTCAGCCTGGGTTCCTGGAAGGGTTTACTCAGAAGGCTTTTGTGTTTTGTGCTTTATTTTCCCCCCTCACTCACTGTGTAAAAGGATGACGGGTCTGACACACTGTGGATACTCTTTTGTTCAGATTTCAGATGTTCACAAAACAGAGCTGCACTGAAAAGGCAGGGTTTTTTTAGGGGGAGAGCCCTGGGGGAGGGAAGTACATGAATATATTTGAATAATAAACTAATTTGAGAATTTCATGGTTTGCAATTAAATTAATTAGGCACTCTGACTTACTGGACAGTGAGTCTTCAAGCTTGTTCTACTTGTTTTGAAGTGATGCATATGCACAAATGTGCCAGAAAACTCAGATAGCTTTTGTTCCCTCCCCTTGATCTCATCTGTACTTTCAGATCAGTGGCTGACCACAATACAGGCACTTTGTTTGAAGAATAAAATGGATAAAGTGATTTGCTGAGATTTCACAGTAATAAAAAAAAATGTTGTTACCTGTTAGGCTGACTTCTGGTAGTCACCACTCTCTTTTGCAGCATGTTGTCTGACAGACAGAATTCACTGTGTACATCTCAGCCTTCCAAAAAGTAGAGTTACTATCGTGGCTCTTCATCCAAAGATCTGAGATTGCTTAAAAATGTCAGGGATGCTTTATGACAGCTGCTCAAATTCCGAGCAGTTTCTTTATAGCTTTTGGCTCTCAGAGAGGATAAGTAACATATCTAATCCTGAGACCTGATTACTTTCCCAGGTGTGAAAAGGAGACTGTGCACTCTCATTTTCAGAGTCACTGTTGGAAAGCTGGTTCTCTGGCACCTCCTCCACTCTCAAAACATTACATCTCCACTTGACTCCAAGTTGAAGTCAAGCAAGAGGGCTCTGCACTCTTCAGTGCTCAGCTTTTTGCATCTTAATCAGGTGCTACAATCACATAGGCCTTAATTATGGCTAACTTGTAAATTTAGGAGAAAATAGTAGCAAAAATAATTTCAAGAAACTGTTAAAATCCCTTGAGCCAAGTATTTTGGACACAGAAGTTCAAGATCCCATCCAGTCACTTGGCCCTGCAGCCCAGAGAAGGAAGAGTTTAATTACACTTATGTGAGCAAAACAGGGATTATTGAGGCAATTCTAAGGGTCCTCTTCAGTGCCTCCACAGGAAAGGTTTTGCCCATGCAAGCCAATGACAATTGAATGGAGAAGTGTTGAAAGGTGTCCACAGAAGGAAAATAAAGACAAGACTTTGGCCAAGTTTATTAATACCTTTATTCTGCGGCATTTTTGCATTTTTTTCCTTACCAGTCATTAACTTAGCAGGGAAAAATTTGGTCCAGATTTGCTACATTGATCTCTGATTAATGTTTTAGCTAATCATCAGTGATATAAAATTTGTGTCTGAAAGGGCTGTGTAGTCCAGCCTCAAACACTCTCACTGCCTTCCTAGAGCCCTGATAAACCAGAACAAGACTACACAGTAAATCCTGTCTTGCACTATGGAGTCTCACAAATTCAGTTTTGATTTTCATAAACAGATTGCTTCTTGAATTGTCATTATTAGTGCGAGCTGGACAGCTTGAATTAGAGAATAATTTATTCCCTGTGCATTTCTAATTACAGAAAAGAGGTTCACTCACTGACACACTTGTCCGTCTTGTTCTTTCCTGTCTTTCAGGCATGGCTGATTGCAGCTAAATAGACAGACCAGCACAAACTGCACGAGAAACACAACTCTGTCAAAAAAGGACTGAAGTGTTACCATTAATTATTCTGGACCATGTGCTCATTTACAACAGATCTAACATGAGAAATATTCTCAGAGGTGTCAAACAGCCTCAGTTTCATAGGTGCATGGGGGTAGCACTGACTAAATGTTTGACTGACTGGTAGGATGTGACCTGCCAGAGACCCTTGAAGCTTGGGGATTTCATGTGCAATTTGTGTTTCAGCATTCAATAGATAATTTAAATTGGGCCGCTCTCTGCGAGCATTTCTGAAGGATCTACATGCCTGAGCCTGTGTCAGAACTGCACAAGTATCTAAAAAAAACCCCAACAACCCCCCCTGAAAATCAAACAAACAAACAAACAAACAAACCCACCCCAAAACACTTACGAACATCTGTGCAAGTGATTGTTTGGAACTCATTGCATCTTGAAAAGGCTTGAAGAAAGAAAAATTCCATTTACTAAAGAATGTTGAAAAGTAGGTGTAACAATCACTGGGTGCATAGGAAGAGATCTTGAAAATGCTAACTGGGGGAAAACCCCAAATCACCTTGCTTTAGTTAACCCTTGCTGCAAGAGAGGCTGTTGTTTTAAATAACTGAGCAGAGAATTTCAGTCCATTTCAGCCATTAAGCAGATGAACAAACTTTGCAAAGGCAAGAATCAGTTGACTGGTAATTCACATTGGAACTGACAGGAGGAGCAGCACTGGATTTACTAAGTTATACCCTTCAGCTACTTAAGCCAGAACTACAAAAGCACCCTTTTCTGGTCTTTTTTTTTATATTATTTTTAAGTACAACAAATAGATAGTTTAGGTGTGCCCTTACTGCTGCTGTATTTAGTCTTTTTAACACCTGTGCAGTCCAACAGACAAGAACTCCCTCCACTCTCACGCATTCTCATAAACATGAATTTCCTATCCCAAGAAGCAGCAATCAAAAGCTTCAAGGACTAAAGTAACACCGTTTTCAAATGGCTAATAATCACCTTCCTCCCCTCTTCATACAGTTTGCTGTTCTCTGCTCTTGAAGCTGTTTGCTTATTTTTGCAAGACCTGCATAATTTCTGTACTTGTATCTCTGCAATGAAGTTTCTTCCTTAAAGTCACAGACATTCCCTGATTCTTTTTAACAGAATATGTAAGGCTGCATAATATTTCTGCTGTTAAGGTTTTAGGCAATATTCTCACCTTTAAAGTTTAGTTTACAAACAGCTTAAGTTTAAAGAGTGTTTCCACTAAATGACAGCTCTTTATAACCAGTGACAAAGATTGTTGAGGGGGTTATCATCTGTCAGCATGATATTAAAATCTCCCAGGTTTTTCTCCTGAACACTTTAAAAGGGAACAATTTCAAGACAACGGCAAAACTCTATGAACCAAGATGAAGAAATTCAGAATTGCTTGTAATGCTGGATTCACTTTCAAGCAGGATCCTCTTGCAACCTTCAGTTTACTATTCAACACTAGTTTTGAATTTATGATTTTGCTTGTTATCAAAGATTGCTCCATCCTGCCAGCTAAACAGGCAGTATCTTCGTATCACAGTCATTGACCATGCAAGAAATGAAACTGAGATAACTCACTGTGCCTTTTTATTAAGTGCTACTCTGACTACTAGCCCCAGCCTCCTGGCAATCTTGCTTCTGAAGTTCACACGACATGACAATAAAAGCATTCGGGATCTGGTTTCAAAAGAAGCTTTTTACCAGGCTACAAAGCAGGTAGGACAAACATCAACTGCTTTAAGGTTTGTTTTCTGTTGATGTCCCTGCTGACTCCTCCTCGGTGATTGGGTTTTTCGGATTGTTTATTAAGTGTTTCAGCTTTCAAAACATGTCTTCTGATCCAAAAGGAAAAAGAATATATATATTTAAAAAATAAAAGGAGAATCCAGAAAATATGCATAACCTGCAATCAGCTCCAACCGGTCAGCACACTCTGCTGGGTATTCAAGGTTCAGTTTCAAAACCTCTGTTCAAAGCTAAGCTCCTCCAAATGGGACAGGGCAACCACTTGAACAGGAGTTTCCCATGTTAACGGGAGAGAAGCCTAACCCTCAAAAATGTAAAGCTAATATCTGCAGTATTTTCTAGACTTGAGCGTTTTCTCAGATGTGAGTTAGAAAGGAAGGAGAATATTTTGGCTCTACAAAAAATCGTGGTGTTTGGAAAGGTGCTGGACTACTCCCCTGTCCTTTATTTAAGCTGGGGAGAACAAACAAACAGACAAAAATTCATCCTCAAAACAAAATAAACACTCAAAATCAAAGTAGGAAAAGATGCTGGTCATACAGTATTTTGAAATAAAATTCCTGCTAATTTTATTTTTGAGAGTGTGTCTCTCCCAACAAAATATAACTATAACTTGGTAGTCTTAGGGTGCAATATGCAGCACTCTGTAGAGAGGAATTATCTCCAAAACACTCAAAAATCCCTGTCTTATTACCACTGAGTATCAGAACTCATTAGCTTTAAAGAGTCAGCACCAATACATGGAGACTTCATAAGGTTCAGATGTCAACCTTCTCTGATTCAAGGAAATCTGTATTTAAAGTTACAGACAGAGATTGAAACTAGAATAATTTAAAAGTACTACACCACCAGAATGTGACTTCTGAGGTGAGACTTTCCAGAGACCAGGTAGGTAGAAAGGAAAAGGCAATTTTTATTCTATTCAGAACAGAGAAATCATGAAGAGACTTGTGAATTTCCTTTTTTTTTTTTTTCAGATAAAAAAAACTGACTTTCAAAACATCCTCTGGAAGGTAGCTGCATTTGCCCTTGCCAAGGCAAGTCTGATACATGTTATAGCAGACACCAAGCTTGAGTTAAAAGCTTTAGTTCTGCTCTGCAGTTCTACTCTTCAACACCACAAGGAAGGAATTCTCCTACCTCCCCTAACTCACAGTTCCCACAGGAACTGAACAAGAATGATTTTCATGTCTAGTGGATCGTGCACCTCTTTCCTCCATCACTGGCAGAAGCAAATGATTCTAGAAAATTTTCAAGAACTTTCAAGATGCAATAGTAGCTTCAACTGAAAGAAGGGAAAAGAAATCCAGCACAGAACAAGACAGCTCAGTTTAGTGCTGTAAAATTACCTCCAAGGTATTCTGAACAGACATTCTCAGAGTTCTTTACAAAAAAAAAATTATTCCTTCTTTCATACCTGAAGAATCTGATTGAAACAAATTAAGTAACTTGCACAAGGACATTCAAAGCCTGTGTAATGTCTAAGCTGGGTTCTACCTTCTGACTACCACTGCTGAGCCTTAACAACTCCCTCTTTCCTCCACAGAGCTGCAGGCTTCAGCAAACAAAGCATTCCTTATAGCTAATTGGCATTACATAGAAACTCAACTGCTCTTATTTACAAAACTACAGATTTATGTCAAGCAAAGCCAATTATGCTTAATGTTTAAACTATTGCAGGTGCTCAATGACATTGTTGCTAGGCAGTAGAAGTGAAATTGCTCTTTTAATGCATCTTGTTCCAACTGGGAGCATGTGTTTTATCATCAGTGCAAACTTAACAGATGGAGATCTTAATCCTCTCCACCGAGTTTTCTTCAGCCCCCCCTGCACACAAAACGGTGTCCCATGCATTTAGACATAACTGAGGTGGTCTATGAACTGTCTGGGACAGAACTTGCATTTTTTTCGTATGTGTGTACATGATTACAGTATAAAGCACGCATTTAACCACTAAAAAGACACCCCCCAAAATGTACCAGCAGTAATCAGCAGGACATCTGGTTATTCAAGGTTGGTAATGACCTCTGATGAGCACAGCACCTAACCAGAAATGCCCCAAAGCAAATTCTTCCAAAGTCAAGTCTGAATCTAGAGTTCTTTATACTAATTCCACCCTGTGCTGGGAGAACAGTTAGAAAATTTAGGCAGTAATCAAACAGAAAACTGAAATGGGATGTTTCTGGTCACTCCTAACCTCACCTAGGAGGCAACTTTTTCCACAATACCTTTCAAAACTGTGCACCTTTATGGTAAGGATTAAAACATGCATATCTTGAATTTACTTTGTGCAGAGCAATGCAGAATGGCAACAGGTGACCTCAAACACAAGTGATCAGATCTGAGTGCTTTGTTACCTCCCATGAAAACTGCCACGTACCAACAAAAGGCTGAACAAAAGAAGGCTCTCCTAACATTTTCCAGCTGTTTATTGCATCATTTTGTATGCACACACACATCCTTATTGTTTCTGTCCTCTAATTTTTTTTTTTAATGTAAAAAGTCACTAAATTTTTCAGAAGTGAAGAGCAGCTTCCTTCAAGACCAAACCTTTAGAGCCCTTTATACCGATTTCACTGTGTGCTGGCACAAGATTTATATGATTTAGGCAATGCCCTGTACGTACAAAGGATTCCATCATCTTTGACTGGAGTCCTAGATGATGCAGCTCAAGAAAAATCCCTGTCTGTTGGTTTTAAGTGCTAAATTGCTCTGTCATAACAGTGAGATTGATTGACAGATTTTTGCACGTAGATTCCTCTGCTCCACCAACTGAGCTAAGCCAAAATTCGGCAACCAGTGCTCCCTTTTCTTCTGCCATCCGCCTAAAAGGCCAAACTCTTTATTAAATCTGACAGAAAAAGCGTTCCTCCAGTCTGGGTGAAGAAGGCAGGGAGCTTTCAGTAGTCAGCTCTTCATCCCAAAGCCTGTTCTAACCACTGTGTTCCAGGCAGTCTATGCAGGCTGCCCAACTGCTTCCTTCGTTGCTGAAAGCCTTTCTTGCATGAGTGCATGCCAGGCAAGTCCTATCCAGGGAGTTAACTAATCCTCTTTTTCGTGCAGAATTATCTTCATCAGACAATTCAGCTCAAATGGCTGCATTCTGTTTTCGGCTGTCGTCTGTTCTCGTGCTTCAGTTTCTGCGGAGAAAAAGAAAAAGAAACAAACTGGTCTCGGGAAGTTTGAGGCCATGCAGCCTGAGAATGCAGCAGAGAAGACATTTTACCTTAAAACAGAGTTTCTTGTTCTGTTCTTGGTGTAAATGGTTCCAAACTGCTGTTACTTTTGCAGTTAAAAACACTAAATATTTATCATTAGTTGTTAAAAGCATCTCCAGCCCAATCCTATTCACTGGCCCAAACTTTAAATTTTACCCTTTTATTACATAGTTTTTCTCCCTTTTTTTTTTTTTGTGTAACACTCAAATGCATTGAGAGCAATCACATCCCTCCTGGCAGCAGACTCCAGCCAGCGTTTTTGTAGCTTTTCTGTGCGAGGACAAAGGTCAAGTATTCAAGAATTTCTCAGGAAAGAAACGAGACCTGGGTCCATTGCAGTACAAATATGATTTAGAAAATAGTACCTTACAAGCAAATAACTCTCAGATGTCATGGATAAATTTACTCAAATATGTGGAAATTAGCCTGCCTTGCACTTTCCAGTGCCCTCAGAGAATAGATGCTTCAGCCTTTTGCTGTGTCTCCTCTCACAGCCCCAGTTCCAGCCCAGCTTATGGAGCCACTTTTGGAGAAATAGTCTGTCCCTTGCTGGGGAGACTGGACTATTCACCACATTTTTCTCCCACTCCCACAATGCCCAACCTAAAGTTACAGCATTAAGTGTGGTTAATGGTGCAGAAGAGATTTCCTTTTCCAGCTCTTTCACAGTTTCAGCTCTCAAACTGTGTCCCTTCAGTGCATTATATCCTTTTAATGTAGCTTCTCCTGTGGTAGAGCATTCCTCATACCTAGCAAGCATTCTGACTTAGCTGCCCCTTCTGTTAGGAACATCTTGATATCAAAGTGCTCCTTTAGTTTTTTGGGTTTGATATGCTTCCTTATCACATAAAGACCCCACTTCTGTCATCACTCTTTTTAGTAATATGACTTTTAAAAAGAGCTGTTAAGTGTTAGATTATCATCGCTCACAATAACAAAACCAGCAAATTTTGGGAGTGTTTAACACTGTGTGGATCTTTAAACTGGAATGCATTTTACTAATAATTTTTTCCCCCAGCTCCAGATGCATCTACCCTTTCCCAATCTTCTTTTCCTAATTCCCTTCACCCTCTTTTAACTGGGCTGCAATTAGTAATTTTGATGTTCATATATTCCAGTCTCCCATTCTCCTACTAGCAATTTTCTTTATATCATCCTTTAGGAATGGCAAATCCCAGTGCTGCTGCCAGGTAAGACTGGATGCCTCAGCATTAAGGTTTCATGACACACTTTATGGACTGATGACTGGTATCCTGTTTCTAGGGTATTTTTGGTAGATCTCAAAGCAATTTGCAAAGTGTGGGAGTCCAAAGTGCAGGGAATATTTCTCTGCCTGTTTTGGGGGGTTCTACCCCCCTGGACAACCCTGTCTTTGACCTTTGTCCATGGAGAAAGTTGCCTGCCCTCTGGGAAGAAATAGAATCTACACTGGTGTGAACTAGGTGATAGAACATTATGTAAGATTGTCACAGGGTGAAAATTTAGAGGTGTTGGGTTTGTTAATATAGTAAATAGATAAAAAGCAAAAACTTCAAAATGGAGGATTGTTGTTGCTCTCCAGACTTCCTCCTTCTTCTTCTACTACTCCATGTTCTGCAGCAAAAGTGGATTAAGAGGACTGGGTGAAAAATTCCGCAGTTTCTTTCATGTGACAGAAAGATTTATTGAACATTGGTAGAAAAGTAAAAATATCTTTCGTTTTGGGTTTTCATTGGGTAATTTACCTTTAAAAAGATGGTGTAATCTTGGTACCTCACCTTTTCTCTCGCATTCTCTATGAGGAGTCATGTCTCTCTGGCTGAGCTTCCTTTGATAAGACTTAATAAACAACTATCTGAAAGCAAGAAGTGTGGAAAAGTCCCGTTCTTCTGCAGAGCCCAGGCAAGGGCTCTGGAAATTCTTCCCCCATCAGGGGAGGCATAACTAAGGAACAGAAAGTGTCACAAAGAAGGTTGATATGCCTGTGTCCATTCCACTGACAGGGAAACTAAAGCAGGACCTTGCTGGAGGCTGGGGAGTAGATCAGCAAGAGCCAAGAATGGCGCATAAGACTCCCACCATTGCAAATATCAACCAGCCAACACCAGATTTCCAAATTACTTGTAAATGATGTTGTCACAAAGAAATTTGCTAAACAAATGTCTGCATGTTTATTATTTTTTAACCATTCCTAAGTACAAATATTTGTGGGTACCTATTTCCATATAAAGATTAAAAGCCTCTCTCCATCAACCGTGGCAGGCAGTGAGGTCTCCTTGGCCTCGATGTGAATTATGACAGTGCAGCCTCCTTCGAGGCCAAACCCTATGAAGAAAGCTATTTTGTTAACTTATAAATAACATTATTATTCATCAGATAATTCATAAATACCAGGACATAGTTCCACTTAAGTACACTGGGTAATTTATCATTAGAGAGCTGGTGGATAGCACAATCAAAATTTAGTCAAACGAGGGTGAAATTTTATCAGGTTTTCACCACAGGAGACAGAATGGGAGAACTTTCCAGGACAGCATGATAATGCTTGATGGCTTTTTCATGCTTCAAAAGTTTTTCTCCAGGAAGACATCCTCTGAATTCATTGGTGCGATCCTGATGCAGATTGTTGTATCTGGGGGAGATGATACAGAAGGAAAATAACAAAATAATCATCCTTTAAGGTATTAGCTTCACCCCTTGTTTATTAGACAATACTTTTTACATTACAGTGCCTTCCAA
This sequence comes from Lycocorax pyrrhopterus obiensis, assembly GCA_014706295.1. Lineage (NCBI taxonomy): Eukaryota > Metazoa > Chordata > Aves > Passeriformes > Paradisaeidae > Lycocorax > Lycocorax pyrrhopterus. The sequence continues at coordinate 70,822,350 of JACSVZ010000015.1, read as the reverse complement.
GTCCTGGACTTCAAGGCAGCTAAAAAAAGAAGACAGTGACATGCATTTTCCTAGAGCCTTTCAGAACTTCATGATGAGAAGTATCAAAGCGGGTGCAGATGTTAACAATACCTGCTCTATGTCTTTTTAAAAAAAAATAATAATGAACATGCTTTTCCCCCCCCGCCCAGAGAAATTTTAGTGTCTTTTTTCCAATTCAGAGTTTTAAAATCTGATTTCCCCCCATGTCTAAATCAGTGTTTATCTCAATAGTCCTCACTCTTTTTTCTCCCCTGCATTTTTTTTATTCACCAAACAATGAAACAATCACATTTGACTTCAAAAACTGTATTTCTTGTATGTTTTGGTTGTCTTATTGAAAAATGAGGTACCATGAGTCTGAAATGAAATGTTGATTTGAAATAAATTTTTTAAAATATTTGGTTTTCTAGTTTTAGGAAGACTGGAGATCAACAGATTTCCTCATAAAAACATGTTAAGACGTGGTGGAATTTTTTTTTTTTTAGTTTAAACCAGTTTTATGGTAACTTTTTGGCAACCAAAACCTTTTAGTTTTCAGCGGTAAATGTCACAAATGAAAATTTCAATTTACAGAAGAATAAAATCCCATTTCATAAGGGGAATACAAAGTACATGCAGGAGAAATGTTTTTAGTTGTTTAAACATTTTTCAGTTGTGACCCAGCTCACATTTAAAAGAAGGGAGTCACATTGGAATAATCCACAAGATGCTACGGTAAACTTTGGTGCTGCAAAGTTGGTGCTCTATGTAATAGAAGAAGCAATATTTTTGTCAAGAGTTCCAGAAGTGCACTGCTTTTGGAAGTTCTCTATTGCTCTCATCATCACATCCTTGCTTCATCAAGGTTCCTGAAGGGTTCCCACAGAACTGCCTCCCAAAGCCTAAGAGCCACTTGCACTCAACCCCTTCCACCCATGGTGCCACAGGCTGCTCCCCTCCCTCTTCTTGGCTTCAAGGGTTACTTTAACTCTGACAATAGAAAATTAACTGGGATTAAATGCTCCAGAGTTGTGAGTTCCTTGCATTTGACAGGCAATGCACGGGGATTAAACCTAGGCTCTACAGGTGGCATAAAGCTGCTTCCTGTGAGGGGGCTGAGAAGTTCTGTTGTCTCCAGCTGGAAGTTGCTTCCGTCCCATGCCCAGTGTCAGAAAATATCTGGGGGTTGTTCTGTTGAAGCTGCTGCACACAGCATTGACCTGCAGTGGTCTGCTGCTTTCTCACCACCCCTCTGCCTGCTGTCCTGCGCTGAAGATGAGTTCACTGAGAGAGCAGCACTGCTTTCTATGAATTGGTACAAAACCAAGGGCAGTGGAGGTCAGTTCCATGGCCAATGGGTCTCTGGGCTCCCATCGAAACTCCATGCCAACACATGCACACCCTTCTATAAAGAATATGATGCTCTTCTTTCTTTAAGCCTCTTTATAATAATGAGACCCCTTAACTATTTAAGGCTAATTACATCAGTCTTTTTTTTTAAACCTCTCCATATTTTTGCTGTGAGATCTCTCTCCACATATGAACTATCACTACCAACTCTTTATTCCACACTAGTTCACAGAATTTACAAGAATTTCTACCTGCACCAACAAATGAAACATCAAGCTTTCATTTTCTCACACTTACCTGTGTGCAATGGTCCAGAACCCCAGGGTGTTCACCATCATTAAGGAAGCCAAGAAGAAGAAGAATCTCTCCAATTTACCTTCGTGCAGCAAGTGTGGAAACCAGGTGCCTGGTAAAGCAGGTATTTGAAGCAGAATTAGTTTGCCTTGCACCATGAGACGTGGCTAATATGGGAGACACGAAGATGACTTGGTGTGAGACAATCCCCACAGGTGCTCTGACCCACCCGCAGCTATTGATACAGATTTCATTCTCACAGCATCCGTGGGGGATTTTTGAGCCCAGTGTACTTTTGCTCTTGCTTTGCAGACAGGCAGTAGAGATCTGAAGAACCTCCCTAACAAATCTGAAGTGTACTGGAAAACCTAATCTTGCACAGCTGTAAAGACTGGGCCATTTTCCATCTGTATTATCCTGTGAACACTGCTAAATGAAAGTCAACAGTGAAAAATTTTAGGAAGAGCTAGAATTAAGGTAGTCTATAGAAATCCTTACTTGTATCTCTCATGCTTTTAATAGTCTCTTCTGAATTTAAAAAAAAAAAAAAATCAAAAAATTAAAAGCACTCACTCAGTGCCTTGGATGGTGCTCCATCACCAAGATTCTACCTGAAAATTTATTTTACCTTTCTTTATAGCAGCCTTTAGCCATCAGTCTGTAAGGTGTCCTTTTCCTTCATTCAGTGTTTATTTACACAAATCAGAGCTTTTTCAACCGGGGTTTTTGGCAATAGTGTCTGGGGCATTTTGGCACTCCATTCAGCAGAGGTCAGTACCACCTCTATGCACACTGAGGGCTTCCCTGCCTGTCTATTCCTGTGCACTCCAGTTTGTGGCTGTATTGCTTTCAGTTTAGTTCATTGCAAACAAGCTCAGGTGGCAAATAACTATAAATATAACCTGTATAACTATATGTATAACTTTGTTTTTAACCACCAAAATGGTTAAAAACAAAGCCAGCCCCATCAGTCTGCAATTAAAGACCATCAGTACCTGAAGTGCCATAATCAACTACAGCAAAACCATCAAACCAATGTGAAAAAAAGTTACAGTAGAAACTGAAGTTACAGAATATCAGAGACCTATAGAGTGCTGTAATGGCCGTTTAGATGGTTTGGGAATACAGGATATTTATTGCCTCTGAAGAAGGCAGATAGACTGTCTTCATTAGCAATTAATGAAGAAATGCAGAGTGTGAAACAGCTGGTGCTGAGAATGTGATGTCCACACTCTCCACAGCTCAGGGGGGTTCACATCAGAGCAGTCCCCACTAACAGCTGGAATGTATCAGACATGAACTTGTTTTTTTTGTTTAGTTCCATCTAAAAGGAATTCAGTTGTTTTCATGCTCCAAGATCATTCTGTGATGCAAATCAGAGATTTTCAAGAGATTCAGATTAAAAGCACACCCCTGATCTGAACTACGCCAGCAACAATGTGCCCAAAGTCACCTTTCTCTGCTACATGAAAGTCTGGTATCAAATCCTGCCCATCTAAATAGTGTGGCTGTTCACCCCTTGGATGGGGAAAGAAGGAAAACCAGCCTTCTTACCCCAGCTGTATTGTAAAAACCTGATGGCTTTAACAGATCTTTTGGCCACTAATGCCACTTTTACCCATCGAATGCCATCCTTAGATCATTAATATTTTTCTAATTAGAGACAAAGAGCAGTTCCACAGCACAGAAGAGACACCAAAGGATTACACCCTGCCAAACACACATTCATGTATTTACATTTTACTCTTCCCTCCACATTTCAGAGTTGTAAACACATTTCTTTTCAGAGCTGTTGCCTTCAGCTCTCCTGGGATTAACAGAGAACAACTGCCATCAGTGCAGCAGTTCTCACAAACTCCTCCACAGTTCTCTCCATGCCCTGCTACCTCTGTGCTTGTCACAGAGCAGCACCACCACACCTCTGCCTGCTCCCTTCCTTTTGTAGTGTTATCTCAGAGCCAGTTTTAAAAACCCATCATCTAGCACAGTAAGCTGACTGAGCTCCTAGGCGCTGTAACTTCATTTTAGTAGCTTATAAACTTTTACTGTCATCATTCACAATCAGGTAGTTTTTCATTTTGCATCCCCCAGGGCCCAATAGAAGGCAGAGAGAGAGCATGTGGATGCGATGAAAGGGAAAACATGCATGGGGGTCTGCACTGCAGCTTGTCAAAGCAGAGCTCACACTGTCTGCTAGGTTATTCACCTTGGCTGGGCTACCTACAGGAGCAGCAGGAGCTTCCTAATGGAATGGCATCAACAGTGGAACCTGAGCAGAAAACATACACTTAAAAAAATTAATAAAAACAATTTTGCAGCTTCTGAGTTTCAAAGGTCCATTTGCACCATCCTCTGTCTTATCACTGATAAAGGCACCAGATAAAAGCACTGAAACTGGGGCTTGTTGGTTCTGTGAGGGTAGGAGGGCAGCCCAGCAAGCAGGAGATCTGGATTCTACTCCCCCTTCACCATGGGTCTCCTCCACAGCCTGGATCAAAGGTCCTTGCTCTGCCTCCCCCCTGCTTCTTTTGGGAATTGCCAGTATTTAAACAGTGAGGTCAGGATAAGGACAGAGAGCCTTCGGAAAATCCAGATGAGCAGCAGCAAGGCAGGGACAAAATCAGGTAGGATATGGCAGGGTCCCAGCTGCCATAGAGCACACTTTTCCCCTCTAGTTTCCTGCTCTGTCCAAAGCAAGAGGTAGGATCAAGGCTTCCTTTTCCCTTCAGGGAGGGACAACAAGGTTTGTTAGGGGTAGGCCTTCCCCTACAGAGGAACAAGAGTGGCAGCAGTCCTAAGGATACCCAGGCTATAATCCTTCTAATACACATTTGCATCAGTGTATGCAGCAAAAATAAATATAACCATTTCGTACTTTCAGCCAAAAAAAATTACTTCTCACTCTTTTCTTTCATTAATTTTCCTTTTCAATTTTTTTTTCCTCCGTGAAAGAGAGGATAAACCTGAACTACATTTACTTCTATTTATACTCACTATACAGAGAATCCTCTCCTCTGCTTGCAGGAAGCCTTGAGAGAAGAGTCATCTGTGCTAGAACATCACCCACGTGTTTCAGGCACCAAAACTCCTTTTAAATGCTTTCACCCCTGACCCCACAAACACCTCCCACAAGCTGTCTGCGGACTCCAGCACCCTCCACTGACTGCCTTTGGGGTTCATACTTTCAGGACCTTACTCTCAGCCATGAACATCAGGGACCCCCTGGGCCAGTTTGTTTGGTTTTCTGGAGTTGGGCACTGCTGTGTTTGAAGAGTCCAGCACCTCCCCATCCTCGACTCAGCACAGAGTATGCAACAATTCACTTTCCCCCAGAAGAGACTGCCTTTGGGCTCTGTGTATCCTTTACTTTTCTATGGAGATTGCCAACAGAAGTGGCAATTACAAGGTTGGTTTGTCACACAGATAATTGCTCACTGGGAATTAACTTTCCACAACAAGTTCCTGATTTCCATTTTTATTCCAACAATAGAAATACTTCGTAGCATGAATCACCACAGAGAAACAGAAGTTTCCTTTAGGTGCATTATTTTAAATAGACTTTTTCTACTGGTTAGAGGTGAATTGGTTATGTATTTTATGGCAAATTTAGAACAAGTTAGAAAGTGAAGTCTAGGCAGAATCAGTTCCTCAAGTCTGCTCTACAATCATGGAAATAAAGCTCCTGGTAAAATTTCACTGACGTTTTGGAGTCCTATCAATTTTGTATCAAAATCACTCAGTTAGTTCAAGAAGAAGGACTGTCATACAATACCAAGAGGAAACAACTGATCCTACCAGAACAGGCAGAGGTGGTGGTGGTGAAGCAGAGATTAGGACATGGACAAAAACTTTCCTGGGCTGTTTCTGGTGGATGACTGACAGCAAGGAGCTGCTGGCAACAGCAGCCATCGAAGAAAACCTGAAAAGAGCTGCAAGCCAGTCTTTGACAAATATTAGTGCACACAAGACATCTGCTACTATGGTGGCACCCTCAGAGAGCTCAAGGGAAAGTTGCACAGGGAGGCATCCAGGATTTTTTGCTGAATAACTCTACCCTGTTTTATTATGTGGAAAATCCTGAAGAAAAAACAAGTCAGTCAATATGCCAGAAGTTACTCTACCCGGTGCCATTCCTGCATTTTTGCAGCTATCCTGCAACCCATGCTATGATTATAGAAAACATTTAATTCATATTTTGGAAAAGGCTTGTATTGCCTCCCTTCAGTTCATCAACTTAGCGGGCATATATTTAGTGTTTAATCATATCCAAATTAAAGTCTCACTCTGCCTCTAATCCCTATTAGCTAAGTAGGCACCAGTGGACACCACCATCTGGACTGCAAGAAATATCCTTTAGCTTTATCATCTTTGGTATTTAGAATCACACAAGACTAAAATGAAAAAAAACCAAAAAAATCCCCAACAAAACCCAACCCAAAAAACTCAACAAACCCAAACCACAAAAAACCCCCAACGATTTTCTAACTGCAAGCAGGAAATCTGTGTCTGGGGCAGTTTCCTTCCTCTGACCTTTTTTTATTTTTATTTCTTTCTTACATATTTATATTAATATATTTTTAGAGAAATATATTCTGAAATGATTGGCAGAGGAGGACAGGTTTTGTCTTGCATCTTCTTCCGTTAAAATGTTGGGAGAGGTAAGAGATCCAAAAGAAAGCAGTTTCCCAGCTTGTACTGAAAATATCACTGTCACCCATCATCTGTTTGCACTCGTCAGATTTTTAAAAAAAGTCTTATTTTATCATATTCACACCATCCTCCATAGATGCGTTAAAAATGATTAATGCAGCTTTGACTGTGACTGATATCTGATCAACTTTGCCAATAAAAACCCAAATAAAATTCTAAACTAGTGACATAAAATAGGATATAAAAATGTTCAAATTTTGTCAACACCCTCTGTGCTTCAACACTTCAAAATACACGCTGGAGGATCTACTTCGCTGCAGGAACATGGAAAACGTGGTCTCACTGCTTAGAGATGGGAGAACCAGAAATAGTCTTGGCTCAGGTTTTAGTGAAACAAGAACCATGGGACAAGACAAAAGCATTCATAGCCCAAGAGTCGCTCACTAAGCCTTGTTAAAGCTTACAGAACCATTTCATGAACACTATCTTCTCTTTCAGCAAAAGAGAAAAGAACTTGCTCTTCCAACATAAATAAATTAGCAAATTAGCTGAGCTTTTTTTAGGAAGAAAGAAAAAAGGGTTCTGGTTGGTTTGCTTTACTCCCAGTTCCATAAATTGTCCAGATACTGAATATTTACAAGCTCTTTAAACAGATCTGAAAAAAAAAAATACCAAATGTGAGCAATAAAAGCTTAATTTGTGTCATTGGACGGTAATTCGACCTAAGAGAGGTCACAAATTTGTTCCCTACAGCACTGTCATCTTTAGAGGGTTCATTAGGCAACCACTAGGTTTTAATAAATTAAAAAAAATATTATTTTGCAGATTGTCATGAGCACCAAAGTCCACTGTAAGGAGCACAATTGGAAAAAATACAGACGGAACAAAAAATAGTGTGTATAACATTTCCTACCAAACCAGGAGAAAACCAAAACTGAGCCTAAAACGAGTTTTTTGTTTTGCTGTAAGTCTATACCCACCTACAAAGTCTGATCCCAAATCTCCTTTGATTTAGGAGTCAGCAGGACAAGAGCCTGGCATGAGCAGAGGAGCGTTATAACACAAACGAACTTACAGGAATATCACCATCATTCACAAGCTGTGAATTGAATGAGTTGTGATAACTTGGAATAATTAATCTCATTCAAGCAAGGAACGCTGGGAAAGAGACACCCAGTGAGATCCCAATTATTTTTAAAAATAAAAAGTGAGAGCCCAGTAATATGTTGTTTACATATTAATAGGGCAAGTAATCTCTAACACTCTTCTAACTAGAGCAACAGAGCAATCACTGAGCATTTTCCACTTTATTCTCCCTAAAGCTTTTCAAGTTTTGCAGAGGACTTTTCCTCCTTAGCAGTAGTCACTCCCATTATGGTGCCTGAATCTGAATACAGGCTGTCACCGATTCCCTTGGAAATTTCAGAGTGACTTTTGCTCAGGGTAGTGGTGCAGTCAGTTCCACCTACAGGAACAGCAGGTCTGACAAAGTTAAACAAAGACATGAGTTATAGCTTTGGAGGAAAAAAAAAAAAGAAAAAAAAAGAAAAGCTAAGTTGAGAAGTTTGCCACCCAACTTTCTAAGAGTGAGGAATATTTTAGCCGGGAAATTTTTCAGTTTGCTCAAAAATCTTGAGCAAAAGAGGTTAGAATGTGGCAACTGCAGCCTGTGGAGAATTTAGAGAGTTCAGCCTTCTTGGTCTCAGCCAGGATAAGAATTTACAACCTCTGTTAAAACAGTATTTCTGGCAAGAAAAGAACATTTGCTTTTTCGAATCAATTAAATGATTTCATACAGACCCACAGAAAAAGAATGAATCACCTTGACAGAAAACCAGACAAAAATCTACTGAATTGCAAACCAAATTCAAAAATTGGTTTCCTCTATCACTTTATACAGAAATACTCTGTAAAGAAATGAATTACATAATAGTGACACAACATAGGCAAAATATTTTGGTGCTGACATTATGCTTAATTATTTTATAATTATTTAATTATTTCCAAAGTCAAATTGCATTAAAATATGTCAGTTTTACTAAATATTTCAATCCCATAAAAATTAATAGTTTTCATACTTTGGGGGGAAAGAAGAAAATCATGAACACAGTCTTTCTTAAACTGTTTGTTTCATTGAACCCATATTACACTGAACTCACAGTAATGAAAAACAGCCTTTTCCACTGGGGGATATTCGAGGAGCTCACTTTTCCACACTGGATGCCTTGGTGTTTAATAGTTCTTTGCCTGATTCATTTGTGTAAACACTCCTGTTTTTTACCCATCTCCAGGTGATGTTTTTATACCTCGCAATAAAATTTTTATTGAATTTTTAACTGAAAAACAGTACTGCATGTCAAAGCATCGTTTGTTTGTTCAGATCTTGCAAGTAGGAATAAAAATTTCTTGTCACACTTTCAAAACACCCACTTTCGCTCGTTTTTAAATTACATGATTCTTTACACAGGAAAGAGAGGAACCCAAAGCTTAACTCTAAAGAGTTACAAAATGCTGCAGCCGTGGCAATTGCAGTGGTGTCATGCATTAGGGCCAGCAGCTGTGGTCTCTGAAGAACAGTTCTCTGTAGCAGTTCCACCAGAGCTTATCGATGGCACAGTAAGAAATATTCCTTCAGTACGTGGGCCTATTTCAAATTTATGAACAAAGGGACCTCTGTCCCCAGTTCAAGAACTCAAGTGCTTTGCTTGTTAAATTTACTTGTGAAACGAGTCTGTTCTGTATTGAACAAAGATTCATCAGCAAAGGAAAAATGACTTTAAGAAATTCCTGGCTTATCTTGAAAGTCAATAACCCAGGAGAAACTCCAGTTCAGGGCTTACACTAAATACACCTCAACAGAAGGTTGAGGTGAATCTGAAATAATTCCTTTGGAAAGAGGAAGTTTTCTAGGAATTGCAGCATGCCTCTGCAAAAGGGCAAACCCGCAGTGAGACCGTACTGTCACAGAATCTGGTTCTTCCAACAGCTGGGCAAAGGCAGAGGTGTAAAGAAGGCAGGAGAGAACTGGTGGGTCCAGGAGAATGAGTTCCCCAGACAGCTTTGAAACCCTCAAACCAGCCTCATTTCCCCTACAGCAGTGGGACAGGCAGAAAGGAATATTCTCCATTCTTTAAAGCACCAGTCTTGCTCTGGAGGCCAGAGGCTTCCATGTAAGTGTGAATAACATGAACCTACTTCATGAGCATAAGAAGGTGCTTCCTAGCCAATTTATTTTCAGTCTTCCAGAACAGAAGTAGAAAGATTGGACAGGAGGACTTCCTGCAAGATGCCATCCTCTAATTACTCCGACTATCAAAACTAAGATGACTCATTAAAATTGGATGAATACAGCTGGAAGGCTATTTCCTATCTTAATTCCATCTTAATTGTGAGAGCAAATCAATAAAACTTTGGCATCCCTTTTAATTCTGCTGCCTGGTTCTCCAAATCAATAATATTAGAAAACTGCTCAGGAGCACCCGTCATGAGCATACTCTTACCTTGAGTGCCTGCGTGGGCTGTCTGAACAAAGAAAGCTCCCATAAAGCAGCCTGCTCCATTAAAGAGAGCTAAAAAATGCATGGAAATCCCTCTCATTCTTTCAGGCACAAGCCGGAATGAAAGTAAGGAACCTTAGAAAGGAAGAAGATACAAGTTAAAAAAGGAAAAAGAAGGGGAAAAAAAAAAAAAAGAGTTCAACGATGGCAGAACATCGATAACACAGAAAAATTCAAAGCATCTCTGTTAGTGATTTTCTGTATTTTATACACAGAATGTACTTGCTGCACAAGAGCAGTCAGGTGTGTCAGTATGCACCCTACAAACTGCTTAAACGAATATCTGTAACAAACCATCCCCACACAACTATCCACATCCCACAAGCACACCAAGCTCTTCCACCCGGACAGTTGCTTGCACTTTTTAAAACCTCAGGCAGAAGCAAGATCAGAGAAGCACCACCACAGCCAGTAAGCATGAAGACAATGGGTGTGATATCTAACTGCAGAACAGCAGGACCTGCTATCCCAGAGCCAGTGCAGCACAGCTGCTATTTGGAAGGAAATACTTCCAAAATCTAGAGCTCTGCCTTAATTTGGACAGTTAGCTTGCTTTACCTTAAGGCTGGACAATGCTCCTCGTCCCCAGAGTGTAACCCCCAGGGTCACTGGCTCATTTTTAAGACCTCATTCTTCACTTTCCTGCCAAAAGGCTAAACCAGAAGCAGCAACAGCTTTGGTGGTGAGGGGAAGCTGTAGCATGCTGTTGCAGCATGGATGGCTATAAATAATCCCACCAGCTGTAATTTGGCTGTAACAGCAAGACTTTATGATAGCTGTTCTTTTTGTGCAATTTTCACTGATCATCAAAAACTTTTGTTTCCTAATTTCACTCCTTGAGTTCTCATCCACACTTTTTCTCCCAAAACCAGAGTCTCCCCACCTGCTTTATTAGTGGAATTAGAATGACCTCCAGCTTGAAAAGCTTGCTAGCAGAGGATCCTATTTGGATGCTGAGTTGCCTGAAGCACCTCTGAATACAAATGAAACTTTGCAATCACCACCTTTCACCATTTTTAATTTGGATGTCCAAATGAGAGCTTTGAAAACATATGAAAGAAAAAATACCACAGACAGTGTTTTCTTCCTCATTCCCAATAGGAACTAGAAGCCTGAGGGCAAGAGAAAGCAGGTGAGCCTGGGACACCATCTGTAGCAACAGTCTGAAGCATTGCACAGCTAACCTGAGCCACTAAAAGACTTTAAAGTTTCTGGCTGTTCCTCTCTTCTAAAAGGAGGGGGGAAAAACATGCATCTTGGTCAAATTCAGCCTGGGTAATTGCATCCTACTTACCTAAATTGCCCCTGCTGTTTCAATAGCCTACTCCAATCCTCCCTTTCCCCACAGTGCTGCTGGGAACTATTAAACAGCTGCTGCATTTCCCCCTGGAGACTACCGCATTTCATCAGTGGCCAAAGCCATCCCCAATATATCCTCTAACTAACAGAGCTGTAGTTTCCTGGTTTAAACCAAGCTAGGGCTACAAATTCAGCCTGTCAAAGGCTTGTGAGAACTTTGTAGCACTGTGGACAAGAGCAACACCATTGTTTTATTTTATTTTAAAACTTCCTTAGTGGTAGAGGAATATTGAAGGCAGATTATTATTCTAAAAGGTGCTCATGTCACCTGAAGCAGGTGATTGTTCAAAACACCTATCAATCAGATAATGAAACATATTGTATAAACACAGTTCTAAGTATCAGGGACCAAATTATAGAATAGCTTGGGTTGGAAGGGTCTTTAAAGATCACCCAGTTCCAACCCCATTGCTGCGGGCAAGGACACCTCCCACTAAAAAGATTACTCAGAGCCCAGCCTGGCCTTGAACACTGCCAGGGATGGGACAGTCACAGCTTCTCTGGGTAACCTGTGCCAGTGCCTCACCACCCTCACAGTAAAGAATTTCCTCCTGGTATCTAATCTAAACCTACTCTCAGTTTGAAGCCGTCCGCCTTTGTCCTGTCACTACATGCCCTTGTAAATAATCTCTCTCCATCTTTCTTGTAGGCTCTTGTCAAGTACTGAAATGACACAATTAGGTCACCTTGAAGCCTTGTCTTTTCCAGGCTGAACAATCCCAATAAGAGAGGTCCTAATGAAGACAGAGAGTTCCATGTGCCAAATCTAACTTCTCTAACCAAGCTCTTCAGAAATGAGGTATCCCCTTTCTTCCCTCTGCTTAAAAGAGTGAACATTTCCCTCTTCAGCTTGGATCATGTACTTTCAGGTCCAGTAAATTATTATGATAATTGGATTTGACCTTCTGCATAAGAAAGGCAGTAAAACATCAGGAAAGGCGAAACAACTCTGTAAGTGTCTGGGCTGTCATTAACATCCACGGATATCCACTGAACGGCTCCTGAACAGCAATTCAGTTCAAATTGAAGTAGAAAGCTGGAGCTCAGTTCAGCAGCCTGAATGCAGAGGCTGAGTGCTGCTGGAGATGATTCAGTGGGCCTCAGCCACCTGCACCAGGCTGTCTGATACAGTGCAAGGCCTGGGGGAAAACCAGGTTCTTGTCCAGCAGCAGCTGGAGGTCACAGACTGTAGAGAGCCAGCTTGCCCTGCCTGCCTAGCCAAGGCACTCCATGACAAACAGGGCCAGGCACCAATTTGTGGGCAAGTGAATGGAAGCCTTCTTCCCCCCCAGCTAAGCAATATGCTGTTTTAGGCACCTCCCTTCAGCTTTCTACGTGTAAATCTCACGTTCAGACTTAGTCCCATTTAGCTGGGTTCTTAAGTCACACCTCTCACGGCAGCTCTAAGGACGATGCTTAATTCTCTATTTAAATGGGGAAGGACAGCTTTTTTTCCTAAGAAATTCTAACCACAATCCTTTAAAAAAGATCTTAAAAAAAAAAAAAAAAGGTAGAAAATCCCCAAGATGGAGTTTTCTCTCTTTTCTAAAGGCTAAGGTAATCTTCCAGTCATTGGACTCCAGTTGTGTCCCAGTGTGCTAGATTAAAAACCTTATTCTACCACCAATATTCTTCTCATGCTTTTGCATGGGAAGACTGTAAGCAAGTCACCTCCTAACCTTTTTTTTGTTAAGCTAAACAGAGAAGGTCACAGTTTTCAGTTACACTTAGCCTGTAACCTAGAAACCAAATTACCTGCCTAGAAACCTGTCTCAGTTAAGTACTTGAGAGCTATCAAATGAAGAGGCATTATGAAAGTGCTAAGTATTTAAAACTAGGGAAAATTACCTTTTTAGTGACAGGCTGTGACCCACAGCTCTCAGTAGTCTCAGATTATAAGAATGAAGCTGATACACTGAAGTTATTTGCTGCTCTTAAATAAAAACCTGAACATTTCTGGGGTTGTACTGGAACAAGAGACACTCAACCCATAGAATTAAATGCCTGCAGAGATCAGCCCGTCAATTACTTTACCTGTGTCTCTAAGTGAATGTTGCTTAGATTATTTTTATAATACTAACTTTTTTTTTTTTTAAAGCTCTGCAAGGTAAAACACTGATAAGCACTCTGCATGCTCCTCAGAAGAACATAAGCCTCAAAAATGTCAGTGTAGACACAGAAAAGTAAATTATGGAAAGCAGAAAAGGTTCAGACTCACAATCAAGAGTATGTGTGGATGGCAGGCACAAGCTGAGCTCTGCCTGTGCTCTGAAAAACAGGAGTGTTTATCTCTGGCTCCATGTCACAAGCTAGGACATGATGATCTGTGGAGGCATGTTCTCATGACTCCCGGTTGCAGCACTAACAAAAACCTTGCAGCTGCCTACACCATTCTCTAGGTTACCCTGGCACTGTTGCCTGCCCACATGTGCTCTGTGACAGTGAAAAACCTGTAATAATTCCATTAGCTGGGCCCAGAAACGAAAGGTGTTAAACTGCCTCACCTTGCTCTGACTGTGGCCTTTAAGGTGGTCACAGAGCATAACAACAGCTCAGCTCTCACATGTGTTTTTGTTCCATCTCAATAAAATCATCACAGGGGAGCTCAGGTCAGAAGGGACCTCAGGAGCTCACCCAGTCCAGCCCCTGCCTGAAGCAGGTTCAGCTCCAAAACCAAACGGGGGATTTGTGCCTGCCAGGGACCTGACTGGACTGTGCTGCCTTCCAGTTAATCTGGAACATCACTGCTCATCCTGAGTTACAGCCAGCAAGACAAATTATGCTTCTCTGAAACAGGTAAAGCACAGATCTGCTCATTAAGCCCATGGAAGAGAGCCAGGGATAAAATATCAGATGACAGTAATTATTTTTAGGAAGCTGATATAGTTCTCTGAGAATCGGGACACTCTTGCTTTAGCCTATTTGATTTTACTTACAGGAGGGAGTTACCAAGGCTTCAGCCACTCCAAGCAGGATGTACTGAGGAGCTAAGTGGAAGCAAGGCATGGAGGAGACCAGGAGAACCTCCTCGGAGAGTGTCTGCTCCACCTGAGGGAAGCGCTTTCGGTGCATTTCAGAGAAGCCAGCAACCATCACGGAAAGTGCAGCTGACAAGTGACCTACAACTGGGTAAAGAGCACAGAGAGCATTCACCAAGGCTGCGGTTACAGGATAATCATGTGTTTGGAGTGAAGAAAAGTCCTAAGAAATGCAAAAGAACCTTCCTAGCCCCACCTTAAATAATTTTTTCTGAACACCTAAACATGAATTGGGTGCTTGCTATATATATATGGCAAAAGGACACCAGCTCAGCACTGAGACAATTTTAGAGTGCAGAATAAATGAGAGAGGAAAAGCTTTTCTGAAGACCAAAGTAAGAAAGAAGAACTTTTTACTTTCTTTTTGAAGACTGAGGGAGAAAAGGAAGAAGAGAAAGAAAAGGCAAATGTCCTTCCAGGTACCACAAGAGAATGGGTAGGAACAACACTATCAGGCAGCAGGAAATTCTTCCAAAACTCAGATGTATTAAAACTACCCCACACTTCACCCATTGCATAGAGGATACTATTAAAATACTTTATTTTATGTTTCTTGATGTTGACAGTATGAAATGGTTGTATCCTCTCAAAAAAGAAAAACAAAGCAAGCAAAGTTTCCAAGTAAGTCTCTGAACCTGAATTATCTATATTTCTCATGGTCTGAGCCATGATTTTGACTAAATTTCTGATTTGCCAGCATTTCTAAGCCATCATGGGAGGAGAATTTGGTTGCTTTTGACAGTTTTGGCTCAAATGCTTGGGCTATGTTTTTCTCACAAAGCCTTCATGACCGGTAATTGTTGCACTTATTAAACATCAACAGTCAAAAGTTTTGTTTCATATTTATGACATTTACACGCTTTGTCTGTTTTAGTGTCAGGACAGAAGAGGTGAAAAACCCATAAAGCTAAGTGGCCTCAGCCTTGTTATGTTTTTGCAGGCCTCTGTGTTTCTTCTCTCAGCACCAAGCTCTCACACCCTTCCTCTAGCACAGTTTTCCTCTATGTTCACAGCTTTAAATATCCAACCCCCACCGCCCGAGCCTTGGAAGCTGTTTAGGCTCCTCTAGTGCTTAATGAGACTATCAATGAATTATTGCTTGAAAATTGATGACAGGAGGGAATTCAACAGCATTTTCTAGCCAATGCACCTTATCAAAGCCAGGTATAAAGCCCTCAAGGAGTTTCTTGTAGTAGTCCAAACCAAGAGTTCTCCTAGTGAAAAATTATGTTGGTACTAAAGGAACCTCCAGCAGTTCAGTATTCCTAACAGTGCTATACTTGAAGCATTTTCCTTACTAAAAGCCAAGACATTTCAGAAAAAGTAACCTACGAGTGCCCAAAAGTTTCCACTTTTTTTCAAGACTTTATGTGGCAGAGGAAGAAACCAAGAACTTTGGAGATACGGTTTTTGCCTTTACTCTTCTCCCTTCAGTCCTCTTTAAAACAAGTGGCTTGGAGTGACTGTCTGAGGCTTTGGTTTTATAGGAGAACAAGCTGTTTTGGTAACATTTAGGGGTGATTCCGCAACAAGGCTCTTTATGTTATCTAGAGACTAAGGTTGTGTTGGACTTTTGTGGGTCCTGATCTCACAACCTGAGTAATGCAAGTCAAAAGCTTTCCTGTTCAAAGCAGAATGTGTTCAGGGAGAAACAGTCAT
This sequence comes from Lycocorax pyrrhopterus obiensis, assembly GCA_014706295.1. Lineage (NCBI taxonomy): Eukaryota > Metazoa > Chordata > Aves > Passeriformes > Paradisaeidae > Lycocorax > Lycocorax pyrrhopterus. The sequence continues at coordinate 70,806,443 of JACSVZ010000015.1, read as the reverse complement.
CATCAACCTCCAAATCACCTCAAATCAGACTGAGGTCTTGCTTTTGTGTGCTGTACTGAGAGCTGTTCTCCATATCACTCGTGGATGGAGTAAATCCAAGACTAAGACAACATTCCAGTATAAACAGGCATGAAGAACATTACAGAAAGAACTCCTATGCCTTAGGTATTTCATCTAGAGCCTCTTGCCTGTAACTGGACAACTATCCAGGAGACACATGATTTCAGTTCTCTACTGAATCTTCTACATTACTGACCAAATCAAGCAGCATAAAATGTAACAAAACTCAACCAAAACCAAACCTCAACAAAAAAAACCCCCACAAATAAACAACTAGGAAAGCGGAAAAACAAAGTCTATCAAATACTCAAATTTTTCATAAAGAGGTCCAGATACTCAACATATTTGGGACACAATCTAAATTCATGTTAAGATTTTAATGTTTTTTAGGTCATATCTATTTTACGAATAAACCAACAGCTGCAGAGAGAGTAACAGATTACAGTTTTTATGTAGACTCTTAATACAGAGCAATCAGATATTTCAGTTCAACGTTGTCTACGTGGTTCATCCTTGAAAACTGTTACTCTTAACATACTGAAAATTTCCAGAAAACTATTTAAATTTCTTCTTACAAGAGTTGCATTAAAATATAGTTATGGGCTGGCTTAACACCAACTGCCTATTTATACTTCCAATTTTGTTGCTGAAAATAATTGAGAACCTAATTAACTGTTGGCAAAAATATTGGCACTTAGAGGTCTACCATACTTGCAGGTGCAGTCATGTTACTTGGATATCTAAAGCCATTGCCTGTACTCACAGGTATTTTTATGCCTCAGGTAGTTTATCACCCCTAACAGGAGGCTATTTTGATAAATGAACCTATTAAGAATAAACCACTGCATATATTCTACTGCTGTTCAACATAACAGGATAGAACATTAATACTAACTCGAAATTTCCGTGGTTTAAAGGAAAATGATTATCTGAATGTGCTTTTTGTGTTTTAATGCAGATGTTATTTTAAAAACTAGGCTAATTGCAACCTGCTGTGTTATATGCTTCTGGTTTGTATAAAACTTAATAACACTCTTAATTAGGCTAATTTAGTCAGATTAATACCTCTGTGTGTGTCAGTACTCACTGTGCTGCCTGCCATGGGGCACTGAATTAATAGCAGCACACTGAGAAAATAGCGGTTTATAAATATTTTCATCTGAGGTTTGCAATGCAGACTGGAAGATAAAAAATGCAGAAAGTTTAATGAGAGTATCTACAAAAGAGAATAGTTTTAAGTGAATACGGAATGGAAGCTCCTTTTCTGCTGGTACTACATGTAGCTGATATCTGAAGAGTGTTGCAGGGGATCCCTCCAGATCCTAGAACATAAGAGGTTTGGGGGTAGTGAAAAAAACAAATAAATAAAAGAAACCACATCAGTGTCAAGACAAGGCAGCCCAATTCTTATTAAAGTTATCATTGTTTCTAGGCTATGAATTTCTCTGAAACAAGTGTCAATCTACAACAGGGAAGACTTCCTTTTACCACTTCTGTGAGAAAGAGGTAACGCTTCACCTTCGGAGATCCCTTTTTGCCGTGACTGAGTGTACGATGAGGATTTTAATAATGAAAATACTAATCACTTGAACAATTATCTCATATTAGATATTCTAATGAAAACTCTAGTGCTGGGGAGGAAGGCTGTAACCTCTCTAAGCAACCTTCCACCTGTGAAATATTCAGCCTGTTCAATGGGAACAGCAGCCAGTGATACGCACTCATTTGTTTTGAACATTTTTCTGCATGTCTTCTTTTGCTCATCTGTTCTAAAAACACCTATTGCACATACAGAATTAGCCTTGATACTTTTATTTCATTTATGATTCAACTTCAGAGCCTGGAAGAAACTGTAGCAATGGTAATATAATTTCCCTCTTATGAGCTGCAGTCCTAACAACAATGCACTTACAGCATAAAAATCACAGCAAAACAAAGCCTTTACTCAAAACTGAGTTATCTGAATCCAGACTCATCACTTTGAGCAACACATTTCTCCAGTATCAGAGCACAACTAACTGAAGGACTTTTTAATTTCTAGAAAAGTTTTTGATTGTAAATTAACTTTCCAAAAGGTAATGGATAAAGAAACATATTGAAGATAACCAAGTCAAAGTAATTCTCAGGCATAAATAGGTAATACTGCTTCTCTCCAATACCAATTCCTTAGGATGACCCCTAGTGCCTCAAAATTTTTATTGGTCAGGGCAGTCTGTCCTACAAACTCTATGCATTTTTCCTTGTTATCTAGTAAGTGTTTTCAGGACTGTTTTTTTTCAATAATTCCTTTGAAACATATTTACTTCTGAGCATCATCCCAAAACAAGTCCACCTTAACATTTGTATAGTCAGATATAATTGTCTAGGATCATCCATCACACTGAAATTTCTCTTTCAAAACCAGAAGACATTAAAACTGTATAAAAACATGTATTTTATACATACCAATGTAAATTGTTGGAGAGTGTCCATTGTCCTTGCAGCTAAAGAGCCATGAGTTAATGCATTCCAAAATAGGAACAATAATCAGTAGCGGCACGATGCTTATCACGTTCATTGCTGCAACTGGCAAGACAAACCCACTGAAGTGCAAGTTGGAATTCATGGTTTGGAGATAATATCCTGAAGGAATCTGTATTGAAGGATAAAACCACAATCCATGGATAAGATTTTCACTATATTTGGAAACCTCTCCAAGTTTTTCCTTCTGAAGAAGTCACATTAAACCAAATACCTGCTGGCAAAAAAGGAATGATCATTCATGAATGAAGCCTTTCAGACAGTGACAATATTGTTCTCTGCCAGAACATAACATTTCCATTTTATAACATTTTCTTCTACATTTAACAGATTAAGCAACAGTCAATAAGTTTATTTGATCACCCCTAACTAGAGCCATCAGCCAATTTACTAAATGGTTCCACCCCATACTTCAGTCACTTCACCCAGACAGTGTTTAACAGAACAGAATCTGAAAATAGCAAAATGCAGAGTGGTTTTATTTCAGAATTGCAAGGCCCAGAGTGATTTTGGACTTATGATTGCGTGCTCAAGGTAGGAGGCATTCTTAAGACACTCTTGCCAGCACTTTACAAGCTACAGGGAATGAAGATTTGGGTACAGCCTTAGAACCAGCTTAATGCAACTCACAACCAGAGCACCTATAGAGGACTTCTTTTTACTTGGGGGAACGGAAAACCAAAGACAAAAAGAAGCAGATGAGGAACCTCCCAATGGTAGTCAAGAGGGCACACAATTAAGTAGATTTATAAGACTCTCTCACTACAAAAGCAAATAATTCCTCCTGCTTGTGTGAGGCTACACAGAAGAGCTGTTGAGTTTACTAAAAAGTGTAAAATCAAAATCCTGATGGCTTCTACCAACAGATTTACAGATTTTTTTCAGTGTGTTTTTTTGTTTGTTTGTCTGGGTTTTTTTGAGGAAGCTTGATTAACTAATTTCATGTGCAGCAGGGAGCCATAATCCACTTTATTTTACAGGCTGGGAAACTCCAACTCGAGCAAGTCACAGAGCACAGCCATGACAGAACTCAAAGCAGAACTGGATTCTTTACTCTGTATCTGTTTTTACTGAGCTCTGGATTCCTGCAGCATCCTGCACACTCTTCACTATGACCAGTGATTTCAAACCCAGGTAGGATGTTGCTGCTTTATAGCTGTCTGAAAATTAATGTGTAGTTATTAACTGAGCTCGTGTAGGGTTTCTCATCAGTGGTTATAGTCAACCCTACCCACCGGGAGTCTGTTCAGTGCTCAAGAATTACTCAAATGCTAGCTCATAACAAAAATATTTTTCACCTACATTCCACCTCCAAAAAGAAATATAAATTGTAAAAGGGAGAATAAATAGCAACCAAACTATGTATGCTTAGAACTGAGTCAAATTTTGTTGGTTCCTTTTTTCCAATGCCTATTGCAAATACGAATTGACTTCTTAATAGGAATTAAAATACCATCAACATGAATCACAGGCACTGAAATCTTTAAACTTAATAATATGAAGAAAATACTATTAATCTTTACAAAAAAGATACTGATCTATCTCTTAGTTTGAGAAAGGGCCTTAAACTTATTGGAAATTCTGCCAAAGGATTAATTTCTTTCAGCAGTGGAAAGACATCTATATTTTCTAGATAAATACTTTATAATAAACTTGATAAATTATAGTAACTGTTTAATTTTCATCTGGTCACTAATGCATTACCTTGGTCATGCATGTGTGTTTGTTGGTTTGGAATGTGGTTTTTTTGTTTGTTTTTTTGTGCTTTTGGGGGGAGGGGAGGAACTGGGGAGGGAAGAGGAGAAAGAATGAGGCAGATGGATGGGAACATAGAAGGATGGCAAGAGGAAGTGTCAGTGAAGCAGTGTGTGCCATGTATTTGTAAGAATTTCCTTAAGCAGCATTTTAACACCAATGACTAAGAGTGCATTTCTGAGCCAGCTCATAAACTTGTTATTCCAGTTGCCAAAGGGTAAGCTACCTCCAACTCCTGCTTAGCCTGGTTCATCCAGACAGAAAGGAATCTGAAGGAATCATGTCAGCTTAAGGAGCTTCTTGACACATTTACATTTATATCACACGCACACACACAAAGTGAAAAGAACCACAGAGCCTGACAGAGGGGCTGTGAAAGGATTGCTGCTTTCCACAAATGGAAACCCACCCACTTCCACTGTAGGTACAACAGCCACACAGTCCTGTCAAAACAGTAGGAGAAACATGCAATCAAAACAGCAAATAAAGATTTTCTACCTCTCCCCAAAAGTGATGGAACACTTAGGAAACTGGAAAATTACATTCTTCAGGGATGCTGAGCCTGAGTCTCAGTGTTGATAACTGACACGGCAGCGTGAGGAGCACAGGACTCTCAAACAAGATGGTTCAGCCAGTAAAAAGGTTCCAAGAAAGGAGTAACAAGCACACACAAGCTTCTTAATGAGTCTTGACCAAGTCAACGAGTCTTGACCAAGTCAATTTTCATTATTTGAGGAGATCAGAGGCTATAGCAAGGTATATTCTTAGGCAATTCAAACTACTCTGCAAGGTTGCTCAGCTGGCAAAGCAAGAGTTAGGAAAAAACTACACCTAGAGACAGGGTATTAAACAACGTGTCACGGTCTATTGTGAGGTCTTGGTTTAAAACCTGTGTACCCACCTGCATAATGCATGTTCTGTACAGAATCTGGAAAGTAAACAACGGGAAGAGTCTGGTGAGTGACTTTGTGCCTTCCACCTGAGTCTCGCTGTACTGACCACCGTGGTTTTCCTTGGCGTGGTCCAGCCAGTTGCTCACGCCTGTGCTAAAGTAGCGGTACCGCACACAGCACGTTCTCAGGGCGCTAAAAATGACCCCAAAAGTCGTCAGCAGGGAACTGTCTGCAAACAATCAGAGGCATTAGACATTGGTATGTTTTTGCCTGCTGCCAAAATTAACAAGCCAGGACAAAACACTTTGGGAGGGAAAATATACGCACCTTTATGTGTTTTTAGGGATGGGAAAGGTAATAACAGCCTGGATTTGTTTAAAAACACTTTTTTCAAACCCAGTTGGTTCACAACCTAATTGTTACAAAAGCAATCCTGTCCAACAGCCAGAGAGAAGAGTGCCTTTTATTACCAGTTATTTAACACAACACAATGTGTTTCTCTGGTTGAGCATGTAAACTGTTAATGTCCTTTGTTTTTTCTTTCCATTTATTGAATGTATTGTATGCTGAAGTCCAGTGGCAAGGGAAGAGCAGCAGCGAAGTGAAAGGGAAAAAGAGTTTAAAAAACAGTTGATGACTTAAGAGAATTTTCATGGATGAATTTCAAAGCCAGTATTATCATCTTTTTATCTCAGGTTTATAATTATTATCTCAGGTCTTCCAAGTAGGATGCAGGACAGAAGAGGAGTTTCCAGTCTCCTACTTGGCATTTTAAAACTTGTTCACCGGGCTCAGGAATTGCTAACTTGGTTCTCAGAAGAAACAGAACTAGAATGAGCACAAAACTGTGAGCAACAGGCTTGGGAATGCAGGTTCATTTACCTTTGGCAAATTGCTATCTGTGCAAATAGGGGTTATGGCACTTCTGAGCTTTTCTGAGCGCTGAAGCACTACACTAAGTTGGGTATCTATAAACAAATACTTCCCAAAAATCAAGGTGAACTAAGATTGCAGAACAAAAATGTCTCCCTACTATCTCTGATGTGGAAATTATTTTCTAGAAATATCCATTGACACCTACCGGAAGCATTTGCTCTAAAGTACTAAGTAAAGGCATTTTATCAGACAAACTATTTAAAACTCCCTGGCTATGTAGTATTAACCTGCAGACTGTTGCCACTATGGAATAAAATCTGAGACAGTATATCAAAACCTGAAAACACAGAGCTGGTAGAGTTTTTTATTGTTCTGTAGGACTGTACTAGGCAACTACTCTCACCACTCATTGTAAGTGATATTTAAGTTTCAGACCTAGAAAATTTTAAGACCAAGTCTTAAGAAAAAAAGTGCAGAATTCCAGAGCGACCTGACTAAGAAGCCAACCAGAATACAAGTGGGACTTGGGGCTCTTCTCAAAGCAGAGTTAGTTTCAGAAGTAAATACAAGGTAACAGAATATTTGGTATCAGCTCAATTCACTAGCAGAGCTTGTAATGAAATAGTTTAGGTTAGAGAAATGTTATTTTGCTTTGCCCTACATTAGAGATTGGACATTCACAAAAAGGGAATAAGAAGCAGTAATGTGGAGTTACTGCTCTGCAAGGGTTTGAACCCAGTCAGGTTTGAAATCAGAAGATGCACGGAGTGGGCCCACGACAAGCCCAGCAGAGAGCTCACAAAAGCAGCAGCATGGCTGTGCCCTGGCTCATCTGACCTGGTCTCAAAGATGGTCACGGCCATCTCCTTTCCTTTGGAATGTAAGAGGTTGGGCAGACAAAAGGTTGAACCAAACGTGACAAAATCAATTCCACCAGCAGCAGGCATAGTACACCTCTTCCCGCACAGGAAAAGGCTGTGACAGGTGCCCTGACATGACAGAAAACATGTATGAGTTTACCAGACACTGCTTCCCACTTTTACAGCCTACCCACAGTCTCCAGGTTTGTCTTTGCAGAGGATATAATTTCTCACATGCGGATTTTGGAGGGCTAAAACCCAAGGGTCTCCAACCAAACAGGGCAGAGTTATGGAAGAAACAGTTCAGATATGAAAATTGATTTCTTCTGTGAAAGCAATCTCTAAAGATATTTCCTAAGACAGAGTTGCCCCTTACCTGTTTTGGGTTTGTAAATCATTTCACCCCGAACCATGTGAATTGTGATCATAGCCATAAGCCCAGACACAAATGGGATGAGAAAGCCAAGGTTCCTGGCCACAGACTGCTGGATGTAAGAAATGCTGACAAAGACAACTGCTGAATTCAAGTTAACCAGCCAATGAAACCTGGTACACAGAGACAAGAGAGAGAAAAGTGGAGAGGCTGAGTAATATAAAAGCCTTTACAGAAGATTAAAACATCCAATTAAAGGCATGGTTAAGTATAGTAATCATGGACAGCATCAGTAGCATGCACATATTAACACAGCAATTAAAACAGATTTTCACTCAAATGTCTCAGCTCCAAGAGGTATATGATTAAAGCAAGTGTACTAAGGCAGTAGAGCTGAACAAATTATCAGTCTAGTACTGGAAATATTCTTGTGGGTGACATTAATTAAATACACCAACATTTACCATTTACACATTTAATATCTGGCAACAAGTTTTGTGTATGAAATATCATCAAATCATATGTTTCAAGCTTAAGAGAGAAATGTCTTAATGCCACCACCCCTTCCTTAAGAAATATTAAATGTTAAAAAATGTAAGAAATATTAAAATTTGATTTATCAGTTATTAGTTGCAAGGCTCAGCTTGAATTTTTGTTGGCTTCTGGAATATCTTGATAAGGAGGTGCCCCAAAACAATTTTCTCTGAGACTGTAATTGGTAGTAGAGGTGCTTCCCAAGTAAGTCCTGAGCCCCTCCTAATCACAGAAGATACTCAAAGGATAAATCCCACACCCTTGGAAGCAGATGGCATACCACTAGTGATAGGTCCACTGCAGTTTGGAACCCCTGAAAATAGCACAATTATTGAGCAGTACTGTCCCAGTGTGTCAAAGATTACAGCTTGTAAGCAACTGCAAGAAGAAAATCCTTTGCCTTTGCTGGAGCCACAGCAAAATGGTTTCATTTAAAGGTGAAATACACACCAAAACATAATTTTACAGCTTAATACATATTACTGGAAGAAGCAAAACTCCTTTTCTAGTTCAGTGCCACTTCTGCCTCATGCATGCTGTTTGAACTTGAGTATTTGGGCTAACGAATCTAGAAATATCTTCAGTGACAAGAGATTTGGAATTATGTTACTCAGTGATGATACAGTTGGAGGGGTTTTGTACATAAAAATATTGACCCGTTCCACTAAAGCTGTTAAAAAAATACGACTACATGATTCTTTTAACTAGAACTTGTGTAGAAGTTTTGAATCAATTCTTAAGTGACAATTTTTAAGTTAGAAACTTCAATGGCTGTTTTCCAAACTTTCCAAGGAAGTGTGCCTGAGCTACCTGAAGTCCTGACATCCTTCATGGCTCTGTGAGTGTTCGACTAGAGATAGGAGCATCCAAAGAAAACCTTGGAGTACAGCAGAGCACTTTCATTTTTCGCTGCTGGGTAACAACGTACTTTAAGACTGAAATGTAAAGTTCCTGTCCTCTTACAAAAATGAGGAGAAAAAAACCCCAACTGATGTGTTTAGCAATCCCAATAGCCAAAAGAGGAAAGATGAAATAACCTCAATACACATATGAGAATTCTGGGCTGTGCTCATATCGTACCTACAGCAGCAGATCAGTATTTGGGCCTTTATTACATAAAGAGTCTCAGAGCTCACACGAGGGCATAGCAGATTTAGTTAGATACATCAAACTGAATATCCTGTCCAGCTTTGCAGGGAAGAGCTCCTTCCTGAAGCTTCAGCGCTCTGAGGTCTCTTCACAATGAGAGCCAAAAGCCAACTTGAGAGGTTCATTTCAAGAATGCAGTCCAGATACAAACTTAAAAGCTACTCTGCCAAGCCTACATAAACCTAATAACTTTCTTAAATCATTTTACAGAAATGTATTTGTTGTGAAAACTTTAAAGAAGCGACATCCAGGTGATTCTTGTTGAAAAGTTTTATGTTTATACATCTTTGTAAGGAGGAGGTAAATTTTTTCAGAATGACTATGGAGTTCTCTGCAAAAACAAAGTGGGGGAGAAAACCCCAAAGAAGTAGAAAAAGCCTTTAAAAAAAATCAAAGCAAAGTGTATTGAGGAAAATGGCAGAAATTGATCTGCAATATATGGAAACAGAAAAGAGAGTGAGGGTGGAAAACATCATTGGTTCCAGAGTTCTCTGCAGTTTTTTGCAGCAAGTCTGTAGGACGAGATACAGCCCTGCTAACTCTCACCCCTGATCCAGATTGTACCCTTTGCTCTCATTCCCTGCCCCAACAGACAGGATGTATCTTTCCTGCTGCAAAATAGTACCAGTCCATAGCCTTAACCTTGGAAAGGCAGAAGGCCCTGGAAAAATTTAATCCAACTGAATCCAAGTCCCCTCTTCACTTAAAATTGGTATATTCTGTTTATTTACAAGGTCAGAGCCATAGTACATAGTGCAGGTTAGGACCAAGCCCTAAGATGTGCAAAGCAATCTTCTTGAAGGATTGAATCAGAAAACAGGTAATTACCAGGACTTTTAGCCCAATCTTTAATTCAGTAATTCTGATTGTTTAAACAGAACTTGGCTAAGACCAGACTCAAACTCATCAAGAGTATGCCATCTCATTTTATATCATTTTAAAATTCAATCCCACGACAAACACCCAACAAGAGAGACCAGGCTACTGAGAAAAAGTGATTATTTTCTGAGGGGTTTAATGAGTTTAAAAATGCTTAGAATGAACCCCCCCGTTTTTCTAAATTTTGAGATTGCATTCCAACAATTCCTCCTTGGGTGCCAGTGCAAAAATTAAATTTTTTTGAATCGCACATGTGCTTTTCTTGATATTTCCAAAGCTCCAAGAACTGACCCATTTGGATTCCCCCAAGGAACTTTTTATTCATATTACATCTCCTTTGTAATCAACACTGAGAAATGTCACTTTGATTAAACACAATTCTGAATGGCTAAGACCACTGTACAATAAACTCTCCAGAGCTATCTTTCAGAACAACTGATTGCTCTCCAGTCTTAATTCCCCAGAGTCTTATTTAATCAAAATGATGTTGCTAATTAAGGATTAAAACTCAGAATAGAGTAAAAAGGAAGGATTTTTTTTTCTCTTCTCTCCTATGGGCAGGTCAAGGAGGCAGAATCTGCTCTAAGGAACTAAACATCTCATCCACCTTTGGTAAAGCTACATTATTCACTCAAGTTTGGATTTAATTCAAAACTCTTTGGTATTAACATAATTGGAGGAAAAAAGAATAGCCAGGAAAGCCATCCCCAAAGGAGGAGAGATCTGATTCACCAAGATCTTCATTGATTCTTCAGCATTGCATTGTTAATATGCAAATGTGCTCAGTTTTTATTTTAATAACTGTGCGTGTAAAGGAGAGAAAAGGGGGCAGTTTAGGGCTTTCTTTCACCCTGCCTTGAAGCAGGAATATGGAGATTCCCACTGCAACTTCCTCACTGCACAGTTTAACCAGAAAATATATCACTCTGTATAGGGCTACAGAAGGGGCAAATGACAGCAAACAAATCATCAAAAATTACCTCCCTGATGCATGGAGGAAGAAATAGTGCATACAAGAAAAAAAAAAAAAAAGAAATCCAAACCCTGATTTTTAAGAAGCATTTTAAGAGCAATTTTTCCTAAAGAATGGACAAAAAATTCAACCAAAATACAAATGCTAAGTGGTTCATCAGATGCCAGAGCTTCCCCATCAACAAAGCTGAAACAATACAGCAGATCCCCACCACTGAGCTTAATTTGAGACCACTCACAATCCTGACTTCCAGCAAACAAGCAGTCTGTTGCTGCCTGTCACTGCTAAAAATTTACCCTCACGTAAATCCCAATATATCATTGAATTTTGCCACTGTTAGGGAGCAACAGCAAAATATCCTAAAGGCGTAACCTTGTTAAAGGCAGGAAACCAAATGGAAAATGTTGTTCCAACAGCAAACACATTGGTAAATCTTTTGAGTATTTGGGCAAATTGTTTAATCCTGAATACTCTGACTGAATAGTTCTGTAGGAGGCCAAAATAGATTATCATCTACTAGCAAAAGGAAAAAGTCAGGAAAAGTTTTAACTGAACCTCTTGGAAACTCTTCCAAAATCTAAAAGTTGTGCAGTTAAAACCACAAAACCCACCATCCACAGGACCTGTGAATTTCAAGGCAACGCTCTATCATTCCCAACAGATATTTAGCCAACATTAAGTTACCAACCAGTTGAAAAATGAAAGCAGTTCCTTTGGCCCACAGTCCTCGAGGCTGTACGCGCTCAGTGGACACACTATAGCTCTTATTCCTCCTATTCCCAGGCTGGCTGTGAGGAGGGCAAAGTAGAACACGATTTTCTGCTCCCTTTTGGGTAGAGTGTGAAGAATATGTCGCCTGTCGATGTGAACGTCTTCAAAGGGGAATGACACCACAGGTAATAGTGCCGTGCCTGGAATGGAAAGAAAATTGTCATTTGAAAGGAATTAGAATCAGATGAATAAGACATTTTTTAGAGTGGGTATGTTGAAAAGACAGATGGGAAATCAAAGATGCACAACAGAAAAGTGCAATGAGGGAGAGGCATGATTCTGTAGAGAGGCAGAAACTTTTTGGATGTTGCTATGTAAAGTAAGGCAATACCACTAGGGACCTCCAAGAAACCAAATTTCCTCTGAAATGCTTATAAGGATTCAGGTTCTTCTATCAACTGAACCACCAATTAACCAAATTGGAATTAGCAAAACAAACCCCCACAAAACATCTCACAGTGGAGTGCAGTTTTTTTTGCATCATCTAAAACCTCAGAATTGTAATAGGAACCATAATTAAGAAATACATTCTCAAAACTTTTGTGGAAAATTTCCTTTTTACTTTTTTCTGCAGCAACTTCACAGAAAATATGATTTTCAGAAAATTTAACTATAGAAGCACTGCCACGAATTGCATTTGCCACTTCTAGTCTTCAAAGCAAGTCTCACAGATTTAATCAGCTACAGATTTTTCAAGTTTTAATGGACGCTAAGCTTAAAATATATTGATGTGTCAACAACACCAACATCAACCACTGCTATGACTGTGCATCAAATTTTAATACTTCAGGAATGTTCAATGATTTATCACCAAAGGAAGAAATGGTCTTGTTAAAACAATACCCAAATGCATCACAGTGTGTTTGTGTCTCCAGTCTTCTACTTTCAGAAATGCACTGAAAGGACAAGTGGAAGAAAGAAATTTAAACCAGAATACCAGGGGAAAAACAGTGGAACACAACAGCAAACATTTTTCCAGACTGCTTGAAGAATGGTTTTGCAATCAGCTCAAGAACCTTTCAGGAATGACTCTGATTTTTTTTTACTTACTTTGTTGCGTATCTAAATAACAACGTGGCCAGCTATTGTAGAAATCAGACTTGCTCAACAATTGGTTCAAGAAAGAAATATTTTTATCAGCTTGGTTTAATTTGACAGAGTAACCACCAGATGCACTAAATGCTGCAGAACAGGTGCATTTTGTTTGAGCAGTGGTTTTTTTGTAAAAGGTGTTCAGAATAATACCCAGGGAAGATTCAGAATGTGCCAACAGAAGGCAGGCCCTCAGTGCAGGTATTAGGATACTTAAGACAAACTTTGTTTATAGTGGTGTGTTCTTAAATACTTTTCCTCTTGTCCAAATAAAAAAGTCCTGTATCTTTACATACAATCTTACTCCTAACATCAGGGAAGCAGCTCCTAAATTCTCTCTCTGACTGAAGCCTTGCATTTGTGCAAAACACTTGCTAAAGGGACCAGTTTTAAGAGTTGAGCATCCACGCTCTCAACAGCTGACCCACTTCAGAGGAGTCAAATTTGTGCACCAGCTACACAAGGTGCGCACACAGACGTTGCTTTGTCTTCTTGAAAGCATTGCCTCAGAAAACTACAAAGGTGAAAACACTGCAGTGCATTTTGCAGCAGAGGAGCTAAGTAATTAGGTGTTAGAGAAGGCTGGGGAAAACAGTGAGATGCCAAACACAACGCTCAAGAGCGCGTTTCTGCAGGAGAATCAGTAAAACCTGGCATAGCCACCAGGGTGTCACCCACCTAGGAAGTGCAGGAACATGCAGATGCACACCAGCTTGATCCTCCCCACAAGGTACTCGGCGAGCCAGCCCACCAGCACCGGTGTCAGCGTGGAGGTGCCCACAAAGCACATGTTGACCATCGCTGCCTGGTAGCTGCGGTAGCCGAGCTTGGCGGTGCAGAAGAGGATCATGTTGCACACGATGCCGAAGAACGTGAATCGCTCGCACAGCTCCACCAGCAGCACACAAACAGCCTCTTGCAGCTTCTTCTCAGGTTGGGGCAGTCTTCCAGCATGGTTGTTTCCCCCAGGTAGGGGTTGTTGCTCCTTGTCAGCCATGTGGCTCAAAAATCCCTTGTCCTGCATATCTCTGCTGTCTGCATCAGGCATGCTTGTCTTTTTTTTTTATTTGGAGTATGACTGAGTAGATCAGCTTAAGTTACAGGTATACTTCTGTGCTCCTCCACTGTCATCAGCAAACTGGTAAGACTCTCGCTTTGAATTCCACACTTTGCTACTACAATTCCTTAGGGCACCTGTCACTTTTGAGATATTACGTATAGGATCAAAGAGTATTAAAAAAAACCAAAACACCCAAACAAAAAAAATCAAAGAACTATATGAACATTTCAGCTTCTGAATTTAGCAACACTAGGAAGTTAAGTAGTTTATTTAATTAGTTCATTTGGGGGTGAACAAGATTTTTTTCCCCAGAATTATATTACCTATTAAATTATGTGAATCCAATACTGTATGCTAAACTCAACCTGTATGTTAAAGATAAAGGTTTAAACACACATGAAAGCTAACATTTTCAGCAGAATCCAAATAACAGATTGAGAAAATAATTTGGTTAAAATAATCCAATACTTTAATTAGGCAACAAGTGAAAAACAGCAAGTAGATAAAGACAGGGATTTTTTTTAAGGTTAACACTATCCAATCATTGTGATATTTCTTTCTATTTCTGGTTGAAATTCAGATAAAGGTAATTATAAAAATAAGTAATGCTACTAGGTTTAAGCTAGAAGAACAGCTTTTAAAAGAAAGTAAGTTGAATTTATTATCAAAAGAAAAAAGAGCAATCTAGAAGCAGCCTAACCCACAACTGTTCCTCTAGGCAGATTCTGCCCTGTAGCTACAATGCATCAGAAGGGGCAGGGGCACAGGCAACGTTCTCTCATATCAAACAAAAGCTATTACAGCCTTGAAAGGGAATTAGGAAGAGCCAAACTCACAGCTCTTTATAATGTTCCTGCTGCTTTATCCACAGCGAAGTTTGCTGATTTCCCAGGTCAGTTTCTCCATTTTGGGGAGCTCATTAAGATCACTAACACCTGTTCAAAATGCTTCCACCTACAAATGGAAGCATCCCACATCTACCTTGTGGAAGTGTGAAGGCACACACATGTTCCAAGGAAGTGGAAAACCAGGTCAGCTGCTCTAAACAGAGCTCTCAGTGTTTCTGATGGCATTTTTTGAGATACAGGTTTTGCTGTTTGCTTCTGTCTCTCCTTACAACTACCTGAATTTGGCCTCTTCAGATCTGTTTAGAATATGAAGGCTACTACATCACAAAGCAGAAGCACAAGAGTGTATAACTAGTAGGGATAAAGATTCCAAGATTACCCAAAAAAAACCCCAAAACTAACTGTGATTCAAATACAAAGCCTAGAAACTCTGCAGCTTAAATCTAAGCAGCAATAGGCTGCTTCCTAAAATTAAATGTATTTTTTAATCTATTACAAGTCTAAAGCAAGAATTCAGACAGCAAAAACCTCTTCATTTTCAGAGACATTCTAGTGGGGATGATAACAGCTATGACTGGTAACATGTCAAGAACTACTTCTGTCTTCTGATCCATGATAGCTAAAATGATCTTCCTTTGGACAAACCAACCAGAGAAATCAAGAGTATAACTCAGCTTAGTTTCTTCATCAAAGCCTAAAGAAGCCAAGCTCAACTCAAAACAGGACAAAGAGAAATATCTTAACTCAGAGATGCACATATCTTCTGTTGCATGAAGCTACTTTTACCTAACTGTTCATAAAGAAAATGATTTTTCCTTTTTTTTTATTTTTTCCTTTTTTAAGCAAACACCACCGATTTTTAACATCAGATAGAAAACGTGAGGACAAATAAACTCTTTCTCCAATAGACACTTGAATGTAAAATAGCTTGTTTTCATTTAAAGTGCCAAGTTTACCTGTTCTCATGGGTGCCAGCAGCTCACAGTGAACCATGCAATGGGAACAAGCACAGAGAGCAGGGCTCCTAGCTGGGATGGCTCCTCTTAGCCCCCATGTGGTTTCATTTACCCAAATTTGGGGTTATAAGCTGGGACAAGGGAATAATTGACTGAGCCTTATAAATGCCGTAGAAAGCAGGAAGTGGGTGATTTTCATGATTACTTTTGAATTGCCTTTGCCTGTGATTAATAAGGGTGTGGTGGTGACAGCCACAGATCAATCAGTATGTGAGTTAACATGCTCAAGGTTAAGAAAATATGCAGCTTCATATGACAACAGGATCTTTATTGGTTTACTTTTTTAATCACTTCTGCAGCAACTGTAGGTGGTCATTCTATTCACTTGACATGGTTTTTAGTGAATTCTAGTTGAATCACATGTCATTCAGTTGGCTTATTCTTACACAAGGTGATAGAACTGCATAAAGCCTGATGAAAAACCTCAATTATTTGCATTAACATATGCAGAGCTCTGTATATACCAAAGCTCCTAGAAACTGGACACATAAATTAACTGCTGTTTCAAAATCCAGCCCTTCTGGCAGTACTTCTGTCTGCCAGTAAGGAGATTTTGCATGTTTTTTAAACACATCTTCTCTAAAGATCTGAAAATGTGGCAGTCAAACCCTGGAGAGAGGGTTACAAAAATACTTGTTCTCACATGACAGTGTCAGCCCACTAGAGGTCTGGCTGTTAAGGAGCTGCTATTTGGTGCCCTACCACCCAAGGCTAGAGGTTACTTCTTCTCATACTAGAACCTATACATGAGCATCAGGCAAGTGAATTAAGCTGGACAGGTTGGAACTGAAATTTTCTCCTAATTTTCTCTGACAAGGGATAGTTGTCAGTGTTTTTAGTGCAGAGGTAATTTATTGAAATTAAAGAGGCAGAACTTCAGTGCCCAGCACAACTGTTCCTCTGGCTAAAGGGTAGCAGTGGCTTTAGAACTCTGTTTTTTGCTCTAGAAAGGTCAGTGTCTCTAATGTTATAGTAAATTTAATTCAGCTTTACTCTTACTCTTTTAAAGAGCATGTGAGAGGTGTTACCCTTTATCATAGCAGTGGCTGTGGCTCCTGCTAAATATCTGGGATGGAAACATAATTGATATGGACATGGCTGGCAATGCAACACAAGAATTTTGACACTTGTAAATAAAAAAATTAGGAGGGTCAAATCTTTCTAGGTAGCCCTAGGATTCACATTAACCTGTATGGGTTGAGAAGTTGGCTCAATGATCACTGACTTGAGGACTGGAATTTAAAAGATAGAAGAAATGCAGAGCAAAAGGTTAATAGTTAAAAAAAAATAATAAAAATTTAGCTTCTAGGATGAACTTTGTCTTTTTCTATTAGCTTTCTTATTCTTTTTTTCTTGTCCCTTTTTTTTTTTTCATCTTTAGGTGTCACATTGGACAATGTGTTAATTCCTACGTCCTATATCCTATTTCACGGGTGAATAATGAAAATTCTATTTAAAATGTTACCTCAGACAACCACCTTAGTGTTTTCTACACTGCCTGTCACTGTGGTCTCAGAGTACTCTGGCCTGAAACAGAGCTGTGACAGAATACAGCAGCACTTCTTTAGGAGTCCCAGCATTTCAAACCCATATCTGATGTTTGTGAGAAACTTCATCAGCATCAGTAAAAATGCTGCCTAGTATTTGTCTGGCTACATACCAGAAGAATAAATACATGCAAAACCGAAAGTGCTTTGTGAAGCCTGTAAAAGGTCAATTAAGAAAGTGAAATGTAGTCATCATGAGTTTGAGAAATCCAATTTGTGAAATCTGTTATGTTAGCAAATGTACTAAAATAAAATTGTTTTCTATTTTATAAAGATCTCTCAAATGTTTTAAAAGGACACTGTGAAGGCTGAAAAATAGCATCTATGAAATAACCAGTTCTTAAAATTACTGATTATATGAGAAATTCTCTGAGAAGCTCTGGAAATATGGTACCACATCAACTTTGAATAATTTTATTCTCCCTTTGGTATTTTTGCAGAAGTGTCAACACTTTAGCCAGATGTTAACTGGTAACCTGACCCATTTCTGCCTTGCTGCAGGATGGATGTTATGTCTGTCTTGTTCCATGGCCACTTTTGTGTGTGAAAGTGCAAGACCAAGGTGAGACTTTAAATTTAGGGAAAAGCTGTATTTTAAGAATTATATTTGTTTTTTCCTGATATACTAATAATCAAAAATAATGTGGAAAAGCCATTGTCTTCACTCTGCTGAAATGCAGCATACCAAGAAAGAGAATTAAATCCCTCTCCCAAGAATGCCCCAGAGGTCCTGGTGGAGAGTGCAGATAGGACCTCTCTGCTAGAAGCTTTATTTTCTCTGCTTGTCCTCCAAAAGCCTGTCTTCTCCCTGAATCCTACTTTTCCCCCAGTGTAATTTTTTTTCCTTGCTCTTACTTAAGCAGAGAGTGTGGCAAAAGCACAGAACTGACACCAAGCAAGAATTCCATAGCCTTTTCCATGGTACCTAAAGCAGTGCAAGGATGTACAAGATGTGAACGTAGTGGAAGGGCCATGAAGATGCTGAGGGGGACTGAAGCATCCCTCGTATGACCAGAGGCTGAGACAGCACTCAGCACCAGAAGCTGAGTGCACTGCTCAGCCTGGAGAA
The DNA here is from genome assembly GCA_014706295.1 of Lycocorax pyrrhopterus obiensis. Classification (NCBI taxonomy): domain Eukaryota; kingdom Metazoa; phylum Chordata; class Aves; order Passeriformes; family Paradisaeidae; genus Lycocorax; species Lycocorax pyrrhopterus. The sequence continues at coordinate 70,788,168 of JACSVZ010000015.1, read as the reverse complement.
GAGAAGGCTCAGAGGGCTCTTATTAATGTACAAAAATACTTGAAGGGACAAAGAGGACAGAGACAGGCTCCCTTCAGTGGTGCCCAGTGACAGGACAAGAGGCAACGGGCACAAAATGAAACAAAGGGAAGTCAGTTTGGGAATAATTGAAAACTTGTGAGGTTGTCAAATACTGAAAGAGGTTGCTCAGAGAGGATGGAGTGGAATCTTCATTCCTGAAGATACCAAAAACCTGACTGGAGGCAGTGCTGAGCAACCTGCTACAAGTGACTCTGCTCTGAGCAGGTGGGGTAGACAATGGCCAGAGGCGCCTTGCAACCTCAACCATTCTGTGATGCTGAGCAGCAACACTAAATACTTTGGCAAAGCAAAATCTAAGGAAGATGATAGAAGAAAATGTTTCTTGCCCAGTTACTGGGCATGACCTCTCTGAGGGAGAAATTTACTTTACACTCTATGAGTGCTAATTTATTTTGATAATTTTTTTTCAGGGAGATGGTTTTAAAATTGCTGATCCTCAAACCTTTACTATAAATGAGAATTATTTTGGCATGATTACCCTGTTCCTTCAAACCGCACATGTTTTATTTTGGGGATTTTGTTTAAACATATATAATTATCTATGCTAAGCAGTTTATCATATGTTCTAAGGCTTTTGTCTTTATTGCACCTAGCTGACGGTTTTATAATTCAGGAGTAATTGAATTGCAATTATTTTTCATGATGCATGGTGAGGTTTTATATCATGTTGTTGGCAGATATTCTTTATGGTGTCGTTTGGTCTAATGGGAAAATTAGAAGTAGCTCTATCATATAGAAAGATGGCTTTTTTGTGTCATGTTATAGTTTGTAGATGGCACCCAGGATATTTTCTTTTGACATATAGATTTTTAGGTAGAGGCTGAAATGAGATTCTAAAGCAGAGTTCACAGTTGAGACAATATTATCTGTACATCCAAGATGATTTCAACTATTCTCCCATAGTGACAGTTCATTTATATTCAAGTCCATTTAGTAGACTGTGGTTAGTATTCTAAAATACATATATAAGTACTACGTGGTGGCAGAGTTTCTGCTCTAAATTCATCCCTGATCCAACATAACTGGTTTCAGAGAAGCCGGGAAAAGGTGTCAGCATCTTTTTTAGAAGCAAATATTCATCAGAGCAGGGGATTGACAGCAGATCTCCCACCTCACTGAGGAGCCTTCCAACCACTGGTGTGCCCAGACAGTCTTTTAATCTCTGCTGCTGGAGCTTTACACTGTGTAAAGCTTTGTGAGCTGCACGGGAGCTGACTTTGTAACCTAGAGATTAGGGCTCCTCTCCTGGAATTTGGGAAGAGTCAGATTCAAGGCTCCATGTCAATGAATAGCTAATTATGTCTACAAAGAGATAGTCTTCACCAGACAGGAGAGAGAAAGCTCCGTCTGAGAAAAGTACAGTTTTGGCCCAAGAGTGGTTGAAAATGAGAGCTGAATGCTGGACCCAGCAGAGAATCCTTTTCCAAAGGGAAAAGTATTACTTCAAAGTTTTCGGTTTCATCCACAAAATAATATCTGGAATCTCACAAATTTGCATGAGGTGTGTCAAAGGTCATATGAACCCCAGACTGTCTGCCCATGTAAAATTCTCATACACGGATGATCACATAAAAGTTGATGGCAGGAAGTTTCAGGCAGTCATCTTGAAACCTTTTTTATTTCTCTTATCCGTTCATACACATTTCTGCCTTGTAAGCTGGTACAGGAAGTAGTGTAACGTAATTTTATTTATTCATCTGTAAACTTGAACATCCACAAGCTGAGAACTGTGTGAGTCACTACAGACCCTGTCTAGAGTGCCTTGTGTGGCTTGATTAAGGGAGAAACTGGCAGAATTTAAAATGCTTCTCTTGTAATGCCCAATATTTTCTCACTAAAACTGATGTTTAATCGAGTTTTTGGTCTCCATGAAAGGTGTCAGCATGGTCAGCAGGTTAAGGGAGGTGATCCTTCCACTCAGCACTGATGAGGAGATGTCTGGAGCACCAGGTACAATGTCCTCTATTGTCAGCAATTTGCCTAAAATGAGCGAAACTGAAGTTACACTCCTAATCTGGGGGTAAGTGCAGTAGAACTGTTTCAAAATTAGCTTCAACTGAAATACACTGGATTAACTTTTTCAACTCCATTTACTGTTAAACCTGACTGGTTCTGACCGAAGCAGATGACAGAGGGCTCACATAATCCTTTCCACTGCTGAAATAGGTGGGTGCTGGGATGTCTTCAGCCACAGAGGTTTATGAAGGAAGGGGAGGTTTTCCCATGCCTCAAATGCTGATAACAACACATCATGTAACTTTATAGCTGGCTGTACCTCGGGGCCTCCACTGTTTGATGATGTGAGTACACTTTTTCCTGACTACATATGGCTCTTTAAAGACATCACTGAATTTTCCAAAGTGCGGTTGCTCCCACTGAGATTGCAGTCTGTGAGATCTGAATTTGTATTTGGAAATGCTGTTTTCAATTTCCACTTAAAAATCACGCTACAGCCATCAGTGCCTCTTGCACCTGCTATTCGGTGCTCACATAGAATATTTGCCATGTTCAATACAAGAGATGTCTGCGACATCTGCCCAGCCAGTTTTGAAAGCATGGAAGCAATTTAAGGGAAAAAAAAAACTAGAGTAATTATTATTAACATTGTTTATATTTGATACAACTTTAGGAGTTATTGGTTTTTAAACACTGGACTTTAAATTTTAGTTTAAGTGCTGGTGTGTGAATTTCAGGATAGAAATACAATTGTTTACATGGAATAAACTGAGTTTTAAAAAAATCCTCCTCCATTTTGAGACATGCAATATGCTACATTTTGAAAAATTCATTTTTTTTTAGAGAGGTGCACCTGAATGTGTGATTCCAAAACAATATAATCAGACCAAATAGCTTTATCAAAGATAGCAATTCAAAGCTTTTAGTGCAAATGCATCACAAATGCTCGCACTTAGAAATTCTCTTTCTAAGGTCGTGTTTACAGACTCTGCCACAATAAAAGAACAAAAATATCTTTGATGATTTAGCAGAGAAAAGGGTGGTACTGAAAAAGACATGAGAAAGAATGGGATGCAAGACACTATTGAAAAATAATTGATACTGTTGCAGGAAGACAGCCTAAACTCAAAAAAGAAAGACAGAAAGGGAATAATAGTGAAATAAATTTGGTATTAGGTGCTCACATTTTACAGTTAGATACATAAGTGTTTGTACATCAGTAGTTTTGTCACATTCATAATGCACATTGACCTAAACTCACATCTGAGTTTCTCAGCTTTTCTCCCTCTTGCTTTCTCCTTGACAGACGTTTTGAAGATCTTAGATATGAGATCTCTTAGCGAGACGAACATCGAGTAATCATATTTGTGGCCGAAGAGATGAAGGGGGGGAATGCAAACCAGGTTTTGGCTATCACACTAGGATCTGACAGGAAAAGATAAACACAAGGGCACCCTAATTTCCTCCCCCAGCTCCCCTGGCTGAGCTAGAATGGTGAAGGAGAAGCCCGTGTGCCGAGTGATGCATGAGGAGACCACACGGGCTGCAGTGTTTAACAGTGATGCAGCCATGTCACCAGAATGTTTGCCTTTCTCCATGGGTAACAGTGGGCATCAATTTCAGAGGGAAGACCTCAAGCTGTGACAGAAAAAAAGTTTGGCAAGTGTTTCAAGGGATGAGGGAGACACCTTTGGTTTCAGTGTCTTTCCATAATTTTAAGTTCCCATTCCATGGAAGACCTGTAATGAGTTTACGTCTCTCAGATTACCACACCACACTACCTGAAAATAAACACTGAATTCAGATCAGTTCTTACATTTGCTTATGGATGATAGAGCACACAAATTGGTCTGGCTCCTTCCAAGAGAAAAGAATCACGCTTCCTGCTAAAAAAAATGGCAGGGTGATGTTTAATATGATTGCAACTAACTGTTAAAATCCAGGGAGCTGACAGAAGAAAAAAAACCAGCAGAGTTATATTGTCCCACTGCAGAGATGTTACATTTATAAGATAATCTCCAGCACAGTGCTCGTAGCTCATGTTTGTTCACATACTTCAGAGGAATGTTTCCTAATCATCCAGAGAAGTTTACAGGGCTGTGTTGAGTTAACACCAGTGGAAATCAGGTCAGCAAGCAAGAGATCCATCATGAAACAGCTGTATAGCACCTGTGTGTGCTGTGCGAGTGGCTGCTGCTCCCAGTTTGGTGAAGAAATCACAACAGGTATTTTTCACAGTGAAGGATTTTGGCAGTCACACAAGCACACTTTCATGGGGTTGTAAAATCCTGATGGAGCTCTAAAATCCTGAGCAGACCTAAGCCTGAATTGGAATTTTTAAAATTCTTTCCTCTCATGGTCTGTAGTGTTTCACCTCTGGATTTTGCAGGTGGGATGGACAGCGTTTGTCCTTCTCTGCTAGACAAAAAGGAAAAATTCTACCAGAGTAGGTAGAATTTCAAGTCTTTGGCATTGAACAAGGGAAAGAATTAGGTTTCAAAATATGTGCATGACAGTAACCATTAATATATTTGCTGTGATATGCAGTAATGTGTTTAAAATGCATCTTATCAGTGCACCAACTGTTTTTCAAGTTATTTGCGAATTTTCACTGTGAATGTGTATCCAGAGGCTCAACCTGATAGTCTTGAAGAGCGTCAATTTTCACAGGATGTCTCTAACCAGTCACTTCTGAAAACATTGTCTGTTGCTAATTAAGTCTGGCACGTTTCTGTCAGATAGGCAAGGAATGTTATTTGCCACGCTGGAGATGGGTCAGTTATGGTGCAGAGAAACTGTGGCTCCCTTGCAAATTAACAGCAGAGCCAAAAATAGAAATGAAGAATCCCAAATAAGATCAGAGGAAAAACTAAGATCCTAAATAATGACTTCACTTACAAAAGGATAAATCAAAGCCACTACAAAATTTTACATGGGAGAGGAAAAAACAAAAGAAGCCTTTTCAAAATATTCAACAGTGTGGCAATCAGACCATGCTTTATGTGTGGGGCACACCATTTAAAGCCTTTCTGTCATGATACTGAACATTATGCTGGTATTTGTCTTGCTGGGAGAATAACCCACAGAATCCACAGAAATTTTCCAGGCTGATATTCTCCAAATTGCTCTTCCTGGCAAAGAGGCAATTAACTTAAGTGAATCTGATTTTTTGAAATCAGATGTTAAAATAAACTTTACCCAGCTGCAATTCCTTATTGGAAACCCTTTGCAAGAACAGTTTTTCACTGCTTGTTTGAAATCAGAAAACAAATACTATACACCAAGTATTGCAAGATATTTGGCAATTTTTTACCATGGCCCAAACTTCAGTTCTCAGGAGTGACTTCATAGTGACAATGTGATTTCTGACAGAAAACATAGAATGGTCTTAATTCTGCACATGAGTTGGATGCTAAGATATCCTTCTGTGTTCAGTGATAAGGCTGCTGATGCTACTACCACAAGCCTTGTATTCTTCCTGTCTTGGTGAAATGTTTTTGCCACACTCTTGTCATTGTTAATGATATCTAACATGGACTATAATGTGCTACCATGATCCCTGGCCACACGAAAATGTAGTTTATACCTGAAGCTGCCCACAATCTTTCTAATTTAGACTTTATCTACACTCAGGACCTCTCCCAGCATAACATTTTGGTTGCCTTTTTTTTTTCTTTTAGATGTAAATGTAACATCAATGAAAAGCTTCAGTGTGCATTACAGCACAAAATCACCCTGCTCCCCTCGCTATACAGGGACAAGTGCATGACAGAATGGTGTTTTACAGGGCTGTAACAACAGCCAATGGGCTGTAGCACTTTAATTACAGCGGTATATTTAAAGTGGCACGAATTTGGAGCACAGACAAAGCCTTATTTACCACTTGAGGTATAACAGCTGCATAAAAAATTATACTCCATAGATAAATCACCCTGTGACGGTGGCAAAATACTGCATTTAACATCTCTCTGTGCCAGTAGGAGTCTCAGCAAAGCTTCAGACACCTGCTAATGGAAAAATAGAGAGGCTGCTTATTTTTATTACCTTCAAAGGTTTTGTGATACTAAGCTTTGGATGTATCAGGAATTACTGATTTCATTCCCCCTGTGGAAATTCAAACTTTGCTGAAAAAGAAAGAAATAACTCCCAGTGATTTCCTGATTTTCTTAACAAGCTGTGATACTGAGCTTTTGTATTCCCTAGCCCAAATCTGTGCTGACCATATCTCAGGAGACATTAATGAGGGGAAAAATATTGAGCCGCATTGTCCCTACTCAATGTGCACTTTTTGCCACAGAGAAACAGAGTAGTTGTCCCTGAGTCTCAGGTAGGTCCCTCATGCAGTCAGGTTCCCAAAGCAAATACAAACTTCCCAATGGTGTGGTAGTGTCTATCATTTGGGAACAGCTGGTGTATGAGAAGATCTCTTAATTTTCCTTGGTTTTTTTCTTCTTTTTCAAAAATTCAAAGGGGATTTTGGGGTTTCCTGGAGATTCATTTTTCTTTTATCTACCATCTGTCCCACCAGTTAAACAGAGAAAGCTTAAGAAAATACTGCCCAAGCATGTTTTTGTTATTTTGAAAGCAGTTTAGACTATATTCTGTTTTTCACAACAGAAAAGTGAGCTGAAATCCTGTGGCACATTGGAAAGCACAGCTGCACTTCCTCTTTTTTAACTCCTTGTGTCTTCAGGCTATTCAGTACCTTTTTTTAGTGTACAGGTTGCACCTAGAAAGAGAAATAAGGGGATCAAATTAACATTGCTGCTAGTCATGGAAGTTCAGCATGGCAGGACTCCAGAGCATGCAAGTGCATGGCAGTGGCACCTGTTCCTTCCGGCTGTGAACATTTCTGTACAGCTCATTTCAACTTTACCAAACCAGCAGAAGGAATTTGTTTTGATTTCTGATGCATTCAATATTGCTTCTTCCAGGTCATAATCATTCCACTGATGTCCCACTGAAAAGTTCCAGGTTTCCACTCAGCAGGTGTTTGCCACGTGCCTGTTGTCCCCTTCCCCACCTGGCTGGGGATGGCTGGGCCACCGAGGAAAAGACCAACAAGGAAATTTTGAATCCCACAAGTCACCATCACCTCATTTCCAGCCAGGCAGTGTGCCCCAAAGCTGGTACAACAAGGGAGCTTCCTACTAATTACAAGGTTTCAAGGTGAGATATGTCTTCAGGAAGTAAGGCTAATAAACAGAATTTGAGTGGTTTTAGGGCTTTGTTAAAGTTTTAGTTCACTTTCCATTTTTACTCAGCCGATTCTTTCTACTTCAGCTGATAGCAAGGATGTAGTGCAACTCTAGCCTTGAGACAGAAAGGTACTGACTAGAAAGTGAAAAGCTATCAGCCTCAGCAAGTCTGCAGACATTATGGTTCACTGCCTAAATTGCATTCATACAGCTCTCATCATAAGAAATATGCTGGGTAAGTTCAGGGGCAGGTTAACCTGCCATTGATGTATAAACTTTCTAATTAGTTGTTGTTGCTGGTTTTGTTTTGCATGTAAGAGTTTCTAGAAAAGGGTTTGATTTTATTTTTAAAGCAGTTCTGAAGTAAGCTAGATATCAATGAAAGCTGTCAAATTGATGCTTTATTATTTTTTTCTTATTTTTCTCTTTTTAACAGAATGAGAAGAAATAAGTTCTGCAATAAATCGTTGTTTGGTGTTTTTAAATGCTGGTCAGGACAAGTCTCCTCCAGCAGTTTAAATTCCTGTAGCGCATTCAGCCTTGTGCCTGTTGGCCACAGTTGCCAACCAAGGGTTATTTACTGAGTGCCAGTTGTGACAGGACATTTTGCAACGCTGAAGGACCAAAGGGCACAGCACAACTTGCTGTGAGAAAAATGCCTCATCTTAATCGGGGAGCTTGTGAAGGAAAAAAAAACCCAGCCACCAAAAAACAACTGGTATTGAGGACCTTCTGCCTGATAAAGACTGAAAAATATTTTAAACCTCATTAGAAAAGTAAAATTTGCCTATTTCTCCTGTTTCATACACTGTGCAGGAAAGGAACACATATGCTGTCACATTCACATTTTACGGGCTCTTTTTTTCCCCCAAACCTTCGTACCTCAGATTTGAACTTTAAACTTGTGACAGTGTTATGTTCATTAGAATAAAAATCACTTGCTATTTCCATTGCAAAGCTCCCCCCCAGAGGTTATCTTAGCTGTTTTATAAATCATATCAGGAGGAAAGCTGGCATAAAGGTTGACAGCTCACTCTAGATAATCACTTCCCCTTCTCTTAAGTGACTTTAAGCAGAAAGGAGCATGTAGCTTGCCAGTTCAGTTTTTAGTGGTCAAGCATCCACATCTAACCACCACCAACACACTGACTAAATTACGTTGTAAGTATTTTACTGAAATGCAGGAAAATCACAATCCTGCTCAGGAGAAAGAATCTCAAACATTCATCAGCTATCAAGCTGTATTTTCTCTGTCCTTCCAGGGCAGAGCTCATTACATGGAGCAGCATGAATGCCAAAGCCCTTTGACACAGGGTCCTTGAAGGGAACCTGGGCTTCAGATTACTGTTGATTTATCAGCTTCCTCAAGAGCTGGACTGATTAGACTAATGGCCTATAGGGGATATGATTTCAGCATTAAAGTCCTGTATTGTGGAGGCAGACAAATGAAGCAAGTTAGATGTTGTAGTAAACAGAATCTACAACTCAGGGGAACAACCCATTAAGTAGAAACTTAAAGGGAATAAACACACACCAAAAGAATCCTGGGTTTAGGAGGAAAGGTCAGTTTATGTATTATAATTTCTCTACATAAACCAATAAAACAAAATCCTAATCCTCTCTCAGAGAGATTGAACCAATCTGGAAATGGTACCAAATCTTCCCAGGCTGAGTCAGAAGAGAAAAAAAATCAAGAAAACTATCCCTTTAACACATGGCTTCCCCATGACCTGATTACAGGCATTTTGCAATCAGCAGGGACCTTCCACTGTTTCTGCTGGACTTTGGAGGCAGTGTGCTTGGAAGAGAAAAGGTTAACTCCAGCAGGTAAAGTGTGTGTGGGGAGGCACAGGAAGCAGATGGAAAGCCTTCCTTGGAAGTTGGTTGTGATAGAAGCAAATATTAAGGAAGGAAAGAACTGAGAATATTAGCCTGAAACATAAGTATGATTCAACTGCTAATCACTCCATCTATCCCTGAAATGGTTGTCTCTTAGTTAAATAAGGATAATAAGACTGTCCTTTCTAAAACGGATAATCCTGAAAGTGTGTATCAGTAACAAAGATATAGGGAGCTTATTTTCTCACTGTCTCATAACACAGAATCAGAAGACAAATTCAGCTCAGTGCCATTAGGAAGAATAAAATCCAACCCTGAAAAAACAATACTTTTTTACTCAGCTTATAATTGGACTTTGACATTAATTTCTCTTGGAAGCCAAGAACTTGACAAGGTACAAAAAGGGACTGGATATTTATGCAGACAATGAAAATTATCTATAGAATTATTAATTTTGAGGAACAAATGTTAGGAAAAGATATTAAATTATATGCTTCACATATTTGGCAACTATTTTAAACTGAGCATCTTAAACTGACAAAGAGTAGTTAATTTGGTTGCTCCCCCCACTAAATAGTTAACTGTAGTGTTGTGGAAATAAAGGAACTTCTGAAAGTAGAACAAAATCTGAATCTTTGGCAATAACTTGCACGAAATACTTCCAGTTAAGAGATGTTACACAAAGCACTACACATGGCAGCTGTTACTGGTTCTCAGTCTTCCCGTACTTTTATGAGGCTGATCTCAGCTTGTACAACACCTCCAGGAACCAGATGAACCTAATATCTAGCACACCCTGGTAGCTTCAGAACTTGGCAGCGTCTTTACAATGATGAAAGTTATTATCTGTAAGTATTATACAGTTGTTTACACACACGAATCTTAAAAAGGTGAAGGAGTACATGAGACACCACCCAGCAAAGTGAGTCAGAGTTGAAGGCGTGTTTGCGAGTAGGTGGGAGGACACTGAACATCTTTCATTACCAGATTCTTGCTACACGGTACTGGGTCTTCATTTTTCAGACCTGTCAGGTTCCCTCAGGTCCACACGAAGGAGATGTTGTAAAATGCAGAGATTCCTAGTCTGGTGCAAAACCACTGAGTAATGATTACCTGATTTTCTGACATGGGAATTGTCCTCAGCCATAGCAGAGCTGGGTGTGCACTGGCTGTTAAGCAGATATTGTGCCTTGTCACTGGCTTGTCACCTGTCACTGGCTTCAATGACCAGAAACAGAACTGGGAGGCAACTACAAAGTCAATATTGTGTTTGCTCTAAAGGAAACAAAGAGGTGGGGAAACTCAGAACCAAAATCTCTGCATTGTGTCTTCCAGCTGTCTTCATGCTTAGTGAATGCAAATATTTGGGAATGAAACATGGGAACCGTTAAAAAAGAGGCAATGATTGAGGGAAGAAGGACCATGTTTGACTTCTAGTGAAACCACCTTTAGAAGAAAAGTAGTTAGAACTAGCTTAATTTTTCATGTAGCCATTAACTTCTTTAATGACAATCTGCTGGAACAAAGATGCAGCTATTCCAGAGCCTGGGTGAGCGCTGTTACTGCATTTAAAACCGAAGCGTGCTTTTAACTTTGCAGCTTGTGATGAAAGCAAGTTGTTGCATCAGTGGGAGTTCCTGGCAATACTCAGTTTCCCAGAGAAGAGCTTGCCTTGGGTAATCTCACGGAAAAAGGAACAGTGCAATGTGGCTGGGTGCCAAGGTCAGTGACAAGCTTAGGACACAAAATAAGAATCAACTGGGTCCATTTTCCCCAGGAGCACTAGGGACATAAAGCGTCTTTCAAGAAGCCAGAATACTCTTCTCCCCCTGGGAAACCAGTTTTGCCCTGTTTTGCTGCTTGTTTTAGCTTTGGTTAGAGATGTGAGAAGGCATGGAGTGGTGCTCACTCCTCCTATGCAGTTTCTAATGGCAGAGTTTCATTTCACCATGTGGGACAGAGAGACTGTTCATGGGTGCTGGTAATTGCCTGGGGCAAGAAATGCCCAGGAAGCAGCCAGTTGTGTGTGCATGTGTCCATTTCAACAAGAATTAAACATCAGTGCATCAAGAAGGCCGTTCCCAAATTGCCTTTGACCTGGACTCTGGAGATATTCTTATAAAGATGTAATTTCTGCAGAATGCTTTCTGAAAGCACCAACGTGTGCTGCGGGATGAAGATATTGCCTGGTTTACTCCAGACTCACCTTAACCTTGCCCCAGTTTTACACAGTCCTTTTGCATTTTGTTGTCAGAGATGCTAAGCCATTAGTGTGACTACCCTGTTGTACTAACCTGAAATTATTAAATTAAATGTTTATGAATTTGGCTGTATTTCCTTGCTTCTTGAATGTGGACAGTTCAATACAATTTCTAACCTGCACATGCTTGCAGCCTGGGGGCCGTGAGTCATGTTTGCTTTAAAAGAGGCAGCACTCACAGACTGTCACTCACCTGGGTTATTAGAAACAGAGCACTTTAAGAATTACTCTGCCACCTCCTCGCCTCTAAATATAGCTGGTGCGCGTGGGTCTTAAGCGATTTAGCTAGTCTGAGAAAAGGTCTCATTCCAAATAATCAATTAAAAATCCATCATTTTAAGAACTATGTGGGCCTCAGGCCAAATGCATCTTGGATGTAATACCTTTGACTGTTTAATGCTGATATTAATTATTTGTATTACAGCTGCAGATCCTAACTCAGAATGAAATTTCTCTGCGCTACCCAGTAGCAAGTCCTGTTCCAAAGAGTGCACTATTTAAGTAGGCATGATGGACAAAGAGCAGCAGCAGAAAATCATCATTATTCCCTGCTTCATGGATGGGAAACTGAAAGACAGATTCAATGACCTACCAAGGGTCACATAGGAAAAGGAGTAATTCATAAATCCCACTACAAGGTCTTAAACCATGAGATTTCCTCTCATTCTTTAATCAATAATAAAACACCACAGATGTCTAAGAATCTAATATCTGCAAAACTGCTCCAAGGTCTGTAGGCATGATACAATTAATTTCCATTAAGAGCAATGTGATGCGAGGGCACTATGTACTGACCAGAAAAGTAGGCTTTGCAGGCTTTGCAGGTTTTAAGTACTGTTTTAATAGACAATATAAAAATCAGGGATAGTCTAATTAAAACAAAAATATGGGGAAACAGTTGCCAAACCTGTGACCCAAGCTGAAACCAAAGGAATGGATTCAGGAAGTAAACCAAGGTTTAAAAAAAAATCAGGTCTAGAAAAAGCAAAGTCTGTAAGTTAAAATATTTATAATAGATTTTCCCTTTTTGAATGAGGGTTATGTTTCTCAGTGTTATGTGTGTTGTTGTTTGACCTTTAGGGCTATACTCAGCCACATTTTTTAACTCCCTCCTCTCCTGCTAGCACAAAGGATTACCAAGAGAAATTCTCAGAGATGCACCTGCCTGAGGGACTTGGATTTCAGGAAGAACATTGAGTATCAAAGAACTTGCAACACGATCACAAGCATCAGCAAAGCTGAGTTGCATAAGACAACACCTGCAGGTTACAAGGAAGAAGTTGAGCACTGTGGGAAAAGTTACCTCACTCAGCCCCCGTAAGACCAACACAGGGAGCTTCCACAAATACCTCAGCTCCTTCTATCCAAATCCCTCTGCAGTTTCTTTCATGTTTTTACACAAATGTAACAGGAATCCTCACTAGGTTGTGCAGTACATTATCAGGCCTCAGAGGTAGAACTTTTGAATCTTCCCGTCACCATCTCTTATTGTTCGTTAAACGAGTAGAAAAAATAAAATTAAAAAATTATTACTGCTTCAATAAGCCTGAATGTTGCAGTGAGTTATGGTCATGTCTAAATTTTTGTGCGATATACACATTACTGACATTAATGCACTTGCACAGTTAAGCATATATATCCATTTTTAGGTGTTGTGACAGGTGTGACTTTTATTTTGTGTGTTTGAAGCGTGTAGCTAAACTGGAACCTGTACTGCTCCAGTTAAAACATCAAACAACAGTACTCATATTAATTTTAATAAAGCGTGCTACCCTCTAGAGCATTGATTCCACCAAAAAAGTAGAGAAATTAAACTTGTTTCTTCACAACCTGCCTTAAACCTCCAACATTCCCAATACGTTAATCAAACTGACAAAACATTAAGAAAACCTTTGGCTAGTACATTTTAACCGCCATTCTGAAGAAATGTAGAAATTCTGGTTTAATCATGCATTCTGTAGAAAGACATTACAATACAACACAACACAATACAAAACAATACAATACAACACAATACAATGCAATACAATAAAATACAATACAATTTTCCTTTCTTCCAGTGCTACACAATGAACTTTGATACCCTAAGCAATTTGCACAGGGAGCCGCCCACTATTCTTTGTTAAAACTATTGCACAAAAGTGCAGAAGTGAAAAATTGAGTTCACTGTTTTATCAGAGGTGCCAAATTTACTGGCTGGCATGGACTGACTAGATGGAGACTTTGGCCCATCAGTGTTTATTCTGATAAGTTATCTCCAGCTGTTGTAGGGTAAAGTTCTTAGAAAACAGATGCTGTTGCTGTTGCTTTCTGCACTTGTGAGAGGTGAGCTGCAGATAGGCCCTGCTCATTCAACATCCCCTCGGAATCCTCTTCATCAACAGGAAAATTCAGGTTCAAAGGAGGTGCCACTACTTGTGACTTTTTCAAAAGCATGAAAATGAGTGAATCTTTGTGTGCCACTTAACCTGAGTGTGAGCCATATCCCAAAAATTAGGAAAAAAAACCTGTTGGGTTCTATAGGACTTGGATTGGTTCTATTGCAGTAGAAGCAAATAAACTACATTTATTTCTGCAAGAACAGTAGTCAAAAAACTTGAATTCAAGTCAATATAGCTCATTAAGCAATAGCTATATTTTAGATGTTTCTGAACACATTATAAAAGGTCATGAAACTTTTTAGGTGGCTTGTTTATTCAATAAAATTTAGTGAAGGAAGGAAACTTGCACTGCTCCTCATGGAACTAATGGAATGTCCACAGAGTTTAACAGCACCTTTTGTGGAAGGCCAGTAGCAGAAAGACTGCATTCAGGCAAATCAGGCCACTCTAATATGCCCCTGACCTCCCTTATGTAGCATTAATATCAATTTATCTGCCTTGTCAAGGGAAGAGTAGAGGGAATACTGAGTGGCAAGAATGAGTGATAAGAGTCCCTGAATTGGTTTCAAAAGTAGAGGGGGCACAATTTCAGAGAGGCTTTTCAGAGGCTGAAAATGAGATGGTGCACCTGAAATTTCAGAATTAAATTACTGAAGCAACTTCATGAGAGTTTTAAAGAAAACCTGAATGAAATGTATTGGTGAACATGTATAAAATCTAAGAATACGGGCTAGAATTTGCCCTTGGCTTGGAAGGTTATGCAGGGCAGCTAAAGGGGTTCACTCAGGCTCCTGAGCAGCTCTTTGCTTTGGCTGCTCTAGACTGGGAAGGCAATGAAGTGTCTGAGTGTATCACACAGCGCAATGTTAACAGCTGGAAAAAAATGATAAAAGGGCGGAAAAACCCTACACCTCCAAACCAAGGATAATGACTTAACTCTGTGAAAAGTTAATTAAGTACATTATGAAGTCAAGGGGCAAATCCTGCAGTCTTGCCCAGGAGGAGCAGTCAGCTCCAGCGCAAGGAAAAGACAGAACTTGGCTTCCATCCTTCATCTGAAGCTTCCTCCTCAAAAGGCTTCTCTCATCTCTTCTTGTAGATCATTCAGGTCATCATTGAGGTAGGAGTCCATGTCTTGATCTGCATATTCTGGGAAACTTTTGCCAGGGCAGCATGACATGGACTGGGAGTAGGTGGCATGTCAGGGATCTTTGCTTTGATCTTTTCTTAGGATACAGTCCAGCACATTTCTCCAACTCTCTTCAACCTGTAATCCCATGAAAATCCTTTACTCTGCTTCACAAGGAAGAAATTTTTCTTGTACAAAGACAGTTAATGCTACCATTGGAGGCCAACATTGCCTTTTGCAAATAGGCACCTGTGTGGAAATTAGGATAGGGTGAAAAACATCAAGAGGTCAATTCCAAATGGTCTTGGTGCAGCTACCAGGGTGGGAAGCCAATCTTCCACAGAAAGAAGAAAAATCCTGCTGTTCCTAAAGTGGGAAGACGCTCACTTTTCTTTTAGGAACCCTTTCTCATTCTCTCTTGCTGAACAGCTCCTACACTCATTCTATACATATGTATATACTGATGATTCACTAGAGCTACTGTCAAAGACACATTTTCCCCTCAGCTTCAGTACACCCAAATATATAGTAAAATGCCTTCTCCAATAGGAAAGTGGCTCATTCCTGCTGGAAGAAGGCAAGGTTACTGCTTTGCCATCCCTCCCATGTAAGGAGGCACAGACACGACTTTTCACGGCTCAGAAAAGCATTGTTCTACTCCATGAGGAAGTGACCTGCCCCAGATCTGTAACACCTCACATTGCGATGACTTCTCTCCCACTCGTGAATTCAACACTCCTTGTCATAGTCCTGGGAATAGAAAAGGGGTGGATTCAAGGTCTTTCCCTTCTGCATGGTAGAAAGAAGCTCTGTTCCTCCTGCTCACCTTCACCCCAGGCACGGCTGGTGGATGCCTTCCCTCCAGAAGGGCACAAGGAAGTATTTCAGAGCTCCTGTGTGCAGTGCAGACAGGTAAGAAAAACCTGGCCTAAATGTGAAAAGACAGATTATAGCGAAGGAAAAACAACAACCCAACAAAAACTTGCACAGCTCCCAGAATTATGTTGTTGAGGACGCTATTTGTCATCTGCTGTATAATGGGGCATACATTTTGAAACAGGCTGGCAATTCCATTTCATTCACTCTTCTCTTTCCTATTCCACAAGTGTCATTGAAGGTAAGCAGCAAAGTCACCCTCTTCATGAATTTCTCAAACTGAAATGCTCTCCTGAGGATTGTTATCCTGCTGCTATGTGATCTAGGCTGGAAGGCTGCATGTACCAAATTAGAGAGAACTCTATGAATCAAAGCTGAGAGACTCGGTACTGAGATACATAATGAGCACAAGAGCACATGAGGCCCAGTCCTGCTCCCACAGAAATGAGCAGCAAGGGTCTGATTCTGATTTTGCTGATCCAGCTATAAATCAAGAGCAACTTCTATGAAGCTCACATGAGTAAAAAGTGAACAAGCAGTCTTTCAGCCACTAAATTCCCAACATATCACACACTGTATTTTGTACAAAACATTGTCCCAGCTTGACTTTGCCTGCATGGCCATCCTGGGACAAAATGGCGAGGATATATTCAAAGTGTGTCTTAAGAGAAAAGCAGTTAGGATACAGCAGAGCAGGGGGTTAGCAGAGCCCATTGAGCCCCCACCAACTGCCCAGGTGAATTAAAAAGAAACAGGGAGCCTCTCAAGAGTCTAAACTAAGCAAGCGTACTTCTCTTCCCCTGCTGTCCTGTCAGATCCTCTTGAGTCCTGTGCTGGAGCCAGGATTTGATGTCCACATACCTATTAAGAGATTCCATAAAATTTTGTGTGTTTATGAGCACTCTTTATTCAAGCAAAATTGACAGTGCTGCTGAAAATCATTTTGTATTTTGAGACTTAAAACAACTGAGATCATCAAGCTAAGCCACAATATGTTATATCAGCCAAAAGATTTTCACCAGGACTAGTTAGAATTGCAATGGCAAGGAAATTATTTAGTTTTAGCAGAGTGTAACAGAGAAAGACTGGTTATAGTGACTTGGAGGGGAAAAAGATATAAATGGTATTTTTGGTGAGGCATGGTATTCATCAGAATGGCAAGGCTGAGCCTTTGAGAAAGAAAATTGCCCATGTTTACCAGAGGAATGTAAGATTTTGTGATGTTCTTCATAAACAGGATTGCAAAAAAGGCAGATCATCACTACTGGAGAGAATAATTGCATCTTATCATCTTTTTATCTTTTTAATGAGAATTGCATGGCAAAGAACCGTACACTGGGTCACAACACTGCCCAAGAGGATTTGTGTTTGAGTAGTGACTCTGTATGTATTTGTAGCCTATTATTACCAGGCATTATATGGACCACTAAATGAAAAATGGTCCCTGTCCCAATTAACTTTTAAATCAATTACACAAATCCTTTTTTCTACAAGCTAAAAGATGGAGTAAGGTGCAGACTTTTGTCTTGCTCCTGTGGCTTGTTTGTTTTTATTTCCCATCCCAGGGCTTTAGGGAGTGTGTTTCTGCTAAGTATTTCTGCAGCTGTTCAAAAGCAATCTTATTGCACAATACAGTATCTGAATAATTGTCTCGGGTGACTATTAAAGTCTACTGCTGCCCCATAAAAGCACGAGGAGTAATCTTGCACCACAGCAGAAAATATCCAAGGGCCAACCCTGCGGAGTGTCATTTCTGTTAGGAGAGAACTACTGCAACTGAGTGGAGATTCAGGAAGGCAGAAAAAGAGCAGGGACGGCTCTGGACTTTAAATTGCTTCTTTTCTTGCCGACTAAGCAAAGCTGCTGATTGTTAAGTATTGAATTGTCTGTACTCATCCCCGGCCAGCTGAAGTCAATGGACAGGCATGGAGGAGGACTTTAACCTGTTACACATGGAATGTTTGTCTTCTCCTTTGCCTCTGTCTCTTCTTACAGCCTTTTATACTCTGCACTAAAGGAACACCTTTAAAGCCTAATGTATGGTAATACAGTTTAATTGTTGGGCTGTTGGGGATAAAATGTGCTGGTTCCAAGTAATTTTGCTGACTCTAAACTTGGCTCTGTATAGAGAGCTGGAGGAGGGGAGATTGCTAATAAAAATAGCTGTGCTACCTGCAAAGCTCTGCGTACTGCAAAGGTACTGTTGGAGTAGGCCCTATAATTGCAGATAATCAATTTTTTAAAACAGTGATGTTTGCCTCACACTGACTACACAGCCTGCCTCTTAACCCTTACGTAGGAACAACTCACACACAGAGGTAACTCCCAGACAAGCACTCTCCAGGCACTCTTTTCTAACTTAGCAAAACCTACTCACTTTGCATTCATTACACAACTCCTTTCAATCTGTGAGTTGGACACAGCTGAATGGGAAGTTCTCCTGTTCTTTTGCTGAAGGCAGAAGTCTCCTGTCTTCCTTTCCTGCAGGATGAAAACAGATGCCCCGAATCCGGGAGCCCTGTTTCTTCTCCCCACATGCTCTGATGTAGAACGTCCACTGAATCGCACGCACGGCCCACCAGATAGTGATACCTGCCTGTTGGAAGGACAAGTGATTACTACTGATCAACATTTTGCTTACGCTGAATGTTTAATTCTTTCAGATGGTTACTCCCCAAAAGTAACCACCTGGGCAATAGTACCCCTCTTCTTCCCTGCTTTCAGCTCTCACAATCGTCACCAAAATGCCAGGCAGAAGCTGCTCTATTAGCTAAACATGGTTCACATCCCATCAGTGATATATATATACACACAAATAAAGTGTTAAGAAACTCCAATTTTAGATGACTAATAATGTGCACTAGGACCCTTTAGCCTATTGACATTCAACTGTGATATGAATCCAGTCAAGGTTAACAGATACCAAAGTTTCAGACCATCCAGGGGTAGCATAGAACCCTCACGAGAAAACGAGCTTGCTTCAATCCACAGGGCCAAACTCTTTCACTGCCTTACATAAATACTTACATCTATACAAGTAGTACAATGTATGATCTGGGAGAGTTTCAAAAATCAACTTTATCACTTTACCAATTTATCCATAGACATATAAGGTCTGTCTGTTTACAGGTATTTCCAATAACGGTAAAGCTTTTGCTTGTTCACTCAGAGAAATATCTTGTCTGCAGAGATAAGTTGGTAACTTCTTACTAGATACTTTTTATCATCTCAGTAGCTCACTCAAGCCTTCTGAGTGCAGTTGGAGCGTCACTGTGGCAAGAAATCTTCCAGTCTGGTCTCCATCTTGTAATTTCCTTGTGTCTCTGGAGCAGAGAAGTAGTACAACAACAAGTAAAACCCACTGGACTCTTATATAAATGATCAAAACCTCAATGTCTTAAAAATCATTTTGCTCTCTACATACACTCTTGTCAGTTCAATCTGTGAAGTGAAATTCAAAAAGCATTCTGCTTTTACAGTGAATACTTTCTCCTTCTGCTACTTCAGTGTTATTTTAAAGGATCAGATTATGTTCTGTGAGCTGTATGTAATAATGTTTAACAAATAACTCTCTCATTGGATTAGTTTAAAAGAAAGTTACTGTGGTGGCTGAAAATCCTGCTTTATGGGCACATATCTATGGATGCTGAAAAAGCTCCAGCAGAGAATTTCTTCAGCTCTCTGCAGCATTTTTCTGAGAGTTCTGTCTTTCCCATGCAAGTAACTCAAAACAATGTTACAGTTTTGTAAACTTCTTGCAGCTGCAGGTTCTTCTGCAGAACTGTTATGGTTCTAACTAGAAAAACATTCAGAGATGGGTGTCTTAGAACTTGACCAATCCCCTTAAGGGGTGGATGGCAAAAAACCAATTACCTTATGCCATTTAACACACTTTGTGAACTAACATATAAAAGCCTTCTGAGAGTTCATTAAAGCGCTTCCATTATCCCTGAGCCTGGACTTCTTGTTGTTTCTCTACTCGTCCGTGGGGAAAACAGTGACACATATCCACTCTCTCATGTCCTTTAATGATAGTTATATCTTGCTTTCCTAATAAAAGCAACTGTACAGCTCAAATAGCATCACAAAACCTGAGTGAAGCTTTCCCCTTTGGTTCAGCACAGGGCTCTAAACACCTCACCACACATGCGTTACTGCCAGCTGCAAAGGTGGTTCTGTGCTGCAGACCTATTTTCAGAAGCAAGATGGCTCTTGCAGTATTCTTATGCAGTGAAAGAGGAATCCAGGCAAAAAAAAGGTCCATATAGAGACCTACTAAAAAGATTTTCCTACATGCCTGCCAATTCCTTTCCAAGTTGTTCCTCAAGTGGGACATCAAGATGGTAGGACATGGATTACAGATCATTTGCCTGTGTTGGAGTGTTTATGATTGCTCTGCACCTGACTTTTGATCTGGAAGACTGTAAGCAGCTTTAGATGACAGCTTGATAATGACCAGTAAATGGGCTTTGTGGGGTCTCTGCATAATGTATAAATGATGTGTAACTGGGCATATAACCAGCAGATATGACCACTCCTGTGCTTTGTGGAGTTTGTACCCTTTTCTCTCACTGCTTGCTGGTCACCATCCACTGTGACCAGTCACTTCAATCGTTTCTTATTGTTTCTGTCTCACAAATGAGCATCTGAAACTCTGAAAAAATGGCAAATTCCAATACTGAGAACTGCTGTCCTCTAAACAGTGGCATGGATAAAAGAGACAGATGGATGGACACTGCTCTTTCGGTGTTAGAAGCTCAACCAAAAGGCGACTTACACCAGAGAAACCTTCACTGACCTATATCCAGCAGGAAGCATTTCCAACGGAACAATGATCCTTTCTTGCTGTTTTTGAAGCAGTTCCCTAGAGAAACCAGACAGCAGCTTGAGATCTTACGAAGAAGTGTGTGAATCACAGCAAAATTACATAGGTGTCAACATTTGATATAGTGAAAGTGCTTTCTAACCAGAAGGTGCAGGTTTTAATAGAGTAGCACAAAAAAGGACTCTGGTCCATCATACTAAACATTTTTGTAACACTTTTCTTGTGGTATTTAAACAGCATTTCAGATTTTAAGTCAAAATACGGATTGAATCTTAGTGTTCACAATTTGTTTTACTCTGTAAAGCACTGGTTTATTTCATGGAGCAGGCATAATTTGCCAATTTTACTTGAAGAAACACCTAATTTATATTACTAAGGGGATGGTGAACAAAAGCTTGAGGTGTGGTGAAAATGTACTCTTGCCACCTTTTTTACCACTCTAATTATTGTGAATAAATGGAGCCAGAGAAGGAGACAGGACAGAACAAGCCTGATCAATACATGCCTCTCTTTTGCCCTCCCTGCAGTTAAAAGAGAATGATTGCACTTATCTGGCCTTCTTGGGGAGTATCCATTCCTTGCTGGAGGTTAAATGAAAAACTCTTTTATTCCTACTTTTATGCTGACCCTAAACTTGTGTCCTGATTCTACTGTCTCCGGCTACATGGATAGTTCCTCAAGTGGATGGGAAAATTGCCATGAAAAAGAGCTGCTCACATGAATGAGGTTTGCAAGATCAAGCCCTTCATGATCAGTATAACCCTGGGCACTGGGCTGATACGGCATCCCTGATTTACAAGAGTGATCCTATTAGCATCCGAGGGACAATTCACATGAGTAAGGACGGTGGGAATGGGCCCCTCAGGAGCAACTATCACCACAGTTATGTATCCAACCTCACTTAGATCACAGCAGTTTTCAAACGTTCTACAGGCACTTTATGCTGCTGCTGAACTTTGAGAAGAAAATAGACCTTGGGCACAACTTCACTTCTGCTTTACAGACTATGGCCCCACTTTTGGTCTCGTTCTCTGCCCTCGAAGAGTCTTCACTCTAAGAATCTGAACCTTTTAAGTGGTTCAAGGTCTGCAAGAAATCTTGGCTTCTCTCATTTCTTTCTTTTTTCCCCCTCTACCTTTCTTTTTCCCCCCCTTTATTCCAGTCTTGCTTTTAATTTTTTAAAAAAATTCTCCTTTTCTTTTTAGTTTTCTCTATTTTTTTGAATTTATTTCCTAGTTTTCTATTTCTATTTCTAGTTCTATTTCTATTTCTATTCTAAAAATATTTTCTATTTTTATTTTTTATTCTCTTTTTTCTCTTTTCTTTTTCTTCTTTCTCTTATCTTCTGTTGCCTTCTCCTGCTTCTTAACTTTCTTTTTTTAAGTCTTTTTCTCTCTTTTCTATTTTTCCCTACCTTGCTTTTTTTTTTAAAAAATTCTTTCTCTTTTCTCCTTCTTTCTCCTTTTTCCTCCCTTCCTGTCCTTCTCCCTCCTAATCTTCTGTCTCAGAATTAGGGGTATTCAAAGAGGGTAGGAAAAAATTAACAAGGTGTTTGCCTCGAAATTCAAAGACTGGGAGTATAGCAGCTTTCCCAGTTTCAGAAGTGCTTTTTTAAAGTCACATAAATCAATCTAAATTTCCAGAATCTGAAAAACTGGAATGTAAAATTCAAAGGAAAGTGCGGAAATTGCAGAATTTCTACAAGCATTTATGCTTCTTTTTATATCCTACCTGCAACAAATGAAAATCACCTTTTCCCTGGCTTTCTGGTGTTCCCAGGTGTAGGTCTGAGAACTCATATAAATCAATTACCAGCTTTTCTTCTCAAGTGTGATAATGTGTGTTTAGTTTAACCGGTAACTTAACAGGTTTACCTGCTTTTAAAACTGACTGTGGATAAGGATTAGAACGCCAAACAAACAAAAAGGTGGTAATAGAAGATAATTACAGTTTTATTTCAGTCACACTATGTGATTATGATATGTGTTAGGTGTGGTAAAAAAACTATGAAGATACAATTCCTGCCTTGAAGTAAGTCATGAGCTGCAGAAATGCTTCCATGCTTTTTGAAATAAATCCGTTCCCGGGGACGGACCCATGCTCCTTTGAGTTTTTTGTTGACTTCAGCAAAAACACTATTTGCTGTGTTCTTAGTGAGAACGAAGGTTGTTGAACCCAACTCCTACCAACATTTAAAAACAGTTCTGATGCTACAGTTCTTGCTCAAATGAGTTTTGCTGTGTTTTATGACTTTAAGAAGAGTTACACAGGTATTTGACATGACATGACAGGACATGACATGAAGCACAGAAGCAACATCAGTGAACGCTGAATATATGTACCTAAGAGAAGAGATTTTTCTGTAAGAACGCAGTTTTAAAAACTGTATTCCTTTCTGACCATGTACACATCTTTAGGATTAGTTTTGAAACCTTTGCTGGGCATCTGAGTACATTTATCTCTATATTCTTCAGTTTTGCTTATCATGAGCTGCTTAGTCACAAGCATTGCTCCTGTTGATGAAGAGTGCTGTGGGAATAGCGTAATTCTCTCTGAAGCACTGGGAAGCTCAGACACCAGGTTCCCTCTGTTCATCACATCGTAGCACACTCATAGGAGAAGTCTGTGGCCAGCTGCGGAGTTCCTTAATTTTGTTTCATTTTGCAAAGAAATATGATGCATATCTACTGGAACAGTGCTGACGGCTTGGCAATACAAGCGTGTTTAGTTGTTTTCCCTTTGGTAAAAGTTAAGGCCCACCAGAACAACGGAGGGGCCGAAATACTGAGACTTCAGGTACTTTTAGACAAGCTTTGAGCCCTCTTGGGAATTTGCAGAGTCACTGGACTTGGCTGTCACTACCAGCGCCTGTCTGGGCCACAGCCTTTGGTTTCCCCCTGTCCAAGGGTGTTCAGACAGGAG
The DNA here is from genome assembly GCA_014706295.1 of Lycocorax pyrrhopterus obiensis. NCBI lineage: Eukaryota > Metazoa > Chordata > Aves > Passeriformes > Paradisaeidae > Lycocorax > Lycocorax pyrrhopterus. Next base: position 70,764,701 of record JACSVZ010000015.1, on the reverse strand, counting down.
GGCTTTTCCTCGCTCGTTTTCCTTCTCTTTCTCCCGGGTTTGCGGGGCTCTGGGCCTGACCCGCGGCTCCCCGGTGACCGCCCCGAGCCCGCGGGGCACCGCGGCTCCGTGAGGGCGGCCCGGGCGGGACCCGCCTCCGCGGCCGGCGGGGCGAGGCGGGGCCGGGCCGGGCCGAGGCGCAGTGTCCGCCGGGGAGCAGCGGGGCTCGGATCGCCGCGGGCACGGCCGAGGTGTGGGCGCTGCGCGATGGGTCCCGGGAGCGAACCCGGCCGCGGGTGCGGGAGGGCGGCGCGGGAGCGGGGCTGTCCCCAAGGGAGCGCTGGTGTGAGGGGGCGGCGCGGCGGGGACGCGGTGTCGCGGCGGGGGCAGCTCCCGCGGGGCCGGGCCGGGCCGGGCACCGGCGGCGGCACTGGGAGCCGAGCCTGCGGCGGGAGCCCGCCCGGAGAAGGCGCGTTTGGAGCACGCACGAACGAGGGGCCCCGGTGCTCCCATGGCCGCCCGCGGCCCCGGGACACGCGTGGGTCCGTACCCAGAGCCAGCACAGCGGGGTTGCAGACACATACCAGTGTTGCTGTTATTATTATTATTATTATTACCCGTGTAGATCAGGCTGTTTGTAACCGTAATGAGCAAACCCCTTAAAACCCTGTGCTGTTGGCGTATTTGGGGTTTGTTTTTTGCATTTCCGCTGGCGCTGAAATCGCGCGTTTTTCGGTGCCCTTCCATTTCGCACTGAAGGCGGGCCCTGGGCATTCTGGGAGCTCGGACAGGCCGCGGAGCGGCGAGGGAGGATGGATAAATGTGGTGGAGAGCCGAAGGTGCTGGTGAACAGTTTCCCTTTGCATCGTTCTTGGATGTATTGTCAGCGTATCTTAAGAGAAAAATGCTCTGGCGCCGTGGATTTACTTTGTGTTTGTTGTGTGGTACACTGTGTGCTTTTGCTGTGATACAAAGTTAAAAGTAGTAGGGCAGTTCTGTTAAAACACGTTAACAATATTGTTAAAATAAGCAGAAACAATTACTGTCCGTTTCTGGCAAAAGCCTTCGCCGAGTCGCTGTTTATCTTGAACTGGACTGTAATGTGAGAGGAGGGAGACTTAGACTGAATTAATTTCCCATGGTCCATAGACCTCTGAACTAGACCCAGTGACCCAAGCACTGCTTTAGAAAGGATAAAAGAGGGAGCAAAATCCCCTCACCACAGCAAACAGGTGCAGGCAAGGCTAGATTTGTTTTCACTGAGCAAACAGCTGCTTACCTCCGTCCTGCCCACTTCCTCACCGAGGATGTGCCTTCAGAACAAGTCTTCTCTTTGCTCATCAAGTTCCCCTTGTTTGGCCACAGCTGACTGTGCTGAAAGAAAGACGAGAGATTGATAAAACTGAAATCAACTGAATATTAACATTTTTATTACTATTGTTAAAATTATATCACAGGAAATAAGTTAGCTGTAACAAAAAAATTCATTTATTTCCATCTCTAGTGAAGCTAAGACATCCTAATTCTGTGAATTCCTAGTCACTAAGTGCATGGTTGAAGCTCTTGGTGAGGCAAAAGCCTGGTTCTGTGCAGAGCAAAAATTGAATGTGCACGGGAATGTGCTTTTCTTTTCACGTGCATTCCACTCCTCAGCACCTCTTAACTTTCTGGTGTTGATAAAAGGTACCGCCTCCATAGGATTGTGGGTTCGTACTGTCTCATTGGAAAGAGACTTCATTAGTTTAAACCTCCCATGATAAAAGCAGAAATAGTCCTCTCCTTTTTGTCATTACAACTTAATCTTTGCCCGTGAGTCATGCTAAAAGCAATTTTTAAGAACAAGGTCTCACAGGGGAAAAATGCATGTTCAACTCGGTTTGATCACGAGTTACTGCTGGGTAGGAAGATACTGGTTAGTTTGAAAGCTGAAGTGCAATTATAATTGTGTCATTTTGCACAAAAAAAGAGAGTAGGCAATACTAATTTTCCTCTTCACGGAGTGTAGCGTTCATAGTATTGTCACACACTCCTTCTGTCCTGGTAGCTGCTTAGGAAGATTTGCTAGTTCAAATGAATTGGTCTAAAATTGGTCTAACTCCTTGTGTTATTTCAAAAGAGTACTAATTTCTGTGACTTAAGTGTTGTTTCTGCAATTGCATTAAATATTTTGGTAGTTTGTACTTTGACAGTTTAATAAGCAGTTATAATGGAAGCCAAATGGTATAATTTATCATCTTAAGGTATCATCTTAAGGTAAGATATTATGCTATTGTGAGGAAAAAAGAAAAAAAAAGAAATGGGGGGGAAAATTGTTTGAAGAGAAACTTTCCACGGTGGCAAAACTGTGCTGTCATTGCAGTGATGCTAAAAAACAAGGCTATTAAGACAATGTTGTTGTCAGAACTTTGGATTGCTATGATGTTAGCTGTAACTAACTTTAATGTTTTTTAAAGGTTGTCCGTGAGAAGGGGAGAAATGGCTAAATCGACCCAGTTAATTGACAATGAAGTCTTCCAGGCTTACGCCACTTACACAGCCATTGTTCTTCTGAAAATGATGCTAATGAGTCCGGTAACAGCGTACTTCAGGATCACAAGGAAGGTAATCATTTGGAAATACTGGCTGGGAGAATAGATTGGCATTTGTACTGAAATACAGAGATATCACAGCTATGTCTTTTCCACTTCCAAATACTGCTGGTGTTAATTTTCTTCCTCCTCCCTGTTCTAGAGAGATTCTGAGTTTGGTGCTCTGCTGGTCTCAAATGGATGATGTTTTTAACCTAATTGCGAGATAATTATGGGACTAAATTATGCTTGCATTTGACTTACTCGATTCTTCTAAAACATTTCTGATATTTTTAGATAAGAGTTTTTCATAACTAGTTTCCATCATCTTCTGCAGAAAGGTCATGTCCAGGGTACCCAATTTATAAAGGAAAAAAAGTGTGATATGGCGCCATATTACATGAATAACCAACTGGTAGGGTCAGAAGAGTGAACAGATTTTTATTCACCGATAATCCTTTCATCCAGTAATTCAAAAGCTTTTTGCATTCCCTCATTGTTATAGTCTTCCCATTGCAGACAACTCAGTATCTGAAAAGAATTTTTTTTTTTTCTAGAGTGAGAGGCAGGCTGAAAATGGGATTTTCTATTTTGAAAATACCTGAAAACATTTGAAAATATTTGAAAATCTGTGGTTTGTTGTTTAGGCTAGATGAAAATATGAAAGCTCCACTGAGGTTTACTAAATAATGTAGAAGCTGCATCTACTTTAGAAGAAAGTGCTCATGGGAAACGTGTTGTGTTTGCACTGTTCCTGGTCTTCTCTAGGCATCTTCTCATGGCCTCTGTAGGAAACACTTGGTCCTGGGCTGAAAGAGCCCTGAGTGTGCCTCATATGGCTGTTTTTGTGAGATCTGCTTCTGCAAGACGCCGTGTGCTTCAAGGATTTGGTGCAGTCCTTTTGTTGAAATGCTGCTTTTTGTTCCCGCTTGTTGCAAGAGAACCCAGCTGAACTGCTCTGTGGATCCAGGTGGATGCAGATGACAATAGGGCCTTCATTAATTTGGAGTGCTTGGTTTTATTATGTTAGTAATATTACAAACAGAAACATCAGTAAAGTAATTTTAATCTTCTATTTATTATAAATATTCTATTTAAATGTCTATTTAACATAAAAAATAATCTTGAAAGAAGAAAACAGAGCAAAGCAGTGAAGCAAGAGAATGTAAAATGTTGCTGATGGTACTGTTAACACACTTCTAGAATTCTGAGGCTGAGGACAGTTCACAAATAGGGATCAAGACTGCCCTAGGAAGCAATCATGTAGCTCTTCTAAAATGAAAAGATTTTCTTGACTTATATCTGCACAGTCTGAACAGTCCACAGAATGCATATGTTACTACATGTGTCAGCAGGGAGAGATCTACTGCAGTCTGCACTGCCTGAATTAAATGTTGTTTTCAAGTAGTGTCTTGCAGTATTTTGAGGTAATAAGGGGTCATATAAGTGTAAAAATTTGTACCTAAGAGGAAAGGGAGACACTTCCTTGGTCATAAATGAGGATGAGAGTAAGGTTGTTGGATGCTATTGCTATGTAGACTTCTGTAGAAGGAAGGGATCCAAAAACACTTTCAGATCATTTGTCAGGAATGGTGAAAAAGAGATTTGGGCAGTACAGGCCTTCTACCTTGTAGATGCCTATGTTCTGCCAGCCCACTGGCTTTACTGCAGGCTTGTCCATCTCACAAGAAGGCTTTATCTAAATGCATAAATTACATTATATTAATTTGTCAGCACGCAAACTATGTACAGGCTGGGCTCAAGAAAACAGTAATGCAGTGAACATTGTGTTATTCCCTGTGCTTTTAACTTCAGGTAAGTTAAGTGCTAAAAAGAGTGACCTTTATAGCAAGCTGCCTTGACTGGATAAAACATTTTGGCTTCTAATGTCTCTTCTGTTCTTGTGTTTGAAACAGGCATTTGTCAACCCAGAAGATACAGCATCATTTGGAAAAGGGGAGAGTGCTAAGAAGTACCTGAGGACGGATCCAGATGTTGAACGCGTACGCAGGTAACGCACAGGAATCTTTAAAAGTTATTTTAAATAGCAGAATAATATTAAATCGAGGAATTAATTTCACCCCGTTCTCTGTCAAGCCTGTGTGTGTTTTATGTTGCTTTACTAATGCATTAATTAGCTTAAATGAACAAACCAGTCCACATTCAAATGGTCAGTGTTCATACTAAAAGCAATAAGCCGTTGTCTGGTTATAGTAACTATCTCTTGGGTAGCGTCCTGTCTGCATGGGCAAAGTGGTGAGAACACTGTAACGTATGACCACAAGTTGATGTAGCTCGTGGCAAAATTTTCTGTTTCCAAAATCATAACTTCGTGGATGCTGTTTGATACACCTGTGCTGACAAGGAGAGCTTTAACAGAATGCTTTCCACAGGGTAATTCCTTGATGAAGCTAAGTTTATTTTTATACCAAAAACTTGAATGTGAGTGAACTCTTCTCATTTAAACCTCCATTAGGGAAGATCTTGAAAATGTATACCAGCTCTGATTTAAAAACACTGCATCCTTGCAAACGATGGCTGTTGTTTCACAAAGTATATTTCTGTATATCTCTTATGGATTAAAATCTCAGAAAGAAGAGTCTAATCTCAGTGGGCTGTAAAGATGTTCTGCTCCTTCCTTTTCTGCCCCTGAATAGTTCAGGGAGTTGTTACTTAATTTCATGGGTGTTACATAAAAATGGAAACTTCTTGGTGAGGGGTAGTTCCTTTCTCTTTGTAAATTGTAAGAGGCCAGCTAAATTGAGACTAACCTCATGACCCATTTAACTCAAATTGTTATGGTAGAGAAATGACAACCACCTCAGTCATTTTCACAGATTAGATTTTTAAAACACTGTATTATCAAATCCTGTGTTGCTGTTTTGTGGAGTTCTTCAGACATCCCCAGGTCTGGTAAGTCAGCTTGGTTCTAGTTCCTCTGTTGGTGTTGCAGCATCCATATTTTCCTCCCAACAATAGTTCTTAGTGGATGTTTACTATATTTTCTTCTTCAAGTTTCATGGCAACAGATAATGCCACATAGATTTAGCATGGCTTCTCTTCTGTGTAAGTAACCAGAATGTGTTCTGTTTATGGGTATAGAAAAAAAAAGATTACTTTCTTCAGAGTACTTTTGTGGGGAATAAGAATAAAAAACCTGGAGGGATTGTGTTTCCTTGTAATGATAAGTACATTTAAAAAGCACCTGCAAGACAGTGCCATGACCTGATTCCAGTTGGCTCTGAAATTTGGCATCATTAGTAAGGCTTAGACATTGTTTCAATCAGTAAATTTGGCTGGAAGTATAATTTATCTAAAGAGGTGAAGGGAGCTGGGAAGGTTTACGAAGGGGTGTGAAAGAATGCTTCAAGATACAGAGTTCTCAACATATTTTTAGTAAATTACACTATGGTTTCAAAATTTCAAACATTTTTTCAGCTATTTTAGTGCTCAGAGTGAAGAAAATGAACGAAAAGCGTAACTGTCACACCTGTTAGATGTTCAAAAATAACCTTCTTCAAGATGATGGAACTTCATGAACGTTTGATAGAATGGTTCCTATGTAGGCTATTTCATATTTTCTTTATGGAGACCACAAACTGGATTTATGGGATTAGAGTAGACCAAGTGGGCCATGAACTCTAATAGTTTGTCACAGTCCTCCAGTTAATTGATGTTAATTGAGAGAGGCTCCAAGAAAATAACAGCTTCCTCTCTTCTTCCCTGATTTTGCATTCTTGCACACCCAGGTGCACTCAGACACCTCATGTAAGTCCTTAATATTACCAAGATCCTGGGGAAAAACTAAGACCTTTCATACAGAAGATTAAAAGCTTAAAAATACGGGGTGCAGCAGGAGAGACCAGACTGATGTCAGGTGAACATGCCAAAATCGTTTCAGTAGCTGAATCAAGTCCCTTCTGCAGAGGAAGCCAAGAATTGTTTTAGGGCCTGAATAGTAGCATGCTCTGAAGATGCTGAAAAATAATGAGTCTTGAAGTGGTTTATTCAACAAAATGTAACACTTTGAAATAACTTTGCTTCTTTCTCCAGAGGCCACCTGAATGACCTTGAAAATATTGTCCCATTTGTTGGCATCGGACTGCTGTACGCTCTGAGCGGCCCCGAGCTGTCCACGGCCTTGCTGCATTTCAGGATCTTCACAGGGGCTAGGATCCTTCACACTTTTGCATACTTGATCCCTCTTCCCCAGCCTGGCAGAGGTTTGTCTTGGGCAGTTGGCTACTCAGTGACCTTCTCCATGGCGTACAAAGTGCTGAAGACAGCGTGGCTCCTGTAGCAGAGCTGTAGCTTCTGTGTCCCCTTCGACGTTCCACACAAAGCTTCCAGCACTGTATGTTGATGTCTTGAGTGAGCCAATGAGTCTTCCGTGGTAACTGGAATTCTTTTTTTTTAGCAGAAGCTTTTTGTTCCTGTTCAGGAGTGTTTCTTTTTGGAGGAAAAAGAATCCTTCTCTGTGTATTCCCTGTTCATGGGTTGCACTGCCAAATACTAGATTGGATGTTCCCTTTGTGATTTGTCAAGTGCTTACAATTCTAAACATGCGATGATGCTGTATTGATAGCCTGTTTGATAATTTTCTACAGATGCACTATTTTTGGCTGTAGCTCTGAAGTCTAAATCAATAAAGACAAGATTTAAAAAAAAGCCTGTTTGTATTTTTGTTTTCATTTCGACTCTTCTCACTGCAGCCAGCAAATAGCATGTCACTATGTATCAGGAAGAGATTCCAATCATACAGTTCTTTGAAGAAAGCTTACCTTAATAATAAGATATAACCAGTAATGCTGGTCTTTTTGTAAAAAAAAGTCTTTGATGAAAATGTTTTTTATAATCCACTTTGGGATTAAAAAACCTAAACCATTGCAGCTCCATTTCTTTCAGTTGAATAGATTAAAAAGAAAGAAAGTATTTGTGCTAAATTCTGTTTGGAGGCACTGGTGAAAATTTGAAGTAATTATTTCTGTTGGAGTCCCAGCAAACGTAGGTTTTGTGACTGGATAAAGTGTAGACCTTTTGTAGAGGATTTTTTTTTCATTTTTGAATAAATTCAGCATAAAATGAGTGACACTTGCAAGTGTAGATATCAAGTACTTTAGATTTACATATATAATTAATTTGTGTGTCTTACTATCATAAATATGTTTCTGATAGGAAATCTTGCTCTTTGCTTACATCTTTCTATGATGTGTTAGTTTGGAATATATTCTTTAAAGACTTTTCCTCGATTTCTTTTTGTTTGGTTGGTTTTTTTGGGGTTCTTTAGTAGCTCTGGCTTAAATAATAGCATGAGATTTCAAGTGACCCAGAAAAGCCTTTATATGCAGTGTGCTGGTTATTGAGAAGTTTTAAATGGCAGAAGTCACAGCACAACACATTTGGTTTCCTTTCCTACCCCAGAAGCTGTGCCCCTAAGGGATGGCCCAGAGAGGAGCTGGAGAGTTCCCTCTGCTGCCTCCATATGTCAAAGATTTTGTTTTGCTTCTTGCATGGGAGCAGGAGTTGTAGTACTGCAAGAAATAGCACTGGAGGGCTTTCCTACCTACCTGCAGTTGTGAGGTGGAAGTTGGTGCAGTGCTATGTAAAGCAACTCAGAAGGGTGGCAGGAGGAATGGGGAAGAATTCAGAGAGACTGGTTTAATCTAAAGAAAGAGGATTTTTACTGCAATTTAAATGTAGTGTTTAAGTCACGTCTACTAAAGAAGAGAGGGTGGAACTTGAAATCAAGAAGTTAACATTGATCTACGAAAGGTTAAATCTTAACTAATGGGTAAAATAACAAAGAGCTGGAACCTCTAGAAGGAGGATAAGAGGAGATGAGGGTTAAAAGTTGAACAGTGTGGAGCTTCAACTCCTGACGTGGTAGAGTAAGCACACATCGGCACCTCTGGGTTAGCAGAGGCTCCAACAGGAAACATGGGCTTTTGTGTTTCTTCTGCCATCTTTCTCCACCACTTCCAACCTGTGCTGTCTTCCTCCTGTTCTTTCTTCCTCTGCTAGCTTTTTATGGGATCTTGAGAGCAGCTACCTTGGAATGTATGGTTGCAACAAAGGCCATCAGCTCTTCTGGTTTGAGAAGGACCGGTGATGGAGGGTGGAGGAGCAAGGCTGCAGCCTGGACCTGTGTCCCAAACCAGCCATTGTCACAGTCAACTTGCCATCTCTCAGTCTGTGGCTACTCGTTCCCTTATATCACAAAAACAGCATCTAAAGCTCTGTTTCCCTCACTACTTTGTAGCTTGCCTCTTCTTCCCAGCCGTGTGTCTTTCCATCCGTTCAAAACAAAGGGAATGTAGCCACTGCGCAGAGGGCCCCATCTGAAATTCAGCAGCAGAGCTAGTCCTCTCCTTCAGCATGGAAAAGACTCTTCAGACAAGCCTGGTTGTCAATGCCAGGCATATGCAGGAACAGCATTTTTAACTCCTTTTGCATCAAGCTTCTGTACAGAAATCTCATTCCTGGAGCCTTTCTTTAATTCTGTGATCTTACATTTGAAACAAAACTGGTTTTAAATCTCTTCCATTTGCTCAGTGGTTTCAAAGCTCAGAACATACACTCGCTATGTGCTGAGAAGTAGAAAAGATAAATGGAAACCCTTAGAAATACCTAGAGTGATTCAATATTATTCTGTGTTTCTCTTGCATTTATTTTAAACCTATATTTTATTTTCCTTTGCTCCCACAAATACCATCTGTGCATCTGGGCGGGGTACGTGCTCAATCTGGGAAATGTGCCTTACCAGATTCCGTCAAACGCCGATTGCCAGCTCCGCATAAAGTGTGTTGGAGTGGTCCTTGTCACACAGCTCTTGCATTTCTGTGGTCCCTGCCCTGTAGAGGTGCACTGTACCTGTTGTACAGCTGTACATTTTAAAAGGTTAGCATATTTCAGGAGAGCTAGCATAGGAGAAAGAGTGTGTCAGTGGAATTTATTACTGAGCTAAACTGAATTTTCACCTTTTAAAACATGAACATGTGGATTTCAGACTGCTGTTATCAGGTTCTCTTGCAAAATCTTTGAATGAAGTAACCTGTAAGTGATGAAACAACTGACTGTTATCAGCAGGTGGGCTCCCTTTGACCTAGTGAAAGTACAGAAAGGGCTGGTCCATGGAAGAAATGTAATAAGAGGTCAAACCATTGTCTTCTGTGCTTCGTTCCTGTTCATTATGCCCCTTATTCCCACCATCAGTCTTGGGCAACCAGAGAAACTACAGGGTTGCTTTTCTCTGCTCATTATTCCTTGCATTTTGTGTCCTTCTCTCAAGTATGTTCTGTATCTTTGAAGTGGCTCTAACAGTTGACCATGAAGCACTTCAAAATGCCGGCTGGCATAACCTGGTTAGCTGACTTCATCTCTGAGGGAATTTCATGGCTGCTTTGTTTTCAGACGTGTAAACCTGAGCAATTCCTCCGTTTAGTTTTTGTCTGTATGGGTAAATTCTTATTTGCCTTTGGCCAGAATTACTTTGTGCTGGTTTTCCTGGCTGCAGACACATGCGCTGAAGGCAATGAATTGTTGGGAGAGACGGTGACTGGTGAAGAGCTCTGAGCTAGGACTTGCTGTTTGATCATGACTTTTTGTCCTGTCACAATGAAGAATGTGTTTAAAACCATAAATGATACATTAAACATTTCCTTGAATTTTCAGAAGCAAGTGTATGTCTGAGCTTCACCGCCTTCGAGGTATTTATTTTGAGAAGCTGGGTCAATGTTTCTCAAAGTGATGGAATTACTTGTCATCAAAATACAGAAGAAGAAAAGCCTGGGCTCTTAACTCAAATCACTTTGGGGTTTGGAAAAATTCTATTTACTTGAAGCCCATTATTGCTTAGCTGTGCCTATTCCTAGTTATTTACAGAAACAAGTTCAATCTAGATTTTTCATGGAAAATGCTCGTAATGGATGTAATTTCTAAGAGCAAAAAATAAAAAGCAAACCTTTTAGAATACCCTTTTTAAAGTGACTAGAATGTCGTTATTCAAGATAATGGAGTTTTCATTTCAAGGTTGAGGTTTAAGAAGAACTTTTCTCTTTTCCAAACGTTGTCCTGCCAACTGAGATGGCACCAAGTGCTCTCTGAGAGGTTGTATTGACATGTGTTAAAATATTCTCATGATTAAATGTCTCTGGCTGGTGGACACTTAGAAATCTAATACCTCTTTGTGATTCACTTTAAGTGGTATTCAGACTTCCAAATCTTGATTAGCGACTCCCACTCCTAGATTCTGAAGGCTAAAATAGATCATTAGCTCCTTCAGCCTGACCTCTAGTGGAAAAGATGCCGTGGAATGGCTGCCCTTCTGCTGAGGTTACTTCAGTCACAGCATGACTTCCAGAAAGGTGTGTGATCCTCATTCAGAGACTTTGGAAAACAGGCATTGATTCACCTTTTCCGTGACATTGGTTCTCTCTGGTGTACAGGTACACTAAACTTAGGCTTTAAAACACCATAATTTGTTTTTGTTGTCTTTGTTTGTTGTTATTTTTTTTTCAATTGAGGCAGTTCCTGTTACATTATTGCAGTGCAAGGTGGAATATGAAATATTTTAATCAGGGACTTTCCTCCTACAAAGCACTCTGCCCCAGTTTGGCAGTGACCATATGACCTCCACAACTGAATGCTTTTACACCTGGTTCTTTGCTGGCAGGCCCCGGTGTGCATCACCACTGACAGCATCATTCTTTTATTCTCATATGTGCTGGGGAACTTGGAGAGAGCTTAAGAAGAGGAAGTTCCAAGGTACCTGTCTTTTTACTACAAAAAAAAACACCAAACAAAAGAGACAAAAAGAAGACTGCTTGTCTCATGGGTACTGCTTGTCCAGTGAGGGGGAATAAATTGAGAAGGTAGTGACAGTCCTGTAGAAAAAGTAAGGAGGGGAAGAAAAAAGGGAGAACTGAAGGGAGGGAAATGCTTTAATGATAGCTTAGAACAGCATCAAGGAGCAAACTGGGTGAAGACTGGGAGATGAAGTGTGGTATGAGAGGCAGGTATCTTCCTGCTTAATAAAATTGCTTTACCATCTCTTTAAAACATGTTCGTTTTTAAGAATGTTTTTCTTTGTGTATCCAGTCGTTAAATAGCTGCAAAGAGGATTATAAATACCTCAAATCAGGATGGAGAAGACCTGTGGGCTGTGTAGCTGATTCGGTTTAATCAGTTGCCTTAAGGCACCTGTGGCACACAGACCACTGCAGTGGGAGATGGCACCTGACATTGTGTGGCTATAAAACTGACCCCAAAATGACATCGCACCTACAACAGGGCAAGGATGGTTATTTGCCTTTTACCTGGGAAGTCTTATATGGCACTTGCTTTCAAATTTATGGAAAAGAATTCCTTTTCACTACAATGCTTCCGTGGAAATCAGAAAGTACCTTCAGAAGGGTGAGTCTGGGAGCTGGGCAGAAAGGGATCAGCTCTGGAGGTTGTCCCACATTTCTTGGAAGAATTTCTGAGCTTCATCTCTTTAACCCTCACTGTAGGAGCTGTAGGGATTAGTGCATGTGGAATTGCCACAGAAGTGCTCAAGGTAGGTTTAAATTCTTAATCTCTAAGTATCTAAGAGACCTAAATAATTGCTATAAAGGTAGAACTTAATCTGCTTCCTCTTCTGATAGAAAGTGACACTAAAACCTCAATTTTCTTTAAAGAGCCTGCAGTTATGTTCTAGTGTGCATGACTGCCTCATTTATCTAATACTGGCAACTGTAGAGTGCAAAGTTGTTTACTATGGGATTTGCACATCCAGCCAGGTGTGGTCCATCTTACAGGCTGCATTTCTCAGAGAGCAGGGCTGGCAGCTCCCATACTCTTCATGTGAGAGTTCCTTCTGTGCTCTTGAAAGGGTGTTTTTATAAGAATCAGTTTGTTGTGAGTACTCAGGTACTACAGTCAGCTGGGACCATGAAGCTCATGAGCTTTTGTTGTCTCTCTAACAATTTGGAGTTTGCTGTTGATCTCTCCTTGTCTTCAGCTGGAAGAGGGTTCCAGTGCTGCTGATCTGCCTCGTTAGCTGACAGATGGCTTATTCCACTAATTGTGCATGAGTACTTCATGGTGATTATAATGACATATTCACTGCTAATATAAGTGATAAGCACTATCTTATCATTTGCTCATTGGGTGAGCGTTCTGAGGTTTTGTCAAACAAATTCAGTCTCAGCTGATGCTCGGCCCTCGGCTGGAGTTTGATGTACCTACTTCTAAGGTAAATGAAATTAGTTCTGCAGGTCCTCTTGGTTTTCCTGAGGGTTACTTTGCAAGTGAAAGCCAAGATACAGTTTACTTATTTGAATCTGGGGTTCGGTGACAGCATTGTTTGATTATGGCACCTTCATTTAGGTTCAGTTGATCTAGAGGAATCCAACATTCTTCAAACAAATCAGACTCACTGAGAAGACTGTTAAATCTCCTTTTGTTATGTTTCATCTTTCTGCTTTGACCAAATGCAGTTTTGTGTTATTCCCATTGTAAGTGGCAATGTGTTAGAAAATAATAAAATAGCTGGATTTTTCCTTTCTGTTATTTTGGTCTTCGCTTCAACCTTTCCTCGTTTGCAATGAGATAACCACCAGTTATCTCAGATCCATGGGCATGGCAGTAGGTTTTTCCTCCCTCTGCTCACTCTTAATTTTGTGCGTGGTACCACTAGATGTCCCTCTTTGGCTTTCTTTTATTAGATTTCAGGACTGGACCTGTGAAGAATAAAATAGCTGCGCTCTGCATCTCTGGCAGATTAAGTTGTAAGGGGAAAATATTTTGCTAGATTTAAAGAAGACATTCATAATAGATATTAAGGCAAAAGATTGTCTCTGTACAGTAAATTTGTACTAAAAAAAACTTTATGGAAAAAGTGACCTTTGTGAAAACAGAATATGTACCCTGTAGCTGAAACATTAGAATGTTTTGTATTGTTTTGCTTTTCTAAATAAACAAGGCACCAGGTAACTGCAACATCTGAATTCTTCTACCGAGGTTCCTAGAGAATGATGCAATTTATATTTTAATTGCCTGCTATTGTTTTTGATAGGTAAACACATTTTGCGATTTGTATTTAGCAGTAGAGTAAACTGAATGGGACCGAGGTTGTGCAAAAACTTGAAGTGAGTAAAGATGCAGAAATAAAACTCAGAAGCTGTGTCTGTCTGCCAGAATATCCAGAGGAGAGACTCAGCACAAATAGTTTACTTGAAATTACCTTGATAGTTACAAAATTCAACCTGGGAATTTAAAGGTGCTGTAAAAAATGTTGCTTGTATTCGAAAAAACTGGGATGCCCTATAAAGCAATGTGTGCACAGCAGATTTACTTGTCACACAAAATGCCAGGGAAGTGGTGGGGGGGCATCTTTGAGTGATCCACTTGGCACAGAGGTGGAGTACAGTGTCAGCATAATGAATAGGAGCTTGCTTGGTGGATGGAAAATATTTTAAATTGAGTTTTTATTTAATGGATTTGAACTTTTCATGCCCAATTACCTTTTTGCTGAAAGAGAACAATAATAATAATAATAATAAAGTGCAAAAGGTTCAGTTTCATTCTAGAAATGGGGAAATGTGCTTGGAGAGCTGTCAAAAGGCACAGTCGGATCTCAGGAGCGTGGAGCAAGGTAGCTAATGCTCTGGAGTGAATGTCCATCAACTCCTTTTGTGGCTTTATGTGTCCTTGTCAATGGTAATGTGGCAGAATGGGATGAGTCATGTACAGGGACAGATGGCAACAACGAGTTGGTTAAGGTCAGAGAAGGAATGTCCTTGCAAGGGGGTTTATATTATTTCTTTAATTTGTCCAGTTAAGTCTTGTAGGTGCATGGATAAGGGAGGAACCCACCCTCCGAAACAAGCTAGCAGGATTTAGGGAAACTGTTCCAGGATATACATAAATAAATCCTTCCCACAGAAACCTTAATCTGTCCTATAGCAGGAATGTAAGAAGGACGAAGTAAAGCAACAATCCCTGTGAAATTCTGTAGGTCTTCTCCTTCTGAAGGAACAGCCTGTTCTCAGTGAACTTCCATTGCAGGGATATTTAACTCCAGGTACGTGTACATGGCTGAAGAGAAGGTTAGTCCTGATGTGTTCAAGTGCACTAAATAAAAGTGTATTTTTAAGAGTGTGTGTAATGAAAGAGGATGCTGTATGTAAATTATTTAGTTCTCATTGCTATGATATCTGGATAAAATGTATTGACTACACACCTAATTCAGCAGCCAGTGAGTTGAACAGAGCTGTTCTCACTGACTTTCACAGGCTTTGTACCTAGACAAATCATCTCTGTCATATTCCATTCATTTAATTATGTGCACAATACAGCCTGCACTAAAATATTTACTGCCAGCAGCAGTGTCCAGAGAAAATACCGTATTTTGTAAAATTTTGGAGAAAAAACCCTGTCAGCTAGATGCCACCCAGCTTCAGCTTTACCTCTGCTGTAACCACTCCTAGAAGTGGCTGCTCCATTGTTTACATATTCTTGATCACAGCAAGAGCTTTATTGATGCTTGGCCTTTGACTTGGCGTTACTGATGGCTCATATGGTGCAATCCTCAGCAGGGGACACGAGAGAGCACCACTTTAAAACAGACCCTGCTGGCCATGTGGTGCTGTTTTTGTTCTGTGCACTGCTAAAAGGGCCACTGTCAACTGGAAATCTGGTCAATTAAAAAAAAACAGGCTAATAGGACATGTCCCCAAGTACTTTCGCCAGTTTCTGTGGGATTGCAATCGAGAGTATTGTGTTTTCCTCATTCTTGTTGGTGGCTTTTTCTGTGTGTGTGTGAAAGCAAACAACTTCACTGACACGACAATGAAAGAGTGGATATGACCAAACCCAAAGCACGTGAAGTAAATAATCCACAATTGCTTTGTGTGTTTGAGAAAGTGGGAATAAAAGGTATTTTTCTGTTAGCTCTTTCTGTTACTAAAAATTTTGTCTGAAAATTTGCATGGAATGAGCTCAGCTGTAGGATCGACAAATTGAGTGGAATTTATGGCAACCTCTACAAATAGTAATTTTAGAAACCGAATAAAGTTTGTTAGCTCTGAATAAACATTTTAAACAGTTTTTGAAACAAATTTTTTTAGAAAGTCATTAAATTTCTCTGATTTGAGAAATCAAAATATATTCTTTTTGTAGAACACGACATTTTAATATTTTTACAATGGATGGATTTTCTACCACTTACCTGCAGATAGCATTTACCTATGTTTTTACAAACTTCTCTTTTATCTAGGACCACTCTCTCTGAATTAATAGTTCCAATGATTCTTAAAATTGGAGTCTGGAGATGCTGTTTGGCCTGTGCTTGGTCACACAGTGGGCTGTGTACTGGGGAGTGCCATGGATGTGGGAAAGGGCTCGTCATTAAGGGACTGATTGTAGAGGCGTTGAGGATCATCAGTTTGCGTGGGCTGCAGGGCAAGTTGGCAGCATTCAGCACTTTAGTTTGAGGGTGGGTTCAGGTCAGAGCTAGTGGTGTGGGATATTGGAGGACTCTTGGGCTGCTCTCTGTTCAGAGTGCCAGATGACTTCTGGAGAGCTACCAAAGCATCACCAACAAATGCAACACAACCTGTGGACAGCACATATCACACCCACTGAGACCAGGGATATCAATGCAGAAGATACCAACCACTCAGTCATGCACTGAGAGCCCCATCACACAGCTGAAATAAGTTTTCAACTGCTAATTTAACTGCTGTTTCTCTTCAAAACAGAAGAGAGAGAAAATTCATGATGAAACTTGAAGTATTAACGTGAGACTAGCAAACATACCAGAGAGTGATCTGAGATCCTCATATTCTCCAAGGTGTGGGCAATGCGAAGTCCATTGCAGCCCTGGCAGAGGCAGCTGATGGAGTGGTTAATGATGCAATACTTTTTTTAGTAATGTGTCTCATTTGGACACCACAGCACATCCTGTTTGTATTTCATCTCCTTTCCCTGGTATTTTATCTATGTCCGCTACGCTCTCATTTTGACCCAAGGGACTTTTATTTTAATCATTTGCTCTTCCTACCTGAACTTTCTTCTACATACTTAATATTACTTTACTTGGGACTTGAACATATGGAACAGATATTTTTAATTCTCACAGTTAACGCTTGACTGCTTAAAAGATATATTTTTCTACTTTCAAAGAAAGCATTTAAAATCTCCTATATTATGCTTGCTACCCAGAAAAATGCTTAGTGCTGACCAGGAATGCATACAAAGTGAAATTTGTTTGATTTTTTTTTTTTTTTTTTGATTCCTGGCAGGACAATAACTGACTTTAGTGAATGAAGAAGTTTTATCCAGTGGGGTCTAGGAGCTTCTTTGCAGGCATGTAGCATCATTTGGCCTACCCATGGAGCTGTTTTATGTAGTCATATTGGGGAGGTACCAAACACTGTCAGATATGTTTTGTTGGCAGGATCTTGGTGCTGTGACAATCAGGTTACAGGTAGCTCTGACCAAGAGTAGCAGTTACTTGCTTCTGCTCATAAAAACTAAAAGTTTTATAACTGCAGCACCAAATTCTATCCCAATTCTGTTTTTGACCAAGTCAGGTGATAGCTCTGTGCTTCTGTTTCCAGTCTCCAAACTTCTATTAATAAAGTAATTAATGCTAAAACAAATGCTAACTGCTGAAATTGCCTGTTTACATGTTGGCTGAGTTGTACATCACACACACTCACACATAAGAATAAATGTTCAGCTGCAAGATAAGAGGAGACATGAAGGCAAAGTGCCAAAGAAAATGTAAAGCAATGTGATACCTTGGACTTGGAATTGGGAAACTTCTTCCACTTTGGACGTGAGACACGAGCTGGGCCACTTCTTTTTGCTTTGATTTTGCTTCTGTCACCTTCCTTTTGGGAGTTTTGAGCAAGTGACTGTATCTTTTTAACAGTGAGATTTGTACAGAACCTCCTCTAACAGGATCATGTTTCTGGTGGAAGCTGCAATTTTAATTTGTTGCTATAGGTGGTACTGTAATATTAATACATAATATAAAAGAATACTACATAGTATTAAAAAAGAAGAGGAAATAATGAAAAGGTGAGAACAATCAATAAAATGAATGGTAGCAAATGCTGATGATTCATACTGTCTAAGTTCTAGCTGAGTTGATTATAAAGCTTGAAGGGGACACAGTCAGATTCATGTGGTGGCTTTTAATCTGAGTAGTGCAAGTCTGTAGGATACTTACTCTGTTTTCAGATCTCTTCCAGCAAACCTCACAGAACCGTGGTTCACACCCTGCTCCTTTCTCCTCACCTGATGACTGTCTGTGACAAAACCCTGAGAACTTGCCAAAAAGATGAGCAGGAAAACTTGAGGTAAGATGTGAAAACTGGAAGATGCTCTTCGAAGTGAAGAAGGTTCTTGATATATAGGGAGCCAAAAAAAGTTTGAGTGGAGTCTCATCCATAAGACAAAATTTCATCTCTGCAATCTTTTCCAGCCTCGCCTTGAACAGGTTTCCCTCTCACTTAGCTTTTCTAGACTGTGTTGTTTTACTTACAGAGAAACACTACTTAGTTTTCTTCCACTTTATAATATTTCTGTTTTCAAGTCTGTGTAGTGGTTAGAGAGTCCAAAGAGGAGCTGAAATAGAGTAAGACTTGTGCAAAAATCCCTTCTGAGAGAGTTCTGTAGCTCTCCCACTTCAAGTTATTCCTTCTGATACATGTTCCTTTGGCCAGAAGTGTGAATGTCGGTATCAAGCTCTCCAGCTTTTCCTTGGTTACTAAATTTGGGAATGCAGTACCACAAATCAGTATTCAAGGCAGCTGGATTTTCTCAGAGCCGCTATTCTGGCAGGATAATGCTTACTGATCTTCTATAGCAGCATCCGTAATAGCACATTCTCGAGGAGCAGTTACTGTACAATAAAGGTGATTCTTTAGGCTGTTGAGGTCAGCATGGGTCTCCTGCCCTGTCCTACAACCCCAGTGTTTGGAGTTCTCCCGTACTGAACGGGCTCTGAGTTGCAAGGGAGCAAAGCATAAGTTGTGTGAGCCAGCTCAGGGCTTCATCCAGCCCAGCCTTGAACATCTCCGAGGGTGGAGTCTTCACGCTTCCATCAGCAACCAGAAGTGTTAAGTACTGAAGTCTTGTTATCAAATTTATTTACCAAAGCTTATAAAAAATAGGATTACCTTGTCCCAGCACTTGTAGCGGAGATGACCAAAATATAGAGGCGCCACTTTGTATGTATAAAGGAGGGGAGAGAAGGTGGGAGGGGGAAAATTTTTGATGCTTAAGGCCGTGTCTCGTATGTTTGAGCTGTACTGCTGTGAGATGGAGAGCTACATTCCTTGTGATCCCTCCTGGCTGCCACACCATAGAGGTACAGGAGCTCCTGTAGGGAAGATCTGGATAGACAGTGTCCAAAAGAACAGAGTTTTGGCGAGCTTGTGCGAAGCTATGCCTAGGGAAGACAAGGATGTAGGTTCATGTCCCAGCTGATCCACAGCCTCCTGTTCCCTTGGACCAGTAATGTGGGACCTCAGTTACCTGGAGATTCACTACTCAACTGGGGCAAGCCTGTGCTCTTCTCTGCTCCTCATTCCTGTCTAGTACAACACAGATGGTGAAACCTTTACCTGTTTTGCTTACCTGGATCCCAGGGTCTTTGGGACAGATAATATTCCTAATTATACAGTAATTCCCCTGCACACTGCCGTAACATTAATGATAATAATGACAGAAACCGTCTTTCAGTACGTGATTGTGCATTTCAGTGCAGACAAAATGTTATAGAGAAGGTATTCCACAGTGTAAAATGTTTATAGTAAAATCTGAGAGGTCTGTCTTTTTGTGGCATGTGAGGTTTTTCAGATATAGCTGTGTTTACTCAGTACTCCCTGTAAAATATATTTTAACCTTCTCCCTCAAAATATACTTCACTGCATCACTATAATACCCTTGTGAAACAAACATTTGGGTTTTTTTAACATCCAAACCCATCGTTTCACAAGGCTTTATACAAACGGGAAACATAGTTAAGATTTATTTATTATGTAAAATGGCAGGGATTATTATGTTCATTACTTTTAAATTGCGCAATGCTTTTGCATTAGGATCAATTTTAGAGCACAGGATTAGCTGCTAAACTACTGGCAGTTTTGGTGCCTTATTACCTTCTATTATATTCTGAAGTAATTTTCATTTATTTAATTTAAACTTCTGTCATTCTGCTTTTTCAAACCTTAATGTCTCTGCTTCTAAAAATCCAGTTGGTGTTTTCTATCTCCACTGCTAAAGAGGAGCTGTTATTAAGTGATTCGATGGCTTGTTTAGTCCCTTGACTATTCCAAGGCTCACTTTGCTTAATTTAACTACTGTACTTGCCTGCTCCCTCTCTCCTCCCCCCCGCCCCTTTTTTGTTCTTAATTGTTTTCAGAGTACTCAACTTCCTGTGGGGAATCAGTCAGCATGCCAGACTTCAAAGCACTTGTTACAGTAGACCAATTTGGCAATATGCTAATTTAAACCTATTTTTATATCTTTCTACGTTGTTTCTGCGCAAACAAAGACCATTTTGGACATTAGTGAAAGAGGGAGGTCTTTGGAGATTTTTTTATCGCCTCAGATCTTATTGGGGGGAAAAAGGGAGTGACTCTTAGCTGTTGGAGATGGAAAATACCTGTAGGGTCTCATTTAATACATCCTTCTCTTAATTACATACTCCATTTTATTTGCTTTGCCTGATCCAGTCCTGGTCCTTCAAGTGAATCCACATATGCTAGGTGTGGATTGGCTTTAAATCAGTGTAACTGGGGTACAGCTCTTACCAATATGGCCCTGACATGTGGGGCTGAGGGGCCTCAGCTGTGCTCATCATTATGGGTTCACAAAATGAAAATATCTAAAAAATAAAGGAGTGCTGAATTAGGCATTTTGGGCCTCTGGAATTTCTGATAACAGTGAAACGTGTTGAATCTGTGAAGTTTTTGAGTGTGCTGGGCAAAAACATTGCATCAGTAATTGTGACACCGTAAAATTTAAGCTATCAGGCACCTGACAGGTGAATCTAGGAGATGCATGCGAAACCAAACTTTCTCTACCTCCTCCCCGACAGCGGCATAGCAGAACAGGGAATGGGGCCTGTGGTCAGTTCACCACACATTGTCTCTGCTGCCCCTTCTTCCTCAGAGGGATGAGTCCTCACACCCTGCCCCATCTCCAGCATGGGTCACTCCCATGGGATGTAGTCCTTCAGGAACAGACTGGTCCAGAGTGGGTCCTGTACGGGGTCACACGTCCTGCCAGCAAACCTGCTCCAGCTCCTCTCTCCATGGGGTCATCGGTCCTGCCAGGACCCTGCCCCAGCACAGACTCCCCACAGGGTCACAGCCTCTTTTGGGCATCCACCAGCTCCAGCACCCACCACGGGCTGTGGATGGATCTCTGCATCCCTGTGGCTCTCCATGGTTTGCACCAAAGGCTGCAAAGGAATCTCTGCTCCAGCACCCGGAGCATCTCCTGCCTCTCCTTCCTCACTGACCTGGCTATCTGCAGAGCTGTTGCTCTCACCTACTGTCACTCCTCCCTCCAGGTACAGCTGCTGTTGTGCAGGTTTCTCCTCTCTGTTTAAATCTGCTAGCCCAGAGGTGCTGTCACTGCCGCTGGTGGGCTCAGCCTTGGCCAGTGGTGGGTCTATCTTGGAGTCATCTGGTGTTGGCACTGCTGGACATGGGGGAAGCTTCTGGCAGCTTCTCAAAAAAACTTCCCCTGTAGCCCTTCAACTACCAAAGATTTGCCATGCAAAACCAATACAGGGTGGTTAGGACATAATCCAAATAAGATGTTTTGGGCTTTTTGAAAATTTAGCATCATACATCATCTCAGCAAAGTCAGTGCAGTCATAGTTCCAGCTTCATCCATACTGCCTGTGTGCATCTTTGAGTTGTCTATCTGTAAAGACTTGGTCTGGATCCATCACAAAACTGCGATTAGGGCTATTTCTGGTAAGATAATGAGAGCTGCTAGGTTTGTGCCTCATGCTGGTTGCAGGGTAGAGGATAGATGATCTGGCATGGAGTATACTGGGATGATTTTTTGAATGTATCTTAACTGGCAAGACAAGTTCACTTGGGGTCTGGAGAGCACAGCATTTTTATGTTATTGGGGGCCAGTGTGTATCGTAGAACTATGACCTTGGATTTATCATCTACTTATATTTGGACAAGTTTAGCTTTTCAGTGGGATTATTTGATGACAGAGAGAGAAATCCTGGTAGATAGAGATTCTGTAAGTCTTCAGTGACATCAGAATCTCATTCAAGGCTGTTATTAGCTTAGTGTTTTGTAATCAATGCCTTTGCAGTTCTTGATTATGGTAATTTCATTAGTGATACTGTTCCAAAATGGCACGGATTGATTTTCGCAAGGAGAGTCTTGTACACAAGGAAAGAACAGGAACTCCTTTATTCCCATATTCATTTTTCATCAGCACACTGAGGAGTGCATTTTCAAACTGTGCTCTCCATTTAAGAAGGCGCTTCTGGGCTGGAGGGCTTCAGCCCTGAATGGAGAGGCGGCTGTGGCAGCGGAGGCTGTGTGCTCATAAAGGGCACAGGCAGGTCACGTTATGAAGAGTTATCAGGAATCTCTTATGTGGAGCATATAATTTTTATTTGAGAAGGTTATGAGCGTGAACTCAGTGTGGAGTGCTGGCACAAGCCTTCCATGAAGGCTGCAAAGAAGATTCTTGCATCACCTTCCTTCTGCAGAGGGAGCACTGTGCAAATCCTGGAAAAGCCAGTGTGAAAGCTACATCAGAAGATTGTCCAGCTACCAGCTGAAAAATTATCTTGATCTTGTGGCCCAAGATCATATTAAGTTCTTAGAGACTTCCAGAAACTAAATGTAAGGTCTCACCCTTTGGAGAAAGTGATTTGTTGCTGTGATTAGTAATGCTGCCTTTTTGGGTGGGTGTGGACTAAAGGTGTTCTTTTTGTTCACAATCTCTGTTGAAAAATGGAAATAAATGATGGTTAATTACCAAAGAGAATTCTATTTGAGCTTTCCTACTATAAAGAAAAAATTAAAGAGACATGTAACGTGTAATTTCTCTTTTTAAATAAAATTTACCTTCTTAAGTTCTTATAATAAATAGTAAAAGTTGGTGGATTTTAAAGTGAAAATTAAATTTATAAACTATAGGTTGAAATATTTTAAAACAAAATATTTTTTAACTTTTCCAGGCTATTTTTCAATTATTTTCTTATAGCCAAAACTTCTGTCTGAATTCTGTCTCTCTGTTAAACAGTTTCAGACTCTCTAAAATGGTATTTCTCGTTAGTTATGCCATTTGCATTTGCAATATGTACATTGCTCCGGCACAGTGTTTCTTTAAAAAGTGGTTTCTTATCCATTTAACCACATCTATAAGGTGGAGTGATGCCTGCATATGCAAAAGATCAAACTATAATAACATCTTTGGAAATGGATGATAGCAGACTCTCAAGTAGCTCTCATTAGTGGAATTATATAGTTATAGCTAAGGAAATTATTATCTGAATACTACAGATGGTTCAATGGCTTCTTAGTGCAGGGACAGAGTGAAAAAAAAATCGTAAGCAAAACATGCTGGGAATGACTAAATGGAAAATGAGAATTTTTTTCTGATTCCTAGTAGAAATGGCTCCAAGTCAAAATGTCAGATTCAGATAGCTGCAGACCTTAAGGCTAATGAGATCTGGATCTGTATTTTGTATCTTGCATCTATAGTTTAAAGTGAATTTGAGATCTAAATTTATACGTGTGATGGAGTTTAATATCATTTGAGTCTCTGGTTCTGGTTTCAAAGGTCTCTTAAACAGTGATGGCGATGGAACATATATCTCACGTGTTGCCCTAGTCTTTAAAATCAAATGTTATATTCTTTAAGAATACGAATGCACAGAAGTGTCTATATTGTGCAAGTGTAGGAAAGTAAAATAACTTCTTCCACAGTGAAAGTTTAGGTCTTGTCCAGCAGATGTTTGTTGTTATTTATTGAATTTTGCTGTATTGATTTCTGTAACTCTGACTATTTATCTTTCCACTGCAACACACATTTCAGTAAAAACTCTTTACGGGGCAAAAGGCCAGAGCGAAGTCTTTGCATGGCTTATCTCTAAAGTAGGAAGGGAGAGACTCAGAAGTTGCACCTACAAAAAACAGTGGGGACTCTTTGATGTCTCTCTTAATGTGCTGGGTTTAGATTACTTTGTGAGTACAAAAAGGGTGAAAGGTTTGAGGATACTTTCAACTAAGTCTTAGGATCATGATTTGTCCATGGGGTAGTTTTTAATAGAGCAGATACAAGGGGATGGGCTATCAGATGCAGTGTCTTGAGGCTGAAATCTGGTCTCTGTCCACAGAAAACTCTCATGACCCAAAGATCCGTGATATTTTCAATATCATACTTCTTTCAAAGAAAAAAAAAGGCCACAACATGGGATATTTTTTCTCAGTTTTTTCACCCCTCTCAAGTTGTTTTCTATAACTGAGAGCACATCATCCCCTCCTTTTTTAATTTTTTGTTAATTGTGCAGATGACTCCAAGATGTCTTAATGTAGAACATGAGGCACCATAATGTCATGGGAGCAGGTGCATAAAGCAGGGGATTTAGCAGGCACCCCTCAGTCCTGTGAAAGTGAAGCATGTTTAGAAGAGTTCCTGTTCTATGCCAAAGAGTTGGCTGTTCTTTGTTTGCCGTCTCCTTTATTATCCGTAACTTTTTGCTGAAAAGAAGACATTTTTAATCAGAAGAATTCTAAGGCTAAACCATTAGATCAATTTTTGAAAGGGTTACTTTTTCAGCTGAGCCTGATCATTCTCGTTTGAAGCAAATTATCCAGCAACAAAATGTAAAGTGGTGAGACCAAGTTTAAATTTCAGAGAGGGAATTTTAAGAAAAATGATAGTTTTCTGAGTTTTGCACAGGTCAAGAGCATTCAAATTCACAGATATTGCGGGTCCCCTCGTTCATGCTATGAGTAATAACATAATTGGGTGTTAAACCTTATAGGAGGGCCAAATTCTGTCCCTTCATGTTCTTCCACCTGTAGAGGACAATAGAATACAGTTTTAATAGGCCCACACTCTTCTGACATCCTAATTAAACCCCCAAGACTTTCTAATAAGCTACCAATCCTATTGCATATTTATTTTTGCAATAATGCCAGACTCACAAGGTGTAGCTTTTGCTGTTAGATATTCCCTAAAGGCAATAAATGATATTTTTACACTATGTGACACTGCCCTTTGCTGACTAAGACCTGGTTTAGGTGCATTGTTTTTAGTTCTGACCTAGGGCTTTCAGCCCATAGGTAGTTGCTTTAAGAAGTTTGTTAAGCTGATTTGTTAAGAAGTTTGTTGTTGCAGGATTCCTGACAAGTGAAGAAGTACAATGAAGTTAGCAAATAAAAAAATTCGTGGAGAATGGTCCTGTGTGGTCACAATGCTGATAGAAAGCCTAAAGCTCTTGTCAAAATTTTCTTTATAGAAAATCTGAAATAATTATTAAAATCAGTCTATCCCAGATATACAGCTACACAGCTTGGATCAGAACCTAGCTTTGGATATTCTACTGGTTTCTTCACTCTGTTCACATAGGGAATTGATAATTTCTGCTCTTCTTTTTCAGATAGAAATGTCATATTTTCACTCCGAATAAATGGATTAAGGATTTGTCAGGCCAATTTTGCAGCTTTCTTTCAAGAAATTCACAAACTTTTAAAATGTCATATTGCTTTTATGCATTAAAATGTCTTAAAGATCTGCCTAGTGAAAGGATGCATGTTATTTATGACTTTCTTATATATTTTGGTTTCAAATATTTAAATCTACTAATAACTGGAAGAAATAGACAGCTGTGGTTTCTGAAGAACTTAAGAATTCGTTAGTGTGGTGACAATGAACCCCAGATAATTATAGACCAATTTATGAGCTAGTTATACAGGCTGAAAATTCTGCCTTTTAGAACCATTTTGGACAGACTTGGTTACACAGGAATCTTCTGTTACCTACTCGTGTCTCGTTTGTCACTGTGCTATTCCCCATGTTAGGAGAAATAGGGGAGAGCAGAGTTTCTCCTTTCAACATTTCCAGGACTGCTTCTGGAAAAAGCAGGGCAGCAGCGGCCCGATTCTCTTCCACAAAGGGATGGATGTACCTCTCCCAGCAGAGGAGCTGGAGAGGACATTGGCATCCTGCTGACCTGAAAGTGTGTGAGGCACACAGGATAAATGTCATTACCTACATTGTCAATGCTGTTGAACTGCAGGGGTTTTTCCCCCCCTCGTTGCAATGCCATCATTTCCTCTACATTTTCCAGAATTCTCATATAGTGGCCACCATATTCAGTCGACAATTTGAATATGGATTGTTCCATAATTGAAGCTCAGCTAGGACACTAATTAATCCCTCTTCTGCAGTTCTGTAATGAGTTGGCTGGCTTACAAATACCACTGACCTCTAATGGATGGAAGCAGAACTGTTCAGTCATTTGTCATGTCTCATAGGGCAC
The DNA here is from genome assembly GCA_014706295.1 of Lycocorax pyrrhopterus obiensis. Taxonomy (NCBI): domain Eukaryota; kingdom Metazoa; phylum Chordata; class Aves; order Passeriformes; family Paradisaeidae; genus Lycocorax; species Lycocorax pyrrhopterus. Next base: position 70,738,619 of record JACSVZ010000015.1, on the reverse strand, counting down.
AACTCATGCCCAATCTGCTTTAAGTTGAATAGTAAGGGCTTGTGCCTTTGAGTCAGGAGAATCTAATTTCAAGCTCAGACGCTGCCAGGAATTTCTGAGTGGTTGTGGTCTCCAGCTCAAGATTAGGGTGTCATTAGTGAGCCCAAACGAGTGAGCAGCTACTCACAGGAATGAGTTAATGCTTGGCTCACCGCTGTAAGAAAGTTTGCAGTCTGTCCACAGTAACAAATGGGAAGCTGTAGGTGGTGAGAAATTTGTTACGCTATATAAACAAAACATTTCAGAGCTATTATAAAAGTTGAGATTTTTGGTGAGCAGAGCTCTTTATTATGTCTTTGTTCGTTGTGGGCTAGCTAGCAGTGATTCATGGAATATTACTGTACATCTGATTTTAGTAGTTGCCCATTACATCATGTTAACGTATTTCAGTAAGTGATCAATTCAGATTTTGGTATGCTGCCTTAATTCAGGTTTCATTCCTTGCCTGGTATTTATTTTTGGAGGAATGTTGTCCATCTTTGTCTGAGATCATACTGCCCTTTTTGCAGTAAACATTTTAGGATAAAATGCTTAATAAGATTTGCATTTAAAAAATGAACTAAAGGAACTGGACGCCCTCCAGCGAGGAACAAGTAATTATATCATTTGTATTGCAAAACAGGAGCAGCTATAAAACATCAGTATACTTTTCAAGATTGATATTCTTGAGAAGCATTACATTACATACAAAATAACAGGCCAGGCAGAGGGCAGAAGCTTTTCCAGTGGAAGTAACCCACAGACTCAAGGCAGAGGCATGGGGCTTGTTCTGGATTCTGCTTAATAAAGAATTACAAATTTACCACTTCTAGTTTTTGCCTTTTACTTCCATGATAGCCTGGTTGGAAAAGCTAGTGAGTGACACTGATAGATTTTGTTGTAATCAGAACAACTTTTTGAGAGATTCATTTCAGAAAACCACCCAAGTGTTGCATAACACACTCAGAAGTCTTTTGTCTGGCTAGTTTATTTTGGATTGCTTCTCTCCACCCCTGCTGAATTATGAGCCACTGTAAGTTTTGTCTGCATAGCTGTGCAGACGGGTACAACTAAAGTGTATTTTGTGATGTTTGTTAACGTGGCAAGAAATATTTCATGTAGCATAGATGCTCCTGGCCTTAAGACCTCTTGTTCCAAGCAAAAGTACAGGAATTGTTCTTCCTGTTTGGATGACTAAACCAGTTTAAATAGTCTCCAGGCAAAGCACTGTCTGTGCTCAACCCCACGTAACGTTTTGTGAATCTCAAATAGAAATCCTCATCAGTTTTTCAACTGCTTGTGAATAATAGGTAATCTCACGAACCAGAATCATGTGTTTGGCATTTTATTAATGAAAATATTCCCAAATCAGTGTATGTTAGCTTGTTTAAATATTCAGTGACTTCTGCCCTGAATACAGACCATTTTCAAAAGGCTGTTAGGTGAATATTAATAAATTAATATGTTAATTAAATCTGCATCTGTGTACAGGCTTTATTACTGTTTGCTTTGCATCTTTCTGAAGCTTTTTGAGCTTTTATTTTTGTGTGTAGCAAACTTTACATTAGAGTTGGTCAATCTATTCTCATATTGGCAGAAGGGGATTTTCATTGATCGTTTTCTCTGTATTTGCCTTTTTTCCTCCCTCTCTAAACCCTAGTGCTGTAATACAGAAGATTTATTGTCAATGATTTATTAAAATGTAATTCTAAGGTGGCTCCTTATCGTGAAAGTAATCTGCAGGCTATCTTTGTTTAAACTTGCAACCCGCTTTGTCAAAGAAAACAGCCTATGAAATTTTCATTATAATAGACAGGTTTTTATAATGAACTGGGAAAAAGCCATTATGACCAAAAAGCAAATTGTTAGGAAACTTATGCATTGAAACAATATGCTCATTAATTGTAATTTTTTGGGTAGGGTGAACAATTCTGTTTAATAGTTACATTTTTCAGGCTTATAAATTAATTTGAATTACCCAATATCACTTAATTTTTCCCTAGGAAAGCTTCTGCTTGCCCGAGCAATATTATAACTGCTAATTCAATTACACTGAAATTGTTTAATAGAAAATATAATTGCTTATTCATACAGAATACCCATTAAAGAAGTGCAAAGGCCTATACCCTAGGGTTACTACATATTAGTACTTTGGGAATTCAGAGGGGATTGCTGGGTAGGGAAGGTGCTGACTGATCTTTAATTGTTCATCACCTGCCTCCAAAATAATATGAATGGACCCAAACTAAATGACCACTCATTACAAGTTTCAATTTAGGAGCTTGGCTGAGGTCAGCAGATTGCTTATGCTGATCGCAATGATTTGAAGTTGTGATTACCATAAGCAATTTAAATTTTATTGATCTACCCTTCTGAAAGTTGTAATTGAGCATAGATGTTGGACCCGTAGCTCTCCAAACTAAATTGTACTCTGAAGCCCTTGCTGGATTACTGCAAGAATCAATAAGCAGTCAGTCACATTAACAATGAAATAGCTCCATTAACATACAGTGCTACTGGTGAAACTTTATTTAGGAGGGGTGTTAGTTCACTTCATTGTTTTATCAATGAATTTCAGTTGTACAGGGAGAAGTATGGCTTGTGTACGCCTAATGAGCTTGCACAATGATAATCTTATATGCTTTAACTATGAGTCTTTTTATGGGAAAGAAAGATTATTTTTTTTCTGTGACAGATTTGCTTTATTATGAACAGAGGAACTATGGAGCTGGAATTACAATTTGTTAACTGTGATGCACTGAAATAACTTGGCGCCAAAGAGTTTTCTGCTGTGACATATGTTCACTATTAGTGGGTTTCACACAAAAGGTCATGTCTCAAACAAGAACACAGACACACGGTGAGTTTGTAATTTATATATATTTGGAACTTCCAAGTGGAGTCTAGTGATCAGCCTCCTAAACAGCCTCCAAGTTTTCTGTGCCTCTGTGGCATTGCTGAGGAGGTTTGAACAGTGACCAGGGAAAGTCTGGTTGTTCCTGCATAATGCAGGCAGTAGGAACAACACAGAGGGGATGAGAGCGAGATGGATACAGACCTGTCTGGACTGTGTGAGAAGATTGTTTCCTGTGACTTAAAAATGACTCAGAATTTTGAAAAGAGGACACACAAACTGGGCGGTTTGAAGTATGGCATGGCAGGAAAGACAGAGATATCTTGGACTGAATGTCTCATGTATCCCTTTGTGCTTTATCTCTGCTTTTTCTACATCTACAGTCTTTCTTTGTCATGACTTTTAACTCTTCTCATAATCTGCTTTACTGTAGTACCTCGAAGCCCTCACTGCAGTACAACCTGTCTCCCTTCCCTGCAAACCAGGTTTTAAATGAGCAGTGAACCAATATTGGTTGACTTGTTTGGCAGTGGTATTGTGCTAATTGAGTAAATGTGGTTTTGGGAAAGTGCTGTCTTTGTATTCATCAAAATGACAGTAGAAGATCCATTTTATGTTCATAAATTATTTATATTTATACATCCTTACTACATGAGGTATTGTTGATTTCATACTATCCCACACAGTTCTCGTGGCAACTCATTCATGAAGAAAAGACAGCCACTGGCAGTGTACTGGATCTAGTTTGGACACTGGTGAAAACCTCCCTTAATCCTTGACTTGAATAATCCTTGTAAAACACAAACTATAATTGCAGAACCTCAGGGCTACAGAATTTGTGGTCTCATAATCACTCCACAGTCAAAATGCCTGATATATATCTAAACAGACCTGTCACAGCTATGTTTGCAATAAGGGCTCATTCCTTAAAATTCAGCAGTAGATCAGCTTTTGTAGTCTAGGACATATCCTTTGGATCAGTAAAACCAGACACCCTGAAGGCTGCAGGCATCCCACAGTGGAGAGCCTACACAGCTCCTTTCTAGGAAAATGCTCCTGAATTTTTATATGAGCTGGTTTTTAGTGTAGGACAGTTCAACCAGTCCTTTGCAGCAACAACAACAGAAACAAATATCTGGCCTGCCCTACGAGTGTAAAAGTATTCCATGGTATTTTTGCTGCCTTCTCAGGAATTTATTTTCTCTGTGTTTTCTGCCACTTCTCACTGAGATGATAAACGTTTGTTCCCCTAGATCTTGGTTTCTCAAGGATTGAAAGTAATGCGTGTGTACCGTGATCCAGTGATCCAGCTCTTGGAATTCCTCTCTCGCTCAGCAACTCAATTGGCATGGTTTTTGTGAGGTTATTGCTCAGGCCCACGTCGACTTTATGAAACTCATGCAGAGGGTGAATCAAAGAACACATAAATCCTTTGTCATTCCTTCAGCTGAGGCAGTGTTGTTATCCTGGGGAAATCATGTGGAACAAAAGTATGTGCTACTTACGTATAATTTCTATACCAGCTTCTGACGCAGAGCAGACACAGAACAATGTATGATGTGGCATTGATTCAGAAAAAGCTTAATCTGAATGGTCACTTTCAAGTACAGCAACATGTTTGTAACTCCAAGATGCCCTAAAAAAAAGACACAGCTTATCTTTACATAGGAAACATCAGCAAGAGAAATGTTCAGTGAAAGCTGTCTTGTGGAAATTACAGTTCTTCAGATAAGAAATTATACTAATTAGAAGAGGACTTAAGTATTTTATAAACTATAAGATCACTTGAAAAATTGATGATCAGATACATACTCAATTTTCAAAAGACATTTTTGGATATGGTGTTCTACTGCTAATATATTTGTTGCAGAAAATCTGAGAAAAACGCGTCTGATCTATATCCTATATAAAATGTCATGCATCAAGAAAATTCCACATGTGCTCTCTAAGTGTTATGTTGAAAGGATGAAGAGTTCTCTGTCATGATAGTCTGATTATGAGATATTACATATTAAATTGCATTGAGGAAAGAAGATTCTCTTTTAATGCTTGCGATTCTGATCTCTTTATCATCTCTTTTATGCTAAAGAGCTCTGGGTTTTCAGGTCATTTCTGAGAGGATATCTAACCAACAAAATAAAATAAAATATACTTTAATTGAGAGCCCCTTACGCTAAAAAACAATTAAATTTTGAGATCCATTTAATTTTTACTTATTTTAAGCACCATCATGAACATCTGCCACCTGGCATAGAAATTGGTTCATATGGCAGGTGGGAAGATGAGATTTATTTAAAAGTTCTTTGTCTTTGATACTTTTCCCTGCTGTATTTTCCAGTGGAGTAATTTGAAACTGATGGCATTTAAATAACCATTTATTGCCATAATAGAAGAATACAGTTAAAAATACGTGGAGAAATTGCTGTCATTCCAAGATAAGAATACAGCAGAAGGTATAATGCAGCAAACCATCTTCAGTCTAGTTTGGCCTCCAGCCACAACATTGGCCAACACTGTGATCACTCAGAAAAAAATAGAATTCCTTCCCCCTCTTTTCTGTGCATATATGTAATGAATAAATTGATTAATTTATTAACCTGGACAAAAAAAAAAGGTCTCTTTTTCCCTCTGTAGGTAGTGCTTAGATCTGGGAGCTGATTGTATTCAGTTTTTAACTCCTCCACAAAATCAAAATGAGCTTTGTGTCCTTCTCTGGAAAGCACAGTGTACACATGGAACCTCTTTCCCATGAGTCGCAACCCGAGCTGTTCCATATATTCCCTCCCTTACAGCCTTCTTGTGTATTTTTTTGATATGACAGGAATTCCAAATCAATTTAGGAAGATTAAGCCTTTCCCTTGATAATTTGCAGCAGTGTTACAAAATAAGCACAAGAGGTGGGGATAGAAATTAAAGGGAAGACGAGTTCTTATCTTTTCCCTGCCCTGGATTCCTTCATATTATTGCACACTTTTTGTGTGGCATTTTATGGACAAAGAAAGAAAGATATTTTCTATTGTCCTTCTCACGAGACTTTTGACCTCCAAAATGGAATCATCTCATAAGATCATTTGTTCTTGCAAAATTTGAAACATCTTGAGCAAATGACCTCATCTGAACAGTTTAACCTGCAGAACTCTTGCCGGGTCTATTAGGTCCATATGAGCTTAATGCAGAACTAAGACCTTATAAACAGAGTGAAGAAAATTTGCAAAAAGCTCTGAGTGCACTTTTAGCAAGTATAAAATTATGAAACATCGCTTTAAATGCAACACTTGATTCTTGTGGCAGTAATTTCCCACAGCTGAGACTGACTCCAAAGCAGTATTTTATATCTGATTCATTTTGTTCCCTCTTACATTCAAAGTGGTCCTAAAAGTCTTTCCAAGTACTGAGGGGAGGAGGGAGAGTGAGGAGACTAATGTATGCATTGTAATCCTGTGAATTTTGGATAGCTTACTTTTTAATCAGGTGTTTTTAAAATTCCCTCTGTCTGTACTACCATTCAATAAATGTTCCTGTGATTCTATTCATTTGCTGACCAGGAATTTCAAAGGAAACAACAAAACACGGATATATAATAGAAAATATTTTTGAACAGCAAATTGTAAAGTTGGTGACATGAGAATTTTCAGCAAAGGTCCGGTCTCTGAGTTCTATGACATCTCATTTTGAGTGCGCATAACATAATCATTGTGACTAATCCAGAGATCAAAATTTGCCAGAATTATTGGGAAAATAATTTTGAGCAAGAACTAAACCTGAGGAAAACTAAAATAATGTTTAAATGGAGGATTCACTTTATGTTCAGCTACCACAGTTTGTCCTGTTCTATTCTTTTTCTCTCAAATCTCTGACAAAACCAAAACTGAATATAAGTCATTGCCTTGTATTATCATTAAAGATTCCTGATTGCTCTTTCTTTTAACTTTATTTTTAACTGCTGAGGGAACTGGGCAGATATACTCATTATGGCATTCAAATCAATTCCCCAGCATCTTCCTCAGATGTTTCAATAACATCCATTGTCCAAGGACCTCATTCCTGGACCATCAATGTGTGAACCTAGATTCGTTTTGGCCAGCAGCTGTAAGCTTGCCATTCTTCATCTCCTCTTTGCTTTCCCTTCAGAGTCAGAACTGAAATGTCCTGCAACTAAAAATCATTTTAAATTGAACCATTGTCAAATTTAACTACTTTCGTCAATTTTTTTGTTCGAGTCATTAGTAAATACCAGAGGCAGACCAGGGAAAAGCCAAATTTCCTACACATTTTGGATAAAAGTGAGGTGCAGGCTTTGGTATGTAGCCTTTTGGGCACTCAGGTTTAGTTCTCTCTGCTACTACTTTTATGAAGGAGACTAATCAGTCAAAGCCACATTTTAAAATGTTCAAATTCAGCCACTGCAACAGCAGTTAAGCTACTGGACTGATCTTGGAAATTGAATTTGGAAATAAGCGCTTGTGCGGTGCATCCATCTCGCCCATATTCTCAGATATATTCCAGTTTTTGGTTCCTATTGATCGCTGATAACCTTTAAGCCTCGGGCACTTACTTGTGTTTTGTTGCAAGTCTGTGTTGTAAGTCTGAAGCTAGATGAGGATTATTTGTTTTTATCATAAAAGACAGAACAAAATAATAGATCTAAATAATGCAGAGCACTGATGGTGAATATGGAGTGTTCAAGACCAGGTGCACTGAATTTTACATGGAAGCTTCACTTTTGATATTCACTTCAGTATAACCCATAGTCCTTTTCTCATTTTATTGACACAACCATGATCATGTATGTTCTTGAACTATATTTTATGTCTCAGCATTTAAAAAGTTTAAATAACCAGCGGTTAGAGGGTTTTTTTCTTGTTATTAGAAGTATTTCAAAACATTTATTTTTTAAATTTAAGCCTAACTTTTTTTTTCTTTTACCTGCAGTGATTTAAACTTATTATGATAAATATTTCTGAGAGCAGAAATATCCATTTTCTTTTTTGGTTATTTTTTTCAAACCAGGTAGAAGTTCGTGATCTTGTTGTAGCATTTTCTACTATAGTACTCATAGTGTCTGCTTCATATATGGAAATATTAAAATATGCAATTGCTAAAGTAGTGTGTTTTATGTGGCAAAACAATCTTGTGCCTGCATAAAAATAACTGCGAATAACCTTATGTAAAAGCACTTGATAATTTGTTAGATAAATAATAGCATATGAGATATTAGATTATTAATATATATATATATATATCAAAATGTGAACTTGAAAGTCTGAGCCTGTTCTGAAAAAAACCCCCACTTTCAGCTGGTGTAAATTGTTAAAGGTGTTTTTATCTCTGAGTAACTTCCCTGCGTGGCTTAAGAAACCACAGGGGCTGCATGTTGTGGAGGTGAAACTGCCACTGTTAGTGGGGCCCTTGTGTTGTTCCCTCCTGTCTTTTACTCACTCTGGGGTACTGTGGGGTAGACCTCAGGGCTGGAGGAAAGATTAGGAGGATGGAAAACAAATGAGCCAAGAGAACTTTGGAGAGCAGCTGATTGGAGAGGATACGACAACGTCTAAAAGGAAGACAAAGAGGACGATGAAGTATCATGAAAATACAATTTCTCCCATAGTGCAGATCATATCTTAGTAGAGACATGAGTTCTGATTTTCCACTGACTTGAAGGGGTATAACTGGTGTACGCACTGTGACGGATTTTGCATGGAATTGTGATAATTTCTGCCCTTTGACGATATGGAACATAATTTTGGGGCCCATGAAATAGGCCTAACAACCTATTTGCTGTCCTTTTGTATAACAGCAGTCCTTTGAAGAGTAGACTTTGTGACTCTTGTCCTAACTGCTTTTTAAAATCTTTTTCTGGTGAAGTTCTTCAGCAGCCTTTGAAACAGCTGGAATTAACCAGAAAAGAGTAAATACTTTAGCCCAGTTCACTCTGAAGCACTGCATTGGCAATGGTTGCCAGAATGTTATAGTGATTATTACAACCACGAAACTCCTGTTTTATGGGTTCTGTTAATTCTCCTAAGCATAAGGCTGCCCTTTCACCAATCTACTTTGACTTTTACCAATCTACTTTGATTACTTTCACCCTTTACATTTCACAGTCCTAAAAGAACTGTTTCGTACCCATTTCTCTTCCATTTCTCTTTTTCTTATATATAAAAAATACTTATTCACAACATTATTTTAGATAGTGAGATACATAGTTTGTGTTGAAGTAACTTCTAGTAAGTCAGAAATCTGAAATACAACTGGATGCTTTACATAATTAGACAGCTGTAAATGAATGGTATTTCCTTATTTTACTATTGCAACAACCTGACAGCCTGGAGAACAAGAAAATAAGACCCTGGAAATCTCAGGTTTTAAATAAAAAGTAAACCTGAGAATTTACTCAATGGGAAGTTTCTAAATAAAAATTAAAATTTTCTCTTAGGAACTCAGGAGAAGGAAACAGGGTCTTCCTCTAGGTATTAAAAATATTGTTTTCTTTTTAAGGAATTTGCAGAAAAATTAATCTTATTACTTTTTTTTCAACCTACCCTCTGAAATACTCATTTGTATGAAGAGGTACCTCTCCTCAGTTGTCTTCTGTGATGCTTAAGTAGCTTTGTGTTTCCTGTGTTTCGTAACACAGAACAAATTTAGCTCCTCTCCCTTCCAGCTGCACCCTTGAGGACCACACCACCCAAGGAAGGCCTGCTAAAGCAATTTCTTATGAAAACAGATGGCTCCAATTGTTCCTGTAAGACAAAAGATTAAAAGAAAATGTCTGTCCGAGTTAGATTACATTCCAGAGATCTGACCCAGCTGAGCACGGGCAGTCTCAGCAGCAGGGTTGTCAGAATGACCGTGATCCAAAATCACATTGTGCTTCAGTAACAGGATTCTCGAAGAGATACCTTTTGAAACGGAGCGTTGTGTTGGACCAGATGGTTGGCCTGAGTTTCCTTTGTTCCTCTTGGCTCTCTAGTGATATGCAGATTTCTGTGTTGCTTTACATTTTCTCACAGCATTGCCTAGTATTTACATTCAGCTAACTCTGATGGAAAAAATTAAAAAGCCAAGCATAAAGAAGCTGCAGAACACTCGTTTGTCTCTGAAGTGTGTGTGTGCACATTAAGGTGTACTAAATAGGTTTTAATCTTGTTTACTTTTTCTTTTTCTTTCTTTCTTTTTCTTTTTCTTTTTTTTTTGACATTTTACAGGAAGGCTGGCAAGATTGGGATAAGAGCAAAATGAACATAAGTATGATAAATGATAAAGTTCTCCTGGGAGTAAATATACCACTCAGAAAGAGCATTGCTAATCAAGCAGTGCAGCCAGCTAATGCTGTCTAAGAGCAAGCACCTCAAAAAGATTCTAAATTTGAAACATTGAAGACTGGCATTTAGCTTGAGTAGCTTCTGCTTTAAGATGAAACTGCTGCGCCAGGGGAATCACAGCAGCAAAATGAAACCTTGGAAGGGGCAGTGGACTGAAGTATTAAATGACCAACAAGATTAAAGGGGAAAAAAGAGGACTAAAAGTGGAATTCGCTACTTGTATGTATGTACTGACTGAGAGGTTGGGAAGTAAATGGAATTAGGGACAGGCAAGGATAAACTCTGTCCAACTTGGATTCGTAATAGATGTGAAACCCTGGCTGTCCACCAAGCTGACTGAGAAGCAGCTTTGTCACAGCTGTATCCTTGGAGGGCATTTGTGACTGCCTTGGTGCAGCTTGGTAGCCCAGGTGCCGAAAGGACTTTGCTCTGGCACACGAATGCAGGCGGCTTGCATTGATTTTAGAGAGAGCAGCATATGTTCTGCTTATGAATTTCATCTGCCACCCACTCTTCAGGAGTGTAACACTGCCCACACTTCTTGCCTGAATGACTTGGAAAATATATTTTTATTTCCAACTGCTACTCAAAGTTAGAACTATCTAAGCTATGATGGGTCAGGGAAATCATGCAGGAGGGCTCTTCTGTTTTTTAAAGGAGCATGAAAATGACTCCTTTTGCATGAGTAAACTGTACATAACTCTATAACATGTTTTGAGTAACCATTAGGGAAAGATTTGACAGTATTTATCTAAAAAACTTTGCAGTTATTGTGTGTTTGTCAATGTTTACAAAATTGCACGTAAGAAGTTGCAAATGTGGCTATGAACCCGTCTAACTCTTTCAGAAAATGTTTGAGTTTTACCTGGTATGAATTCAACCTCACAGAATCTTGTGAGTCAGCTGTTTCATAACTCCAGGAACGATAGGAGCTCCTCGTGGTGTCTTGTCTGATCCTGCTGTGTGGCATGGAAGGAAACAGGATAGCAAGCAGTAATTGAGATGTGGTTGCACTGGGTCTAAATTATGAAGTTTTCCATTTTAATCTGTATTTCTTGGTCAGGGAAGTGCTTGTCTATTACTGTATTTTGTAGCCTCCCCTAAGAACATCCTAGTGATCATCTGCAGTGTTAAGCCTCCTTCTTTCCCTTTCCTTGGGCTTGCCTTGCTCAAGAGCTTGTCCTAAGGCAGAGCTTCCCTTAGCTGCATAGATGAGGCAGCTTTAAAGTCTCTTTTTACCTTTCTGAAAGCAAAACAAACTAGTCAGAAACTTTTGTAGGAGTCCCAGACCAGTTTGTATGGAGTTCTTGCTTTGAAAAATTCTTAAGTTCAGGTCCCTTAGAATCAGGTTCAAAAAAGGAATTTGTACTAGAAACTAGATGATTTTGTATTAGTGTTACTGGTTATATTGTGGACACTTAAAAGTAGAGAAAAAATAGAGACACCGCAATAATAAATGCTTTTTTTTAATATCAAAACGAACAATAGAAGTCGCTTTTTTTAAAATTTCAAGATTTATTTTTGCAGTTTTCTTGAAGAAGGTAAGACTAAACTGCTGTAGTAGGTGAGCTGCAGATCTGGGCACACTTACCCGAAATATTTTTCCTTCTGGTTTTATCATTAAAACCTCCTAAACCATTTTCTATTAATAAGAAGATATCTTGAGCTGGAGCACTGACATTTTCCAACGTTGCCCCTTACTTAAGTACAGTTGAGAAAGTTGCTGCGTGTTCAATTACTTCACACAGCACAGGCTGTTAGTGAGAGGGACCAAGATCTGGCAGCTTGTAACTCTGTATTAGCTTAGTTTGTGTTATGGCCAATTGCTGCCTGACCTCTCCACACTGCGGAGGAAATGCAGTGCCATCTGTATATCTCTTAGTCACATTAAATTATGTCATTTATATTCCTTTGGAATGCAGGGTTTACTTTCTGCTTTGCGGCAAAATTAGCAGAAGTAATGAGATGTAAGCAGAAGCGCAAAGGTGAAAACTTGCCCAGCCTGTTCCTGACCAGCTCGCTTTGATAATGCCAGGTGTTGAAATTAGGGAGGGGAGGAAGGTTGTTTAAACCTTTGGAGGTGTTAACATCTGTAAATGTTTATAGGTCTTAAACACCCACTGATCACAGGCAAGACTTCCATGTGTTTGGTGGTGCAGGATCAAGTCCTTACTCTTGCTACGTTACACCCTTAGAAATATGAACAGGAGAAGAGGAGAGGTGAAAAGCACGTGGCAACTCAAAAACTGATATAAAATTTATAAAATACATGAGGTATTGAACAAGAAATTTTGTACTTTAAAAACCAGCTTCAAGCTAACACTACCTGATAAACAAGGACTCTTGAAGTGTCTCCATGACTTTGTCAAGCTTACACTCTCTGAGTACAGTCCTGAAGATTTTTGGCTAAAAGAAGATAAAAGGAACCAGGATTCCTCCCCAGAAGGCCTGTTCCAGCTCCTATGGAAGTCGATAGAAAAACTCTTACAGATTTGAGTGGAACTGGATCCTACATGTAATTTTTGTGTCTTTAGTTTCCACAACTAAATTTCTCTCAAAATACACACCTATGGATCCACTGTCAGCTGTTCAAACAAAGTATCACTCTGCCCAGAATATGAGTTACATTCCACATGGAATAGCTTCCAGAAGAAACCACTCTTTTACTGTAGTTTTGTGTAAAATGGAAAGGCAATAAGCCTGTCAATTACTTGGTGGGGCTCATGCAGGCTGAAACAGGATCCAGCTGCTCTTTGGACATTTATTGCTTCAGTCCTTTCCTGTTAAATGTCCACTGTCATTTTGGTTTTATGTGAAACCCTTGGTTCAAAAATATGATCACAGGAAAGAAGGACTCTTAAAACCAAAAAAAAAAGGTTTCTTTGTGCTAGCTGATAATAAAGCTTGACTATGGCTGGCTTGATAGGCTTAAAGAAATCTTAAATGTTAATTTATGTCCAAAATATGTCCAAAATATTTATAAGTGGTGAAAATTTATATGACTCTTTGACATAACTCATCCTATATTTTGTTTTATAAACATTCAGGAACTGTTCACGAGGAAACAGGATGTGCACTGTCTGAGGCCATTTCTGCTCTTTCCATAAAAGGATCTGCTGCATGCATGTTATGCAGAGCTGTTGTATATCACTTTAGTCTTAAAAAGATGTGTATGCATAGAAAGGCCGAGGATAAAATCCTTGAATCCTGGAATTCAATTGGAAGACTCTTATTGATTTAATTGGAACAAAAATTTCACCTCAAATCCTCAAACGCTGAAAGCTAGCATAACTTTATTGAAGATGATGAACGAAGCTGAAGGATGCTCTAGTTGGATTATAGCTGAGGATCTGGTCCTCAGAATGCATGTTTTTCTTAGGACAAGAAAGCAGTCAAGAGGAAATATCTCAGAAGACAGGTAAATGGTTCAAATTTAGTTTGCAAGTTTGAGCCTGGGCTAAAGAACAGAGCAAAGCCTGTGCTGTAGCCCTCTGCTAGACATTTGTACAGGAGTGACTGTCATTTTAAGTGAATAAAATAAGGTAAACTTGTGTTCACGTCAGATTTATATCCTCATTTGCAATACATTAACAAATAAAGTGAAAATGTATTTATACACATTATTTAAGCTGGTTCGAAATCCTGATGTATGAACCCACAAATTTATGAATTATACTTGTAAATCAATGTAAATTGCTTGGCCAGAGCGTTCATGCCTTGCGATCACAGAAATTAGATACAGAAAGGACTGATTCATTTACCTAGTTCATCTCCCTGCCAGTGAAGAATTATTCCTGTTCACTGCAATCTTTTCTAGTCTGAGGTCCAGTGTAATTTTGAAAGACTCAACAACTAGGATTTTTTTTATTTCCCTATCAGATATAGACTTTATTTTTGTTATGTCATGATAATTTCAGCTGAGAGAGGTGACAAAGGTCTCCAAAGAACCTGTACCATTCAAAACCAAGAAAGAGCAGTACAATTAGCACATAAAAATACAAGGTTAAAATGTGAGTTACATACCTAGCATACTTCTCTTAGTCCATGGCTACAGTCCCTCAGTGATGGAAACCTTTTCACCACTGCCTTCAAAAATTGGATTATTTCCATTTCAGAACCTGAGAAGCAAAGAGTTCAATAAACAGATGATAAAGTAAAGCAAAACCTGTAGTTACGAAGTGGAAGCATTATTGTCTTGACTGAGGCCCTTAACCCTAGGAGCACATTTAGTTAAGTTTTATCTCTCTTCCCATTTGCACAGATTCCATTTCCCAAGTCTGGATTTAACTCTGGAGGTTACATTGAGGCATCTGACTCCCATCTCTGTTTGGCTGTTGAATCTTGGCCACGGATTCCATTAACCCCGCAGCACCATGTGCTTCTGGAGTCTGCTTGCGAGTTGTGTGCAGCTGAGTTTGCAGGTAAATGAGCAACCTGTGAGGCAGACAAGTTCTGCAGTTGTTTCTGGCACTGCCTGAGCAGAGGCTTTGTCCTCATCTGTTTCTGCCCCGTGGGAAGTTGTGCTTGTTACGATGAGTTATGATCGTGACATCATGGGCTTATCACAAACTTATCCAGAACACAAGAAGTAAATGAAACTATAACTGGGAAACTGTGGAGCTGGTGTTTCAGTGATCAAACCCTCCCTGATGAGAAGGTTTGTACCCATGTGGTAGCTGTCCATCAATTCATAAAATGGTCCTGTTTAAATCCCTGAACTGAACAAGAACGTGATTTAGACACAAGACTGGATCAGGAGATCCAGGGCCTCATCCTGGTTCTGGTGCAGCTTTCTTGGATCTGATTAGTGTTTCCAGAAGTATCCAGTGGAGTTCATAGTGCCCAGTCAGGGGAATTGCTAGCCAGATTTTTCAGAAACTGTGGATGTTCATTCTTCCCATTAATTTGCTGGAATTTTTTTTAATGTAATGCTCTTCTGAAGTTCTGGCTCTTTTGATATGGTTTAGAAGTGGGGCTCCCGAATAATATATGTGATTTTAAAAATGATGTCCTTAATCTTTACATCTTGCATCCTCATTGTCTCCAAATAGATATAATGCTTTCCTTAAAGGAATGTGATGAAGCTGACATAATTCAAGATGGTAAATTGTGTTGAGGTCTTTAGATGGAGAGAGAGAAATACCAACTCTTTTTTTTTTTTTTTTTCATTTTTCTTCTGTATATGTTAATATATTGTGTGCTTTTGAACTCATTTTGGCTCTCTGGCTTGGGACTATTCCTCTTCTGAGAATTAAGTAATTTAGTACAACAAAATGAGCTTAGTAATGCACACGATTCTTTGATGGAAGGCTACTCTAATCACCAATGCATCATCATTCATTACAATGCTTCATATCTGATTCACTTTTTGTTTCAAGTGGCACAAATCGGCAAAAATGGCAATGAAGTCTGTGGTGTAACTAAAGTGAAGTCTGTGGTGGCAAACTGGTGTAAGTGAGGATATTCAGGCTTTCCTTCTGTTCAGCCCTCCTTCCTCTGACATGTAAATTGACTGCCTTTTTACAATAGAAGCCATTTAGGAGTAAATTTCCAGTGTGCTGTATGATCATTTGGTATGTAATTCATGTGTGCCATTTTGAAAATGCCAGTGCCCCTTTGAAAGGGCATGAAGGAAAAATGGTTACTTCTGTAATGTTGCTTAAAAGGCTTCTGTTTATCAAAACCTCATTGTGTCATGAAGGTGGTGCTCATGCTTACTGCAGAAAAAAGCACACTTGTCTTCGTGACTGATCTATGGAACAACTCTTGAATAATGGAAACTTATTTTGTACATGTAAGAAGGATATATAATCCTCCCCCAGCCCCTTGGAAAAACTAGAAAATTTGGCTTTGCTATTTCTGAATTTAATCTTAATCTTCAGAGCACTAAAACTCTCCAGTGGGGCTAGTGGTTGAACTGAGCTACTGAATATTGCCTGCAGAAATTTATTTCAAGATTGAATAATACAGTATTTTCTCCATGCTGTTTTAACCCGTTGTGTACCATTAAGACAGAAATTTGGAGTTGGGGAATGGGAGTTGTCACTTCCTGCCCACAGAATTTTCATTTTGGGTGCAACAAAATAATATGTGATCATAGTTCTCCACTCCCTGTTGTATTTTTCCTTCCTTGGAAACAAAATATAATTCCTGATGCAGAAGTGGCTGCAGTTTGGGTAGCAGTTTGGCTACAGTGTTTCACATTTTCAAATACAAAAATAATTGCTGTGGTTGTTACAGAATTAATTTCCTTATGTGGAATTATTCCTTAGGAAAGGTCTCAGGCACTTTTCTGACCAAATGGGAGTCTTAATAAAGTTCTAACTGATCCTGCAAGGCTGGAGTTTACTGTTCTTGATAATGATTCTTCATCAGTGTCTCTGATATCCTGGACTATCAGAATGGAAAAGAATTTAGAATAGACCATAATTTTACATTTGTAATATTGAAAAGTCAGATGCCTCCAGGCCTGTTAGCCTCTCAAATGATATTTAGTCAGTGGTTTTCAAATATTGATAATTTGTGTATCCCTAGGAATTATCTGACGGAGCAGTAGATTCCTGTACAAGGACTGATAACCTGCCAGGATAGATATTTTTTGTTAGTACACAGATTCCCAGGGTCTCAATCACATGTTGAAAATTGCTAATTGGTATTTTCGTTATCAGTTGCCATATCAACAATTATCTTTTTGGGTTTTCAAATTGACTTCTGCTGTGGGGTGCAGGTCCATTGAAGCAGAGCAGATGCCATCAGTGAGATTTCTGCATGGTGTATACAGACTTTTCCAGTTCTAGTTGCTGTGGGCTTGATTTAGCTGTTCCTTGACTTTCAGTGAGCTCCTGAAACAAGTGCCATTACTTTCAAGAGGAACAGCCATGTGCAGATGCAGTCAAAAGATTTAGGTAGGAGAAGGCACATAATTCCTCTTTCCCCTGGCATTCTACCAGGGTTTTACATTATTAGCTGACTCCTGTTCAGGTTTTGATCACAGCAGGAGAGAGTGTTTATGCTGCCAGTTTAAGTATTGCACTCTAAATCTGTTCCCCTCACGTGCATAATGGCTTTCTCCTGAGATCCCTTCTGGACCAACTAGATCTCTCTCCAGAAAAAAAAAATAATCTCATCAGGGACTGGCAGTGACACTCATTTAGGGACTGAACCAACACACAGTGTGGATGTGGTGCCACCAAGTCTTACTCGTTTTGCCCAGTCTAAGCTTCCAGGAGGGTTGCAACACTCCTGAAACCACCTTACACCCTTAAATCACAAGGACTGTTTACTTTAGGGGAGAAACTGAGGACTATGCTGCCCAAGAACACCAATGTTGGATTGCACAAAACCCTCTCATTGTCACGGTCACTTGGATTGCAAAAGAGCTCACTCATTGTCACAGTCATTTTCAGTGGATATATAATTTCTTATGAGTCCCAGACCAGAAGGATTCCACATGGATTCAGAAGAATTGGGCTCTTGTGACAGAGTGTAGACAGGGGAAGAGAGTATTTACAGGAGCAGAAATTTTCCTGCACACGTGTAGAGGCTCCAGCTTTAGCTTTGAGGCTCCAAAGTGTTTTGCTCTGCCCTTATCCACTTTGGTCCCGCTGATAAAACCCTTGTCAAGCTCCAGTGGGGCTGAGGAGAAGGTAAAGGGGAAAGCGTGACACAGACCCCAATAATTGGCCTGTCCTCCAAGGTATGGATGGTGCTCAGTCACCCCAAGAGGATCTGGTGTATTCACAGTGGCTGGGAAATGAATAAATGTTTCATGGTAGAAAGATACATGTCACAGTGGCCTAGGGGTGTCTGTACAAAGTACTGACTGATGTGTTTTAATTTCTTTCTTGATTTGTTGAAATAAAAATACAAAGTCATACCTTGTGGCGGACTAAACTAAAAAAAAGGGGAGTTAAAGTTTGTTCCCTGTGCCAGTAAAAGGGTGTGAAGAATTGTCTGCAAACCAAATTTTAACACAGAAAACCCACGCCTGAAGTTTAGGAAAATCACTGATTTCAGTTTGTAAGATTGACCTGAAATGCAGCAGCTGTTTGTGTCTCATTCTGATATTTTGTTGAAGCTTTGCTTTAACTTTTATGGCCAGGAGCAAAAAAAGAGTCCTCGTGTCAGAAAATAAATTTGATCTTCCTTCCTCTTTGTTACTCTTCTACTTTAACAGTTTAGTACTGCAGCTGAATGTAGAAAATTTCAGAAACTACAGATTCTTTCTTTTCACTTTTTGAGTAGATATGGTCAAGTCATGGAAGAAAGTCAGAATTGTACAGAGAACTTTGTTTTGCTTTTCATTTACTTTTTCAAATAGATGCCTTTCTGCTCTGCTGTGTCTCAGGTCATGTTAAAAATGGCTTTAATATTTTTAGCAAAGGTAGGTAACATCAGATAACATCAAATTTTACCCAATAAAAGAAATTAATATATGATTAATTCCACCGTGTAGAAGATCAGGTTTCTTGAAAAATAGCTTAATGAAAGTTTTTTTCCTTGCAATGAATCTGTTTGTTTTCTTAACCCCCTCCTCCAACCGTAGTTTTAACATGTTTGTGGCTAAATCTGGTATGGATGGGAAATAACCACTCAGAAACCTTCACTGGTGTTCAATTTTTAATATAGCTTGGAAAATAAAAAGGGTTTGAATGCTTATAATGATAATTTTCAACATTTGCAATGGAGAAGGAGCATACATGGCCTAAATTATTTCACAGACCACTGCTGCTTTTATTGGTTTTGTTTTATTTCTTTTCTTTTTGTTAGTTGTGTAACAATTTTTGAAGGCACTGGTCAAACTCAGTTGCAGCTGCTTGGAATTTCCCACCAAATTTTTTTCCTAATTAAAGCCAAAATCCTCAAAAATACTGAAACCACAGAAAAGTACTTTCCCAAGTAGAATACTTCTATATTTCTGCACATATGAGAATGGATTTGTATTTTTCCTGGGCTTCTGTTTTCAATCATTCACTAAAAGATTTCAGTGGGCTGCTGAAATACTCCGATTCAAAACTGTGCCACTGAACCTCAAAGGAGCTGTGCTTTACATACCTTGAGGTCTTATTCTCCTAAACAAGCACACTGCAGTTCAAATTCTCTGCAGCCAGACTGGTTTTACTGTTTTCTTGCTGGTTGCCCAGGAGCTGGCAGGATTTCCCAGTTTAGAGGGAGTGGCTTTGGTCCTTGAAGTGTCACAGATACTGTAGGTGTGCACAGCAGCTGATTTGCACCTTGCGCGGTAACTCTGGCATGGTCTGGTCCCATCACACCTTCTGTGCCTGCACAGCAGATCTGTGGCTGTGTGTGAATCATTGCCACAAGAATCCAAGTCTATTTTTTTGATGGAATTTTTTCAAATGAAATGGGGAAAATGAATTTGCTTTCAAAATAACGTTAAAGAAGAAAACAAAGAAACAACTTAATTTCTACCCCAGGCTGGTGCACATGTTTTCAAATTGATCCTGTCCTATGATACTCCTGAGTATAAGAATAACATTTTGTATGAGTACTTTGGTATTTGTGCAGCACAAACCAGTTCAAGTCATAGCATACAAGTCACAGTACTTGAGAGTGATATTGCAGCTACTTTGGTGCGGAGAAACCTTTGGACAATAAAGTCCTTGAGCTACAACTAGGTTTGAAGTGCAGATTTCATGTCCAGATTTCACTCCTGGAAAAGTATGCAGGACTTCTGGCTGATTAATTAATTAGAAATAAGAGCCAGCTGCAATACCTGGGTGTACCTTCCTGTTTGTACTTCAGAGCACATTAACGCAGCAACAGCAGTGACCAAATTTCTCAGTGCAGACAAGTCCCTAAGTTATACATTTTTTTAATGGGATACTTTCATTAGTGCCTCAGCTGATATTACTCATAAACCAACCCTTGCACTACCAGGTTTAATCATTGTCTCCAGGCAGAGGCTTATTAGTGCAAGGTCATTCCATACTTTTTCATTCCATGTTTTCCCTTAGAGAAAGTGAGCAATGTCTCCAGAAAAAATCACCTACCTCCTGCCTGGCATATCAACATCCACAGACTTGCTGCCAGCATAGATGTAATGCCTCTTGGTCATAAACCTCATGTTGCACCAAAACAGAGAGTTTACATTAAAAGACAGATAAAAAAAAATCAAGTCCTGGAAACTGTCTGTGGGATTTTGTAAGCTGTTTAAAGAAATAATGATAAAACTTCTATTAAAAAAAGTGAACTCTTTCTTGAAAATATTACATCTCTCATTGTGAGTTAAATGCTTTTGGAATACTGGATTGATGACTCTGGAGATCAAAGTCTTACACATGGCTGAGCTACTTAGATGTCCCCATGGCCTTGGAGCACCCCACAGCCTAACCCTCAGGGGTGGGGAAGTGCTCTGATTCCTCTGCTGCCGTGAAGGAATCGAGGTGCAAAAAGGCAAAGTGACACATTTAAGCTCACATTAGAAGTCTGTGCTGAAGCAGGGATTTCAGACCAGGCATCTGATCTCCTTAGGTAGCAATCCAAATGGGAGCTGTCACCTCTCTCCTGCAGAAAAGGCAATGACAGAAAGTCTCTGATCAAAAAGGGTGGGAGATTTCCCAGTTCGATGAAGTCCCTGGCCTTTCAGGAGGGAAACAATGAGAAAACTGAGTCAAGACAAAGAGAAGAGTGTGAGGTGGCTGACACCAGTCTGCAGCAACTGGACTGTGATCTAACAAGCTCATTAGTTATAGAACAGTGAATAATGACACCTACCACGGTAATTTTTATAATTCTTTCCCATGCGATCATTCCTTGTTTTGGAGTGTATTTCTAATTGAACTCAAAATAGCTTGAAAATTAGGGAAAAAATTAGGGAAAAATTTCTGCTGCGAGGCTGTTCCCAACACTTATGATGGGAATGTTTTAGATCAAAATAAGCCAATTATATAGAAATATGCTGGTCCCCCTGGAATTCACATTTTTCCTTTCCGCCTGCCTCCCTCTCTGGGCTCCTCAGAGGCACATAGACAGGGTTTCTGGGTTTCTTCACTCTTTGGTGGCTTACTGGTCAAGGCACCAAGAAGCCAGATCTCTGTGTTCATTGCTTTCCATTTTTTAACTCCTGCAGAATCATGCAGGGTATATTAGGAGGACTCAAGATTCAGAATCTGTCTGACAAATCAAAGATTTCTGCACGATAGAAATTGTAGTTCTTTGATCTAAAGTACTCATATTGCTTTCTTCATTTACATCAGTAGGAAATTCTGGCCATTTCTTTTCGTTGTCTTGTGCACGCTCCTTAACCTCAGACAATAATAAATAATATTTTAAAAATTAAGCATAATTAATCTATCATATTTATAGCCATGCAAATTAGAGAGGTCTGAACTAATAATGTGAATCACATATTTTAAAATAAATAAATAAAAGTGGTATAGGCAGAAAAGCAGCCAAGCATATGGTTTCACCATATGCTGAAGCATACTTACTGTCCCTTATATCCTGTATTCCCTGTGAAAGCTATGTATACATAATCGCTGACAAAAAAAACCCCAAAAACCAACCCTGTGTGAAAGAACTTTAAAGCTACAAGATCAAGTGCTGTGTATTTGGGCTCTGTGAAAATCCATGCAGTTATAATTTCTCTAATGGAAGTCATAATTTCTCTAACAGAGGGATGTTGCAAAGATGTGCTTTTTCGGGGCTTCATCATGTGAGTTTTTGCATGGAAGCTCTTTCTCGTTCAGTGGAGGTGATGTGTTGTAGTCACTGAATGAGTATGAATATTCACATGAAGACATTGATCCACATCCTAAAGATGTGTCTTATACACCTTCTTCTCCTTTATTCAGTGGGGAGGTAGTTCTGGGTTGCTTAATGTCTGTATCTGATATCCTTTAGAGGTATTGGGGACAATATTTCCAGGAAATACATCAGTTACTATCGTAGCTTTATGGTGTGGGTTCAACTTTTTCTGCTTGATTGATAGATAGAAAAGCAGTGTTTACATACCAGTGAGACTGGTTGAAAAAATTCAAAACATTTTTTCATTGAAAACTAGATTTTTCTTGAAAATGTTGATCACATTTCTCTTTACTACAAGAAAAAAAAAATATTCCTTCAATTGAATTTTCCACTGAGAAACCTTGAGGTAAATTTTCATTCCAGCTAAGGTAAAAAAGTTCTCTTTTGACCTTTGTACAGCCACCATGCTGCTTTTGGGGTGCTGATGTCTTCAGCTAGGAGTGATCCTCACGCTGCAATACGTTAGTTAGCGTCCAGAGTTAAATAATCTGGGATGCCCTTTGCTCCGTGCAAAGTGCAGACATTTTGATGCTTCGAACCACTCTGAAACAAAAGCAATTTCGGGAGCAGCAAAGCACTGTAGAGGAGGGTAAATCCATTTGTAAGCAGCTGGGAGGCCACAGAAATCTTTGCCTTTTGAAGGGTTTTGTGTGGGTGTGGCTCCTCTGGAGCTGCTGCCCGCTGATGCCCAGGAGCAGTCGGGTACCGGCAAGAGCTGTGAGCTCCCACCTCTGCTGGAGGCCAGAGCCTGGGAAGGGACCTCCCTGTCCTGTCTGGGATGCAGTGCTGGTTGTGACTGCAGCCCAGAGGTGTTGTCTTTCCCTAACCTTTCCATCAGGGAAGAGATTCTCTACTTTTCCTGCGTTTACCTGGCTGTTTCGTTGCCGTAATTCACTGAGGCACGGCTCAGAAAGTCTGAGTGGGTCACTTAAAATGTAGATGCAGCTCATTATTGGCAAAAATGAAAAAAAAGAAGAGTGGGAAGGAGCAGAAATTTTTTGCATTTTGAAATAAACAGAATGGAATCGGAATTTGAACAGATGAATTATGTTTTTATGTTCATATCTTCTGTGTATCCATAACAATCCCAGGAGGCTTCACATCAACATTTTGAAATCTTTTTGATAAATGCATTCACGTCCTTACCAAAATTGACTTGTGTTTGGATTTCTCATCTTATACTCCAATTAGCATTTGAACCCAACACTTTAAGCACATGATACAGTGATTTCATCAGTGCATATAGTTAATTTAAATGTTTCAGATCATTACTACTGAAGCTACCAAGTGCTATTTTATTTCTGGCGGTTTTCGAGGGCTGATTTTATGATTATTTGGCTTACCTTGAAGATGTATTTTTTCTGTAATCTACTTTTGAACTCCAATTTATGTCTTTTTAGAAATACAGAAAACAATTAAGATTATGTCAGTGCTGAAGCTACTGAAGTCTTAGGTTGAAACCTAAAGTGGAACCTATCTTTCAAAGAGGAACAGGTCAAAGGAGTTAATGGCTAATGTGTGACTTAGAGCTAATTTTGAGGAAAGAATATGGAGTGATGCTGCTGTTATTTCCTGATTATTTTTTTCTCATTCTCCTTCCTTTTTTTTTTTTTCTGGTCTTGGCTTATGCAGAACATAAAAGCTCTTTATTAGGAAGACAAATGAAAAGGAAAATAAGCTACGAGGTGACAACTCCAATCTGAGAACTGTACCCGATATAAACGTACAGCAGTGACTTAAAAAAATGATGACCCACATGCAGTCATACCCCATGTTCTGAGTATAAAGTTGTAGGATTTTTCCTAATTTGTACCTTCTATGATAAATAAATTGGCTGATACCATTTCTGCTTCCACCAACATCAAGAACTTAAAAGTGAACTTAAAAGACAGAAGCTATTGAAGGCAGATGAGATCAGATCCCTGTGAGACACAGAGAATCTAGAAGTTTGTCATGTCTCTTTGAACAAAAGTTGGCCACAGTGAGGGACGTGATCATTTTTAGGCCCTGGTGTAGCTCTCTTTGTGCTGGCTCAGCTGCTGGAAAGGAGCCACGGGGTTAGATTGATCACCCCGTGTGGAATACACCTCACAAGAAGGATGTAGCATATGTTTGGCTTGATGACCCCACACTATTCCCTTGATTGGGACAGAGGGAGAGGGCAGAGCACTCCGCTGTTCTGGCTGATCACAAGGCATCCAAAGCCGTGGTAAATTAGAGGAGCCCTTCCGAGGTGTGTTAATTTATACTGGGCTGGGGAAAGACACAGACCTGGCATCCAGGAGATGTAAAGTGTTCCCTGCTCCCTCTTTAGTCTGCATCTTGTGACAACTGAAAGCACTCCAGGAGCCACCATGGCTAAGCTGGTTTATTGGGTTTATTGCCATGAGATTCTGCAAGCTGAAGAAAATCCTGAATTATCCAGTTAGATTCAGAGGACAGTGGACTTCAACTACGTTATGCTTTCAAACTGGCTGGGAGGCTACAGATGGTTTCCTCTGCCTGTGCAATCCACCTGTGAAAAAGAGAGAATTACCTGTCTCTAGTGCTCTTCGAGGTCTGTGGTTGAAAATTATGTATGTCAGTTATAAATTGCTGTTTCCTTCTTTCGCTCGCTGCCCGAGTTTTCTTTGCATGTAGAACTCAGGCAGCTCCTTGTTTTGGAAAGAATGTGGCTGAGAGGAAGGAGCTTGCAATGGATTAGGGTTTAGGAGAACTTAGCTTTGCCACAGGCTCGCTGCGGGACTTAGAGATTTTTATCTCCTTGTGTTTCCGTTCTCCATATGTAAACTAAAGATAATAATGCTCCTCTTGGCTTGATCTTTGTCCTATTTATGTAGTTTATAAACTTCCTGGGGGCAGTGATCATCTCTTAGTATGTATAATACCTACCACAGAGAAGCTCAGCTATCATTTAGGGCCTCTATGTACTGCCATAAAATATCCATTAAATAATTATGTTATGGCAGGCATTGCCAAATGATCTTGTCTCCTTAGACTTCTGAAATATTTTTCTTAATGTACAAAAAAGGTTCAGTCTCAGACATCTGCAAAGATTTTGGTTTTCTGTGAAAGGCTGTATGTGCAACTGCATTTAAATGTATAAAATGCATCCAGCTCTGGGGTCCCAACACAGGAAGGACATCGACCTGTTGAAGCAACTCCAGGGGAGACCATCAAAATAATTAGAGGGATGGAGAACCTCTCTAATGAGGAAAGGCTGAGAGAATTGGGATTGTTCAGCCTGGAGAAGAGAAGGGGTCCTTCAGGGCGATGTAATTGTGGCCTTCCTATACCTGAAGGGAGCCTAAGAGACAGGTGGAGAGAGACCTTATGAGGGCATGGAGTGACAGGACAAGGGGGAGTTGTTTCAGACTGAAAGAGAGTTGGTTTTGATTAGGTATTAGGAAGAAATTGTTTAATGTGAGGCACTGGAATAGGTTCCCCAGAGAAGTTGTGAGAGTGGCTGGCAGTGTCCAAGGCCAGGCTGGATGGGGCTCTGAGCAACCTGGTCTGGTGGAAGGTGTCCCTGCCCATGGCAGGGGGGTTGGAACGAGACAATTTTTCATGTCCCTTCCAACCCAAACATTCTATGATTCTATGACAAGATTCTATGCATTAAATGTAAAAATCTATATTCTCTCTTGGCAAAAAGAAGTCATAGAGATCTGCTGGGGATAATCAAAAATATTCTTTGTAAACACATACCCAAATTCTGGGTAAATATAGTTTAATGAACATCATATTTTTTAGCATTGGATAGCTCAGAACTATGAAGGTCTTTCTGTGGCTTGTAGTATCCTGCAAAAGCAGAAAAGTCAAGGAAAAATTAAGTCCTGATACTCTCAAAATATTTTCAAGTCTTCTGATGAATTTTTAGGTTCTAAAAAAATTACTGAGTACACACACTTCTTTGGGTTTCTATTTTATGTGGAATCTTCACCCAAGTCCACTGCTGATCTCTGTCCTCTAAAGGTACCAAACTTTATTGCAGTTGTCATCTCTACTAGATGAAACAAGAGGAAATATAGGTGTGAGTGCCAGTTATTCTGACACAAGAAATGGCTGAGAATCAGGCTCAGGGTAATTGTGACACTTCCTTGCTTACATTTTTTCCTCAGAGACAAATAAACCCAGCTAGATTTTGGGAAAATTTTGTCTCTTGTAGTCAAAGTTAAAAAAAAAAAGAGGAAACAGAACAGAACGACAGAAATTGGAAGAAGACTCTCAGCATTCAAATCTGCCTTTTCCCCCCTGTTTTCTCCTTTCTCCCTGCCCAATGTGAAATATCCTCTTTCCATTAAAATAAAGCTTTTTTTCCTTCCTTCCTTCCTTCCTTCCTTCCTTCCTTCCTTCCTTCCTTCCTTCCTTCCTTCCTTCCTTCCTTCCTTCCTTCCTTCCTTCCTTCCTTCCTTCCTTCCTTCCTTCCCTCCTTCCTTCCCTCCTTCCTTCCCTCCTTCCTTCCTTCCTTCCTTCCTTCCTTCCTTCCTTCCTTTCTTCCTTCCCTCCTTCCCTCCTTCCTTCCTTCCTGTTGCAATAAGACGACTCCAATGAAAATGCTTGTCAGGAGATAATCACCCCTCTGGGGGATTATAGGCATCTGGCTGTGGTTCACAAAATCCCTCAGGACTGATTCCCCCTTTCCCCCCTCCTTAAGGTAACCAGACCTCCTGCTGTGTTTTATGCCTTGAAAAATGCAATTTCTGTGATTGTAATGTACAGAAATTATTTACATTGAGTTATTTTGTTTCATTGCATTGTGAATGTAAAAGAAACCAAAGGAGTTTTACTCTTATTTTTGAAGGTGTTCTCACTGCCAGGAAAAAAACCAAGTGGCTGATGATTCCTGTAAAATATTTCCTGAGCATCCATCCCAGGCTGAGCACGCTGTACAAACATGAATATAGGAGGTGTGTCCTTTCCTTTCCTTTCCTTTCCTTTCCTTTCCTTTCCTTTCCTTTCCTTTCCTTTCCTTTCCTTTCCTTTCCTTTCCTTTCCTTTCCTTTCCTTTCCTTTCCTTTCCTTTCCTTTCCTTTCCTTTCCTTTCCTTTCCTTTCCTTTCCTTTCCTTTCCTTTCCTTTCCTTTCCTTTCCTTTCCTTTCCTTTCCTTTCCTTCCTTTCCTTTCCTTTCCTTTCCTTCCTTTCCTTTCCTTCCTTTCCTTTCCTTTCCTTTCCTTTCCTTTCCTTTCCTTTCCTTTCCTTTCCTTTCCTTT